>OX352762.1:18689968-20139134 GCA_947095585.1 Nephrocerus scutellatus | reverse complement strand
AAAAAACATATTTACTTATGTATTCAAATTGGTTTTACTGCAATCTACATCGTCCATGCTAACACAGAAGAATTTATGTTGAATTCGAATTAAGAAAAAATCTGTCATAGATTGACTTTTTGTCTATCTTGTTGTTTGTTTCTCCTAAAAAAACCAATCGACGGAAGATCGGAAATCAGCAGATTCACCCCTCTTCTTACTAAAACCCACATGGAGGAAATGCTGCGAAAACATTGTCGAAACGTTTGTAAATATTTTAAGAATATCTTTTGGCCCAATCGTATCTTCAATGAAGAACTTTTACGCGAGAGCCGGTGAGGAACCCGACGCTACTATGTGGAGACGAAAGTGAAAAGGATTACTCCCAAAGTGTTTGAACCTATATTGTAAGTCATATGTGTATCAAGTTTAGTTGAAATTTCTCCAGGCGTTCTAGAGTTATGACCAGCATTGTATTTTTGTCCAAACGCTTCGAAAAAAAAGACAACGACTGCATGGCAAGGCAAGCGATACAATGGAATTCGCTGACGCAAGCATGCAGATGGGCAAGTAGACCGAGAAGAACATGGCAAGGAACAGTTGAGAAGGAATCAGCGGAATTGAGGAAGAGTTGGAGTTGGAGTAAGCTGAAATGCATCGGCAGAAACCGTACACGATGTCGAGTAGGAGACCTACCTCTACCTCTTTAGAGGAAACATACGGTTATAAATATCCCAGGATCTAAATAAACTGAATGACATCAAGTGATTTTTTTGTGTGGGGAAAGAAGACAATTTCGAGCTCGAGGTAATACCAGCATCACTCCTTAACTTTATTGACATTTTATTGTCCTTGGACGCGGACACGATTGACGACATAGCGGCAGGTAGAAATAGTATGTTCTTTGTTACACAGAGAACGATTTCTTGTGAGCTTCAATGAAGCTCGCATATGTATAGAGTTATTTTTATATTATTTTCCTTGGAATTTGTTTCTATAATATAATCGTCGTTTTTTATGAACAAAATGTTTACTCTCTTTGTTTGTTCAAAATTCAAATAAAATTATATAATGACCTCTGTACTGTACGTGCAAATGAATTTACTTACCCCAACAAGTAGATAGACAAAATGTTTACTGCTGGCTTATTCATTTGCTTGCGTCAACTCCAGATAACTAATAACTCTTATCTGCATTCAACACAAAATTAAAATTTAGAATATGCCTGTAGACATCACATGATTAGGTAATGAATACGAACTGCGCTTTTATATTTCTGATAATAACGTTGCCAAACATCAGGGAACAAAATGCATTATGGTTTTACTGTCCACAATTACGAAAGGTGTCTACATCTGTAGAACAATTGTACTTTTGAAAGACGTATTTGATTTTATAATTCAGTTTTGAAAAAAAAAAAAAACAATAAATAAAATAATAAAGTTTAATAATGGAAAAGTACTTGCGCTCTTGTGCATTAATTCTCACACAACACACGAACAAATTGGCTTGTTTTTATGAGTTGATATCAACAACACACCACCACCTTAGAGGAATTTATTTAGCTAGGTTTTTTGCGCGGCATACTATACCTTCACGTTCACGCTACATTCGCGTTGAATTTTTTAAATACAGGGTGACTGAATGTTTTGAAAAATTGAAGCACACGCGATAAGTACAAAGAACTTAATAAAAGTCAGTCGACAGCGGCATTATTTATAGATATGAGACAAGCATTCTACATGGTTGATCATGACCTGCTTTTGGACAAGCTATATCATGCCGGTTTTAGGGGCCAAATATATGACTGGTTTGTGTCTTATTTAAAAGATAGGGAACAGAAAGTTAAAATAAATGGATTTTTCAGCAGTTCTCAGCAATTGAAGAATGGTGTACCACAAGGCTCTGTGTTGAGCCCTCTATTATTCTTAATTTATATTAACTCATTATTTTACCAAAACTTCAAAGGTTGCCCCACAGCTTTTGCTTATAATATTGCTTTTATTTATCATGGTTTTTCCACTTACGAATGCATTAGAAATTTAAAGGTAGATGTTATAAAAATTAAGACACTGGTTCGCACATCACAAACTATTAGTAAGTGAAAAAACTAAAGCTATGATCTTTAAGATATCCGGAAATGTAGTCAATGATCATGATATTATTATTCACTCTCACAACTGCCGAAAGGCCTGCCTACCTCTACACTCTTGTGGCAGAAATCATTTTATAGCGAGCAATTCATGCTCCAATGCCTGCTTCAAAATCTAATTTGTCGAGCCATTTAAATATCTTGGTGTTATTTTTTATAGAGATGCCACTAATATTCGGCTGCTATTCGGTATTTGGCCTATATTCGGCCACTTATTTCAATATTCGGTATCCGGCCAATAGTACCCAACATTCGGCCGAATACCGAATATCAATTCATGAACAATAAAAAACAACCCATAAAAATTAAAATTTCTATTAAAATTTTGGGCCCCTCGAGCCTCAGGTCCGAGAGGTGACCTAATAAATTTTTTAAAACTTAATATGTGTATCTCCGATGGACAAAATTTTTTGTAAATTTAAATACAGCTGATTCTAAACTTTTACCCTTAGCTCGCAGTAAGTATTTGTGCCTCTGTCCACATCAATTCTGGTATTCGCTAGTATGGTATTAACCAGACCTTTTTCTGCAACCATTGATATGTAGTTATTTAGATCGTTATTGTTGATATCATTCACATGTATATTAATATCTCCCATAACAATTACAATATCTTTTGCATTCAATGTATCAATTAACTCGTCTGGGTTGTCTGTATACTGAAATAAATGTTCCTTCTACATTGCTTAGTGTGATTTTTAGAGTTATGTTTTCAAATGAAGAAAATTATACTATACATCTCTCATAAGATAATTCTAGTTTTAAGAAAACAGCTAATCCACCACCCTTTATTCCGATTCTGTTATAATGGGTGGTCCACCGAAAACGCACGATGTTAATTGTAAGTAAAGCAAAAAGTTTTCAGAGAATTATCTTAATATTATTATAGAAGAATCTATGACAATTATGTGTGAAACAAAATATCGGCCAAATGCTCGCCACGGCTTCGGTGGCATACCTCTATCCGATGGTCCATATTTTCAAGTACTCTGAGACATAATTGAGGTTCAATGTCGTTAATGTGCCGAAGTATCTCATCCTTTAACTCTTGAATTGTTCTTGGCTTATTGACGTACACTTTTTCTTTTACATATCCCCAAAGAAAGAAGTCAAACGGTGCCAAATCACATGATCGTGGCGGCCAATTAACATCGCCACGATGTAAGATAACACGGCCATTGAATTTCTCGCGCAAAAGAGCCATTGTTGCGTTGGCTGTGTGGCAAGCGGCACCATCCTGTTGGAAGCACATATCATCCAGGTCCATATCCTCAATTTCTGGCCACAAGAAGTCCGTTATCATCTCGCGATAGCGAACACCATTCACGGTAACTGCTTGGCCGACCTCATTTTCGAAGAAGTACGGCCCAATGACCCCGCCAGGCCATAAACCGCACCAAACAGTCACTCTTTGTGGATGCATCGGCTTTTCAACAATCACTCGTGGATTCTCATTTGCCCAAATGCGGCAATTCTGCTTGTTAACTAACGAATCCACTGAGGTGAAAGTGTGCCTCGTCGCTGAAGATGATTTTCTTTGTAAAGTCACTTCTGTCTGTTCAACCAACCATTCGGCGTATTGACGACGCTTGAAATGGTCAGTAGGCTTCAGCTCTTGAGTCAATTGAACCTTGTAAGCGTGTAAATTCAAATCTTCATTCAAAATTCACATCAGTGATGTGCGTGAGATGTTCAATTGTTGGGCACGACGACGAGTCGAGGCTGAAGGCTCTTATGCCACATTATCGGGAACAACAGCAATGTTTTCCGCAGAACGAACTGGGCGAGCATGCACAGGTGTTTTCAAATTTCGTACAGACCCGATTTGCTGAAATTTGCGCACAATTATACCGATTGTGGACACTTTTGGTCGATTATCCTGACCAAAAAAATCACGAAGTGCATGAAATGCATTTTGATTTGAACGCCCATTTTCGTAAAAGGCTTCAACAATCTTAACGCGCTGCTCAATTGTGTACCTCTCCACGGTTGAATTTGTCAAACACTGAAACAAAGAAATGTCAAATTAGGTTGGGCAAAAAACTTGACGTTAAGGTGTGACTCAAAATTAAAATCGTGCATTATGGTTGGACCACCCGATAGTACTCAGCATTGAAGTCTTCTAATGTATAAAAATTAATTTCTTCTTTTGTAATATTTATTTCTGATAATGCAATTACATCAATATTTAATAAATATCCCTTAAAAAAGATTGTAAAAGCATTCCAATATTAGAAGCCAAGTAAAAATATCCGGATCACTATCAAGCCCATTCAACATCTATAACGGGCTCCGACAAGGGGATGGACTGGCCTGCGTCCTCTTCAACCTGACGTTGGAGAAAGTGATCTGAGACGCTGACGTAACGGCGAGAGGAACAATCCTCTATAGGTCCATTCAGATACTAGCTTAAGCAGACGAGACATCGTTGGTAGAAACCGAAGAGCTGTACAGGAAGCTTTCAACCAGATCGAGCAGGCGGCACGAAATCTGGGGCTGTACATAAATGAGAGCAAAACAAAGTACATGGGGGCCATGTCTGCGACTAGAAGATCCAACATTGGTCCCGCAATTTAAATAGTGGAGCGCGAATTTGAAGTAGTGCAATCCTATATCTCGGGTAAACTGAAATTACTGTTAAATTCTTAATCGCTCCCCCCCACCCCAATTTCGAACTCTCCCCAGACCATGTTATCGTGTGATATGTTTACTAAGTTTATTTGGAGTTGGTCCAACACACTCGCTCGTAAGCGAGTCATCAACATCAACTACCCTGTTAGGGCAATAGACGGCTCTTTGATCCTTATGGAGGAACAACAATTAACCCGCTGGACAAAACATTTTAAGAATGTTTTGAATTGTACTTCGCCAGGCACGTCCAATAACCCATATATGCACCCTAATAGGCTACTTAACATCAGCGTCGCTACTCCTTCGTTGGATGAGATAAGGACAACAATTCGTTCACTGCAATCAAGTACAGCAGCAGGCAATGACAACATCTACACAGAACTCCTTCAAGCCGACGTGGGGTTAACTACGCGAACATTGCATGCGATATATCAAGATATCTGGGAATCTGAATCCATTTCATCGTCGTTAAAAGAAGGCTTAATAGAGCCAATTTTTGAGGATTTCGCCCAAACCGTTCTTGTACTGATCAAATTAACACCCTGCGTAGAATCATTGAACAGTCAGTTGAGTATCGCTCCTCTCTTTACATGGTTTTTGTAGATTTTAAACGCGCTTTTGACAGCGTAGGCCGAACCATGATGTGGCAGATTTTTTCTAGCTATGGTGTTTCGGAAAAACTTATTAACATCATTAAGGAGCTGTACCGCGACTCAACGTGCCGTGTCATTCACAACGGTAATCTTGGCTCAGCTTTCAACATCTACTCGGGAGTCAAGCAAGGTTGCACCCTCTCACCATTGCTTTTCACAATTTTCATCGAATGGGTGATGAAACTAGTGACCCGTACTCCATCGGGTTTGCCATGGAATGTTTTTCACCGCCTAGAAGACCTGGACAATGCCGATGATATGTGTCTCCTATCACAATCGCTACGTGACATGGAACGAAAATTAAACTCACTAGAACTCCACGCCAACAAAGTGGGTTTAAAAATTAACGTCTCATAAACAAAACTACTTCGCGTTAACGGTAGTGGAACATGTGGTCTCTCGATTGACGGACATCAGATAGAGGAAGTCGATAAGTTTTGTTATTTGGGCAGCTGGATGTCAAAAAAATGGTGGTGCTGACTCGGATGTGTGCTCTCGTGTAAACAAGGCGCGACACTCCTTTAGTATGCTAAATAATATCTGGAACTCCTTGCAAATCTCCCGGAATCTGAAGCTAACGATCTTCAGATCTAACGTTCTCTCAGTACTCTTGTATGGCTGCGAAACATGGAAAGTCACAGAGTCAATTGCGACGCGCCTCCAAGTCTTTGTCAACAAGTGCTTAAGGAGGATACTGAGAATAAGATGGCCGGACATTATCACCAATCAAGACTTGCGGAGAGTAACGCAGCAGGAAGCAATCACGATCACCATCAGCAACGAAAATGGAGCAAGATTGGCCACACTTTGAGAAAGTCAGCAGATATTACGAAACTAGCGCTCGACTGGAATCCACAAGGAAGCCGTCGATTTGGCCGTCGTAGCAAGAAATGAACAAGGACAATAGCAGAGGAAGCAAGATCCCAGGAGACCGAGTGGTGTCTCTTGAAACCTCAGGCGATAAATCTAGTTCGTTGGCGGGCGTTTGTAGAAGCCCTATGTTCCCCCGCGGAGTAAAGGGAAGAAAGAAGAAGAAGTTTTACTTGTTGCGTTCTACATAATATATGTATTTTGGAGAAGAACGATGGTTTTCTCGTGGAGGAAACACCGGAACCTGCACCTGCAGCATGCATTGAAATTGCTTCAAGCGAAGTTGACGAGCTAAAAAGGATAATGAGTCAATCGAGTCGCTTGAGAAATGGCTTGGTTCCCAAAATTCCAGACCCTATTGGCCAGATACCAGAATTTCCATAGGAGCTGTGGCCGTAGTAATATATGTATTTATGTATATATTGTTATATTTGTAGTTATATACATATATAGTTACATACATATAAAGTATAGCTATAGAAAACGACGCATAAAATTAACAAAAGTGTACAACAGCGTAACAAATGTGTACAACAGAGCAATGTGTACAACAGAGCAATGTGTACAACAGAGTAATAACAGTGTAACGCTGTGAAAATTGTTGCCCCCTCCGTAAAAAAGTTTCACTTCAACAATTTTCACGGCCAACAAAGACTAACAGGGCCACCCTGTATATTCAACATAATGCATTACAGTTATGGTGTTATTAAAAAAATTTCAAGTCGCAATATCCAAACAAATTAATTGACTGCAATAATTGTTGTTGAGATGTCTGGCCAGGTTTAATTTGTTTTCGTTAATTTATTGTTAAACTATTTCGTATGGACATCAAATGTGTCCCTGAAATTGTTTTACTACTAGCTGTCTTCCATTATATGTTGCGAAGTACATGAGACAATAAATAATCGAATGTAACGACTACATAAAGGGATTTTGAATTGGGACACTCATTTTTCCAATATAGGATTTCGCGGCTATGCTTGAGGTTGGCTACAGAGTGTTTCTCTTTACTTGGCATTAAATCGTAACAGAATTACACGCCTCAACAACGTTTTCAAGATATTCTACTCTTTGGTGCAGCGAGTGCTGGTGCTGGGAACTCACAGTCAATGGACATCGCTACCGTGCCATGTTTAATGACTATTTTTGAGATAACTTGAAGGATGTTTACTTGGAGAGTATTTGGTGTCAACAAGACATGCCACATTTCCGTACGAAAGTAGCCTTTTAATTTAAAGCTTTATTCGAAATACATTGAGACTCTTTCTCATGGTAGCTATTACTATCGTACGTTTGTCAGACCTTCGCGAGAGGTGAGACCGTGAAAAAGCTTTTTGGTGTTTTTCTGGTATTCGAAATTCGAACCTTCCGCTCAGTAGTAAATTGCACTATCCACATGATGCGGAAAAATAATAAAAAATACTGGGGTGGGATTGTTTACATTTCATTCGCTAACATACTTAACCGAAACCGTTACTTCGCTACCCTTTAAATAACCATTCCAGCCCATATGACACTAATTTTTTAAATTCTCTATATTAACTTCACTTGCCCGTGGCTGGCTGGCTGGCTGGCACACCAAATCTTGTGATCAATTTTTAACCCATTTCCTAAAGCCCGATTTTATTGAAATTTTGCACATATGTGTATCTCCCATGACAACACTTTCTCTAATAATTAGGGACCCTCGGGCCGCGGGGTCGGGGGGCTCCCAAACCCATACAAATTTTATAAAAAAAATATCCGATTTTCTTCAAATTTCATACGCGTGTGTATTTCCATTGGGCAACACTTTTTGTAAATATTTGGAAGTGATCGAGCCTCGGGGTCGGGGGGCACCCAAACAAATTTTATAAAAAAATACCCGATTTTCTTCAAATTTTATAGGCATGTGTATCTCCGTTGGGCAACATTTTTTGTAAATATTTGGGTCGGGGGCTCCCATACAAATTTTGTAAAAAAAAGTTGCCGATTGTCTTAAAATTGTATACGCGAGTGTATCTCTGACGGGCAACACTTTTTGTAAACATTTGGAAGTGATCAGGCCCCGGGGTCGGGTGGCACCCATACAAATTTTAAAAAAAATAGTACCAGATTTTCTTAAAATTGTACACGCGAGTGTATCTCTGACGGACAACACTTTTTGTAAAAATTTTGGCGTGATCAGGCCTCGGAGACGGAAGGCCCCATTAAAATTTTTAAAAATTTACCCGATTTTCTTCACATTTTATACACACATGTTTAATCCTATGGACAACGCTTTTTGTAAAAATTTTGAAGTGGCCCCAAGGCCGAGGGGCTTCCATATAAATTTTTAAAATGGAAACACTTTTTGTAAAAATTTTGGAGTGATACGGATAAGAGGGCTCCCTTTGCACTTTGTGTATCAATTAGAGAATTTACACGAAAAATTTTAATTTTTATGGGTTGTTTTTTTTCTCATTTTCAATGCATTGAAAGGTTGAAAGTCTGTCAGTCACGCATAAACGAGAGATGGTAAGATTTTTTTCTAAAAAAAAATGGCAGCCCTCTGTCAATAAAACCTTTCTTTCCAGCATTTTGGCAATCCTTCAGTCTTTAATGCGGAAATGTCAAAAATTAAGCTGCCAGCGGCTGAAAAAAATTTATTTTGGGTCGCAAAAAGGGGCATGAGGCATGAGTCTGTCGTATACGCACGAGGTATAAAGCATACACCAGAAGGCCGGTCGCAAAAAGCAAGTCCAAAAGTGAAAAGTGAGTTTACAGTGTTAGTAGGTGTTGTGTGTGTGCTGGTATGATTACAGACGCATCCGCATAACTTGATTTTGTTCTTCTGTTAAGAGCAGTGCTGCTGTTAACATTTTCGAAACGGAGTATATTACAGGTTCTTTGAAGTATATTGAAGTACACGATAAAAATATTTATAAAAAAAAATCTCCAAAGAAAAGCAAAAAAGGCTTTTATATTACATACATATTTTTTTTAATTGATTTTCTGCCCTTTTTAGCTATTGCACCAAAAAATATAGGATCGTTTCTATTTTTAATTACTTCATAAAGGTAGTATAAAGCACTAGCTTTTGGTGTATAGTAGAACGGCCGATGAAATAGTAGTATATTACTGATTGAAGTATCTGCAGCAGCAATGGTCATGAGCATGTGATTAGTGACGGATTTTGATGACTACAAGTCTAGCTAGAACGTTCCATTCCACTCTATGTCATTGCTATAGCATGAGTTGTAGTTGTATTAACGTCTATCGGTTCGGACCTTAAAGACTTCTCGCCTAGTCACGAGTAGGCGATTTGTGTGTCGGGTTGGGGAAAGAACAAACGGATTCGCAAAAAGCTATAATTTTTGTACTAGATTCTGTAATTAAAGTTACATTACGGCAAAGAAAGAAAACGCATCACACAACAATAAAATTGTATGCTATACACCTCGTACGTATACGAACTCACTTTTCACTTTCCGACCCGCTTTTTGCGACCAAAAGCGGCTTTCAGGTCTTACACTGGACGCAAAATGTCTACCTAAAAAGTTTTTGGTTTGCGACTTTTACTATCCTTTTAACAGTTACAACAGAATAAATAATCCATACAAATAATTTAAAGAGAGAGTATGGGCTTATTTGCATAAAGTAAGTAAAAACAACCGGATCGATTTCAAAAATTTTTCACTTCAGATAAATGTCAATGTTACTCATCTGAAGTAACTACATGAGCAGAACACCTCTTCACTTACTTCAGTTGCCCAATTTCGCCCAATTTTTAACTGAAGTGAAGAGTTGTCAATCGAACAGTCTCTTCACTTCTGTTACTACAGATACAGCTACTAATTCAGTTAATTAAGTCCAATCGAACGCGGCTCATATTGTCACGTGGTGCAGGCAGACGTGCACTCGATGTCGTTCGTTGGCAATCCTCTTTATACTAATCTATACTGTCAATCACTCACAAATTGGTTCTAAAAAAAAATATTATTACAAAGAAAGACATAAACCATTATACTTTGACAGCAGTATAAAATGTTTTTTCCGTAAATGAAGTTATGTCAAAAGACATGACATCAATTAACAAAACTCGAAAAGGAGGTTTACTAAGGATCGTACAACGGGCTCTAGTACACTTTATACTAATTGGATATGTCACTCACGTCGTTCTAAAACTGTGATGAATTTTTATCAGCCGAAACCATATTAGGAGCAACACTTTTAAATAAAATTGATAAACATCAATATTAAATTAATTATTAAAACAATATAAAATTGATAAACACACTCGGTGCAATTGTTGAAAATTGACATTAAATTACATGGTAGGTCCGAATGCTGTGAGCAGATTTCGCAGCGGATGAGGAGCGGCTGCCAGTTCTTACAACTTGCGTGAATAGTGTGATATTTCTGTGCAGCTATTAACGAAGATGTCACCTCTTTTCTCTCTTCTCTTCTGTACTTCGGTAGCCGAGTGCGGCAATGTAACGAGCATGATGAGCACTTTTCTATTTTATTTTTCACACGACCAAAATGCTAAACCGGTTTTGCGCAATGCAAAATTACTCTGGGAATGTGTGTTTGCTGTGACTGCAGTAAATAACAAACGTATTTTATACGTTAATTCACTAGTGTGTGTAACGGCTACTTTCGAAGTTAGGTTATAGTGTATGAAACAGTCACTTTCGTCTATGGGCGTGTGAAATAGTATATTACAGAACGAGCAAGGAAAGTGGAGTTTATCGTGCGAGGTCGAAGTTTGACAATCTAACGAGCACGATGAGCACTTTTCTGCGAGTCGTGTACGCTATTTTTCACGCGTCCAAACCGGTTTTTTTGCTAAATCGAGAGAGAAGCAGAAATGTGAGAATGTGTGTTCGCTGTGACTGCAGTAAATAACAAAGAAATGAATTTTTCACGCGTCCAAACCGGTTTTTCAGCTAAATCGAGAGAGAAGCAGAAATCACAAACGACAAACAAAAGCGAATTCTTGCTCATGCGCAATGTGTTCGCTGAGATTGTAGTAAATAACAAAAGACGTTTATATCATAACATAACTAGTGTTGTTATGGGCTACTTTCGAGGCTAGTTTATAGCGTACGAAACAGTCACTTTCGTCTATGGGCGTGTGAAAAGATAATATTGGGTCGACGGGCTGTGTTGTTATATAGAGTTTTTTTTTAAATTAGCGCACGCTTCAACGGATTGCGAGGATAATTGACATTTAGTTAAATAATACAAACTAGAGGACCGTTTATTCGGGTACCGTGCTGTGGGCTGGGCACACTCGTATTTATTAGAAAAGTTATAATTAAAAAAATTCCCCACTTAAGTCGTGGGGCAGGTAGTAACGTGACCAGAGCAGCTAATAATAAATAAATCAAAATAAAGTTATGTACGATTTATGATTATTCCCATATTTTTGACTTTGACAGCTGATCTTTAATACAAACCCATATAAGATCGTGGTCGCACAGGCATGCGAATGAAAGCCATGTCCAGCAAAACAGGTAGGTTTTTAGTGAGTTAAGTTAAGCAAAAGAATGAAACCCACCGTTATCGGCTTTGCACCCTTCGCGTGCGGGGCAGATTTAAAAACATAAGCTTCATAAACGTTCACGCAGCTACGGAGGACTCCCCAGATGATGAAAAAGAAGAATTCTTTGAATCAGTCGAACGGGAACTCCATGATTATGACGTAAAAATCATTCTGGGGGATATGAATGCCAAAATAGGTAGGGAGCCAGTATTCACGCAGTACATTGACACCGACAGCTTACACGAGAACACTAATGACAATGGACAACGAGTCAAAGAGATGGCAGCAAGCAATAATTTGGTCGTTGCGAGTACAAGGCTTGCGCGCAAAAATATCCACAAAGCCACCTGGGTATCTACTGATCAGCCCACTCGCAGATCGAGCAGGCCGCACGAAATCTGGGACTGCACATAGATGAGAGTAAAACAAAGTACATGGTGGCCACGTCTGTGACTAGAAGGTATAACATTGGTCCGGCAATTAAAATAGTGGAGCTCGAATTTGAAGTAGTGCAATCCTTTAACTATCTCGGGTAAACTGTAGCATCCGACAACAGCATGGAACTAGAAATACGCGCACGGCTGCTTAAAGCCAACAAAGCCAAAGTCTGTCAATAATCTTCAAATCCAGGAACTTAACCATATGGATCCGAAACTTGGGTTCGCGTTCGAGAGAATAGTCTTACGGAGAACTGTTGGCCTCGTACGACGACGACGAGAACTGTGGCGACGATTCCGGAGACTCTATAATGATGAGATCTACGAGCGCTACCGCGATGTCGACATCGTAAAAAGAATTAAGCTCGGTACTCTCCGGTGGGCAGGACACCTAGCTCGCATGAGCGAAGATGATTCTGCTCGGAAAGTCCTTTGCTGATGATGATGATGATACCCCTCACACAAAAAAACTGTCATTGTGTTGCCATATTAACTTTTGATATGTGACAGCAATCACAACTACAAATACAAAAAGAGCCAGTGCACTTGTTTTTTTCGTTTGAAGCCTAAAAACGAGTGCATTCGGTCAAAAAAGGGTAAAACATCAAACGAAAGTCACATTACCTACATCTGAGAATATATAATATATAGGCCTCAATGTACTGGATACGCCCAATGAATAAATTTTGCGCCCATGTCACTTTGACAGCTTCCTTGTAGTTATGGTTTAGAGTTTAGTGAAATCGAAGAGAAAAACAAAAAGTTGGCAATAATCCCGCAGATAGCAGACAACACAATCCTAATACCAATTTATCTGCGCAATTCCTAAAATATTTTATTATGTATGTATGAACACATTTGTTTACAATCAGATACCTGTAATATCCGTCAAATTAAAAAAAACATGGGCTAATGCTATATTGTAACAAAATGTACATAAATACTCGTACTTATAAAGAAATGTGGAAATTCTAATTAATTACAATACAAATTGAAGTGAATATTTTCTTTTCTCAATTATAACATTATAATATACATATAGGCATCGGTATATATATATATATAGGTATATATATATTACGTGACAGCGACCCAACGAAAATTTTTATTAAAACCGAAAGCACTCGTCCGGTTCAGCTTTCATGCAATGTAAAAATAGCCCACAAAAGTAAAGCACAATTTTATTACACAAGACAATCGGAACAACAATATGTCTTTACAATTGTAACAATCAATTTGAATAAATTTGTTAACGGCCTTTTGTTGGTAAACAAACATATACATATATAGGTATGTGTGAATAAACTGTTTTTGTGCTT
Organism: Nephrocerus scutellatus; assembly: GCA_947095585.1. NCBI lineage: Eukaryota > Metazoa > Arthropoda > Insecta > Diptera > Pipunculidae > Nephrocerus > Nephrocerus scutellatus. The sequence goes on along the minus strand of OX352762.1, from coordinate 20,125,584 downwards.
CTACAAGTTTCCATTCATAAGTGAATCATTTCAGCATTTATGTTATATAGTTTGCGTTGTTTTGATATAAATTTTCCTAGAATCTTTATTATCATGAAGCAATTAATAATATTTCATAGAAATGGTAAAGAAAACTAGTTTGTTATCGTGCATGCGTGTGTGCGTGTATAAATAACGATTAAGACGTAAATGTGACGTAAAAGCAATCAACTAGTATTTTATACATGCATACATGAACATGATATATACATAGCTAAAGTAATTGACATGTTCATAATTCAACTCTCAATTAATATTTTGTATACATAACTAGCTGAGTGCCCGGCTTTACACGATTGTAAAGTTTAATATAAATATCGCTTCTTCTCCATTCCATCGGTACCACGAGATTTTCAATATGTCACCCCAAAAAGTGACGGACGACCTTAGCGCTTTCGGTAAATATGTACATTCTAAAGAATCTCACACCTCCACCGGAGCCGTGTTGAACAAAATAAAATTTTTCGTCCCTATTTTGCCACCATTAACAGCACTTCAACCACCCACCCCTGCACCCGATCATAACTCTCCTTTTACCTTTTACTACCAGAACGTAATAGACCTACGCTCGAAAACCCGTTATGTTTTGCGCCAATCTCACGCTCTCCATTTCGATATATATGACCTGACTGAAACCAATCTAATCCCAAACATAAAGAACCAGGAGTTGTTCCCCCCTACTTCTTACCCATCCTATGATAGACTCTCCCTGTCTGTCGTCCTGCTTGCCATCCAAAATTACCAAAATGACTCGATTTCATTTCAATTAAAATAACACTTCCCTGTAGGTCCCTGTACCCTATGTGTTGTTACATTGAACCGGCACAACCTATCGAATCCGACCAACTTATTATTGATGCCATTGACCACATAATCGACACTTCTGACTCCCTTGACGACATCCTTATTTCCGGCGATTTTAATTTGCCCCAACTGCACTGGACTCCATCAGATGATAAATCCCTTTTCACTGCTTCGTATCCTAACTCAACCAAGGAATGTCTCTTTGTAGATCGGCTTACAGACTCTAGCCTAAGCCAAGTTAGTGGCGTCCCTAACCGATCCCATTAACTTCTCTGTCTCACTGAGTCCTTTATCTCTATCGACTATTGATAATTTCACACCCCTGTTCTTCTTTCTTTTTTCCACAACTAACCACTACGGGGGGACTGTGGTTCTCTCTTCTTACGACTTTTCTCAAGCTAATTTCCGTAAAATATATCACTATCTTAGCAGGTATACCTTTGAGTTAAAATGATGCCATCTCCATTCTTTACAGAGAACTACTTAATTCTATCTCTCTTTATGTTTCCTTCTCGCAACATAAAACCTCATCTTCTCCAATGGCCCCTTTAAATTACAATAAAAAACACACCATAAAAATTAAAATTTTTCATATAAATTATCTGATAACCAAAAGTATACTGAATTCCACTAAAAATACTGAAATATAAAAACACATACAAAGCATTGCAACCCAACAACAAAACAACCCCAATCGTAAAGCAAGCAGCGCTGCCCACAGCGCACAACGCACACAGAACACAGTCATTATAGTATGAAGTGATCTGATGCCGGGGAACAAAATTTGTATGGGAGCCCTCCGACACCGCGACCCAATCACTCTCAAATTTTAATAGAAATATACATGAGTGCAAAATTTCAATAAAATCGGGCTTTGGTAAGTGGGTTAAAAATTGATCACAAGATCTGACCAGCCAGCCAGTTAGTCCGCCACATATATATATATAGAGAATTTAAAAATGAATAATTCTCACCCGGCCCAGATGGCCTTCCAGCAAATATTTCTTGAAAAGTGTTCCTTCAGTCTCTCCCTCCCCCTTTCTCACCTATTTCGCCTATCCCATTCACAATTTCCTCAAATTTCATAACCCAGAGACACAAAAAGCATGTAACTAATCGTCCTCTTGCTAAACTTTCTTATTTACCCAAACTCTTCGGAAGTATTTTATACGAAATCCTGAGCTTCCATTGTAAGTCTCTTATCTTTCCGAGCCAACACGGCTTTCTCAAAGGTAGATCAACAACATTAACCTCGTTGAATTCGTGTCCTTCGCCCTTACACCCTTAGAGAGCGGCAACGAAGTCGTCGTTATCGCAACTGATTTCAGTGAGGCTTTTGATAAGATATCTCATCAATTAATACTTTTAAATTTGTCTGCCCTCGGCTTTGAACCCATGTTGTTAAAATGGATATCGTCCTATCTAGAAAACCGTCTTTATAGTGTTCGCTTCAGGTCCGTCCTCTCAACCACATTCATGACAACCTCTGGTGTACCAAAAGGCAGCCATCTGTGCCCCCTTCTCTTCATTCTAACTATAAATGATCTTAATAGGGTCATCAAAACTCCACCCTCTCTCTCTATGCTGACGATACCAAATTTTCAAACCAATTTCTTCTCCACAAGACTGTTGTCTCCTTCAACAAGACCTAGACAGTTTTTCGACCCGGTACGTCCAAAATTGCTTAGAGCTCAATATCACCAAATCCCAATCTATTACCTTATCACGTGCTCCGAGAGTTCTCTCCCCCCCAGACAAAATAATTTTCCAACCCTTATGTGACCATATCCCTCTAGATCACTTTTGTCCGTCCCCTCCCCGAATACGCTAGTCATGCATGGTCCCCCTATCATCAAATTCATGTGTCTAGAATCGAGAGCATCCAACGTCGTTTTCTTCAATTTGCTCTCCGGGGCTTACCTTGGGACAATCACCTTATCCTGCCTGCCCCAACCAAGACCGCCTAAACCTCATAAACTCAAAAATACTTGAGGATCGCAGAGAAACTGCTGACATTATTTTCATGCATCGTCTCCTCTTAGGCTCCGTCTTTAACACCAGCCCCCGTAATCTACGTTGCCCACTTCTCTTCTATCTACCGACACACCGTACCATGTACGGCTCTAACGAACCAATCTCCCGTATGCTGCGAAAGGTTAACTTAAACCTCACTGTTTTCGATTTTAACCGCAGCACTCTCGGCCTTAAACTCGATCTCCACCACCATTCCCCCTAACTTTAAGTGCTGTCAGTGTCTTAGTAATGTGTAAAAACCTGACCTAACATATAAGGACAACTTTATTTTAACTAAAAATCTGGGTACTCATGGTGGAAGTTTATCGCTCTTATGACTGATACGTTAAGTGCAAGGCTGACCAAAAGTAAGCTAATTGTGGTTATCATAGTCTGCCGAGCTCTAGTCGAGGCCCAACGAAAAAGATATATCATCCAACGGTCCCGATTACCATCATCCAATATGGCAAAGACTTTCCGAGCAGGATCCTCTTCGCTAATGCGAGCCAGCAGTCCACCGGAGCTTGGGTGTTATGGTTAAATTTGAAGAGTCCTTACAGAATACAGTAGACTTTGTTAAGATTAATAAACCATTCGATATGGATGAAAGCTTTTTGTACAGCTCCTGGATTTCTACCAATGATGTCAATATCATATGCTTAAGCCAGTATCTGGATTGTCTTATAGAGGATTGTTCCTATTGCCGGATCACTTTCTCCTACACCTGGTTGTTCGGGATAACGAATTCTCCCATGGCTTCCTAAAGTTCTTCTCTATCTACCTCCCTATCTACCGGCTATCAAAGTCGGCTGTAAAGTCTAAAAACAAATGCAGTTTTAAAGCGGCAGCCATTTTTTTTATCGCCCGCCTAAGATTAAAAATCTGTTCAGTTGTTGATTGTCGTAAAGTATAAGAGAGTAAATCTTATAAGCGGTACTCAGAAACGGTATGTTACGAGATTATTGCTGCACGTTATAAATTCTCCTTTATGTATAAGGCACAGAATGCCTCTTCTCAAGTCTTTTGGCATCGTTTCTACCTCCCATATTTGCAATATTAGTTCATTGCCTGGTGTAGTGCGTTAGCTACAGTACTGTCATTTTCTTCTTCTTCTTTCTTTCCTTTACTCCGCGGGGGACCATTGGGCTTCTACAAACGCCTGCCAACGAACTCGATTTATCGCCTGAGGTTTCGAGAGACGCCACTCTGTCCCCTGGGATCTTGCTTCCTCTTCTACAGTCCTTTCCAAGTCTTGCTTGGTGATAATGTCCGGCCATCTTATTCTCAGTATCCTCCTTAAGAACTTGTTGACGAAGACTTGGAGGCGCGTCGTAATTGACTCTGTGACTTTCCACGTTTCGCAGCCATACAAGAGTACTGAGAGAACGTTAGATCTGAAGATCGTTCGGGAGATTTGCGATGAGTTCCAGATATTATTTAGCATACTACCTATAGGAGTGTCGCGCCTTGTTTACACGAGAGCACACATCCGAGTCAGCACCACCATTTTTTGACATCCAGCTGCCCAAATAACATTCCATACTTATAAAACTTGTTTTCACGTAACCATCAGTCAAAAGTAAATGCCTTCATTTTCTGTTACCAAATGACAACTCAGGACAAATTTGCATTATGTATAGGTCTAATCGGTAATACACACGTGTATTACATTTGAAGAAAATCGGTTCAATTTTGAACAAAAAATGTATGGGAACCTAGAATACAAATTTTAATACAAAGTGTTGTCATCGACAACACAGGTGTACAAAGTTTGAATAACATCGGGCTTAAGGATGTGGGTTAAAAATTGACCACAAGATTCGGCCAGGCAGCCACAAACACACGGGCACGCGAAGTTAATATATGGAATTTAAAAAACTAATTCCAAATTAGGCAGAGAGCGGAGCGCACAGTAAAGGCAAACAACTACAAGCTTCGTTACGTTATATTAATGAAACAAGTAAATATAAATTAATTTTTTTAATAATTCAACTTTTGAGTGCCAATAGCTGATAAAAGGTTGTGGAACCCTGAATTATACCGGCATTTAGCGTACCACCTACGTAAAAACAAATATCCGTGCGTCAGCATTTGTAAAATTTAACCGGAACATTGTCATCATACCGGTACTGCCGTTACTCAGCACAGCATTTCAACTGAAAGTTTTTTATTTTTGAAAAGTGAAATGCGCCAGATGTACCATTTTTAAACCATGAGACTGTCTGAGTTCGAGCGGGCGGGTGCATTAAAAGTACAACAGAAAAGAGCAATGGACTCTCGTGATGTTCACCTAGTTGTGCCAACTCTGAGTATTTTTTTAAAATTTTTGCTCATTCAATAAAGTCAATGTTTTTTCTTTGACGAAACGAGATGACCTGCGTCGGATTTGTTCGTAATATCACATCAAATGAAGATGGAGATGAGCACATAAATGAGCTTGAACGGAGGGCAGCAACGTCAGCGTAGTTCATTAATATTTAGTCCCGTTACCTTTGTAACAGTACATACACAGATCAAATACATATAAACAATTCTTCTTCTGAGGCCCTATTCTCGAATTACACATACATTTTCGCCGTGTCGATATCTGTCAAAATTCAGAAAAACATTCGAATATTTTAAAACACGTATTCTCGAAATTCCTTTAAATGATAACTTTTCCTAGATCGGAGATATTTTCGTATGAGTATAAATGTATGTGAAAAAATTCCCCATTTACGTCAAATGTCAAAATTTGTTAATTGACATTCATTGTTATGTTTTATCATAAAAATGCAAAATGTTTTCGAAAGTTTAATATTAAATATTAAAATTAAAATCAATATAAAAAAAAGAACCGGCTATGTCACAAGAAAGCAGAAAGAGACGTTGACTCACTTTGCTGAAAGTCATAGAAACCTTTTCATGATAAGGCTGGATTAGGGAAGCAGTAAAAATCGAAGCAATGTTGTCGTTGGTGAATAGCGTGGTAGTTTCCATTGATTTCGCTCGATCCCCTGAGGATTTCGCAAAAAGAACACCCAATTCATCTAATTCATTCATTGTTTGTAATCAAATATTTTAAAAATAGTTACTTAATGTTTTCCATTATCCACGAAATAAATGTTTTAATGCATTACATACTAAAAAATTTATTTTTTCTACGAATTACATGTATTTCTTATTTACAAATCACAAAACAACCTATACTGTAAATTTTCTAAGAAAGTTGTCATAGATAGAATATCATAAATAAATTCACCACACCATGAAGTTGGTTTCAATTTAAGGGTGTTGAACAAAAATTACGAATGGTTCGAGAGTACGATATAAGGCTGGTGTGAAATATGCATTTGCAATGGAATTTTGACAATTGTCCACATGTGGAAATATATGTGGAATTCGAGAATTTGCGCAGATCGACTGCTGGCAGTTTGACATATGCCGTGATCTTTATAAACAATAGAGTTCGTAGAGACTGATTCTAGGGACTCTGCTGCTTGACTCTTCCAAGCCAAGACAGTACTTCTTTTATCGCCAATATTTCTGCTTGAAAAACACTGCAGTGATTAGGAATACGGAAAGAGGGACTTATATTTATCGTTTTCGCCTACCCCATCATCAGTTTTTGACTCGTCAGTGTAAAAACTGATTGATTCATCTTCCGAGACAGCACATTTTTCCCAGAGTGATCTGGAGGGGATGGTGACCTGGAAGTTGTTGTGTAAATATAGTTGCGGAATGGTGTAGTCTATATCTCCTGGTGGAGCACTGAATGAATTCAGAATAGAGGAGTGTCCGAATTCATTTCTTATCCACTGGGAAGTTGCGTTGAGGCGAATAGCTGCGCTAGCAGCAACTTGTCTGCTGAGGATGTCGAGTGGTGTTAGGTTGAACAGTAGGTCTAGTGCAGCAGAGGTGGTGGTGCGAAGAGCTCCGCTCATACATAGACAAGCCGATCTTTTGACTTTGCTTAGTTTGTCGTGATTTATTGCTTTTTACAAGTCAGTCCACCAGACCACCACACCGTACAAAAGTGTAGGTCTTATTACCGAAATATAAAGCCAATGCGTGATATGGGGTTGTAGGCCTCTTTTGCTACCGATGGCTTTTTTACAGGAGAAGAGTGCCACTGTGGCTTTACGGCCTCCTTCTTTTATATTAGGTTTCCAGCTTAGCTTTCTGTCCAGAATGAGACCCAGATATTTAGCTTTGTCAGTGAAGGATAAGCTTGTGCCCTTTATAGAGGGTGGGTCAACATGTGGAATTTTATATTTTCTAGTGAAGAGGAGAAGTTCTGTTTTGTAGCTTGTTTAGAGCATTTTGTAAGAGTTCCTTCAGGGTATTGAGGTGTTTTCCTGAAACGGCAATAGCAACGTCATCCGCATAAGCGATCACTCTGCAGCTCTCCCTTTTCAGGTATATAAGCAGCTCGTTCACCACTAAATTCCATAGTAGGAGGGGAGAGAACTCCACCTTGCGGCGTTCTTCTGCAGACAGATCTATTGGCAGACGCCACACCTAGTTTTGAATTAATGATCCGACTTGTAAGCAGGATATTAATTAGTTCGCCAAGTGAGTCGTCTACTTTCACGGCCGAAAATGCAGTTGCGATCGCCGATGTGTTGACGTTGTTAAAAGCGCCTTCAATATCCAGGAATGCTACCATTGTATACTCCTTATGGTGAAGTGAATATTCTATAGAACTCACTAACGCATGTCGAGCTATTTCTACAGATATGCCTTTGCTATAAGCATGTTCATCATTAGACAGATGACTTTTATCCATACTATTGCGTAAATAGATATCAATCAGTCTTTCTAAAGTTTTTAAAAGGAACTGTTTATTTAGAGCAGAAATTAGCCAATCACATCACTAAATACGCCCGAAAAAGCAAAAATGAAGGTTTACTTTGAAAATGCACTCTCCCTTCCTACAATTGCTTCACAATCTTTTTGTAGATTTTAAACGCGCTTTTGATAGCGTGGGCCGAAACATGATGTGGCAGATTCTGTCCAGCTGTGGTGTTCCGGAAAAACTCATCAACATCATCAAGGAGCTGTACCGCGACTCAACATGCCGAACGGTCATCTTGGCTCACCTTTTAACATCTACTCGGGAGTAAAGCAAGGTTGCACCCTCTCACCATTGCTTTTCACAATTGATGAACTGAGTGATGAAAATAGTAACCCGCACTCCATCGGGTTAGCCATGGAATGTTTTTCACCGCTTAGAAGACCCGGACTATGCCGATGATATCTGTCTCCTATCACAATCGCTAGGTGACATGGGGCGAAAATTAAACTCACTAGAATTCTACGCTAACAAAGTGGGTTTAAACATTAACGTCTCAAAAACAAAACTACTTCGCGTTAACGCTAGTGGAACATGTGATCTCTCGATTGACGGACATCAGATACAAGAAGTCGATAAGTTTTGTTATTTGGGCAGCTGGATGTCAAAAAATTGTGGTGCTGACTCGGATGTGTGCTCTCGTGTAAAAAAGGCACGACACTCCTATAGTATGCTAAATAATATCTGGAACTCCTCGCAAAACTACCGGAATCTAAAGCTAATGATCTTCAGATCTAACGTTCTCTCAGTACTCTTGTATGGCTGCGAAACGTGGAAAGTCACAGAGTCAATTACGACGCGCCTCCAAGTTTTCGTCAACAAGTGCTTAAGGAGGATACTGAGAATAAGATGGCCGGACATTATCACCAATCAAGACTTGCGGAGAGTAACACAGCAGGAAACAATCGCGATCACCATCAGACGACGAAAATGGAGCTGGATTGGCCACACTTTGAGAAAGCCAGCGGACGACATTACGAAACTAGCGCTCGACTGGAATCCACAAGGAAGCCGCCGAGTTGGCCGTCCTAGCAAGACATGGAAAAGGACAATAGAAGAGGAAGCAAGATCCCAGGGGACCGAGTGGCGTCTCTTGAAACCTCAGGCGTTAAATCGAGTTCGTTTTTTTAAATCCAAATGTATCGATAGGCACAACATGAACGTGTGGCCATGCAGTTTAACTTGTTCTACTACTGCTACTACAGTGGGTTCCTTAAAAAAGGTCCCCTATCAAACATTAATTTTTAACTTTGATTTAAATAACCTGTTTCCTTTCTTCCTGTACAACAATACGTAATAAATAGTCATAATGGTGAAACTTGAGCTCGTGTGACTTGTGTTAATGACCCCCAATGTACATTTTTAATGAACCGGTTTCAAAAAAAATCCATGCATATATTCGTAAGTTTGTTTTCAAGGCTTGCAACATAACTTTTATATATAATAATAATTGAATCGAGTAAAATCTATTTTTACCGCCCACCCTAGTTTCAACTCAAGCGCTGAAGCAGAACTTAGAATTGCTTGTAGGTATAATGGCAATAGGTATGTGAGTGTGTATAATGTATGTACGTAACGAACTTATTGTTTACAAATTTAACTCGTATTGATTTACAAATAAGTATATTGTAACCTCGACATATTTTAATAAGATATACTGTAGTATTTAATTTTTTCTTATGCGCACTTCGTTTCAGGAAAACAATAACTATTTTCGATGAAAAGCTTATAATAATAGGTACTTATAATTTAAGAAACTGATAGTATAGTAACATATTTTTTAAATAATTATCAGACAAATCAAAACCAATCGTTATAGAAATAAATAGGCCCTTAGTTTGTTTTATTTAATATAATGTCAATTGTCTTACAACGAAAATATTTCTCAATTTATACTGAAATTTTTGAGAACCACTGAAAGAGTTGCTGCCAGTGTGCTCTATGTCTTTGTTGTCATTGTGTTTAATAATAACTATCATTTAATTGGTATCCTGATTTGTAACATTTGTGATTCTCAAACTTTGAATCTTTGAATTTGGGGATCTGCATTGCGATTGATCGGGAAACTACTGACAGCTTAAAACTTGGTTTGAGCCAGTAGCGCAACAATCAAGTTCGTGGTGTAGTGCTTGCTTTACCTTCTAGTGGTAGTCCCCGGACAATAATGTAGGCTATATGTATGCTAAAATTGCAAGTGCGAACGGTGTAGTGTTTCTAATCTAGGTAACGTGGGTTAGCACCCTGCGGTACCGAAAAATGCCCGCTACTGAAACCGACACAACGCCTCGGATAAGTAATGATCGAATAATAACGACTTTTGGCTATTGTACCCGGACTAAGATTGGTTTCTGGAATGTGAGGACGCTCCTTGACACAGGGAGTGAAGGACCTCAAAATGCCAGATTTCTTCAACTGGAACGTGAGTTTCTTCGATATAATTTGGACATACTGGGAGTGACTGAAGTAAGACGGCTCGACGCGGAAGTGTACCAATCCCCAACGTGTAACAGTGTGCTTCTCTACTCCGGCAAACCTTCTGGCAGTCCCCGTGAATCTGGAGTGGGTCTGCTGCTAACGCCAACATCACGCAGAGGCCTAATTTCCTGGCACCCACGTGGTGATAGGATCTTATCGGCCAGATTACGGCGCGTCACGATCATACAGTGTTACGCCCCAACAAATCCCTCGACTGACGACGAGCCGACATGGGTATGGTACGGGATCATCAGCTTATGGTAGCTACTGTCCAGTTACGAACTGCATCAGTTCAAAGACTCCGCAATATCATCCAAATGCCTAGGTATAACATCGACCGGCTAAAGATCCCCTCATTACGCCAACAATTAAGGGATTATTTATCGCAAGAAGTGAAAGCAATCAGCAGCTCACTTCCGACAACCATCCAAGAACATTGGAGAGCTGTGAAAAATGTTTTCACATCTGAAGCAGAAAGTATTGTTGGTAGAAGCCAGGCAAGGCACAGCACGTGGCTTACCGAGGATACCTGGAGCCGGATTGAAGAACTTAAGCTACTTAAATATAGTATTCTGATACCCCAGCAGCAGCGAGGATCGGGCTAGAGTCCCTGTATCGAAAAATAATGAGAGAAGTACAGCGTAGTGTAAGACGTGACAAACGTAATTAACAACTTGGCCTCAGAAGCAGAGGAAGCAGCGAGCAGGTGCGATAGCAGAACCGTTTACAGAATCACCAAAGAACTGACAGGTGGTCACCGCTCTAGCCAACATCCGGTGAATGGCCTAGACGGTGCTGTACTCGTTTCAGATGAGAATCAGCTCAAGCGACGGAAGGAGTATTTTTCTACGGTCCTTAATCGTGTATTCGGCAACGATATGCACCAAAATCAAATGGAGCTGCCGGAAGTAACAATTTCCCGAATTCGCACCTCAACTCCCCGTAAAGATGAGGTCGCTACACCGATCAACGGACTAAGGAACAACAAGTCGGTAGGACTATATGGTATAGCCGCAGAGCTTCTGCATGCCGCTCCAACAACATCAGCAGAGATTTTATATCCTGTTGTAGCGAGAGCTTGGGAGGCAGAAAGTTTCCCCGACGAGTGGAAAAAGGGAATGATTGTCAAGCTTCATGCCAGATTTTTTTGAAATTTTGCACACATGTGTATTTCCGGTGACAACAATTTCTATTAAAATTCGGGGCTGATGGGTGCCCATATACATTTTTTTAAAAATTGACCCGATTTTATTCAAATTTTATACACATGTATCTGCAATTGACAAAACTTTTTGTAAAATTTATTTTTTTTTTGGCCAGAGAGGTGCCCATATAATTGTTTTTAAAAACTAGCCCGATTTTCTTAAAATTTTAAATACATGTGTATCACTGGTGCACAAAACTTTTTGTAAAATGTTTGGAGGAATCGGGGCCTAAAGCTCGAAGGGTGCCCATATACATTTTTTTAAAATTAGCCCGATTTCTTCAAATTTCAAACACATGTGTATCTCCGAATACAACCCTTACTATTGAAAGTTGGAAGTGATCGGGCCCCAAGGACGGGGGATCCCATACAAATTGTTTACAAACTTTCACACATACACAAACTTTGCACACATATCTATCTCCTGTTAGAGAATTTACATGAACATTTTTATGGGTTGTTTTTTTAAAAAAATGTATATGTATCAGCCCTGGGGCCCGATGACTTTCAAATGTTTAAAAAAAGTGTTGTCATCGCAGATACACATGTGCACAAAATTTGAAGAAAATCGGGTTAGTTTTTAAAACATTTATATTTATATTTAAAAAAAACAACCCATAAAAATTCAAATTTTTCATGTAAATTCTCTAATAGGAGAAGAATGAAGAAAATCAGGCTAATTTTTAAAAAAATTACATGGACACCACACGGGTCTCAGGGCCCTATCACTCCAACAAATTTACAAAAAGTTTTGTCCATCAGTGATACACATGTGTTTAAAATTTGAAGAAAAGCGAGCTAATTTTTTTGAAAAATTTATATGGGGCCTCAAGACCCCGGCCACCAAAATTTTTGCAAAAAGTGTTGTCCATCGGAGGTGTGTATCTATAAAATTTAAAAAAAATCGGGTTAATTTTTTAAAAAAAAAAAATTTTGGGCCCAATGACCCTGGGGCCCAAGATCTCCAAAATTTTTACAAAAAGTGTTTTCCATCAGAGAAACACATGTGTATAAAATTTGAAGAAAATCGGGCTAATTTTGTTAAAAAAATTTATGGGGTCCCACGAACCCGGGGCCCGGGGTCTCCAAATTTTTTACAAAAAGTGTTGTCTATCTGATATACACGTGTATATAAAATTTGAAGAAAATCGGGTTAATTTTTATAAAAAAAATTTTTGGGGCCCCACGAACCCGGGGCCCGGGGTCTCCAAATTTTTTACAAAAAGTGGTGTCTATCAGAGATACATATCTGTATAAAATTTGCAGAAAATCGAATAAAATTTTGTAAAATGTTTGTATGGGAGCCCCACGACCCCGTGGCCCGACGGTCCTCTAATTAATAAAGTGTTGTTGTTAATAGAAAGTGTTGTCTCCGAAAATACACATGTGTGCAAAATTTCAATAAAATCGGGCTTAGGGAAGTGGGTTAAAAATTGATCGCAAGATTCCACGACAGACGACCGACGACCGACCCCACGAACCCGGGGCCCGGGGTCTCCAAAATTTTTACAAAAAGTGTTGTCTATCAGAGATACATATGTGTATAAAATTTGAAGAAAATCGAATAAAATTTTGTAAAATGTTTGTATGGGAGCCCCCCGACCCCGTGGCCCGACGGTCCTCAAATAAAGTGTTGTTGTTAATAGAAAGTGTTGTCTCCGGAATACACATGTGTGCAAAATTTCAATAAAATCGGGCTTTGGGAAGTGGGTTAAAAATTTATCGCAAGATTCCACGACAGACGACCGACGACCGACCCACGGGCAAGTGAAGTTAATATAGAGAATTTAAAAATGGAGGTGGGGGCACAACACGACTTTCTTTTACGGACGGGACCGGGATCTTCAGTAAATGTATATTAATTTTTTTTTTTTTTTGTTTTTTGTTTAAATTTCTTTTGCAATTAACAGATTTCTTCTAAGTGCTATACTTTTTGAGTTATTTGCAAAAACTTGAAAAACTATCAAAGTAAACTGTCACTTCCGTCAAAATTATCTGGCCTCTCACAATTTATGTAAAAAGTCGTCTGGATTGTAGATTGGACACAGACAGACAGACATACAGAAAGACAGACAGACTGACAGAGATTTTTTTATTTTCGCTTTTTCTGACTCAGGAGATATGTAATGGAGTAATGGGTAAATCTGGAAAATCCCGAGTTCGAAAATTTTCATGATTACTGTACTTCCTTTTACTACATATGTAAAAGATATTAAAAAGTAATTGTCATCGGAGATACACATGCTAGCAAAGTTGGGTTTTAGAAAGTGATTTAAAAATTGATCGCAAGATTCGGCTAGCCGGACAGCAAGCCAGCTGCCAGCAGCCACAAACACAACGTTGTCAATGATGTTAACAAGGTATAATAGAAAAACGGACTACGTAGTTTTGTAGTTATTAACAACGTGTTTTTGCGTAGTTTATTACGTTTTTAACTACATAACAACTCTGGTTATGAGATAAAAACTTTAAAGTTGAAAAATAATTATCTGGTCGACTACTAGTGCCTTTACCCTAAATTGATATAAAATTTATTATGAAAAAAAAATTTCAATCATTTATAAAATAAATAAATTTTTTGTTTACTTCTTTTTAGATCGGATCGACTCAAAGATTGAGGACGACAAAGACGACACCGACGTTCACCTACGAAGGAATACTTTTTTGAAGCTGCGACTGCAGTGGACGAAACGGAAATTGTTTTGTTTTCGGTTTCGTTTTTCGTTTATTTTGTTTGGTTTCAATTGTTTTCTGTATCAACTTGATTCTGAAAGTTATTAGAAATTATTAGCTTTATTTAATGATAAGTTAAACAAAGAAACATACAAAATTAATAACTAATACATATTATGTGTGTATGTGAACATTCAGTGGTAACGTGAATTTGCCCAACAAATGAAAAAAAATCCAACGACAACAACAACACAACACAACAAACGTAATCAGCTGTTTATTGGCCTGTCATATTTATATGTGTCACTATAACTATATATTTGTGCACTATGTGATAACATTGTTGTCGCTTTTGTGTTTGCCTATATAACAAACAGTAATTACTATATGCAGATGCATAGGTATGTAGAAAGTGTTTATTAGCCTTTATAAGTTTTGCCGTACGTATACATTTGCATTCGGTTCAAAGAAACAACCGTAACATATACCTACGTCCGTGTTTTGTGCTTATGAACGAACACACAAACGCACACTCTAGCCGCCATTCATCGTCTAATTACGTATTTTTCGGAATATTTCGCGTCTATATATACTCTGGTCAATCAGTACTCAGTATCCGAATCCGAAAGCGGAGATCAGTTTAGTCGTTTTCTTTCTTTTGATCGGGTAGTTTCACGAGCTGCGGCTTGGTTGAGGTGCATACTCGAATTTATTGTAAATACTTTGCTACCAAACCAAAGATATCGAATGTCTATAAATTCCCTCCAAACTACATATAAAATAAAAAAAAATAAATCGAGCTGCTGCTCAACGTGTGTGTTCATCGAATAAAAATCAAAAATAGTGCGATCTGTCTGTCTGTCATTCAAAACGAGGTCAATCGAACTTGTGTTGTTCTTCAGAGAGAATCGTGTGCAAACTTTAAAGTAGCAAATAGCTTTACAGCAAAATAATTTAATCAAAAAATAAAAGAAAAACAAACGAATATCTAACGTGTGTAGTAGAGAGATAATAACAACAACAGCAATAACTACAACATAACAGGAGGAATAGTGAAAACATTTATTCCCCAAACGGACAAAAACAAACAATTCAGGATATTGGGGCTTTGGCCGTTGTATGGGTAAGTTTCTGATTCATTCATATTAATATATTAAGAGTAAGTATTATTTTTATATTTCAAGCATTCTTTACAAAAGAAAATTTAAAATTATTTACTTCAAAATGTAGATAGATACATAATAGGCTGTATAGGCCAACAATAACAATAAAAGTGGGGTTTATAGTTAGTTCAATAAAAACTTGTTGAAGAGAAGTAGAAAGAAAGTGAATTTCACGTTGTCTATAATTAATTAAATTTTTGTTTCTAAGAAGAAAAAAAAAAAAACCCATTAAATTTTTCATGTAAATTCTCTAAAAGAACATAAATATGTGTGCAAAGTTTAAACTGGGTTAAATTGGAAGAAATTAATATTAGAGCCCCTTTACTTCAAAATGTTTACAAAAACTGTTGTCACCGGAGATACACATGTGTAAAAAATTTTTATGGGAACCCTTGACTTTGGCGCCCGATCACTGCCAAATTTCAATAGGAAGTAGTGTCATCGGAGATACACATGTGTTAAAAATTTTAAGAAAATCGGGCTAATTTTTAAAAAATTTACATGGGCAGTGGGTAATTTTTAAAAAAATTTATATGGGCACCCCTCGGACCTCAGGGCCTCACTCCAAAAACTTTACAAACAATTTTGTCCATCGAAATGACACGTATACAAAATTTAAAAAAAATCGGATTAAGTTTTTTAAAAAATTTGTTGGGGCCCCATGACCCTCCAAACCCTGTCTCCAAAATTGTTGCAAAAAGTGTTGCCCATCGGAGATACACACGTATATAAAATTTTAAAAAAACGGATTAATTTTTTTTAAAAATTTTTTGGGGCCCGGTCTCCAAATTTTTTACAAAAAGTGTTTTTCATCGGAGATACATACGTATATAAAATTTAAAGTAAATCGGGTTAATTTTTTTTTTAATTTTGGGGCCCCACGACCCCACGACCCAGGGTCTCGAAATTTTTTACAAAAAGTTTTGTCTATCGGAGAGACACATGTGTATTAAATTTGAAGAAAATCGGGTTATTTTTAATAAAAAAATTAACCCGGGGCCAGGGTCTCCAAATTTTTTACAAAAAGTTTTGTCTATCGGAGAGACACATGTGTATTAAATTTGAAGAAAATCGGGTTATTTTTAATAAAAAAATAAATGGGGCCTCACTAACCCGGGCCCAGGGTCTCCAAATTTTTTACAAAAAGTGTTGTCTATCGGAGATACACATGTGTATTAAATTTGACGAAAATCGGGTTAATTTTATTTTAAAAAAGTTATGGGGCCCCACGAACCCGGGCCCGGGGTCTCCAAATTTTTTACAAAAAGTGTTGTCTATCGGAGATACACATGTGTATTAAATTTGAAGAAAATCGGGATAATTTTTTTAAAAAAAGTTATGGGGCCCCACGAACCCGGGCCCGGGGTCTCCAAAATTTTTACAAAAAGTGTTGTATATCAGAGATACACTAGTGTATAAAATTTGAAGAAAATCGAGTAAAATTTTGTAAAATATTTGTAGGGGAGCCCACTGACCCCGTGGCCCGAGGGTCCTCAAATAGAAAGTGTTGTCATCGGAGATATGCCTGTGTGCAAAATTTCAATAAAATATGACTTTGGGAAGTGGGTCAAAAATTGATCGCAAGATTCCATGACACACAAATCCACAAACCCACAAATCCACAAACACACGGGCAAGTGAAGTTAATATAGAGAATTTAATAAAGGGGGTTTCAGTTGAGATATGTAATCTTAATTCACTTAATTCATAGGAAAGATAAGTTAGTTTTTTAATTAACTTTTCGCATGTATGTGAATATGCGAGTCATATCTATTCGTAACTACGAGTATTACAATAGTAAAGCATAAAGGCCAATTAATTTCTTTTATTATTTATGGCTTAACTAATTGCTGTATATATGATTAACCCATAGAGAATTAAACACAGTCTTTTTCTTCAACGAGCAGTTGGTCAAATTCGATATTTAATTTAAATTTGCTTCAGCTGGTCAATCTCCTCACCTTTTAGAAATTTTCAGAGAAATATTCTATTGATGTGTCATGCTCTGGTAATAGCTAAATTTTCAGTAACCTCAGCCTTTGTAGAGCCTACTTGTAAAAGGCTACTCTGGCACTTCAAAAATGCTAACTGGGAAGCTCATTTGATTGGTCAATCTGCTTCTCCAACAATAATGCCGATTAAGCATCTCAACTTATCACGTCAGCCATTTTGCTAGGAATGAAAAATGTCCTTCTTTAAAAAAAACAATATTCGTAAGAACAAATGGTTAAATGAAAACTATAGGTCAGCAGTCGCGAGTAAAAAATCAACCCATTTGGACTACTTTAATTGCACTTCAGAAGAAAACCTTGTAAAGTTTCGAATAGCTAGAAACAGAGCAAACGCTATAATAAAAAGAACCAAAATAATATATGACCAAGACTCGAGATAGCATGCGAAAATTTTTGGATTCAGATTCAAACAGTCGAAGCTTTTGGTCGTTTGCTGCCTTGGTAAAAAGAAAATTTGCAGATAGTACTTCATCTATTCCTTCCTTATTTCATAATGGTATTCATTATAGAACTGGTATTGAGAAAGCTAACCTCTTAGGTTTGCATTTAGCTTGTGCATCTACCCTTCCTTTATCTATAGAAGCCCACCAATTCTTCCGAATCTAAGCCCAGGTATGTCTAAAATCTATTTCCGACAACGGCTTGTTTCAAAGATTCTTAAAGAACTTGGCTCCAATAAAGCGACTAGACCCGACGGTATTCCGCCATTAGTATTGAAATGATGTCATCATACTTTGGCGAAACCGCTTAGCAAATTGTTTCATCTCTCAATGAAGACAGGTGTTTTCCATCTATTTGGAAAATATCAAATATTCAACCCGTTCCGAAAAAAGGTGATAAGTCGACACCTTATGCTTACTACCCTCCTATTGCTTTGTTGTCGGTTCTATCGAAGGTAATGGAATTTTTCGTTAATTTCAGACAAATGAGCTATCTGGATTCGAATGTTCTTTTATCCGTGCAGTATGGATTTCGTAAAAAAATCGCTCTTCAGGTGAACTCATGACGTGCATGAGTCATTGCGAGCGAAGCATTGAAAACCTAGGTGAATCAAGAGTTGTTTCCTTAGATATTTCTATAGCTTTTGATAGCGTTTGGCATGATTATCTTATTAATAAGATTCGTGCGCTTAATTTACACACCTCATTGCATGGATTGAGGATTATTTATGAAACCGTAAAATAAGGGTTGTATTAAACGGTATATCTTCAGCTTCACAAGGGATCAATGCTGGCGTGCCTCAAGGGTCATCCTTGTCGCCTACGCTCTTCTTGGTATATATCAACTCTATCAGCTTCCATTGAGTTTGTCAGTCAAAAAGAATGCAATTCTCGCTTGAATGGTTCGCGTGAATTCGACTATTCTGTCTAATATTCAAGTCATTCTCGATTGGGGTGATCTTTCCTGGAAGGAACATATTTATGGAATTTCAAAAAGAGCTAGCCAATGTTGTAACTTCTACTTCACCCCCTCTGATGTATTAAGATTATATAAATCTTAAACCAATTTTAGAATTTAATTCATATGTCGCATTTGCTTTATCTTGATGGAATTCAGAATAGAGTTATCCGTTTGATAAACAATGTAACAATTATTTCGTCTCTTGATACTTTGGAGCATAGACGAAATGTAGGAGCTTTATTTGTTTTCTACAAATTTAACTACGGCAGTTTAGCCTGCAGCTTAACAGCGCATCTAACATGTGTCTTTTTAATGAAGATGAAGGGGGGAAAAACCCTACAACAGCTTCTGGTGCTGTCGTTGGGCAGGTACGCATGGCACCCGTTATACCTAGACAGGCAATTCTTTGTAGCTTTTGAAGCAAATGAAGCGAATAAATGTGGTTGTTTTGAGATCATCTACAATAAAAACAACCCATAAAAATACAATTTTTCATGTAAATTCTCTAATAAGAGATGGGTATGTGTTAAAATTTGAAGAAAATAGGGTTAATTTGTTTAATTTAAAAAAAAGTTATGGGGCCCCACGAACCCGGGCCCGAGGTCTCCAAATTTTTTAGAAAAAGTGTTGTCTATCGGAGATACACATGTGCATTAAATTTGAAGAAAATCGGGTTAATTTTTTTTAAAAAAAGTTATGAGGCCCCACGAACCCGGGCCCGGGGTCTCCAAATGTTTTACAAAAAATGTTGTCTATCGGAGATACACATGTGTATTAAATTTGAAGAAAATCGGGTTAATTTTTTTAAAAAAAGTTATGAGGCCCCACGAACCCGGGCTAAATTTTTTACAAAAAATGTTGTCTATCGGAGAGACACATGTGTATTAAATTTGAAGAAAATCGGGTTATTTTTATTAAAAAAATAAATGGGGCCTCACTAACCCGGGCCCGGGGTCTCCAAATTTTTTACAAAAAATGTTGTCTATCGGAGATACACATGTGTATCAAATTTGAAGAAAATCGGGTTAATTTTTTTAAAAAAAAGTTATGAGGCCCCACGAACCCGGGCTAAATTTTTTACAAAAAATGTTGTCTATCGGAGATACACATGTGTATAAAATTTGAAGAAAATCGGGTTAATTTTTTTAAAAAAAGTTATGGGGCCTCACGAACCCGGGCCCGGGGTCTCCAAATTTTTTACAACAAGTGTTGTCTATCGGAGATACACATGTGTATTAAATTTGAAGAAAATCGGGATAATTTTTTTAAAAAAAAAGTTATGGGGCCCCACGAACCCGGGTCCGGGGTCTCCAAAATTTTTACAAAAATTTTTGTATATCAGAGATACACATGTGTATAAAATTTGAAGAAAATCGAGTAAAATTTTGTAAAATATTTGTATGGGAGCCCCCCGATCCCGATCAAATTTTAATGGAAAGTATTGTCACCGGAAATACACATGTGTGCAAAATTTCAATAAAATCGGGCCTTGGGAAGTGGGTTAAAAATTGATCGCAAGATTCCACCACACACAAACCCACAAACACACGGGCACGCGAAGTTAATATAGAGAATTTAAAAAGAAGTAAAAAGTACCATTAGGCTCCTCTCTCCAAGCATGCATTCATGTGAGTTTTATTGAGTATTGATTACTCTCTTTACTTTGTTTTTTTCTGTGATGAAAATTAAAAAAAAAACATTCAGGTGCGTCTAATTAAGTGAATCGGACTGTACATACATACAAACAAAGTTTCGCTTTTTATGTACAGATTATTCTCTTCAATTCTATAAGAGAACACTGCTCTCAGGTTGTGTTTGGACTTTGGATATGATCCTTCCTTTGCAGGAGACAATTCTAAAAAGTTGTCTTGATTCCAGATCTATCTGAAGAGGAACCCTACAAAGTGGAGTACTAATGTTATGAGCTGCTGATATGCCTGAAAAGGAGGGAGGGCTGCGAAGTGATTGCTTATGCGGATGAAATTGCTATCAAGCTAACGATATTGGCTGATCATTGCGGTTGAGGGGTAAACCCAAAACCTTCTCTATAGAAAGCCCAACTGTTCCGATCGTACACAGATACATGCTTAGATTGAGACCAAACGTATTTGTATTAGTAATCAACTAAAGAGCAAAATCCATATAAAATATTTCTGTTTCCCACTACCACATCTTACGTTTCTCGCTCTTTGCGACTTCTTATTTTTTGTACACCGTATTCACATCAAAACCTTCTCTATAGAAAGCCCAACTGTTCCGATCGTACACAGATACATGCTTAGATTGAGACCAAACGTATTTGTATTAGTAATCAACTAAAGAGGAAAATCCATATAAAATTTTTCTGTTTCCCACTAACACATCTTACGTTTCTCGCTCTTTGCGACTGCTTACTTTTTGTACACTGTATTCACATCCCACAAACACGTTTGGGCTTGGTTTACAGCATTAGTATGCGTAGAGTTGGGCTTTCTATAGAGAAGGTTTTGGGTAAACCCCCATAAAACTGAACGTGTCCTCTTCCGCATGTAGACCCTCCCTCTATTAAGAGCATTAGCTTAAATTTCTCTGACGAAGCCAAAGGTGTAGGTCTTATTTTTGACAGAAAGCTTAGCTGGAAGCCAACGAAAACTGTCAATTTGCTCGTCAAATGATCGTCAAATTTTTTGACCAGAAGTACCAATCGTCAAATGCAATCGTCCTTTTGGAACACATTCGTTGGTCATTGTCATTATATATATTTTTTTCTGCATGCGCGCCTGACGTTTTGGAACAACACTTAAACAAAATGAATCCCATAAAAACTTTATTGTGAAAATTGTTTTGGAAAATCTTTCAAGGATCTTTATAATAATTACTTTCACAACAAAAAATATTCTTAAGAAATAAAAAGTTAATTTTATTACAAAAAAGAAATACCAGGAAAATAGTCCTAAAAGTGCGAAATTATCTGAAATCTAAACAAAACCAGTTTTCAGACCAGCATTTCTTCGTTCACTTCAGGATGTCTTCATGTCTTGTCCAAGTAAGAGCATATTTTCCGTGATTAGTAACAATGCGTCATCTCGGATTTTCTACTGCACAGCTGTAATTTAATTACAATCATTTAAGACACATATTAAATTTTGTTCTTGAATAAAAAAATTGGTATCGGGGTTTACAACAAATCGAATTAAGCTCTCCTTATTTTTGCTTTTATTGGCAATCGATAGAAATTAACACAAACGACAAAAAGTTACTACACTATCAACTTCAAGTAAAAAATTTTACTTTTGTCGACGACAACTTTTGTGGTGAACACCAAGTTGTCATTACAACCTGCAACACCTCAGCGTACTCAGCGATCGATTAAATGTCAAAAAAAAGTAACTTTGTGTAACATTTTGTTGCGCAGTGAACTCACTTCTTGTGTTTCAACAGTATTCAGTATTTGATCGTGTTAAAAATAGCGTACATTCATCATATTTGGCTCTACAACCGGGGTCCGGTCCTGGCCTCCCGCAAAACGTCTCTCCACAGGTCCCGATTTCGAGCCGATGTCATCAAGTTTGGCATCCCTAAACTCTGGGCGTCCTGGTCTACGCCATCCCTCCAGTGCAGGCTTGGCCGGCCTCGCTGTCGTGTTCCATAAATCCTAACGCAAAGGACTTTCCGAGCATTATCCTCTTCGCTCATGCGAGCTAGGTGTCCTGCCAATCGGAGCCTACCGAGCTTAATTTTCTTCACGATGTCCACATCGCGGTAACGCTCGTAGATCTCATCATTATAGAGTCTCCGGAATCGTTCTTCCTCACATACGGGGCCAACTATTCTCCGTAAGACTTTTCTCTCGAACGCGGCCAAGAGGTCAGAATGCTTTTGCTAAGCACCCAAGTCTCGGATCCATATGTAAGAACTGGTATGACCATTGTCTTATATATCTGCAGCTTAGATGTTATGGTTTAGTTCCTGGATTTGAAGAGTCTTGACAGACTATAGTAGGCTTTGTTGGGTTTAAAGCAACCGTGCGCGTATTTCTGGTTCCATGCTGTTATCGGCTGCTACAGTTGACCCGAGATAGTTAAAGGATTGCACTACTTTACATTCGCGCTCTACTATTTGAATTGAGGACCAATTTTGGATCTTCTACTCGCAGACGTGGCCACCATGTACTTTGTTTTGCTCTCATTTATGTGAAGTCCCATCTGGATGAAAGTTTCCTGTACAGATCTTCGGTTTCTACCAACGATGTCAATATCGTCTGCGTAAGCCAGTATCTGAATAGCCAGGTTTAAGAGGATGTAGGCCAGTCCATCCCATTGTCGGAGACCGTTATAGATGTTTAATGGGCTTGATAGTGATCCAGATATTCTTACTTGGCTTATAACATTGGTCATGGTCCTTGCTCTCTGTACTGTTCTAGTCCACGGACGAGATTCTTCACCCAGGCTGCTTTCTTTCACCGGTGAACTGTTTTTTCATATCTTCTGAGCTCTTTATATTCATCTGCACGTGCCCGTAGCGTACTTTACTCGCTGACAAGTGCCTATCGAATGCTCGTAAGATTGCCGCGCTCAGCTGCCGCTCCTTGCTTCAAAATCTTTAAAAGCAGAGTTATCTCACTGGAAGCGAAATAATCCAGCTTCCAGCCTAAAGCTGACTTCCAAAATTTTAAAATACATTTTAAGTAACAAACTCTTGAATATTTTCTTTTAATCTTTCCAAATATTCCAGACGTTCCAAAACTGACATAAAATGTACTTTCATTCATTCTATTCCATTACTTTTATTCATCATAAACATTCCGAAAGTGTTCTTTAATTTACTTTAACATGGAAACGTAGAATGAAAAGAATATTTATGTCAGTTTTTTTTACGTAAAACGAGCTACTTGACTGACAGAAAAAAAATAAAAACGCTCCGGATTGTTTGTCAATTCGAATTAAATTACTAAATTTTAATTAGTTATTTAGTATTTCTTCCATTAGGTCTTAATACTTCCATTGCTTATCCGCATTGCCACTAGTGTTGTTGTCCATTTCATGTTGTTACATTACGTTCGGAATATACTGTTGTCACGAGATCACTATTATATTCCTTCTTATTAATTAATTAATTAATTAAAATACCGTTTTAACAAAATGTCTATTTAAAAATGTTTTCTCAGTGTAAATTGATGAGCTTCTAATTTTATTCAAGAAGTTTTCCACATCAAATTTCCTCTTTAACAACAAAGACTAATTTTGTTCTATATAACTCAATGTCACAAGTAAATGTACTTTATTGCTAACTTTATACGAACACAAAAAAATTTAAGAGGCACTTGTAAGTGTGGCCTTACAAAAATAAGGTTTTTTTTCAGTGTATACTATGTACTCTACAATTGAAACTAATGGCATAACTAGAAACAGCAAAATACTTTTTTTACTATAGCATTCTAGTGTGTGTGTGTGCGTTTGTGTGTGCAGTAGATTTCTAGACAAAGATTAAGGACACAACTACTGTTACATTTTTAACAATCAAGTTTGATTGATAATAACTTTTATTTTTACTATAACACGTTTGCTGTAACGTTTCTTTCAACCAAGTGCAGAATCCCTCAATCGAAACTGTCATGTTTTTTAAATTCTTTACATTAAATTCGCGTCCAGATGTGTTTGTTTTTTGTTTGTCTTTTTGTTTGTTTGTGGTTAGAAGACATTTTTTCACTGGTGATTTCTGACTTGATCCATTTCATTAATATATGTAGGTAAAGTTAAGCTGGTTTTACTTTAATATCTCAAAGCAACAGCTTTTGGTTTTACCGCCTTACGGTGGGCACCATAACTGAACATTTTTTGGATTTACTTCGGCTTTATGCTTATGCGATTGTTGTTGTAAGCCAAGCTGGTTTTGCCAAAGCAAAACAGCTTATGTTCGATTTAAGTAAGATGTTTAAGACATTCCGCTTATCTTTATTTGTTAACCATATTGATCGATGGATTTTGGCCATACAGACTTTTCTTGTTTCAACTTCGTGTCGATCAAATAAACAAAACAGATGCAAAGAAAGGACACATTATTGTCTGGTATGCCCAAACAAAATATCACCTCATCACTTTCAGTAAAAAACGAAAATTTTAGTTTATCCTTTTTAATTACTGCCATCTTGAATGGATATAAACATAGCGATCAATCAATCCGATTTCAACCATAATTGAAGCGTCAAACGTCAACTTTTAAATAATGGGAGTACATAACTAGACAATAAAATTGGCAGGTAGTGAATGGGTTAAAGGGTGGTGCAGAATATTGAACATGACTAGTGTCAAAGATGCCAAAATATCAAATGGTGCGACTACTGGCATCAAGATTAGAAGTTTAGTTTGACAGCCAAGTTCTAATTCTTTTAAAGTAATGACATGTTTGATTTGCACGCTCATGACAAAAATTATGTCACGCGTAGCAGTTTTTATATGCTAATCTGACAGTTTGACAGCGAAATCGTCCAAAATTTCTTACCATGAGCGTGCAAATTAAATATGACCGAAATATCCACTATCGACAATATCCATTGTTTTCGTTTCGCTTCTCTACGACCCCTGAGCAGTGACTAACGAAATTAAATGAGCTGCCAGCGATCAGGGGTGAGTGTCAAAGCAACAAACAGCAGTTTAGTAGTAAAGGATGATCCCACTTCACTTTTCGAAGTTTCTTTAAAAATAAAACACAAATTTAAGGAAATTGTTCAGGTGGCTCTGAACTGCTCCCAAAATTAAAGTTGCACGCGAACAAAGAAAGGAGATTCTTAAACATGTCAGTGTAGGAGCACTTTAATTTTCGTTTCTTTTATTCGATCTAGAGGTACACAGTTTTTTTGTATAATATAGGTTATAATAAATATTTCTTAACATATATAAATACCAATTTTCCACTTCCGTTTGCGCGAGTTCGTGTCTTCTTAGTTAAATCTTCGGATCCAAAAGACCAAAATGGTCGACTTCCACAAGAGAATGAATAAACGTAGAAAAAAGAATGCATAGACCGGCAAAATATTAATGTCGTTTTGTTTTCATTGAAAATCTGGCGCAAATTGATTTTTTGGCTGTCAACTTCGTCGTTTTCTCTGAAAAAAAACCAATCTAAGGTTGACCGAAATTCCCCAGATCTGTATGATCTGTATATTTTGGTAGAATTACCCCACTGTTCACTAACTACAACAAAAACAACACCGCTTTCGTGTTCGATTTGCCGAGAAAAAACTGAACTCGAGCACAGATTTCTAAAACAAACAATAAACGTCGTAAGATAAGATAAGAAAGACATGTCCTATTTTTTGATGACGTTTTATTTCGGCCGAACGGCAGGCGCTGCCAAGTTTGCTTATAGAAATCTTTGGATTTTTTTATTTTTGACATTCAATTAATTATGCAAAATAATATCATTAAAACGGCCGCCTCTGGACCTTTTGCAACAGCCGATCCATTTAAGGTAATTTTTGATTACTTTTTCGCAAGTTTCGGGCGTAATCTAGGCTATAACTTGGCGAATGTTAATTATTAATTGCTCCAACGTTTTGGATTTTTACCGTATATACCACTCTCGCGTAACCACACAAAAAAAGTTCAACGTCGTCAAGTTGCAACATCTTGGCGGTATGGTTGACATCACCAAAACATGAGATAATGCGATTTTGCAACTTTTCACGCAAAATATCCAACGATGCATCCGATTTAAGGTTACTTGGGCAGTCTTGGAACCACATGACTTTCAATATCTTGATCCAAAAATTATATTGATTTTTTTTTTAAAAGGTAGAAATAGTTGGTAGATCTGGAGTAATTATAGTACTGTTATAAAATAAATGAAAATTGCTGGAATGTTTTTAATGGAAATCTGGAATATTTGTGGCTTAAGAAAATCACATAATTTAAAAGACCGTGCTAAGCATTTGAGGTTTACAACAATTTTAAAAGAAAGCTTTTTACGCTCCACGCCCGCACCGCACCACTACCATACTAGTACCAAACGCCATTAAATTGGGCCTTATGGGGGTAGTTATGCTTCAATAAAAGCATTTTTTATATAATTTTATTTTATACTTTTTAGATTTTAATGAAATATGTATTTAAATTTCCATATTATTCAGATGGGATGGTGCCGTAAATGTTTTTAGTAAAAGTAATAAAAAATTAAAATTTCCCATAAAAAATTGCTTTATTGATTTTCAAAATATTCGCCTTTTAGATCTATACACTTTTGTATACGCTCTAACCATTTATCGTAACACTTTTTCCAGTCCGAAGATGAGGGCTCCAAAACATGGTTTTGAACGCTTCATCCGCTTCTTAAGGCGATAAAAATCGTTGTTCACGCATCTTATCTTTGACTGTTGGGTACAGGATAAAGCCATTGGGTGTCAATTCGAGGCTGTAAGGTGGATGACCCATCAATTCGATCGTTTGAGAGCTCAAATACTCGCTTGTTTGATGTGATGTGTGTGAGCTCGCATTATCGTGATGCAAAATTTGTCGCCGTTTTGGGTTGTTTTCTCTCAATTTGTTGAAAACCTCAGGAAAACAAATGGACGTATACCAAGCTGAATTGACTGTCTTATGATTTTCAAGAGCCACAGTAGTCACCACATGACCGGTTTTCGTGAAAAAACACGCCCATTTGCCTCACAACGATGCGAGCTCGCACAACTTTTGTTGAATTTCCTTCGAATTGGAAGATCCAAACAGTCGATTGCCCTTTTCTTTCCGGCTCATACGCAAATATTCATGATTCGTCACCTGTCACGATCTTGTATACGTTTTTGGAAGTACCTTCAACGAATTTTTCAAGTATTTGGCGGCACCAATCGACATGCACCTTTTTTGTGCGTCTGTCAAAAAATGTGGAATACAACGTGCAAATAGCTTCCGCACCTTTAAATGTTCATGTAAGATCGTATATACGCTGGTGTTGCTAATGCCTATGCATTCCTCGATTTCCCGATAAGTCACCTGACGATCCTCTTCAATCAGTTTTTTCAAAGTATCGATGTTTTCTTGCACAACAGCGGTTTTTTGGCGACCTTCACGAGGTTCGTCTTTCAGTGAACGTCATTCGCATTTGAATTCATTGTACCAATTATAAACACTAGCCAAGGATGGTGCTTCGTCGCCAAAAGTCGAATGAAATGATTCGAAGCACTGTTGTTCAGTTAGCCCCTTTCAAAAATCGTAAAAAATCATCACACGAAAATTTTCACGCGATAATTCCATTTTTTCACTGAATTCAATTTTTCAAGTAAATAAAAAATAATGTTTCGATGCGAACTGACAGATTACTTTTGAGATACATAACCTCAAAAAATGTTAAACTTTTTGACTGACATAGAGATTTGCATCGGAAAAGACTAGTACTACCATTTTCTAAAAACATTTACGGCACCCCTCGTAATCAGATGACAAGAAAATTTTTTCAGCGTGCGTGTGTACATTTGTCAATTTGTACGTTTATACGTTTGATAACTCGTATATCTCGGCTTCTACCAGTCAGAATTTGCTGAGACTTGTTTTAAAACAATTGGCTAGCGCCCGGCTTGCGATAGGGTAATTTTTTCGTTCATAGAGGTAGTAGATGGGAAACTGAGAAAAATACTCAATCAACGCATCGATATCGATTTTTTTAAGTCTAGTTTTTGCAGGTAAATTTGGTGTATAATCAGAGGACATGATAGTTTGTTTATGACTAAAAAAAACTACATTTACATTGCATACTATTAGGCTGGCGAGCTGAGAAGCTCGCTGTACTATCTTAGGGAGTTATTTTGCTTTAGGGAGTTGCATTTTTTTGTAAACTTTAAATTTTACAAATCAAATAAATCACAAATTTTTTCAATATTCTGACAAAACAATTTTTGTTTATTTTCTTCTTATTTTTCTTACAGAGCGTTCTAAACAGCAATCGATAATTGGAGACGAGCCGGGCCTGTTTAGAAAAGTACAGGGCCGGAATAGTCTGAATTCAAGCAACGGTGCTAGTGACGCCGCTGCTCAAATTACATCAGCAACAGCCAAAATTAATCTAGAAACCTCATTAAATGATTGCGAAAGTGGCTATGTGCCAACGGTTGGTCGTTGGGGCGCCGAATGGCCAAGTTGACTCGCCGAAGCCAGCTTGGGACGAGATGAGTTGCTGCAGCTTAATGCAGGCGGTTCGGCGGGATCGGTTCGAGTTGGATTGACTACAACTACCGGTCCTGAACATATTGATCCAAGTCATAATGTTAACAACAATGACAATGTTGACGACTACAAAGATGACGATGACATTCACGATAATCATGCGAAACATATTGTGGTGGCTAAGAATGATGCGATTAAACGATGTTGTGAAGATACTACTGCAAATGCAGCAGCCTCATCAATCATCGCATCTATCAGATCACACGCGATTATCTCTGAACCAGGTAATTGGGGCGATTCATTGGAAACATCATCACCACCATCAGTTGTTGGTAATAACAAATCTTATAATGTGACATCGATTGTACTGCCATCGGAGAGATGCTGCAGCATCGAAAAGCTCCTGGTTGAGCAGCATCGTAAGTGGTATTCCGTCGCTGGCGTTACCACCAAGAAGAATAATGGCAGCGGCGACAATGCTGGTGTTGGTGGTGGTGGCAAGGTGGCCGCAATATACAATCAACAGTGCGATGATGATAACAAAAACTCTGCTGGCAAAAGCAAAACTTTACCACTGCAGCATTGGTGGGCAGCAGATGATAGCTATAATTTGAATGCATTCAATCAAACTAACGGTATTTGGCCATTGGGACATCCATTGCCATTACCTGATTGGGCGAATAGCGGCGAACACGATAAGGGAATATTACATTTGGACACGGTTTGGCAATATGAAGATCTGAATGCGCTGATCGAGGCAAAACTCCATCATATGCTTGAGGAGACACACTACGATACTGTACATCTGTTTTTGGATTTTTACCGCTCTTTCAAGAAGACCCGCCGCTCCGATCTAAAATCATTCTTTCAATTTTACGATATTCCCATTAATCGGCGACATCACATGTGCGTCAGTTTGGCAATGGAGATTATGGCAAGAATTGTGGAGATTTTCCCAGTGTTGGAACATTATCTGTACATTGTGTCGTGTGAAGAGCAAGTGGTATCACTCGGTGATTATATTGAGTCAAGCGAAGAGGTTGGAGGTTTAAATTCTCCGGATGCCAATGTGGAAAAAGAACACGCAATGGTCGCTATGAAAATCTGCATAGCCGGACGGCAGGGAGTTATGATTTTAGATCCGGGTTATCATGTGGCTCGTGCGGTAACTGTAATGGCTGATCAAATGTATCCACACACAGGTAAGAAGAAACGTGCTACACCTTGATTATTAACTTGTCATGACGAAAAAGAATTAATAAATAATATTTCTTCAAATAGGCTGGTTTACACAATCCAATGACCCACAATGCAAGCGTGACTACTGCTATAACTACAGCATACACAGCAACAAGTATGTGGAATGGATGGAACGTGAGATACGTGGAGATTCAACATCTTTTAAATCATCTTTGGTGTACGTGGAACAGCCATATGTGACGGCCATTGATGTAACTGTTCGCCGTAATTTGGCTTATAACTTCCGTTCGCTGTTGTCACGAGATGCAAAGGGTAGAGTTTTTGCAGGCGTTTATTTGCCAGTGGTGCCCAATTGTAATGAAGCACACTTTACCCTGTTCTACGATGGACCTAACGAACAGCGCGTCAAAGTTAAATTTATGTTTATTGTTTTTAAAAATCCTTCAAGGGTAAATAAGATCCTCTTAATTAAAATACATTAAAATAATTCAAATTTCAATTACATCTCTACAGATCCCCGATACTCTTCAGACACATCTCGAAAAGTTGGCCCCGCAGTTGAACATGGAGCACAAGGAACTCCTTGATATACTAACATCCCTAGCGGAAGCGGTTACCGATCAGGATTTCATCACGCAGGTTCTATCGATTAACGATGACATTGGCTCTATGTCAGCAGATAATTGACAGTTAAAAAAGAAACCAACAGATGGAAAAGTTTCAACAACAAAAGAAGAATCTAAATAAAATATGCATGTTTTAGTTAGCACTTTAGATTTCCGTAAACTTTTTCCTCCTGATGGTGATAAAGTAAATACATATACCGTTTATATAAAAAAAAAGATACATATATCTACATACACATATATTTCCATAGAAATGTCTGTATGATTTGTTTCAAATTTTATTTTAATTAAAACCTTATATATCGCTTTTAGAAGTTTTATGACTAGTAACATATACAGAGAAATATCATCATCATATGCGTTATATATTATAGTTATTAATACCTACATGCAAAAATTATCCAAACTGAAGGAAAGTTATACAAATTAATTATCTACACACCAAATTTTAAGCACCTACTTTAGTTTTTAATAAACGAAAGGAAATAAAAACATATTGAAATAATGTAATGAAATTTCAAATTCAAACCGACAAACAGCAAACCCCATCTCATCGCTCGGAAAGTAATATTAAATTATGTTTGAGGTCGTTTGCTTTTTAGACGACTCAGCTTTATTAACATTTATTAACCTCCCTTCATACTTCATAGGCTGGGTAGAACGTTACTTCCCCCAATAACATTTTTTCTAACTTGATTCCAACAAATTTGCGCTGCACATAAATTATTGTGAACTGTACATGAAAATGTAATTGTGAATTGTAAATTGAGAGTTTGTGTCTAGCACTGTATTTTATTTGGAATCCGAATACGAATTCCAATGTCAAAACCAGCCAAACAGCAGGTTTTCAAATTCCAAAGAAGGAATTCGGCAGTGCATTTGTATTTGTTGTTGTAATTTACGGCGTAGTTAACCCAGGGTTAGCTCGGAAACGCAAATTCGAGCTAGTTTTGTTAGACCCAAATTAACTCCACGAAACTAGAGCGGTTGAGTTAGGTTTCGCTGACATTTCAAAAAACAACAACAACATCAGCGCATCTGTCAAATAAACACTCTTAGTTCAGAGAAATGCGAGTTAGCGCCACCAGTAAAACAGCAGGTTTTCTTATTCCAAAGAAGGAATAAGATAGTGTAATTCAGTCAGTGCTTTTCCATAATTATCATTTTTTTCTCGCAATAATAAATAAATTTTATTAGTATATACTTTGAGGAAACAGTTTTGTGAAATGGAAGAAGAAAACAAATACGTTTCACAATTACGCTTTACCCACACTTGCAACAAAACACTTGCTATATTGCTTTCAACAAAAAACTTACAACACAAACAGATAGACCAGAAATGGTTTAGCGTTAAGAAATATTTAACCAAATTTTTAGTTATAATTCCCACCACCAGAGTCGACTTTTAAAAATTATATATGGATAAGTTGGCAAACACATGAAACAAAAAATTGGTTAGTTTTTGCTGTTGCTTTGATCAGCCGTTAACCACACAAAATACCTAACTCATTTGTTGAAAGCAATATATCAATTGGTTGTTTTATTTTATCTCGGGGTACTCGGAGATATAATTTAAGTTCATATCTGCGTTTTTTTATATTCTCCGAGTAATCTTTTTTCTCTGCACCTGTTTTTTACGCTCCGATACTCTAAAAAAATATGCAGAACATTTCTTGACAGCTCTAGTTGTTTATTTTTTTTAAACATGGTGAGAAATAAAACTTTTCTCTGATACTAAAATAAAAAATAGAGCAGATAATTTTTGATCTGATCAAAGAAAAAAACTATCGGATATCTCGAAATTCGGATTTCTCCGACATAAAAAAAAACACATCCAATGTGAACAAAGATTCTCGCTCGAAAAAAACGACATAACAAATGAAATCCGTTTTTCCATTCTGAGAGCACGCTCAGGTAAACTTAAAGCATAAATTATAATGGACATTTGCCAGCATGAGCTCCCAAAGTCGACTGTGTGGCTTCGTGCGCATAGACGCGAACGATTTAGGTCGGTCTTAACAAGTGTATGACATTTGTTTGGATACGATTTAGGCAAAACTCCATTATAACAATTTTTTGTAATTTGGCAACCATGAGCAACCTTTACGTTGACATTTGACAATAGTCCACACACACGAAAGTCTATTGTAATCTATCCATTACTCAATCGCTCTAGTTTCGTGGAGTTAATTTGTGTTTTACGAAACTCAACTCTAGCTTTTCGATTGCGACCTGAGTTAACTCGATCATCAAAAAGTCATACTTTTTTTTACTACTTCGTAGCGAACAGAGCTTGAACAAATGGGGCGGCTTATGAATTGCTCTGTGGCCGATTGTGTAACTGTCGTATTTCGACTTTCAACTTACGACAAGTCGAAATGCTCAAAGTCGTAGTTTCGACATAACGCAATTATGTAAGCAGGTACGACAAATTTTTTTTCGAACTAATGCTATTGCTATTTCGAATGTATGTTTTGTTGTTGTTTATACTTGTTTACTTCTTGGTTTTTTTGATTATTCAAAAATATTAAATTTTTTAAAATAAAAAACTAATATTTTTATTAGTTACATTTAATATTCTATGTAAGCAACGAAATTATATTGAAAAAATTACAAATACGTAGTTACGAAAAAAAATGCCAAAAGGTCGGCGCTGCTCGCGTCATTCAAATGAATGTAGCAGCAAAATATATATTAAACATTTTAAGTATTTTATTTTATTTTAGTGACAGTTTTATAAATAACATTAAAAAAAAGTAAAAATTAATACTTTAAAATTATTTACTCGGTTGATTTCACACAGAAATAATCATTTTAATTACATTTATTTCCCAGTCGAAATCCAAAAGGTGTGCGAGTGAAACACAAACAATTCAGTCGAAACTACGACTAGGCATATGACTCAATAATCGCGTTTAGTCGTAATTGCGACAAAAGTGACGTCATTCGAAACTGTAAATGCTTACATAATCGACCCCCTGGACTAAGACCGCGTTTCCATCGGTGTCAACTTCGTAGCAATTTGAATAAATGTTTATAACACTTTGGAAACATGGTCTAAACGTATCATGTCGCACTGATTATTGAAATAGATAATTGGATATGTTCTTAATACGATTGAGCACAACCAGAATATTCTTAAAAATATTAATAATAATTTAATAATATTATTAAATCAAATGTCATATTTCCATGGTTCTCATTTTGGAATGTCCAAATAGTTTTTAGGCTCTCAAATTGTTCGATTTACCTACAAAAATGATTCCTTGGAAGTTGGAACCCAATTATTGAGCGGCGATCAATTCTCACAATATTGGAGACTTTTGTCAAATTTACCTCTCTTTTTATGACCATAAAAGCTCTCAAGTTGCTCGATTTCAGTACATACAAAATTTAATCTGTGTAACCCAATTTTTAATCGGCGATCGCCTTTGATTTGTATATTTCGACAGATTTATCCCTTTTTTTACCAAAAACTAGAGTATTGTTATTTTCCTGATAATTGTAAGCGTCTCGTGTTGTTTTTTTATATGCATAGAATTTTATTTGTGTAGCAAAAATAAATATTTTGTGTTTATATATTTTAAAGAAACAATTTTGTCAATTTATTAAAATTATTAAAAAAAACAACCCATAAAAGTTAAAAATAATTTTCAGGTAAATTCTCGGATACACATGTGTACAAAATTTGATAAAATTGGATAATTTAAAAAAAGAATTATAAGGTATCCGATCACTTCCAATTTTTGTTGAGTTGTCATTGCAGATATTCATGTGTGCAAAGTTTGAATAAAATTGGGCTTTAGGAATTGGTTTCAAAGTTGATTCAAGATTCAACCAGCCAGCTAATGGCACACGGGCACGCAATTTTATTGAGAATTTAAAAAGTAGAAGAGCACTTAGTGACACTTGAGATAAAGATTGGTAAATAATGCAACCCTATTTTTAAAATTATCTTATTGAACTCCCAACATGGTTGCATTAGGTTTGTTCCCTTATTCAAAAAAAAGTAATAATTAATGCTATTTGTTACGACTATTTACTCAAAAGCGTTTCCGTACTCGAAAAAATAGTAATAGATAGTGAAAAATTGAGAGTAAGTTAATTTACCCTTCGAATTTTGCTAACTTATACCACAAAAATGTCTGTCAGTAACATTTGAACATTATGTCAAAAACGAATTTATTGACAACTGGCGTTCGCTTTTTTCCTACACATTCTTAACTAAGTGAATGTGTCTCAAAATGGTAGCAGAAATGCTACGACGATAAGAATGATAAGTTGATAACAAATGTTTTTTATTTTGAAATTGTTATATAAGCAAACGAATTGAGTGCACTTTTGTGCAGTATTTTTGCTATTTTTTAACAAAAAAAGCGACATAACTAACTTACTTGTGAAAGTTGAATTTTGGCAA
This sequence comes from Nephrocerus scutellatus, assembly GCA_947095585.1. Classification (NCBI taxonomy): domain Eukaryota; kingdom Metazoa; phylum Arthropoda; class Insecta; order Diptera; family Pipunculidae; genus Nephrocerus; species Nephrocerus scutellatus. The sequence continues at coordinate 20,090,590 of OX352762.1, read as the reverse complement.
AAGAGATTTTGACAATTTCTACCAAGCCAAAAATTTTGTGTTTTATGCGTTTCCGTACTTTTTTGTGTGCTTGCACTCTCTGTAAGATTTTATGTGAATTTTGTCTTTAAATAAAAATCTTGTCTAATTTTTACTACAAAAAGTACGGGAACGGACCTATTATTGGACCTATACCCAAGTGACTGGGAGTGAACATGATCACATAAACCGATTAGATCGGATCACACCATTAAACAAAACTGTTATGTTTACAAATTATCGAATATTAACTACAAACATTTTACAAAAAATTTTGTCCATCGGAGATTCACATGTGTTTGAAATTTGAAGAAATCGGGCTAATTTTTAATATTTTTTTTTATGGGCACCCTTCGGTTCTCAGATCCCGTTCACCACAAAATTTAAAGAAAGTGTTCTCCATCGGAGATACACATGTGTTTAAAATTTGAAAAAAATGGAGCTAATTTTTAAAAAATTCATCGATAAAACAACGATATGCTTTCCGGTATTTTTCATTGGTAAAATTGAAGATCCGTTTTAACGTTTTACTAAGGTTGGTGCCACTGCTTGCCTTTAGAGATTTTTTTCTTAGCAATATTGCTTTGGCAAAGCCGGCTTGGCTTACAGCAAAATAGCATAAGCATAAAGCCGAAAATAAATCCAAAAGATTAAGAAACTAAAGCCATTTTAAATTATGATACTTACCGTAAGGCGGTAAAACCAAAAGCTGTTGCATTGTAAAGCCATGCCGGCTTTGCCAAATCAATACAGCAATAGCACATATTTGTGTATTGTGTTCTAGCTAAAGCTACTGAACACAACTGCGACAAATCAAGGAGTCGATTTAAAACACTTTGACTGTTAACTATGAAGTGGTCATTTGTTTGTTTGTAACGGTTTGAAGCATGAATTTGTCATATTATAAAGCAAGTGTATTAAAATTAAAATTTGAAGCTATTGTAAAAACAAGTTATCTTAATTTAGACAGATTTTTAAATTTACTCAGGATTGCGTTATCATGCACCCTCAAAGATTTACAAAAAACCCACTTCGTTTTTTATTTTATTCAAATAGATACCACCATAACCACACTCTACAGAAATATATATTATATCTATTACAATTACTAAATACTTTACTATTGTACTTTTATTATTTGTAGAACTAAAGTTGTGTGATTAAGATAATTTAATTATGTATATTTGAAAGTAAAAATTTAATTATACAAAAAAATGGTATAAACCAGAATTATTTAGACTTGAAATAAAGCAGTTGATATTGAAGTTATTGTTTGGGATTTTTGAATATTATCGTTTTATTTTTCTTTTTAAACTTTGCGGAGTTTTTGCCTGTCAAGTTTTTCTCAACACTAATCATCTAGATTCCAAATGCGCATGATATGATGCCGTCCACTATATATAACACGTTTTCACGAGAGTATATTAATCGAGTTATGATTGTGGGGTTGTTTTCGAAACGACGACTTATTTGTAGACTTATTGAAGTAAGTCTCCTCGCGAAGTGACTTATTTTCTATCTCTGTCTTGCAAGAAAATCTAAATCACATCTTTTTTCGATTTTTATAAACGCAACACAATTATTTGTTGCTTAAAAGCAGCGCCAAATTAATTCAGTGATATCGTTTCGAGCAATTTTACTGACTTATTTAAGATGGCGGCAAATATGTCAATAAGTTTTAAATAAGTCTCGGTTTCGAAAACGGCCTTAGTCGTGTTAAGAGCTACACGATCATGGGATTGAAAGCCATGACCAGCGAAACAGAAAGGTATTTAGTGAGTTGAAAAAAGAAAGCTTGATTTCACCGAAAGTCAACTACAAAAATTTACTTTAGGCAAAAACTAAGCGTTCTATATGGCAAAACAAGAACAAATTGACATATACACACAAACATACACAAATGCCATGTTATGTGTAGCCATTACGTTCATTGGAATGACTTTCATTCCCACGCCTGTGTAGCCACGCTCTAAGAAAGAAGCGGCGCTAAGTCTTAGCGTTTCCATGAACACAAATTATTTAATATAACAAATGTGATGTAGTTACTTACAAATGAAATGTCAGACAAAACTAAATCGACCGCTCGTCGATTCCTCCGTTTCGCGGAGTTTATTGTTGGTTTAACAAAACTAAACTTTAATTAGCGTTTCCATGCAGTTTTAATCGAGTTAACCTATGGTTAACGAGATCATTTTTCAGGTTTTTTCTCGAAAAAACGAACACGTAGGCCGAGAATCTTTTGCTTACATTGTTCTGTTGCATGTGTTGATGTTGTAGTTAATGAAAAGAGGGGCAAATCTCCCAAAATATCAAGATCCGTTTTATGGGAAATCCGATCTACCGTAGATTAATTTTTTAGAAAAAATGAATAACTTGACAACCAAAAAATCAATCTGCGCTAGATTTAAAAAAAAAACACGACATTAAAGTTAAGTTACACCAAGCGCGTTCTGCGTTCTGTGTAGGAATCTATTTACATAAGCTGTATTTTATTTGGAGTCCAGAAAAGGAATTCAAATTTCAAAACCAGGCAAAACCAGCCAAACAGCACGTTTTCAAATTCCAAAGAAGGAATTCGACAGTGCAATTGTTGTTGTAATTCCTTATTACTCGGCAATTAAAATACGGCTATAGTCAATTGCTGCGTTGCTTTGGCTAATCCAGCTTGGCTTACAACAAAATCGCATAAGCATAAAGCCGAAAATAAATCCAAAAAGGTTTTAGGATTTATAACTAAAGCCAGTTATCAAATGGTTGTCAAATCGAGCAAATTTGACATTTCATGTCCGTTAAACTGGGCAAGTAAATAAGCCAAAATAAACCAAACATATTTAAACCAGAAAAGTAGTGAATAATATGGATGTTGTTTAAAATTTTCTGGTATAAAATCGGTTGGTTTATTCTGGTTTATTTTTTAGTTTAAAAGCGTTCAAACCACGTTTTTTTATCCGAGTGATTAATATGGGCGTAATGACAATTCGTTTTGCCTGTTAAACTCAAAGGATAGATAATATAATATACATACAGTTGACGCATGTATTCATTTGAGGCAAATCGACTATGTTTGCCCGATCGAATGACTACGAATTATTTGTACTTGATACTTTCGATAATATAAGGTCTTTGTACCACCCAAAGCCTTCTCTATAGAAAAAGCCCAACTGTATGCATACTAATGCAATTCAAAAGAATGAATTAATAGCAATCACAGAACATTTAGTTTAAGTTCAAGTTCATTTTCTCACACAAAATGCAAAAGAAATAAAAACATTTTTGCTATCAAAACTTTACAATTTAATTTTCTTTACTACATTTCATTACATTAATTCAAATTAATTAATTGTGTTATTGTTCACAAATTAACCTAACATACTTTACAAGCTTGTGCAAATGACATATTTTCCCGCTGGGCGTTTTGTTCTATTGTAACGGGTGTTTTTTTGGGAGGTTTGTTTTTCCGATAGATGTCGTTTTATTTTATGACAGTTGTTTTGACAGCTCAAAGTGGCATTTCTACTCAGTATTGTTTGGCAAATCATTATGAAAAAAAAAAAAAAAAAATGACATTTCTGAAAAATAGTCGTGGTAGCCATATGCCAGAAATTGTGTTTAAATGTTAAATGCCAAAAAATTATCTACCAAATAATAATGGTCATTTCATAATTTTATATGTGCTTTATTCAAAAAAAAAATCGGCAACCTCTTAAAAAAACACCCGTTAGATATAACGTGTTTTTTTATTTGGTAGATAATTTTTTGGCATTTAACATTTAAACACAATTTCTGGCATATGGCTACCACGACTATTTTTCACAAATGTCATTTTTTTTTTTTTTTTTTTTTTTTTTTTTTTCATAATGATTTGCCAAACAATACTGAGTAGAAATGCCACTTTGAGCTGTCAAAACAACTGTCATAAAATAAAACGACATCTATCGGAAAAACAAACCTCCCAAAAAAACACCCTTTATTAAAAAGGCGATATCTCCAGTGTCCACTTTGTAAACACAGCGCCAACTAGACCAAAAATAGTTCATAATTTCACGTCCAACATTTAGCTATATAATATAGCTAATTGCTATAGCCGTATTTTATTGCCGAGGAAACAACAATTGCACTGTCGAATTCCTTCTTTGGAATTGTGAAAACCTGCTGTTTGGCTGGTTTTGACATTCGAATTCCGAACTCGCTCGGCAATAAAATGCAGCTTATATTGCTTTCAACAAAATGAGTTAGGTATTTTTTGTGGTTAACGGCTGATTAAAGCAACAGCAAAAACTAACCAAATTTGGTAAATTTTTTGTTTCATGTGTTTGCCAACTTATCCATATATAATTTTTAAAAGTCGACTCTGGTGGTGGGAATTATAAATAAAAATTTGGTTAAATATTTCTTAACCACAAATTTTTTTTGGTTAACGCTAAACCATTTCTGGTCTATCCAATGTGTTCGTTGCTGTAATTTTTTTTTTGTTGAAAGCAATATAGCAATTGATAATGTCTAAGACGTCATCACATTTGTGTCACTTTCTCTTAGAACCAAAGTTACATATCGAATACGTGGACGAGCTGTCATTATTCATTAGATTTGTTCAGGTTGTGGGTCAGTGTGCTCTCTCCCAGGAAAATTCAGATATTTTTAGTTTTCTTTTAGTTGACAAATTTAACTAAAAAATGGTAAATAAATTGGAAATAATTTTTGCGTATATAAATTTCTGTATTTTTTTTAAAGATAAAATAAAATAAATGTTTAATTTGAAATTATAGCCAGCTCCAGCTAGTTCTACTTCTGTGGGAAGTGGTAGTCGCTCTCCAAGCAAATTATCTGCTCCACGATCATCAGGTGCTGGAGGTGCAAGCAACGTAAAGCAAAGAAAAAGTACCACAACAACTGCTGCAAGGAGTCGTACCACTGGTGGTGCCGGAACTGGTGGCATGTGGCGTTTTTACACTGACGATTCCCCCGGTATTAAAGTGTAAGTTACACTGATTTATTTGGTCGAAACCGATAAAAGGCTAAAATTCACCTTGTGCTCTATTTTCAGTGGTCCAGTTCCAGTTCTGGTTATGTCGTTGCTCTTCATCGCTTCCGTATTCATGCTCCACATTTGGGGTAAATACAACCGATCTTAAGACAATTCATTCGCGGACGTAATATAATAACATTGATGACGTTGACAATAATCGAGTAAAAATGTTGATTCACGTCTTCGATCATCTTTCATCGCTTCGCTGCAAATTGCTGCTGATCCTTTTAAGAATTAAGTCTTTTAAAATAATTTTTTTTTACTTTCAATTATATTTTTGCAATTGTGGCGTTAAAGTGCTTAAATAAATCAGCACAGCACGGCTGAGAGTCAAATGCAAAAAGATTTTTTTAACGTAAATGAAAACAATTTCCATTCCACAATTTTTCGTGGCTAGCACTTTTCAGATGTGAATTATAATTAATATAATAAATCTACTCCTTTTATAATAATAATAATAAGAGAAAAACAAACATTTTATTTGTAAACATAAGGACAAAAATAATTATTTTTCCGGTTTCATTTTTGTGTTGTATTTGGTGAAAGCAGGTTGCTACGGGGGAAGCGGATTTTTTGGAAATATAAAAGCAATTTCTTCCATTTTTTGCAAATTTGTTTTTTTTTTAACAGATATGAAGTCCCAAGTTGATATTTTTTAATGAAATGTCCATGCAATGAAATTTTGCACATACATATCAGAAAGCTTAGGTCAAATCCTCATATGGCATGACCCAAAAAATGATAAGGTACTAAAACAGTTTGAAAAAAAATATAAATTATCTATAAATACATATTTTAAAAGCGTAGCTTTGTCTGTATTTATGCCTTATAAAGGAAAACCTATTTTAATTTATGGTACCCGATAGGAAGACAGACAAAACCACTAATAGTGATTTTGGGATTGACATTGGCACTCGCTTACCGGCCCCAAGACCCCGAGGCTCGGGGTCTCCAAAATTTTTACAAAAAGTGTTATTCATCGGAGATACACATGTGTATTCGATTTGAAGAAAATCGGGTTAATTTTTTTTTAAAAAATTGTATGGGGCCCCACGAACCCGGGGCCGGGGTCTCCACAATTTTTACAAAAGTGTTTTCTATCGGAGGTACACATTTGTATAAAATTTAAAAAAAATCGGGTAAATTTTGTAAATATTTGTATGTGAGCCGAGGGACCTCAAATTTTAATAGAAAGTATTGTCACCGGAAATATACATGTGTGCAAAATTTCAATAAAATCGGCTTTTGGGAAGTGGGTTAAAAATTGATCAGAAAATCTGACCAGCCAGCCACCTAGCCACGCACGCGAAGTTAATATAGAGAATTTAAAAACATTTTATTATACGGAACCCCAAATCAGCCTCGGATACACTGATGAACGACGACGACCACGGCAATGAAAACGGCTAAATGATTTAAGAACTTTTTCATGGAACGTACGTTTATTGTATAGAGTCCGAGCTGCACAGCAGCTAGCCGATACCCTGTCCAAATATAATATAAGGAGATATCAGAGCATGCAGCAAACGTGGTATAACGTTGTTGAGTACCCCGTATAAGATTTTCTCCTCTATCCTTCAAGACAGGATAGCCTTATACTCTAAAGTCATCATTGGTCCATACCAGTGTGGCTTCATCCCAGGCAGATCAAAAACTGACAGGTAATGGAAAAATGTTTAGAGTGGAACGCGAATTCGAAGTAGTGCAATCCTTTAACTATCTAGAGTCAACTGTAGCAGCCGATAACAGCAAATAATTTTTTTTTACTTTCAATTATATTTTTGCAGCATGGAACCAGAAATACGCTTACGGTTGGTTAAAGCCAACAAACCCTACTATAGTCTGTCGAGGCTCCTCAAATCCAGGAACTTAACCATACCATCCAAGCTGCTGATAAATAAGGCAATGGTCATACCAGTACTTACATATGGATACGATACTTGGGTGCTTAGCAAAAAGCATTCTGACCTCTTAGCGCGTTCGAGAGAAAAGTCTTTCGGAGAATTGTTGTATGTTGTCAAAATCGGGACCGGTGGAGAGACTTTTTTCGGGATGCCAGGACCGGATCCGGTTGTAGAGCCAAATGTGATGATGATATTAACTTCGCGTGACCGTGGCTGGCTGGCTGGCGGACTGGCACAACAAATCTTGTGATCAATTTTTAACCCACTTCCTAAAGCCCGATTTTCTTGAAACTTTGCACACACGTGTATTCACATCAAAAGTTTAATTTTATGGGCTGTTTTGTTATTTATTTATTTATTCTACGATAATTGACATCAACAGAAACGCCCTAATATCTTCTATATATACTAATTGGCTATGTCCCAGAGACATACAGTGGTCTTAAAACTGTTAATTTTAACAGAGCCACAAACCATAATTGTTAGACAATTGACAATACATTGAGTAATAAAGGGTGTCATAACACGAGCGCCGGATTCTCTTGTATTCAAATTCAAATTTTTGTATATACATTTTAAAGAAAAAACACATTTATTTTTGAAATAAGCAAACCTTCTCCATATTCTTAAATTGCGTGGTTTGTATGTGACAAATTTCAAAAAAAAAATCACCGTACAACTCGTATTAACACAATGGCGGCAAATTTAAATCCGGCGCTCTTGTTTTGACACCCTCACAAACAAGGGGCATGTTAATTCGTATAACACTCATATAGTATTATATAAAAACCACATTAGGATGTTAAAAGCAATTTCATTACAAAAATCGATTTGAAAATATACATAGGAGGGGAAATATCATATAAATTTTAAATATATTTAAAATAGGAGAAGATCGGTGAAATGCGGATCACACTCACAATAACATATATTCTGACGTTCAAAATATAAAATGTTAATATATATAATATGAACTATACGTTCAGGAACATACAACATTAGGTGAAAAAGAATATTGCCATTATTATTATTATTAGTCGCGGATAAAGACTACAATTTCACGACGAAGGCTTAAAGATTGAAGACTAATAAGAAGAAATTTTGCTACATAAGGTAGAAGATGAGATGAACCAAATGGAGAATGGAGTATGTCTGAGAGCGAAACAGGAAAAATTTCTCTGAATGTTCTCAATACGCGAATATCCAACAAAAGTAAAGGGCATCAATATAACACTGCAATATTCTAGAATTGGGCGGACAAGACATCAATAAATTCTTTTGAATGTATATGAATCTTTGAAAACAAGAGCGTTACGGTTTAGAAATCCTATAAGAGAGCTAGCTTTGGTACAAATGCTGTATATAGGATGGACAAATGCTGCTTTTTAATCACTACCCTTAATAACGATTTTATCATGCGGGTCATGTGTTGGAATTCTTAAAATTGACTATATATATAAGTAAGTATATATATATAAGTTTAGCTTATAAATTTTATCTTTCAGCAAAATTAAATAAATTTCCAGGTTAGAACATTAGCTTAAATCAGGTTGAAGTTTATAAGATACGTCATTACGTAAATAAATGGCTAGAACGCCATGTAGGCAAAATACAGGCACTTGGAACCAACCATGTACATATACTTAGCTCTTTGACATCGGAGTCATTATTCACCTGGATTTCACTTAGTTCCAATACAGGCGAATTACTTGTGATAATCTGTTTTAGAAAAGATTCAAGTTTCCGTTTAGTTTTTCTCACAGAAAATTTTTATAATTTGGTTTTTTATAATTTCCAATTCTATTAAAAAAAAAAAAAAACAATTTAAAGACAATGCCACCGAAACAGAGCAGAGCGTCGAAAAAGTCAAAAATTGAGCAATCTATCGACACTCCATTAAAAAGTTATCTCTTAATAAACTTGGAGCAGCAAAATGTTTGGGAGTTAAAGCATAAATTGCGGATACATGAAATAACGACCGTGATTAACTTAATTGAAGGTATGTACTGTACTAAAGGGTGTTCCATTAACACCGCCTATTTTGAAATTTGAAAAAAAGTGCAGTGTTTATTTGAAAAGATGTGATGTTTTTATTGTAATAAAGAAGGTGGAAACGGAGGTTATGTTTGAAACACAATAGTATACGATAAATGCCGATACGATAATGTTGGTCCTTTTGACGAAATTTTCGATGACATTTTCGATTTCATCAACTGCGCATCGAATCTCATATTTCAGTTCAGGAATAATTATTCTTGGGTTATTGGCATACACCTTTTGTTTCAAAAAACCAAAAAAAAAATCCTTAACAATTCCATTGTTTCGTTCCTTCGTTCGTTCGACACAAAAAATGCCGAAAAATTCAAAAAATATGCGGTCTTTATGGGACACCATTCATTTGAGTTGCAACCGAGTTCGATTATCATTTCAGATGCCTTCGACACTGTTAAGGTGACAAAAAATGCACAAGAAATTATTGACGAGGTAATTAGAAAAAATATTATTTCGGTAATTCGTGTAAAATTGTACAACATTTCAGTGGGAAACATATTTGCGATGCGACGGGCTGCCTTATCCGTATAGACCAGGAGAAATTCGAACATTTTTTGTAAAAACATTGCATTTCGAAAAGGAAAATGTTGACAAAACTATCAATTGGATGTTATCCGTTGATGAGCGTAGTATTTTGAATCAGGATGTAGAAGCAGTAAATCTGACAAAAAATATTCTAATGGAAAGCCGTCCAAATTTTGGTGAACATTATGCAGACAGTGTTTCTAGCGCACTTAAGGTTAGAATAAGTTAAAGACCTGTTTAACATTATGCCATGTGTGCAAAGTTTGAATAAAAACGGACTTTACCAAGTGGCTTAGAAATTGATCACAAGATCGGATCAGATGGTTCATCATCCTCCGAGCAGAACCTACGTTATGTATCTGAGTCTAGATTAAGTTTGTTAAAGTGGAGTCGCAATCCGCAGTGACCTGTTGGAAAGCTCACCAAATTAAGGATTTGCTTGTAGGAAAAGAGCCAGATTTATCGTTTGGATTGTATCAGCCCCGGTACATTTGCCCAATGGGTCAAATTCCTTTACTAAGGAATTAAGGGCGCAGATCTTTATGGCATCGATTTCAGCCTAGAAAGCCGTGGGGTTAATTTGCATTGGTTGGTGTTGGGTCCAAAGACACCAGCCCCAACTTCAGATTCCATCTTCGATCCATCTGTAGAACTCTAGCGTCCAGTGTTGGAACACCATTAGACCAGTTTGTACGGTCCAATATTTCTACCTGAAATAACCTGCCCTTAATGACCATAATGTCGGTGATAGTGCAGAACATGTCCCTTTCAGGGATTGAGTCCAGAATTTTCAGGTCACCTGGTTTTTAGCACATCAAGCGGCCGTATTCCTAATGAAGATTTGTAAATGGGAATGTGACAGCTTCTAATGATGTCGAAGGTGAAGTACTCATAGCACCAGTGATACCGAGACAGCCAATCCTCTGGAGCTTCTGAATTAATTAATCTTAATTACGATTGTCCGATCAAGAACTTTCGGTACTTTCCGCGTACGCGATAATGTGCCACACCATCATTGTACACATCCTGTGTATAATTTTTAGATCTAGACAACAAGTACTGCCGTAAAGGCGTAACTGGCTCTAGTGGCAGAGTTGATATGAGAATTGCAGGTAAGTCGTTTATCAAGGATGACGCCAAAATATTTTACCACAAAGGAAAAAAGGAAAGTGGTGCCTTTGATAGTGATAGGTCCTAGATTGACTAATCTTCTTTTTGTGAAAGGCACTAGGTGGGGTTTGCATCGAGTAATGGACAGTCCTGGAATTTAAAACAGTAGAGCAACTCTACCAAAAAGTTGAGAATTTTCAAACATGCTCCGAATGTGAAAAAAGGTTTCTCCCCTTCCCGAACATGAAATGACATTTCAATCAATTCTTGCTCTTTTAGTGCAGAAAGTACTTCGCTTACGCCATATGGGAAGGCACAACCTATAAACTGTAACATGGTTATCTATTCACTAATGTAATTTCTTTCGTTTTTAGAAGTCTGTATCGGAACTGATATTTTTTCTTTAGCAAATCAAACAAGAAAGCCGAGGTTTTTTGCTTACATTGTTTTGTTAGATGTGTTGTGGTTGTTGTTAGAAAAAAGAGTGGTAAATCTCGCGAATCTTTTAAAGGCGATCTCCGATCAAAAATTGGATTCCATCGATTGGTTATTATTTTTAGGGAAAACAAACAACTTGACAGCCAAAAAATCAATCCATGCTGGATTTTATGTTAATTCGAATTCAGCATAAAATTTGATGTATATTTGCAGGTTATCAAAAGCATAGAAGATTTTCTGGATAATCCCATAAAAACCAAGAAATGCTCTGACACAGTCCTACGAGATATTAAAGAGGTTCACATCATTGAAGAAAATCCGTTCATTGTATAAACTAACAGTTTTTGTTCTTTTTAAATTTTTAATCGTAGCTCAAGTTCAAGTCTTCCAAGCACATCCAGGACTACTTCGATCAATTGACATTTCGTGTGTTATGCTCTGTTGATGGATATATGAAGTAATTCAGCCTTTTTTATGTCTTCACAATATATTTTTTATGATTAACAATCTCGTCATCGAACAAGAAAAATACTTTTATATTGCACTAGCTGTTCCTGGGCGCTCAGCTACCCCTACACATAGACCTTGCATTTCTTTTATCACCGCAGGATAGGGTGAACTATAGCCTATAACCTTCCCCCACATACCAATAATATACATTGAACATTTCATAAATATCACTTTGAAAATGTTGCTGATATTCACATTTTACATTCCCCACCCCCAGGGAGTGTAAAGGGTATGTGTACTTTAGCCGATAACCTTCCCTTACCAGCCAATAATATACATGAAAAATTTCTTAAAAATCGGTTGATAAATGTGGCTAATATTAATTATTTAAATTTTCCAATGGGAGTCTACTATAGCCTATATAACTTTCATCCACCTTCCAATAATATATATTGGAAATTTCATAAAAATCGGTTCGTAAATGTGAGCCTCCATAAATAACAACGGCTCTTTCGATTTGCAGGGTACCTACAGTTAAAAATTTTCTCTCGTGGTTTTGGTTTGGCATTCTATTTGCAATCTGTACCCGGGGTATAGTTTGATTTTGAGTTTCATTTGCAAGGTTTTGTAACCGACACTTTAACTTTGCTACCCGTCGCCAGTCGACGGATAAGGTTTCGTTTACTCAGCATTATGGCGGAAAGAGAGATCAAGCAGACTAATTTTTTATTTTTTTTATTATTATTATTGTTGGGTGGGCTGAAAAGCCTGGTACACTGCGACCTAGAGATCTATTGTGCATCCCAGATGATTACCACTTTATGTGGTGGCTTAGTTCCTTAATGAATGTCATTACGTCTGACAGTTCGATTGAAGTGACATTCTGTCCTGGGACTGTGTAAGCCTTGAGATACTTGAGTCTTTTCCTTAGAAGAGCCTCACACACGAACAATATATGTTCTGGCGATTCTTTTGCCTTGTTGCAGAACCGGCAGTTGTCCGTCTGGGATTTTCCCATTTTCAATAGGTGACTGTTGAATGGGCCGTGTCCCGTTATGTACCAGACTAGAGATCTGAGTGCATGACGGTTCAGTTTAATTGCCTTGTCTATATGTACAATGTTGTACTTGAGAAGCCTTTTGGTATGTTTCATCCCTGTTGACGATGCCCATTCAGCTTCGATGGCATTGTTGGCCCACTCTTTAATTTTGTTTTTGAGGTGGCTGAGGGAGTAGGCAATGCTTGGTTCCGGCCCAATGAAGGTACCTTCTGCGCCTTCTCTTGCGCAGAGATCTGCTGTCTCGTTCCCTGCAATGCCTGAGTGCCCTGGGGACCACATAAGGGTGATTTTATTAGTTTTGGCCAATTGTTTTAAGTGGCAGTAGCAGCTCCACGTTGTCCTTGTGTTGAAAGTAGGACCTTTTAGTGCAAGTAGTGCGGCCTGGCTATCTGAGATCATGTAAATCTCAGTTCTTCTGTATTTCCTTTTAGTGCATTCCAAGATGCATGCTTCAAGTGCAATTGTTTCTGCCTGGAAAACGGTTGGGGAGTTGCCTAGGGGTATTCGCAGTGTGGTTCTGGGTCCGAATACTCCTGCTCCTGTTCCTGTATCTGTTTTAGATCCATCTGTGTACCAGATGGATGCATGATGGGGGAGGTTATTGATGATATTTTCAACTTGATGACGTTCTGGAATTCTAACCAAGAAGTTCCTTTGGAAATCAGTTGTTTTCATCATTGAGTCTGATTGTAGGACAATACCATGATCCGAGTTAATTTTGGAGATGATGTTTGTATGTCCTGGTCTGTTGGATTTAATCTGGTTGTGTATATTGAGATTAGAGAGTCTTAAGCCAGCTTCTTTTTTAATGTGTATGTGTAGTGGTGTCAGTCCTATAATCTTCTCGAGGGCTGCCGTAGGGCAGGTCTTTATGGCACCTGTTGCACTAAGACAGATGAGTCTTTGTATCTTATTGAGTTTTAAGCGTGTCTTAAATTGCTCTGTTTTTGGCCACCATATCAAGGCTGCGTATGTCAGCCTAGGTCTGATAATGCTCTGGTATATCCAAAGAGTCATTTGCGGGCTTATTCCCCACGTTTTGTTGAACATGCGTTGGCATGTGAAGTAAGCTTTATTAGCTTTGTTAATAATGTACGTCATATGGGAGTTCCATGTCAGTTTTTGATCGAACATAACTCCCAGATATTTGGCCTCCGGCATTATTTGGAGGACTTTGCCTTGGAAATTTATAATGGGAAGATTTATTTTTCTCCTCTTTGTGAAGATGGTGCACACTATCTTGTCTGGGTTGACACTTAGGTTCACCTCTTTACACCAATCGTTTACTAGTTTGAGAGCAATTTGGATCCGTTCTGCTATCGTACTCTCGAATTTGCCACGGACCATAAGGACGAGGTCATCCGCATAGCCAATATTGGTAATATGATTATTCTTAAGTGAGAGTAACTGGTCCATCACCAGCAGCCACAAAAGAGGTGATAGGACTCCGCCTTGTGGGCAACCTCTGGTTGCCGCTACTGTGATGGCTTCGTCGCCGTATGAGGCCCGAATTCTCCTACCCTTTAGCATGCTTATAACCCATCCTATGATTGAGGATTCTACACCCTTGTTTCTGGCTTGTGATTGAATCACTTCGAAGTTAGTGTTGTCAAAAGCGCCTTGAATGTCTATGAAGGCACATATTAACATTTCTTTGTTCCGAAGTGTATCTTCGATTTCGTCTGTCAGCTCGTGCAGTGCAGTTTCTGTTGATTTCCCTGTCTGATATGCATGCTGGCTGGGGTTTAGTGGGTTAATTTGGTGTGCATTAGATTTTATGTGGTGACATAGTATCTTCTCCATGGATTTGAGTAGAAATTAAGATAGACTGATTGGTCTGTAGGACCTTGTATCTTCGGGAGATTTTTTACCAGCCTTTGGTAGGAAAATAACTCGCACTTCTCTCCAGCACCTTGGAATGTATTCTAGGCTATAGCTGGCTCTGTAGAGTTTCACGAGCAAAAATTCTATCTGATGGAGCCCACGTTGCATCAAAATTGGGTAGACCCCGTCCCCCCCAGGGGATTTTAGTGGGCCGAATGAATTTACAGCCCAGCGGACTCCTTCAATGGAAAATATGTTTTTTGAGCGCCTGAAGGCCTCGATTGGTATGATATAAGGATGTGAGTTTATGTCCTCGTTTTCCTCATCGTTACCCAGTATTAAGCAGTCTGGGAAGTGGCTTTTTACCAGGCAGTTGAGTGTTTCATTTCTTGAGGTTGTCAGATCACCGTTAGGTTTTTTGACAGACCCGAGTGGATTTGTGTGGTCGAGGGATAGGGCCTTGTGAAGTCGACACGCTGTTGGTAGTTTGTCGATGCTTTCACAGAATTCTCTCCAGCTGTTGCGTTTGCTGCTACTTTATGCCGCGTTGTATTTTGTGAGAGAAGTTCGATAGGCCGTCCAAATGTTTGTTCGTTTGGCCTTGTTGAACATTTTCCGGACTTTTCTTCTCTTAGCCTCGAGATCATGGTTCCACCAGGGAACGTCTCTTGTACCTTTGACTCGGACTGCAGGACAACTTGTGTGATAGGCATTTATGATTGCCTCGGTAAGGTCGTTTGCTGTGGAGTCTAGGTCGGCTATCGAGTTTATTCGGGTACTAATACCAGTCAAGTTTAATTGCAGTGAGTCTTGAAAGACTTGCCAATTGATGTGTTTGGGGGTTCTTATGATGGATTCAACCCTATTGGGAGTTTCTACATTAAATTTTATGTACATGTGGTCTGATAGCGATGCCTCTTTCATAACATGCCAATTACGGATTGCGCTGGCCGTACCCTTATCCGATAGAGTAAGGTCCAGAACTTCTCTCCTTATGGCGTTTATGAAAGTTGCATCACTTCCCACGTTGTTTATAATTACGTAAGTAGATAGACAGTAATTAAGAAGTAACTCACCTCTTGTGTTAGTGTCGGTGCTTCCCCAGACTTCGTGGTGTGCATTTGCGTCGCATCCGATCACAAATTTTTGGTTATGAGCTATGCAGTATTCAACGAAGCTCTGTGTTGTTTTTGGTGGCGATTCTTCATCGTCTCCCGGGAAATAGGCAGCGGCAAAGTTGATGATGCTCGTGCTGCCTTGAGTAGTGTGCGTCTCTAGGGAGATCGCGGTTATGTCTATGGAAATAGATTGATTTATAGAGTAGATGTTATATTGGTGGCGACATAGGATAGCTGTCCTTGGCCTCTCGTCTCCTTTGCTATAGATCAACTTACCTATTTTATTGGGGATACCCTGGATTCTACCTTTGTTGGTCCATGGCTCCTGAATAAGAGCGATGTCCCAGTTATGAGCCACAAAGAGGTGGCAGAGGTTGGCAGTGGCTGCCTTCGACTTATGAAGGTTTATCTGCACGCAATTCAACTGATTGTTTGCAGTTGGGACTTTTTGGTCTATCATTCGGTCCCTGTGTGGTTGGAGTTGCGGCCGGCTTGATGGGTTTAGCTGTTTCTAGGCCGTGTTTTTTGCATATTTTGGCACTACAGGCCTTGCTTATGCTATGAACCGACTGGCCGGGCTTTGGTGATTGGGTTTTAGGATTGACCTTGTTGACGGAGGTTTTTGGGCAATGGAGCGGCTTGGCAGCCGGGTTTTTCTTTGCTGTTTTTGACTTGTTGCTGTCGGGTCTGAATCCCGCTGAATCTTTTTTACTTTTTTCGTCTTTTTTCAGTCGGAAGTAGACCGACCCGAAGAGCCAGTTGACCCTGTAGTTAGAGCCTCTCAAGTTCTCCGCTATCTTTGGCGACGCTGAAACAGTCAGTTGGAGATAATCATTTTCTCTATCTTTGCGCGAGAGAATCTTCCAATCTGCGTTTCGAAGCTCCTTATTTTGGACCACCAGGCGCCTGCATATCTTTTCATTCGTCTCGTTCCTGCAGTGGGGAAGATATACGAAAAATATTTGGTTTTGGGGGATTTAATCCTCCCTGACTATTTTGATTTTGGCGTTGTCCCACGGTTTGAGGTTTGGCACTGTATTAGCAAGCCATTCAGCCGTATCTGCATCTGCGCAGCTAACTGATAGCCAGCCATTCTTGTGTCGGCATACCAGAAAGTTTGGGCTGATACCGTCAATAGGGAGCTCTGCCACTGCGTCCATTATGAGGTCTTGGGTTTTGGACATCTGTGCCGTTTCTAGTTTGACATCCGGAAAGCTTTGGTCGATGATTGCCAACCTGATTGCCTTCACGATCTTGCTGTAGTCTGGCACTGTCCTTGACCCGCTCGCTACCTCTTTTTCGCCTGGGCCCAATATGGCCGTGGTATTTGTCGTTTCGGCTACTTTTGGAGTAGGGGCTTGCCTCTCTCGTTTGGGGGGATTTTTGGGGCTAGAGTCGTTAGATCGTCCTCGTTTGACAGTCATTGTTTCAGTCCTGTCTCTGATTTTTGTCAGGCACTGTGCTAGTGCCTCGTCATGGGTGAGCCCCTTTTGCTTAAGGAAAGCTAGTCTTTTCCTGGCTGCTCCACTAAGGTGTTGTCGCTGTTTCTTGCTGTCCTCAAGTGCTAGACTATTAAGTCCGTCTCTTAAGTCAGTGGTTGTCGATGTGGACGTATTGTCCAAGCATAATGGCACGTTGGAGCCTTGTGCAGGGACGTAGTCCACGGTAATGGTTGACGAATTTGAACTATCGTCGTAGTTTAATTGTTCAGTCTCAGAAGTAGGACCTAGGGGGTCCTTGGCTTCTGAGATTGGTGCGTTTGGAGGAGCACCGCCCTCAGGTTTTATTTCTTGTTCTCTATCCATGAACTTTGTTTTGTGAGGAAAGGAGGTCCACCACAGCAGAGCCTCTTGCTGTAGTAAGGCAGTTTGAAGCCGGAGGTTACCAGGTATCCAGAGTACCGTGCTAGCGACCAAAATCCTCATGGCCATTCATCCCTCGGCGCACGTGTCTCACCTTGGATTGATTGTTTTCCTAAAAAATTTTCGGTTTGGCGTTCTATTTGCAAAGCATTCAGCACGAAAACCACTAAAAACCCATTTTGATAGCTTACCCGTGGGTACGGTTTCGGATAGGGTTTTAATTAATCGAAAGAGGCATTAGATTAAAGAAAAAGAACACATTACTTTACACCTTACTTTAAAAAACTATATTTATAACAAATTTTACCTTTTTTTTGCAGACCAATTGATATAATTTCTGCCGAATATACGTACTCTGTTGAGAGCTTTACTATTCACATTTGGGCCTTAAAAGATGTCCCGATCAGATTTTTTGAGGATGAGTAGGACTGCTGCTATTAATTTTTATCAACCTTGCCAGCTTCTTAATCTACTTTCTAAACTTTAGAATACCCTCATTGGATGTTAATTTTCATCAGATAAGTGTCCGTATATTGCTGCCATTTAGCGTACTAGATGAGAATATCGTAATTCGTGGAATACATTGTGATTTTGATCATTTTAGTGAGCCAATGAATAGCTTTCGTCTGCAACACGTCAAAGGAATTATGGGTGAAAATGAAAGTAATGACGGGGCTTACCTACATTTTACTGGGTGAACATACTTAATTTTTATTTATATGGCCTATCCGCAGATCTTAGAACTTGCCTGGACGCTGAATGGCAACGTCAGAATGATATTCAGAAAGAAGTGCGAGCAAAAATGATCGTTAAACGTATACAATATGAGGAGTATATGCAGTAAGTAAATAGGTACAATTACAAAAAAAATACAAATTTTTTTTTTTTTTATAAACCAAGATCAAAAGCCGAAGAAATTGCGCAACAGGAGAAAGAGAGAAAAAAAGCCCAGAATGATAAAACTAACGACAAGGGAAAGAAACAGCCTAAAAAGAAAGGACCCAAAGAACCACCTATAATAACTTCAGATACATTTCCTGATGTAATGGATGATTTTCTTGAAGAAGATCAAAGTAGATATGAGGAGTTAATGCGAACTCAAATGCATCCTGATTGCTTAAAGTTAGACGCTGGAGAGGTTCGTATTTCTAATGAAATGTGTACATCAACAAAACTTAAGTGCCAATTCTTAGATTAATTTACGAAATTTCCAAATCCTTGGTGGCATTTATCAATTGGACTTTGTTAAAAAGCCACAAAGTGTAAACTATGCATCTCTTATAATGACATGGTATGAATGTGAAGGAAAACTTAAACACGAGGATGTCAAATGTGGTCTTCAAAGTGAAGATAGGAAGGATGGAAGCAATGTACAAACGAATAGTTTGCATAAATTTTTCGTTATAACTTTCAAGCTTCCCGCCAGCTTGTGCCACTGGGGGGAACCAGTTCCTTGTTATTTTGACTGCGGTTATGGAGGAACAGTAACTAATGAAGACTCTTCCATTTCGAATCTAAAAACGTACACTCCTTTGATCATTAATGACTTCAATATAAACGGTGTTCTTAGCAAACCGCAACTCTACGATTTAGTATGTCAGAGCATTCCCCATACAATATCATCATTCCGTTTTCCACAAGAACTTCTCGAAGAGGCTGAGCAAAATGATCCGAAAGGTGCTGGTCTTTTAAAAAAAGTTGCCAAAGAGGACAAAAGTGCCGAAAATGAAGAAAATTATCGCTTCTCGTTTAAAGCCCAAACGAATCCGGAACGTTTGTTTCCACTTTTTTCAAAGATTCAGCCAGTTGTTATTTTACCAGCAAAAAGTGATGGCGAAGACAAACAATTGATACCAAATAGCACTAACGCATCTTCGCCAAACCCTTACAATAAGTTCTCGGATTTATTGAGCGCATTTAAGGATATAAAGGATTGCTATGGTAAATCTCAATTCGTTGATGTTGGGGGAAATTTTGTGGATATTTTGAAAATGGTTAAAAGTAAAACAACAACTGGAACAAGATTCACAGTTTCGCGTAAAACTAGAAGTGTAAGTGAACATATGGGGCAGGGGCAACGTAAGACCGAACGTTTGTCAACATGGAAGCATAAAAAGGCCAGTAAACAATCGATTTTTCGTGAAGACAAAAAAAGTCAAATACAACTCCAACCAAACATAGAAACCGATAAAGAAACTGTGATTGATAAAGATGCAGGTAAGTCTAATTTGAAAAAAAAACTATTGATGTAATAGGATTTTAAATTTAAATTTAAAGAAAAACATGTTATCTAATGTCGTTTTTTTTTTCATTAAAAATCTGGCGTAGATTGATTAGATTGATTGATTGATTAAGATATTTTATTTAACATTTAAGAAATATACAATTTCGACTTAAAACTAAACTTATAACTATTATTAATAAGTGTCGGCTCAACAATAGGGGCCCGACGTATTTACATTGTCTTTTATTCGTATTGCTTATAATTAAACAATATTTTTGACTACTTAATCTACTGCATGTTATATTTAAAGTTATTTAATTTTAAACAATAAATTCTAAAAAAATGAAAAAAAATATTAGAGGGGGTATAAAGAGGGCGACCTTCAGCCTCTGTAATGTTGATTGATGGCCTTCTCGTAGAAGGAGACGTCTTGATTATTAAAGATATCGTCGAATCTAGCATCTGTGAATCCTCTGATGCGTATGTACCGGTGACTTGGCTCGATTTCTTCGCTTCTCAGTCCTTGCATCTCAAGACTTGGATAAGTTTCCAATCCGTCGACGAATTTCCTCGCCATTTGAAACAAGTGATCTGTTATTGGCAGCAGACCTGCTGCTTCGTAAAGTCTGCAGTCGACCGAAACTTATAGCTGTTTGGCACCCTTCAGAGTCCTGCACTTATCCTTAGTACCTTCCTTTCAAATAGGGAGATCTTCTTCATCGTTGTTGGTGAGACGGTGAACCATATGGGATATCCATAGGTTATCACTGGCCTGATGAGCTGCTTGTAGATGAGCAGCCTGGTGTTGTTGGACAGTCCGTTTCGTCTTCTTAGTAGCGGGTGCACCAAATGAAGAGCGTAGTTCGCTTTTTTTTATTGTTTTTTCGATGTGAGAGTTAAACTTGAGCCTCTCAGTAAAGTTGATTCCCAGGTACTTAGTCTCTGACTTGGTGTTTATTATCGTGTTATCCGGAAGGGTGGTTTTTAAGGCTCTGCACCTGCTTGCGATTTTTTCTTATCCCTGTTTCGGTTGCTGGTACTCGGAAGCAGACGAGTTCCGTTTTGTTGGCGTTAATCTTCAGTCCCCACTTCAGGTAGTACTCCCAAAGATTTCGGAGGTGTTCCTCCACTCTTCGGGCAGCTATCTCAGGAGAGCGGGAAACGGCATAGGTGATGAAGTCATCCGCGAAAAGCATGGTCCTTGTTCCGGCTGCATTGGTGGGTTGATCCGCCGTGAAGATGCTAAATAGGACTGGTCCAAGTCTGGAGCCTTGGGGAACTCCGGCTTTAATCCTTTTCCTTGTCGATGGTCTGCCATACACCTGTACAAAAAAGACCCTGTTAAAAATAAATATATTTTATTATATACTATAGCATAAAAATTAAACTTTTTCGTGTAAATTCTGTAATCGGGGATACACAATGTACGCGAGTCGCGGCTTCATCAAATGCGCAACAGACTACATAATGGTCATATTCCAGAATTTCCATAGGAAGAAGTCTTATAGTAGCATCTTAGTCCTACATTCCGAATTTTTAAGCGAATCGCTTGAGAAATTGCTTGGTTCCAGAAATTTCAGCCCATAATTTCCATAGGAAGAAGTCTTATAGTCGCATCTTAGTCCTACATTCCGAATTTAATGCGAATCGCTTGAGAAATTGCTTTGCCGAAATTCCAGACCATAATGATTATATTCCAGAATTTCCATAGGAAGAAGTCGTATACTCGAATCTTAGTCCTACATTCCGAATCTCATGCGAATCGCTTGATAAATTGCTTTGTTCCAGAAATTCCAGACCATAATGATCATATTCCAGAAGTTCCATAGGAAGATGTCTTATTTATAGTCGCATCTTAGTCCTACATTCCGAATTTAATGCGAATCGCTTGAGAAATTGCTTTGTTCCCGAAATTCCAGACCATAATGATTATATTCCAGAATTTCCATAGGAAGAGGTCTTACAGTCGCATCTTAGTCCTACATTCCGAATTTCATACGAATCTACATTTAACAGTGTTTCACTTAAGAGGGTGTCATAACAGTGTCTCATTTAACATTTGAGCATGCACCCCCTTGAGTGAGACGTTGTCACGTCAAAAAATTTAGCTCGAGCTCACAAAAAACACACAATGTAATGTGGCTTTCGTTTGATGGAAAAAATTACCCTAAGTGCTCTGAAGTCTGAACACCACTAAATTATGCTCCTTTTATTTATTTTATTTTAATTTAAAATTTACCCAATTCCTGTATTGCTTTGGCAAAGCCGTCTTAGCTTTACAAAGCAACAGCTTTTTGCTTAAAATTTTCGATGCATTTTAATTGTTATGTGTACCCTTAAAACTTTTTGGAATCATGATTTCCGCCGCAAAGCAATGATATCGTGAGTTTGGAATCACTAAACACGATACCTTTCCGTCTCCTCTTTCGATATCGAGAAAAGTTCCGCCAACAAAAAGCAGGCAGCATTTTTTCGATTGACAAATGACGTTTATTTATTGTGTTAACGATCGACAGTTGTTTATCAAGTCAGTCTTACATTAAAATGAGTGCGTTCACAACTACAATGAGTTTGTTTATGACATTAAATTAGTGCTTTTATAGTCTTTTCGATAGCAGAATTCATGATACGTAAGTTGAAGGGGATCGAAAAGAAGATATGGAAATAGTTTACGACTCGTGATGGAAATCCTGATAGGGCCCCACTATTCGGTATACCCGTATTTCTACACACACCAACAAAAAACTGTCACTATGCTGTCATTTTGACTTTTGATTTCAATTCAATTTTATGTTAATTTTTTTTCGTAAAACTCTACCCCAGAATCGCGCTCGACCGCAGAACTTTTCAAAAAGGAAATCGAAACACGAAAGGCGAAAATCTTTTGTTTACCTTTTTTTGTTGCATGTGTTGTTGTTGTGCTAGTTTAAAGAGGGGTAAATCTCCCAAAATATCAAGAGCTGTTTTAGCTCCACGGTAGAGTCGCTTTGAAGGGGAAACGAACAACTTGACAGCCAAAAAAAAAATCTGGGGCAGAGTTTTACGAAAAAAAACTTAACATTAATTTCATAAAAATGTTTGATTAGTGCGGATACAATTTAAAATAAATTTTGTTATCATTAATTCATTTCGATTGGACTGAATTAACTGAATTAGTAGCTGTATTTGAAGTAACAGAAGTAAAGAGAATGTTCGATTGACAACTCTTCACTTCAGTTATAATTTGGGCTAAATTGGGCAACTGAAGTAAGTGAAGAGGTGTTCTGCTCGTGCAGTTGCTTCAGATGAGTTATTTGTATTTCTTTTTAAATTGTTTTTATTAACTTCGCGTTCCCTTTTGTTTGTTTGTCGTGGAATCTTGCGATAAATTTTTAACCCACTTCCCAAAGCCCGATTTCATTGAAACTTTGCACACATATGTATCTCCGATGACAGCACTTTCTATTTAAATTTAGGGCCCCTCGAGGTCGGGGGCTTCCGGTGGATTTTTGGTGGAGTTAAGCCTTCTCTTTTCAACTCACACGAACACGACTTTCATTACCATGCCTGTGCAATTACGCTCTAACATTTGAAAATTCTTGAAAACAACAAAATCAAAATTTCCGTTTAGACATGTGGCTAACTTCATTCTGTGAAACTGAAAAAACTGTCGTTAGTTTTGAAGTGTTATATGTTGTTTGTAATTCAAATAATATTATATAAAACTTTAATGTATGTTAAGAATATAAAGATGATTTCTTGTATAATGTTAGCATGCATACATATCTTTTGATATACCGTTTTAGACTATAGACCACCCAAGTGGACTGTAAATAGCATTTACCATAAGGAATTCAATCGCGATAATCAAGAGATCACAATTTGGACAGATCGATTAGGTTTGATTTTATATTAGATTACACATCGAAATATCTAATAATATAATCTAATATTTTACAGGTTCATTTGGCTTTGCTTTTAATCGCTATCAGCATTTTCCATTTCGGATGTGGTCCTTGGAACCAAGCGATGAGAAGTAAGATTAAGGCCCATTGTACACTTTAAATAAGAAAAGAAAAAAATTTATGTCCACTTTGCGTGCATGCATGCAATTCCTAATAAACAATTATCCTTTTTTTACATTAGGTAATTTATAATGGCGTTATTTTTTTACTTATAGCCCTAATTACGAAGCACTTCTAAAAATCGAAAGTTTTTATGCAAAATTTCAAATATACATTTCACGTGATGGATACAGAGCAATGGTAACAGACTTTACAAGAGGTTTAAAAAGCAGGAAGAAATTTCTCGTCATTGATAAACCAATAAAGAAAATCAAAGAGCTAAAAAAGGTTTATTGATTTTTAGTTGTTTATAAATAACTTTAGTAAAACAAATTTCAACAGAAATTTCAAGAAAAACATTTAAATATCTTCGCCGATTGTGATGCAACGTTTTATATTTCCGATGGTAATAATTTTATAAATGTTTAATTTATTTAAAAACCCCATTCTTCAGGAATCTGTACGGAAAAACACTTCACTGTCGAATCTCACACATACACTTGTATGAGCCTTCATTGCATGTCAATGAAATTCGTTCGCTCGGAATGGAATCGACTGTCAAATCGACGATTTTTACTTTTCAATTATCGTAGACTGAAAGATGTTTCAGAAGATCTAAATTTAGTTCGCATATCTCCGGAGGATGTAATTTTTGTCGAATGTAAGGAACTTTGTTCAGAGGATTTGGACAAGTTTAACATCGAATATACACCAACTTGGAGAAACATTGAGGTAATTAATGTTTTTAGTTAAACATTTTTACGACACTAAGACCATTACTTAATAAAAATTAAAATATTTTTATTAAATTTTTATGTATTAGTATTATGCGGATTTGAATCATTTAATTACATTAAGTCACCCAGGAAGTAGTGATGAAATCGTAAAAGACGCGACCTTTTTATACAACTTACGAAATCTTTTGTGTGAAATTAGACCACTTAGTTTTGCATAAAAATTATGATTTTCGTTTTTTATTAAAATATTGATTATATAAGCAAACATTTCTTGTTGATTATTATATTATATTATATTGTTGATTATTGATCCTTAAAATCAATATTGGCTTCAAGTAAAAATGGGACAGTAAAAATAAACAAATTTAGAGAATGCAACACCTGTTAGAACACTTTGAATAGAATTAATAAATAAATGCTTGTAGAAAAACTCGGTCCGGAATTCTATATTCATTCTACCCTTGTTTGGTAAGAATAATGTTTGAAAGGAATAGTTGCAGGTTCGTTTCAGACCCCTAAAAACCTGTAATTGACGCACAAATACTCGGAGAACCCATACAAATATGAAAACGCTTTTCAGCATTTTGGAATATTCCAACATTTAGAAAATGCTTCGGAATGCAATGAACGTCAAACTGCAGAAACTGCGATTTTCCTTTATCGCTAATGCAATTTACTAAGTCATAAAAAGTATTAATGTTTGAAAACATAAAAATATGGCTAACACAGCTTAGCTCAAGTGTAGAGTTATCAATTAAGTCGCTGTAGGCTGAAGCGTGCTCACAATAGAAAAACTTAAAATAAAAAAAAAATTTTGCTCGTTGTGTTAAAAACTGTTGAAATAGAATGTATATTCGCATTTAGCAATGCCATTTAATGTACCAGCACCCTATTATATATTAAACAGTTCTTGTTTTTTTCTGTCAATTATATTTGTAATTTCAGAAATATATATGTTGGTCTTCCTCTTCTTGGCCATCTTCAAAACAGAAAAGTCTTTTATTTTGCTCCTGTCTAAAGTAATAATAATGACATTATTAATGACCTTGTAATGTGCCAATTTGGTAGACGAAGTACTCGAGATCTTGTTTTTTGAATTGTGTCTGGCTGGCTAGCCAGCCAAGTCTAATACGATCGAATATTAATCCACTTTTTAAAGCCCAATTTTATTCAATCTTTGCACACATGTGTATATCAGATTAGAGAATTTTTATTTTCTATATCTTAGTTTCTAAATTAATTAGAAATATAGAACATGAAAATTCAATAGTTAATTATTTGAATGTTTATATATTTTTATGGATCTTTTAAAGACATCATCATCATATTTGGCTCTACAACCGGGGTCCGGTCCTGGCCTCCCGCAAAAAGTCTCTCCACCGGTCCCGATTTCGAGCCGATGTCATCCAGTTTGGCATCCGTAAACTCTGGGCGTCCTGGTCTACGCCATCCTTCCAGCGTAGGCTTGGCTGGCCTCGCTCTCGTGTTCCATAAATCCTACCGCAAAGGACTTTCCGAGCAGGATCCTCTTCGCTCAAGCGAGCTAGGTGTCCTGCCCACCGGAGCCTACCGAGCTGAATTTTATTCACGATGTCGACATCGCGGTAATGCTCGTAGATCTCATCATTATAGAGTCTCCGGAATCGTCCTTCCTCACATACGGGGCCAACAATTCTCCGTAAGACTTATCTCGAACGCGGCTAAGAGTTCAGAAAGATTTAAAGACATCAAAAGGAATTAAATTCCCGTAATCGCCTTCTTTATACCCGCATATGATTGAATTTATAATTTCATAAAAAATTAATGCAATTATTAAATTATTCTTATCCTTACTAATATTATAAATGTGAAAGTAACTCTGTTGTCTGTTTGTCTGTTACCTTTTTACGACTAAACGACTGGACGTATTTGGCTCATTTTTTTAAATGTCGATTTATGCATAATAGCTTTTGAATCGTCGGACAAAACTAAAAGGCGAGAAATTTTATAAAAACTCTCTTCTCGCCTTCTATCTCCAATTATATATGGTGTCAAAAAGTAGCTCTAGCTAATTTCAACCAAGCATGTAAACGTAGTAATTGAAATGTGTGTAAACGTAGTACAAGTTGTCTACTATTGCTATATTGCCTTTAACAAAATGAGTTAGGTATTTTTTTTGGTTAACTGCTGATTAAAGCAACAGCAAAAACTAACCAAATTTTGGTAAATTTTTTGTTTCATGTGTTTGCCAACTTATCCATATATAATTTTTAAAAGTCGACTCTGGTGGTGGGAATTATAAATAAAAATTTGGTTAAATATTTCTTAACCACAAATTTTTTTTGGTTAACGCTAAATCATTTTCTGGTCTATCCAATGTGTTGTAATTTTTATTTTTTTGTTGACAGCAATATAGCAAATCCCGCATATAAACGTAATTTTGAACATTCCCAAAAATCGACGCAGGTTTGCGGCGACCGCGTTCGTTCTTTTCTTTAATTTTAATTTTAATTTTTCATTTTCATTTCTCTGATGGATTGCGCCGGGTTTGGTTGTACGTTCTACGTTGTAGTTTGTAAGAACTATAGGTTCGATCTTCATGGTTTGTGCATCGTGCTAGACCAAAAGTGAATTAAAAGTTAAAAATTCTTTGGAATAGAAATATTTTTTAAATGGCTACTTGTGATGTTAAACCATAGTTTAGAAGATGGTATTCTAAATTAAAAGAACGAAAATCTTTTAAGATGCAAGAAATATTTTACGATTAAGGTAAGCATCCATTACGATTAATTGGCCCTTTATTTAATAATTTATTTGACAATTAAGATGATGAGTGTTCAGTTTCCCTAAAAAGAAATATAAATAAATTAAAAAGTTTGACAAACTTGTTTGTTAAAAGCTATTTGATGATATTTTCTATTTCAATTTGTTGAGGATAGATAAGAACGGCCAACTGAAATAAGTTACATAGTTAAAATTTTGTTATATCCAAGCATCCAGACTAGATAGTTAAATATTATTTTTCTATTAAACAGATTTGAATGAACTGACAAACATACGAAACTTTTGCAGCAACAAAATGGAATGGTAATTTATAATATCTATTAAATAAGAACCTTTTATCATTTCGTGATGATTAGAATAATCAGAGAAAAACGTGCTGATTAACAACTTCATAAAATAAACCAAAAGGATTCTGAAAACATTTACTTTGCGCAAAGAATTCCCAAATCAACGTTTAATAAACCCTTAAACTATTTTCTCTTTTTTTTGTTTTTTAGAAATTATTTTACCATGAAAACGTGCTGTGCATGCAATGTGCTGTGGAAGTAATTCATGATGAAGGTTAAGGTTTAATTTTTTACTCAAATTTTATATTCATTCATTTTTGCGATGATAACTATTTATCTGAATTAAAGCTTTGCTGATTTCTCAATAATTTAACCAAAAGGATACTGAAAAATACAATTTTGGTTTTATATACTTGTATACTTCATACATTAGTTCATGTAAGTAATGTTTTCTTTTTTTCAATTGCTTCTAATTTTAGTTGGTTCAAGCATTCGTATTCAGTGGAAAAGGGGATAAATGTCCGCACAGATAAAATGGTAATTACATATTTTGATTAAATTAAATTTACTTTCATGATGATCAGGTCAATCAGAAGTAAAAACTTTGCTGATTAATAACTTCATAAATTAACCAAAAGGATTCTGAAAACTATAACTTAGCAAGAGTTCTTTAATATCTGGTTAATTAGCTATAAATTGTAGTTTTCCTTTTTTTTTTAGATAACAGAGTCGCGACTGATCACTAAAAAAATTTCCTCCGAAGTTTATGACATATATTGGATATACATAACTACCTGAAATGGTTAGTTTCATTTTAGTATTACTATTTGTGATATTTTTATTAAATGATGATATTATTTAAAAAGTATAGTTCATTTGAATAATATATGTAACATGTATTTAAACTGACAATTGTTTTTTTTTTATTTGAATTAAAATTTTTAATTTGAAAATAATAACCTTTTTTTTGTTCTGTTTTTCAGGATACAAAGAGTCTGGCTCATGAAATATGACAATATCCACATAGGTTAGTAATTTTTACCCCATACATGCAATGCAAATAAATAAATTCTGATGATAAGAACCACTTAGGTTCCCTCTACTGAGTCGAACCCAATAAAAAATCGTGCTGCAAACGTTTTGTCTGATTTTCATACTCTTGTTAAACCAAATTGTTCCTTTTTAACAACTTATTAACTTTTAGTTATCGTTTTTCTTTTCAGAATATAATTCCGGTTAATGGTGATGCGATTGAAACTTTTCAGTGGTAAAAACGAAAGCAATTTGAATAAAAGTTTAATTAATAAAAAGAACTACATTTTGTTTTATTCTGAAATAGTTATTCAATAGATGTGTAAAAAGATCTGCTGTCAATTATTTTCATGCATCACCTCCGATTTTGAACCTGTTCTGTGTGTGTAATTCACAGACTAGATTCTTTTCCCAAAATGGTGCTTCCGTCCGATCACATCTATTTTCATTGCTGTTTTAATTTTTTTAAATGCAATGCTGCTCAGCTCTATACAATTCATAATTATAATGAAGTAAAAGTGTAATCACACAATAATAAAATACGTCTAGTTGTGCATGCCTGTCTCGTAATAACGTAACGAGACTGAATTGTACTATAGAGGTCCTAAGAAGTTTTAAGGGTACATATTTTTATACGGTGACTATCTTGAAATTTATTCACCAAACACGATACCCGTCCGCCATTTATTTCGATACGAGAAAAAGACTGCAGACATTTTTTCGATTGACATTTCTCTGTTGTGTTGACGATCGACACTTGTTTGTCAAGTCACCCTGTTCTCACAATGAAAAACTATATCCAACTAACGGGTGTTTTTTTAAGAGGTTGCCGATTTTTTTTTTGAATAAAACACATATAAAATTATGAAATGACCAAAATTTTTTTTTATTTGGTAGATAATTTTTTGGCATTTAACATTTAAACACAATTTCTGGCATATGGCTACCACGACTATTTTTCACAAATGTCATTCTGGAGGTCCAATTTTCCAGCACTTTTTCAAGCATTTGAGGGCGTATGTCAGCAATGACACGTTGAATATTGGTTTCCAAAGCGTCAATCGATTGAGGTTTATCCACATAAACCAATGACTTCACGTATCCCCACAAAAAGTAATCGAGTGGCGTCAAATCGCACGAACGCGGAGGCCAATTCACCGGACCATTTCTCGAAATAATGTTGTCGTTGAAAGTTTCTTTCAATAAGTCGATTGTTTCACGTGCTGTATGGCAAGTGGCACCATCTTGTTGAAACAACATTTCATCCATATCCATATCTTCAAGATTTGACAACAAAAACTCATTTAACATGGTTCTGTATCGATTTCCATTCACGGTAACGCGTCGTCCTTCCTCATTTTTAAAGAAATATGGACCGATGATCCCACCAGCCCATAGACCGCACCAAACAGTACATTTATCAGGATGCATTGGTAATTCTTGAACGGCGTGTGGATTATCTTTGCTCCAAATGCGACAATTTTGTTTGTTGACGTATCCATTTAACAAAAAATGCGCCTCATCACTGAAGAGAATTTTACGGTAAAAAAATGGATCTTCGTTCAATGATTTAACGACCAATCACTGAATTCACGGCGCAAACGATGGTCGTGTGGCTTTAATTCTTGCACCAATTGAATTTTGTATGGCACCAAACCCAAATCTTTACGTAAAATTTTCCATAAAGTCGATGGACAAAGTCCAATTTGCTGAGCACGACGACGAATCGATAAATTGTCGTTTTCTTCGACACTGGCCTCAACGACAGCAATATTTTCTTCTGTACGAACTCTTCTCATTCTTGTCGGTGGCTTGGCATCCAAAAGAGTGAATGTAGACCGAAATTTGGTAATTACGTTCTTTATGGTGGTCTCTGACGGACGATTATGTGCACCATAAAATTCACGAAGTGCTCTATAAACATTTTTAATTGAACACTGATTTTGAAAATAAATTTCCACGATTTGAAAACGTTGTTCTGGAGTTAACCTATTCATAATGATTTGCCAAACAATACTGAGTAGAAATGCCACTTTGAGCTGTCAAAACAACTGTCATAAAATAAAACGACATCTATCGGAAAAACAAACCTCCTAAAAAAACACCCTTTATAATCGACTTAGTCGGATTAATTTAGCTGGTGTGAATTTATATATATAATTTAGCTGATTTGGGCCGGTGGCGTTTTTAGTTTCGTGATCTTTTTAAAAATTCATATTTAACTTGACCTGTTCCCTCTCCTTTTTAACCACCTTCCACACGTTCAAGAGAGCTGACATTTTGTTCAAAATAGCACTTTTTTATATTCCGCGTATGATGCGTGTCGCATCATAATAACTGTATTTTATTTGAATATTTGAAAAATATACTACTTTCTCGTCTATTCTATTATTCTACTACAATTCAATTTAACAAAACAAAATGTTTGTCAGGTAAAGCAAATGTTCAGCACTTTTGAACTAGAGCTTCCGAACGTTGAAGCCGAAGCGACATTGTGATAGGAAGCATTGAAATCGTATGGCTAAACTCGTAAACGTCAGGTGAAGCCGAAGCGTGTTTGTGTTTTATGTTAAATTTTTTTTCGTAAAACTCTACCCCAGAATCGCGCTCGACCCCAGAACTTTTCAAAAAGGAAATCGAACATGAAAGGCGAAAATCTTTTGTTTACATTTTTTTGCTGCATGTGTTGTTGTTGTGCTAGTATAAAGAGGGGTAAATCTCCCAAAATATCGAGAGCTGTTTTAGCTCTACGGTAGAGGCATTTTGAAGGGGAAACGAAACGAAACGAAAAATCTGGGGCAGAGTTTTACGAAAAAAAAATTAACATTAGGCATTAAGCTTCTAACACGATAAACTCCACTTTCCTCGCTCGCTATATACTTATATAGTATACTATTTCGATATCAGAATGCATGATACGTAAGTTGATGCATATGATGCGTGTCGCGTGTGATGGGTTCAAATGTAACCACCTTCCACACGACCTAGAGAGCTAAAATTACGCGAGTGACCAAAATAGCATTTTTAATATTCCGCCTATGAGGCGTTTCGCGTGTAATGGGTTGAAATCACGTCATTTTCTTGATTTTGAGATCTTTTTTAACCCCCTTTCGCACGACCTAGAGGGTTAAATTTTGTGGGTCGCTCAATGTCAAGGACCTACTTCAAAAACAGATATTTTGGAGACCAAATAACTGCGACTGTGTGGCGTCTTTCGATGTATACATAAACGTTTGTACCTGAAAAACTAAGTTTTTTTACATTTACTTGTTCTGTTTTGCTTTTACAATGTATCAGAGAGAATTCTGAGAAAATAAATGATAACCGTCTACCAACGTAAGGAATGCGATATATTGTAAATTACATTCATTCGATTTTTAAATTTTAATAAAGGGGTTAGCCCACTTTATTGTCGTGGCGCAATTCATTCAGCAAGTTCTCCCTACCCTTGGCAAAAAGTTTTCATATACAAAAAATACAATTGCAAGTGGAATAGTAATAGTCTGGAAAACATGACCCACTTTAAAGATGCGTCATTGCCTAAATTTAAAAGCATTAGGTAAATGTACGAAAGACAGTGATATAAGACGTAGGGATTAATCCCTATTTTTAAGGAAATATTCACAAAAAAATAGATTGGGGGACAAATAGACTTTAAAAAAACTTAAACTGATAAAACTTCTTTACGCGCGATGGGAATAAAATTTCAAGGATGTCATAATGCGAAACGATTGTGAACATGAAGAACGCAGAGAGCGAATGAGAGAGAGCTATCCTATATTCGTTGTTGGTCATTACCACACCCATAGGTCAGCCATGCTATATTGTGATTTACTGCAGTCTCAGTGAACAGACATTCACACTGTAGTTTGTAATTTGTGTTATTTTCAAATTGATATTCGTTGTTTCATTGCGCATGAGCTAGAATTCTCTTTTGAATTACTATAGTTCAGTGCACCTACATTGACATTTGCAAGGAAAATATATATTTCAACAGCTTCGACTTTTGGGGTCCTTTGAGGGTCTTTTTTAAGGGTCCCTTGGGGGTGTTTTGTCATTTTGGGGTCTTTTGGAGGTATTTTAGGGATTCTTTTAGGGTCTTTTAAAGGCCTTTTGGAGGTATTTTAGGGGATCTTTTTGGGGTCTTTTGATGGTCAGGGGGATCCTTTGGCGGTCTTTTGAGTTTCTTTTGGGATCTTTTGATGGCCTTTTGGGGGTTTTTTTAGGGTCTTTTTGAGGACTTTGAGTGAATTTTGAGGGTATTTCTGAGGTCTTTTGGGATCTTTTGGAGGTCTTTTAGGGGATCTTTAAAGGGTCTTTTGGAGTCTTTTGATGGTCTTTTGGGGTTTTTTTAGGGTCTTTTTGAGGACTTTTGAGGGTATTTCTGAGGTCTTTTGGAGATCTTTTTGGGGGTTCTTTTGGGGATTATTTTGTTGGTTTTTAAAGTATTATTTGGGGTCTCTTGGGCGTCTTTTGAGGGTACTTTGTGGGCTTATGCTTGCATTTATTAACGTATTGGCACAGAAAAGATTATTTTAATATCAGCAAACAAATCTACCAGACGATACGTTAATACTGATGGCAAATCATTTATAAAGAGGCTGAACAAGATACGTCCCAATATAGTACCCTATGGAACTCTTCTAGTTATTGGCGCCTGCAATGAACACACTGGGATATGCCTAGCTGAGCTAAACATGGAAAAAGCTACTTAAATTTGCAAGTAATAGTTTATGGTTAATGAAGTTTATGAAGTCAAGAAGAATAAGTAAGGTAGCCATATTTTTATCAGTGTTAACACGCATAAAATATTAAAATCGGCCAAGTTGATAGTCGCAGTTATGCTATGAGATTTTCTAAACCCACTTTACTTAGTATGGAGACAGTTTCTAACCTCAAAGAAGAGGACCAATTGGTCATTTATCATTCGTTCACAAGTTTTGGATAATGGACCTAAGGGGCCTAACATCAGATACAAGAGTTGCATTGTTATTCTTAGGAATCAATCTTACCAACACGGGAAAGTAGACATTGTTTATAATGCAAGAAATCGGAGGAAATAAATGCTTCACGATCGTGATTGAATAGAATCTAGTCCTGTAGCATTCGACTTAATCCAGCAGATTGCGTTCCACAACTCCCCTTCAGTGACATTTCTAAATTTATGATTATAATAATAATATTCGGCGCGACGGACCATTGCGGTCCAAGGCCTAGCTTCTCGCGACCATTTGTGTTGTGCATGTATATTTTCGCACACAAATGGAAGCGACCTACAATTTAATGCCGTATCCGTATTTTCTGGGATTCGTACTACAAACCTCCTGCTCAAAAACGCAGGTACTTAACCTCTGAGCCGCGGCCGGCGCCCACAAATTCATGATTATTTTGGTCATTATTCGATAAAAAGTTCTGGTGGTTATGATTGTGGTTAGGAGGAAGAGGGTGAAGAAAATAGGTATTTACTTCATCAGGTGTGAATCCACTGGGATCAGGCTCGGGATC
Source organism: Nephrocerus scutellatus (assembly GCA_947095585.1). Taxonomy (NCBI): domain Eukaryota; kingdom Metazoa; phylum Arthropoda; class Insecta; order Diptera; family Pipunculidae; genus Nephrocerus; species Nephrocerus scutellatus. Next base: position 20,056,612 of record OX352762.1, on the reverse strand, counting down.
GCCAACCTTTAATTAATTACCCTTAATTTTTTGCCAAAGCTTCTTAGATGGTTGTTTCAAGTTAAAAATTTCCTCTTAAAATTTCTACTCAGCGTTATTCCAAGGATATTGTTTTTATTCTACCCGTTTAGTTTAAATGGGGATATATTGATCAAAGGGAGCGACTGGTTTGTTTACTGACTTCATGCGAGGTTATCTATGTAATATGTGGAATATACGTCTGAAAAATATGAAACCATTGCAAATGTAACTGCATGTACCTACAAAACAATATTTGGCGCCAAGGCTTTGCTAGTTGACAATTGGTGTTCTATTTTAGCACGCAAATGGAAGAGATCAAAGATTTAGCCATATCTGAATGGCGAATTGAGAAGATTTCTCGTGACTGTTATTACTCTAACATTCACGAGAAGTGACACTAAACAATACATGTTGACATTTTACGTTATATCCATAAGAAACCTTAATTTTATTTACAAATAAAAATGCCTAAAAAACTTGTATTACTTCAATTCGCCACATGAGTATATTACAACTTTCTGCGTCGGAGTGCCCGTCTTGTTTCCACAACGCTCGATTTTTCGCACTACATCAGCACCACTTATTACATGACCAAAAACAACATGTTTGTTATCCAACCAATCTGTCCTGCAATTAAAGAAAATTAAAAAAAAACTCCATTCTCTAATGGAACTTACTTGGTTGTACAAATGAAAAATTGTGAACCGTTTGTATTTGCTCCCGAATTAGCCATCGATAGTGTACCGAATCCGTTGTGTTTCAATGTAAAATTCTCATCAGCGAATTTCTTTCCGTAAATAGACTTACCGCCGGTACCATTGTTGTTTGTAAAGTCCCCGCCCTGGCACATCTGAGAAAATATAAAATTAATTGGAAATGTTTTGGATTAGTTATAGGATTTGTCCGTCAAGAAACTTAAAAAAACCGAAAACAAACTGCTTAAATTGTGATTATTAGCACTTGATCCGATCTAAACACACCTTAAGTTTTTGTTGTGTTGCAATGTTTCAATAACATCTTTGCTTAAAGTGGATTTTATTAACATAGTTATAAAACTAACTTAAATAAAAAGTAAATAATAATATTCTTTTTATTTTTGCATCGTATTATATGCCAATAATCATCAAATTGTCTGTTCTCTATAATTCTATCGATGTTTTTATTCAATGAGAAACTCACAAATTCTGGAATGATGCGGTGAAACGTGCTGCCTTTATAGCCAAATCCCTGTTCGTGCGTGCACAGTGCTCGAAAATTTTCTGCAGTCTTGGGGACAACATCAGCACGCAAAAGCATTACTATTCGCCCAACATCATTGCCACCAACTCTTATATCGAAAAACACTTGTGGATTTCGTTTTTCCGCTTTTTCAATTACTGCTGGTGTACTGGAAGCTGCAGAGTTAGCTTTCTAAATAAATAATTGCATGAGAGATTGCTAATACTGATAAGATCGCAACTTCTAACATCGTCTTGCCCTGTAGGTTCACCAGCTTTAGTTTCGCTAGGTACTCCATTTTCTTCCGCTTTAAGTGTGGCACCAGCATGTTTCTGTAACCAATCGTCGTCGGCCCACACTGGTTTAAAGCTTCCTTCTTTCACACGAACTGGTTTAGCTAAATTCACTCGAATTGTCCTGCCATAAAGCTCCGCATCATTCTACGAGACAATTTAAAAAAATCGAATTGATGTATGATAGTCATTCACTTACCATATTATCAATTGCAGCTGCAGCATCTTCGGCCATCTCATATTCAACGAATGCAAATCCTCTATGCTTCTGAGTCTCATAATCTACCGGCATTTGAATATCGGCGATATCACCAAAAGGAATGAATGCATCGTTGAGAAGCTTTTCTGTAACTTCATCTGAGAGAGCGCCAACATAAATAGTTCGTTTGTCGTTAGACATTTTAATGAAATCTTAAAATTATTCACAAAAATTGATGGCAAGTTTTGTGTTTCCAAACAAAAAAGTATACCACACGCACGACAGTACGACACTCAGTGTCTTTTGACTCATTAATCAAATGGGATATAAATTAATTTTCATAACGTCACGTTTACACTTTTAAGTTTTAACCAGCGCTTCTTACACAGTCCATGGGGCCGATTATGAATCTTTTCTTTTATTCAACCCGAGCGATTGTAGTTACCCTGAGTACACAGAGAAAATGTTGCAAGGAGTAAAAGTATTCGGTGTTTACACTGAGTAACTTTATTCGCTCTTACTCTGATATTCATTTCAGAGTAAAAAATAGGAAACTGTGTATGGTTCACAACAAAAAACACATAGTACAGAGTAAAATTACCCCGGTTTAATAAAAAAACAGAGTAAATATTTGACGTACACGGCTTGCTTGGGTTGAATAAAAAAACAGACCCTATGTGTCTGTCGTATTTCGACGTACGACAAGTCGAAATCCTCAAAGTCGTAGTTTCAACATATCGCAATTATGTAAGCATGTACGACAAAAAAAATTTCGAACTAAAACTATTGCCCGATAGTGCCATTTCGAATTTATATTTTGTTGATGCTTATAACTACTTGTTTACTTTTTTGTTTTTTTTTTTGAAAATTTAAAAACATTTATATATTTCATATAAAACTAATATTTTTATTAATTAAATTTAATATTCTATGTAAGCAACGAAATTTGCATTGACAAAATTACAAATTCGTAGTTACTAAAAAAAACGCCAAACGGTCGGCACTGCTCGCGTCATTCAAATGAATGTAGCAGTATAATAGATTAAAAATTTTAAATATTTTTTTTACGTGATAATTTTATAACATTAAAAAAATTAAAAATTATTACTTATTTACTCTTTATATATACATATGAAATGGTTAACCCGAGTAACTTTTACCAACATAAAAAATCAAAAGTTACTCAGGATTGATTTTTCTTCCATTTCGACAATCATATCCATGTAACACATACAGACGTATTTTCACTTACACACCTTTAATCATTTACGGTGTAAGAAGTGCATAACAATGCATGATGTTTTATTTTTGAAAATAATAAAATGAAGTATAGATAAGCAAATTTTAATTGCAACAAAATTTAACATCAACAGAATTATCGATATAAGAACGGAATTATTGATATAAGAAAAATCCAAACAGAGAAAATATTATTTGGATATGAATGCAGATATACTGCTACGGAGAATTCTACATTTTTGTCAGAATTAAGATGTATTCCTGTGGACTTAATTCGTTCCGATATTGATGCTAGATTATTGTATGAAAAGTTCAGCGTAAACCCGTAGATCTACAGAAAATGTAAAAAAAATTATAATTATGTAGCATATAATTAAACAAGTAAATATGTATGTATATATAAGTATATTTGAATAAATATTAAAAACAAGACTTACTTTATAGTTTGGAAAATCGGATAAAAATTTTTCGACATGACTTATAGACGATCGTGAATTGGAATTATCACTGAAAGTTGAGTTATATTCCAATTCCACCAAAATATTTTGCATTCTTGTTTGGAAAGCCCTGAAATTTTAAATGAATATATTTAGGATTTTCTCTTCGCTATAGACATATCCGTAACTAAAACTACCAGAAATTAATCGCGGTTTTTCTTATGAAATGTGAACTCAATCTAAACAAAGCAACAAATATAAATTCTCAGAAATATTTCTTTTTAAAGAGTTGCCGCAACGCCGAAGTAGTCGTTGACGTTGTCGCAAACAAAAACAAATGACAAAATAAACTTCAAACTACCGTGAGAGTAGTTGAAAGTTGGATGAAAGAATGAAAGATGAAAAGAATGTATTTCATCGATCTGTCAGTTGCATATGTCGTCGTAAAGGACGCAACGGATTCTATACGCTGGGCCCTTACCGTAATGACGACGAGTAATGTGGAGTGCTGAGTGATAAGCGCAAAACAGAAACTTCTCCCAGAAATTTTATTTGCTTGCTAAATTTGATTTAGAAAAGCTAAACTAAAACCTTGTTTGAGAAATCTTTACTGCCAACTGCAAAATAAAACCCTCATTATCCTTTTATATGCACTGATATTTTCGAAGATTGATTGATACAGATTGAGAGCAGCTGCTAATATGTCAAAATTAATGCATATTGGTTGTGTTCACTAGGAAAAAGTGATGTCGGTGTGGTGTTAAGTCGAAAACTCAAATCAACATCAGCCGTATTTTATTTGCCGAGGAATAACAACAATTGCACTGTCGAATTCCTTTTTTGGAATTGTGAAAACCTGCTGTTTGGATGGGTTTGACATTCGAATTCCGAACTCGATCGGCAAATAAAATGCAGCTATCAACACCTATGCCAGTGAACATGTTGTTATTTTGTGTCAATACTGTCACAAAACAACAACTAGTAATCAAATGACATAAGACATCAAATAACAAAACTTGCGACTGTTATAAAAAATGTGAACAACAAGTTGCCGTACCATACTGCAACACCAAGTCCTCAGTGAACAACAAAATTTCCAAAAAAGTAACTTCGTGTAACATTTTGTTGCGCAGCGAACTTACTCATTTGCTGCGTTGCTTTGGCTAATCCAGCTTGGCTTACAACAACAATCGCATAAGCATAAAGCCGAAAATAAATCCAAAAAGTTTTTAGGATTTATAACTAAAGCCATTTTTTAGTTATAGCGCTCACCGGCTAAAGCTAAGCCGGCTTTGCCAAAGCAACGCAGCAATTGAGTAGCTAGCTAATTGTGCTAGCTATCAGAATGAAAAACTTAATACTTTAGACTTACAGCATTGTATTGATTTTGAATTGGACAAAAAAATCAATTTATGCTCGTTATGTTGGAAATCTATACAATCCTGTAAGTCTTTAAGTACTATATTTTTCATTGAGAGAGCACGGTAAGAAAATTGGTTGGCAAAATCTTGACAAGTAAATAGAGTTACAAAAAGTAATGTCGTATTTTTATTTTTGTTTTAGAAATCTGCGCTCGAGCTCAGTTTTTTTCTCGAAGAAACAACACGAAAGCCAAGAATCTTTTGTTTACATTGTTTTGTTGCATGTGTTGTTGTGTAGTTAATGAAAAGAGTAAATGAAATTCCCAAAATATCAAGATCTGTTAGTGGGAAAATCCGATCTACCGTAGAGAGTTTTTTTTTTGGAAAAAACCAACAACTTGACAGCCAAAAAATTAATCTGCGCCAGATTTAAAAAAAAAACCTTATAACTATCCACATTAAAGCTGAGATATATAAAATTAGAAATCATATTTGGTCACAAAAGCTTCGAAACTTGAGTAAGGGGTCTTAGTCCTTCTGGAATATTTCGAAGGCCTAAAAATCGGAATAAGAATATGTATACTATCAATAAAAATGAACGACAGGAGTCAACTTGTAAAAAACAAAGGAAAGATTAAAGATTTTGGTTGATTTTTTTAAATATATCTATGTATGAATTGATCTCAATATTTTTAATCCGCATACCATTAACCTACTATCGCAAAGTGTGAATGACATTTATAATTATGAAATAAACAAATTATCGATTTCTAAACCAAACAAGATTTCAAAATAATTAAAAGACTTAAAACTCGTAAGTCTGCTGGACAACATAAAGAATATGATTTTGAAAAAGCTTTCAAAAAAAGAATAATATTAATTTGGCATATATTTAATGCTTGTCTTTGGAACAGTTACTTCTTTAACAGTTGGAAAATCGCGTCTGTAGTATGCATTCTAAAACCAGGCAAGTCTAGTAATTCTCTGGAAAGCTACTACCGGTCAGCTTACTAAGCTCTATTGCAAAATCTTTGAAAAATGCATCAAACAAAGAATTGAACCGTTTACAGATGAAGAGAATATCATTCCTAATGAGCAATTTGGTTTTCGGCACTCGACCATTCATCAATTGTACAGAACCAATAGAATAATTCTATGAAATTTTGAATTAACCAAACCAGTTGGAATGATTGCACTGGACATTAGAAAAGCTTTAGTTCAGTATGAAGGATTCCAAAATAATAAAATGCATTATCAAAATTTTCTTGAGTGCCTAACAAAAATAATGTTTTTATGAACACACAGTTTTGTTTCTCTAGCCGATAAAATAAAACTCTTTCAAGGCTCGGTTTAAGGCCCAATTTTGTACAACATATACATAGCTGCGGAAGTCAACTAAATAATGGCGATTTCGCCTGACGACGCAGCAGTATTTACAGCTGAAAATGACCCAAACCTAATTTTAATGAGGCTTAAAAATGCTACCGCCATCATTAATGACCACTTCACTAAGTGAAAAATAGAATTCAACGCCAAAAAAAAACTAAAAGAATTTCTTTCAATTGGAAATAGAAGCGGAACAATGTTAAACTATTGTTGCTACATTTAAGAAATGAATGTTAAATTTAACTGTAAATATTATATGTATATTATTCTCTAAAATTAATAAGAAAAAAATTTATCTCGCAAATAAATAAAATATTCCTTCTATTTTGAATGCTTTTACTCCACCTCTATACTCACCGATTCCAAATAGTTTTCCTTGTCGAACGCCAAGAGTTTATTTTCTTAACAATTTTCCGTTCAATATTTTTTCGAAGTTCTGTGCAGTTAAAAGAATTTCTATAAACATAATTAAGTTTCTGTACGCCTCCCATGGGTGGGGGATTTCTTTTACTAAACACAGGAAACCAACACGAAGTATCGCTTAAATTGAAATTCGTCAATGGGACGCGACTCTCCGATTGGATATTACAATAGATCTGTGTGTGAAATTTTATCATAACACTGATGTATCAAAGATAGACAACAAACTTACATTATTCTGATTAAAGATGAATTGGATTTTAGTCATCGGACAGAAAACATCTTTGCTGGAGTATCTTTTCCCAGAGCAGGGGTCGGCAAGAAAGTATTCTAGGCCGTCTTGGCGATAAAGTATAAAAGCACTTTCACCATGCGGATATGCTATTCCCAAAACGACCCAGCATGGAATTCCAATTGTAAGAAAGAAATTTGCTAATAGCACACCAAGATCTTTTGGCGAACCCCATGTGGTATCAAGGAGGGCCTAGTAAATATGATAAAATCTGCGATATAGTTTAACTGTTTGACTAATGTCCCGCAAGTTTGGCTGTTTAGGCGAACATTGATTGTAATAGAACGAACCTGATTATCTAGCCATATTCCAGAAAACCCTAGGCAAGGATCATAGTTTTTTAAAATATTCAGCATCGAGACAAATCTGCAGCAACTGTCAACGAGGTTTTCGCTAACCTCAATTGGCAACGGTATTGGTTCTAATAGTCTCGTCAAACATATTCTCTTGCCATCTGTATTACAAACTAGTGGCTCAAGAAACCGATCAGCTTGAAGCTCTTTTACTTGCATACACCATTCGTTTAGATGATTCCGAACTTCTTTTAGCTCGGAACACTCCAGCAGTGTATGATTAATTTGAAGCATTTGAAATGCTGGCTCAACGCTGACATACAACCACAAATGTACTGTCTCTTTGATTTCAGGTAATTGATCAACAGTTACATTAGTGTCTACCGGTACTGCTGGATATTCTAGACTAGGAGGAGTGTACCCCAAAAGAACTTTCGGAGTATCCAGTTCAAAAACACCTTCAATCTGAAACAAGATAAAATTATTAAAGTTTCAACAATAATCAACAACAATCGTTGCCCACCCTCTGTCTGGCGAAAATGGTTCCTACTGGTATACGATATTCACCAAGCCAATTCGATTGAATTCTCTGATAAACGTCCATCGATCGAGCTGTGTCGTCGTCTGCCATTTGATTCTCAATGGACTCGTCGAAAAGTTCGATCTTGATGTCATCCCGAATCTCATTAAGATTACCACTATTTGTTGCGATAACGAGTTAAATTGTACAAAATAGTTGTTATATTGGAGCACTCACCTAATCTGCAACACCAATTGTTCATTCCATGTAGGATTTGAACCTTCTGCGGTCATCGTTCGGACACATTTATCTTTGTAACAAACCACCACATATGGACGAACGTTTGAATATTTTAAATCTAAAAAACAAAATACATTTGATTGCTTCGAGCGTCTTTGCAATATCAATAAATCGCGTTACTTTGTGACATTAAAAAAGACGTACTACTACTGTTGTAATGTTTATTCATTGGGAGTGTCTCTAAACCTGTACGAGCTCGTATTGGTATTCCTGTTGCTCGAACAACGTTAACAACGATATTGAAAATTTGAATTAATTGACCGCTGTTGGCACTGGTAGGCGTTAAAAAAATTCGTTGTCCATTGATTGGTGGTAGATAACTACTGCGAGAGGGATTGAGAGGCCGGCTTGGGCTGAAAAACGACGCCAATGTTTGGAAAAAAGTGCTGAAAAATAAAATGAAGTAATAAAACAAACACATGTTTGATTTAAATAACATTTTTCTTTTACAGTACCTGAAAGTTACCGGTTCGTTTCCAATCAACAAATCTTCTGGATTTTCTGAAATTGTCTGTAGATGAGAACAATGATTTCGAATAACTTCATAGACACTGCGAAGATGCTTTTTTCCACAATGCTTGTGAAAATCGATCGGATCCATCCAATTGCCAGTCTCAATAACACGTTCTTCTCTATCCTCCAACTCAAGTTCCAATTCATTTTCCAACGACGGGATAAAACGTAAATCTTTTGTTCGCGCATCAAGTCGACGATAACGCGACGACAATAACTTGAACCGCGGATTATTCTCAATTTCCTCGATACAGCAGAACTGCAGAAGGTTTTCCTCTAAAGTGCACTCATTCAAGTGGCCAACATCTGATTCTGATTTAATAAATGTATCGTCTACATCTTTTTCGCCTTCATCGCTGCTGGCGACTTCATCCATCTGTTTAAACTTCATAGCAACTGTTCTTGTAGTCGACGTATCACGAAATGTTGCTTTTAAAATATCATCTTGAGCTTCATCATCTTCATCGCACTGGAAACCGATAGTCAATCGACCAGAGATTCGTTGCTTGTTCGAAGAAAAATTCAAAGTTATCAATTGTTTAGATTGGTTACAGTTGCTAACCGCTAACGGCAAAGGAACTAGCATTTTTGCCAATTTAACAGTAACCGTTGGAATTTTTGTCTTCTCGTAGAGCTGCATATAACACAACAATTTGGGGTTATTTTGATGGTATGTGATTTCTTATAAAAACTTACCGATAATTTAAGTTCTTTTGGCATGCGTCGCTCAAGAACAATTCCAATGGACTCATTAATGCACAGAGATAGATCTGGCTCCAAGCGAAAAGTTCGCGTTTCGCCAACATATTGTCGATCGAAAAAAATTCTTAAGAAATAGCTCCTTTGCTTTTCTAGAGGTTTTACGACATCTTCGTCTATTTGAGTGCGAATTATTTCAACTTTCTGCTCATCTGGTAAGCGAGTGCATTTGCCTAGATTCACTTTAAGCTGCGCCCTTAGTTTTTCTATATTAGGTTTTTTGGGTTTTTTCTTTGGTTTTTTGTCAGCCTCATTTTTACATTGACGCTTTTCTTTATAGTACACTTCCAGTTCCTCTCGGTATATCTCATTAAGATCCGTCTCAAATCTCTGCGCCCATTGACGACTGTCGGCCTCTGTGATTTCTTTCATTATAATTCCAAGTTTAAATCGAGTGTTGCATTTGTGCTGTGACTTGCGAAAATTTCTCAAGAGTATCCATTGGTCTAAGATCTGCTCTAGCAGATGCTTATTGTACATCTCCTGCTGATAAAGTTTATTTCGCAGCACCTTTACTCGGTGCAAGTGTTCTTCAAGGTCACTTACATGACGATGAGCGATCATTTTTAGACCTCCATCTTCTGATTGTAGTAACTGACTAACTACACGACGTTCGAATTTTAATTCTGCTGCGATATTCTCGCAAATTTTCTCTTCCACACTTGATGAGTATTCGGCATACATATCCTCAAGGATATTGCATAGACGATGTTCTTCCAACATCAGTGGATGTTCAGTAAATCGCAGATCACGTATGTATAATTTTGCAAGTTTTCTGCTGGGTATATCAATTGTTTGTGCATTGGCTTTACAGAAAATTGGCCGAAAGTTGTGATCACACAGTGTGCGATACAGTTTGGATTTTTCAAATGAGTCGCTTTGACCTGAGTAATAGGGATTTTTTAAAGAACATCCAGAAGCAATCGTATCAGCTGTGTTATCTTCCATGATGTAACGATTTACCATTCGTATCACGGACTTAGAACAACGCCTGTCCAATGCAGGTTCTCTTTCAGTTAGGTTTCTCTTTACATACCAATTTATTTGTGTCGTCGGCGAGTACAAGAGATTCTCATCCAATTGTAATTTATTTTTTGTCCTGATAATTGGAACTGTATCAGCTTCTTGATCAATTGGAATAAACGATGAAGCTACTTGAGTACGGGTATTATAGATTTCCGACTGATCATCAGGGTCGATTGTAACCGTGCGGGAGAGTTCTTCAGCTGTGGAATTCAGTGAAGTTTTGTTACTTTCTCTTTGGGTTAGCTTCAATTCTGATTCGTTGTCGGCGCTCCAAAAGAAATCACAACTCAATGATATGCTCCTATCGTCATTTGTGTTCTCTTCGTCCAATGGTGTTCCAATTGACAAATGTGTGTCGTCTAGCAATGCCCGAATTTCATTTTCCACCTCTTGATACTCACGAGTTACACGGGATTTACGTTTGTTCTGCTTGTTGGTCTTGTAATGGTTGTTGCGCTGCTGTTGTTTTTTGCTATGCGATTTCTGATAAGTATACTGTAACTGTTCGGTCATGATAAATGTGAATTCGCGGGATAAATCTCAGTAAATCAATTTCGTTTTAACAACTCCTAACCATTATCAACATCACTTTGTTTGTTTGAAAACAATTTTTATGTTTTGACAAAAAACTTATAAATTATTACCATGGAAACCAAAACAATTATTGAAGGGATGAATAAATAGTGTCTGCTAGTAACCTAATTATGGGTCTGTTTGAAAATTCACACGGAGCGTGCAGTGTCCCGTCCAATTATCAACACATTCCATTGAATTCAAACGTAGACCCATAAAAAGATTGGGGTAGTCGATTGAATTACTGGAAATATGTGCATAATGTGTATTTTATATTGTATATTATTACTTATTATACATCACATTTTAATTTGATTCTTTCTTTTTAAAAGAAACATATTTTTTAACTTATTTTTGAAGTTATATTTCTTTTAATGTGGGGTAAAATTGAGGGCATTACGAAAGTGCGACATGATGATTCAATTTCCCAATATCCAGTACACAAACCACTAAACGCTTTCCAACATAAATTACACTTGGTTGCAGTGATACGCGAAGACATTGTGTAGGTGTGATTTTGTGCTTTTGAATGCAGTGAATCTTTGGCGCGTTTGGTAGAGGGTAAAATTGAGATCGTTGCGGCAGTGAGACATGATGAAGTTAGCTGCAGTGAAAAATTTGTGCAGTGAACAATTAATCGGCGATAAAGCTTGTAAAAAAAAAACTTTAATAAAAACACGTTACTCTCTTTTGTAGATGTTCTTTTGGGAGCCTTTAGAGTTTAGAGGGTCTTTGGTGGTCTTTTTGGGAGTCTTTTGAGAGTCTTTTAATGGTTGTTTTAGAGGTCTTTCAGGAGTCGTTTGAGAAGCTTTTTGGAGGTCTTTTTGGGTGTCTTTGTAGTTTTTTGGGGTCTTTTGAGAGTTATTTGTTGTTGCTTTGGAGTCTTTTGAGGGTCTTCTAGGAGTCTTTTGGGCATGTTTTGCGGGCTTTAGTGAGGTCTTTTATGAGTGTTTTGGGATATATCTGTTACAGGGTGTTTTGGGAGTCTTTTGGTGTCTTCAATGGGTCTCGCAGGGGTATTTAGGTTTCTTTTCGGAATTTTTTGGAGGTCTTTTGAGAGGTTTTTTGTGGGTCGTTTTGGGTTCTTTTGAGAGTCTTTTCGGAATCATTTGATGTTCATTTAGTACTCTTAAGTTGCATATACATTAAAGCGAATTTAGACTAAAAGCCGTGCGAGAAAAATGAGCTGGCCGACTATAGTTAAATTGCAGTTGTAATTAACCAGAAGATATTGACACTACGCGAAAGTTATAGTTATTTTTTAATAACATGGGAAATGTTATCTATGGATTTATGGTAACATTGAAAAATATACTACTTCTCTCGTCGGGCTAACTACAATTTCAATTTAATAGTCGTCCTGCTCATTTTTTCTCGCAAAACACAGATGTAACGCCTGATTTACGCTTGATTTACATTTGTGGCGTGCGAGAAAAAATGAACAGGGCGGCTATTTAATAGCAGTTGTGGTTAGCCAGACGATAGAAGTAGTATATTTTTCAATGTTATCATAATGCTATAGATAACACTCCCCATGTTGCTATAAAATAACTATCACATTCGTGTAGTGGCAATCTCTTTAGGCTAACCACAACTTCAATTTAACTATAGTCGGCCCGCTCACTTTGTCTCGCACGTCTCAAATGCTCGGATATATGTTTTGCGTGGTTTTCGTGGTTCAAATCACAGTAACACCAAAAAGTATTTTTCACCTCTCGCGAATGCCTGATAGAAGTCCGAAAGTAATAACTTGTCACGGAAAGCTTTTCAATTTTCCGTTCGGATTCGGCATTAAATTGTAGGTCCCTTCCATTTGTGTGCAAAAATATACATGCACAACAAAAATGATCACGTGAAGCTAGGCCCTGGACAGCAACGATCTGTCGCGCCGAATATTATTATTATTATATATGCTTGGCACAGCGCTGGCGTTAAGGAAATGGAGGAGTAAAGAGAAGATGTCTATTAACTTGTTTTGAATGCCTGTGGATCGTAGCGATGAGGAAAAACAGAAACAGTTCAGAGAAGTACGAATTTTTGAACTTCTCTACTCTACTACTTATTCAAGGAGAGGTTGCATGCAACTGGGTATTTCTCTTGAGCACCGCTGTTAAAAGAAGCGATATGACAGTGACAATCAGGAAACGTTCCTGCGGTGTTCAAGTGAATCTATTGAATTCGCAATGTTTTCATCACCGATAAGTTTTACACACGGTTTTGTGTTCTATCTAGCGGTATTAAGAGCACCTGACCAGATATGACAATTGTACTCAAGCTTAGGGCGAATAAAAGTCTTGTAGATAGTAGCCAGATCAGAGGAAGTGAAATATTTCTTGCACCGTGTTAGAAAACCTAAACAATTTGCAGCATTTTTAGCGACGGTGGATATCTGGTCATTCAAACGAACAACGAAGCTTGTCGTTAATGCAAGTGCCATTCATGGATAAGGTCTGTGGAATTAAGATTCGCTTGGACAACAGGAGATAGCATTAGGTTTTGGAAGCGTTAAATTCTATTCGAGTGTTTTCTCCCCAACATATTATGCTGGGTCATAATTTAACGTGCTTAACATGCGTTGTTGTTTGACGTTCCTTAAACCTCAAATGAGAAGCTTAGAGTGCTGTAGTGAGCGAAAGAGTGAATTGGATTATAAGTAATCGACAAGAGATCATTAATAAAAATGAGAAAGAGTGTCGGAGACAAAACAGCCCTGGGAACGCCAGCGTTGATGTGATAAATTTCAGACTTAAAACCGTCCAAGACAACTTAAATTGAGCGGTCTAACAAATAGCTCCTAAACCAATTAAGCAGTAATGTGTTGAGATCGTTTAAAACTCTAGCAACTGCACGAGTACGAATGAAGATCTGTACCATAGAGTATTTAATACTCGGAGGTACTTTAGAGCTGACAACTGCAATGTCATAATAAATAAGTGTTGGAATCGACGAAGAGGCTGTATTTTTCCGCAACTACAGTTCGCCAATAACTTTCAAGTCACCATACCCTCCTGATAATTCTAGGAAGAAGGTGTTTTCTTGAAAGATGAATCGATCCACTTCTGCACTGACGGTTCAAAAACAGATGTTGGGATATGTGGAGGTGTCTTTTCTTTCCGTCTTCCCAATCAGTGCAATGGCGATAAAAGAAGTCCTGTCTTGGCTGAAGGGAAATCTTATATCCGCAAAATTTAGCCAAGCTGCTCTGAAATCCCAAAAAGCAGTCTACGAACTCTATTGTAGCCATAGACTGCCGATCAACTCTCAAGGAGATGGCGGAGCAGTTAAACATTCATTTGTCTTGGGTGCCAAGGCATAGACATTTTGGGGAATCTAAGGCTGATGAGCTCGGCAAACATTGAACTACACTGCCCCTTTTACCAGAGAATGGTTCCTTAGGCATACCCATCGCTACAAACGGAATAATTCGTCTAGCGACTAAGCAGATCTGGCCTAGGCTGGATCCAAGTGTTTGATCTCTCAACGTAGATTGCACATGATGCCACAATAGGTGCCATTACTGGGCACTGTCTCATACGCAAGCATGCAGCAAGGCTTGGTGTATTTGCAAATGACTTCTGCAGAAGCTGCATAGAAGAGGAGGAAGAGACCAGGCCCTCTGTGCACATGCGCAGTTCTTTCTCTAAAACGTAAGCTTCATCTGGGAGCATTCTTTTACAATGACCTTAATGATTTGTCAAATATTGACATTAGAAGTCTTCTGGCCTTTATTCGAAGCTCCCAATTGGTTCAATGGGTAGGGATGAGAAATCTCGATTTATGTGGTATCACAACGGACCATCATTGGCCTAAGTGGTTCGGTATCCCCAAGCTGCGCTGTTGAAAATGGACCGACCGCGCGAACCGTTCTATTTTTCAATTGCACTTATATTATTAATTATGTGAAATCAGACAACATGGTATTTTTGTAGTTTTGGTCTTCTTTTTCGAATGCGCGTGTGCTAGAGTGGAGCACGACCGCGCACTACGGTTATTGGAAAACAACCCCATTCATCTGATCTCGTTTCGAGATTAACCCAAGAACTTCATTGAGTGTCCCATGACATCCTGCGCCTTAGTAGAATGCATGACAGACTCTTTATCCCGCACATTCGACATAGATGTGCCCTTTATTCCTATGGAGGAGCACTGCATAGCACTCTGTAGCAGTATGACAAAGTACATTTTAGCTAAGAACCGAAAAGTATATTTTTATCCACTTATTGAAAAATTGTTAAAACTGCATTTTGTTATATCATACAGATAAATGTCGTACTTATATTTAGAATATTTAAAAATTTCCATTATTATATTATTATTGGTATTTAAATGTCTGTGACGTTTGGAATTAGAAATATTTTAGTAAAAAATAACACTCAAATGTTTTTGCAGTATCGTAGGTAGTAATCAATAACCAATATTCTTGATCAAATGAGTTCCTTGTATTATCGTTAATAGCAAAAAGTGTTGAAAAATAGTAAT
This sequence comes from Nephrocerus scutellatus, assembly GCA_947095585.1. Taxonomy (NCBI): domain Eukaryota; kingdom Metazoa; phylum Arthropoda; class Insecta; order Diptera; family Pipunculidae; genus Nephrocerus; species Nephrocerus scutellatus. The sequence goes on along the minus strand of OX352762.1, from coordinate 20,041,283 downwards.
ATAAAAAGAGAAATACAGAGTTAAGAAAACGGGGATGTTGGGTCATGTAGCAAAACAGGCCACAGTTCAAAAATCTTCTTTCCGTTTGTGTATTTTCCAATTGTTATTGAAAATTACTTTGAAATCGAATAGATAGTTGGTGTTGTTGTAATTATATAGTTGTTTCGCTTGTTGAAGAGAGTCTAAGAGGCGATCTTCTAAATTCACATAAAAAAGATCGCTCTATTGGAAGAAATTCAAAAATGATTTTAATCGTCTACTCGAGAACGGTTATTTCTTCTTTGATTAAAAATTCGACAATCTCTTCATCCACATCTTCAGTTTCCAAACTATCTGTATCGATATCTGCAAAGAAAGTAGAGAACACAATAAGGTGAAAAAATCGTAAAACATTGTAGGACTTACGATTTCTGAGCTGCATGCGACGATTCCTTTGCTCCTTCCATTCAATGATTCGTTTTTCACGATACTCCACAAATTGTTCGCGCAACTGAGCACGCTTTTCAATGAGCTCCTTAGAAGCACGGGTCATGCGGAGACGATCCTTGCTCTCGAACAATGCATAGTATTTTTTGAGAGACTTCTTGATTTCCTTCTGCTGGACTTCACCAAGCAGGGTTGGTGGTCGCGGGCGCCACAAGTACTGAACGAAGTTTTTCAAAACTGTACGCTTAATAATGCGACCCTGGAACGTGTACATGTTGAAACCGGTATCTTCTTTGACTTTCCACGATGAAACACCTGTCACTACGTATCGACCAGTTGGATCCCATTCGACTTCAGAAGCGCGGAAATGATCTGGGGAACTCATTACAATGAAATCGTTGTTTGTGTCGACAAACTCAAAGGTTCCCATTGTAAGATTGGCCATGACAATAAATTGACCACGTGGCGACCAAAAGAGATGAGTGCAAGACTTCTTTTCGAGTTTCTTCACAAGATTAGGTTTTTGACCCTTGTTCACTTCATAAAAACTAACATTGGAGTTATTAGGTTCACCATGAATTATGGAGAACTTATTGCCGACCGGTTCCCATGAGAAAGCCAAAATTAAATCGCGTATCTCAACAGAATCAACTGGAATCTCCTTCTCACGCATATGAAAGATTTCGAAATTATAGAACATTCCAAAGAATTTTACATCGAAATCTTTTTTATCCTTTTTTAACTTTGAGAAGCGATCAACCTTCACGCACAAATAATCGCCCGACTTTTGCCAATGAATTTTACAGTCAGCAACATGGAACAGATTCTTATTACGGATTTCACGTTTTTTCGGAATTTCCATGAGTGTTACACGAGCTGGAATTTGATTCTCTTCGGCTACCCAGTAGGCTATAATGTTATCAGTTGGCGACCAGCTGAAACCGCGAATTCCAGGAATCTTGATTGACTTTAGATCTAGCAAGTAGAACGATGGCGTTTCGTATATATGAATCGAATTGTCTCCCATTCGTGCAACAAACTTATCATCATGTGACCAGCGGAACATCGAAAGGCTTGACATACCATCAGCAACAAACGTACGCTTTTCAAGACCTGTACGTATGTCCCAAATTATTACCTTCTGACCAGTTGGAGTGGGACCATATGTTACAAGGTAATTTTCACATGGCGAGAATTCAACAAATTGTGTAGAAGGATGTGGAAATTTCTGAACCTTCTGGTATTTACTACCACCCCATATGATAACGCCGGGCTTATGGAAGGTAACCACATATGTACCCAGTGGCGACCACTTGACAAATGTATCAGTGAATTGTTCACGTGTCTCCAGCTCGGTTGGTTCGGGTAAAGAGTTTTGCCAAAATGAAACCTCAACACAGTTGGGTGATGTCTCGGCAGCTACACAATACTGATCGTAGGCATCGGGATCGTTAATGAAGTTATACAAATCATCTTGCATCTTGAATGGCTGGGGTGTAGGTGGCTCCCATTTTTCAGGGATGTTTTCATACCTGCGCAGAGGTGAGCAAGAATAAATTTAAGTTTCTTTTGTACAAAATACGAAAAAATATTACTTACTTTTGAAAATCTGTAAACAAGTTTACAGCAAACGTATGATTTTTGTCAAGACGATGATGGTTTAAGTTCTTAACGGCTTCTTCAGCATTGCTTGCTGTTTTATATTCAAGGAACGCGTAGCCTTTAGTGTTGCCTTCGTCATCAAGTGGGTGAACAACATTGACAATCTCACCAAAGGTGGAAAATAACTTATGAATGACAGACTTCAGTTTTTCCATTCGAGATGGTTCCACCTTTGGAATGTTGTCAACGACAACAACACTTTCAACGCCATCGGTTTCGCATGGTCGTTGGGCGATCATGTCTTCCAAGAGTTCTAAAAGCATCACATATTTAAATAATTCAACTCAACATATTTTCAATTTTATTCATTTCTTAATGAAAACCATTGACGTGATGTGCCAACTATTTTGAGGTTATGTTACATTTTTGCGAGTCTGCCAGCGCTGCCATGCTGTGCTGGCAGAACAAATGCAAAAAAGCAACGGCAGTGTTAAAAAAAGGCTACGCGAGCTTACCTTCATCCGGAATATCATCGACAAAGCCATCAGGATCGTCAAAATTTGGTTCTTCGGAGTAATCATTTTCATCGCCGCTATCACCGCCGTATTCCTCACATTTCTTTTTTGCCATTTTCACAAGATTCTAACAAATTTTATTTAAGTCCAAGCCCGAGAAATCATCAAATGTACGCACACCGAAAAAAGGAATGATTTATCGTTCCTTTTATATTCATTGCCGCTATGTTGGTACATCAATTGTCAAAAATTCGAAATAGAAATATTATACAGTAAATACCCTCTAAACTGTAAAATTGAAATATTTTTGCATCATCAGCATTATTCTGCGTTATAAGCAAGCAAGCAAGATCTCAGGGACTGAGTGATGGCTCTTTAAACCTCAGTTCGTTACCGATAAAAGCGCTGTGCTCCTTAGCGAAGTAAAGGAAAAAAGGAAGGGCTGCATTGTATAACTCATTATAAAAAAATCTATTTTTGTTTGTTTATTATTTATTTCAAATATCATACACATTTTATATAAAATAGTTACATTTTTGTGTATATAAATAAGTATGTAAATAAAATTAATAAGTTCAAATGGAAAATTATGTACAACACAACGTATCTAGTAGTTTTTTTATGTGAATCGAAAAGTTTGAAAGCAGAATCGACAAAAAAAATTTTGAATGGTAAGTGCAGTTCGAAATCGTAACTCTCGCGAAAGTCTGAGAAATGTCCAAAAGTAGTAATTTTAACGAAAGGCTTCCGATTTTGCCTTTCGGATAAGATATAAAATCGTGGGTTCCTTCAAATTGTGTGCAAAAATATAACACACACAACATGAATGGTCGCAAAAAGCTAGGTCTGGACCGTATCGGTCTGCCGTGCCAAGTATTAACCACTGATGTCATTTCGCTTGGAACGTGTCACATTTTGTCATTCGATTTCTGTTCACTGAAAGCTGACTTTTCCGTATTTATCTTTTTTTCTTACAAAAATAAAAACAATTTTATTAGTATATACTTTGAGGAAACAGTTTTGTGAAATGGAAGAAGAAAACAAAAACAAAAAAAACGTTTCAGAATTACACAGTATATATACTTGCAACAAAACAATGTGAACAAAGGATTCTCGCTTTTCGTGATCGATTTGAAGAGAAAAAATCTGAGCTCGAGCGCAGAGAAAAAAAAACCTATAAAAATTAAAAATTTTCCTGCCAGCCACGGGTACACGTTAATATAGAGAATTTAAAAAACAAAATTATGGCCGTTTTTTATGTCGGAGACTTCCGTGATATCCGATAATTTTATTCTCTGGTCAGATTTGTTTAATATCAGATAAAAGTTTTATTTTTCACCTGAATGTTTCATAGAAGTCGACTTGTCTCATGTTTAAAGCAGCAACAAAGCTTCAGAGAAAACAGATTTCTCGGATAATGAAAAAAAGCACAGATATGAATTTTGACAATTAAGTTATGGCTGTGTATTGTTTTTATGTCGGAGAAATCGGAGAAAACCCAGTTCCGTGATATCCGATAAATCCGATAATTTTTTTTCTGATCACAACTGTCAGATACAAAAAAATAACTGCTGTGGTTTTTTTAGTATCAGAGAAAAGTTTTATTTTTCACCTGAATGGTCACGGATTATTATATAAAAAATATATATAGTTATGGAATAGTTATATAGTGCGATTAAGATTAATATTCAACTAATGTAGCTAACTAAAATGTAAACTGCTGTTTATGCAGTGTAATTACAATGTAATTACATGAAGCGACCTAGTTGTCGTATTGTATAAAAATTATATAAATAAATGAAAATGAAATGAAATGTTTCATAGAAGTCGATATGTCTCATGTTTTTAGCAACAAACAACTACAGTTGTCAAGAAATGTTCTGTATATTTTGTCAGATTAAAAAGAACATATCCGAGAATTATCGTAGCGTAAAAAAGAACGCTTTAGAGAAAATAGATATCTTGGAGAATGAAAAAAACACAGATATTAATTCTGACAGTTAAATTATCTCACCGATTAGTACAACATCAAAAAAACCATGCATATTTCTCCGATTACTCCGATATCAAAAAAGAACACTGCCTATAAATTCTATAACATAGACTCGAACCAATGGAACGGTATTAATGAAACAAAACCAGCTTTATTTTCTTGTTTTCTGTGCTGCTCTAGCCGCAGCCATCAGGATCGTCAAAATTTGGTTCTTCGGAGTAATCATTTTCATCGCCGCTATCACCGCCGTATTCCTCACATTTCTTTTTTGCCATTTTCACAAGATCCTAACAAATTTTATTTAAGTCCAAGCCCGAGAAATCATCAAATGTACGCACACCGAAAAAAGGAATGATTTATCGTTCCTTTTATATTCATTGCCGCTATGTTGGTACATCAATTGTCAAAAATTCGAAATAGAAATATTATACAGTAAATACCCTCTAAACTGTAAAATTGAAATATTTTTGCATCATCAGCATTATTCTGCGTTATAAGCAAGCAAGCAAGATCTCAGGGAACTGAGTGATGGCTCTTTAAACCTCAGTTCGTTACCGATAAAAGCGCTGTGCTCCTTAGCGAAGTAAAGGAAAAAAGGAAGGGCTGCATTGTATAACTCATTATAAAAAAATCTATTTTTGTTTGTTTATTATTTATTTCAAATATCATACACATTTTATATAAAATAGTTACATTTTTGTGTATATAAATAAGTATGTAAATAAAATTAATAAGTTCAAATGGAAAATTATGTACAACACAACGTATCTAGTAGTTTTTTTATGTGAATCGAAAAGTTTGAAAGCAGAATCGACAAAAAAAATTTTGAATGGTAAGTGCAGTTCGAAATCGTAACTCTCGCGAAAGTCTGAGAAATGTCCAAAAGTAGTAATTTTAACGAAAGGCTTCCGATTTTGCCTTTCGGATAAGATATAAAATCGTGGGTTCCTTCAAATTGTGTGCAAAAATATAACACACACAACATGAATGGTCGCAAAAAGCTAGGTCTGGACCGTATCGGTCTGCCGTGCCAAGTATTAACCACTGATGTCATTTCGCTTGGAACGTGTCACATTTTGTCATTCGATTTCTGTTCACTGAAAGCTGACTTTTCCGTATTTATCTTTTTTTCTTACAAAAATAAAAACAATTTTATTAGTATATACTTTGAGGAAACAGTTTTGTGAAATGGAAGAAGAAAACAAAAACAAAAAAAACGTTTCAGAATTACACAGTATATATACTTGCAACAAAACAATGTGAACAAAGGATTCTCGCTTTTCGTGATCGATTTGAAGAGAAAAAATCTGAGCTCGAGCGCAGAGAAAAAAAAACCTATAAAAATTAAAAATTTTCCTGCCAGCCACGGGTACACGTTAATATAGAGAATTTAAAAAACAAAATTATGGCCGTTTTTTATGTCGGAGACTTCCGTGATATCCGATAATTTTATTCTCTGGTCAGATTTGTTTAATATCAGATAAAAGTTTTATTTTTCACCTGAATGTTTCATAGAAGTCGACTTGTCTCATGTTTAAAGCAGCAACAAAGCTTCAGAGAAAACAGATTTCTCGGATAATGAAAAAAAGCACAGATATGAATTTTGACAATTAAGTTATGGCTGTGTATTGTTTTTATGTCGGAGAAATCGGAGAAAACCCAGTTCCGTGATATCCGATAAATCCGATAATTTTTTTTCTGATCACAACTGTCAGATACAAAAAAATAACTGCTGTGGTTTTTTTAGTATCAGAGAAAAGTTTTATTTTTCACCTGAATGGTCACGGATTATTATATAAAAAATATATATAGTTATGGAATAGTTATATAGTGCGATTAAGATTAATATTCAACTAATGTAGCTAACTAAAATGTAAACTGCTGTTTATGCAGTGTAATTACAATGTAATTACATGAAGCGACCTAGTTGTCGTATTGTATAAAAATTATATAAATAAATGAAAATGAAATGAAATGTTTCATAGAAGTCGATATGTCTCATGTTTTTAGCAACAAACAACTACAGTTGTCAAGAAATGTTCTGTATATTTTGTCAGATTAAAAAGAACATATCCGAGAATTATCGTAGCGTAAAAAAGAACGCTTTAGAGAAAATAGATATCTTGGAGAATGAAAAAAACACAGATATTAATTCTGACAGTTAAATTATCTCACCGATTAGTACAACATCAAAAAAACCATGCATATTTCTCCGATTACTCCGATATCAAAAAAGAACACTGCCTATAAATTCTATAACATAGACTCGAACCAATGGAACGGTATTAATGAAACAAAACCAGCTTTATTTTCTTGTTTTCTGTGCTGCTCTAGCCGCAGTCCCAGCCAGCCAGCACTAGTGCACCTCCACCAGTGCGTAGTGAATGACAGACCATTACACAGGACGGTATTAACAAATTCAATGTAATCGGTCGCTCGGTCTTTTCCTTGGTCGATGAAAGATTTGGTTTTAATGGGGAATTGCAAGAAATTAAAAGTGTAGATCGACATAATATAATAAAGAAAATATTTAACTACGAATAGTGCTTGTTATAAAACGAAAACCAAAATATATTTTACAATTCCTGGAAAGAACTCGGAACTCCCCATATTTTATCGGTAGAGAAAAATTTCGACACACCATTTCACCACTGCGCTCTGTCTTTATTAACAACTCGCCGTCCGCACTTCGACAGCTAGTAGACGTGGTGGATGAAAACGAGAATCATTTCAAGTTGGTTCACAACTAAAAGTTGCACTTGTAGTTAAATTTCTAAAATTTAATGCTGACTAGTTACTCTTTTTGGGAGTGAATTTGCATTCATTGTTGTTTTGTAATAAATATTCATACCATATCATTTAAAATTTAGTTTGTGTGGCGAAAAAGTTAAAAAAAATCGGAAACCTTTTGTAATTTTTCTATCGTTTGTTGTTTTTTTTTCTGCCTGTTGTGTTGTAGTTCGATATTGATGCAGTAAAAAACCTCGGGTAACAAGTTCGAAAGAAAAATCGGCCGACAGCACAAAAAAAAATAGGCAAAGTGAAAAAGATTCCCAAAAAAGAATTGTGGTTGTATTCCAAGGGCTGGATCAAAATAATTTATAATACAAAATTCGGTCTCGCATACTGGCAGGAGCTATTATCTTTGGAAAAAAAACAACTCCAGTCGTATGGTGCTAGAAGTACTTCCATCATCTCTCCGAATGGTGGTGGTGAACATCACACTGCGGTTGGGTCCTGCTGTGGAATTTATTGTTTAAATACAAAAAAATTACCTAGCTGATGTCTTTATGCTTCAAACATGGTGAAATTGGTCGCATTACGCTACAGTATTAGGATATTTGTGATTACAAATCATGACAGAAGGACATGAAAGGTAAAATAAAATGAACATTTTATACTTTTTTTATTTGTACATATATATGATTGCTCCGGTAAAATCATTGCAGTTTCCATCAAAAAACACTTGTGTAGGGAACATATCATGGCACTGGGTGTAGGATTTCATCAATGTCCAGACTTGATTATATAAAACAATCTCCTTATGGAAATAACTACTTTTATAAAAATAATAAAATCATCAATAATAAAAAATTAACCAGATATCTGGTTAAACGGGAAAATGGTATCAATTTAAAAAAGAAAAAAGAAAAACGGATAATTAGGGCGGAAATTATTTATGTTTTGGAATATGGTATAACACATATCCAGAAAAAGCAGAAGCGATTGAGAGGAAGAAAAATTAAAATAAAAAAGTATTAGTTTGGTTGCAGCAGCTGCTTCTAGGATGACAGGAAGTACTATTTATGTACGTAGCTTTAGTTGGAACTGAAATGATTTTCAATTCTTCCTTTAAATGCTGTGCTCTAATTTTCTAAGCGTGCTCTCACAATAAAAAAAATTAAAAAACTTAAGACTTACAGGATTTTATGGATTTCAGGTTTGACAAAAAAAAAATTGGCTAAACTACGGTTACGGCTTTCGGACATCCCTTCCCCGAAAGCACTGCCATCTTTTTTTTTTTTTTTTTTTGTGAAACCCCCCTCCCCCTTAATAAGGCGGTGCTTGCAATGTTTTGTTTTTTGAATAATGTATATTTCTAAGGGTTTTGAAGGAGGTTTGGGGGTTAATTGGTACCAAATCATAGGTAATAAAAATACTTTTGATTTAAAAAATAACCACGCCCCTCACTCACTATTCGACAGAGTTAAGAGTTCAAAAACAGACTTTTTTATAAAGTCAAACAGGGGGCGTGGGCGGGCCTAAGTATTGGAGTCAAATGAAATGGGAAAACACAGCCAATAAGTCCTTGAAAAAGGAACACTATTTTCGGCATAAAAACATTTTATTTTTCAACATAGTCTCCTTTTAGCTCGATACACTTAATCCAACGTTTCTCCAATTTTTTGATGCCCAACAAATAATACGATTTCTCGAGCCCATTCAAAATAAGCGTTTGTTTTAGCGATGACCTCTCAAATCGACTCAAATCTCTCCTACAAGCCATTTCTTCATGTTTGGAAACAAGAAATACCTATGCACTTTTGCCATTGCGAGTTGCGACTGCGGACTGCGCCAGTGCGTTGACCTGGTGAAAAAGAACCTTTTCTTCGCAAAATCGGCTTGGAATCGATCCAGCAGCTCTGCGTTGTATGCGTCGGTGATCGTTTTACCCTTTTCAAGGTATTCGATGTGAATAACAGCGTGAGCATCCCAAAAAAACTGTCGCCATGACCTTGTTTGCTGACAAACCCTCCTTGGCCTTCTTCGAATTCGATTCACCAGGAAAAGTCCATTGTTTTGACTGTTCCTTGGTTTCTGGTGTGTTTTGGTGAATCTAGGTTACGAAAAGGCGTTCACTTTTTTCCATTTCAACGAAAATGCTCGTAGGCGTCTATATAAAATGGCGTCCACAACACAAAAATATTTGACAGATCTGTCTGAAAATTTGGGTGCATTCTTCTGAAAGATGATTCATGACAAAAAAAAATGATAAAGTTAAGGTGTCGACACAATTTGTGTTAATTTTCAGGGACTTTTGACCCACTCTCGTATTTTTATTGACTTGGCCCAATTATAAAGCAAGTTAGATCAATTTATATTACATATGATTTTCCGTACAAAAAGAGGTTATGTGATTCCTTCGCTCTTATTGATACACTGTAAAATGCGCTCAATTAATTTATATTTATATGTATAAGAGTTTTTCCTTTTGAAAGGCGGTTTTAAAATCAGCCAAGATTGTTACTAATTGCTTTATTATAAAAGGTAACTATACAGAATATATGGAATTTGTAGAATTTCCTACAGGATGTGTCAAAATTGATTCGCGTCGTGTATTATTGTTTCTTTTTTATTTCTATGGACATACTGTAAAATATATTCTATTAATTTGTATTGAGATAGGAGTTTTTCCTTTTAAAAGGCGTTCTTAATAATAATCATCATATTTGGCTCTACAGCCGGTGTCCTGGCCTCCGCTAAAAATCTCTCCACCGGTCCCAACTTCGAGCCGATTTAATCCAGTTTCGAATCCCTAAACTCTGGGCGCTCTGGCCTACACCATCCTATCAGCTTAGGCTTGGCCGGCCTCGCTGTCGTGTTCCATACTCGCATACGTGGTCACCATGTACTTTGTCTTGCTCTCATTTTTGTGCAGCCACAGATTTCGTGCTGACTGCTCGATCTGGATGAATGCTTCCTGTACAGCTCTTGGGTTTTTACCAACGATGTCGAATGTCGTCTGCATAAGCAAGTATCTGAATGGACTTATAGAGGATTGTTCCTCTCGCCGTTACGTCGGAGTCTCTGATCACTTTCTCCAACGCCAGATTAAAGAGGACACAAGCCAATCCATCCCTTTTGTCGGAGCCCGTTATAGATGTTGAATGGGCTTGATAGTGATCCGGATATTTTTACTTGGCTTATACCAACCATTGGTCATAGTTAAGAGTCTATAAAAAGATGGTTTTGAAACTCTAGACATTTTCCATCACCTGGCTAAGGGTGTAAATCTGATCAGTTGTTGAATTGTCGGGGATGAAGCCACACTGGTATGGACCAATGATGACTTTAGCGTAAAGGGCTATCCTGTCTCAAAGGATTGAGGAGAAAATCTTATACACGCTACTCAACAATGTTATACCGCGATAACTGCTGCATGTCTCGATATCTCCTTATGTATGGGGCACAGGATGCCTCTTCGCCAGTCTTCTGGTATTATTTCATGATTTGCTTGGTGTATTGTGAGGCCTCCTATTTTAATCAGCTTCGCTAGGATACCATCTAATCCCGGGGCCTTATTATTTTGAGCCAATTTATCGCTCTGCTAACTTCAGTGGCTCAGTGGAAATGCTCATGGCTACTGAGCAGGAGGTTCGTTGTTCGAATCCCAGAAGCATAAAAAGTATTTTTCACGGTGTCCCACCTCTCGCGAATGGGTGACAAACGTTCCGAAAGTAATAACTTGTCACGGAAAGCTTCTCAATTCGCCGTTTGGATCCGGCCTTAAATTGAAGGTCCCTTCCATTTGTGTCCAAAAATATATATGCGCAACACAAATGGTCGCGAGAAGCTAGGCCAAGGACCGCAATGGTCTGTCGCTCCAAATATTATTATTGTTAACTTCGCCTATGCTTGGTGGCGGTAACATAGTGTGGTCGTCGATCATAGGTGGAGCTTCCAATTCCTCAGTTAGCTGGTCATTTAGCAACTCATGAAAGTGCTCTTCCCATCGCTCTAAGATGCCTTTGAGATCGGCGATCAGATTACCCTCCTTTTCTTTGCAGTATGTGTAACGCGGTGTATATAGGTAGTATATTTCGTCATACCGCGGACTCTTTGGTAGGTGCGGTCCACACTCTCTGTACTGTTCTAGTTCACGGACGAGATTCTTCTCCCAGGCTGCTTTCTTTCGCCGGTGAACAGTTTTTCATATCTTCTGACTGTGGCAGCTGTGTTGACTCTAATCTGATTCCCGGATGCAGTTTTTCTTGATGATGTACCATCCATACCAACAAGATAGTAGTCCGAGTCGACGTTGGCAACTCGTTACATTCGTACCGTCATCAGGTTCGGGTTGTGGCGGCGGTCTATCAACACGTGGTCTATCTGGTTGCGAGTGGTGGCTCTGTGGATATTTTTACATGCAAACTTTGTACTCTCAACGACCAAATTATTGCTTGCTGCCATCTTTATGACTCGTTGTCCATTGTCATTATTTTTTCTCGTGTAAGCTATGGGTGCCAATGTACTGCCTGAATGCTGGCTCCCTATTTTTGCAGTTAATGATTTGTACATCTTAGTGGGGACAGGCACTGATTTAAAGAATTCTTCTTATTCATCATCTGGGGAATCCTCTGTAGGTGCGTAAACGTTTATGAGGCTTATGATCTTAAATTTACCCCGCACGCGAAGGGTGCATAGCCATGCATTTACTGCTTTAAAGCCGTTAACGGTGGCTTTCATTCCTTTGCTGACTAGAAACCCCATCCCGAGCACATGATGTCTTGCATGGCAGCTGTAATATATGTCATATTCGGATTTTTGTAAGACACCATTCCCTGTCCTGGATTGCTGTAATGTCAGCCTTATATTTGGACAGAGTTTCGACTAGCTGTTGTCGTCGTCGTTCATCATTGTATCCGAAGCTAAATTTTGGGCTCCTTAATAAAGTTTTTTTTACGGGCGAGGTTATTGGCTTCGCGCCAACCTTACTGTGAAGGGACTAGCCCGATCATTTAGCTTTGCCTGTATTAGATGAAAATTACCGGCGACCACTACGTGGAGGTTTGATTGCACTTCTACAAGTCAGAGATAGATACCGCCACTTGGAATTCTAATGCATTTTGTGTTATTTCCCCTATTCTGCTGATAGCTGACTGCCCTGGCTATTATTTACAAGGCATTAATTCACCCCAAACTTGAATACAACTGTCATGTCTGGTCACATGCACCTAAGACCAATTTGTATCTGATCATGAATTCAACTCGTGTGGCTTTGAATCAGTTTACCCTTAAGCCCATCTTCGGCCGTACTGTTAAGTTTAGAGATTCGTTCTGTTGGGTGAGCAATCTCTTGTAGAGATCTTCTCAACTTTGCTGTGGTTTCTGTAGTTTCCCTTGTCTTGTATTGGAGTTGTATAGCCAAACGAAATCTCCTTCCCGAAATTTTTCATAGTTTGCACGCAGGTGATTCCGTGTTTTCATTCCTTCATTACCATTTACGACGTTGTTCTTTACTGTTCTATGGACATTGATCGCCATTTGTCTTCGATCGGAATCCTTTACAGCTTGCCCAACTATAGGTACTACAACTTTGTATCGATGCGTTTTCGCTCTAGCTGTTTGTTACAGTTCTCTTCTTACAGCACATTCATTGGTACCATTACCTTTAATTTGGTAAACCGACCCTCGGCAGATTCCAATTACCTTATTAGTAGTCAATATTTGAATCTCAATGACTGCCATTGAGCCCAGTAACTTTTTGCTGTAGGACTTGCTGTTTTAATTTCGTGCCTTTGCGGTCTTTCACCTTGCTCCATCAATCGAAGTACTGGACCAATTGAATCATCCTGCTCTTGTTCTTTCCTAAGCTGCTCCCTTGTCAAATGATCTTTCATCAGCTGGACCGTGATTCGTGAAACAACGGAACATTTTGGAATTTTCGGTCTTCTACTTTGTTTTACTCGGGGACGCAACACTTCCTGAATGATCCACCATGGTGATTGCCGGTTATGCTGAGCGGAACTTCCACATTTCGCCATCTCAGTACTTGCTTTCTCAAATCAAGTGACATCTGGTGCGCCATCATAAAGTCTTTGCCATCCAAAGCTGTTACAAGACGATCGCTCCACCTTTTTAAATGTTGTGCGTCTATACGCCGTAATCTTTCTAGATTATTGACACCATTCACAGGCTGTCTCTTTATGTTTCCATTGCTCACTTCCTTGCAATTCCGAATGAAATGTCCAGGTTTCTGACATCTAAAACATCTTAATGAAGAATTGAATCTGCTATTTCTGTCGTTTTGAAAGCGACCAAATGATGATGATGATCAAATGATGTCTCGCCATTGAACGCAGGAGGCTTTAAGATTCCTTTCTGGATACCAGATAATTCTGGAATGACTCTGGTATTGTTTTGTTGAGTATTTTCCCTGACAAATTGGGTACCACTGTCCAAACGGTTCTCTAATTTTGCCTACCAGGCCACATCCTTTCCTGTCATGTTTGTCTCAAGAGATTTCAAGTCTTCTTGAATTCCGTCTATCACACTTTTAAGCGATATTTGAATTCCACTCATTTCACCTTTTAGCGTTGTTTGAACTCAATTCATTTCTCCCTTGAGCGTTTCTTGAGTTTCACTCATTTCACCTCTTAGTTTTTCCAGCTTCTGATTTTGTTGATCGAATTTGCTTTGGTTCCTGACTCTGCGATTGTTGAATTTGCTGTTCAAACTTATCGGTCAATTTGGAATCTAACTGCTGATTTTTTTGGTCCAATTCTTTCTTCAGCTTTTCGCTTTGCTGGTCTAATTTGTCGCTAATTTGAAAATTCAGTTCTTGCTTTATCTCTCGGTTCTGTTGCTGCAATTGTCCATTTTGCCGGTCCAGCATGCTGTTCATTTGCTCATTTTACTGCTTCATTTGAGAATTCAAATATTTTTTTAACTCTTTACAGTTAATTTGTTGTATTGGGGCATTAAACATTGCTTCCATGTTTGGCACTTCTTTATTTTCCGAAGTAGACGGTTATCGCTTTACTAACTCCGTCTCAATTGAAAACATTTTACCAGCTTGCTTAAACCTCGCCTTCCAAGCTATTCTTTAATCTCCTGGGAACTATAGGACTTAATGTTCACTGCACTTTCTATTTTATTATTTACTGTTTATCGGTTTGTTAGGTTTCACTTAATTTGTTTACTGTCTCAAGGTTTGGAAATTCACCAATTAATTTATTGTTCCACGATTTGCAAAATCCCACTTCTCTTCGTATTTAGTATGTACATTGCGATTTATCTTGGGATTCGAATTCTGATATATATGCGCTACTAACTACTTTTCGTTGCGCCGTGGCTCAGTGGAAATGCGCGTGGCTACTGAGCAGGAGGTTCGTGGTTCGAATCCCAGTAACACCAAAAGTATTTTTCACTGTGTCCTACCTCTCGCGAATGGGTGACAAACGTTTCGAGAGTAATAACTTGTCACGAACAGCTTCTCAATTCGCCGTTCGGAGCCGGCCTTAAATTGTAGGTACCTTCCATTTGTGTCCAAAAATATAAATGCGCAACACAAATGGTCGCGAGAAGCTAGACCTTGGACCGCAATGGTATTTCGCGCCGAATATTATTATTAAACTAATGAAGGACTCAGACATGTGCTTGAGAAGCACGTCCCTGGCGAGCGAAATGACAGTGGTGAAAGATTTGTTAATTTCTGCAACAACAACCACCTTGTCATAGGAGGCACTATGTTTGAACATAAGACCTGCCGCAAAGGCAGCTGGGTGTCAACTGACAGGCAATTATCATCCAACCAAATCGACCATGTGACGATCAGCCGACTTTTTAGAAGCAGTCTTTTAGACGTTCGAAACAGACGAGGAGCCGACACGGGTATGGTTTTGGATCATCACCTTATAGTAGCTACTGTTCAGTTACGTACTGCATCAGTTCAAAAACTCCGCCATATCATCCGATTGTCTAGGTATAACAACGACCGGCTAAAGACCTCCTCAATACGACAACAATTAAGGGATCATTTATCGCAAGGAGTGGAATCAGCAGCTTACTGTCGACAACCATCTAAGAACATTGGAAAGCTGTGAAAAATATTTTTACATCTGGAGCGGAAAGAATTGTTGGTAGAAGCCAGGCAAGGCACAGCACGTGGCTTACCGAGTATTGAAGAACGTAAGCTACTTAAAGCTCTTATTGTAGCTCTTACAGCAGCAGCTAGGATCGACCTAGAGCCCCTGTATCGAAGAAAAATTAGAGAAGTGCAGCGTAGTGTAAGACCTGACAAACGTAATTATATTAACAACCTGGCCTCAGAAGCAGAGGAAGCAGCGAGCAGGTGTGATAGGGAAACCATTTACAGAACCACCAAAGAGCTGACAGATGGTCACCGCTCTAGCCAACATCCGGTGAAAGGCCTAGATGGTGCCGTACTCGTTTCAGATGAGGATTAGCTCAAGCGATGAAAGGAGCATTTTTGTAAGGTCCTTAACCGATATGCACCCAAACCAAACGGAGGTGCCGGAAGTAACAATTCCCGAATTCGCACCTCAACTCCAAGCACTAAAGAAGGACAAGTCGGTGGGACTGGATGGTATACCCGCAGAGCTTCTGCGTGCCGCTCCAACGACATTAGAAGATACATTTTAAATCTTTCAAAAACCTTTAGTTTAATTGTTTTACTTATTATATCTATCACCAGTGTATCTATATACGGAACCGTCTTATTTTAAATGTTATAAACGGTTTGGATCCCTGAGACAATGGACCCCACGAAAATTTTTTTCACGTTGTAAAGAATCCTCAATCCATAGTCTTGAATAAAAGTGTTCTTATGTCGCGCAGATCTTGATTAGTTCAACGCGATAGCTCCATTTACGTTGTTATGAATCATCTAAATGCAGAGGCTAGAATAAGATCACGAAGTGCTCCTCAGAAGGTGTACGGGTAGTAAAGCCTTATATAAGAACACATTTTAAGAAAATCTTCCTTAGCAGAAGTTCTAAATTTCCTCGTATTTCCTATTATTTTACAGGCCTGTGTTAAGGTTCTATGTTCGTATTAGTACAGGATGACTGACACGAAGTGCTACCAAAACAAAACGCCACAGAATTTTTATTTTTTGATGAATTTTATTGAATCAACGTAAAAAATGTTCACAACTGCATTAGCAGTTTTCGATTTGGCCACCCTCAGCCGCAATTATGGCCTTCAAACGGCCGACATGCAGCCCGAAAGGTATTTTGGCCCATTCCCGGCGAAACGCTTGCTTCAGATGATCGACAGATTGGGATTTATTTGTCCCAACCTTGCTCTTCAAAATACCCCATAACCGAGAAATCTAACGGATTTGCATCCGGTAAATTTGGTGGCCATTGGGCAGTGGAAATGAACCGCGGAACGTTGTTTCTCAGCCAATTTTGATTGACGCGCCCTTTAACTCGGCGCCGAGTCCTGTTGAAATGTCCAGGCTATGTGGCCGAAATGTTTTTGTGCCCAAGGCTTCAACGCTCCCTCCAACACATGATCCCGATAAATTTGAGCATTTATCTTGATGCCACGGTCTGAAAAAACGAGCGGTGAACGGCTTTCGGCCGTAACGGCGGCCCAAACCATCACCATCGTCGGCGCTTGGTTTCGAGTGGCAATCCGTTGGTCCAAATCTTCAGCAGAACGGCCGGGCAAGTAAATCCGGTCGTTTTGCTTGTTTTTTGAGCATCGGTGAGTCCAAGATGATCTTTCAACATGTGCTGCATCCGTTCGAGCGAAATGTTCGCCTCACGAGCCATTTTTCTGCCGCTACGGCGCGGATTCCGAGCCAATTTGGCCTTCACCTTCCGAATGATATCCAACGATGTTGCAGTGCGTTTCGGTCCACCACCATGGCATATAAAGAAAATCGGTCTAATTTTTAAAAATTTTGTATCGGCCCCTCGGTCCTCAGGGCCCCAAAAATTTTTACAGAAAGTGTTCTCATCGGAGATATGCATGTGTGCAAAATTTCAATGAAATCGGATTTGGGAACTGGGCTAAAAATTGATCACAAGATTGCACGACAAACAAACAAACATACGGGCACGCGAAGTTAATATAGAGAATTTAAAAATAGGAAAATTTCATTTTGAAATGGGTCCAATTAAAATCGGCAATCATTTTAAATGGAATTTGTTTAGTTTTAAGAAACAGATGCGTTTTTTATTTGCAAAACGTATGGCGGTTTCAACTAACTCTGCAAAAGGTGTTTTATACCTTTTATAATCTTTCTATTTAGACAAACAATACCAGTTGGAGCTTACCCAGCAATGACATAGCTATGGCAATCTATATATTTCTACAATTAAAATTAAAACGAAAAATCAATTACAAATAACTAAAATGATGTATTCAGAGCAAAGCAAAACAGCACCTACAGCAACATCACAACAACAAACAGAATACTTGATCCAAGAAATTCATTCAATTCGTTTCGTGTACGATAAACACAGCAACATAGTCGAAGCAGCCATTCATTGAGTAAAAATAACGAATGAAAATTCAAAAAGCTTAAAGTATGACGTGGGCCAGGTAATGACATTGGGCAAATCTTATGGTTAGGTTATATGGGTTACGCCTCTCTCGGTCTCTTTTGTGAACCATAGAGCATAGCTAGAGTGAAAGCTTTTTCTCACCAAGCTGCAAAAATGCAAATTGTTTAATACAAATACATGTACATATTCAATGAAAGCCGAAGACTGCCACATCGCATGTACAAATAGTTTCCGAGAGAGTTGTTGTTGTTTCTTCTTCTACTCGTTTGTTCATTGATTCAGTTATTCGATTCATTCATAGAAAACTGGAAGATGGCGCAACTCAACAGGAAATGGTAACTCTAAACTCTGTCGATGTGTCATATTTTTCGTGTTCTCCTTGAAATAAGCAGAATTTAATTTTTTTTTTTTTTTACAATAACTGCAGATTTGACTTGGCTTGAGGTCGACAGCTTAAATTAGTGCTTTGTCATTAATTACGCCAGACTTATCACGTTTCAATACGTCAATGTCCAGTGCAAACACAATAACATATTCCTACGTTTAAATATTCTACAGTCATCGTTTCCTCACCGAGTTGTCTTAACGATCAAGCAAGCGATAATCACAGTACTGATTCTTCCCAGGCAACTAAAAACCAACATGAAGCACTAGCAAAAAATGGTTGCCTCATTATTTTGACGTATGGGTCATATACAATTTTTGCCATTAATTAACTTTTGCATCATAGTAGGGGGGTCAAGGCTCAATGGTACTTCTTGCCAATGGTACTAATTGCCAGATGTTTTTTGTCATTGTCAACAACTTAGTCCCTCACTAGTCGTAATGAATGGATCGACTAGTTCGATAATGGATGTAAGCTGCTGTTTCTTGAATTTTATTCTGTGTTATTCAAGATACGGTTATTTACCAAATTTGTTACTAATTTCCATTTGAATGATGCATATTCCCATTTTCTTAAAGAACCACAACTGAAAAATTCCGGGTGTCCCCTAATTCGTCAAGGATAACTTGGGAAATGATTCTTTATAAAAAATTTGTTTACAAGGGGGCATATGATTTATCGGGGATTTAAGAAAAAGCTTACTTTGGCGTACCCTGATCCATGTTAACGGGAAGGGCTCTGTTAATACTATCAGAAGAAACTTCGTTTATTTTTTTATGAAATACTAGATGAAATACTAGCCTTGCTTGAGTCACCATAAACAAAGTGTTTTAATATTTTTTTATGAACGTAACAATAATAAAAATAAAAATCACTAAAAAGTTTGCGGAAAACCCAATAGATTTTATGATACTTTGAAAAACCTGCAGCAGGTAAAATTTTTTTAAAAAAGCGGTTTTGTTTTGCTAGAAGCTCCAAAGGCTATGACTAAAAAATGATTATGTGTGGTTTTAGATAATTTTTATTTTATGTGTGCACTAAAACAGTTATAACAGGTGCTCAAAGTGTCCTCAAAGTGTCCTCCTGAGCTCCACAACTGTTACTGTTACAACTGATCCATAATCAGCATCAGACGCTTAGCTTTGCAATTCAATATTTCCAGACATGAAATTTCTAATGTACTGCATGGAGAAAATCTAAATCCATAGCGCCATACCTGTGCTTGATGATGATTTGGAAAAGATACTTGAGTTTTCTAACTGGTGGCTGCAGCGGAGCTTGGATGACAACGACTTTATTAGCAGAATTCTTGAGACCGCCGAAACTCATTTTACAAGAGATCGGATCACAAATGTTCACAATCTTTATACATGGGCTGCGTAAAAATCTACACAGGAGACAGTCATCATTTTAACACAAATTCAGCGTCAATATGTGGGCAGGTGTAATTGAAAACAAGTTAATCGGACCCTTAAAACTACCAGCCAGGTTGAATTCTACAAAATGTCTGGAGGTTTTGTGAATTGATTCACCAG
This sequence comes from Nephrocerus scutellatus, assembly GCA_947095585.1. NCBI lineage: Eukaryota > Metazoa > Arthropoda > Insecta > Diptera > Pipunculidae > Nephrocerus > Nephrocerus scutellatus. Next base: position 20,021,565 of record OX352762.1, on the reverse strand, counting down.
AACTATTAAAAGACATTCGACTGATTCAATTAACTTAATCATTTATGGTGCTCCAGTCCTCCCCTATGGTCGAAAGGGTAAAAATTAGCTAAATAAAGAGTACGGTAAACGTTGGATAGGAAGAAATGGATTAGCCTGCAAGACCTCCTGACCTTACATTATTGGTATTATTGGTACTTTTTTTGTATGGGGAAGAATGAAAGAACTTGTTTATTCAAACGAAATAGCAACTTTAATTGAATTAGAAGAGCGTATTCCCGAGGCGTCATCAAAAGTGAGGCAGCAGGTTGGCATCAATAACTATTCGCAATGAAATGCATGTGTAAAAATTTGTATGGGACTCCCCTCCCCCTACGAGCGGCCCAATAACTTCCAAATTTCAATAGGAAGTGTTGTCATCGGAGATTTACATGTGTTGATTTAAAGAAATCATAATTTTTAAAAAAAAATTAATGGACCTCAGGGCACGTGACTCCAAAAATTGTACAAAAAGTTTTCTCTATTGGAGATACACATGTGTTTAAAATTTGAAGAAATCGGGCTAAATCTAAACAAACAAACCAACAAACACACGGGTACGCGAAGTTAAGATAGAGAATTTAAAAAATAGTAAAACGCCGTGTTTATTACGCATTTTCTGAAGAAAATTCACCTCAAAGTTAAAATTTAGCATGGGCAAGAAAACTGGAACAGGCTATCTGAAGACTCAAAGAAGATATCAGCTTTATTTAAACGCAGTTACAAAGGTTAGTATTTCTTCTAAAACTAAGGTCCTAAACGACGTTTCTACCATTAGTATTAACAGAGCAATTTCTGTTAATATGGGTCAGGGTACACCAATCATCTTCTTCATTTTGTCACTTATAAATTTTTACAGAACGTAAAATCGAGCTCCTCGACCCTGAGGCCCGATCAAGTTATACAGAATAGAAGGTAATATATATCGCGCATGTTGTTTTCTTTCTCTCTTTCTCTTTTTCTTCTCTGTGCCGTCACCCGAATTACACTTGCTTGAAGAGTGTATAGAATGAATACTGAAACTGTCTGTATTTCGAAGTCTTTTTAAACCACTTTTCACACGACCTAGAGAGCTGAAATTTTGTGAGCAGCTCAATGTCAGGGGGCAATTTTGATATCCCGCATGTGACGCGTGTCCCGAGTTTCGTGTGGCGCCTGTGATAAGTCAAACTTTAAACGACCTAGATAACTGAAATTTTGTGAGCCCCTAAGTCCCAAATATCCTTTTTTATATTCCGCGTGTGACGTGTTTCGTGTTTCGGATTTGGTGCGTGTGATGGGTGGAATTGTGCTCATTTTCTCGTTTTTTAGGTCATTTTTACCATTTTGCACAACCTAGAGATCTGAAATTTTATGAGCAGCCCAATGTCGGGGGCCAATTTTGATATTCCGTGTGTGACGCGTATGGCACGTGTGATGCGTTGAAAAAAGAAAATATTTGGAAATAGGCCAGACCTTAAAAAACTTTGCATCTTTTAAGCCTAACTGCCTTTTGAGCTGTTGTTAAATCTTGCAATTTTTGAATATTGTAGGGCTTCAGTTGAAGTACATTTAGCTGGCTGGCTGGTCAAATCTTCTGAACAATTTTTAACCAACTTTCTAAAACCCGATTTTATTCATACTTTGCGCACATGTGTATCTCCGATGACAACATCTTCTATTAAAAATTGGTGCCCTTCGGTCATCGGGGTCGGGGGCTCCCACAAAAATATTTTACAAAATTTACCCGATTTTCTTCAAATTTTATACGCATGTGTATCTCCAATGGACAACACTTTTTGTAGAAATTTAGAAGTGATCGGAACCCAGGACCAAATGACTCCCATACAATTTTTTTAAAAATTAACCAAATTTTATTCAAACTGCACATATGTGTATATCCGATTAGAGAATTTACAAGGTAAATTTTAATTTTTATTGTCTGTTTTTCTATTGCTGAACTGACAGATAGCTAAGAATGTTATCCCACAGAATGCAAATGCCGTCAGTTACAAGGGACACGGCTTTTAGGTTACTAACAGGCTATCAAACAACTGTCAGCATTATTGAAATCATTCCCGATTTTCTTCAAATTTTATACGCATGTGTATCTCCAATGGACAACACTTTTTGTAGAAATTTAGAAGTGATCGGAACCCAGGACCAAATGACTCCCATACAATTTTTTTAAAAATTAACCAAATTTTATTCAAACTGCACATATGTGTATATCCGATTAGAGAATTTACAAGGTAAATTTTAATTTTTATTGTCTGTTTTTCTATTGCTGAACTGACAGATAGCTAAGAATGTTATCCCACAGAATGCAAATGCCGTCAGTTACAAGGGACACGGCTTTTAGGTTACTAACAGGCTATCAAACAACTGTCAGCATTATTGAAATCATTCCATACTGATAGTGTAAAGGGCTAAATGGGAATAAGGAATCGAGAAAATGTAATACTGTTTCAGTGTTTCAATCTACCTCTCACTCGATATAATATTATTAATATTCAGCGCGACTGACCCGTTGCGGTCCAAGGCCTAGCTTCTCGCGGTAATTTGTGTTGTGCATGTATATTTTTGGAAACAAATGGAAGGGACCTACAATTTAAGGTCGGTTCCGAACGACAAATTGAGAAGCTTTCCGTGACAAGTTATTACTCTCGGAACGTTTGTCACCCATTCGCGAGAGGTGGGACACCGTGAAATAACGTTTTGGTCTTGCTGGGATTCGAACCACGAACCTCCTGCTCGGTTGCCATGCTCTTTTCCTCTGAGCCACGGCGCCCACCAATCGATATAATATCCTCTCAGAAATTTGGTTTGCTGTCATCGCCGTCGAGCTAAAAGCGAAAAACATTCCCGTCGATCGCCGACAGTTAGTTATGGTGTCCAAAGTGTGAGAACTGAAAATATAATTACCTCAAAGCTCTGTACCGATTTTCCAATGCAAAGCAATAACAAAAACCAAGAGAGATAAATCTTTACTTCAAACCGCGAACCTTGGTATTTGTTAGTATTATTCATGAATGAAAAGAAAATGGTCTGTTCTGCTGTTCATTCATTATTCAACATAAGTATACGGACGACATAGCCTTGGTTTTGAAAAACTATTTACCTCTGATCATATATATACTAGCGTATATCTATTTACATATTATATTGTTTGTATGGATTTTGCTCTATATATGAAGGGGCGTGAAAAAAAGAAACCCACATAAAATGGAAAATGATAACATTTAAACATAAGCTGCCTGCTGTGAAAAGACGCTAATTTACTTTATGTGTTTTACTGGTATGTGTTGTTTGAATCGAAACTAGTACGGCAACGTTAAATTGGGTGGGTAGCATTTGTGCTTTTGTGTGAGGGAGGCAATGCAACTTATGTATGTCTTGCAATGAACGCTTCGATTGAGTAATAGAGTTACCATGAAGAGCTAATATTCATTCATAAGTGCTTCTATTTTCTAGAGTACTCGCACTCACTTATGTTGATTTTTTTCATAAAAACTCTACCCCAGAGCGCGCTCGACCGCAGAATTTTTCAAAAGGGAAATCGAACACGAAAGGCGAAAATCTTTTGTTAACATTTTTTGTTGCATGTGTTGTTGTTGCGCTAGCTGATTAAAGACGAAATTAAAAAAATTCGGGGAAGGGAATTTCCCAAATCTTAAATACACTGCTAAAAAAGAGTAAAATAGTCGCGTCACTTGATTGAAGTCACTTATAAAAAAGAAAAAAAAATTAAAGAAATGTTTACTTGTTTTATGTTTTAAACATTAATTTATTATGTTTTTATCCATTAATAGTGAATATGCCCGCCATTTTTAAATCCTCTATATTAACTTCGCGTGCCCGTGGTTGGCTGGCTGGTTGGCTGGCTGGCTTGTCAGATCCCGATTTTATTGAAATTTTGCAGAGAAGTGAATTTCCGGTGACAACACTTTCTATTAAAATTTAATTTTTAAAAATTTAATTTATTTTTTAAAAATTAACCAGATTTTCTTCAAATTTTATAAATAAGCCATTTCTCAAGCGATTCGCATAAAATTCGGTATGTAGGACTAAGATGCGATTATAGGACTTGTTCCTATGTCAATTCTGCAATATGTTAATTATGGTCTGGATTTCGGGAACAAAGCAATTTCTTAAGCGATTCGCATGAAATTCGGTATGTAGGACTTGTTCCTATGGAAATTCTGGAATCTCTACATTAACTTCGCGTGCCCGAGTGTTTGTTTGTAGTGGAATTTTGCGATCATTTTTTAACCCACTACCCAAAGTCCGATTTTATTGAAACTTTGCACACACGTGTATTTTCGGGGACAACACTTTCTTTTACAAAATTTACCTGATTTTCTTCAAATTTTATACGCATGTGTATCTCCCATGGACAAAACTTTTTGTAAAATTTTTTAGAGTGATCGGGCGCTGAGGACCGAGAGGTGCCCATGCCCACATAAAATTTTTAAGAATTAACCCGATCTTCAAATTTCAAACAACTGTCTATCCGATCGACAAAGCTTTTCGAAATTTTTTGGGGTGACCTGGCCCTTAAGCCCGAGGGTGCCTATATGTATATATATATTTTTTTAAAAATTAACCTGTTTTTTTCAAATTTTAAACACCTGTGTATCTCCGATGTAAGTTTTTGAAAGTTTTTTGGAGTGATCGGCCCCTGGACCATACATATTTCCTAAAAAATTTACTCGATTTTCTTTCAATTTTATATCCATTTTCTCCGATATACACACTTTTACTTTCTTGTACATAGTAGAAGGAAGTATAGTAATCATGAAAATTTTCGAAATCGGGATTCATATTTAACCTTTTTACGTAAATTGTGACTTGATTTTGGGTGAAATCGGCCAACCGAAAGTGGTAGTTTACTTGAACAGTTTTTCGAGTTTCAGCATTTCTCAAAAACTATAGCACTTAGGAGAAATCTGTTAAGTGCAAAAGAAATTTACAACATATTTTACAACACAATTACCATACATTTCGTTCCACACTTTTTGTATGAATATGATACTATTCAACTGCTAGTAGCTAGCACATTATTTTGTTTATTTTTGTGTGTTTGTGTGTATTTTGTCAGCTTGAAATAATTTTCATCCCAATTCCTATTTCTGTGTTTAATAGAATAATACTGATGTGTGACATATATGCATTTTTGAATAACATATTGGTGTGTTCATACCACCAAATCGGCATGTCAAACTTTTCGCCTTACCAGCATATCAGACATGGATGATGATGTTTTTTTTTCACAAAGAGAGATACAAAGCTTTTTAGTAGCAACTAGTTGCATATGAATTCGAAGAGCACATTTCTCTTGCCGTAAGAAAATCAATGCCACATTTCGCTCCAAAAACGAAAATTAAGAAAAATCGAATTTCTCATTTCTGATGCATTTTCTCATTAGCTTACTTGTTACTTCCAATGAATGAAGTGAAAAATATGGAGATTTTATTTTTATTTTTACATAATACTCTGCACTTTCTGCAATGGAAGTGTCTGACCTTATATAGTATATTTCAAAACGAGCAAGGAAAGTGGAGCTTATCAGCCATCTAACGAGCACGAGTAATGTACGCTATTTTTCACACGACCAAACCGGTTTTTCTGCTAAACCGGTTATGCGCTAAGCAAAATTATTCTGAGGATGTGTTTTCGCGGGTACTGCAGTAAATAACAAAATTATTTTATATGTTAATTCACTAGAGTGCATAAAGGCTACTTTCGAAGCTAAGTTAAAGTGGATGAAACAGTCATTTTCGTCTATGAGCGTGTGAAAACATTTTTGCTCACCTTGGACATTAAGAGAAATTACTTTGGTTTTTAAATTCTCCATATTAACTTCGCGTCGGCATGTGGCCGTCTGTCTGTCTGTCTTTCGGTGGTTGGCTGGCTGCCTGTTGAAATCTTGTAATCAAATTTTAACCCACTTCCTAAAGCACGGTTTTATTGAAACTCTGCACACATGTAAAAATTCTGTAAAATTTTGAAAAAGTGTTTTCCATTGGAGATACATTTGTATAAAATTTTAAGAAAATCGGGTAAATTTTGTAAAATATTTGTATGGGAGCCCCCCGACCCCGAGGTCCGAGGGGCCTCAAATTTTAATAGAAAGTATTGTCTGAAAATCTGACCAGCCAGCCAGCCAGACAGCCATGTGCACGCGAATTTTAAAAAAAAAAATGTTATATACATTTACTAAAGATTCAGGCCCCGTCAGTAAAAGAAAGTCGTGTTGTGCCCAACGTCCATTTTTTCCTCGATTTCAAAGCTCCTTCTTTTGTACATATTTTAAAATTCGTATTAAATGTCCATTCATATCCTTCGTCAGGTTGCATGAATTTTTGTGAAATGTGATTTGGCAGCCGACATCTTGGTCGCAAACACATTTGCACAAGAACGATTATTTGCGAATTCGAATGATTTTGACGTTTACTTTAAAATTAGGTAATACCAAGTTTCCAAAAAAAAGTTGACAATTCGAGATCCGTTCGATTTTTCAAATACTAGGGCTTGATTTAGAATTATAGAGCACGTGTTTTTCGAATTCGAACAATTTTATTGTAGAATCGAATTACATAGTTGGGCACCAGTACGACCACGGTTAACGGTTAATTCGTTACCTTTACCACGGACGTACTATATTTCTATATTTACAAATGTATACAAAACCAAAAATTAGAAGAAATTTACAAGCTGTTATGCTGTTATGGAAACTGTTATAGAACTGTGCATCAAAATCATTAAGACTTATATCGAGTTTCATTTACAACCAAACCGGTAGAGTTATCAAAATTGATGTAATGTAAGACTATTCTGAACCCCGGTTACGGTTTGCAGACCTAGACAGTTTTTCGACCTGGTGCCTAAAAAATTGCTTAGAGCTCAATATCACCAAATGTTAAACTATTACCTTATCACGTAAGTGCAACAAACCCCTTCCCAGACATTACCATCTCCACGACCAACCCATTTCCAGCGTGCAATCTTTTCATGACCTCGGCATTTTGTGTGACTCGGAGCTAAATTTCCGTTCTCATACTGATGGAATCATTCTTAAAGCTAACTCATCACTTGGCTTTATCAAACGTTGGTCCAAAGAATTTTCCAACCCTTATGTGACTAGATCCCTCTATATCACTTTTGTCCGTTCCCTCCTTGAGTACGCTAGTTAAGCATGGTCCCCCTATCATCAAATTCATGTGTCTTGAATCGAGAGCGTCCAACGTCGTTTTCTTCGATTTGCTCTTCGGGGCTTACCTTGGGACAATCACCTTATCCTGCCCCCACTACCAAGATCGCCGTGCTGACGTTCTTTTTATACATCGTCTCCTCCTAGGCTCCACCGACTGCTCGTCTTTGTATAACCAGATTTTTGTTTAACACTAACCAGGGTTGGCTCCCCACTGGGTAACCCAAAAAAACCCACCCGTAAGAAAAAATTCCATGGAGTTCTTCTAAAATGTCATTCATTTTTTTCAACTTGTTTTCGTTATGCGTGCAACAGGCGAATATTTCTTTATTGTATTTAGTTTTTATGAAGTCAATTGATTTTTCTGCCACAGCAACACAATATTTTTCGGACCCGGTGTCCTCTGCACTTATTAAAAAACTATTACAGCCGGTATGGACTGAACACGCGATAAGTGGATCATTTGAAGTGTTCGACCATCCGTCTAAAATGAGTGTTAAACTGGAATCCTTTAATTCAGTTATTAAATGATCGGTTATTTCTTCATCAATTTCAAGAAGGAGCTTATCAGCTAGTTGTTTTCTGCTAGTGGCGGGCGTATATCCAGGTCCTAGAGATTCTATAATTTCTTTAAAATATTTGTTATCGGCCACGTTAAGCAATGTTATTGGCGAAAAAAAAAATTTGCCACAATTTCGCTAAAAGTAATTTTTGATTTAAAGTAATTTTAACTGAAATTTTTTTTCATAGATAATTGAATAAAATGCGGTGAACATGTTCGCCGGAACATGTAGTTTTGGCTTATTGACTCACGTCGTTAGGCACATTTGTGTGAACAGACACAAAGTAAAAGTACATATGCTCGAGAAGCAAATATTGTTACGATATTCAATATATTCCTGGAATTGTGTTGGAATTAATAAACTTGTTTATGATTGCATATTGGTTTCTTCTTGGAACGTAATTGTTAGTTAATTTTGTAATTGATTTTTAACACTTGAATAAAAGCCCCAAAAAAAAACCCACATAAAAAACCCGAAAAATCCCACCGGGTCGGGTTTTTTAAAAAAAAAAAACCGGGTTTTTTTCAACCCTGACACTAACCCCCGTAATCTACGTTGCCCACTTCTCTTCTATCTACCGACACACCGCACCATGTACGGCTCTAACGAACCTATTTCCCGTATGCTGCGAAAGGATAACTTAAACCTTAGTTTAAGATTTCAACCGCAGCACTCCCTGCCTTAAACTTGATCTCCTTCACCGTTCCCCCTATCTTTAAGTGTCTTATGTCTTAGTTATTAAGTTGAATATTAGCTTGTAACAATATCTTATGTCTTAGCTTTAAGTTAATGATGTTAGTTTTAAGATAATGCTAGTAGCTTGTAATAAGCCGAATAAATGGGGACAATCTGCACCCACCAAAATTAAATTTGCAAAAGAAACACGTAAACTCTACCCCCGCTAATTGAATTGTTTATTCAGTATATAATTTCTCTGCATCACTAACATCTTTCCCATACATTACTATGCCACCAGAACCTTGTATTGGAATTTTAACAAAATCGAAAATCGTTCTTGTAAGTTACGACATGCCTTCCTGGTTTTGTGCTATGATCAAATTTTTTAGAACCATCTACATATTTATCATAAAACAAAAACATATATAGTTTAATTTTGTCAATGTTTTTTTGTTATCTATTACTTTAGCGACTTTTTAGTTAAAGTACGCGCACAGGTTATGACCAGAGACGCAGCAACCGAGGGTTGGTTACCACTCGCTGGGGGTGGTTTAGCAAATGTTTCAATACGCAAACGCACTAGACTATCCCCTGGCATCGCTGGACATGAATACATTATCTATGGCCAAAGAATCTCTGATCAAAGTGTAAGTTTTTGCAATGGACAGCGAATGAAAAATCGAATGCAACCTAATTCATATGATGTACATTTCTTTTTTTTTTTTTGTTTTTAGGTAATTTTAAGCTGTGTGATTAATCGTGATCTTAAGTATTTCAAAGTGATGCCAACATTTCATCACTGGCGAGCCGGAAAACAGCGAAACGGCCTAACATTTCAAACTGCAGCGGATGCTCGCGCTTTCGACAAGGGTATTGTCCGAGCATACAACGAACTCATTGACGGTAAATACATTTCTTGAGGATCATTTTGGAGTGCGCTTAGTTTTGGTTTTTGTCTTATTTGTAATGTGTACTCATATTCGACTAACGAATCCAAGTGTACCTACTTACGTATAACAAATTGCCTAGTATGTTTAAATACATATTCAATTGAAAAACAATCAGATCATTGGCAGCGATTATGATTATAATTTATTTTTACTGTTCAACTATAGTTTTGCATTGTATGTATTTCCTTTTTATTGTTTTGTTTGTTTGTTAACAACACTTATTTGCGTTTTCGTTTTTAACTCCATCTTCTGAAGCGAATGCATGTACCTATGCTTTTTATTTCGTTCAGTTTATTTGTATACGATTTGTGTTATTTTATATTGTCACAAGCAAGAAAAACGCAAGTTTTCTAATCTAATTTTAGGGAACATTAAAAAACCTTACAAACCGTAAATGATTGTCCTTCCTATCACAATTCCGTTTACAACATCGCGATTGTAGGGACTTATAAAGTATTCCAAATCGCCGTCCAACCACGCATACGGGCCAGCAATTATCAAAAGCTTCTCTCTCGAACAGCGGCAAGAGTTTGGAGAGCTACTTACTAACCACCCAAATCTCGCATAAGTTCTGGTCTTGTGTTCGTACACCAGTAGTTTGGATGTTATGGTTAGGTTCCTGGATTCAAAGAGTCGAAACATACAAGTGGGAAATTGTCAAAATCTCTAAATAAAAATACCACTGAAAATCTCAAATCAAAACGACACGAGTTTTATTGAAAATTGTATGCAATTTAATAACGCAATTAATACAATTACACTTCAGATCATATTACGACAAAATTAGAAGAAGACTAAAACACACCAGCCAGCGATACTTAAGAAAAATAGCCAGTTGCATGACAACTTTTCTTGAATTCAACCCCAATACTCGTGGCTCTCTAAATGCTTATCAGTTTACCCAAAAGCCCATCTTCGGACGTAAAGTAAGTTCAGCAATTCGTTCATCAGTCGTGCATCGCTATGATCCAAAGGAAACGCCATTAATACCATTACACTTCAGTTCATATCACGGCGCATATCACAAGCGGTGTTCAAAAGAAATATCGAGATGCATCCCGCCCATTCTTCAACCAATCCGTAATACCCGTGTGCCTCAACTCGAGCTCATGGGTCCACCATTAAGCCTATCTTCGGACGTACTAACCAATTCAGAGATTTCTTCTTTAGCCGCACGATAGTTATGTGGAATGACAGTGGCAGTGCAGTGCAGCCAACAAATGCATATAAAGTAAAACGACAACAGCAACATCACACCACTGGACTGGCCAATCACATCGCAGCACGTGATAAAAGATTTTGCAACGCAAAATGGTATAAAAGGGCGAGCACGCAGGCGATCGCTCTCTTAGTAGCTTTTTTTGTTCGCCATTGCGCTGGCTGGATCACGCCTCGGTTAGTGCTAATTTAATCTACATACAACATTTGCTTTGCATTTCGCTGCCGACGTCAGTTACATACTCGCTGTCGACGTCACTACTCATCCGCTGCATACGTCACCGCTCTTCCGCTGCCTACGTCACCGCTCTTCCGTTGCCAACGTCTTCCACTGCATTCGTTGCAATTCTTGCCGTCGTACAACGTAATTTCGCTGTGTGGCTCCCCTGCAGGTTTAACGCTGGTACAGCGCAGCATATCGCTGCCAACGTCGTCCATTGTATTCATCACAATTCTTGCCGTCGTACAATGTAATTTCGCTGTGTGGCTCCGCCGCAGGTTTTACGCTGGTACAGCGCAGCATATCGCTGCCAACGTCGTCCATTGTATTCATAACAATTCTTGCCGTCGTACAACGTAATTTCGCTGTGTGGCTCCCCTGCAGGTTTTACGCTGGTACAGCGCAGCATATCGCTGCAAACGTCGTCCATTGTATTCATCACAATTCTTGCCGTCGTACAACGTAATTTCGCTGTGTGGTTCCCCCGCAGGTTTTACGCTAATACAGCGCAGCATATCGCTGCCAACGTCGTCCGTTGCATCCATCACATTCCTCGCCGTCGCACGCATCACCCAGGTTGCACGCTCATCGCAGGCTAGCGCCCACGCTTCACCCAGATTGCACGCTCATCGCAGGCTAGCGCCCACGCTTCACCCAGGTTGCACGCTATCGCAGGCTAGCGCCCACGCTTCACCCAGGTTGCACGCACATCTCAGGCGCTCACGCATCGCTCAGGATTTACGATCGTCTTAGGCTCACGCATCGCTCAGGGATTACGATCGTCAGGCTCACGCATCGCTCAGGAACCACGATCGTCTCAGGCTCACGCATCGCTCAGGAAGTACGATCGTCAGGCTCACGCATCGCTCAGGAACCACGATCGTCTCAGGCTCACGCATCGCTCAGGAATTACAATCGTCAGGCTCACGCCCAAGCATCGCTCAGGATTTACGATCGTCTCAGGCTCACGCATCGCTCAGGGATTACGATCGTCTCAGGCTCATGCATCGCTCAGGAATTACGATCGTCAGGCTCACGCAACGCTCAGGAACCACTATCGTCTCAGGCTCACGCATCGCTTAGGAATTACGATCGTCATGCTCACGTCCACGCATCGCTCAGGAATTAATAATCGTCAGGCTCACTCCCACGAAACGCTCAGGAATCACGATCGTAGCAGGCACACGCCCACGCGTCGCTCAGGATCATCATCACACCGGGTCACACCTTGAAAATAGTACAATTTAAGCAATAAAGAATGAATATAACTAAAAGTCCCACAAAAGTATAAATTTATTGTAACGACCCCTCTGAACTCTGGCCACGCTGAGTTTACCCCGGCTGGGAAAACACCGTTACAGTACATTATATATTTAAAAAAACAAAAAAAATACGATTAGATGAAGACTGCCAAAAACTAATTGCTTCTGACACAACCATCACTGAAACACACCAGCCAGTAATGCTTAAGAAAAATAGCTAGTTGCATGCCAACTCTCCTTGAATTCAACCCCAATACTCGTGGCTCTCTAAATGCTCATCAGTTTACCCAAAAGCCCATCTTCGGACGTAAAGTAAGATCAGCAATTCGTTCATCAGTCGTGCATCGCTGTGATCTACAGGCATTCAAACCAGAAGCTCATAGACATCTCTTCGTTTCTCATCCTTTTCCTTAATGCTGTGCCAAGCGTATAGCCGAGCATTATAAGGGTGCAAACCCCTTTACCCGTGCGCAAATTTTAAAAACGCAAAGAACGAATGCTATCTCTTTCTTTTTTGTTTTAGACTCGTACTCGGCCCTTCAGATTTTACACCTGCCTCGGTGTTCGCTAGTCAGCTAATCCCAGTTGTATGATGTAGCTTTTTTCCTCTTTTTATCGTAACTTTTTCAATTCGGATTATTTAGCCTTGTTCATTAAAAACTGTCTCTGTTATCTCGACCTTCAGTACCTCTCGTTTCCATTATCTGTCCTTTTATCTATCACGTTCACGCTCTCCTTCACATTCCTTTTTACGATCTTCTCCTTCACATTCCTTTTTACGATCTTTCTCCTTTTCCTTACGATGTTTATCAGATTCAGCCTTGTGGAATATTCCAAATTTCACTGCTTTTATGTTTCTCCTTCTCACGATTTTCAGAGCTTTAGTCATTTTTAGTTCTGCTGGAATTTCTGACTTAGACTTTAGACCTCTTCCATAGTAGTTTGCACTTTTTTTGAAAGCATCGCCAAAATCATTTCTGTATCCTTTCAAAATATTTTGCCCAATAAATTTAGTACAATTTCGTCGTCTTCTTTCTCAGTATCTGGTACATTGCTTCTGCTTTTCATTTATTTCTCTTTGTAATTATCCAATAAAAGTTTATTTTTTTCTAATCAACTTTAACAACTAGCTCTTTACCATCAATTTCTAATTCTACTTTTGACGTAGCTTTTTTACCCATACTCAACGATCATTTTCAGCATTTTTTCTGCTATTGCTCAATCTTGGATGTGGTTTAAACTTATTCCGTTCCTATATTCCATTACCATAACTGACAGTTCCGGAACTAACTTTATGACTCTCATACCATCTGGCCTCAACACTGCCTCAGTAAGCTTCAGCAACTCCTTAAAGTAAAACTAAAGCCGATGATTTTGAAATATTAATTTTATTTTATTCACTTTGCCAATGTACGTACACACGGTCTCGTATCTCTCGCAACATCTGACAATCATGATTTTGAAAATTCATTATTGGTAATGCAGTTGAATATTTAGCGCGTTACCATTATACCATCTTAAAACCAAATTCATTGTCGGTAATGCAGCTGAATATTTGCTGCGTTACCATTATACCATCTTAATACTAAACAATTATACCATTTAAATCCTAAAATATACAGGTTACAGACTCCTTCTTTTAAAACGTGCTGGCGCTCATTTCTACCCCGGCTATCCAAACATGGTGCTGTAGATGTTGGTGTATGAGATGTCTTCGTGGGCATCTTTTTCTTTATTTCTTCGTAACACACTAGTTAGTTTTTTCCTAAACTTTTTTATGGCACCGTACATTATAACCTTTTTGGATTCGTGGTCTTCGATTCCTTCTATACAGCTTCATCTTCCTTCTATACAGCTTCGTATTCCAACTTGCCAATGTTTCCCAACTCCAGCAAAGATAGTAAGTAACTAAGATATGTCTCGTCTATTTACTTCTTTCGCTCCGTCGTTTTCTCATCGATTGCTGCACTATTCTCTGAGTAAGCAAATTCTTCCTTTAAAAATGCCTGCAAATCTCCCCACTTAGAAATTAACGAAGTAGTTCAAAGCGTCTTCAATGAATCATCTATCATAAATTTTTTTTCGTATGTAGCGGACTGCACGTCCGACCATTTATATGTTGCAGGACCGTTGCTGATATCGGACATTTCCTTAATATATTGTTAACGGTTACAATATAATTCATCCTAGAATATTCTATGTCGCGAAAAGGAATGGTTGTTTTGGCTGCACTCTCCTTTCTCGTTCCTTCAGCTCCATTTCTTTTTTCATCAGCTCTGTTTCCTTGATCTTGCGCTTCAATTCTTTCTGAGGATCCGCACTATAGCTGTTCCGAGTGTTTTCGCATTTACCGATGAGGTAACCTTTTTCAGTTTCATAAATGATCTCCTATCCGCTACTTTTATTCCTATTCATTCTCTCGCTGACGACAGCACTCTTAGCTTTTCATATGATTTTACGTTTTCTGCACGCCCCTCTTCATCCAGTTTTGCATCCCTAAACTCTGGGCGTCCTGGTCTACGCCATCCTTCCAACGTAGGCTTGGCCGGCCTCGCTTTCGTGTTCCATAAACCTACCGCAAAAGGACTTTCCGACCAGGATCCTTTTCGCTCATGCGAGATAGGTGTCCTGCCCACCGGAGCCTTGACATACGGGGCCAACAATTCCCGTAAGACTTCTCTCGAACGCGGCTAAGAGGTCAGAATGCTTTTTGCTAAGCACCCAAGTCTCGAATACATATGTAAGTACTGGTATGACCATTGTCTTATACACCAGCAGCTTTGATGTTATGGTTAAGTTCCTGGATTCGAAGAGTTTTGACAGAGTTAAAGTAGGCTTACCGTGCTGGCTTTGAGCAACCGTGCGCGTATTTCTGGTTCCATTCTCTTATCGGCTGCTACAGTTGACCCGAGATAGTTAAAATATTGCACTAATTCAAATTCGCGCTCCACTATTTGAATTAAGTGACCAATGTTGGATCTTCTAGTCGCAAACGTGGCCACCATGTACTTTGTTTTGGTCTCAGTTACGAGCATGTGCAGCCCCAGATTTTGTGCCGCCTTCTCGATCTGGATGAAAGCTACATGTACATCTCTTGGGTTACTACCAACGATGTCACTATCGTCTGCGTAAGCCAATATCTGGATAGACTTATAGAGGGTTATTCCTATCGCCGTTACGTCAGAGTCTCGGATCACTTTCCCCAACGCCATTATGAAGAGACGCAGACCATTCCATCCACTTGTCGGAGCCCGTTATAGATGTTGCACCGCCAATACTTTTTTTTTGGTGATTAGCGATGTACTTCGCGAAGCTTTACCTACTGGAAACGGTGGAATTCGTTGGACTCTTACATCTCAACTCAAACATCTGGACTACGCTGACGACGCTTTACTCTTACAGAGGATTATGGAGATGCACC
The DNA here is from genome assembly GCA_947095585.1 of Nephrocerus scutellatus. Classification (NCBI taxonomy): domain Eukaryota; kingdom Metazoa; phylum Arthropoda; class Insecta; order Diptera; family Pipunculidae; genus Nephrocerus; species Nephrocerus scutellatus. The sequence continues at coordinate 20,006,043 of OX352762.1, read as the reverse complement.
AAATGACAACAAATCTGGAAAGGGAGGCAAATGTTGCGGGTTTGAAGATTAATACTACCAAGACCATAATCATCAAACTCGGCACTAACTCAGTAAATCAAGTTAACATTGCTGGACAACCGGTAGAGAGAAAAGGGAGTTTCCAATATCCAATTCCAACTAAGTAATAAAAGTAAAAACCGAAAAAGTTTAAAGGTTTAAGTTTTACACCGAAAGTCAACACCTAAAAGAAAAACAAGTAACTTTAACTTTTTTTAAACATTTATTGTTATTTTTATTTATGTTACAAATTAAGAATATCTACAATTACTACCAAAATTCAAAGATCAATTTATTTGCATTAAATTAAAATGAATGCTTCAGTCGCAGTTAAAGACGTCACGTCACTCACGGAAACGGAGGAATTCGTTGGACTCTTACATCTCAACTCAAACATCTGGACTACGCTGATGACGTTTGTTTACTCTCACACAGAATTATGGAGCTGCACCAAATGACAACAAATGTGGAAAGGGAGGCAAATGTTGCGGGTTTGAAGATTAATACTGGCAAAACCAAACTCATCAACCTCGGCACTAACTCAGTAACTCAAGTTAACATTGCCGGTAGAGAGAGTAGAGAGTTTCCAATATCTTGGGGGGAGTATTGTCTCGACCTAAGGTGGAACCGAACAGGACATTGTCAATCGAATGGGGAAAACAAAATCAGTGTTTGAAATGATGTCCACGGTATGGCGAAGCAATGCGATCAGCTTAAACACCAAGCTGCGGCTGTTCCGTTCTAATGTTGAATCTGTGCAAGTATATTTTTGGACTACTGTATACTGAGGACAGGCATGGAGTTCCCGTTCGACTGATTCAAAGAATTCTTCTTTTTCATCATCTGGGAAATCCTCTGTAGGTGCGTGAACGTTTATGAGGCTTGTGTTTTTTAAATCTGCCCCGCACGCTAAGAGCGCATAGCCGTTTATTTATTGCTTTAAAGTCGATAACGGTGGGTTTCATTCTTTTGCTGACTAGAAACCCCACACCGAGCACCTGATGTCTTGCATGGACGCTGTAATATATGTCATATTATGATTTTTGTAAGACACCATTCCCCTCGGCCTTATATTTAGACAGGGTATCGGCCAGCTGCTATGTAGCTCGAGCTCTATACAGTGAGCGTACGTTCCATGGAAAAATTCTTAAATCGTTTAGCGCACCACCATGTGGTGTAAATATGGATTCGATAAATTTAGAGGTTTAGGCGGGATGAGGCGACATAAAAGCGGTATATCTATACAGAAAAACAAACAGGCAACAGTGATTATGTTATGTGGCGATTTTACCATGAACTTGAAATTAGCTCTTCACCACTATCTTCTTGTTAGAACGAATGTTTGTTCTTCTGTTTTTATATAACATACATTCATATATTTTTAATGTTGTTTATTGTTTTTGTTATATTTGCATATTAATTTTTGAATTTTTTCTTTGATTCTTTGGGTTTAATTTATGAATTCTAACATCATGTGCTCTTCTTTGTTTTGCTTCAATATTGTCGGACAACTTTTTCAATCAAAAACCAAAAATCAAAAAACAAAAAACCAAAAATCAAAAAACAAAAAATTATAAATTCCAAATTGGTAAGTTGTTTTGAGTGTTTGATGATGATAAATAAAACGTAAATATTTAAATGTCTTCCTTGTTTTGGACTAGCAACCTTCAATAAACCTCCTAATGCATCGTACCCTTCATATTTTGTTCCCCCACTTTATTTTAATTTCATTTGCCGTGCATTTTTATTTTTATTATAGCACGTTAATAAAATATACTCAATTTTAAAAAATTTATTGAATAATATACATATGTCTGTTCAACTTTTTCTAATGAATGGTGAAAATTATTCGATTTTTTTATTCCTAAACTTATACTACACATAATTTACGCACATATGGGGTCGGTAAATAAGTTTGGTCGGTGTTGCAGTTGTCGGTAATTAATGCGTTCCATTTAACATTGTCAACTAGAAATAAGTACTTTTGCTCTTTACAATTTGCACAAGCTTTAAAGGAAAGATTAGAAGCACACACTCTTTGTGAGAATATTGTGCTAATAAATGCAAATTGTTGGCTTTATATCTATAGCTTTTCAAACTCAATTTGGGAGTAAACATTTATCATTTGGGTATTAACAATTTCAAAATGTGAAATAAACAATGACATCTATTTGGAAATATTTGGATGCGTTGATGTTAATTTAATGTAAAAATATCCATAAAGCCACCTGGGTATCTCCCGATGGAGCCATGTGTTGATAGACTGCCGCCACAACCCGAATCTGATGACCGTACGAACGTACCGAGGTGCCAAAGTCGACTCGGACCACTATCTTGTTTGTTTGGTGCTCGGAGCGCGGATTGAATCATCACGATTTACGGTCAACACGGCTGCCCTTCGCAACGAAGAGACCAAAAATCACTATGGTCAAGCGGTAGGACTCGCCCTAAATGCAGGGAGATTATGTGCTGGGGCTGTGACTATGCCGCCGCCACCAAGTACAAAAAGAATTTAGCAAATCTCAAAAATAATAAAGTCTCGGGATCAGATGGTATCCCAGCGGAGCTAATTTAATCAGCAGGTCCCGCAATACACCAAGCAATTATGAACTAATAGTGCAAGAATAGGAGGAAAAGGCAATGCCAAAAGACTGGCGAAGATGCATTCTGTGCCCCATTCATAAGACAGAAGATATCACAATCATGCAGCAATTATCGTGGTATAAAGTTGTTGAGTAAATCGTATAAGATTTTCTCCTCTATCCTTTAAGACGGGATAGCCCTATACGCTAAAGTCATCGTTGGTCCATACCAGTGTGGCTTTATCCGAGGCATATCAACAACTGATCAAATTTACAAAACTACAACTACACAATCTTTTTATAGATTTTAAAGCCCCATATTATAGCATAGCCAGAGTAGAACTTTATAAAGCCATGAGAGAATTCGTCACCTTGAATAAACTGACACGACTATCCAGGTTGACCATGACCAAAGTTATAAGCTAAGTAAAAATATCCGGATCACTATCAAGCCCATTCAACATCTGCAACGGGCTCCGACAAGGGGATGGACTAGCCTGCGTTCTCTTCAACCTGGCGTTGGAGAAAGAGATCCGAGACTCTTGACGTAACGGCGAGAAGAACAATCCGCTATAATTGCATTCAGATACTGGCTTCCGCAGACGACATTGACATCGTTCGTAGAAACCAAAGAGCTGTACAGGAAGCTTTCATCCAGATCGAGCAGACACCCCGAAACCTGTGGCTGCACATAAATGAGAGCAAAACAAAGTTACTGGTCGCCACGTCTACGAGTAGAAGATCCAACATTGGTCACTTAATTCAAATAGTGGGGCGCGAATTTGAAGTAGTGCAATCCTTTAACTATCTCGGGTCAACTGTAGCAGCCGATAATAGCATGGAACCACAAATACGCACACGGTTGCTCAAAGCCAACAAAGCCTCCTTTAGTCTATCGAAAGACTCTTCAAATCCAAGAATTTAACCATAAAATCCAAGATGCTGGTGTATAAGACAATGGTCATACCAGTAATTACATATGGATCCGAGACTTTGGTGCTCAGCAAAAAGCATTATGACCTCTTCTAATCCAATTCATTCTTTGCTGACGACAGTACTCTCAGCTTCTTATAAACGTTTGAGGAACGTCAGTCCACTTCTCATGTGAAACTGAAACAACTACGTATATTACATTAAATTCTGACCTGGACAGCATAATGGGGAGAAAATAGTCGAATTTAACGCTTCCAAAAACCCATTGCTGTCTCTTCTAAGCGAATCTCAAATCCAATGCCATTATTCATGAATGGCATTTGCATCAAGGAAACTAAAAAACTCGCAATTCTCGGTATGTGCGTTAACAACAAGCTTCGTTGTAATAACCAAATATTCACCGTCGCCAAAAATGCTGAGAAATGTTTAGGTTTTCTAACCCGGTGCAAGAAATATTTCATCCTTTGATCTGGCTCCTATTTACAAGGCTTTTATTCACCCTTAAATTGAGTATAATTTTCATATCTCGTCTGGTGCGTCCAGCTAGACAGAATACAAAACCGTGCTATAAAACTTATCGGTGATGTAAACACAGCGAAATCAGTAGATTCGTTTAAACACAGGAACGATTTCAGCTTGTCTGTTGTTGTTCTGTTGTTTTGCGATAAAGCGCTTCATTCACCACCGGTGCTCAAAAGAAATAGCCAGTTGCATGCCAACTCTCCTTGAATTCAACCACAATACTCGTGGCGTCAGTTTACCCTCGAGCCCATCTTCGGACGTACAGTTAAGTTCAGAAATTTGTTATTCAGCCGTACAACACGTACCTATATGAAGTGCTCTGCCAAGCACTGAACAACGTCCTCCTCAGCCTGTGAGAAAGTTTTCCAAGATGCTTATGTAATCCTCTTTATGTCCATCCAACTACTGACTTACCCAGACGATAATGACATCGTTGCTAGTAACATAACAGTTGTACAAGATGCTTTCATTCTGATTAAACAGGCGGCATGAGAAATAAAAGCAAAACAAAGTACATACAAGTACAGTACAAAGTAGAAGTACACTTCTGCGAGCAGTAAGAATAAGATTGGTTACTCAATATAGTTAGTGAATCGCGAAATTGAAGAAGTGCAATGTTTACTGCAAAAATCTTGGGTCAAATGTCAATCAATAACAGCATCCAGCAAGCAATACATCCTTAAAGCCAACAAAGCCTATTTGAGTCTTTCAAGACTCTTCAAATCCAAAAATTTAACCATAACATCCACGGTCCAAGCTACGGACATACGGTATAAGACAATGGTCGTACCAGTACTTACATATGGATCCGGGACTTGGGTGCTTAGCAATAAATATTCTGTATAATTGTGTGTAATTGGCATGTCTGGTGCACTTTGCATCTGCTCGACAGAACACAGAACCGTGCGATCTTATAGGTGACAACAAAACCAACTGATTCAAAGGAATGACTCCTGCTTATTACTTTGACGTTTGTTTTTTTAAACTTTTCGACTACTTTGAGGTCCTTTTTAACCACCACTCCACTCGACCTAGAGAGCTGAAATTTAGTGAGTTTCTAAGTCCAAAATAGTATTTTATATATTGCGAGTATGATTCGTGTCGCGTGTGGTGCGTGTGATGGGTTAAAAGAAATTTTTTTTCGACTTCTTTGAGGTCCTTTTTAACCACCTTCCATACGACCTAGAAAGTTGAAATATATATGACGTATGACGCGTGTCACGTTTCGCGTGTGAAACGTGTGATGGTTTGAAATCGCGTTATTTTTTAACCACCTTTTGCACGACCTACAGAGCTGGAATTTTGTGAGGGACTCAATGTCAGGGGCCCATTTTGATATCCCGCTTTTGAGACGTGTTGTGAGTCGCGTGTGGCCCGTGTGAAGCGTGGAAAAAAGAAAATTATTTAAAATCGCCCCGACCTCAAAAACAGATATTTTGGCGATTATTACCAAATAATAAACGACTGTGTGGCGTGTTTCGATGTATATATAAAAGTTTTACATTTAATTGTTTACACATAACTACATATTAACAAAAGCAAGTGTGGTTGCCTGTGGTCTGAAGTATTTGTACGTGTAACTCTTGCTATGCTAAATAAAACGGATCAATTGTTATTTTGTCTATGCTGTCAGGTTCGGTAAAGTAGATCATCTTTTTGAAATGTGGCATCAACCATTGCATTACATTGCGCTTAAGTGACATAATAATATTAGCTCAAGACATTTGGGAACATGTCCGAAATCGCAGATAATAAAATATGCATCGAGCATGGGGAAGATGCTTTAGCACACAAATGGTCATACTCGAAAGTGGCCCAGCTAAGATTTATCCCAATCGACACAAGTGTGACCGGTTGATACCGTATTCCGTGTCATATGAATTTAATGAAAAAAACTTGGCCCACCGCTGCTCCATAAAAGCTATCCGCTGCTAAGATGACTAATTCTTTAAATGGATAGAGTAAGCAGGACGATGAAAAATGGAAGCTGCTCGCAACTATCGAAATTAAACCAATAACTTTAACTATCAACAAACTTAGTTGCCGACCCAGTACACATAGGTATATGTATATAGTACATAAGAATTAATACATATTCTTTTTTTTTTAAATAAAACCGATCTTTTCCCTTTTACAATGTTTTTGTCTAATTGTGAAATTGCATTTATTGACAGTTCTTTTGTACATGTACATACATGCAAAGATGGGTAAACTAACTAACAATTCCAATTATTGTTTTCGGTTTTTTCCCCGCCCTCCTTATCACCACTGGTGCAGTCTTGGCAAAATCAAATCCATCGATTATTTGGCCCCCTCTTACAAAATACGATTCAGTTGGAGAAGATGATGTGTTTATGGTGAGTATGAATATATTTTTGTGTTGTGTTGGTAATATTTGTGGCAAATTTTAAGTTTTTTTTTTTTTTTTTTTGATAATATTGGTCATTTGTGACAGTTTTTAAGTGCATAACAAATTAACTACGTTAATAATTCATTGAGAACAAAACAAAAGTAGTGGCGCATAGCGATGTGCAATGTCGGTACTTTGAGTAATCACGAGCACCCGTTACTTTTGATGTAAATACCAGTTCGTTTCTATTCGTTACAAATCATGCAAAAAAAAACAGTACCTACGATTACCTACCTAACCATTTAATTATTACTCGTGAATTTGTAGGTATGGCTAACTCATGTAACACTGTTTATTTTTACTTTCTTTTACATAGTAAAAGGAAGTATAGTAATCATGAACATTTTCGAGCTCGGGAGTTTTGCAGATTTACCCATTAAAGTATCTTCTGAGTCAGAAAAAGCGAAAATAAAAAAATTTCGGTCAGTCTGTATCTCTGTCTACAGCCCAGACGGCTAAAATTATCGGGATGAGAATTCATATTTAAGCTTTATATATAAATTGTGAAGAGCCAGATGATTTTGACGGAAAACTGACAGCTTACTAAGACAGTTTTTTGATTTTTTGCAAATAACTCGTAAAGTATAGAACCTAGGAGAAATCAGTTAAGTGCAAAAGATATTTAAAAAAAAAAAAAAAATGCAATCTTTGTTATGCTCTAACAATAAAATGAAATAGCACACTAGCAGTATGAACTTGTGTACTATACTTTTGAAAAGTTTTTCTCGTAGCAATTTATCCGTAGTTCTATCTCGTTTTAAATTCTCTATATTAACAGGGGCGTGCCCATGTGTTTGTCGTAGAATCTTGCGATACATTTTTAACCCACTTACCAAAACCCTATTTTACTAAAATTTTACACACTTGCATAATTCCGGTGACAACACTTTCTATTAAAATTTGAGGCCTCTGGGGCGAAATTTTGATTTTTTTTTTAAAAAATTTATAGACATGTGTATCTTCATTGGGCAACACTTTTTGTAAATGTTTTGGAGACCCGGCCCCGGAGCTGTGGGCCCCCATACACATTTTTAAAAAAAATTAACCTGATTTTCTTCAAATATATATAGCTCCAATTAACAACACTTTTTGTAAAATGTTTGTAGATTTTTCGGTCCCGGGGTTGTGGGGCCCCATACAAATTTTTTTTTAAAAAAAGTACCCCATTTTCTTCAAATTTTAAATGCACATGTGTAATCTCTGATGGGCAAAACTCTCTCTTCAACTTGCATAATTTCCTATATATAACTAGTCACTACACAAAACCATAACAATAAATATACGTTCCATGCGAACAAAATACTCTCATAAAAGACTAAAAAGTAACGACGAATATTTCATTAAAGTAATCGTTACTTCGAGTAGTTGCATGTAACGGGTATTAAATACTGAATAGTTACCTCCCGTACAACTCTAGTGGCGCACTTTTCTGAAGATGTACAAATGTAACCGAAGTCAGCGAGTTACAGCTAAAAATTTTAAGACTTTAAGAGGCGTATGCCGCTAGTGGCACGATAAACTGTGCCTCTATCAAGGAGACATAGACACGTCACACGTTTACTAAACAGTTTCATATACTATAAGACCTTGGTCATACGCTCCAATGCGTAAGAACTCCGTGTCGGTAAAAATTCTTTATGACACCCACATGAAGTATAGAAAACCTTTTTTCGACTTTTAAAAGATGAACCGAACAGCGCGACCTGACCGATAAATCCGATAAATTTTTTCTCTGATCAGGTCTATCTAATCAAAAAAAAAATATCTCTATTGCTTTTGTATTATCAGAAAAGTTCTCACCTGAATGCCCCATAGAAGCCATGTTTCATGTTCAAAGAAACTAACAAACAACTACACCTGTCAAAAAACATTCTACATTTCATTTCAGAGTAAAAATGTCATATCCGGAAGTTATCGGAGTGTAAAAAAACTCACAGAGCTATATTTTTTTTTTCTTGGAGAACGAAAATAAACGTATTTCTGAATTTTGACAGTTAAGTTATCTCTCCGATTACTATGACATAAAAAAAGAACAATATAACACTTATTCGAATTTGAATTTGGTTCGAATATAGGAATAAGAGTGATATTGAATTGAGAAGAATACAATTTCGATTCGAAAGTCCGAATAATGCTGAGTATGTAGCCTTGATAGTAATAATTATTAATAATTTTCCTTGTCACAGATTCATTAGAGGATGTAGCATAAACTGTCTGCTTGTCAATAGCGATACATTTTGAAATGTTATTTTTGTCATAATCTGTTTGTTCGCTATTTTATTTCATTGAGTGTTGGCAGTATTTCGGATCCCTTATGAGGTTTTATTTAACGTGACAACGTCTCACTCTACATGGAATAAGGGGTACATGATTAAAAAGTTGAATGTAAATGTCACACTTTTTTTCTTTAAATTTGATTCGACGAGAGGGAGAGAGAGGAATGAAAATTATATTTTCTTTAAGCAAAGCAAAGTTTTCTTGTGCCGCTGGTTCATTCTATTGAATGGCTATTCATTTCATTTCTGTCTAATAGGCGTGTGTTGTATTCAAGCATAACTGATTTCCTTTTATTATCCCAATTTTACCTCATTGGAAACTTTGAACTATTAATTCTTCCCTACATTAACACGTAAAATGTTAACATTTTACATTTCCTAAAACAGACATTGGACTTACCATTGGAGACTGAAGTTGGGCCGCAACATCAAATTAATCAACAGCAGACAAGTCCAGAAGGTAGCGAAAAGAGTCAAAGTAAGTTTAAAACTCTCAAAATGTGTGTATAACTTTTAATTATTATTATATTTTTAATTAGTTTATTTTGTTTGTGGTTTAAAAATAAAGGTTTCCAGGCAAATACTTCTTTACAATAAATTGTTAACATCAATCGGCGAGCCGAATAACCTTTGACCAAAAGTTAAGGCAAAAAGGCTAGAGTTTTAAATGATCTTTTGTAGTAAAATGAGTAAATTGACGTAAAAATCTCTCACATAAACACATAAAAAAGTATGGGAACGTATAAAACTACTTTGCAGAAAATGTCAAAATTCCTTGCGCCAAAAATTCAACATTCACAAGTTAGAAAAAATTGCATTGAGTGCAAAATTGCACTCGATTTGTTTTTTTTATGTCATCGTGCTCTCACAACTTAATACTTAAGACAACGAAAATGCTTGCCCATGTTTACCAAATTACAACAAATGATTATAATGAAATTTGGCCTGCATTAGCATTTCTCTCTGTTTTTTTTTATCAAAAAGACAGATGTTAAAATTTACACATGTAAAGAGCGACCTGAATCGCTCGGGCCCATGCGCCCGAAAGTGAACGAAAACTTAACGAATAGGAGCTTAACGTCAAACATTAGTTATAGTGCTCTCACAATGAAAACCTTATTCCTTAAGATTTACAGTATTGTATGGATGTTGGTTTTGACAAAACAAAAATTTTTGCTCGTTATGTTGGAAATCCATACAATCCTGCAAGTCTTATGTATTAAGTTTTTCATTGTGAGAGCACGGTTACTTGTCATTAAATTCGTTTTTGACAGTTTGTTCACACCTCAGAAATTTTTGAAGTAAAAGTTGGTAAAAGTTGGCAAAATTGGAATGGAGGAGAAAAAATGTAATTCATAAAAAATATATCGGGCGCTCCGCCACCTGCACACATGAATCCCCACCCTGCTATCACTAACACGGGATGGGTGTACTATTACCTAAACCTAAACAAAGCGCCACCTCGATCGTATTCGCCCTATGTGGTTTACCAAGATTTTGTTAAGACGCATATTCCGTGAAAGTTTTAGCTCAATCGGCTCGGCTGTCTTTATTAGCTAGCCTATCCGCTACTTCGTTTCCTTCCATGCCTGTGTGTCCCGGCACCCAGTACAAACGCACATTGTTGACTTCGCCAAGTCTATTTAGCTTCGCCCTGCATTTCTCCACAAATTTAGATGTGATGTGGAATTCATCTAGGGCTCTTAGCGCGGCTTGGCTGTCTGTCATGTTATCGATTTCCTGCCTCATGTAGTTCCTTTCCAGATTAAAGTGAGCACTTCTGCCTAGAATATACACGGGTACTGCCCCATTGCTACAGAGTACTGGACTAGACTCTAGCACCCGTGCCTTCATATTTCTTTGATCCATCCGTAAACCACTTTATGGCATCTGGTATTTAGTCTCAGATCTGAATTCCTTCTTGGTGCTCATTACTTCAAAATTATTTTTCAATTCGAGCTTTTGCACCATGTTATCACACGGCATGCTCGCTAAGGGAGTCACCTTGGCCAGTGAATCCACTATTGCTCTTGCCCTGCTCTCCATGTAGCAGCCTTCCTTGCTTAAACGTAACTTGGTATCGCTAGATTTGCTCTCTACTACTAGGTGTAGTGGGACTAGCCCAAGGATCGCATCCATGCCCGCTCTGGGGCAGGTTCTCAAGGCCCATGTAAATCAAACACAGGCCAACCTCTGCACTTTTTCCAATTCCCTTTTCGTTGTGCTTAGCTTTGTTCTATCCCCCCATGCCACGGCGCTGTAAGTAATCATTGGAATTACTATCATGGTGTACATCCAGTGCATTATTTTGGATTTACTTGCCACCCTTCTGCATACCATGAGTGCTCTTTTGGATTTTTGTAGTACTACTTTCTGGTGTTTGTCCCATAGCAGTCTGCTATCAAATATCAGTCCAAGGTATTTAACCTCTTGCTGATAGCTATCTCTTCTCCATTAAGGGTAGCCGGGTGCATTCGCCCCAACTTTCTTTTATTGGTGAAGGAAACCATAGTGGTCTTATTTGGGTTTACTCCGAATCTCACTTCTTGGCACTATCTACCCTTGATATTTAATTCGTTTTGGATTATGTTACATAGCCCTTCCTGTTGCTGCGGTGACTATATCGTCTGCGTAGCTGCTTTTTTGGTGACGGGCCTCGGCTCAGGTTGATGGGTCGACTACCCAGTTTCCCGTTTGCCAAGATGCCACCACCTATACCCCTCGTTGGCCTAGGGGCTAAGCCCCCCGATCAAGTCTGGATTTCTCTCAGGGTTCGTCGTGAAGTATCTGCTCCGCTTGATCCGCTGCCTTGGACGCCGGCATCCCCTGCGTCATTTTAAAAGTAATTTTTTAGTTCGCTTCATGTAAATACCACGGGCTCCGTTCGAGATAGCACGATTACCCCGGCTACCAACCAGTCCACTGGGTACGGTACGCTTAACACCACTGGATTAGGGCTTTAGTATTAATTCGTAGCAAATTTGTTATGTTGCTTTCTTTTTCCTTTTGGAGATCTTTCATTTGACACTTCGGTCATATCTGTGCGAACCGTATTTCTCCTTAAGAATTTCAAAAGTCGTTTCGAGTAATAAATATACATAGACATGTTAATATATTGATAACGAAATGATTAACTTATAACCATCTACATTTACAGAAAGCACAATCGATCGCATCAGCGACGGAAATAACGAAAAGGACAAAGTGGCTGGCATTCAGTACATATCTAGTGACAAGCCACCACCGCCGTTGCCACTGAATTTAAATAATGAACAACCATCTATACCGCCAAGTGAAAACTACTCATACGTCACACTAACCGCAGTAATATTAAATGAAATTCAAATTTAAATCTAACGACTCAACTAAATTCTGTTGCAATTTTGTGTTACTTTCTATTTGCAGGTTCACGATTATAATTACCCAGTTGTCGATCAGCCAGCTGGTGCACAAGTTCTTAATGCACGCCGAGAATCGATCAGCAATTTAAAGAAAAGGAATGCTATTGAGGCTATTGACCAATGTTCGCCCACCGCTATTATAAAAGATCCATCGGTTGCTGGTGGTGGTGTTGGGGGCGCCTCCATGGCTAAGAATCGTTTACGCTGTCGATATTGCCACGAGCTATACGCAGACGAATGGAACCGCAAGGGTGCATGCGAATTTGCTCCCGATTATTTTAAATCGAGCTTAGAATTCGTTTCAGCCATGGGATGTGCACGATGCATGCTTTATCATTGTATGAGCGATGCCGAGGGCGAGACACCATCGCATCCGTGCGAATGCGCCAACGAGTCTGGATGTACAAAGAGGTGAGTGAGTGTTCGGGATGTGAGGAAAGTACGAAGGTTTTTATAAAACAAAAATAAAATCTCCTATCAGGTGGATCGGCTTAACACTTCTATCGCTGTTAGTGCCATGTTTATGGTGCTATCCGCCATTACGCGCTTGCCACTTGGTCGGAGTTTCTTGCGGTGTATGTGGTGGCAAGCATAAACCGCAAGTTTGACATTTAGAGGCTAGATTGCAGCAATTCGATAGCAGCTATCATCATCAAAAGAATCATCACCATTATATCTACCATGAAATGGAGAGGAAAAAACTGCATCATCAACAAGATCAACAACAACAGCATGAGAAGTATCCATCATCACAATTAAATGACTATGGCAGACTTTTATTTTAATTCCTCAAATAGTTTGTTGTTTCCTTTTTTACGCACACAAAAATGCAGACAACAAAATGATTGTACATATAAAGCCCTACTCATCTTGCGTTAATAGTAAAAAAAACCACACCCTTTTAAAATTTTGAGTTGCTGCAATGAATTGACTTTTTCATTCGATTCTTTTCGACTGATACGACAAGAGAGATAGATAGAGGGTGAGAGGGAGAGAGTGAGCTATTTAGAGTTGGACATAGGGGAAAGAGGGTGTTTGTTAAGTTAACCACCTCAAAGCACAACTACCAACGACTCACACATCTCCCCATATCACTCTGGCACTCCACTATCTCTCTCTTACTTAATAAATATACTTTATTAATAATTACCTTTAAGAAACAAAAGTATAACTTTATGCCGCAATAATTTATTTTTTATATTGACTATGTACATATTAAAAAAAAAGTTAATTTAAAGAATCAAAAAACAACGCACCAGTACTTCTCTGTATAAATTTGTTAGTTTTAAAATGTATTCCTAATGAAATACACATGTATTAAAAATATATTTTTAAGCCATGTACACAAATTTATTTAGTTTTATTAATTATTAATCCTATTTATTAACTTGCACTATCTTTTACTTTTCTATATTTCTACTTTTTTTATCTACATATTATATATATAAATCAACATTAACTTATTATATTTTACTTAATTGATGTTAAATTAAGTTATAAAAAGAACACAAATTTATTTTTCTTTTCTTTTGAGATAATTCTCCGTTTTCAAAAAGAGCACAACAATCAATTATTTTGTTATTAATCAATGCCAAGTACAGTGGTGGGCAAACGCTTTCGATAACCAGCACATTGCAGTTAATTTTCCCTTTTTTTCATTTGTTGCCCAACTTTTGAAGATGAAAAATTCTATTTTTATTTGAAAATTTTTCGTCGAGCACAAAGCTTCTTAAAAACGAGTTAGTTAATTGTATGCCAAAAATAAATTTGTGTCGTTTTAGACCCAAAAAGATTTGTGTGTGTTGAAAAAAAGGTCATTTGAGGGTCTCTTTTATTGGTTCATAGTATCAATGCTTACATTGCGGTTCACTAGATTCGAAGCACATCATTTTGGGAGATAAAATTGATATTTCTCCAGTTATATGTCAGGAGAGAAAAAAAAAACAAAGGATGGAGAAAGTTAGAGTAGTTTGTGGCTAATCATCATCATATTTGGGTCTACAACCGGTGTCCGGTCCTGGCCTCCCGCAAAAAATGTCCCGATGCCATCCAGTTTGGCATCCCTAAACTCTGGGCGTCCTGGTCTACGCCACTTACCGCCGAGGACTTTCCGAGCAGGATCATCTTTGCTCATGCGAGCTAGGTGTCCTGCCCACCGGAGCCTACCGAGCTTAATTGTCTTTACGATGTCGACATCGCAGTAACGCTCATAGATCTCATCATTATAGAGTCTCCGGAATCGTCCTTCTTCACATACGGGAACAACAATTCTCCGTAAGACTTTTCTCTCGAGCGGGGATAAGAGGTCAGAATGCTTTTTGCTAAGCACCCAAGTCTCGGATCTATGTATAAGTACTGGTATGACCATTGTCTTTTATACCAGAAGCTTCGATTATATGGTTAAATTCTTGACAGACTATAGTAGGCTTTGTTGGCTTTAAGCAACCCTGCGAGTATTTCTGGTCCCATGCTGTTATCGGCTGCTACAGTTGACCCGAGATAGTTAAAGGATTGCACTACTTCAAATTCGCGCTCTATTTGAATTGAGGGACCAATGTTGGATCTTCTACTCGCAGTCGTGGCCACCATGTACTTTGTTTTGCTCTCATTTATGTGCAGTTCTAGATTTCGTGCCGCCTGCTCGATCTGGATGAAAACTTTCGGTGCGTTGTTGTGTTGTGTCTGTTGGTCGTATCATGACTGTATAGTGTGGTACATCCAGCTGTATCGTGGTCGATGGTTTCCCTTACAGTCCCACATTTCCTGCACTCATCGCTATGGATTTCTCTGAGAATATATTTCCCGTAATTTCCGGTGGGAATATATTTATCGTGTATTGCAATAGCAAATCTCTCTGTCTACGAGTGGAGCGTTCTTTTTTTAGCCAGATATTTGATTTCTCTGCATCGATATGACTTGCTTCCAGATCTTTGGGGTAGGGCTTTCGATTTCCATACTTCTACTAGGTCATTTGTTGTTTTAAAATTTTCTGGAACCGGTATTTTGTTATCGCTATGCTTTAGCGCTGTAAAACCTTTCTCTGCTTCTGTGACCAGTCCTACTAATTTCATCTGGCGGTAATGATCTATAATAGCTTCGAAGACTTATTTTTTGGCGATGATGCAGAGATTATGTCAACTACCCCTCTCTCAAATTGGGTTCGTGGTAACGTAATGCGATAGCACTATTTGTGTGATGCGACTGAGCTCTTGAAAGATTAGTTCTTATTGACATCGCAATTTGATCCTAATCAGTATCACCCCATTTTAGAACTCCAAAATAATAAGTTAGGACAGGGATTTTCCATGCGTTTATTGCATTGATTTTATTCCCAGCATTAAGGCTAGTCTTAAGAATAAGCTTTAATCTCTTATTGAACTCCAGTCTCAAGCTTTCTTTTATTTTTGTTGAGCAGAGTCCTCTAAGTTGCAGCATGCCTAGATATTTGTAGCTCTCCCCCTCAGCTAACTCTTCACAGATCTGATTCTCATCTATCGAATACCCATCAGTTGTGGGAAGCTCTCCAACACCACCTCCACAGCAACCAGCTTCAACACCTAGACAACAAGATTGCCACAGGCAATTCGAGCCAGGCAGACCAAGAATCCCTGTATCGTCCAATTTCTCTCATGTCTCCAATTGCGAAAATACTTGAATCTCTACTACTTCCTCAGCTTCACTTCAAACTCCAGTTAGCCGAACATCAACACGGCATCCGCAAGCAGCGCAGCATAACCACAGCCCTCTCGGAGATCACAACACTCATACCGCAAGGCCTTAACCAACAGCATCTCTGTGATCTCACTGTCGTTGTTGCACTGGACATATCTAAGGCGTTCGCCACCGTTGACCTAGGCATATTACTCCAAGATATTATAGATTCACACTTCTCCAACACCACGAAACGATGTCTTGCCAACTACCTTAATGGCAGAAAGTCCTACGTTGAATTTCGGAACAACAAATCGCAAAACAGGAAAGTTATGCAAGGTGTACCCCAAGGTGGGGTCCTCTCACCGACACTCTTCAACCACCACAAGATATATTTAAACTTATTACCATAGGATAACTCCCTGAATAACTTGCGCCACGGCACGGGCTAAGCTCTTGAAAAAAATTAAAAAATCGAAGGAAGGAAGGAAGAAAGGAAACTATTGCGAAGCTAAAACGACGCGAGTCCAAATGCTTTTACCAATGGATCGTGGTCAGGAAAAACTACTAAATTACAAATACAAATAATGTAATATTTTCTTGGTCTTTGTAGTTTTTCCGTAAATTAGCTTTCAAAAATCTTATAACCTTCTTTAATCCTTCAGGTGCTAGTTGACGTCTTTTGTAAAAAAATATGTAGCATGCGGTTTTGGGGATTTGGGGGTTCCTGACCCTATTTTGGGTGCGGGGGCACTGCGGCATTGACGGCAATGAAAAAGCGGACGTACTGGCAAAGAAGGGCGTGACACTGGACACGGACTGCGCTGAAACAGTCTGCTGTTCTGCTTGAGCTCCGTTAGTAAACACACAGCTAAGGTGGAGCAATTTGACCAATTGTACCACATCGAGAGCGAGACGTGACCTTCCCATAATAAAAACAAATCCACCGAGCTGATCTCCAGATCTTGAAAATATATTGCCAGAATGGTTGCCATAACCACGGGCCGGTGGGCAGCCACGCAGCCAAACTGGGAATCCCTCACAACACCTTTTGCAGGAGCTGCTTAGATGTAAATGAGAAAGAAACTCTCATTCATTTTCTTTGCAAGTGTCCAGCCCTTGCGGCTCTTTGTTTCCGCAAACTGAGCATTCCCTTCTTTTCTGACCTGAAGGAGCTTTCAGAGTACGGCATCAACGATTTGATATCGTATACAGTATCTTTTTTTTCTCTTTTTCTTTTCCGTTCCATTAGGTCTCCTGAGGACTGTGGGGCTTTGGCAGCAAAACGGCGCACTAAAGCGCTATTTGAGGACCTCGCCAATTCGGCAAGGACCGCCATTCTACCTACTACCTACCTTGGGCATTTGCAGCGTCATCGTTTACTGATAACTCGTTTGAATTCGGAAATTTGCAAACACGCAGTTTTGAAAGATTACCAGTGTTTTTCTATTTTTATAATGTACATACGCTCAAGGGATATGCACCCTTATAATATGCTTAGCACAGCGCGGGCTTTATGAAATTGGGGAGAGGAAAATATGAAATATCTATGCACGTGTATCTTAAATGACTGCAGTTCATACAAATGCAGAGTCGGGCAATTCATTCCACACATAAGTCGCAGATTATTGCAATTTCACATGAAAATTACGATTTTCCAACTTTCCCGCTATTTACCTAAGTTTTTCTAAATGTGTTTCCAGCGTGGTCATAAATGATGATCTTTCCTGATCAAAACATATTAACTTCATCGACGATCGCATATATTGTATATTGCGCAAGTTGTTGGTTACCAGTGACTTTACACCATTGGAAACTGGAATATTATCTTTGCAGATGTAATCTATAGCAAACATAACTCCCACACAGAACATAAGCGTCTTTAATGACACGGTTCGATACGTGTATAAACTTCGTAGATACGATCACCCTCAGCAGTATGTTCAAAAACGTTTTCGGTTGCTCATTAAGAAGGCTTCTGGATGTCTGAAACTGTATTTTCCTACACAATATCATTGTGTCGCGTACCACAGCCTACTTATACAATTAATTGCGCTGCGCTTCTATCGATCCTCTGGGAATAGAACCCTTTCTCGTTCATGGCGATAGCACCCGACTGTGGAATTATTTGCCGCCTTCTCTGAAATTAATATTGAACACATCCCGCTATGGCCCAATAACACCGAGAAGTATTTTTCACGATGTCTCACCTCTCGCTCGCGAATGTCTGACAAACGTCGGTATGCGCAGCACAAATGATCGCAAGAAGCTAGGCCTTGGACCGCAACAGTCTGTCGCGCCGAATATTATTATTACATCCCGCTTCAAAAGGGCTATCTACGTTCATTACAATTTGCAATAATCCCACATAAATTTTTCAGACTATATGCTCCTTCGCTTACTTTCCCTTACTCTATTTTGTTTCACTCTATCCCTTTTCTCTACTTTATCTTTCATGCAATTCTTGCTTTCCTAATTACATATACAAGTAGTTTTTCAAGTTTATAACACAGTCTGTCTTCTGTACTTTATACTTTATACAGAAGATGAATAAATGAAATGCAATTAAACTATCGTGCGGCTAAAAAAGGAATCTCTCTTCGTCCGAAGATAAGTCTAATGGTCGTAAGCTCAAGTTGAGGCACGGGTATTACGGATGGGTTCGAGAATAAGCGTGATGCATCTGGATATTTCTTTTGAACACCGCTTGCGGAAAAATCGATTGAACAGTGACAAGCGCGGTTCTGAATTCTGTCTGGTAGATGTAATGAGGACTTGGGGGCGCCTGTCCAGACAATACAGTTGTATTCAAGTTTAGGGCGAATATATGACTTTGTAAACAGTAGACAGATCAAAGGGAATGAAGTACATCTTGCACCGTTTTTGGAAACCTGAACATCTATTGAATTTTACTGTGACAGTGAGGCAACGCACCGGTCTAATAACCGAAATATCGCAGCCGTAAGTGCTTCAGTTCAAAATGACCTAAATCAGTCGATGCCACGTCGTTCACACGAATTGGGAATCTCTCAGTTCACATTATGGCGAATTTTGCTTAAGATCTTGGCCAACGCCCTTACAAGATAAAATTTATTCAAGAACTGAAGCCTCTGGAACATTTGAAGAGCCAAAACTTCTCCGATTGAGTTCTGTAAGAGATTCAAGAAAATCCTGAATTTAATCGAAAAATCATCTTCAGCGATGAAGTTAACTTTTGGCTTAATGGCTTTGTCGATAAGCAAAACATGGGTTATTGGACAGCAGCAAACGCACATGTGCTTCAAGAGACTCCATTGCATCCACAAAAAGTGACCGTGTGGTGTAGATTTCACGCCGAAGGTGTGACTTAAACGTATTTTTTCGTCATATTACGTCATTTTACGGTCAATGGTGATCGCTATCAAGCCATGGTGAAGACTATTTTTGGCTAGAATTGGTTGGACTTGACATCGGTGATATGTGCTTCCAATAAGATGGTGCCATGGATGCCATGCAATAAGATGGTGCTGGTCAAACAATTGATCTATTGAAACGGAAGCTCGGTTTCGGAAGAATGGTGGAAAATTGGCTCCAAAGAATCGACTGCGGCAATCGCGGTGGTCATATAAACGGGATCGAATTCCATTCCATAAATTTTACATGTTTACTACTCCTGGAGTAAATTTCAGCCCGATATCTTAATTAATTTGTGTTTTATTTAAATACAAAAGTGGTATATCCTCATTGAAAAACTAGTTATTAGTTTGAGGGAACATTTTTGATCGCCAAAGAATTAGAATTGCCAATGGTCTGTCGAATAGAAAATTTGTTTTGAAAAAATGTCAACTTGGAATCTTTGCAATCTTTTCATGCAAAATAATGATGACGATGAGTTGTGTTGTCTCTGACGACAATTCCAATTTTGACGAAGAATATTCTTGATTTACCTCTAACATTTAGTTTTGTTTATTATTATTTTTGTTTGAATTTGTGTAGAAGCTCGTTCTTTGTACCAATCCGTAGCACTTACATCCATTCGTTCCAAGGTCATGGAAACGCTGATCAATTTTCAGCTCAAGAAATATTTTGATACCAACGAAATCCTTAGTGATCGGCAGTATGGATTTCGTGGACAACTTTCTACTTGTGATTTGATCGTATATCTCACCGAACAGTGGAACCGGTCTTTGCATCAATTTGGTGAAAGCAAAGCTGTTCCACTCGATATTCTAAGGCATTTGACAGAGTTTGGCATCAAGCTCTTTTGTCCAAAATGCGTGCTTATGAAGTCGATGATAAGCTGCTTCACTGGATTAGAAGCTTTCTTTTGGACCGCTCAATTCAAGTTGTATTGGATGGTTTCAAGTCTAAAGTTCATTACTTAAATGCTGGCCTTCCCCAGGGCTCATTTTTGTCTCCGACACTCTTTCTCATTTTTATAATTGATCTTCTATCTGTGAATTCTAATCCAATTCACTCTTTCGCTGACGACAGCACTCTCAGCTTCTCGTATAAGTTTGAGGACCGTCCCTCTACTTCTCATGTGGGGAACTCAAACAACTTGGAATGTAAAGCACGTTAAATTCTGACCATGACAGCATAATACAATGGGGAGAAAACAATCGAGTAGAATTTAACGCTTCCGAAACCCAATGTTGTCTCCTAAGCGAACCGTAAATCCCATGCCCATCCCATCCCATCAAAGTACCCTCAAGCCAATCTTGGGACGTACAGTTAAATTCAGGGATTCGTTCTTCAGCCGTACAACACGTATGTGGAATGCTCTGCCCAGCTCTGTCTTCCCACATCACTATGATCCACAGGCATTCAAAACACAAGCTCATAGACATCTCCTCTTTTATCCTCCTTTTCCTTAATGCCCACGCTGTGCCAAGCATATAGCCGAGCATAACAAGGGTGCGAACCCCTTGAAGCGTGCGCGAATTATAAAAAAAAGCAAGCGAAATATCCATCAATAAAACTCGCATGGGCTTTAAAATTTTCCGCAATTGGTAGCTACCAAACTTGGACTGGATTTGATTGATTTCTGCAATTTTATCATTCGAAGTACTAAACATAATTGAAATCAATATTTGTGCTTAAGTTAGTAAGTCATAAAGGATAGTTAATTAATTAATGATGAGAAACATGAGACACGAAGCTTTGTCGTTATATTAGCATGTTATGTTAGCATGAAGAGAAACTTCACTTCACTTGTTGAGTGTAGACTTTTGAGACTCGGACCTTTCGAATCTCCAGACAAGTAGTAAAATGAAATTTAATTGACCAACAGCCCCCCCCCCACCCAACGACCCCTGGACCACCATCCCGTAACCACTAACCCCCATCCAGTAACCACTAACCCCCCTCCACCAATGGACCACCACAAAACCCAAAAAACTATATAATCGAAACTTATATCACAAAAAAATATACGTGTTAGATACAAAAATCCCATGGAAAAAAGCACTCAGTTTTTCCCGAATTTTCCAATTTTTCGGACAACTTTTGCAATTTTTCTTATTCCTATATACTAATCCATACCATTACGAAATTTTTGTTATAAAAAAGACCCAAATCGGTCAAGCCGTTAAGCCGAGAAAACATAACAGAACACAGTTACTTTAACATTTATAATTCTAGTTGTTAACCCCAACATTACCCGGGACCAGCCGATCACCACCACGAAAACACTGTTTAGACCCACCAAAAGCGAAAATAGCCGGCGTTGTCTGGCTACCCCTAACACCCTACTGACAAACCAAACTTACCGCTCCACCACTGAAACCACCACATACCATTCAACCCCACCTCCACCTACCCGTCACTGACCCAGAATTATAGCCTATAACATTTTCATATCGTGAGTTATGGCCGCGAGTTCATACATAAATCCCTTGGCATTTTTTCAGTTTTTTCCGAATTTTCCAATTTTCTAGGTTCCTATAAACCACGGACTATTTTTTTAAAAAAAAGTGTTCCAAATCGGTCCAGCCGTTTAGCCGTGAAAATTTAGCAGATAGACAGAGTTACTTTCACATTTATAATATTACTAGTTGCTAGCCCCGGTGTTACCCGGGACCCGCCGACCACCACCCCCAAGACACCGTTCCGACCCACCAAAAGCTTAAATAACAGGCGTTGTCTGGCTGCCCCCAACACCCTTCTGACCCAACCAAACTGGCCGCTGTATATATATAAAAAAACGGGTTCGAATCGTGAGTTATGTTCGCGAGTTCATACATAAATCCCATGAAAAACGGGATTTTTTCAGTTTTTCCCGAATTCCTATAATAATCCCCGGACTATAACAAACATTTTTAAAAAAATCTGTCCAGCCGTTTAGCCGTGAAAAGGTAACATACAGACACACAGACAGAGTTACTTTCACATTTATAATATTACTTGTTGCTAGCCCCGGTGTTACCCGGGACCCGCCGACCACCACCCCCAAGACACCGTTCCGACCCACCAAAAGCTTAAATAACAGGCGTTGTCTGGCTGCCCCCAACACCCTTCTGACCCAACCAAACTGGCCGCTGTATATATATAAAAAAACGGGTTCGAATCGTGAGTTATGTTCGCGAGTTCATACATAAATCCCATGAAAAACGGGATTTTTTCAGTTTTCCCCGAATTCCTATAATAATCCCCGGACTATAACAAACATTTTTAAAAAAATCTGTCCAGCCGTTTAGCCGTGAAAAGGTAACATACAGACACACAGACAGAGTTACTTTCACATTTATAATATTACTTGTTGCTAGCCCCGGTGTTACCCGGGACCCGCCGACCACCACCCCCAAGACACCGTTCCGACCCACCAAAAGCTTAAATAACAGGCGTTGTCTGGCTGCCCCCAACACCCTTCTGACCCAACCAAACTGGCCGCTGTATATATATAAAAAAACGGGTTCGAATCGTGAGTTATGTTCGCGAGTTCATACATAAATCCCATGAAAAACGGGATTTTTTCAGTTTTCCCCGAATTCCTATAATAATCCCCGGACTATAACAAACATTTTTAAAAAAATCTGTCCAGCCGTTTAGCCGTGAAAAGGTAACATACAGACACACAGACAGAGTTACTTCAGATTTATAATATTAATAGTTGCTAACCCCGGTGTTACCCGGGACCCGGCCACCCCACCCACAAGACACCGTTCAGACCCACCAAAAGCTAAAATAACAGGCGTTGTCTGGCTGTCCTCCACACCCTTCTGAACCAAACAAACTGACCGCTGTATATATAAAAAAAAACGGGTTCGAATCGTGATTTATGGTCGCGAGTTCATACATAAATCCCATGGAAAACGGGATTTTTTCAGTTTCTCCCGAATTTCTATAATCATCCCCGGACTATAACATACATTTTTTAAAAAAAATGTGCCAAATCGGTCCAGCCGTTTCCGTTCCGTATGTTTTTTCAAAAATCCCATGTAAAACGGGGGTTTCCCAAATTTTTCAGGTTCCTATAATTATCCCCGGATCGGACAGCCGTTTAGCCGTGAAAAGTTAACAGACAGACAGAATTACTTTCACATTTATAATATTAGTAAGGATAGAATGGATAGTATGGATGTGGATATGGATTAGTATGGAAGTATGGATGTAAATTTTGCCCCCAAAAGATTTACTCTTCTCAATTGCCTCTATTTTTTTTAAATTCTATATATAAACTTCACTTGCCCGTGGCACGGATGTCGGACGTCTGTCGGAAGTCTATCGGACGTCTGTCGGTCGTCGTGGAATATTGCGTTCAATTTTTAACCCACTTTCCATGGCCCGATTTTATTGAAATTTTGCACACATGTGTATTTCCGGAGACAACACTTTTTATTAAATTTTGAGGCCCCACGGGCTGCGGGGTCGGGGGGCTCCCAAACAAAAATTTTAAAAAATTTACCCGATTTTCTTCAAATTTTACACACATGTGTATACCCAATAAAAAATACTTTTTCGAAAATTTGGTAGTGATCGGGTCCCGGGTTCGGCCGCAAGGCCCTTATACATTTTTTAAATATCTATACTGGCATCAGATATTCGTCGCCCTTTATGGACTGTGTGCGGTGTGTGCTGCGCAGTCGGCTGCGCTGCATGGTTTTGGTGGTGGAGAGAGAGAGAGAAATCTTAGCTCATGCACAAATGAACCCAGCAAATGAAACGAGACATACATGTTTTATGCTTACTTCAACTTACATTTTTATTTACTGAATTGTATTTTTATTGATGTCGTTTTTTTTGTTGTCGATATCAACTTACAGATAGAACAACAAGTTTTCACAATATTCTGTCATTTGGCGTTTTCATAAATTAGTTCAGAGCAGTCAAAGAGTTCTCAAGATAAATGTTCGTGTTTCTTATTTGCTCAGAGTATGAGCGTGCTCTAAGTATGAATAAAATGATCTGAGCATTTTCAATTTTAACATCTGATGTCAAATGTCTGTTTCGATGATTTTCTCCTACAATAAAAAAAAAATGGCACAGGATCGAGGGGCTCCCATATCAATTTCTGCGATTAGAGAATTTAGATGAAAAATTTTAATTTTTATAGTTTTTTTTTTGTAATTACATATTAGTTTCATATATTTGTCATTTTTGAATAAAAGGTTTTTTACAAAAGTAAAACGAGCAATACAAGTTAAAAATTATTATAAAAGATAAAAAAAATCATTAAAAAATATGTACAAATTCAAAATCAATTATTTATTATTACCATATTAGTGTACTTTTCGTTGCGTGTTCATTTTTACTATTACTCATAGTATGAAGTGATCTTTTAAAAGTTAACAGCAAATTGCAATGTTAATATTAATGGCACAAGAAAGCACACTTTACAGAGAATTTTCGCCCAGGCATAGGTTATTGTAAAGGGTAAAGTGTTAATTGATATCATCAAATTCACCATAATACTTATTTGAATTTTGTTTTTTGGTTAATTTTAATAGTATATACGAAAACCGTTACAATATTTCTATTACGAGCAAAGCTTTCGGCTTATCTGCAGACGGTGCTTAAAATACCTGAATCGATTTAGCATTTTTTTAAAAAATATCTATCCAATAAAAACATAGATTCTAGCACAATTAACTAAATAATGTATTTTTCAACCAATGTTTTGAAGAATTAAATATGTCGTTATATTGCTTAGCGTGGACAGTCTATTTATCTCTTTAATTATTCTAATTATTTTTCTATATTTTTGTTTGGGTATATTTTTTATTCAATTTAAATTAAATGTACCAATTCGTATTTCTTTATAAATTTAAAATAAATCCGTAATTAAAAAGTCTTCGCCGTGCAAACTACTTTATCCATCATTAAATATCTGTCAAAAAAAAATGTTTATTGATTCCTCGCATTAATTCAGAAGGCAGTAAACAACAAACAATTCAATAACCAATTTGTTTAATTTCTGCATAAGAAGTTTAACAAATTATCTAAATATCCTTCACACTAATCTAATGTTCGGCGATGCGAGGTGCAAAAAGTATCTGATAAAATCAAATAATCAATGATTGATGAGGCTACGATGACAAAAGAATACTTTTCAATTTCCATAGGGCTCATGGAAATTCAAAACGATTCTTTTGAATAAAAACAGAAAAGAATAACATATTGTTATGCATGTTATTCGGTACAGGCGAAAAACTTACAGACTCTAAAGACAAACACAAAAAGTTATGTTCTAAATACAAAAATTGTAAACGAGGCTTAATTTAATAAAGCGGAATTTTTGAATTTTCGTTGGATTTTTTAGTCCATTTATCAGAATATATTTTGTATTGTTCATACATATATCCCTGACATATCTTGACATTGGTAGCTATATTACTTCCTTTGCTTATTGCTTCCATTGGGGCGATTAGGTCTTAAGCCTGAACTTCTGTGTAGCGTTTTTTCTGTTTTTGAACGCAAAAGTTCAAAAACTTCTTCATCGAAAAACAATTCAGTGGTTTTTCGGGAAGGTCTAGAGGCTTCCACTTCCTTGAAACTACACGTATTTTTAGAGCGCGTAGGATTCTCTCATCAAGCTGGTCTATAAGGGAGTTTTTCGAAATATAATTATCTTATCTTGATAATTATTTATATTTGAATATTCTTCATCACCGCAATCTTCATCTTCACTCCTATCGTTATTTTCAGATGGTGTTATAAAAACCTTATGTTGCTAAAACACTGTCATCTTCTTCTAGATTTGAAATTATTTCATTCACAGTCAATCTGAGCAAAAATAAAACTATAAAACTATAAACTATACTGCGCTCTCATATAAAGATAACATTTGCATATGATCCTACTGGTATAAATAAATGGTAAACAAGTAGAAATAACTAAGTCATAATTCAAACAATCAAGAGTAAATCAACGTAAAATAGAAGAAGTCTATCAAATAATATATGCATAATATACTTACATTTCGCGGCGAGACATTTTTTGTTAAATATAACACACAATGAAACTAATGTTCGTTTTTTTCCTAAAAACTCTACCCCAGAGCGAGCTCGAGCGCAGATTTTTTCAAAAGGGAAATCGAACACGAAGGGCGAAAATCTTTTGTTTACATATTTTTGTTGCATGTGTTGTGTTAGTATAAAGAGGGGTAAATCTCCCAAAATATACAGATCTGTTTTCGCTCTACGGTAGAGTCGTTTTGAAGGGAGACGAACAACTTAACAGCCAAAAAAAACTCTGGGGAAGAGTTTTACGAAAAAAAAAAACGACATAACCATGTACCGCGAATGTGGATCAACGGTAATTTAATTTGACAGTCAATAATACCAGTGATGCCAGAACCCAAAAACAAAAAGTGAATGTGTTCACACAAACATTAGAAAGGAAATAGCTGCTGTTCTACTAATGAAGCAGTGAGATGATAAGAGTTAAGATATCCACAATGAGCTAAGTTACCGCTTGCTTTTTTTGTCATTGCCTGCGGCCATTTGCAGCAGCTTTCACAAATTTCTGTACCGAATATATCACTTCATTGACACCTTGTTTACTCGCACGTAAGTTAGAGCGCCCTAAAAATGGAGGAACTTAATACTTAAGACTTTCAGGATTGTATGCATTTCAAACATAACAAGCAAAAAAAATTTTTGTTATCTAAACCGAAAACTTATTTAAGACTGACAAGATTGTATGGAATTTGGTTTTGTCAACAAAATTTTTGCTTTTATGTTGGAAATCCATACAATCTTGCAAGTCTTAAGTATTAAGTTTTTCCATTGTGAGAGCGCTTTAACTTTTTTTTAGGTTATAAGTCTCACGTTTTTAGTTTTCCCATTGTGAGAGCTCTGTTACAATAAACTAAACCAGTAGTATGGCTATCAATGTCAAGACATATCCGAAACAAGTGTATCAACTCAACAAAAATAAATGTTAACAATTGGACTTAAAATTGCGCGTTATTTCGAAAATTCCGCGCTATTTTTCATTAAACATTGTTTTTTTTTGTTATTCTGGTTGATTGAAGGTTATTGTGTACTTTCCATGAAATGAATTCGGATAAAAAAAACTCAAACAACTACAATCATTAAGTGTTTTCACCATTGGGACATTGCATCCTCGCATCGATGTGACAGATACTATACAAGACTATCTATCAGTTGAAATATCTTGTTGAATTTTAGATTAATAAAAATTCTTCAGAATATTGCAAGTGGACGAAAAGTTATTTTCCTTCTTTTCTTCCTCTTACTCTTCAAGAAAGGAACGAATCGAGCGAAAATAAATTTCATCGTGGAATTTCTCTATTTGTATTTGTAGTTAATAAATGTAAAAAAATAAATCGAAGAAAAATGAAAATATCTGAAAATCTAGTTGTATTTCCTTTAAATGTGCAGCTATTTTAATTAAATAATAATGTGTATTTAATTGTATACATATAGATATATGGAATAATAATTTTTTTTGTTGATGAAAAACTCAATGGGAATAGAATTTGGTAAATAGCTGAGATACTTTTAAGGTGTAGTGCGCTCGCTGCACCATAATTTCCTAGAATTATTTATGTAGTAATTAAGTGAAAAAGTAAATGTGAAAACAAAAATGAGAATCACACAAGGTTGTAAGAACTAATTTCGCAACAACAAATAAGTAAAAAAAATATATTATAGTAAATAAAAATCAAAGTTGCGTCCCATCACTCATGAATGACTTCATCGAGAATGCCAAAATGAAAAGAGAATACTAAGAAGAAGGCGAACGATGTGTAAGAGTACATGCAACAAAAACCACATTAGTACAAAAAGCTAACAAAATAAAAAAATAAAAATTTCATTCTAAAGCATTAAGCTGAAACATACTCGTATAACTTCACAAAAAAAATATTCCAGAAAATAAGAATACTTGAAGAAATTCATTGTTTATTAAAAATTCAATTAGATTTATCGCTTGAAGATTAAGCGTAAACTTTAAAATTGATAATAAAAAAATTTGTAACAAACAAAGCTTTGGGCTTGTGTGTTTTAGTTGAAAAAATAAAAACAAAAAAAACTTGCCAAAACAAAATAAATATTCAATTAAAAGAAAAAAAATTAGAGATGAGAAAATGGTTTAAGGGTTAAAAGTAATGAATGAATGACAAACAAAACCAAGTTAACCAATTCTACCTAAAACGTTAAGCGCTTGACACATGTTGTAAAAATTTTCAAAGTGCAAGCTAAAGAGAGATTTACAAGAAAGCAAAACAAAAGTAACAAAGAAATGAAGGAAAGCTATGTCAACAAAACGATGAAAAATAAATTTATATTATATTAACTATGTGAATATGACATGCTGACGACCTACACAAAACAACAACCCAAAGAACCGAATTTTAAGCGGGAATAGTGTGAACGAAAAAAAATATAATTAATTATATTTAAATATATATATAAATTAAATTAAATAGAATCAATATATATTAATAAAGAGTAAAGAGAATTATTTAAAATATTATGTATTAAAATATGTGTATTATAAGAACTTGATAAAAGCAAAGCGAAAACAAATTAAATAAAAATCCAATTTGAATTAAATATAAATTTAAACATTTACTCGTGCATGAAAACTTAAATGTTCTTCGAAATTATGTTGAGGCCCTTCATAATATTTGGTTTTACAGCGGCAAAAAAAATTCTCCGAGCAACGAGTATATGTCCTGCTTGATTCTATTTACGATGTCAACATCGCCGTAACGCTCCTAGATCTTGTGGGCTCGAAGAATTGTCCTTGCTCACGTACAGGGCTGACAATTCTTTTTAGGACTTTCTTATCGGACGCACCTAAGAGGCCCGAGAGCTTTTTGCTAAGCACGCAATTCCTGGATCCATATGCAAGACCATTTTCATGTCAGCTAGGATGTAATGGTTAAATTAAAAAAGCCCTTGTTGGCTTTAAGCGACCGTGCGCGTATTTCTGGTGACATGGTGTTAACGGCACAGCTCAGGATAAGACTTCTTGTACATCTCTTGGATTTCTACCAAAATTGTAAACGTTGTCTGCGCAACCAGTATCTGTATGTACTTATAGTGAATTTTTCCTTTTGTCGTTAAATCAAAGTTTCTCTCCATTGCCAGAATGAAGAGGAGGCAGGACAGTCCTGGCAATATTGTGTGTTTATAAATATTGCACAAAATGATCAATATGGGCGATGTGAAAATTGTTTGTGGGCTACGTCAATTATCGGCTGTGTTATCGGTGCTAACACCGAGTATAAATATTATTTGTGTCAATAGTAATTTTTATTACTAGATATATTCTATATTCTAATGGCACCTATTCAATATTCCGGTTGCCACTGGACAAAATATGAATTAAATTATGACATATAAAAACAAAAATACCGAAGGACGTGTCATAACTCTTTCAGCTCCATCTAAATACATGGGACAATGAGTGTTAGCAGCGTGCGTTACCACACAAAATATTTATAAAGAAAGCAGTATCATGAGTGCGAGCACCCTTGAATATTTATAGCATTTAAGTAATGTGTACCAATGACTCAGGAGCAATATTTATAAACGCACATTAGCTGTATTTTATTTGCGGAGGAATACGGCATTACAACAACAATTGCACTGTCGAATTCCTTCTTTGGATTTGGAAAACCTGCTGTTTTGCTGGTTTTGGCTGGTTTTGACATTCGAATTCCTTATTCGGATTCCAAATAAAATACATCTATTAATAATTTTATATTAACTTGCCGGTGTCAGTTTAAATGTCACTCTGTCCCGTTTTTTTTATTCTAAAGCTGTTAGTTGACAGTCCCGTGCGTGTTTCTGTGTAGATTTTTTTCGGAGGTCTTAATGGAATCTTTTGGGGATATTTGATGGTACTATTGGTGGTCTTTCGGAGGTCTTTTGGTGGCCTTTTTGGGTTCTCCACATTTCGCCGCCAATCCTATATC
This sequence comes from Nephrocerus scutellatus, assembly GCA_947095585.1. Lineage (NCBI taxonomy): Eukaryota > Metazoa > Arthropoda > Insecta > Diptera > Pipunculidae > Nephrocerus > Nephrocerus scutellatus. The sequence continues at coordinate 19,975,858 of OX352762.1, read as the reverse complement.
CATATTATTGCAATTTTATATACTTTATTCAATACTAAAAAGTATAAAATAAAATAATATTTTAAAACAAATTTAAAAATGGAGGTGTGGGCACAACACGACTTTCTTTTACCGACGGGGCCAGAATCTTCAGTAAATGTATATTAAATTGTTTTTTTTTTTAATTTTTTTTTATTTTTTTTTGTGTTTTGTTTAAATTTCTTTTGCACTTAACTTTTTGAGTTATTTGCAAAAACTCGAAAAACTGTCACTTCCGGCTGTCAAATTTCCGTCAAAATCATCTGGCCTCTCACAATTTATGTAAAAAGCTTAAATATGAATTTTCATTCCGATAAGTTCAGCCGTCTGGGCTGTAGAGGGGACACATACAGATATACATACAGACAGAGATTTTTTTATTTTCGCTTTTTCTGACTCAGGTGATACGGTAATGCAATCTGCAAAAATCACGAGTTCTAACATTTTTACGTTTACTATGTAAAATAAAGTAAAAATAATATATTTATTGAAGCATAACTAGTCACCTAAAATATGTAGAAAATAAAAATAGAGCAACTATAATAAAATAATATATGGTGCGGTCCAATGCATAGCTTCTCACGATCATGCGTACTGTGCGTGTTATATTTTTGTACACAAATGGGAGGCATCTATTGATCTATTATTCAATGCCGTATCCAAAAGGATAGCTGAGAAGATTTTCGTGACAAGTTATTACTCGGATGTTTATCGGACATTCGCAAGACGTGGTACCGTGAAAAATATTACTTAATATCGCATACATTGTGTTAAACCACCAACACCCCTTCCAAAAAGGTGTGTTCCATCACTATTCATAGCAGCGACCCCGATAGCTAAAGAAGCGACAGTATTTGATTCCAGGTGGTAAGTAAAATGTATACAAATTTTTAGTTGAAATCGTTAGAGAGTTAGGCACAAACAACGAAACATAAATTTTCTATTTTATATATCCTATAGATAGAAGATAGATTACTACCGAAACAGTGAGACAACCCACCGGTCGAATTACCGCAAATATCGCAGCCGTAAGTGCCTGGGCCTTTTCTCAGTAACGTAAACACTCGTTTAAGGTGCAATCAACACAGATTTGCCTTAAAACTTTTTTCATGTAGAACCCAACACTTTAAATCCTCCTTTTTCCCGAGAGTCTCTTCGATGTGGAATCAATTGGTCGAACACGTGTTTCCAGAATCTTATAATCTGCAGGCGTTCAAATTAGCCGTTAACAACTTCTTGAAGGATGATGGTTAAAGTATTAATAAGTTGTTTCTTAATATATAAAATAAATTAAAAAATAAATTGTTTATCAGTATTTTTTAAATTATTTTTATAATTTGTAATATTTTCTTGGTCAAGGTTTTTTGTAGTTTTCCCTGACCATGATTCATTGATTAAAGTATTTGGACTCGCGTCGTTCTAAATTCGTGTTCGTTTTTCGTATTGCTTTTCCAATGAATCAGGGAGAATTCTGAGAAAATAAATTGAACCCGGCTACAAACGTGAGGAATGTGATATATTGTAAATCACATTCTTTCGATTTTTATTTTATTTTGAATTTAATAAAGGGCTTAGCCCAACTTATTGCCGTGACGTAAGTCATTCAGGGAGTCATCCCTTGGCAATAAGTCTCTATATAAAAAAAAAAAAAAAAAATTAGCCAAATCAGTCGATTCTTCGCCGTTCACAGGAATTTGGAATTTCTCAGTCCACATTGTTGCGAATTTTGCCTAAAGATCATGGTCTGTGCCCTTACAAATCAAATTACCTCAAGGACTGAACTCTCTTGATCATTTGAAGCGCCTAAACTTCTCCAGAGCCCAATCTCTGCAAAAATTTGAAGAAAATCCTGAATTTAATCGAGAAAAGTCGAAAGTTCATCTTTGGCAAAATATGAGTTATTGGACAAACCCACATGTGCTTCTAGAGACTCCATTGCATCCACAAAAAGTGACCGTGTGCTGTAGATTCTTTGCCGAAGGTGTGATTAATAATAATAATCGGCGTGATAGACCGTTGCGGTCCAACGCATAGCTTCTCGCTACCATTTGTGTTGTGAACAGGGTGTCCCCTAATTCGTGCACAATAATTTGGGAAATGATTCTTGGGTATATTCTAAGAAAAAACTCGTTCTACAGCAACAGTATGGGTGGTTAAAAAAGACCTCAAAAAACGAGAAAATGGCGCTATTTCAAACCTCAACATGCCGTATCCGAAAGGCCAATTGAGAAGCTTTCCGTGAGAACTTACGATTGATTTACATTTGTGGCATTTCTTTATTGTGTTGACGATCGACAGTTCTTGTCAAGTCAGTCTGACATTAAATAAGTGCCTCTATGACTTTAATGGGGGCATTTATGACATTTAATTAGTGCGTTTGTATTCTTTTCGATAGCGGAATTCATGATACGTAAGTTGAAGCGGGTTCGAAAAGAAGGTATCGAAATAGCTTACGACTCGCGGTGGAAATCATGATAGGCCCCCAGAATTGGACTTGGACTTGACATCATTCATATGTAGTTCTAATAAGATGGTGCTACATGCTTCTCGTACACAGCTGGTAAAACAATTGATCTATTGTAGGGGAAGTTCGGTAATCCTACAATATCGAGAAATGATTCGGTCGAATGTCAAGCTCATGAGATTTCACGTCGTTTAATTTCTTTTTATGGGTTTACGTTAAGTTTTTGTCGTTTATGCCAACAACGTTAGAGGAGCTCAGTAACAATATCGAACGCGAAATTTCCAACGTTCCGGCCGATATGTGTGGAAATTGGCTCCAAGGAATCGATCGCTGCAAACATGCTCGCGGTGTCATATGAACGAGATTCAAGACTCTTCAAATGCAGGAACTCAACCATATAACATCTAAGCTGCTGGTATATATATATATTTTTTTTAATTAAATAATATATTTCGATAAATACATATTTATGGTATTGTAATCTAGTCACTTGGACTAATAAAGAATTTTAATTTAACTTAATTTACTACGGTTGCCATCTATGAATACTTCCCATTGGCGTTTCATAGGATTTGAAGAATGATTGAGTAAAATCAAGCATTCTATACAGCCACATCTTTGTCGTGGAAATTATTTGTTACTACATATTTATATTTATTCGAACGGTTTAGTTGTTTTAAGCCTGTGTATTACATTGCTTTTGTCTAATAGCTTAGTTGCCTCCATGTTCACATGTTGGTGGAGTCTTACTCTGTGTCTTTCTGCAATAACCCGAGCTTCCTCGGTCACAAAAACAATTTTAAGGTCTCGATGAAGATCATTGTTTCTGACGTACCACGGTGCATCAACGATGTTCCTTAATACCTTATTTTAAAATCTCTGGATGATATTCTTGTTGCTCTGTTTGGTACAACCCCAAAGTTGAATACCATAAGTCCAAACCGATTTTAATATTGGCTTATAAAGTAGAAGCTTTTGTTGTGTGTTGATAGAGCAGAGTTTCTTCCTATCAGCCAATACATATTTCTATATTTGAGTCCAAGTTCTTTCTTTTTCTTTTTGACATGTGTTTTCCACTGAAGTTTTGCATCTAAAGTCATGCCGAGATATTTTGCTGTGTTCGCACACAGAACAGTTTCTTGATTAATTGTAGCTGGAATATATATTCCAACCGTTTGTTTGTGAAATTGATAAGAACTGACTTAGTTTGATTAATTTTAATTCGCCATTTTTTAGTCCAACTATATATTTTATTAATAGCTGTTTGTAACTTCTGCGTTGACTCTTCATTGGTTGTTCCAACTGCAAGTATAGCCGTGTCATCAGCGAATGTCGCTACAATATTGCTTTCTAATACAGGAAGATCATTTCTGCATAAAAAAGCTCTCAGCTTATAGTTCAATCCTTGATGTCAAACTTTATCAAAAGCCTGTGCGACATCCAGAAATATGGTTGCACAGATTTTCTTCTCTTCTAAAGCTTTTTCAATAGTATTGGTTATTCTATGTATTTGATCTATTGTTGAATGTCGTGTGCGAAAACCAAACTGATGATTTGGGATCAAATTTTTCCTCTCAATGATCGGATTTAACCTTTTATCAAAAACTTTTCAAAAAGTTAAGACATAAAAGGCAGTATTGATATAGGTCTGTATGATGTAGTTTCATGCGGTGGCTTCCCTGGTTTGGGAATCATGATAACATCTGCTATTTTCCATAGGCTGGGGGCATATTTGATTTTAAAAGCAGCATTTAATAGGTTAGTGAGTTTCACTAAGGCTTTTCTTGGTAGTCTCTTTAGAATTTCTCCAGTGATAAGAGCAAAGCCTGGGGCTTTTTTCGCATTTATATTGGTTTTAATTTCATTCATGTCTTCGGAAGGTGTAGTTAGTGGGATTTCTTCACTTTCTTGAAATCCATCTTCATGCATTATTTCAGTTTTCAAGGAGTTGTGTGGTTGAAAAATATTTTCAAGATACTCAGGAAAAATATGTGCTTTATCCTTATGGTTTCTGGCCCATTTTTCATCTGCATCTGAATCTGCATTATTGGTTGCTTTATTTTTTTTGTTGCCTAAGGGAATAATCAGTACTACTGTCATTAGTTAAGTTTCTTAGATAGTTACTGATTGTATCATTTTTAAAATCTTTGATTTCTCTTCTTAATTGTTGAGTAAGATTGTTCAATTTAGTTTTATCTTGGGGGAACCTTGTTTGCTGTCATTGCCTTTCTTTTTTCAGCAAGAAGTTTTCTGATTGTGCTAGGGTAATTATTGCCCTGAGTTTTTATTTTTATTGAGGGACTATTTTCCCAGGCCGATTGTTGAATGTTATGTACTCATTTTTGTACTTCTTTTTCCAATTGGTCCTCATTTTTTAGCTGCTGGTATATAAGACAATGGTCATACCAGCACTTACATATGGATCCGAGACTTGGTTGCTTAGCAAAAAGCGTTCTGAGCTCCTAGCCCCGTTCGAGAGAAAAGTCTTACGGAGAATTGTTGGCCTCGTATGTGAGGAAGGACGATTCCGGAGACTCTATAATGATGAGATCTACAAGCGTTATGGCGATATCGTGAAGAGAATTAAGCTCGGTAGGCTCCGGTGAGCAGAACACCTAACTCTTATGACCGAAGAGGATCCTGCTCGGAAAGTCCTTTGCGGAAGGATTTATGAAACACGGCAGAGAGACCGGCCGGATGGCGTAGACCAGAACGCCCAAAGTTTAGGGATGCCAAACGGCTCGAAATCGGGACCGGTGAAGTGACTTTTTGCGGGAGGCCAGAACCGGACCCCGGTTTTAGAGACAAATATGATGATTATGCTATTTTTGTACTGTTTAGATAGCATTTAAGTCACTTTCCCCAATCAATGTTTAAAAATAAACTTGACTTTATCTAGGTAATGCAAGTTTCTTTTTACAGTCGAAAGCCGAAAGCTTATAATTTTTTAGTGTAGCTTTAATGTTATTAATAAAAAAAATACTAATATCCAACAGGCGATCATTGGAAACAGACGAGCGCTGTATCATTTCAAGATCCTTATTTGTAAAAAATTATAAAAGCATAGAGAAGTATGTTCGAGAAACTAATAGCTCTAGTTTAATCATTAGAGAACATAGTAAACCATGGATTGACTCCTGGGGTACGCCTTTGTAAAGAAGAAATAAATTCGAGTAGATATCATTAACAAATACAGCCTCTACTCTTTCGTTTAAGAATAAACTAAATAATGAACGTGCTCAAAAAAAAAGTTGCTGTTTTTTTAGCTTGTCTATAAGTATTAACCTGTCGACTTCAGCTTTGGAAAAATATACAAAAACTAGAAACGCTAATTGGAATGTGTTTTCGCTGTGACTGCAGTAAATAACAAAATTATTTTATATGTTAATTCACTAGAGTGCATAAAGGCTGAACCAAATTTATTCCATCAGGAAAAGTGTCTGATTTCATTGGTGGAAATCGAAATTATTGGGTGGATTTTATCGATCTGTAGTGCAGTTGTTGAAAATTACTGACATTTTACAAATCAATACAAAACCTTTCCCAAGAAAATTACTTGTGAAAGGCTGTGACAGCAGTAAATAACAAAATTATTTTATATGTTAATTCACTAGAGTGCATAAACGCTACTTTCGAAGCTAGTTTATAGTGTATAGTCATTTTTGTCTATGGTCGTGTGAAAAATATCGATTTGGCACTAATATCAACCAACCCCACCCCACCACACCGCTGACCACACCCTTATTTACCTTAACTCTCACTTGAAGAACATTTTACTACCGAAATAGCAAAACTGTATTCCTAGCTTACCATCTAGTATTTAGCACTCTCATGCCTTGCTTACTTTGCTTACCGCTTTCCGACGGTCCCTTCTAATTTTTTTCACCCTCTTAGCTAGGCAGAGAAAATACATGTCTGGTAAGCCTCAACGCCACCAACAAAACATTAGACAATAATTTAATCGCAATTTATTAAGTTTTTTTTGTTCGTATTTAAAAGCTTAGATTGTATTTCTATGGTCCAGAAAAACACATTTAAATATTTTTTTTATATTTCTTTATTTTACATATATTTTTTATATTTTTTTTTTTACTTTTAGAAATTTGGTTAGAATTCATTTCTAAGAACTAAAAATTATGGATGGCATAATCTTGAGCTTAGAAATGCTTGGAGGCATAGTGCCTCACAGAAACAGCAAGAAAATGTTCCGGGTTGATAATGCAATTGGTCATGAATACCAATTGTACGCCGTGGATAGTGGAACATTGCATCGCTTTCGATATGTAGAACGCCGATGAGATGTCCACTCGATTAATATTACCGAAAATCCAGTTGCAGAGTTAGTTCATGCCGTTCGCATTGGTGATAGCAAGGATTTAGTCATTCTTAAGGAAATACGAGGCATTTATATATGTATCGGGTGTTTCAACAGGTGCGCTTCAACTTTTCTCCGATAGGGACGGCGAACGACGCCATATTTTTTATTGTTCTTTTGTCATTTGGAAACTTCATTAGTATACATTTTATTATGAAACGCTACACTTGTTACCAGTGATTGCAAATTGTGCAAATTTTTTATCAAAATAATCGTTCTGTTGCCGCTACTTTAAGAGCAGATTTTCACCGAAAAATCATCTTCAGCGATGAGGCTCACTTTTGGCTAGAAGGATTTGTCAACAAGCAAAATATGCGTTACTGGGCAGAAAGCAACACACACGTGATTCATGAGGCACCGTTGCATCCCGAAAAAGTAACGGTTTGGTGCGGATTACATGCCGGCGGCGTAATTGGGCCATATTTTTTCATCGACGATAACGATCGCCACGTTACTGTTAATGGAAACCGCGATATGATAAACGATTTTTTTTGGCCGCAATTGAATGGAATGGACTTGGACGACATGTGGTTTCAGCAGGACGGGGCCACATGCCACACAGCACACGATACAATCGCGTTATTGAAGACTAAGTTCGATGAGCGTGTTATTTCGCGAAATGGGCCCGTCCAGTGGCCGCCGCGCTCGTGTAATTTGACACCTCTAGATTATTTTCTTTGGGGTTATGTGAAGTCATTGGTCTATGCCAATAAGCCGGCGACGTTGCAAGAGCTCAGAGCCAATATTGAACGTGAAATTGCTGGAATTTCGGCCGATTTATGCGAAAGAGTGGTCGAAAATTGGGTTCAAAGATTGGACTTCGTAAAACGTGCACGCGGTGGTCATGCAAAAGAAATCGAGTTTCATACTTAAATGTATCATATGTATATGTTCAAATTCGTTAATAAAAAAAAAAGTTAGTTCAAAAGTCGAACAGTTTGTGTTTTATTCAAAAAAAAAGTTGAAGTGCTCTTATTGAAAAACCCTGTACATATGTGAGTATCAAAAGATCTATTTGGCGTTTAAAGTAGAAAGTGACTGGTTGAATCCTGGAGATGAAATCAGCTTTGCCAATTTTTATTTAAACAAAAGCTCAATTCTCGGAATGATGACGACTGACAGTAAGCAAAGCGTTAAGTTTTACAATATAATGTTGGAAAATTTATTTATTGGTAAAGATCCTATTCGGCCGTTGCTTGGGAATATGACAGCAGCCTTGAATAAATATTACCTTGAAAGATCCAATAAAATGCTCGCTAATTTAAAGAAACAGGAAAAGGATTATTTGGTAATAAGCAATGCTGCCGGCTTGAATGCTTTTCAATTTAGTCCGGAAGAAAACATCATTCATGTCATGAAAATTCCTTGCGCTGGAAGTGCAGAAAAAGGTGACGTTCTCTTCTTCCCTGATCTGACAGGTCAAGATGAGTGGAATGACATTGTCCGGGTCAACTCGAGTGGAATGTTTGTGTATCAATACGACAATGGGATCGCCAATTACAGGTTCATCAATTACAATCCAAGGTTTTCTAAAGCCAAAAAATGGACAACAGTGCACTCTCGGACGTTACGATTCGGCGACATTAACAATGACGGTCGTGATGATATTATCTTCACTGGACCAGGAGGAGTTGAAATACTTTCATACAATCATTTTACCGATGAATGGAAATCCCTGCTCGATACTTCAAAATTATCACCAAAAGAACGCGATACAACACTTCTCAATGTGTTGCCTCGATATCAGAGATCGGTATTGTTTTCACATCACTCGGGAAGATTTCACTTGTCGAACATAGTCCAAGTGCCTTCTGAAGTAATCGAAGTTTCTCCAATGGACGAATATTTTCCATTGCCATTAAATAGCAATGCAATTGCTCCTTCGCTAGGGCCGTAAAAAAAGAATGTAAAAAGAATTACTCTTGACTTAAGAGATCAAAATATTTGGTCCGACGTATTGGATTCCTTAAATCTTGCAACAGGAAAACCAAAGTTTGTTTTGCCTTTGGTTGATGATCCGCATTCACCGGTGAAACTACGTCTGTTCTACGACGGCAGCAACAGTGGCACTGGAACGCTAGGAACAGGATGGTCCATTCCACAAAACTTCATTGCTTTGGACCATCAAAATAGCGTTTTTGAAGAAGATAAGAGCTACATTTTGGTAGTTGATAATATTCCGCGAAAGCTTAAGCTGTTACCTGGTAATTCAACTGAGAAAGTCCGCGTTTATGGGCTGGAGGATGCTGACAACGAGCATCAGCAAGATAAATTTAGGGCTTAATTCTATCCTTCCCGCAGTAAGTGGCAGATCGAGTTTGGAGCTGATCATAAGCAAATATACGGATATTTTTCGAAAAACAATTACGGAGCTGTGTTTCGAGAAGTTACTTGGACGAATTGGCGAGGTCTTGGATCCGAGGACATTAAACAGGACGAACGTGTTAACACGTGGTACTTAGGTACTGCAAAAGTTGGGGGATCAGTTTTTATGATGGAATATGATATGTTCATGGAATCTGTAAAGATTAGTACCTTGAAATATACCAGAGGTCCACTTGAAGAAAATATATGACAATTACCATGCGATAGTATTTTTCTACGAAAATAAACAGCCCGACGAGTATAAGCGGTTTCCGGAGAAAGACAAGCAGGGAAATTACATTCGCTATATGACACAAACCCGATTTCTTTCTGGTTACATCTACACTACAAGTACTGTACAGCAAAGTGTCAATTTCAGATACCGGATTAATGGCAGCGCACGTTTTCTTACTGAAGTACATCAAGTATTCGATTATATCACAGCGCCAGTGATGCAGTTCAATTACACCGAGTTGCCGGAAAGCAGATACGTTCTACAGAACATACATTTACCCACGGGGGCTGAGGTTAATTTTAATTACTCTTCGGTGGGAAAAGTGATTCCTGTGAACAAAAACATAAGTCAAAGGCTCATGGTTTCAGTTAATTATTTCAGATTTCACGCTCGTATCTTATGTAGACAAAAGAGAGAAACAACTTGTCTTACGCTTGTTCAACCACGATTTATCTAAAGAGATGTACTCATCGGCCCAAACAAAGTCTACTAAAAAATGGCCTCTTTTGGCTATTACAAACGCAACAGAACACTATGAAATTCTGGTGGGACACTCCTACCTAGCTGTCGTTCTTTATTACTCAACTGAAAAATATCTGTGCATGGTTGGACGACTCTCGAACGGCGATTGGCAGAGAAAGTTTAAATGCCGACCAGGAATTGGTAGTGAATCCAATATATTAGGTGGAACTACGTTCGTTTTAATCTCAGATCCTGGAAAAAAAATTCAACTGGACGAGTGGAATGAAGACATTAAAAGTTGGAAATCGATCAACATGTTAAAGAGCGCAAATTCGTTCACCAGTGTAGCTGTCTATGGAAATAAATTCGCTATATACAATGAAAAAAAACCTTTTTCTGGGATAAAAATAAAAAATGGCATCTTAGGAATATAGACGTCTTTCCCGGTTTCCTCAGCACAACACATGACACTGTGAAGAAATTTGACTTCAAGCCGAAAATGGAAAAAATCGTCTTCGGCTTTTTCCGCAACAATGCGCTGAAAATGAGCCAAAATCTGCTAATTTTAAGTTCCTTTGATCTTGAAAATGGTGAGCATTTCATAACTAAAATAAAAGCGTACACAATTGGGCGCGAACACACTGTTACCAAGAAAGTGGACATAGAAATAACTCAGGATAAATTTGCAGAGCCACCATCTTATGTGGAAAGGGGTTTTACATATAAATAAGTTTACGAAAATGAAAAAGTAAGAATATTGGCAACCAAATTGAATGATCCATCAAAAAGTAGATTACTTCCCTCTCCAACGCAACTTTTTCTCCTGGACTTAAGGAAATATTCCGTAACATTGAGTGGACAGCGATTTATGTGTAGGGAAAGTAAATATACGTTTGGCGGAGTAAATTGGCACTACAAGGCAATTGCAGAAGATAGAAGTCTCAATGAATCAGAATTCATTGAATTGGACGATAAGTTTACGCTGCACAAGTCCGATGCAAAATCGAACGTGCATCTTTTCAATGCCAAAAACAATGAAACGCTTTTTGATTTCGGGATAGAGAATCTTACATCTGTCCATATTAAATATTCAACATTTTTGGCAACTCAGCAGCCAGGAAACGCTATTTCTCTTGTGGAACTCAACAATGGCAAGGAACCACATTAATGAATTTAACCAAATAGAAGAGTTCACCACTTATACAAAAGCATCATATAAAAATGGCGGAAGTTTTGATAATCCTATGTGCGAAATTAGATTGAATCCAGAAAAAGGGTTTTATGAGTATTTTTCCCCATTTGCGTTTCACAAACGATGGAAGTTGGCTAAATCAGATTCTTGGGATATATCTCCAGCTACATTGCAGCATCACACGGCAAAGTGAAGCACCTTGCTTCTTGACACCGTTGACATAGACAGCAATTCATATGCCATCAGACTTATGTACTCCCTAATGGAGGAAGCATCAGTGATTATTGTTAGCGATGCTGTGGTGCTAAATCGGACTGTTGACATAGCAACTATAAGCTGGGGCAAGGATCAGTCAAGTGCTAATCGATCAAGCCAAGCAATTCCAACTGATGGGGAGCTACTGATGGTGAAAGAAGCAAAGCGAGTAATGGTCTGGATAGATGGCGGACTTTACTTGGACGAAAACACTGACATCTCAGATCAACTGGCGTTTGTGGTCAAATTTCAACACGTAATGCTATTTAGTCGAACTCGTGTGCATGTGACCTACAAAAACGCTCTGCATGAAGCAATTCAGGAGGTTTCCCTTAGCTCTGTTAATTCCGCTATTATTAAGGAGGGTTTGCGTGACGAACTAGGCAGGCAGCGCATATCGGTTCAGCAGGTTGAAGTAAGACGTAAGCCACAGGAATCAATTATGGCATGTACCGCCAATCTTGTAACCAACGATGATCCAAGTGTTGCAGGTGCTGTGTGGGAGACTGGGCACCTCAAAGGTCAAATAACGGAATTAGTAGGGCATCAGTTTGGGTATAGTGAAATCGTCTACGATAGTAATCCTCTGAATAAAATAATAAAAATTGGCCAACCAGGGGAACAGTTTTCAGGGTATGAAGATTTTGCAAAGCGTTTTAATTGGACCTCATCCAATAACTTGATCAATTATCGTTAGCCCCTCAGTAAAAACTTTAGACATCAAGTAACATATTTGCCTCAGGAAGTTTAAAGTATTTCTGTTTACAACGACAAAAACAAAAAGGTCGCTTCCTTTGTTTATGTTCCGAGCATCAGCAAAGGTCTATACAGCACTTACGACTACAATGAGAAGGGATTATTGACAAAGAATTTGCCTCCACTTTACTACGAAAATGTTGGAATAATTGACGCAACTAACTCGGATCTTGTTCAGAAGCTTGGTGATCATATTACGTACGACAGCAGTGGGAATATGGTTCGTAAAACCTGTCCAGATGCGGGTCCTGTCGAGTACATGTATGACAAGAACGATCTGCTGCGGTTTGTTATTAACTACTCCCAGGTCAACCAAACCAACGTGGAGTCGATCGCGTACTTTGAGTATAATGCTTTTGGCGAGCTCACCAGTACCGGAAAACTGAGAGATCCTGTTGCGGTAGAGAAACTTTCGAACCTGACAATAGCTTATCATAATAGGGAAGAGTTTCAAACATTTTACCACAGTTATTTCGAGCGGTATCCAGGATTTAGGGGACGACTCAGACGGGCGATAACAATGAACCAAAATGAGCCGTTCATTGAGGAAGCCATACTGGATGTAAACAACAACGCTATTAGCAAGAGATTCATTCTTCCAGACGGAACAGACAATCCGATGATCCTCTCAATAAACAAAAGGTACGAATGCGGTCTGCTAAAGGAAATACTCTACCCAGCGGTAATGTTTGGAAATCGTCTCCGGGTAACATATGAACACGATAAGCTAGGTCGAATAATATCCGTGGGAGTTCCTGGCCAGCCAAACCGATTTCGGAAATTGACTTACAATGCCAACAATCAGGTCGTCACCGAAACAATTGGACTGTCTACCAGCTCTAACTTTAAGCGCAATTTCAAGTACAACGCTCCTGGATTTCTTATTGAAATCGACGATCCGTTCCTACGCCAAGAAATCTCGTACACTGAAAATTACTACGATAGTCCCAGTTATGGAGATGAAACAATCACAAGAACTAAGTTTACAGCCAAGTGGCATGTAACGGTAAATAGCTATGAATTCGGTCTACGCGATTACTCATTCGAAAGCAATACAATTGCACCAGAAAAATCGCAGATGTGTTACAGTGCACTGAAAAGGTCAGGCTACATAGACGCTAACAATCAACAGGCCCGGGTTTTCTATCCAAATCTTGAGATTGAGTTTCCGTCAGTTTGCTCATTTGGAACAACTTGACAACAAGTGCGGCATATTCTCGAAAGTTATGGTTTTCCAAAAAAATATGGATACCGCTTTGATTATGGAAATTACATGGAGCTAACGAAAGCAAAATATTTTGTTGGTGAAAGTGACCAGGAGCATGAACCTCTTCAGCCTGATACGTTTTCCAATGAAATACTCGGAGTAAATGTCACAATGTCAAATGCTCCATTTGGAAAGAGTTGAAATCATATGGGTGCATCGTAGAAGACAACGCCAAGACCGACACGACATGGGCACATGGCAAGTCAGGCAAATCATTTGTACGGAACACACTCTACTATGATTTGAGGGCATTAAACAAATTATATGGTATTTACACCTCACTTTTGCAAAAACTCATAGCAAAAAGTTTTGCAAAAGGAGAAACGATGGCAGACTTGAGTAAAAAAAACCGGTAGAGTCTTAAGACAATGGCTTGGCAAACCTTTAGGAGACAAATCGATACGTAAATCTGCAAGAGAAATTAGTCAGATGTTACGCAAAATTACTGAGCCGATGGATGGAGACTTTAACAAGTTGTTGGCAAAATTTGCCAATCACAAACGCGAGATTGTGGGCGTTCTTCTGAAGTACTTTGCTACAGAGCTAGGTCAAGCAGAATTCGACTTGGAATCATTGATGCCAATGGCAACCACAAGAAGTTCTACGTGGGCTTCGAACGCTACAATATTGAATACAAACCAAATTCCAACCAAATAAGTCTAGTTAGTCAAACGGACTATAAAAACGGCGTAAATTCGCAGGAGTTTCTAATGCTGCATGACAGCCGCGGCAATGTGATCCAGGCACTACACAGAGGAATACAGTCGATGGAATATCACCCCGTTTCGAATCGCGTACAGGAAGTTCGCATGACAAATGGCAACACCATCGAATTCTATTATGACAGCTTGGGAGAACGGGTACTCAAGCGAGTGACAAACCAATATGGTAGACTTATGTCGGAAATGCATTACCTCCGTGATGAACTTGGACGTACACTGGTAGAGCGAATGGTAACTTTTCTGATGGGCGGCCAAAACCCCGATATTCTTGTGACGATGTATATTTACGGTCCCAAAGGACTTGTGGGGTTTGTTCGTCGCGACTTGTTCTACAGCGTGATCTCACACCGGCCAAGAATGGGATTCTGAAATCGGCTTATACAACTATCATGCACGATTTATGATCCTTCAATCGGGCGATTCTACCAGACCGATCCCAAGTCCCAGTACTTTAGTCCGTACAAGTATGCTGGTAACTCGCCAATATCTATTGTGGATCCCAGTGGAGAGTATGCCATTGTCTTAGCGGCAGTTGCATTTGGTCTGTTAGGTGCGTATCTTGGAGGTGCAGCCGCCAATGATAAATTTAATCCCGTCGAATGGAATTGGAGCAGCGTCAGCACATATGAAGGAGTTATTATTGGAGGTATTGGAGGAGCATTGCTTCCTGTGACGGTTTCTCTATCTGCTAGTTTTATAGGAGCTTCTTTGGGACTTCAAGCTATATCATTTTCTACTGGGGTAGGTATTGCCTACCTTAGTTCTGCTACAGTAAATGAAAATGAATGGAATCCAGCGGAATGGAATTGGAGTTCACCTGTGACATACAATGCTGCCTTTCAAGGATTCGCAATGGGTTACGGAATTCCCGGTGGCGTCGGAGTAAGTATCAAGCATTTTAATGCGCTTGGCAGTATTGGGAAACAGTTTTTCGGCACAGGAACTTTTGTAACAGGCACCGCTTTGGTAGAGCACAGTGTGGGAGGTCAGTGGGATTTTACAAAGCCGGAATTATGGAATTCATTGATATCCAGTATTTTTAGTGCCACAGATTTACCAATGCTTGCAAAGGGTGGACTTAATTTTATCAAAAAAAAAAAACAACCCATAAAAATTAAAATTTTTCTTGTAAATTCTCTAATTTTATACGCATGTTTATCTCCAATCCACAACACTTTCTGTAAAAACTTGGTAATGACCGGGCCCCGTGGTCGGGGGGCACCCATACAAATTTTATAAAAAAAGTACCCGATTTTTTCAAATTTTATACGAATGTGTATCTCCGATGGACAGCACTTTTTGTAAAAAGTTTGGAGACCCCAGGCCCCAAGGTCAATCCCCAACAATTTTTTTAAAAAAATTTACCCGATTTTCGTAAAAATTTTGGAGACCCGGGCCCCGAGTTTATGGTATTTTATAAACATGTGTATCTCCGATGGACAAAACTTTTTAGACATTTTTTGATCGAATAGGCCCTGAGGGCCAGGGGCAGGGCCATATATTTTTTTTTAAAAATTAGCTCGATTTACTTTAAATTTTAAACATATATGTATCTCCGATAGACCGAACTTTTTGTAAAATGTTTAAGGCTCGAGGGGTGCCTATATAAGTTTTTTAAAAATTAACCCGATTTTCTTTAAATTTTTAACATATGAGTATCTCCGATGAAAACACTGACATTGAACGTTGGAAGTGATCGGGCCTCAAGGTCGGGTCCCATACTAATTTTTTAGACATGAGTATCTCCGTTGACAACAGTTTTTGAAAAAATCCTTTTTTGGTGAGAGTAAAAATTTTGTCTTGCCCTTGTTAACAGTCAAATCAATTTTAACTGTTTCTGTCTCAATGCTTGCCAGTGACAGCTCCTTCCAATGATATCGGTGTGGTCAGCATATGCATAAAATTGTCGTGGAACTGAAAGTTTCGCACAATTATCTCGTGGATGATTTTTTTTATAGGAATTCGCACCTTTTTAATGCCTAGGCATGGAAATACTTTGATAGAAGAAGGAAAGGAAGTTGTGGTGGGTGAAGTTGAGTTCACACCCGAGCACTCACAAACTGGAATATTGTGCTCACAAACCCAAATTGATGGCTCTACATCTTGATTACTTTATACACGAACTCAACCGTATATGTGAATACAGCTGTATACGGAAACTGTATATCAAATGTACAGCTCGTATCATATGTACTTGCAATCTAGATCCTCCGAGTGGGAGCCAGTGGTTCTAACCACTGCACCACCGACACTGCCACTGTTGAAGAAATCACATGACAGCACGTCACGTTGCCTAAATGCTTGACGTCAAAAAAAGCAGCAATATGCAATGTATTTAGAAATCATTAAAAAGGGGATACCCACTTATCAATTGTATCATTAGAGAATTAGCTTTCCCAAATAAACTGCTACGACTATACAGGTTGATCATGACCATTGTTGTAAGTTAAGTAAAGATTTTGGATTTTTGGATTTTAGTATATGGCAGTGTTTAGCGAGTGCTGATCCATAGTAAGTCTGTGGTGCGTCTCTAAGTTTTTTAACATTTTCAACATCTTTTAGTTGTTTAATACGTTGGGTTAATGTTTTACTTGTTTCTCCAATATAACATGAATGACAACTGTTAGAATTGACTTTATATATCAGACCGCTTTTTGACTAAAAGGGATTTTGTCTTTTAATTTTGTGTAAATTTCATAAGTTTAACTTATAACTTAGAGACGGACCACAGAATTGCTATAGATCAGCATTCGCTAAACATTGCCACATACTAAGAGCGTGGCTACACGATCATTGGAATGAAAGTCATGTCAAGCTTAATAGGTAGGTTTTTAGTGAGTTGGAAAGAGAAAGCTTGATTCCACCGAGAATCAACCGAAAGGCAACTACAAAAAATTACTTTCGGCGAAAGCATGAACGTTCTATACGGCAAAACAACAACAAATTGACGAACATACACATAAACACACACAAATGCATGATTTCGATACAGGGAATGTTATTACGCTAGATTTACATTTTTGGCGTGCGAGAAATGCGAGAAATGAGACGAGAGAAGTTGTATATTTTTCAATGTTACTATTTATCTATTATGTTTAATGCTATAGATAACATTTCCCATGTTACTATGTATAAAATAACTACAGCATTCAACTTCTTCAATTTAGCTATAGTCGCCCGCTCATTTTTTCTCGCACCGTTATAGTCAAATTGCTCACTTTCGGAGCACAGCCGGAAAAACAGGTATTCGCGTCTGATTTCGAAACGAATTTAAAAACACACCACCAACATTTCTCCCAGTTTTTATCAAAGAGGTTTGTAGTTTTATGGAATAAGCCACTTTCGATAATGTGTTCCAGCTACGATAACGGACTTTGTGTACTATGGTCTCTGACTCTGTGTGCATTTTCGCACTCGATAACACTGACTACGACTTAATAGCAAGAGCTATTTGTACCATAGGTATCGAGGTCTCGACCAACCTATGGATAAGGGCCATGCTAGAAAGTCGAAATATTACTTCCTCCTCTGGAGGAGTGTTGGTGTATGTGACTGCAGTTAAGGATTGTCCCCTTGAACTTGAGGTCTAAATCAAAAAAATAAAACAATGGATGTATACAATGATGGTGAAGCCAATTATTGCTTTATTGCATTATTGGCCATCGCGAGGTGGCCGAAAGTTCTTGAACGGACAACGGCAACTAAGTTTTAGAAATTCCAAGGAATTGCATGTCTCGGTATCATGGGTGCCACGCGTACCTGCCCTACAGCAGCATTAGAAGCTGTCATTGGATTTTTATCACTACAAATCTTCAATAAGTGGCGTTATTAAGCTGCAGATAAAATATGGGTACAAACAAGGTGACCATGTGGGACCGGAAAATGCTTTACTCAATTCCTAAAGGGACATATTTTGCGTTATCCCCAACATCATGGTGACGGAGTACTGTTTCGGCAAATTATTTGAGGTAGAGATATTGGACCGTGTAAACTGGTCTAATGGTGCTAATGGTGTTCCGGCAAAGGACGCTAGAGTTCTGGTCTGGTTCACAGATGGATCGAATATGGAAACTGGAGTTGGAGCTGGTGTCTTTGAACCCAAGAACAAAGTCTCGATGCCAATGCGAATGAGTCCCACGGTTTTCCATGCTGAACTCTATGCCACTGATATCTGCGCTAGGATAAACCTAAATAAAGGTATTAATAGCGCTAAGATATATATATACATATATATGGTCATCAAGGAATTTCGGGTATCAAATGTGCAGATGTACTAGTAAGCTCAGAATCTGCGCTCATAAGACCTGAACCCTACTGTGATGTCAACTGGACTGCCGCCACAGCGCTGATTAATAATTGGGAGCACAGACTTTGTCTGGCTCACTGGGAAAATGTCTCAGGGCTGAGACGATCCAAACGATTAATCAGGCCTTATTCCTACAAGGAAATCCTTAATCTAGACAAGGATAGCATTAGAAAGCTGGTGAGATTTCTAACAGGATTCTGTGGCCTTAGCAAAATTAATCTAGGCTCAGACACGGAATGTAGGTTCTGCACGAAGGATAACGAATCATCTAACCACATTCTCTGTGAATGCCCAGAATAGCCAGAAAAATTATATTTTTTGCCGAAATATTGGCTGAATTTTTACAAAGTAAAAAAAAAGCTGATTAGTGAATTTAAAATTTTAATAAAGACTTGAATTAATAATAAATAACATTAATAAATTGTTATTATATTATCAATTAAAAATACTGGTTTAATACTTTTTTTGATATCTCATGAATGTAGGATAGATATGAACCTTTCATTTGGTATATTTTTCCCCATTTGGTATATATATACCGCCCCCTTCAAACACCCCCACATATATGTTGACAGCGGCGGTCCAAACTTTGCAGCCCCTCTATATTCAATGAAAGCATAAGCAAATATAAAGCGGAGCTTTTTGATTTCATGCGGTGTTGGCTTTTCAGACGAGGCGGTCTCAACTCTGAAAACCGTTTGGCGCTATACTGCAGATTGCTGCATTTTGAATGATTGTATAAATACTGGATTGCGCATGCATGCATGTGTGGTTTTTAGCCCTAAAACACATATCACTATATTACTACCATGATAAACAAAATTAATAAGATATGCTCGACAAACCTATAACATCTCTTTGACTGGTCAGCTGGTTGTAATATTTTTGTTGAGGGTCATTTCATAGTGATTTATCAAGCGCGTTGATTGTATTTTATGAATTAAAAGTGATAATAAAGTGATTTATATTTTGTGAATTAAGTGGTTTATATACTATATATATATATTAATTTATTTATTTAGACCCCTATTCTGGTTTTACCTCACTGCGAATGCCATACAAATTACTCATATTTACTGAATCACTTGACGTCATGCGCAAAAGAAGCCGAACAAGGAAGAGCAGGACAGAACATCTGTCGAGATTACCTTGGGGCCGATTATGTATCTGTCGTATTTCGACTTTCGACTTACGACAAGTCGAAATGCTCAAAGTCGTAGTTTCGACATAACGCAATTATGTAAGCATGTACGACAAAATTGTTTTCAAACTAATGCTATTGCTATTTCGAATGTATGTTTTGTTGTTGTTTATACCAAATGAATGTAGCAGCAAAATATATATTAAAAATTTTAAGTTTTATATTTTAGTGATAATTTTATAAATAAAATTAAAAAAAAGTAAAAATTAATACTTAAAAGTTATTTACGCGGTTGATTTCACACAGAAATAATCATTTTAAATACATTTATTTCCCAGTCAAAATCCAAAAGGTGCTTGACTGAAACACCAATAATTCAGACGAAACTACGACTAGTCGTATGACTCAATAATCGCGTTTAGTCGTAATTGCGACAAAAGTGACATCATTCGAAACTCAAAATGCTTATGTCGGGTTTTTTTTCGTAAAACTCTGCCCCCGATTTTTTTTTGGCTGTCAAGATGTTCGTTTCCCCTTCAAAACGACTCTACCGTAGAGCTAAAACAGATCTGTATATTTTGGGAGATTTACCCCTCATTATACCAGCACAACAACAACACATGCAACAAAAAAATTTAAACAAGATTTTCTTCGCCTTTCGTGTTCGATTTCCCTTTTGAAAAATTCTGCGGTCGAGCGCGCTCTGGGTAGAGTTTTTATGAAAATAAAATTAACATTACATAATCGACCCCCTTATTTTGTTTATCACGGATTTCTACGCTATTTTTTAATCGATTTCTCGTATCGTAAAGTTCGTAATGAACGCAGCCAATCTAATTTTATAAGACAGCTATATTTTATTGGAATACGAATAAGGAATTCGAATGTTAAAACCAGCCAAACAGCAGGTTTTACAATTCCAAAGAAGGAATTCGACAGTGCAATTGTATTGTCACAACGACTACATCCAAAAGCAATTTGAAGTTTGAGTTGAAAGTAGCGATTAAATATTTTTTTATGTATATTCAGATAATAAGAATTATTTAACAAACTGGAGAAACTGGAAGCTCTCAAAATGTCCTCGATGCGTCCGCGGACCAATATTCTCGATCGTCCGCTGGCAAAGGGGAAAACTGAAGTCTCGCAGAGCATAGTCGCATTGCTATTCAGTGAAATAGTTCAGTATTGTCAGTCAAGAGTATACACTGTACCCGAGTTGCAAGTTAAGTAAGTAATTTTGTTTTCATATTAAAGAAAAATATATTAACAATCAAGCCCTTAAGACTACACGAAATGGGACAAGACGTTGGAACCCGTATAATAGATATTTACTTTGTACGGGAAAGAAGTTCAAAGAGGGAAACGAAACTTACACAGTTGTTACTCTTCGTTAAGACAACAGTCTGGAAAGTAAGGCCTTAATAGAAAAAATATATCACAGTTAAGCGCTACATGATTCATTTATTTCAGAACCTTTTTGGTAAAGAGGCAGAAAAACTGGAGCATGCTCATGATGATGAACGCACCTATTACATTATCGAAAAGGAACCTCTTGTTAATACATTCATCAGCGTACCCAAAGACAAAGCGTCACTAAATTGTGCAAATTTCACAGCCGGAATTGTTGAGGCGATCCTTACTCATTGTGGATTTGTATGTGCTTAAATGTTGACTGAATTTTTATCATTTCTATGATATGATTTGTATTCCATCACACTTCTAGCCTTGCAAAGTAACAGCTCACTGGCACAAAGGCACTACATACATGGTGAAATTTGAAGATTTTGTTATAGCTCGCGATAAAAGATTGGAAGATAAATAAATGAACTGTTCATTTCCAGTTTCAAATTTCTTTATTAAAAGCCTGTTTAAATTCTCAATAGCGTATGCTTTACTTAGTTCCGAAAATGGTATCAGTATACACAATCAACCAAACTAAAAGATTTAAATGAATTTAAATTGACGATCTTTATATGCAACCTGTCCAGTACGGTACTGAGCCTCCCTAGAATCGCGTTCGGCCTTCAATGCCCAGGCATAGCCAGCAATCGGAAGAACAACCATCAACATGCCTGAAAAGAAATTCTTTCCAGTTGGTTTAAAATGTTCATAGTTGGAGACACGCATGGCCTGAAAGCGTTGCATTCCTGCGTCGAACTAAAAAAAAGATTAGCTATTAATCGTATAGCTCATGATTATCATGATGACATAACAGCACATAAGCAGCCAAAGCTGCAAACTTACCACAGTTCCGCCTTCACCGGTCGCATGGATATGCGGATTCGAAATTTGTTTATTAAATTCAGCGCGCAATTTCATTGCACGCTCATGTTTTTGTAAAATTAAACGCTTTTCGGCTGCTGATAACTCAGACATTTTTTAGCCGAACGTAAATACAAAGTGGGAAGCTACTAAAGTTGGAAATGTATGTATGTACTTTATTGAGATTTTGTTTTTTATACATTTTTTTAAATTCTATGTTTACATAGTCACTTAGGATTACTTATGAATATTTTGCCGACTTAGAATTGGTCAGGCTACACAACTTAGATATTAATTTAGTTTTATTTTAGAGTACATTGATGTTTTTAAGACTGAGTCTTTTCGTTTTATTTAAATTACGTCCACTCAAAAAGACGATGTCTAATATACAACTTAACCTAGAAATAATAAAATAAATAATAAATAGAAATAAATAATAAAGATGGTGAAAAAATTAAAACAACAGATAGGAACACCTATAGGTGTCTCTATCCAAATTACTGATGCCAGTAAACGATTATGATGGTAGAGAACCCAAATGAACTATAGCACTATATTCAATTTATATACATTGCTTTTTTGATAAAAATCATCACATTACAAGGTTCTGTGTGAATTTTTACATAAGACTATTTAGTAAAGGAACTTATATTGATAATTTATTAATATTTAGGAACAAGGTTACTTGTACTTGTATGCAATAACATTTCTTTAAAATTTTTATTTGTACATTTGTACATATGTTATTTTGTCAGTCTCAATTTGTTTTTGTATATTTTTTATTATTTAGAAAATGAATTGCTTAGCCTCTGTAGGTGTTAGGTAGTTGTTTTTTGTAAAAAGAGGAAGTAAACAAGCGGTCACTATCGGGGTTTTGAAAAAAGACATTGGAGCCCACATTGGAGATACTGATTGGCGACATGTAGTACCTATCATTAATGGACCAGTTAATATTATTAGTATATATGTTACGGAGGATAGGGTTGTCATGACCTTGTAGTGCAGATATTCTTCTGTTGGCAAGGAAAATCAGATAGTCAAACAAAGGGGATATACCAGAGTCTTCATAGATTAACTTATTGCTGTACCATTTTCCGGATGCTCTACGTCTTTTATTTATGCACTTTCTAATAAT
Organism: Nephrocerus scutellatus; assembly: GCA_947095585.1. Lineage (NCBI taxonomy): Eukaryota > Metazoa > Arthropoda > Insecta > Diptera > Pipunculidae > Nephrocerus > Nephrocerus scutellatus. Next base: position 19,952,904 of record OX352762.1, on the reverse strand, counting down.
ATACCGTTCAAATCTAAGAAGTTCAAGTGCGACATTAGGAGTGATTTGGAACCAGATAAGGAAACCATAGGCCATAAGGGGCCGGATTAGCGTTTTATACATAAGGAGCTTAGTTCTACTTTCAACATGTTTCGAATTAAGTAAAATTTTAAGCTTCGCAGCAGCGGCTCTGCTGTTGTTCAAGGCTTTCCTTGTATGCGGATTCATTTTGAGTCTTTCATGTAAATTGATACCTAGATATTTAATTGATTTTTTTAAAGGGATTTGGTTGCCCAAGATGGAAAGATTCAGAGAACGACTCTCTCGTACTGCAAGGTGATGACCTCTGCCAGAGGCATTGCGGAAGCAGATTAACTCGCATTTATTTAAATTCAAGGAAATTCCCCATTTTTCATAATAAGGAATTACAACGTTTAGATGCGATATTATTGAATTTAGGGCTTCATGCGGTCTCTCATTGGGACTTAAAAGAATGGTGTCATCAGCATATAGTATGGCTTCAGAACTAAGATGGTGAATTGGGAAGTCATACAGATAGAGGTTAAAGAGGAGGGGGCCAAGGATTGAGCCTTGGGGGACGCCTGCATTAATAGTGATGGGGGAGGAAGTTTCGTTTTCAAAGAGAACTGAAAGACTGCGGTTAGAGAGGAAGTTTTGAATTAATTTAATAAGGAATGACGGTAGATTTAGCTCGTTAAGTTTAAAGATTAGGCCCATATGCCAGACCGAGTCAAATGCTTTGGTTAAATCCAAGGCACAAGCAACAGTACAATTTTTATTTCTTAGGTTGTTTAAGATTTTGTCCTGAAAGTAAAGAAGAGCATGCTCTGTAGAGTGGCCACGTTTGAAACCAAATTGTTGATCTTGTATAGGGTTATTTTGTTCAAAAAAACTAAGCATTTTGGACCAATATTCTCGATCGTCCGCTGGCAAAGGGGAAAACTGAAGTCTCGCAGAGCATAGTCGCATTGCTATTCAGTGAAATAGTTCAGTATTGTCAGTCAAGAGTATACACTGTACCCGAGTTGCAAGTTAAGTAAGTAATTTTGTTTTCATATTAAAGAAAAATATATTAACAATCAAGCCCTTAAGACTACACGAAATGGGACAAGACGTTGGAACCCGTATAATAGATATTTACTTTGTACGGGAAAGAAGTTCAAAGAGGGAAACGAAACTTACACAGTTGTTACTCTTCGTTAAGACAACAGTCTGGAAAGTAAGGCCTTAATAGAAAAAATATATCACAGTTAAGCGCTACATGATTCATTTATTTCAGAACCTTTTTGGTAAAGAGGCAGAAAAACTGGAGCATGCTCATGATGATGAACGCACCTATTACATTATCGAAAAGGAACCTCTTGTTAATACATTCATCAGCGTACCCAAAGACAAAGCGTCACTAAATTGTGCAAATTTCACAGCCGGAATTGTTGAGGCGATCCTTACTCATTGTGGATTTGTATGTGCTTAAATGTTGACTGAATTTTTATCATTTCTATGATATGATTTGTATTCCATCACACTTCTAGCCTTGCAAAGTAACAGCTCACTGGCACAAAGGCACTACATACATGGTGAAATTTGAAGATTTTGTTATAGCTCGCGATAAAAGATTGGAAGATAAATAAATGAACTGTTCATTTCCAGTTTCAAATTTCTTTATTAAAAGCCTGTTTAAATTCTCAATAGCGTATGCTTTACTTAGTTCCGAAAATGGTATCAGTATACACAATCAACCAAACTAAAAGATTTAAATGAATTTAAATTGACGATCTTTATATGCAACCTGTCCAGTACGGTACTGAGCCTCCCTAGAATCGCGTTCGGCCTTCAATGCCCAGGCATAGCCAGCAATCGGAAGAACAACCATCAACATGCCTGAAAAGAAATTCTTTCCAGTTGGTTTAAAATGTTCATAGTTGGAGACACGCATGGCCTGAAAGCGTTGCATTCCTGCGTCGAACTAAAAAAAAGATTAGCTATTAATCGTATAGCTCATGATTATCATGATGACATAACAGCACATAAGCAGCCAAAGCTGCAAACTTACCACAGTTCCGCCTTCACCGGTCGCATGGATATGCGGATTCGAAATTTGTTTATTAAATTCAGCGCGCAATTTCATTGCACGCTCATGTTTTTGTAAAATTAAACGCTTTTCGGCTGCTGATAACTCAGACATTTTTTAGCCGAACGTAAATACAAAGTGGGAAGCTACTAAAGTTGGAAATTAAAATTGGTACTTGACACATTTCAGATATATTTTCAAATGTCAATAACGTGCGTTCATTAAATGATGTTATTATGCCTCGCTTTGGTTACGGCGTTTCAAAATAAAAATAATCAAGTACTTTTATGTCACCAAAATAATTAACTAAACAAACAAAAAAGCAAACAAAAGAATTTTGCAAAATATTGGATTAAAGAATTTCGTACTAGAAAACAATAAATTTATAGTATTTTTCTTAATTTTTACGTTATCAAAGACAAGTTGTCCAAGATAAAAAGCTAATTTAATATTTATATGTAAAAGTATTTTTTTTTGTTCAAAGATTTACTTTTAAATATTATTAATAAAAAGTTTACGTTTTCCATTTATTTTTAAAATATTTAAAACAGCTTAAATTTTTTTACGTGTTTGAAAATACTGAAAAAATACGAAACCCATAATAAGTATGGCACGTATTTAAATCTGAAATATGGAAACCCTACATATATTTACAGATGAAGTGAATTAGAAATTAAAAAAAATAAATTTAAAAAAATCAGCGACTTCAAATCAATTCTCACTACTTTTGTGAAGAGCAGCACAAAAGAAAAAAATGAAGGTGTGTCCACGACACGACTTTCTTTTACGAACGGAGCCAGAATCTTCAGTAAATTTATAATGAGGGCTATTAAAAAGTTTGTTTGTAAAAACGCTTTAAAATATAAATCAATGATTTTTGGAAATTTTTTTTATAATGAATGTTGGAGTCTCTGATTTAAGAATGATAAACTATTTCATTCATGCAGCTCCCTCTGATGTTCTTACAGTATGTCATCCCATGAGTCAAGTTTTTAAAAACAAACTTTTTAATTGCCCACCTTAATTTTTTTTTTAGATTTATTTTTTCATTTTTTTTGAATTTATCTTGCACTTAACAGATTTCTGATAAGTGCTATACTTTTTGGAGATATTTGCAAAAACTCCATAAACTGTATAAGTAAACTGCAACTTCCGGTTGGTCGAATTCCGCTTAAATCACTTAGGACCTCACAATTTATATAAAAACCTTAAATATGAATTTTCATGAAATCAAATGAATGCTGCAGTATATTAGTATTTGCCTAAAGCCTGAAACAGAATGGTGTGCCCTGACATTTCTGACAAGTTGCTTAGAAACAGCGTAAAGTTTTTTGGGAACATAAAATCAGTGAGATGGAGTAATTTTACTTTGTACTTTTTATTGAGAACTGTCAACTGTTTAACATGAAATAGTGGGTAACAGTCAAGTTCGATATTCTTTCACTGTCAGGTTAGAGCTCAGAGCTTAGGACCAGGGTTAGCAACCGTATGATAATTATCGTACAAGTACGATAATTTCAAATCACCGTACGATGTACTATCATATAACAGTATCGTACGTAAAAATAAGATAGTTTTAAGTATCGAAGAAATTAAAATAAAATGATTTTTTAAATTCTCTATATTAAGTTCACTTGCCCGTGGGTCGGTCGGTCGTCGGTCGTCTGTCGTGGAATCTTGCGATCAATTTTTAACCCAGTTCCCAAAGCCCGATTTTATTGAAATTTTGCACACATGTGTCTTTCCGGAGACAACACTTTCTATTAAAATTTGAGGCCCCTCGGGCCCCGTGGTCGGGGGGCTCCAATACAAATATTTTACAACATTTTACTCGATTTCCATCAAATTGTATACACATTTCTGATAGTTTTCTTTACTTTTTTACTTTTTGTAAAAATTTTGGAGACCCCAGGCCCCGGGTTCGTGGGACCCCATAAATTTTTTTAAAAAAAATAACCCGATTTTCTTTAAATTTTATATACGCGTGTATCTCCGATAGGCAGCACTTCTTGTAAAAATTTTGGAGACCGGGTTCGTGGGGTCAACATTTTTTTTAAAAAAATTAACCCGAATTTTTTTAAATTTTATATACGTGTGTATCTCCGATGGACAACACTTTTTGCAAAAATTTTGGTGGCCGGGGTCGAGGGGCCCCATACCAATTTTTCAAAGAAATTAAACCGATTTTCTTCAAATTTTATACACCTCTGTATCTCCGATGGACCAAATTTTTGAAGTGAACGGGCCCTGAGGGCCAAGGGGTGCCCATATAAATTTTTTAAAATTTAGCTCAACTTTCTTCAAATTTTTAACACATGCGATCACTGATGGACATAACTTTTTGTAAATTAGTTGGAGTGATAGGGCCCTGAGACCCGTGTGGTGTCCATGTAAATTTTTTAAAAATTAGCCCGATTTTCTTCAAATTTTAACACATACATATCTCCTATTAGAGAATTTACATGAAAAATTTTAATTTTTTTGGGTTGTTTTTTTAGAGATGTTTTTTTTTAAATTTATTAAGTTATTTATTTATTTATCAAGCTCTCTCTTTCCAACTCACTAAGAACCTATCAGTTTTGCTAGACATAACTTTCATTCCCATGCCTGTGTATTATGATTATGTATTATGCGTACTTTTCAGACATTTGTCTATAAAGCGAAGCATAAACTCCTAAAGCAACATCGACATTCACATTTGTACGACATGTGTTTTCTTGTCGACCTTCGATTAACATTTGACTTGGAACAAATATATTTTTGTTTGACTAAAGAGTCCAGGATTTTTAGAATACTAACCAAATTCTCGTAAATAAATAACTTACCAAATATATTATGTATATTATGTATGTATATTATGGTATGCATGCAGAGTTCATTAGGAATGAACATACTGTTTCTAATTTATATAATACACCCACATAATTGCTGTAATAAACTATATAATCAAAAAAAAAACCCATAAAAATTAAATTTTTTTATGTAAATTCTCTGTCTAATAGGAGATACGTATTAGCTGTATTTTATTTGGAATCTTAATCCGAATTCAAATGTCAAAACCAGCCACACAGCAGGTTTTCAAATTCCAAAGAAGAAATTCAAGGAGTGTATCTTTGTTTTGATATTGACTCGTAGTTGGTACTTGTGTTTCTGTTTTGTGTATTTATATGTGTATATTATAATAATAGCTGCATTTTATTTGCCGAGCGAGTTCGGAATTCGAATGTCAAAACCAGCCAAGCAGCAGGTTGGAAACCCTATAAGGTCGAGTTTTGAACTCGACTCTAACTCAACCTCTCAACCCTTCATGTAAACGTAGTAACAAATTAAAAATACGATAATTTTTGCTCGAATACGAGAACAAAACGCTTTTGGTACGATAATCGCTGAATTGCTAAAACTGCTTCGGATATTGAGATTATATTTAGATAAAATTGTCTGCTACAAATCACTTTATAAAATTAATTCTGAAATACTGAGATTCTGTGGCTATTGTTTATTATTTCACATTTTAACCGCGGGCCGTGCATACAGTTTTTTTTTACCAAAATTTTCAGCAAGAAGGAAAACAATTGTTTACTTATTTCATGCTTTTGAAATCAATTTAATTTCTGAAATGGATACTGGAACAGACATGAATCAATTCCCATGTCCGCTTGAAATATTCATAAAATACTCCAATGCTGTGAGTGTAGCCGAATATGATATTAAACATTATTGCCGCAAGAATAACTTATCATACGAAGAGAAATTAAATGATGATCAATATATGAAGACTGCTGTTAGAAATGTGTATAAAAATTTTTATAAAACACCACATCGGCGTGAGAAATTACCATTACGCCTATTTAAACTTAAGGCTTGTCCACAGCATGTCAAAGACATGATTTTAAAAATTCCAAGTTCAAACAACATCTGCGATAAAGGTAAATTGTGTGCTCTAGCTTGGAATTTTTTAGCTGCAGTTAAAATTTTTCTCCCAACAATAGATAAGGACAAAACGGGGAGTTTAAAAACAAAACAACAACTAAGCGCTAAGAAACTACAAGATAATGAGAACTGTGATGTTAACGGAAATTGTGAGAGCGCCAATGTTCTGCCAGAGAAAGAACCTATGGAAGTTCATTCGTATGTTAAATAAATGATTTTAATGTTTATTTGCTTATCTTTAATATATACGTTATTCAAAATTTAAACTTTAGAACGGAACCAGAGCCTTTTACCAGTAATTCTCAAATGGGTGCAATTATAGATACCACTGACAACGATGAATTTCCATGTAAATTTGAAACATTTCTAAAACACACCAATGCTAGGAGCATAGCCGAATTAAAAGTTAAGAGATTTTGCCGTAAGAACAACTTATCCTTTGAAGAAAAGAAAAATGATAAGAAATGTATGGAGAATGCTCTCAGAGACGTGTATCTAGAATTTTATAAAACACCAAATCTTCGGTGGAAAGATCCATTGAGGCAATTAAAAATTAAGCCTTGTCCACAGAATATTAAAAACATAATTTTAAACATTCCTGCAGAATGCGTTAAATACCGTAAAGGTAAATTCCTCGTTTTGAAATTTAAATTTTTACATAAAAATGCGTTTTTTTAACAGCACAATCTAAACGGCAGAAAATTCAGATTGAACTTGATACAGAAGTTACTTGTAAAAAACGAAGAACACTTTCAAATAATAGTCTTTCAGTTTCTTGTTCCTCTTCAGTTGCCATGCAGTTTCAACTAGCTTCTCCTTCAAGTCAAAATAGTTCAGTAGTTACAGTTATTGAAAATAACACAAAAATTTTAACAGAGTCAAATTTTAAATCCGGAATTCGCCGTTTTCGTTCATATGTTATGGGGCAACTTAGCAAATATGATTTAAACGATGCGGAAATTGAACTTCTTTTTGAACGGATCCAAAATAGTATTTACTCAACGCCGATGTTAATTGAAGAACAATCCCAACCAAACTTTACCTCTAATGTCACAACAACACAACCAAATAATACTCACAGAGTAGATGATTCACATCAAACCGATTCTTTAACTAATCACCGAGGGTCATGCGCTGTATCCATATCAAGGGTTAACAATACAATTGATTCTAAGTTATAATATTAAATAAATAAGTTTTTGCTTTAGAAAATGTCTGAAACTGATGTAACAACGACTATTACGAAACCACGGGGAAATGATGTAATACCTAATCTGATCAATTCAACTGAATGCAAAAATAAAGTACAGCAATTACATGCTTTCCAACAAAAGATAATTAAAACAAATTTACATTTTCAGGAATTAAATCAAAAATTACAGCCATATCCACTTTACACGATTATGCGTCTGAGTCGTGGCATAAAACGTAAAATATTGTCTGCAATTTTTGAAATGAAATTAGGAGATTTTTGTGATTATACAAATATCAAGGATTTTATTCTAAATAAAATCAAACGTAAAAATATGCAACCGGAAGAAATAGATAAGGAATTAAACGAACACTACATTTCTATCATTCTTGAGAAAAACACGTGGCCAACATGTTTGAACTTCCAGTTACACAACTTGCTTAAATATCTGCATTTAAAAGGTATTCTTATTGAAAGTTTATCGCTAAAGGATATATCACCAAAACTACTAAGTTGTGGAGAGCTGAGATTGTGTACAAATTTTGATTTTATTGTTCAACGAAATTACCTGGTTACAAGAAGCCGCATGCTTTCATCAGGAGATCTTTCAATAGTGTGCCTTGAAACTTACAAGCAATTATGTATAAATGAAACCTGGTTGGATGATATGCAATTTTCTGATGGGATTTTATCGGTAAGAACTCGATTTTTGTTTTATCAAAGCCAATTGAAGAAGGTGCAAGTGGATTTGTTTGTCTGTCTGTCTGCCTGTCATAGCATCTTGTAATCAATTTTCAGCCCACTTCTTAAGTCCCAATTTTCTTCAAATTTAAGGTTTCAGCGATAAGAACTGTTTTTTTTCAAAGCCAATTGAAAAAGGTGCCCGTGGAATTGTTTGTCTGCCTTTCATAGAATCTTGTGATCAATTTTTAACCTACTTCCCAAAGCCCTATTTTCTTCAAATTTTGTACACTTGTGTATATCCGACGAACAACACTTTTTGTGAAAACTTGATAATGATCGGGCCCGGGGTCGAAGGGTTCCCATACAAACTTTTTAAAAAATGTACCCGATTTTCTTCAATTTGTTTACACATGTGTATCTCCAATGGACAACACTTTTTGTAAAAATTTACAAGTGATCAGGCCCCAGGGCCGAGGAGATCCCAGATAATTTTTTTTAACTAAACCAAGCTTATTCTAACTATGCACACTCCTTCTCCGATTAGTGAACTTAAAAGAAGAATTTTAATTTTTCTGGATTGTTTTTTAGAAATATAATTCAAATGTGCTATCCGAAGATGTTGATAATGATTTTATGGAGGTAAGTTTCAGTAAACATATGTTGAGCAATGCTGTACAGACAATTTTTTATTTTCTTATAGATTAAAACTGGTAATAATACTGATCAAATAGACACAGACCAGCAGAATCACTTACCAGAGAATGATTCTGGATCTGCAAATGATGATCTCTCAACAGAAGTTGAAACATTCCACGATGTAATAACGAGTCATATAGATCAAGAAAAAGACAAAAATATTGGATCAGAAGTAGATGGAACAGTTCTTGATGCAGCAATGATTTATGCGGTCAAAGAAAACGATAAAAGAGGAAACCAAAGAGTTCTTCATCAATCAATGATTAATATGGTTCAAGAAAACGAAGAAAATGCAAAGAAGTCAAGGGAATATAAAAAAGCTTTCAGAAAATCAGTGAATCTAGTTCAGGAAAACAACGAAAATATTATGTCGGCCGAAGATGCCAGAACGCATAGTGCGATCGTACAAAATGACGAAATTATTTCACAAAAGACAGGTTAAATTAAGGAAATGAATTGAATCTATTGTAATAACAATAATTTATATCCATAACTCTTAGATTTTGTGGAAAACATTGCAGCACAAGATCCAAATGTAAATAATGACGTTTTGGAAAAGGAATGCTCAACAGGTTAACATTTTTTTATACATTTTTGTACAACTATATGTTTCTTGAATCAATTGTAGATTTTTACAATAAGTTTTCAAATCTTAGGGACTAAAAAAATATTACAATAATGTTCTTTACCAGTGTATTCAATTATCAAGTTTTTAAACAAAGATCTGATTTACAATTTTAAGAGAGAATTAAGTAGGAACTTAATCTAGCAAGTCTATAGTATCTCTTTTCTCTAGTCTTTTACGCCTATTTGCGGTAAAGAGGTTTCAAGCGAGTGGGTTTGACGTGGTTTTCCAGTTTGTTGTTGTTGATGTTGTAGCACCTTCAGGTCTAAAACAAGAACACTGCCTGGAAAAAAGGCAATAAAACAGTGACAATCAGGAAACATTCCTACGAAGTTCAAGCGATCCGAACTGTTTGTGTGCGTTGGTTGGTTTAGCGTATTGACCAAGGTTCTTGTACCTTGACAATAGTTGATGACACTGGTACATGATCTAGTATCAGTAAGGAAACACGAACGTTTTGGCAATATGTTCCTCACCAATAAGTTTTGAATTCTGTCGAGTAGATGCAATGTGGCCTTGGGAGCACCTGCCCATACAATAGAATTTTATTCAAATTTAGGGCGAATATCTTCATCATCATCATCTACAGCCGGGGTCCGGTCCTGGCCTCCCGCAAAAAATCCACCGGTCCCAATATCGAGCCGATGTTATCTAGTTGGGTAATCCCTAAACTCTGGGGACCTTGTCTACGCCATCCTTCCAGCGTAGGCTTGGCTGGCCTCGCTGTCGTGTTCCATAAATCCTACCTTAAAGGACTTTCCTGGGATCATCTTCGCTCATGCGAATATGTGTCCTGCACACCGGAGTCTACCGAGCTTAATTCTTTTCACGACTAAGACTTTTCTCTTGAACGCGGTTAAGAGGTCAGAATGCTTTTTGCTAAGCACCCAAGTCTCGGATTCATATGTAGGTGTCCTGCCCAACAAGCTTAATTCTCTCATGATGTCGACATTGCGGTAACGCTCGTATTTCTCATCATTATAGTCTCCGGAATCGTCCTTCCTTACATACGGGGCCAACAATTCTCCGTAAGACTTTTCTCTTGAACGCGGTTAAGAGGTCAGAATGCTTTTTGCTAAGCATCCAAGTCTCGGATTCATCTGTAGGTACTGGTATGACCATTGTCTTATATACCAGCAGCTTGGATGTTATGGTTAAATTCCTGGATTTGAAGATTCTTTACAGACTATAGTAGGATTTGTTGGATCTTCTATTCGAAGACGTGGCCACCTGCTCGATCTGGATGAACGCTCCCTGTATAGCTCTACGGTTTCTACCAACGATGTCAATATCGTCTGCGTAAGACAGCATCTGAATGGACTTATAGAGGATTGGTCCTCTCGCCGTTACGTCAGAGTCTCGGATCACTTTCTCAAACGCCGGGTTTAAGAGGATGCAGGCCAGTCCATTCCCTTGTCGGAGCCCGTTATAGATGTTGAATGGGCTTGATAGTGATCCGGATATTTTTACTTGGCTTATAACATTGTTCCTTATCAACTCATGAAAGTGCTCTTCCCATCGCTTTAAGATGCCTTTGAGATCGGCTATCAGATTCCCCTCTTTATCTCTGCAGTATGTGCAACGCCGTTTATATTGTGTCATACCGCGGACTCTTTGGTAGAACTTCCGCGCCTGTTGCGGTCCTCGCTCTCTGTACTGTTCTAGTTCACGGACGAGATTCTTCTCCCAGGCTGCTTCTTTCGCCGGTGAACTGTTTTTTCATATCTTCTGAGCTCTTTATATTCATCTTCGCGTGCCCGCGTTCTATGAGATTGTTGCATTGCTCGGTACGCAACATTCTTACGTTCAGTCGCTAGCTTACATTAGTCATCGAACCAGACTGGCTGACTACTGCCTAAGATGGAGTCAGCAGTACTAATGACATTATTTTTAAGGCGTGTCCATTTCTCTACTACGCCTGACATCTCAGCCCCAGGACTTACTCTCCCTGCATTTAGGGCGAGTAGTAGTTGTTTCTGGTCTCTTCGTTGCGAAGGGCAGCCGTGTATCTATCTGGTTGCGAGTGGCACCATCAGGAGATACCTAAGTGGCATTGTGGATATTTTTAAGCGCAAACCTTGTACAAATTATTGCTTGCTGCCGTCTCTAAGACTCGTTTTCCATAGTCATTAGTGTTCTCGTGTAAGGTATGGATGCCAATGTACTGCCTGAATATTGGCTCCATACCTATTTTGGTGGTTCGATAACGGTGGGTTTCATTCTTTTGCTGACTAGAAACCCCACCCCACATGATGTCTTGCATGGCATCTGTAATATATGTCATATTCTGATTTTTATAAGACACCATTCCCGGTCCACCGCAACCCCTGAATTGCTGTTATATCAGCATTATATTTGGACAGGGTAACGGCTAGCTGCTTGTGCAGCTCGAGCTCTATACAGTGAGCGTAGGTTCTATGAAAAAATTCTTAAATCGTTTAGCCGTTTTCGTTGCCGTGGTCGTCGTCGTTAATCAGTGTATCCCAGGCTGATTTGGGGTTCCGTAATATGATTTTTTGCGGCGAGGTTATTGGCTTCGCGCCAACCTTACTTTGAATATATTCCTGTTAAATAGTAGTAGCCAGGTTTGAGGGACAGAAGTACATCTTGCACCTAAGAGTGCTGTCGTCAGCGAAAAAATGAATTGTATTAGAAGTAGCGGATAAGAGATCATGAAAATGAGAAAGAGTGTCGGACACAAAACAGAGCCTTCTAGAACACGGGCGGTTTACATTGGATTTGCAATACGACCTGGATTGAACGGCCAGAAAGGTAGTTACTAGTCCAATCGAGCAAAAGCTGTCAAAAGCCTTGGAAATATCGAGTGCAACAACTTTACTTTCACCAAATTTGTGAATAGACTGTTTCCACTTTTCAGTGAGATAAGCCATCAGATCACCTGTAGAACATTGCCTTCGAAAACCGTACTGCTGGTCGCTAAGGATTTCACCGTGACCAAGGTATGCATAAGATAACGATTGATCAGCGTTTCCATGACATTAGCAAGTATGGATATTAGCACAATGGGTCGATGCGAGGAAAGAGATGACGGTTCGCTTTTTTAGGAATAGGCTGCACAAAGGCTGTTTTCCAATTTCTTGGGAAGACTCTAGAAGAATAAGAAAAATTTGTAAGCCTGCGCAGGGCAATGTCAACGTTGAAGAACACCTCTTCAAAACTATAACTTTTTTTTAAGGGGTTCGCACCCTTATAATGCTCGGCTATATGCTTGGCACAGCGTGGGCGTTAAGGAAGAGGAGGCGAAAAGATGAGATGTCTATGAGCTAATGTTTTGAATGCCTATGGATCATAGTGATGCGGGAAGACAGAGCTTGGCAGAGCATTCCACATAAATGTTGTACGGCTGAAGAACGAATTCCTGGATTAAACTGAATTTAGAGCGCCACGAGTATTGCGGTTGAATTCAAGGAGAGGTGGCATGCAGCTGGCTATTTCTCTTAAGCACCGCTGATAGAAGAAGCGGCGAAAACACGCTATCTGGTAGCGTGGAGTTAGCTCTGAAATATGTAGCAAGAAGATCGACCTTATCATTTAGGGGTTGTTTCTATTTTTAAGCACAGAGCATGCATGGTTTTGTTAAAATAGTTATTTTCTTTTTATTTTAGAAAATCAAATGGTCAATAGTAAGGATAGTATCGCTCGTAGCATCGTTAATTTGGTCGACCAAAACAATTCCGTTGATGATGTTCCAATTCCCCCATCAGAACCAATTGTAGTAGAAGAGGAAACAGAAAGAAAAAATAAAGATGGAACAGTTCTCGACGACACAATGAATTATACGGTCAACCAAAAAGATGAACTTATTTCACTCACGATAGGTAAAAATAAAAAATTTAAAAAATTATCATAACAATGACATCTCAATAAAATTCTTAGAACACATTGAAGCAAAGGATGCAAATGTATCTAATGTCGTTTTGGAAAATCAATGCTCAACAGGTTAATAATTGGAGTTTTACATTAAATTTTTATTCTAATTGATTATTTTTCATTTAATTACCTTTTCTAAAAGAACTTGCTAAAATTAAGAAGACAAAGAATATTATAGACGACCTAAACAATTCTGTTGAAGAAGAGGAAACAGAAACAAAGAAGGAAGACGCAAATATTATGTCGACAGAAGATGAAACAGTCCTCGATGCCACAACGAATCATACGGGCCAACAAAAAGACAAAACTATTTCACAAAATATAGGTAATACGAAATATATTAAAGAAATTCTCTTAATTATTATAACATTACGTTATCTCCTTATTAATTAAAACACACTTAGATTTAGCGGAAAACATTGAAGCAAAGGGTCCAAATGTAAATAATGACGTTTTGGAAAAGGCATGCTCAACAGGTAAACCAGAGCTTTTTACATTCGGTTTCAATTAAAATTCATTTTTTTTTAATGGCAAACAGAATTTGTTAAAATTAAAGAAGAATCGTTTTCACTTTCTGACGACTATCAAACAGGTAAAACAACTGCTTTGTCTCTTGCTTTGCAATATATTCTTTTTATTTCTTATTTTTATTTTATTAGAAAATCAAGTTGTCAAAAATCAGGATGACCCATTTTATCTCGCTGGAAGCATTCCTCCTTCGGACGACTTCAGCAATTCCGTTGAGCTTGTACCGATTTCCCTATCAGAACCAATTGTAATAGAAGATGATGAACCAACGGTGGAAAATTTAGTTGACATACTTATGAATCCAAGAGAAGCCATAAACATTTGTTCAATAACATCTCCTGTTTCGTCATTAGCTGCAGTCAGTGCCTATAAAAGCGACATTGGGTTCCAAACAGAATTCCGTCAGGCTCAACGTTTACCAAGTTCCATTGAGAATTCAAACAGTAATGATGATGAATCAGTTGGAGTTGTATGTCAGCAAAGTGTTCAAAAGTTTAACAAGTGCGAAATTTTGTCTTCTATAACAACTAAAGTAGAATCAAAATTACCCATTTTAGGTGAGGATGTTGTTGCAGAAAATGTGCCTACAGGTATAACCCCTTTACCTGTGCTCGATGTCCATCCAAAAGCTTTTACCTCATCCACAAGATCATTCATTAAAAAACCTACAGCCAAACAATCTAGAAAAAAAAGCAAGACAACAAAAAATGAACAAGTGCCACAACGAACGCATGAATTTCGTTCATTGCCGGTAACAGTAAAGCATGTCCCTACAAAGTATCCAGAACGAGCAGAAACCATAACCAAGCTCTCATCAGTAAAATTAAATTTAGAACACGAACATGATTTGTTTAAGGCACCTTCTTCAGATGTAAGCATTATATCCTCTTCTGATGAAAAACATCCCACTTCTTCACAAATGCTAGCTCTTGACTGCAGTTATTTTTTCAATTCACAAATTAAAATAATCGATGAAGAACTGAATGCTGAATCAAAACCAAAGGATATTTATTGCGACACTATTAGTCTCCGTAAAGCCTATCAGCCAAAAAACTTTACAGAAAAAGAATTTATTTACCGAAGCTTATGGGAGTTGCATCTTCGTTGGGATCCAAAGCTCAAAATACACAAAGATAAGCGTTTTCAAATAGTAGCATCCTCATATTTGGCGAGAAAAGTTTTTCAAGCGAATATAAACGTTGGCCAATCTAAAGAACACAGTGCAACTGTGTTAGGCCTCAGCGTTCTGTTGCTGTTTAACAAAATCACCATACCGGATTGGATTGACATCTTCCAAATATTAAAAGAACTTAAGACCTTCAAATACCATTATCGTGAAGAACCTCAAGACTGCCTGCTTTATAGAAGTTTGTATTATCTTTTTTACACGGCAACAAAGTTTTCGCATTGGTGTTTAAAATATGAGTATTGCTCTGAACAGTATGCCTTCTGTGAAAAAGTTACTCCGACTCAACGACGGCCTCATAAGTGTATTTCATCAGCTATTTCACCTAACATATTGAACGCTATGCGTCGAAAGAAATTGTCACTGTCCGAAAATTGATATGCACTGCTTATTTTCAGTGGCATTAAGGCTATTACAGTTATGTCAAATATATTAAAGGATTTAGAAATAATATCCGTAATAAACCGCATTGATCTATTTAATCTATTCTCAATTCTATTATATAATGAGGTAAGTTTGTTTGCGCTTTCAATTGATTACGGTAATCTTGAAAACCCATCATAATATCATCCTCATCATAATTAGCTTTACAACCGGATATCGGTTCAGGACTCCTGCAAAACATCTCTTTACCGGTCCCCATTTCGAGCCGATGTCATACAGTTTGGCATCCCTTAACTCTGGGCGCACTGGTCTTCTGTCGTAGGAATCCTACGGCAAAGGACTTTCCGACCAGGATTCTCTTTGCTCGTGCGAGCTAGGTGTCCTTCCCACCGGAGCCTACTCTTTACGATGTCGACATAGCGGTATTGTATATAAAATTAATTATAGAAACTCTGGAGTCGGCCTTTTTCACATACGTGGCCAACAATTCTCCGTAAGACTTTCTTATCGAATGCGGCTAAGAGATTTTGCTAAGCACCTAAGTCTTTGATCCATGTGTAACACTGTCCTATACACCAGCATCTTGGATATTGTAGTAAAATTCCTCAGACTCAAGCCGGCTTTGTTGGCTTTAAGAAACCGTGCGCGTATTTCTGTTTCCATGCTGTTATCGGTTGCTAGAGTTGGCACGAATAAGTTGCTCGCAGACGTGGCCACCAGTTACTTTCTTTTGCTTTCATTTATGTGCTCGCTCTGGGTAAATCTTCTTGCACAGCTCTTAAGTTTCTACTAATGATGTCAATATCGTTGGCTTAACACAGTATTTGGATGGAATTACAGAGGATTCGAACCACGAACCTCCTGCTCAGAAGTCCATGCTCTTACCCACTGAGCCACGGCGCCCCCATCAATGTTATAAGCCAAATAAAATATCCGGGTCATTTTCAAACTCTTCCAACATCTATAAGAGGCTGCAACAAGTGAATGGACTAGCCTGTGTTCTCTTCAACCTGCTGTTGGAAAAAGTGATCCGAGACTCACATGACACGGGAAAAAGAGGAATCCCGTGAATCGAATCCCAGCAACACCAAAAGTATTTTTTTACGGTGTCCCACCTCTCGTGAAAGTCTGACAAACGTCCGACAGTAAAAACTTGTCACGGAAAGCACTCAATTCGCCGTTCGGATTCGACATTAAAATTGTAGGTCCCCTCCATTTGTTTCCAAAAATGTATATGCTCAACACAAATAGTTGCGAGAACCTAGGCGTTGGACCGCAATGGTCTGTCGCGCCGAATATCTTCAGATCAGATTACCTTCTTTGTCTTTGCAGTAAGTGCAACGTGGTGTATATTGCGTCATACCGTGGACTCTTTGGTGCAGTACTCACTGTGCTGTTCTATATTCTTTTCTCAGGCTTCTTTCTTTTGCCTGTGAACTCTTTTTTCAAATCTTTTGAGCTCATTATATTCTTCGCAAGCCCGTGTTCTATGAGATTGTTGCATTTCTCGGTACGCACATTCTTACGTTCAATCCCTAGCGTACATTCGTCATCGAACCAGCCGATTACTGCCTAAGATGGAGTCAGATGGAGATGGAGAGTACTAATGAGAGTATTCTTAAGGCGTGCCCATTTCACTTCTACGCGCGAATCCCAGCACCAAGACTTAGTCTCCCTGCATTTAGGGCGAGTCCTATGGCTTAACCGTAGTTGTTCCTGATCCCTCGTTCTGAAGGGCAGTCGTGTTCATTCGCGGATGCAGTCTTTCGTGATGATGCAATCCCCACTCGGAGCACCATACAAACGACGACGTTGGCACCTCGGTACACCCGTACCGTCATCAGATTCGTGTTGTGGCGGCGGTCTGTCAACACGTGGTCTATTTGGTTGCGAGTAGCTCCATCAGGAGATGCCAAGGGGGTTTTGTGGATATTTTTACGTGCAAACCTTGTGCTCGAAACGCCCAAATTATTGTTTGCTGTCATCTCTATGAGTCGTTGTCTATTGTCATTATAGTTCTCGTGTAAACACTGGATGCCAATGTGCTGCCTGAATACTGGCTCACTTCCTACTTTGGCGTTCATATCCCGAAGAATGATTTTTACATCATACTGAGGGCAGGCATGGAGTTCAACTGATTAGAAGAATTCTACTTTTTTATCATCTGCGGAATACTCTGTGGGTGCGTGAACGTTTATGAGGCTTATGTTCTTAAATATGCCCAGCATATGGTACATAGCCGTTCATTTTTGTTTTAAAACCAATAACGGTGGGTCTCATAGTTTTGCTGACTAGGAAATCCATGATGTCTTATATGACAGCTGTAATATATGTCATTTTTGTAAGACACCATTTCCCGTCTACCGTATCTCCTGGATTGCTGTTATGTCAGCTTTATATTTGGACAGGGTATGGGTTAGCTGCTGTGCGGCTCGATTTCAATATAGTCAGCGCACGGTTTATGAGAAATTAGTTAAGCCGTTTCGTTGCCCTGGTCGTCGTAGATCAGTGGCTGATTTGGGGTTCCTTAATAGAGTTTTTTAAATTCTCCATATTAACTTTGGGTGCCCGTGTGTCATTGGCTGGCTGACTGGCTTGTGGAATATTGCGATAAATTTTTAATCCACTTTCTAAAGCCTGATTTTATTCATACTTTGCTCACATGTGTATCTTCGATGACTGCACTTTCTATTAAAGTTTGGAAGTGATCGGGCCCCAGGATCGCGGGAGTCCCATATAATTTTTTTGAAAATTAACCCGATTTTCTTCAAGCTTTGTACACATGTATCTCCGATTAGAGAATTTACATTCAAAATTTCAGTTTTCAGAGGTTATTGGTCTCGCGCCAACTTTACTTTAAAGGGACTGCCCGATTATATAGTTTTTCCTTTATTAGAGGAAAATTAAATTGAAAACTACTGGACTGATTTTGATCAGATTTTCTCCATTGTACAGGGTTTTTGTTTATTGCTAAAATTTTGGGTCAGTGGTTGCAATGTGGGGGGAGGGTCTCAGTTTGGTGAAGGTGTTATTCTGTTTTTTAAATTTGCGCACGCGAAAATAGATTGAGACCCTTAGTCTTTATGCTTGGAACCAGCATGCAGTTAAGGAAAAGGATAAGAAAAGGAGATGTCTGTGAGCTTATGTTTTGAATGCCTGTGGATCATAGTGATGTGGAAAGACAGAGCTTGGCAAAGCATTCCACATACGTGTTGTATGACTAAAAAACGGATCTCTAAACTTAACCCTAAAGCCCATCTTTGCACGAACAGGGCTTAAGGGTACTGATGAGTATTTAAGGGGACACGAATTTTACGGTTGAATTCAAGGAGAGGTGGCATGCAACTGGCTATTTCTTTATGGTACCTCTGGTGGCAGGAGCGATAAAATAGTGACAAGCAGGAAACGTTCCTCCGGTGTGCAAGCGAATCTATAGATTTTGCAATGTTTTCGTCACCGATAAGTTTTATCGAACGGTTTTGTATTCTATCTAGCTGATGCAAGGTAGTTGTAGGCGCACCAGACCAGGTATGACAATTGCACTGAAGTTTGGGGCGAATAAAAGCCTTGAAGATCAGATCAGATCAGAGGGAGTGAAATATTTTTTGCACCGGGTTAGAAAACCTAAACATTTCGCAGCATTTTTGGCAACGGGGAATATGTGATCATTCCAAGGGGAAATACGCAGCGTTGCCCGGCTGCCCCCACCACACTGTCATAACCACGTTTATAACGCCGCTATTTTTGTTTGTCTCATCAACATTGCATTTATGAACTTAATTCGACTTTTGGCGATGAAGCATCAGTGTTCATCGTAGGTTTACAGAATTCAATCGTGGCCGCGCAGTTCGCTCAACGAAGAATTTTGTGAAGGTCGTCCAAAATCGGTTTTTGCTCCGGAAAACATTGATGCTGTGCATGAACTGATTATGGAAGATCATCATGTAACTTATCGTGGAATTAAGACATCCTTGGGCACGTTTAGCCGTCAAAAAAAATTGTTCGCGTTGGATTCTACATAATTAGACAATCGTTCAAAAAACGACTTGTGTCAATCGGTCGAAAGAAATGCTCAAAAAATATTATAGCGGTGCTTCAAAGCATCGAAAATTAGTGAATATCTTAGACAACAATAAATAAATAAGCCTTTGTTTTTGTTCCCTAATCCCCCAAGACAGTGGATCGCATTGATGCGGATAGAATCCTAATAAACAGCTATATTGATTACTGATTTGAATTTTATTTGCTTATTATTTCGGTTTATTATAATAAGAGCACTTCGTACTCATTCTATATTTATAGAATTCGTATTTGATAACAGCTTGAAAATAATGTAATGTAGTTACTTCCTATCGGCTCAGAACGAAAAAAACCGAATATTCTTTTAAAATCAACAAAATACCCTGTGCTTAATGTTGTTGTTGTTGTTGTTGTAGGAAATATTAATTCGTGTTGTTCCAAACGTTGGGTTTGTTGTGTTTGTGTAGCTGTCGGAACATTCCAGGCCCAGAAATGCCGCTGCTTCGACAGGCCGTGTCCATAGTGATAGCGGTGTAAGTAACGTCGGATGGGACGGGCAGCTGAATAGATGAGTTGTGTTATGTGGTGATGCACCACAATCCGGGCATTGATCGATGATGCTGTCACGTAAGCGGTGTATGTAGCCATTCAAAAAAGAGTTCCATCCTGATCTCTGTTGTGCCAGGGTTGATCTGGTTTGTCTGGGGAGGTTTTCCTCGCTTTGATGTATAGGGGGAGGGCGACCTGCCAACACGATGTTATTTTGGCGGTCATCCAGTGCGGCTCTGACTGACGCTTGATGAATTGCATTTAGGGCTGCTTTATAGTCTGCTGTATCTAGAGGTGTAGGTGCGATAAATTGGTTTGTCTCTTCGCGGAACATACGAATATCGGATCGGAAATGCCTGGGTGGTGTGTTGAGGGTGAGCCGGTCACTGTTCGGGTGATCGGGTTTGTGGCATGCCAGTAGGAATTGTTTGGCGAGAAGCTCGTTGTGCTGTTTCACTTTTAGCATTTGGGTTTCTTGATGGAGATGGTCCTCATGTGACATGCGGTGGCAACCAGTGATGAGGCGAAGAGCGGCATTCTAACAGGATTGAAGCTTCTGCATTGCGAGTGGCAGAGTGGTGTCCAGATGGGTGCCGCATAGTTAAGGACCGATCTGCCAATCGCTTGATATGTGGTACGAAGGGTTGTTTTGTCCTTTCCCCATGTACTGCCCCCTAGGGATTTGAGGACTTTATTTCTGGACATGACTCGTTTATTAATGTTTCCCGAATGAGTCGAAAATGTCAGTAGATTGTCGAATGTGACTCCCGTGTATCGAGATGTCGAGCTGTAGGTTGACTTCTTTGGTCCAGGTGGTGAAAAGTGTAGCGTATGATTTTTCTGGAGACAGGATTAGAATTCGACTGGTAAAAAAGTCTTCTAGTGTATCGATGTAGGCGTTGATATTTCTGCAAATGGTGGGGATGTCCTTGCCTGGGGCAAGAATGGTGCAGTTGTCGGCGTACGATATCAATTTGACTTTGGTAGGTGGTGCAGGGAGTTTTGCCATGTAGTGGTTGAAATGAGTCGCTGAGAGGACCTAATGGAGGTCTAATGGATTTGGAAGGTTAAACAGTGCGTATGGCTAATTCGACTTCGGAGGGAAGTAGAATATGTGAGGTGTTGTCATGGTAAAGGCTGTGCAATTTGCTGAGAGTAGTACGCTTGCTCTTGTTATAGTGCGTTGGGTGTTCTATAAACTGGCGAAAGAACATTGAGGAACACTTCCTGGGGCAATCTTGTTGTGTGCTGTTGAAGGTGATGGCTGTTAGATCTCTTCCTTGATGGTGGACCAAAGTTTCTTTGAGAACCCGTCACAAGATTGAAGGTACTCCAGCCATTTAGTTCGCCTGTGTTGGTTGTCTAGGCGATCAATCTCGTGATTAATAGATCGATTCTGGTGTTCGCGGGGTTGATGCTGCGAATATGGTCACGTTCGTTAGCGAGCTGGACTGCTTCTGCTGGGAAGTTAGGCCTAATTGTAGGTATTCTGCCTGCTGGAATGAAACGTGCAGCTGCTCTAATGACTATCCGGCGGAAATTCCTTTCACCTGAAATTGCCTTGGTGGGGGTGGTAACTGTCCCAATTGTATGTCGACAAACCTAGTGAAACTTGGCCAGTCCGCCTTGGCATAATTGACAAACGTGCGTTTATCCGATGACACAAAGTCATCGGCTTTATCAACTGTGATGATAATCGGGATACGCTATGTCTGTTCTCCTGGATGTACAGGCGAATAAAGAGTCGCTCACTACGCCGATGTTTGGGGAGATGGAACAGGTGGCACAGATCTTGGTGGGTGAGTTTTCATTGATGGTACCAAAGTTTGACTCATCGATTTGCTCGGCAATATGCGTGCCGCGATGATCGTTCTCTAGATTAGAGTGCCAGCAATCATTGTGGGCGTTAAAATCCCCGACAATCAGGCGGTTACTATCTGTTAGTAGATGTTCTAGAGAAGGAAGGTAGACGGATGTGCAGCATGTTGTTGGAGGAATATAGACATTTGTTATTCCGATTAGGGTGTCGTTGGACTTGACTGCAATAGTTTGTGTTTCGAGATGTGGAACTGGTGTGGTGGGTGCCGGTGTTGGCATAAGTCTGTAGTTGACCGAGTTGTGCACGATGAACGCAAGACCTCCTCCGCCTTCACTGTTATGATGTTATAATTGGTGCTTCTGGATAGCAAGCAGGAGGGGGGGTGAGCTTTGTTTCTTGTATCTATGGCAGCAATTTAGATCCCATGGTGCTTCATATAGTTGGTTTCCCTCGTAAACCGTTACAATTCAGATGAATCACAGCGAAAGGTATGTGGTGTTCATGAGACTTTACGTGTTAAGCATCCATAGAACACATTAGTAATGAAGAAGTTGTTGTTTCAACAACAAGAGCACTTAATCCGATATGGGTTTGGCGCCGTGGCTCAGTGGATAACTGCATGGGTATGTTGGTAGTTTGCTGGTAGGGGGGAGCCCGTGGATGTTGGTGGAGTGTTGATGAGCAAGTTGACATTGTCTATCGGATTATGACTGGTTGTGGGGGATGCTGTGAGTGTGAGGTAGTGGGGATGTCTGTACTGTGTGGTTAGAGCAGCATGGGGCCAAGAAGTTGGCGGTCCATTGATGACAGTGATTAAGTCCAGAGCATGTTCTAAGGTGATACCAGTAGTCACAGCCGTTGCATTTGACGAAAGGGGGATTGCTTTGTTGGTTGTCTGAACTCGTGCCCTGCAGCATTCCGCAATGAAACTCCGATTCCAGTCTCTGATGTTGACTAGACTTGAGCTTCGTCGAAAAAGGCACCAGTGTCCGCAGTTGTTGCACTTAAATGAGTAGATGTTTCTATTTATCCTTTGGCCTGGAGAATCCTGGGTCGATTCCGGGACGAAGACCCAAATGTCGTCACCCTCGACCCTGTGCTTAATGCAAATAACCGCTGTATTCCATTATGCACGGATAACTGCTCGCGAACCTACCGTTCTTCTCAATTGCTGTATTCCATTATTCCTTCCCAAGGACTACAGAGTAGTTGTGAGTAGATGATAAAAGGAACGTGACTTTTCGTTTTTGACAATATATACGTACATGTATAGATGTATTTTTTTTATAATTCGCGCACGCTTAAAGGGGTTCGCACCCTTATAATGCTCGGCTATATGCTTGGCACAGCGTGGGCGTTAAGGATAAGGATGAGAAAAGAGGAGATGTCTATGAGTAGTAGACAGATAAGTATTCTATCTAGCTGATGCAAGGTAGTTGTAGGCGCACCAGGTCGAATAAAAGCCTTGTACATAGTAGCCAGATTAGATAGAGTGAAATATTTATTGCACCGGGTTAGAAAACCTAAACATTTCGCAGCATTTTTGGCGACGATAAATATGCTGTGGCTTAGTGGAAATGCGCGTGGCTACTGAGCAGGAGGTTCGTGGTTCGAATCCCAGTAACACCAAAAGTATTTTTCACGGTGTCCCACCTCTCGCGAATGGGTGACAAACGTTCCGAGAGTAATAACTTTTCACGGAAAGCTTCTCAATTCACCGTTCGGAGCCGGCCTTAAATTGTAGGTCCCTTCCATTTGTGTCCAAAAATATAAATGCGCAACACAAATGGTCGCGAGAAGCTAGGCCTTGGACCGCAATGGTCTGTCGTGCCGAATATTATTATTTTTAAATATGTTGTCATTCCAACGAACCTTATTTAATCGTTAACGCACATACAGAGAATTGCGAGATTTTTAGTTTCCTCGATGCCGTTCATGGATAATGGCATGGAATTCAAGGATTGCCTTAGACGACAGGAGACAGCATTGGGTTTTTGAAATGCTACTCGATTGTTTTCTCCCCGTTTTATTATGCTGTCTAGGTCAGAATTTAACGTGCTTAACATACATACGAAGTTGTTTGAGTTCCACATGGGAACTGAAGGGACGTTCCTCAAAATTATATAAGAAGCTGAGAGTGCTGTCGTCAGCGAAAGAGTGAATTGGATTAGAAGTCACAGATAAGAGATCATTAATAAAAATGAGAACGAGTGCCGCGGACAAAACAGAGCCCTGGGGAACGCCAGCATTTAAGTAATGTACTTTAGACTTGAAACCGTCCAATACAACTTGAATTGAGCGGTCCAAAAAATAGCTTCTAATCCAATGAAGCAGTTTTTCAGCGACTCCACAAGCACGCATTTTGTACAAAAGATCTTGATGCAAATGCCTTAGAAATATAGAGTGCAACAGTTTTGCTTTCACCAAATTGATGCAAAGACTGGTTCCACTGTTCGGTGAGATATACCATCAAATCACCAGTCGAACGCTGCACACAAAATCCGCACTGCCGGTCACTAAGGATTTCGTTTCGGTTTCAAGATATTTACTGCACGAGTACGAATGAATATATGTCCCATAGAGTGTTCAATACGCTGAGGTGCAGGCGGTAGCAATGCACAATCTGGAAGCGTGGAGCTAGCTGCAAAATTCGCTGCAAACAGATCGGCCTTGTCTACAGAGCTGACAACTGGAATGTCATTATAAATGAGCGTTGGAATCGACGACGAGGCTGTATTTTTGATTCTTTTCACGAATGACTAAAAATGTTTACTACCTTTGGGACATTGTAGTATTTTTTGTCTCAATTTTTGATCGTAGGCGAATTTGACTCGCCGAAGATGGGCATTGCAATCATTTTTGGCTCGTTTAAAATTTATTCGATTTTCCTCGGTGGGGTTTACTTTGCAAAACCGAAAGCATACCTCTCAAATCCTAGAAGCCTTTTTACAGCTTGAGTCATACCATCCATCTTCCTTTGGTTTGAAAGACTTTTTCCTGGAAGGGATAAAGTCTCTCATACCAATAAGGATGATGTTTGTGATTGCATCAGCGGCGGCATCCACGTTCGCGAAACAATAGCGACCAGTTAATACTCCCAAAGAAGTTGTTAAGGCCTTCCCAATTTAATTTCTCGTATTGCCATACTGTTTTTTTGGGAGTTTTTCTCTAACTGCGTGGTTTATTAACGAGAAATTAGCTGATACTACACAAGCTTAGAGGCGATAATACATTGACGGAGTATTTATCAGGACGAGAGGTTCGGAACAAGTCAAGGGTGTTTGCGGAATGATTTGCAATATCAGGTATTCATGTAGGTTCATTTACAAGCAGAGTAAGGTGATTAAACTCAGCGAATATCACAACACACCTTCCTTTGGGTGTTGTTTGACCAGAACGGCGAAGTCACCAGAATTCTGTACATTGAAATCGCCCGCAATAACGATTTCAGTTTTACGATACTCGTATTTTGCGACAATTCTTAAAATTGAATCAGACAGTGCATCAAATCCGAGTTCCGAGTTGAAACATTGTCTAAGTTGTGACTTCTGTAATGGAAACAGTAGTGTATGTTACGCTGCTGTACCTTTACTTTGAGCCGGATTGGAAGATTGGCTGAATTAAGGCAACTGTCGCCAGTGTTATACCTTTACGACAAATTGAGTTAAACACTCACAATCCGTTATTCGATTGCTAAAGAATTAGATCATAGATAGTGTTTGGCCAAGTTCTTTAGCTGCGCTGTTGAGGATGGGGCACACGGACACCACACACTGCACTTGGCACTTGCTGATCGAATGACCGTGCGAACCATTATCTTTATTTTAATATTTTTTGTTTGACGTTCGCGTGTGCTGGAGCGCAGCACGACCGTGCACAACGGCAATTGGAAGACAACGACATGGACCGGAGAAATCGGGGATCCTGGTGGTTCTTATCACAGTGGACTGCATTTTTAATTGAATGAACGATGAATTGGTAGAAACGGTTGATTTTCGTCAAACAGATTTCGACAAGTTCATGTGAAAAATGCATTTTTAAGTCGGCGAAATTCCAATTTCAAAACTAAAGTTGGCAGAAAGACAACGTACGATTCATAAGATCGAAAAACATAAATTTTATAATTTAATTTACAACAGTTAATAATTATTTAAAAATGGTTATAATATTCCTGCTAATTAAACAATTTCAAATTTTCCCAAGCAACAATTCAAATGATCGACGCTTTTAACCGTTGGAGTTTCTTCTGTATTCTCCTTGATTTCCTCGATGATATTCTGGATTTTCGTCAAGATTTCCTGCGACTCACCTGAACTGAGTTGTTTGTCGTGAGCGATTTCACTGAGAACAGTTTGCGAATTTATTTTTGCGTCTGCAGATGTTACTTCGGAACTCTCCCGATCACGTTGATCGACAGACTCATGGCAATTTGATGCATTGATATTGTTTGCTGGTTCAATAGAAACATTTTCATCAAAATTGCTGTTAAAGTCTTCATTGAGACGCACACTATTTGGCAGCATAGCACCCAAACTGCAGACCAATTTATTTAATGTATATATTTTTTCACGTAATTGTTCTCGCTCCAACTGCAGAAGTTGCATTTGTGCAGCTTTCTCGTACTCTCGTTGTTTAAGAATTCTTCTCTGTGTTTGGTACAAGGTCACGTACTCACCGATGGTTTCAGTTTCACCCTGCAGCTGAAGAACCAAATGTTCTAAGCGCAGCTTCTCTTCGGTGAGATTGGCAACTTGATGCATAAGCTGCGTAAAACGATTTTGAAGCTTTTCCACGGCTTCTGCTGTTGGAATATGCTCGGGCGTCCCATGTAAATCAGAGTCGTTATGCGAGAGAAGAAAGTTATACTCGTTTTTATCGTTTTCGTACTTATGCAAAGCTTGCGGTATATTGTGATGTCTATCATCGTTATCACCTAAATTGTTTTGAGCTTTATCGTGTTCATACTCGTTAGCTTCCCGGCAAGAATCGATTCCCACATCATGATCGTGATGCTCATGCTTGTCATGATTACAACTTTTATCATGTTCATCGTCTTGATTATGATTATTTTTGTCAATTCTTACGTTGTTGTCTAATCTAGCATACTTCTCGGAATATTCGCGTGCTTCATAGTGTTGCAATCTATCCAATTGCTGTTGCAGAACTAAATTTTGTGTCTTCAGATCGTTATTCTCATGCGAAAGTCGTATCATTTCTTCATCCTTGAAGTGCAGTTTCTCGTCAATGTTGTTCAGTTTTTCCTCCATGACTGTGTAATTAGTTCGAATCTCACGATTGGCATGTTCCTCCGAGTCCAGGCGATTAGTTAGTTCCGCTTTGTCGTTTGTCAACTGAACAAATCGCAGTTGTAGCTCGTCCAGTTGTTTTTTTAGGTCTTCGTTCTGAGTTAGGGCCCTAGAGGCGGCTACTTTATCTGATTCCATGGTGGCCAACAGTTTCACTTTATCTGGTTGATCTGAACTAACATTTCGAATATGCTCTGAAAGCTCGGTTATTTCCCGTTGCTTCCTAATAAGTTCAGCGTTTTGTTGCTCGAAGCGATCCTCTTGGGATTTGATTTTTAATTGGAATTGGTGTTTTTCCATTTCGTATTCGGACAGTTTTTCTCTAAGTTGATCAATTTCTTGGTCGGATTCGCAAATTTCAGTTGCAGTTGTTCCTTCCTGTAATGAAATCGTTTTTTTTAATTAATCATATAGTAAAGAATAAAATAATGCGACTGGTTTTGAGAAGTAATATATGATATTTATAATATACATGATTATTGTGTTCCTTAAGTTGAGCTTGTCTTGTAATCGTTTTCTGTATTTCCCTCTCAAGGCCACTTATATGTTCAGTAAATCCACGTTCACGTTCATGTATTTTTGAGCACTCATCTAACAGTTCGCTGTTTTTCTCAGTTAAAGTTAAAATTTCATTATTAAGATGCTGAACATAATTTTGATACTGTTGGTTCGCTTGTTCCTTGTCCTCTGACAACTGTTGAACCATTGCCTGAAATAAAAATTCGCAGTAGGTAAAGAACGTATTAGGCATTTAACCAACTCGTAATAAACTACCTGCAAATCACGAATTTGTTGTTCATACATGAATTGAGTCTGCGTTAATGTTTCCACTCGATTATCTTTTGAATAGTTAGCTTCGTCCGACAATTGATTAATGCGTATTTGTGTCAGCTCCAATTCGTTTGACTTGTCTTTTACCTGATACTGCAATTCCTCATTACGTGATTGCTCAATTGATAACTGTTTTTTTAACTCATCAAGATGTTCTGCTTGATCTTCACATTTGGATTTAATTTGTACAAATTGCTTTTCCAAATCTGAATTGACATTGCGATAATTCTCGACTGATCTTCGCTGTTCCACAAATAGTTTCTGCAAGTCTTCCATGCGCTTGCTTGTCATGGTAAATTGTTCGTAAAGTTCTTCATTCTCTAATTCCTTTTCCTTGCAGGTAGTACGCACCTTGCTTAGTTCAGAGGAAAGTGCTGCTTTCTCGCAGATCAGCAATTGAATTGTGTTTATGTTCTGGGGTGACTGAATGTTAAACGCAGTATCCTTAACTTCATTTTTATTACTCTCCATTTTGAACGGTGGTGCTGATTGTGATATCTCATTTTCCAAAGACGGAACTGTTTTTTCCGAAACTAATGTAGATGATGGCGAAGTAGCTGGTATTTCCACTAGTAAAGGCGGTTGAGTTGCTGCTTCTGTACTTTCAATCTCGTTGAGGTTCTGATCTGAACAAGATTTTTCTGATAATGTTGCTGGACTTGGTACATTTTGCTGGTGCTGTTCAATTCGTGCCAACTGATTTTCAGTAACGACACCAAGATCACGCTTCTCTTTAGATTGGTACTCTTTAAGCTTGTTTTACATGAAAATTAAGAATAAATAAAACATAATCAACAAAAATGTAATCAAACCCATGACGTGTCAGTTCAATATGCCGATCGATCTCTGGTTGCCAATTGCAATTAAAAGCCCATACCTTTTTTCGAGCAGCGGCTAATTTCTTTGCCTTTTTTTCTTTTAAGTCATCTGGCATTTTATCTCGATTTATTTTAGTCAGAAGTTTTAAGTTCTTATCAGTTCTTACTTCATTTAACACAGAAACAAACTCTAAGCTTAAACATACAGGACACAGCCCATTATAAAAACGAAAACTATTTGATTTGACAACAGATGATAATTTTTAATGACATTGACAATTGGAATTTGAATGTCAACAGATCGACAAGCTGTTATACATACGACTGGACGTGAAAGCGTTCAGAAATAATAACAACACTAATGTAGGTCTATAAATTTAGAAGAATTATTTTAATTGATTTTAAGGCTAAACTACGGTACACGATTTGGCCTTCTTGACACCCCTCTCCAGAGGTGTGTCCCTAATTGATCAGATTGCGAAAATCGCCATCTTGTTTGGGGGGGACGCCCACTTTAGGTAGGAGGGGCATCCAAAGTTTTGATTTTTTTTAGAAAAATTAATTTTTCTAAGTATTTAGAAGGAGGTATGGGGACTAATTGGTATCATACGAAAGGTAATAAAAATACCGTCCATTTAAAAAAAAATGGGGCGGAGTAAAAGTAAAAACAATATTTTCCATAAAAGTGTAAAAAGGGGCGTGCTTAAAAGTGGGTGGGCCAAAATATTGGTATCAAATGAAAGGTGATAATTAGGTCTACACAGAAATGCTATTTTTATGGGTGTGGGCAAATTTTAAAAATTAACCCCCAAACCTCCTTCTTAAAACTACTACGGATACCTTAGAAACGCCCCCATTTTTAAATGGAAGGTATTTTTATTTCCTTTCGTATGATACCAATTAACCCCCATACCTCCTTCTAAATACTTAGAAAAATGAATTTTTCTAAAATATCGTTACAACGGATACCGTAGAAACGCCCGTATTTAATTTGCCGAGGAATAAAGAATTAAAATTTAAAACCCAGCAAAACAACAGATTTTCTTATTCCAAATAAGGAATAAGAAAGTTCAATTGTTGTTGTAATTCCCTTTATATGTTCCATTTATTGTAGTCCTAATTTGTCACCTGCTGATACTAATAATGTGCGTTTATAAATATTGCTCCTGTGTCATTGGTGGTATGACTTTTATGCTTATAAATATTCAAATGTGCTCGCACAAAGACACAGATTGTTTTAACACACGTTGCTCCATGTATTTTTATGGGGCAGATAGAGTCTTGAAACGTCATTCATTATTTTGGTTGAAAATTGAAATGTTTCAAAAGTAATACGATGAATAAGCAATACAGTCTGATAGACTATCAGCGACTTCAATCCTTAATCAACATCAATTATTTTTTATTTATTCTTTTGTTTTTAGTTTTGCATTTACTAATAACTGTCAAAAGGATAGTAACAATAGGCGTATTTTATCTGCTGAGGAATAAGGAATTCGAATGTCAAAACAGCAGGTTTTCTTATTCCAAAGTAGGAATAAGTGCAATTGTTGTTGTAATTCCTTATTCCTCGGCAAATAAAATACAGCTTTATTTATACTCAGTGCATAACACAGCCGATAATTGACGTAGCCCACAATTAATTTTGACATCGCCCATATTGCTCATTTTGTGCAATATATAAAGGGTGTTTTTTTGGGAGGTTTGTTTTTCCGATAGATGTCGTTTTATTTTATGACAGTTGTTTTGACAGCTCAAAGTGGCATTTCTACTCAGTATTGTTTGGCAAATCATTATGAAAAAAAAAAAAAAAAAAAATGACATTTGTGAAAAATAGTCGTGGTAGCCATATGCCAGAAATTGTGTTTAAATGTTAAATGCCAAAAAATTATCTACCAAATAAAAAAAAATTTTGGTCATTTCATAATTTTATATGTGTTTTATTCAAAAAAAAAATCGGCAACCTCTTAAAAAAACACGTTATATCTAACGGGCTATGGCTACCACGACTATTTTTCACAAATGTCATTTTTTTTTTTTTTTTTTTTTTTTTTTTTTCATAATGATTTGCCAAACAATACTGAGTAGAAATGCCACTTTGAGCTGT
Source organism: Nephrocerus scutellatus (assembly GCA_947095585.1). Taxonomy (NCBI): domain Eukaryota; kingdom Metazoa; phylum Arthropoda; class Insecta; order Diptera; family Pipunculidae; genus Nephrocerus; species Nephrocerus scutellatus. Next base: position 19,922,267 of record OX352762.1, on the reverse strand, counting down.
CAAAACAACTGTCATAAAATAAAACGACATCTATCGGAAAAACAAACCTCCTAAAAAAACACCCGTTATTTACCGGAAACTATAGACAAGATTTACCAATCCTCACCAACATCAGAATTAGTAGTCTTAGGCGATTTTAATGTCCACAACGATACTTGGTTGACATATTCGAATGGTAGAGATCGATCAGGTGAAACCGCAGAACTATTTTCAAATATTAATCTTCTTACCCAACTTGTCGATAAACCAACTACGTAACCCGATACAACTGGTCAATCTCCTCACCTTTTAGATTAATTTCTAACAACTATGCCAGAGAAATATTCAATTGTTGTATGTATCTGCTCCATTAGGATTTTCCGACCATGCTCTGGTAATAGCCAAATTTTCAATAATTCCAGCCCTTGTAGAGCCTACTCGTAAAAGGCTACTCGGGAACTTCAAAAATGCTAACTGGGAGCTCCGGAATAAATTTTATAGCTCATTTGATTGGTCAACCTGCTTTTCCAACAATAATGCAGATGCAGATGATGCAGATCTTGACCAGTTGAATTCAACTATTCGGTCGAATAATCAAGTCATTCTCGATTGGGGCAGATCTAATAGAATAGAAATTATTTCTTTTACCATCTACTCAGAGAAACTAAATTGATATAATGGAAAAGAAAACTAATAACTTTCACGGATAGTAAAGTCGCAAACCTTTTTTATTGAAATATTTTGCATTCAACGCATGTTTTCGAAAGTTGTTACCCAAAAATGTTTACTACCTGTTAGTAAGTACATATCTTCTAAAAACATATACAAATAAATTAAAGTAAAAATTAACAAAATGCATGGCAATTTCCCAAATTTTCTTAATGGACTGTTAAAAAAGGGTAAAATAGAAATTTTGAAGAAATTGTTCATTGTAGACTCTACTTCGATTGTGCCATTGTAGCTGATCGCTTCCCAAACCAAAAAAACCGTACACCAGGCTGCCAAATAAGTCCCTCTTTCCTTAAATCGGGGATATATTAGTATATTCGTGCCAGCTCAGTGGAAATAAGCATGGCTACTAGGAATGATTCAACTCCAAACCGTATTATGAAGCTAATGTTTTAAAATGGCAGGCATACTCACAATAAATAAAACCCAAAAAATGTAAACATTTTTTTAATTTTTTTCTTTTTTATAAGTTTTTTCAATTGGCCTCAATCAAGTGACGCAACTGTTTTACCCTTTTTTATCAGTTCATTAAGCCAATTTGGGAAATTGCCATGCATAGCTTTGTTTTAGGAAGATACATATGTTCTTACTCACAGGTAGCAAATATTTACGGGTAACAAATTTCCTAAAGGTATAAATCGCGAAAAACGATTGCAAAAAATGTGGCCTCATTTACCCAAAAAGTAATAAAATTCCGAGTTCATGTGGAGAATTGAGAATGCCGCATTCGAGCTGTAGCTGTATCTGCAGTAACAAGAGTGAAGAGAGTGTTCTATTGACAACCCTTCACTATAGTTAAAAATTGGGCGAAACTAGGCAACTGAAGTAAGTGAAGAGGTGTTCTGCTATGTACTTACTTAAGATAAAAAACACTGACATTTCTCTGAAGTGACGAATACCAATCGAACAGTCTCGTCACTTCAGTTGCTCAATTTAAGTAGTGAGTCGCTCAATTAATTGAGGTGAATAGTGAATAAAAATAACAGAAACTATTTTTGAGACTGTTTTACCATTCGCATTCATTCATTCGGTGTTTGGTGTAAACGAATAATACTTAAAATGTCAAAAGTGAATGAATCTTCATCCGCATCCGCAACTGATCCGCCAAATTTCATAATAGACGTAATATTTTTTATCATTTACGGAAACCATAACCATCGATCAACAATGGGTACAAAAGTTATGGTTTTGGACATCAGAGAGTAAATTCAGAAAATTTCCAAACGTTGCCGAAAAGCGTTTCGTCATCGTCAGGTATAGTATGTTTATTCTATGAACTGTCAACCGACATTAAATTGTCATTTGTACAGTATTTGCAACCAAACCAAATCTATAATCTAGACATTTTACTCACAGCTCCAAATGAAAAAACCAACAAATTTCAACTGATATATATTTACACGATTTTTTTTTAAAGATTTGTCTTTATTTATTTGTATTTTTCTTTTGAATGCTTGGCTTTTGTTGGAACCAATATGAAATATTTGCTTGCTTGTCGTACGTAATTTACAATTTTTAAAAGTAATATAAATTAAATTAATAATACATTTAATAATTACAATAATACAATTATAGGATCGTTGTTTTTTTTAAATAATATGTTTATATTACAATGAAATCTCAAACAAAAACAATTGAAATAAAAATATAACATATATTAAAAATAATATATTTTGTTTCAATTTTTTATGTTTTTCCTGTTTTTTAATAGCACAAAAACAAATAAATTGTTTTAGTTATTTTTTATTATTTTGATAAGAATATGTTGCAGTTAAGTTTTGTATGTATATTGTGCGTGTTTTTGTACAGTTTTGGTCGTTAAATTGTAAAAAAAAAGATTTTTCTCATTAAATTTTACAGTTTGTTTTTAGTTTTTGTACATGCAGTCAGAGGGCTTTATATAATGACTTTAAAAATATAAATATATAAGTTAATACATTGAATTTAAAAGCACAGTACTGAACACAATTTTCAATAAATCTTTACGGGCTGATACACTCTTTCATTCGACAATTTGAACTTAGCACCTAATTTGTGATACAATTAAAAAAAAACACAACAATTAAAAAAATATATATATAAATTATTGATTTGTGTTTTTTATACTATACATGGGCTAAAGGCTTTTCTAATTAAATTAAAAAATAATCTCTTGCTAAATGACATAAATGTAAATATTTCTATTAATTGCGAAAATAATAACTATTTTGTATTAAAAAAAATAAGTACGTTTTTATAATACTAGAAACAAAATGCAACTACTCTTTTGACATACTACTTCGCAAATACTCCTTTTACTAAATTAAATATGTACTGAACATTTTTCAATAATATTATTATTATTTTCGTTTATAACTTTTTTTAAAAAATCAAAAACTAATCACAAAAAATAAATATGTATACATATAGGAATATAGGTATTATTATTAATATTATATTTAAGAAGAGTTGTATACTTATATTTTGTGAAATATTTGATTTCGTCTTTTTAATAAACATAATGGCGAAAGAATCAATTTTTAAAAAATGAATTGTAATTGTTTGTAAAATATTTTGTTTTTTCGATGTAAAGAGCATATAAGCAAGCTAATAATTTTTTAACGCTTCATTTATAGTTTATTACATGCCGATTTAGGAAAGCTTGTAACAGAAAAGAAAGTGAAAAAGAAGTTTGAAGGACGAGGCGGCATCTAACGAAATGCACTTTTCACTCGACAAAATAAATTTTACTGCTGAAACACAATAAATGATGTCCTTGTCGTAGTCGTGCTGTCAAAAATTTAACAAAATTTAACACAAACCACAAGCAGCTCACAAGTTTACGGAGTAAATGTTCGCGCACTGCACTGTCGTAATTTAAAATTCTAGCTCATGCGCAATGAAACAACAAATTTGATTTTTTTTTTGTGGTTATAGTTAGTGCAAAGAGGGGTAAATCTCCCAAAATATAAAGATCTAGAGTTGAATTTTCGATCTACCGTAGATTGTTTTTTTTTTTTAGAAAAAACGAACCACTTGACAGCCAAAAAATCAATCTGCTCCAGATTAAAAAAACACGACATCAGAATGTAATGCACGGTTGATCGATGCGTGTCGATAATGTCTACTTTCGAGTCTAGGTTATTATTACGAAACAGTAACTTTCGTTAAGGGCACAGAAAAATAAACGAAATGTTGTAAGTTGTGGTTAACTTTTGTGTTTAATGAAATTTTCATTGTATATTATTGGCAGATAGAGGATGGGCATAGGCTATAGTACACCCCTTCCCTCTCCATAGAGCGTGGCTACACAGGCATGGGAATAAAAATCATGTCCAGAGAAACAGGTAGGTTTTATTGAGTTGGAAATAAAAAGCTTGATTTCACCAAAACATTCACTGAGTGATCTACAAAAGATGATTTTCGGCGCAAGCAATAACGTTATATTCGGCAAAACAACAACAAATAGGCAAACATACACACAAACACACACTAATGATTCGTTATGTATAGCTACAACGTTCGTTGTCATGACTTTCATACCCATGCCTGTGTGGCCACGCACTGAGGGGTGTAAAATGTAAAATAGGCGTATTTTATTTGCCGAGGAACAACAACAATTGCACTGTCGAATTCCTTCTTTGGAATTGTGAAAACCTGCTGTTTGACTGGTTTTGACATTCGAATTCCGAATTCGCTCGGCAAATAAAATGCATCTAATGTTGATATCAGCCACATTAACACCAACGACACTAATGCCGTTTAATTTTTTTAATTTACAAATCGTTGTATGTACTATTCCACTTTTCTCTGTGGGTGGAATGAAAAGAGTAGTTTCTTGGTAGTTCCAGACCGGTAAAAACGCGTAACATATTGAAAAAATATTCTGTACCAATTAAAATACCTTTTGGGCATTCTGGAATATTTCAAACGGAAAATCTTGGAAAAGTTGGGTTGAGTTGAAATTAATTTTCCTCAAATGCTAACTGGCGTCATGCGTTTCCTTGTAACCAGTTTGAAATTGAGTTGAAATTTTAACAAGCTAATAAAAAAAAAGAAAACTACTTACAAAATAGAAAAAAATCGCCATTTTGAAATTCAACTCTCCTTTTAACCCAGGCATTTTCGTAAAGTTCAACCTGACTAACGGAATCTAAACTCAACCCTGTTCCCAAGAGCGCTAACCTAGGTTCAACCCTCCATGGAAACGAGAATAAAGTTGCTAAGAATTTACACATCTCTCTTTCGATTTGCAGGATGGAATTAAGATTTCTCTGTCGTGATTTGGTTTGACGTTCTATTTGTAAACTTTACCCGGGGTATAGATTGATTTTACGTTTTATTTGCAAAGTTTTGTAACCGTAACTATAACTTTGCTACCTCTCGGCAATCGACGAATAAAATTTTGTGAACTCAACTTGGTTTCTATTTTGCGTTTTATTTTCAAAACATTCACCACGAATGTCACTTTCACTGTCACTTTGACAGATTTTAGGTATGGTTTGAGCAAATCGAAAAAGACATTAGAAAATAAAAACAGACCCAAAAACGGCAGATGACTTTAAGACAGCTTAATGCCTGTAAAATAAGCACATATTCTACTGTTCGTCATTATTCAGTATTACCATGCATTTCCTACATACTCCTAGAATACTTTATGTGTTTTGCAATAAATAAGAATAAATGAACAACTACAAATTAACTGGAACTATTTTATCGTTATGTCACACAGGGACAATTATACATACATACTATATTACATGGTACTCACTGCTAACTCGCAAAATTGTAACTCCTCATAGCACGGCCCGGTGTTACCAACTCAACTTTTATATTCGCCGTAGCTGTCACCTTTGTCGTATTCGTATCGGAGTGATGCGTCTCAACGGTGACCTCAGGTTGCACAACAATACTTTGGAGTTCAGGCGGATAATTGTTTTCTCCGATACCAATGCCGCCAAGCTTTGTTTGCTCGCCGCTGGAATACGGCTGATGGATGTGGGGATGTGTTTGGTGGTGGTGGTGCTGCTGCTGTTCTTGCTGATGCTGCTGTTGGTGTTGATGGTGTTGTGAACGATGTAGTGGATGTGACGAATGTGCATGCTGTGATGATTGATGGTACTGTGGCGGTGGTGCTTGATTTTGATACGGGTGGTGGTAATTGGTATTCATGTTCATATTGTTCAGTAGTTGCTGTGGAGGAGATTGCTGCTGGTGCTGCTGTTGTTGTTGTGACTGCGGTGCACCCCATTCGTTGTTCATTTGTATTGAGGACGACGATGATTTCCAAGATGGTGGCTCCTCTGTGATTGTCGTCAGCGATGGATCGTTTATATTAATGTCCTTGTGATGATAGTGCGGTTTATTGCATCTCGAACGTGATGTATTGACAATGACAGTCTTATTTGCACGTTTGTTACGTCTCAACACTGGCGATGGTGTTGAAATTCGATCCGGATGCTCAAGTGGCACCAGCTCTGCCTCTGGCCCAACAATACTTAAAATAATGGGGAAAATTACGAGACCGTTTATCGCGCCGACTGATAGCACAATAAGCAGCAACCAGAAGAAATGCCGTATAACAAATTCGAAAGGTGACGTTGACAACATAAAGACAGCCAAAGCGGATGTCAGAATACCGTGCACAAGTGGTCCCATGGACACCTGCATTGACAGCAGTGTCCGTCGTTCGCGATTTCCCACAGATGTCATAAAGCCCTGTGTAAATAAAAAAGACAGAAATTAGCAACTAATGATAACTTCGATGAGTTTATGCTGCAAAAATCAAACATACCAGTGATATATGTACGGTGGAGCACACAATTAGACCAACACTGAGAATCAGTATCACAGCAGGGATTGCAGACAACTTAATTCCAAGCAGAGTCATGGCACCGAAAATTTGTGCTAAAGATGCAAGAACGTTAATAACCACTAGAAAGGCAGCCCAAACCGACAGCAAAAGAATCGAAACGAGCACAAAAGCTGCCGCAATTGAACAGCATAAAATCAGACCTAACGACGTGCGAAGGGTCATGTACTGTTCCCAGAAAATGAATGGAATGCCTGTGAATAAGGGTACGGTAAGAGAGTAAGTAAGCAAATTGGTAATAATATACTAAGTGTTATATGAATATATGCATTTGCATACTCTTATTATTTGTACAGCAACTTACCAGATGGGTAATTCGGCAGCCCCTTCGATTCAAATTTCACACTTAAGTCGCGAATGTGTCCGATAAGATTCTTTATCTCTGATGTATCTGTTAATCCGTGCAAGTAAAATGGTAACTGAGCATAGACAAGAGGCAGACTCTTGGGAATTTTCAAATCATATTCACTTGGGACGTGATAATATTGTCTTGGCTCTGGACGTAGTTTTCCCTGCAACAACATGTAAAAGTTAGAAAAATTAAAATTTTTTGAAAAGTTAGGTAGTATTATAATAACTTGTTTCCTCTATTAAATATGCAGAAAGCATCGATTAAAATAATGCAATTCAAGAATTTACGTTAACATAGCGTTGAAAATCTAATATATTAAATATTCGTTATTTATATGTATATAAGGTGCTGATATTGTTTTATAAAAGGGGTGAATATACTTAAACCCCCCAAAAGACCCTCAAAAGATTTCATAAGGCCACCAAAAGAATTTAAAAATACCTCAAAAGACCCTCAAAACACCATCACCCAAAAAAACGCAACAGACCTCCACAACATTTTCTAAAGCTCTAAAAAAAGGGAAAGAATAAAAAACTCCAAAAGACCTCTTAAAATACCCCAAAAATTAAAAAAACAAAAACAGACCAAAACACTTCCAAAAGACCCCAAAAACACTATTAAAATACATCCAAGGAGGCACTCGAAAGTCCCCGAAGAGACCACCAAATACACCCAACAGACGGTGGTCTTTTTGAGTCTTTTGGAAGTGTTTTTAAAAATCTTCTGGTGTTTTTTGAGATATTTCTCTTCCAAAAGACTCAAAACACATAAAAAGGATCCACAAAAACCTCCCAAAAGACTAGTGGGTCTTCCCAAAGGACTCCCAATGTATCACCAAAATAACTCCAAATGACCTCCGGAAGACCCTTCAAATACCTCCCAAAAGACACCCAAAACAATCTCAAAAGACCCAAGAGAAACCTAAATGACCCTCTAAAGACCCCTAAAAGACCATCAAAAGGCTCCCAAAAGACCACAAAAAGACCCTAAAACGTTCCCAAAATACCCGTAAAAGACTTCTAAAAGATCCTCTCAATTTCACCCTCTACTAAGCGCACCAAAAGAAATATAATTTCAAAAAGAATAATTCAGTACAATTACCTAACAGCTGTCCTTGCTTTGTGCCGTTTACTAGAACAGAGCAGATTCCATTCCTTTATTGCCCTAGTTTTGTACAATAAATTGTTTATAACTATAAGTGAGCAACTGAACTACTTTAATTTCCTTAAAACTTTTAAGGATCTTTTAATATAAATATAATATCCAAAATAAATATGCATAATATTTCACGTAGTTATTTCATACAATAAAACAAAATTTTATTTGTATTTGTAAATTGTAATACAAAGTGGGGCAAAAGTAATGTCATAATGTGAATTGGCTGCTATTTGGTAGAAATGAAAAAAATTAAAATAATAGGTCTGTTCCCGTACTTTTTGTAGTAAAACTTAGCAAAAAGAGAAAATTGACATAAAACACAAAAAAGTACAGGAACGCATAAAACCACAAAATTGTTGGCTTGGTCAAACTGTCAAAATCCCTTACGCCAAAATTCAACATTCACAAGTAATGTGGCTTTCGTTTGATGGAAAAAATTACCTCAAGGGCAACAAAATTGCTTTAAATATTAGAGGTCTGCAATGAATGTCTTAAAACATATTTCAAGACATTCATTATTATTTGGGTTCCCATCACTCTAAGCTTGAAATCTAAAACGAATAGTTCACCTGGTGTTTGCTTGTCAAATGGGTAGTTCACCCATTCTCAACAAAATGTTTAGTGCAGTGTACTCACAAAGAATGGGTTCAGTACACTAAGTACACCGAATATAGTACGAGTGCACTGAGTACACTGAATGAATTAATGAATGAATGATTCATTAATTTTTAGCCTTTGGTAGTTATTCAGCAGGATTCTACTGAAGAAAACTGGCTGTAATCAATAAATAAATAATAAAGGAAAGAAAAATTAAGATTATCGTTGTAATCTTGGCTAGAGCCATTGCAAGTTTTGCTTCAACTGTATCAGAAGGAATGAAACAGTTGTTTTAAACAGTTATTTAGTTGTTTTTTTTTTTGTTTACCAATACCCTATTGCAGAGAGCAAATGAATGTATTCATGCAGACCTCTATTAAATATCACAAAATTGCACTTGGTTGGTTTATTGCACTGAGTGTAGTGCCGAGCATACCCCTCTATCTACACACAACAACAAAAAACTGTCATTGTGCTGCCATTTTAACTTTTGGTATTTGACAGCAACCACATACCCAAATACAAGTGCTCTTGTTTTATTCGTTTGAAGCCTAAAAACGAGTGCACTCGGTCAAAAAAGGGGAAAAATCAAACGAAAGCCACAATAGTTAGTTATGTGCAAAAATACTGCTCTAAATTTTACAGAAGTGCAATCGATTTTTTTGCTTGTTATGCTTGTTTTAAAATAAAAAGATTTCTTATCATTCTTATCGTCATCGTAGCATTTTTTAGACACGAACTTACTCTCTATTTTCCGCTCTTTTCCTATTTTTTCGAGTACGGGAACGTTTTGAATAAAAATTCGTAAGAATTAGCAATAAATATTACTACTTTTGAGTACGGGAACAGACTTTTGCCCCACCTTCTATATAGTGTAATTAATTTGGTTGTATTTTTAATCTTACTTTTGTATAATTGGATAAATAAATAAACATTAATATTTACCTGCGAAGCGCCATACGCAAAAACATCATTAGTTGCCCAAGCCGAGAGGTAATTATAGAACGCCTTTGGATTAATAACACCTTCATTGTCGACTAGCCGATTCTGCATGACCAAACTCTTATCAATAGGATTGTCAACATATCCCGTTTGCACGAGCAATTTATAAGCTAAAATCGCATCACTGCTCGCGTTGGAGGACCAACCTTCCTGTGTCAGACGTCCATCTTTGTATTCCCGATCGAAGATCAATTGCAGATTTCGCAGCCAATCGCGAAAGAGCGATAGCCAAAAATCCGGCAATCCGCCATTGTCATTCTTAATCACGTGTGGCACACGAACAAAGGCTTCGTGGTACTCATGCAGCAACCGCTGATTCGTCGGATACTCAAAATTGCCCTGTGTGACTGCATACATGCTGTAGAAACCGAACATTGAAGTCTGAGCGTTTAGGAACTTATACTCATTGGTATCCTTTGGCACTAAGTCAATTAAATCAAGTCCATCTTGCAATCGTGTCGAAACATACAGACTAAAGATAATTGCACCAACAAAAGAAATTACAGCTAAAAACTTTACCGAGCTTTTCATTAGAAATGGAGTATAATATTTGAAGGCGAATTTCGATAATGAGAACGTTGGTATTCTCTTTTCGGAGCATGTGAGTAATGCCTCCTCCTGATGATGCGCCTGATTATGATGAGCCAGTGATATGTTTGATCCGTTTGTGTTGCTTGACACCTTGCTACCCATTGCCGAAGATGAACGATTATTACAATTCTTTATTCCCCCAAGTGGAGTCTGACAATTATCATAGCGGAAGTTGACGTTTGCTGCTGCGGAAGCTGAAATCGGTTTTTCCTTCCAGATAGGAAAGCAACAGCAAAAAATATCAGCTCGTCCAGCGGTTCGTCGTCGTAAATCCAGTGAAATCATTGCAGGAAAAACAAGCAAAGCTGCAGCCAGATTGAAACACATAACAACAGCGGCTTGCAAGCAGAAAACCTTAAGAGCCGGCACTGGAATGAAGGCGGCAGCAAAGAATGACCCAGCTGTGGTGCACGCACTGAATAGAATGCTAGGACCGACTTTTTTAAGGATGTATTTGGTCTGCTCTTTGCGGTTGCTCTCTGCATAAGCTGCCGTAAGCATGAATATATGATCTACTCCAAGCCCAAGGGCGAGGAATGGCACCACTTGCGTACTGGCTGCATTGAAGACAATTCCCAGAAGTGCACACAGTCCCAATCCGGCAGCTGTTGAGAAACCAATCAGTAAAACTCCGGCAACTCCAACAGTGCTTTGTCCACGTACCGGATCCTTCCACCGAATCAGAGTGCAGAATGCATACAACACCGTGGCCACAACGCCAATTGCAATACTAAGTGGACTAGGATTCGAGAACTTAGCCAGAATATCATCCAGCGAAGCAGATGAGAAAACATATATGTCATATGTGTTTGAAATGCGCGTATTCTTAAGCAGTGTGTCGACTTCTTTGGAAAAGTTCTTCTGCCAAGCATTCAAAACTTCGGCGGCTTTTTCCTGAGTCCAACCGATGTGATGCACCTTATAATTCTCATTCCACAAATCGTACATTTCTTTTTCGGTCATCAGCTGGACGACTGTCTGAAGGCCTTTTGATTTTTTCAAATGCCCTGTACGATTACGAACCACTCCTCCGACAATTAATTCCTCCGGCCAGTGCATATACTTTGCAGCATAACCAGAACATCCCCCCGTTAGGATCGAACCAACATCTGGTGGCTGTAAGCTTTGTTTATTCGGTGCGGTGTCCGGACATTGCGGATTCTGTGGATTTAGACATGGCTTCTCGGTGTAACCAGATGTGATCGCCGCCCGTTTCATGTATTGTTCGACGGTATCAAAATCAAACGAGATTTTCTGATCGTTCATTTGCTTTTTCATCGATTGGACAAGATTCAAAGGATTAAGTGTGCTCCACATGATTCTCTTATCCATACCACTGAAACAGGAAAAAGAGCGTTATTTTTTGAGAAAAATATGTGAAAATGTTGTACTTACGGTATTTGAACGGGAAATTCCGGTCCCAGCAGCTGACTTCCTTCCCAAAAACAGTCGAGAGGTGTAATTATTGAACACGGTATCAGATGCTTGAAGATCTGCTCAATAAAGTAATGCCCCTCAAAACTGGGCGTCGTCGGCGAGTTACACATATCTCGCAGACTCCATTCCGTATCGAACATGTGCACCTTAACAGCTGTTGCTTTCTTTAGCACCTCCAAGTGCGTTAGCAATGCCTGTGGATGAAGTACGGAGGCATTTGGATCGTGAGCAGTTTGTATGATGAGTTGGTGTGTGGATGATTCAACTTCGCCAATAGCTTTCTGCGTATAAGCTAGTTCGGCTTCTAATCGACCTCCCTCTAAAAAATCGGGGAAAAAAAAGGCATTCATCTGTAAAACAGTTTTACAGTTATATTTCTTCTTTTTTATTACCTTGTATCCATAGCTGGTGAACTTTTGAATGAATTTGCGCACTTTTGAGTCCCACACAAAACGTACTTAACACCAATATTGCTACAAAAAGCACTTTTCCTGCATGCTTTTGCACCGAACATCCCACCGATTCTAGATGTGATTGGAAAACAGATCGCAGATAAATTGCAGTTCGACTCCCATGCGCTTTGCCCTAAAAATAAGCAAAAACAAATAAGATTCTATTAATTTATGCACTTGCAGTTTATATAAATTTAAAATTATGAATAATGTACAAATTAGTGCCTTTAGTTGCAGATAAAGCCGCATTCGTTAGTGCGATGAATAGCTCAAAAGTAAGATTAAATTTGGGGACTCTAAACAAATCTTACATAAACTAAATCAACACATATTGGGGATAGTTTGTTGTGCATAACTGCTGAAATAATCCGTTATCTCTTTTTTTTCGATTGTTTATAAACTCGTTTCTCCAGGATTTGCACCCTTATAATCCTTAGCACAGCGTGTGCGTTAGGAAATTCTGGAGAGGAAAAGAAGGTTTCTATGAACATGTGTCTTAAATAACTAAAGATCATACAAAGGAAAGCGGTAAGCGTTAAATTCTACTCTAGTGTGTAGTCCACACCTTGTTATGCTGTTAAGGTCAGAATTAAACGTGCTAAACATACGTTGTTCTTTAAGATCCACTAGATGAAGGTGGGCGCGTGGAAAGCGTGAAATAGAAGTAGCGGATAGGAGATCATTAGTGAAAGATCATACAAAGGAAAGCGGTAAGCGTTAAATTCTACTCTAGTGTGTAGTCCACACCTTGTTATGCTGTTAAGGTCAGAATTAAACGTGCTAAACATGCGTTGTTCTTCAAGTTCCACTAGATGAAGGTGGGCGCGTGGAAAGCGTGAAATAGAAGTAGCGGATAGGAGATCATTAGTGAAAATGAGAAAGGGTGTCGGAGACAAAACAGAGTCTTGTGGAACACCGGCGTTTATGCGGTAAACATTTGATATAATACCGTCCAATACGACATGGATTGAACGGTCAAAAAAAGGTAATTACTAGTCCAATCAAGCACGTTCTTATCAATTCTATAGGCATTCATTTTCGACAAAAGAGCTTGATGCCAGACTCTGTCAAATGCCTGGCATATATCGACTGCAACAACTTTGATGTTAGCGCTATGGGTCGGTACTCGGTACGAGAAAAAAAACCGTTCCCCTTTTTAATGAACAAGCTGGAGGAAGGCTGTTTTCCAATTCCTTGAAAAGACTCCAGAAGAATTAGAGAAATGGATAGGCCTGTGCAGTGACAATGCCATCGTTGAAAAACACCTCTTCAAAACTTTAGCAGCGATACCAATGCACAATCTGGTAACGTGGAGCTAGCTGCGAAATATAAAGAAGCAGATTAGTCTTGCCTATAGAGCAGACACTCTGACAGTTCGAATGTCATTGTGAATGAGCATTGGAATTTTTTATTCGTTTCACGAATGACCAAAAATTCTTACTTCCTTTGCGACATTGAAGTATTTTTTGTCTCAGTTGTCAGTTTCTGTTCATACACATACTTCATAGGCGAATTTACTCGTCTTACGTATGCATCTCGTCCTACGTATGCATTGGAATCATTCCTAACTCGTCTAAATTGTCTTCTATTTTCCACAGTAGGGTTTTGTTTTTATAATCGAAAGCATACCTCCTGGTTACTAGAACCCTCTTTGCTGCACAAATCAAACCAAGCATTTTTTTCGGTTGGATACATTTTGTCCTGGAAGGGACAAATTGTCTCATACCCTCGAGTATTATGTTTGTGATCGCATCGAAAATCACATCCACTCCACTATTTGCATTGCCAGTAAAAACTTCTAAAGAAATTGTTCTAAACTGCATCCCAATCGGCTTTCTCGTGTAGCCATACGTTTAGGAATTTTCTTTTAAGCTGCGTGGTTCGTCAACAAGAAATTAGCGGATACTACACAAAACACAACGTCTAAAATAAATTAACGATATATTTATAAGAATGAGATAGGTAAGAAACATGTCAGGATATTAATGTCGTGGTTTTTTTTTACAAAAAATTGATTTTTTGGCTTTCAAGTTGTTCGTTTTTTTTAAAAACCAATCTACGGTAAATCGGATTTCCCCTCTAACAGATCTTGATATTTTGGAAGATATACCCCTCGATTTCTGAAATTTTAGCTAGATCAATCTCTTGAGTTTTTGGATAAACAGAACACAAAACCTTGATCTGCCGCCATTTTTGTTTTTTCAGATCAACATATTTGGGTTAATAGAACATTACATAGAATAATTGGAAATACTTAAAAGTTCGATTAACCTTGCTACAAACATCTTTTCATGTTCTCAAATGCTCGACGAGACTATTTTCGTTTTTTTTAAGCCAAGTGTAAGCCAAGATCTTTACGCAAAATTCGCCACAATGTGGACTGAGAGATTCCCAAATTCTTGTGAACGGCGTGGAATCGAATGATTTGGCTCATTTTGAACTAAAACACATACGGCTGCGATATTTGCCGTACTTCTTTGACCGGTGCGTTGTCTCACTGACATAGGAACATTCAATAGTGAATATGTTGGTTGACTCGAAGTTACCAGCTATAACACGCACAGCATATCTGGTGAGATGATTATTAGGACCAAAAAATGGGGTAATTGGAGTAATTGCTCTTAAAGACGCAGACTTAGAATTTCGGAAGTCATTTTTAAAACGTCCTCGTTAGTGATAAAAATAAGCGTAGACTGCCGTTTTGACATTGAAAGCCCATAAAAAAAAGTTTAAGAGTGCGTTTCTATTAAAATACGAAATTGTTATGTCCCTATTGTTTCAGTTCCCAATGTTTTTATGCACCCTGTATGTACAATCACGGACAAAAATTACGAATTACCTCATTTATGTAGGTAGGCCAAAATTTGACAAAAACATATAATTTGTCAGCAACATTTACCCAGCTGGCATTGCTACACTCATTCGGCACACAGCACACACCCTCCAAAGGAACTGAATAATTCACTTATTCAAGTTAATGCGTACACCATTCCACATACCTACCAATTATGAACTACGAGTACATCTTCCGACGCTAACCTAAACTGATCCTAATAAACTATCCCCTATTTTTGTTACTGTCGTCCTTTCTTATTGATAAGAGCGCGACGCCGCACGCTGCACCCACCATAAAGATTTATTTCTTGTGTTATACTTATACTTACCGCAGAGAAATATATTTGTAGAGAAATAAAAATACAGAGAAGACAAAAACACAAAAAAAAAATCAAGATAAAGTAAATACAGGCACCGCGATCGTATGCAGCGTACACGCTGTCGCGAGCCCAAGAAGCCGTAACATTTCACATTCCAATTCCCCAAACTATATTATAAACTCCAACAACTCTCAATTGCCCCAAGTAACAACTCAATTTCGAAACCCCTCACGAATATTAAGGCTATCGCACGGACAGCCAGACGGACGGACAGAAGGCCGCCCGACCGGCAATAAAGTGCTCAAGCTCGATCGCTTTTCGTCTGTCTGTGTCTGTTCTCTCCTGTTTAGAGGCTACAAACATGGGTTTTAATTTTTTTTTAAACAGATTCTACCTCTATATCACTATCATCGGATTTTAATTTTTTTTTGTAGATAGGTACGTCGTTTTTCCTTACCCAACGAGAACGCACACGGCGGCTTAAAGCACAGAGTTTGATTCAAGTGTGTTTAGTATGGCATGTCGATCATTGACTCATTGTGTGTTGTTGTTGTAGAAGCTAGCAGCTCGAAGATCTACGTAGGCTATCTTTTCCAGTTTTCAGATATCGCAAGAAATCCAACAACAAACTACAAAATATAAATTTCTTGCATATATCTTCCTCTCTTACTGTACGCGGGATTTTTAGCATTTCCGTGTCCGTTCTCTTCTGTCCATCTATCTATCTGTCTGTCTGTCTATCTTATTAATTAAGCCATCAACTTCGACCGTGGCTAGTAGTTCATGGCATAAACTCAGCTTAGCTTGATTTTTATAAGTTCATAACTGTGTATATAATTTTCGCAGCGGGTGGCTAAGATTTTTGATGTTTGTAATCCAACGATGAAAACAGTTAGTAAGCACGCCAGCCTACGCGGGCGACCGTCGTACCGTGGCGGTATATCGGCGTGGTACAATCAATTAATTTTTTTTCCTTGTTATAATAAGAAAAAAATAAATATGAAAGCGGGTATAGGTAGTAATAATAAAAAGTAATATGTTGATATGAGGGCGGACTGAAAAGTAATCAGCCTAGGCAAGAGATTACCAGTTTCAAAGCAGTGTTGGCTATCGTACATACTATACATACTCAATTCAATTGTATCAATTGCGTCAATTAGTTTGTGCATTGAAAGCGAACAACTTTTGTGTTTTTACAAAAATAGTTTTTAAAAAATAAAGCGAACGATGAGAACAAACCCGCCCAAACTTAACGATTTTTATGGGGACTTTGTGTTAATCTGGCGCTTATTACCAAATAATACAATGTAATAATAAAAAGAGTGTTATTATTATTTCTTTATGATTTATTACCCAGTTAACAAAGTTGCTTATGCATGATTTTACGGATTATAAATACGTGCAATTTAAACACAACACAAAAAAATGGCCGTACTAAAGTAGATTTCCTTTGTTAAAGTGAAAAAACAAAAGTTCATTTACACAAGTTCACAAATAATAAGAGTTAACTAGATAACAAAAGGAGAAAAAGAAGGATAGTTTGATAAGTCTGTGAATTATTCGCGCAGTATCTTTAAATGCAACACTGCTCCCGTCAACTGCCATCTATTAATAGACTACTGTCAAATTTTAAGCAAGCTGCGTCATTTAGTTTATGTTTGACAGCCATTGAAAGCAGAAAACCTCGTGAATTTTAACAAAAGTGGAAAAAAGTGAATTTCGTGTACTGATTAAGCGGCAATGTTCAGCCGCGATCTGATCGAGTTTTTACGGTAGGTTTCTCTAGGTGAACGTGCACCAAAGAAGGATTTTTTTTATGCCGTAGTAATCGGAGAGATTATTTAACTGTCTCCGACATAAAAAAAGATGATCTTATAACCATTACGAGTGGTAGCAGTTAAACTTCTTTGACGTTGTGGCCGATATTACGATTAAATTAAAAGGCAAAAATAATCCTACATACCGAATTTCACACAAATCGCTTAAGAAAAGATCCCAATATTCCAGACCCTATTGGTCTTATAGTCGCATCTTAGTCCTAAATACCGAACTTCATACGAATCGCTTAAGAAATGGGTTAGTTCCGAAAATTCCAGACCCTAAGAGCATATCCCAGAATTGATAAACTAGTTTCACTTACAATAAAATTGAGTATCGAAAATAACGCGCGTGCTTAAAATCATAAAAAATTAACAGAAATTACAGTCAATTAAGTTTTAGAATTTATTTTCCCATTATCAATAACTTCGATAAAGAATTTACTTAGTTACTTATCAAACTCAAAAGTTTATTAAAACTGGAGGTGTGGGCACAACACGAATTTCTTTTACGGACCGGGTTGGAATCTTTTTTTTTTATTTTTTTTTTAATTTTTTTTATATTTTTTTTTGTTTTGTTTTTGTTAAAATTTCTTTTGCACTTATAAGATTTCTCCTAAGTGCTATACTTTTAGAGTTATTTGCAAAAACTCGAAAAACTGCCGCAGTAAACTGTCACTTTCGGTTGTCAGATTTCTGTCAAAATCATCATTGAATGAGACAGAGTATCGAAAAATTGGAATATCGTTGAATAAAGTGTATCTGTTATCAAAAAGGAGACTTTTTCGAGAAATAAATTGAATATTGCCGAAAAATGTTGGTGTTTTTTTTTTCAAACGTTGAGTAGTTTTCAGACCGCCCTCGTATGCATATGATGATGATGTTGGCCAAGTAACGCAACGTGGAAACTGATGGGCATTTTGTAACACCTTAATGTCGGATTGTCGGCATTGATGCCATCGTGTGACGCAGTGGCAGTCGTAGTTAGTTGGGTAATGCGGTAGTAGGTATGTATGTGCATTAATAAATACAATGAGACATGTGTAGCCATACCTTGTAGATTGTGAATGGGCTTGCGATGGTGATGATGTCGTAATTCATTTTCTCTCTCTTAGATCAGACTATGGCTAGGAGGATTTCGAATTAGTCTTTTGTATGCAGCACCGAAAAATTATCCTATAGATACTACAAACACAAAAACATCGAAATGAAGAAATTCTTGAAATCATTGCGAACCTTTTACATCATTTCTTAGAATTATTATGCTCTCCTCACCATAGTTATAATGCTTCGGTGATTTTGCTGGTATTCCTTTTTTCCTGAAATCCAAAATTATAGGCCTCCTCTGGCTGGCACGAACATTACAATATGGTCGGGTCGTTCGATCAACAACAACAACAACAACAACAGGTAGGTATTGGTAGGTAGGTAGGTCGACATCACCTCTGATGTCTCTTCCAGTCTTCCACCAAACTAAATTTGATGCTAAGGAAGATGTTGTCGTTCGTTCGTTTGTCCGTCAGTTCGTTCGCCTGTGTCCTGTCTGACCGACCGACCCGTTTTTGTTTCTTTGATATCGTCTGTTATACCAGTGCCGTGTAAGTGCCAGTGTCAGTGTAATGCTGTCAAGCTGTGTGGCTTGCCTGATCTTAGTCATTCCTTTTTATTCTTTAAGTTGCCATCATCAAGGGACGAACGAATAACAGCCGCCCGCCACTACGCCACCAGTATACGGATGCGGAGTAGGTACATAGTCGTTGCCGCCGCCGCCGTCATCGTCGTCGGGTGGGTCTTTGTTATTAAGACATCAGGATTTCGTGGCTGTTAACACTTTATGTGGTGGAAGTAGGTAGGTAGGTATGCGCAAAGTAGTATACCCGTAACATCATTATGTATATACATATGTATGTATATATGTATTATGCTGTTTCCTCTCTTGGTGTAGTTGTTTGCTATTTTCTATTTAGTTTTGCTCTGTGTCTGTACCGCTACCGATTAATTTCAGATTTCAGTTCAATCAAGCCCGAGAGAGCGTCCAGAATATTATCCGCTTTACAGGCAGGCTGTTGCCAATTTGTTTTGCCCTTTTCCAATGAGATTAGGAGTACACACTATTGAATAAATTGGCCGATTGAGAAATGAGGAAGTACGAAGTAACAAAAGATAAAGACGGAAGATATATTTTTATGAAGCTAATGCTCCTATGAATACCACACAGCAAGCATGACAAATGCTAATGTCACACATAATTTAAAAACAAGAAATAACAAAGTTTTTCATCGTTTTTCTATTTCGCTAGAAATGAGAAATAGGAAAATTTTAAACAACCGTCACTAATCCCATAATACTGTCTGTCACAAGGTGAAAAGGTACACATGAGATGAAGGTTGTAGTTTGTACACATAATGACAATTGATGATGATGTCCACAGTTCTTACAAACTGTAAACTGTGACTGACAACTGACTGTCGGCAAACATCAACATCGAATATGAAATAAACAAAATAATTGAAGAAAATGTTTTTTAGACAAATTTTTTTGATGGGTAAAAATTCTAAGTAACCCACAGAAAACGTAGTCCACATAACAACGGGCCAGGCCAATTGTACGTGTTAATATTATAAGGCAAAGATTACAAACGAGTGTGGCTGCAGCCCGTTATGTGTATTAATTCTGTTCCCGTACTTTTTGTAGTAAAATGAGTAAAAGAGTAAACTGACATAAAAATGACTCAAAGAAAGCAAACACACAAAAAGTACGGCATGTCGGCTACTCAAAATTGTTTTTTTTTGGCAGGAACTGTCAAAATCCCCTTCGCCATTTAACATTCACAAGTTAGTTGGTTATTTGCCGATCTCTTGAAAAAAATAGTTGCACAAAGTGTAAAAATACTGCACTCAAGTTCACAAAGTTGTACTCGATTTATTTGTTTATGTTACAATTTTAAAATTTTTATGTACAATAATTACACATTGTTTTTTAGCTTGGCTAGTGCACTTTGCCAAAGGGAAAAATCAAACGAACGCCACATTAGTTAGTTGTCAATAAATTCGTTTTGGACAGTTTGCTTACATTTACCTTCCAGAAATTTTTGTTGTAAAAGTTGGCAAAATTCGCATGGAGAGAAAATCAACTAGCTCAATATTTTCCACTCTCTTTTACTCTTTTACGTGAACGCTTTTGTAGTAAATTGAGCACGGGATCAGACCTAACATTCAATTTAATATTAATTGTCTTATAATTAAAATACACAAAACCCTCCGCATACACGAAGCCAGTATACAAAATTTCTCTTATAGCTGCAGCGTAGCTAAGCTCAGGCACTCATACTGAACGAACGTAGTCAATTGATGTCAGATCTCACCAAGGTCGCGTTGGTACTACGGGAGTCGGTTCCGCCCACAGATAAGGTTGATCTCCTTGGAGGTTAGCTGAGTCTGGGCCAACTTTTGGTTAAGGACCCAGTTTCGTTCTGGGCTTGACCTACGTAGTGGTTTACGGTTTACTCTCAAAGAGAGGACCGCTAAATGGGAATAGTTAATGAGCATGCTTAATGGCGAAAGCTAGGCAAGCAGGGTTCGTCCCACTCAAAGAATGATGTACACCACACTGTATATAAAAGTTATTGTAAGAACTTTTACCATATATGACTCATATGTTCTGGGTATATGGTAAGTTTTATATAAGAGAATTCACCAGAATGTTCTAATCTTTGCTAGAATATTCTTTGTGTAATTGAATGGGTATAAATATCCCAAATTTATACCGCAGAACATGTTCGTTATTTGGAATTCAACTAGACAAGTTGAAAAGCTCTCGCAAGCAGATAGAGCTACCACCTAAGAGAATAATAGTAAAACATATGTGTCATAAGTTACAGCTATTTTCTAATTAAAGTCATTTCTGAGCAGGAGGTTCGTAGTTCGAATCCCACTAACACCAAATGTATTTTTCACGGTCCCACCTCTCGCGAAAGTCTGACAAACGACCGAGAGTAATAACATGTTACCGAAAGCTTCGCAATTCGCCGTTCGGATACGGCCTTACGGTCCCTTTCATTTGTGTGTAAAAATATACATGCACAACACATTGGTCGCGACAAACTAGACATTGAACCGTAACGGTCTGTCGCGCCGAATATTATTATTAATTATTGTTGTAATTTGCGAATTAATTAACTTGTGAAGTGTTTTTATTTTGCAAGATCCATTACAAACTCGAAAGCCTCAGTTTCTAAAAATGTAACGTCGCCATGCTGTAAGAACGTGACCTGTTGGTATTTTGGTCCGTTCTCTACGAAGAGCTGTTTTCAATGCATCCACATTTTCATATCTTTCTGTCGAAACCCTGGCCTTCAAAATGGACCAAGTGGAGAAATATATTGGATTCAAGTGCGCTGAGTAATGAGACCATTGTTCCATTTAATTTGGAACGTGACCTTGTAAAAATTGTTGTAATGAGTCCTGTTGTAATGTCCAACGGTTGTTTTGTATGCCAAGGTAGCATTTAATACCTTTTCCCGATACACTTATTGATTCACCTTGACGCCCTGATCGATAAATACTAGCGCAGAACGACCGTTTGTAGTAACGGCTGCCCTAACAATCCCAGAAGTCGACGCAACTCGCTTGTTAAAATTTTCGTTGGACTTGCCCTCTAACCATACACGATAATTTTTTTCCCAGTTTTTGCGCACTTTGTCGTCGATTTCGCTTAATTTGTGCCTTCAATTTGCAAAGCATTTGTTGCTGGTTTTTGAAGGCCAAATCCATGGCGTTTTGCGAAGCTACCAATATCGTTGTAACGTGTAAAATCATTTTCACATGTTAATGTCATGCATTGATTTTTTAAATGAATATAAAAATTTATTTAAACTTGAATTTTTTATGCTTATGTTTTATACAATTTTACATTCTATCGAGTTTTGAAACACCCATTATATGATGCGGAAAGGTTAAGAAATCCGATTTAATACCTGAGTCGATAATAGAGGTTTTATATAGATTGCTTTGAATTGCACAAAATCGATTGTAATAAAAATTTTGCCGACAAACCCAAATGCCTATGTATGTACATATCTATAATTTCTTACTCAGGTACTGATGATCGTTTTTGTATCGCCATGATAGAGATAATAGAAATTGTACGCCAAAGCGACAGCTAATGACAGACAGGCATTAATCACTTACTTCCCTCCGACGACGCAGACGCAAGCATATGAAAGAAACGACCTATGGCATTTGCTATTGAATAGAGGTGTTTAATGTTGTTGTTGTTATCGTTTTTCTATATAGGTATTTATTATGCACCTCCGAACTTACAAAAGAACAAACAACTGACTCTTGTTATCGAAAAGGGAACACTCTCTACTCCCCTTTAAGTTAAACAGATCCCAGAAGCCAAAAGCACAAAAATTAAATTCAGATTTGCTAAAGATCTGACAAAAAAAGAAAAAAAAAAGACGCTGGAGAATAAAGGGAAGGTATAGAAAGAAGAAGGAATTTATTAGCTACACTCTCTGCGTGTGCTCAGTCTTTCGGTGCCCTGTGTATCAACAGTCACCACCGACCACCAACATCGAAAATCCATTCTTGGGCAGAGATCAATATTGCTGCCAGCTGCTGTATCTCTTCTGATGAAATGTGTTGTTGGTTGTATGATACATATACATACGACTATATTAACGAATATATATATTATATACGTATGATAAAAGTAAAAAGTAAAATGAGATCAATGCAAAGATACAGTGCGAGTGAAAGAAAGAAACGCATTTTATCTATACAGTGACTGACAAAAGTAAAGCAACTCTTTCCCTGTTAATAAAAAAAGCGATACAATGGGTGTGGTATGAATAAAAACCGACTTTGCTAAAATATAAAGCAATTGCTCCAAAAAGTGACAGTTTGTAGCATTTGCTCATGTTAATTTTCCCCCCTAAAACTCTGCCACAGAGCGCGAAGGGCATAGATTTTTTCAAAAGGAAAATCGATCACGAAAGGCGAAAATCTTTTGTTTACCTTTTCTTGTTGCATGTGTTGTTGTTGTGTTAATATGAAGAGGGGTAAATATCTCCCAACATATACAGATCTGTTTTCGATCTACGGTAGAGTCGTTTTGAAGGGGAAACGAGCAAGTTGACAGCAAAAAAACAACTCTGGGGCAGAGAGCAGAAAAAACAACATTAGATTCGTATGATAAAAAAACTAATTTGAGCAATTGATATGTTTGAAAAAGCATTTGCTCAAATCGGCATGAATAAAACGCTTACAACTAAGCATTTTTAAAGGAAAATGTCAAGGCTGCTATTGACCTGACTAGAAGCTTTTGATACATAAATGATATGCATTTCGATTGAATTGTTATGCGATTTCGGTTTCCGCGAGTTTTCTGTAAAAAAGAAGCAAATAAATTAATTTAAAATGGATTTGCATATCATACCGCTTTTGCCGATTGTGGTTGCAAATGCAAATAACGCTCGGGAACAAAATCAGTATAAGTCAAGATCATTTGGTGACGATACAAATTTTAAGCAATTGTATCGTATAAAACGTAGAAATGTTGAATATTTAGCAAAGCAATTTCACCTGTTAATTCTGAAACTCGCGGTGGCGCTCTCTCAAATGTGCAAAAAATTCAATCTTTTTTCCGTATATATACGTTATACGATCCGGGCTTCGAGGTACGATATGTATAATTGTATCTGATATATCTATTTAGAATAAGAAATTAATGTTTATAGGTTAGTGTCGGCGAAGATGTCGGCATTCACCAAACTACCGTCAGCATTCGAGTCGACTTTATAAACTTAGTTTGCTACGACACTTTACTTCAAGCAATTGCTAGTTTTTATTAAAACATACCACCCAATGTAATTAAAAAAATTAAATTTTCATACTAAAATTAAATTTGAATTCGAAATTCGAAATAATCCTTTTGAAAATTTAGAGGTGCGGTAAAAATTCAAAATTTGAGCTTTAATATATTGTGTCGTGCAAAATTTCATCGATCGTATTTACTATATCCCTTTAATCATCTTATCTTATCATTCTACTCGTATGGATGCCAGGACCGGACCCCGGTTGTAGAGCCAAATATGATGATTATTGTTGGTTTTTTTTATTTTGAATTTTTATCCTAATAGCCTAATATAGTGTCATTTTGTTTATTTTAAGCTACAATTAAAACAAAATGTAAAATACACGACTTTATTCGATCACTCCTCTGACGGAAGTGTCTTTTCTTTATTTATCTATCGTGAAGTCAGTTGCACTTCGTAAACATAATGCATTTTCACCAACAGATGGCGGTCGGTGATAACAAAGTCATATTCATAGCGATAATCCATCGATTATCTTATAGTATTAATTTCTAAAAATAAAACTCGTTTTACTACTGCAAGTTACGTACCAACGCACACAAGAGGGGTGTTCCGGTTTAGTTTTTATTTCTCCGCCTACTACTTTTTTCAAGTGGAAATGGCAGTTTCTCGTACTTGTGTGAGCTGTTATAAAAAATGAATGATCATATCATGATCATCTCAACTCTTCCGTGAAAGTCTCTATGAAAAAGGTAATTTAGTTTAGTTATTTAATCTTTTAATGAAAATATCACGTATTTTCCCATTACGGTTTGCTCTTAGAGTTCATTGTAACCTTCTTGATTTCTATTTCTCTGCCGTTGGTCTGAGGGCGAAAAAGAGTATTCATGCCACCCAGCACGACCGACAGCCACAGCTTCAGCGACACAAGCAACAAGAGCAACCTGCATTAATGGGCAACGTCTTGGTTTTCAGAAATCTTTATATCTTCATTACTGTGGAGGTAGGTAGGTAGGCAGGTAGGTTACACATTTATGGGTATAGATAAACTAGCCACTAGCAGATAGATACATTTACCGACGTTCCGTGAGTCTTTTCCGGTTTTTTTTTTTTTTGCGCTTTTGTTCTTTTATTGATATCTTCATTCAAGTTAAAATCTCTTTCAATTTCGTCGGACTACCGTAGTTTGTATCTGTATCATGCACTGCATTGTAGGTAGGTAGGTATATTATATATGTATGTCAAGAGGAACAACAACGACAGTTAAATATGTGAGTACAACTGCGAACGAGAGAGAATTCGAAAAAGAAATGTGGTAAAAATAACAATAATGACAGTAACAACAAAAAGTACTTCTCTTATGGGGGTCGATCGCTTGGCGCTTGCGGGTGAGTTATAATGTACTTTCGACCACGTACGTAACAAGAAAAACTAACCGAAAGTTAACTCAAGTACCGCTCATAATATAAACATGTGTCTCTACGATAGTATCTATCAAGAGCGTTTGTCTTTATTTTATATCAAATGGCATTTACGTGCAAAAAGCAATTATAATCATCGCAATTCAGTGTCTTTGTGAACACGTCTGTCTATTATAAATATAGGTTGAATTCAAATTGACAAAAAATCCAGCACGGATTGATTTTTTGGCTGTCAAGTTTTCCCTAAAAAAACTAATCGATAGAGAACCCAATTTTTGATAGGAGATCGCCTTTCAAATTGACAAAAAATCCGGCACGGATTGATTTTTTGTCTGTCAAGTTTTCCCTAAAAAAAACCAATCGATGGAGAACCCAATTTTTGTTAGAAGATAGCCTCTAACGGATCTGTATATTTCGGAGAGGGGTATCTTTATTAATTACAACAGCAACACAATGTAAACAAACAATTCGAGAATAATGTTCGATTTGACGAGGAGAAATCTCAGCTCCGACACAGATTTCTAAAAAGGAAAAAAACGACCCAAGACGTTGGTTAAATTATATCAGAGCTGTCAAAATTCCGTTCTGATGCTCCGTTTCATCATTGACAGTTTGCAAAGATAAAGATTACTTTTATTTTTCATCATATACGCGTAGTTTTCGGTTTCTTTGTTATTATCTTCTTTCGTAATCTTTTGAAAATAATAAATCAAAGAACGGAAACAGGAAATGCATGTAGGCGTAAAAATGTATGCGCATAAATATGTTAGTATTTGTTAAAATACAATTTTCACACACAGACATGGGAGTGATAAGAAAAAACGTTATCCCCTCGTGAGTCTCACATTTTTTGTTGTTGTTTATCGCCTGTTTTTCAGTGTTTCGTGTGTATTGGTTATTGGAATATTGACATTTTATGTGAAAAACAAATGTGTTTTGTATGCAACGTAAGCCACTTATCTACCATCATTTTCCACGAAATCGATGCGATGACGGAGGAGGAATAGCGCCCATCCCGAAAACAAAAAGAAACTAACTAACTAAAGAAGACTTGATACCGTATTTGGAAAAATACCATTTAACAAAGAATAAATAAAGTAGGTACATATAATCTAACAAAACAGCTGATAGAATTCCTTCTTCTTAATTAATTTAATTCTTCGAATTAATTTACAATTAAAAATTAAATAGTTTTACGTTTTCTGTTTTCTATTTACTGGGGGAACTATATTTTTCAATTTTAAATTTTATTATTTTTTTTTGTGGTAGATAATGTTTATTAACGATGATTAGAAAAATGATTAAGTAAAAGGTTTTCTCTTTCTCTCTTTTCAATTGCACAAATCATACCCACGGGTAAGCCGTCAAAGTGACAGTTTTTGTGGTGAACGCTGTGCAAATAGAACACCATGCGAAACCTAGTTGAGTAAATGAAACCATGTCCGTCGATTGCCGGCGGTTAGCAATGTTACAGTGTCGGTTACAAAACTTTGCAAATTAAACACAAAATCGATATCCTGGATACAGTTAGCGAATGGAACGCCTAACTTCAAGAGAGTAGAGTAATCTTAACTATACACAACAAATGGAAAGATACATTAGTCAAAAGTCTTATGTCTTAAAGTGGATAGTTTCTAAAGACCTAAAGCGACTGACATACTATCGAACTTGACTGAATGTTACTCGAAACTGATCGCTATCCAAAATTTTTGCGGTTCACTGTCTCTCAGCGGCCATGTTTGTTTATGATCGATAATATAAGCCAGCTGTAATATTTAACATGAAAGGACGTTATGGACATGGATGAAGACAGAACTTTATTAGAAGAATTTGTGCGCCTACGAAAAAACCGCTGTTTGTGGGCATAACGAGTCCCAAATACGTCATACGTGAAAAAAATTAGGATATCGGAAATTGTGAAAAAATACAAGGCGACGGTGGAGGATCGAAAGGATGAGCAACAAACAAGATTTTTGTTGGTTCTCCATCTTTCCTCTCCGAAAATTAGAGCTTGACTGCTGATTTTACTGTGAAACCATCCTACCAATCTGACCGCAAGGGGCATCAGTCAAAACTGACATCAGTAATGATTTACAGCCTATATAGTCTGTCATGTGTGGATTTTGGTTTTGACAAAAAAAACATTTTTGCTCGTTGGAAATCCATACAATCTTGTGTCTTAAGTATGTATTAAGTTTTTCCATTATGAGAGCGCATTACCGACTTAGGAGAAAACTATACAAATCTTCTTTGCTTTGCATGTTTAGTCAAACCTACGCAAAGCCTTGGTTGGCCGTCATTTTTAAAATTGTATAGAAAAAAGATCCTGTCTAGAAGGCCCACTTCGCTCATTGCAATCAAGATGCCTTATCTACGAAATTCTGTCCAGCTTTATACTATATTCATTCTTGTCCGTAAACCCGTTTTTATAGAGCCTCAAGAATCCTTTTTTCACATATAACACATAACAAGCAACCAATCATACGGATTATATTTCTAAGTGCTTTTTGTTAAAATTCCAATTCTTCAATACCAGACTGAAGAGTGTATTCAGACCTTTCGTCAAAGCTGTCGGTGGAATTGATACATATTCGAGCTCCGAATTCTTCCATATCGTCTCGACTTTAGCAATCTTATATGGCTTTCTTTTCATAAAAAAATCACCCCAAGTGCAAAAAAATTACACTAAATGTCACATAATTGCACTCGTTTTGTTTGATTTAAAACATTGCACTTAGTGTAGTTTCAGGGAAAAATTTTCTACTCGGGGTTTTTGGTCGACATACCCCTCTGTCTACACTCTACAAACACCAACAAAAAACTGTCATTGAGCTGCAATTTTAACTTTTGATATGTGACAGCAGCCACAAATACAAACACAAAAAAAGCCTTGTTTTGTTCGTTTGAAGCCTAAAAATGAGTGAACTCGGTCAAAAAAAGGAAAAAATCCAACGAAAGCCACTTTAGAATACCTTCAATGTAAACAGACGTCAAAAATGTCAAAACTATACAGTTTTTTTGATATAAAGTCAGAAGTAAGAGCAAACAGAAAATTCTAAAAAAAACTTATCCAATTACATAATGTATTTGTCATGCAAACGAGAAACGAGTGCCTACGTATATTTTTCGCAGCCTTTTTTTCCACCAATAAATTCTAATGAATTTCGTTTGCTTGCTGATAGAACCTATTTGTGTCGAGTCAAAAAATGTCAGCAAAAATATATGTAGGAGTATCAACAAAGTCCAGCACTGTTGGCGACTACTGTTTACTTACCGTTTCTTGGCTTCTAGAATGGTTCACACTGAGTACTCTGCTCGTACATACGAAAATATTTACATAAAAGTATATTTGAGTTTATAATTTGATACACCAGTTCCAGTTGAATGGTACATGAGATTCAAAAGCAAAACGAAAATGAAGAGCAAACAAGCAACAGAAGAATAAACAAATCACAGAACAAATCAGGCGCATCATTACGTTCTACGATGCGTATCTTACCTGCGCTAAATTCACTGATTACATTTCAAACAAATGAGTTGGTCGGTTGGATAATAATAATTAGTTTAATAAATATACACAATACAACTGTGTTTATTATATATTGCTTTTTTGTACTCCACAAATAGCGATCAATAGAGCAAGTTTTGAAAATATACTTCTTTGAAAAACAACCCGAAACCTATAAAGTTGACAGCCCCTTACATAATACAAATCCAGCTTTGTTAGTTGGTATATTTTAATAAAAAATAAATAAATAAACGCTAGGAATTTCAAAATTATATAAAACGCAAAACGAGTACATGTTGGCCACGTCTGCGAGAAGATTAAATATTGGTCTCTTAATTTAGATAGCGAAGCGCGAATCCGAAGCAATGCAATCATTTAGGTTAGTTGTAGTAGCTGATAACAGCATCGAACCAGAAAAACGAGCATAGTTAAGCCAACAAAACCTACTTGAGATTCTACAAGTTCAAGCTCGGTAGATTCCGGCAGGCAGGTCACCTATCTCGCATGCGAAGAGCATCCTACTTGAAAAATCCTTTGCAGTAGGATTTATGGCACACACCAGACAGGCCAAGTTTACGGTGAAATGATGGTGTAGACCAGGACGTTCCGAGTTTAGGGATACCAAACTGGATGATATCGTCTCGCAATTGGGATCGGTGGAGAGATTTTTGGCGTAATGCCAGGACCAGGCCCCGGTTGTATAGACAAATTTGGATTACGAACCAGCGCACTACACACGTCATAATTTATTTTGAATCAAAAGTTCCTTTCAAAATATAAGTAATTTTTTAGAGTCAGTTTGTATGGCTCGAGGTACCTCAACAGGTTGATGAACAAACCCCAAAATCTAATCAGTTATCCGGCTTCTTAAGCGTTGTAGAGTTAGGCGATCCCTAAACAATATCACGAATTGCGCAATGTTTTTGACCGGGTAGGGTAAGTATTGAAGATTACGCTAAACGATTGAAAGGTTTGCGAGTTTAAATTTTATTGCACCATCTTTTTTGATTTTCATCGTGTAGTAGTACGTTTTTGTTCATTTTACAAACTTTAAATTTTCACCCTGCTTCTGTTGACCAAATGCATAAATATTGTGAGATGGATTTGTAAAAAATGGACTAGGCTTTCATACCGCATTTAAAAAAAAATTATCCGAGAGCATTTTTCGAAATAATCGCGTTTGAAAATAAAATTTTAAAATCGGGTAAATTTTATTAAATTTTTGTTAGGGAGCCTCCCGACCCCGAGGCTCGAGGTGCCACAAATAGTTTTAATAGAAAGTATTGTCCCCGGAAACATTCAAGTGTGCAAAATTTCAATAAAATCGGGCTTTCGAGAAAACATATTTTTAGGGGTACCTTGATTTTTTTTCCGAGTAATTTTAATATTTCGGGTAGTAGAACTGAAGTAATAAAATCGTTAAAAAAAATCTAAATCTGTTATATGTATTATTTAAAAACAACATTACCAAGATGTCAATATAAATTGTAAAAATTAAAAAATAGTTGACATAACCTTAAAAAAAAAAACAAAAAATTTTTTTTTTACAATACAAGTTGAACATCTCTATCTCGGAATTTGTAAAGATACATAGATACAGCACAATCGATCGAATTTGTGCCACATTTTTATCTCATTGCTTTATTTACGAAAAGGAAATAAGTTACTACATCTCGAATTGAGACTTTAACCATTGCACCATGGGTGGTCATCAACGTCGGTTGCCATTGCCAGTCGCGCTACACTACCAGCTGCTGGCTGAGCAGTTCGTTACTTTGTCGAAGGCAATGTACAAGCATACAGCTACATAGATAGCCAGCAGCTTCCACTCCAGCACCGTGAAAACATCTATCAAGAGAGATTCCGGTTATTCGCGCTCTTCTGAAGATTTTGTTTTATGTCTTTATTATTGTTATTTTGCCGCAGCATGTAGCAAAGACAGAGCCAGCCAGGGAAGGGCAGCAGCAGCCAACACAGCTCAGCTCAGCTCAATTATTCTGTTTCATTGTTGTTGTTGTTGTGTTGTTCGAATTCATGTCGTCGTTGGAGGCGACGACTGTTTTTGTTATCTTTCTGTTGCCGACTTTAATGACTCAATTTAAAAAAAAACATTAGAGCTATAGTCGGCATTTACTGACTCTTACATAATTTCAGCACTTAACTTCAGGTAAAAAGTTAAATAACGAATTTTTAGCAATTTTAATTTGTTATTCATGTAAGCGTTGTAACAGTTAGTTTATAGTCGTTATTAGAACTAAAACTCATGCTATAGCAATGAAACAGAGTGGAATGGAACGTTGTAACAACGATTGTAATAACCAAAATCCACCACTAAAAGCATTGCCCAAAACTTGAGTACAATTGCCATATCTGGTCTGGTGCGCTATAAATATAGCGAAATCAATAGATTCGCTTGAACACCGCAGGAACGTTTCTTGCTTGTCACTGTTTTATCGTTTCTTCTACCAGCGGTGCTCAAAAGAAATAGCCAGCTGCATGCCACCTCTCCTTGAATTCAACCGCAATACTCGTGGCGCTCTTAATCTTAAAAAAAAAATTGCTTTTAGCTATAGTTACGACTATAAATTCGGACCTTTGTTATTAACTAAATAAAAGACGTTACCAAATTTTATGCAATTCGCTCTATTCGCATTCAGAAGTTTTGGCATCTGACACAAATGACTAACTGTCACACTGATTAACCAAAAACTCGCACACGTGAATAGCTTATAAATGAATTTATTATTATGTATTTGCAAAATTAGCTTAAGGCAACAAAACTCATAGATTTGGCAACGACCAACTAGAAATAGCTTTTACATTAAGAGCGCTCCATTTTTTTTGTTTTGTTTATTAAAATAAAACAATTCGAGATATGAAAAAATTTGGATAAAAGTACCATCGATGCTATTAGTTATGAAACACAACCATCATTCAAATGTACTCCACGATGTTGGTTATGGAACGCAACCATCATTTAAATGTACTCCACGATGTTGGTCCCTAAGCCGGGTTATTGGCGCAGACCGCGGCCGGGACTATGTCCTCAATGAAAAAAGTCCAGATGCGGAGCCAATCGACTGGTCCATTACTGAAGATCACACGGTCACCTAACTTCGACTTTTATAACTCGATTGATTGGCAAGCTTTGTGGCATGTCGTGCCGTGTTGTTGAAACCACATATTCGATATATGATATATGGTCCGGTAGCAATCCATATTTACTGTGGCTGCGTTGCCAGCATAATTAAAGAAGAGTATGGTCAAATGACCATAATTGAACCCGAAACAAGCAGTAAATTTTTGTGGGTGTAATGGCATATTGTGTAGGAAAGAAAAATTGAAATTAGCGTACGTAAAATGTGACATTCGAACGCAAACTTTTTAAATTTGCAATCGTTATTGAAGCGTGTAATTTTCTATGATTAAATGCAGTTCTTAAGCTACGAGGAAACAAGTTTAAACTAAGTTAACATTGACTACGTAGTCAAAGTTGTTTATTGTTGTTAATTTAGCTGGTCCTTTCATTTTCAAATTAATTTTCAAATTTTTACGGTAAATTTCTATATAAAGGTGAAACCCTGTATACTTTAGCTAGTAATTAATAATAAAACTTTTAATTAATTGGATATAGAAATAACCGGAATAGAATTCTAGACATTGAAAAGAATGGATATATGAGCCAATAACTGAAACTGATAAAAATGAAAGAAAGCGAGAAAACGCGTTGTCGCCTTATGCAAAATTTGCAATTTTTTTTTAAATAATACAACAACAAACCGCCCTATTACTCACAGTTTATGAATTATTGATATTACAATTAATTCATGTATGAAGGTTTAAGACCAAAAGGTTATAAAATTTATTTTGAATTCAATAATGAAGTTTTAAAAAACTAAACACCGGCAATTTTTTTGTTTGCAAGGCATTTAATTATATAAGCTGTCAGTTTATTTATCAGTAGTCTTATGTCCCAGTTTCAATACTTTCCGTTATGAAACTATTTAATGCTACCTACCGAATAGCTCCTAAACACACTCTCACTTAACATTTGCAAAAACTTTAATAGAGACATAACAGTTTGAAGGCATTACACTGGCGTTGGGCAAATGTCAGTCTTATGCCATACTTATACAAAATGTTATCATTCAGCTTAGGGTTTTAGCATTAAGCGGGAGTTTTTGCTGTTGGCAAATCAACATTTTCCATTGAAAAAAAATGACATGAACGTCAATAAATTAATTTGAATACGAAGAGTAAAATGACAGAAGTGTCAAATGCATATGCAATGGACGATCGCATTATCTCTCGTGTCAAACACAAAATCGAACTTACCTTATCTATTTGATCGAGGGCAACATGTGCATCAACCCAACTGGTCCTTATGTACAGGTCTGAGAATAGTTTTTCGTCCACAACGTCACCATGCGTGTCCGGCACACGGGGTAGAGTATCCATTGTAGGCACAACCATGTTTTATTTTTCTCTTTATAAATATCGAATTTACGCGGCGATATGATTTTTTGTTTAAACTTCACTGTTAAACTACTTATTACTTTTTCTTCCGCGAAACTTGGTTTTGTAAAATAATATTTTCAGTTACAACGGAAATGAATATCAATTCTACTTCAGGACGGACTTAATTCTTCATTTTATCAATATTTACTCAAAATAAATTGCATTAGAATAAGAGATGTATTTTATTATCCTATAGAGATCGGTGGTCATCTACAGGTGCCACTAACATAATGCACTTTTATAATTTCACTACTAATTATAGCTTCATTCAAAGGCAAAAATAAGGAGATATATACCATACATTTTTTAGCCAGATATACACTCGAAGACGCGACGCATTGTGGAAAATTTCCTTTTAATTTTGGTATCGCACATTACTCGATTCAATCACTTTTGCGGATGGATATATATACATGAAATTAATACTCAATATTATGAACAATGATTTAAAAACATTAATATTAGTATTAAGATTTGTTTTTTTCTTTTTATTTTTTCTGTTGTTATAAAATTGTGGCAGATCTTGTGATAAAATTGTTTTTTTTTTCTGGAATTATATTTGTTAAGTTGTGAATTAGTTTTTATTGTTGTACCACCAAACTTTACAGAAGACTTCGCCCGTTTTGTTTTGTAAATAATAAATGAATAAATTGACGAATATAAAAACGCTGCAATACTTTGGCCTGACGACCCCGCGATAGAAGGTGCTTACACGCCAAAGATCAAGAATAATCTGATTTCTGATATTCCCGCGGAGATCGGAGATTCGTTTGGAGAGAAATGAGCTCGTAGCATTGCCTCTTGGAACTTGGAACACAACCAACTCACTCATACACGCGCAAACACATACTCTATTCGTTAAAAGATACGACTGTTTTGCTTGATGCAGAAATTCATTCACACAGATACATTGCTGGCTTGCATGTGTAGGTGATCTATTGCTTGAATTTTGGAGAGGATATTTAAATAAAACTTTATTCACTTTACTTACACTGTTACACGGAACATAAACTGCATCTCATCTAACACTAAACACAAGAGATACAAACTAACTACATGATACATGAACAATTCAATTTCAACATAATTTTAACGGCCATTTTGGGTTTGTGTCTCTCTTTGCCGTAGCAGTTTGCAAATATGATGCAGGAATCAGAACAGGTAATCTCTTCATTTGTCACGTTCTTTTTCTGCATCAAATCTCTTACGAAAAACTAAAACCAATTCTCAGCTAATGCTCAATTAAAAACCGATTTACAAAGGGTGTAGTTGTACATGCACTTTCTATAACGAAGAGCTGGAGTTGGACAGTGTGTAGTGAGTACCGCACATAGGTAGGTATGTATTCCATTTTGGTTTGTTTAGGAAAAGCCATTATCATTATTACAGCGCTACTGAGTACACTTTTTAATATCTCAATAATAAGAGAACGATACGACCACGACTAAAGTGTGGGAAATAGCTGACATTTTCCTGGTCAATTCATCTGTAATAGAGATCAGTGTTGACCCGGCTGATTAGATTAGTTGTGGTTTGACCTTTGACGTTTGAGTGATGGTAAGGATAATTAAACATACATATGTGCACATTCATACATAATAACATCGCGCAATGGGTAAAGTTTAACCTGCGTGCATCTGGACTGAGGGACGTTATCCATTTCCTCTCCTTTGATTCAGTTTCCTCTTTTTATTTTTTTTTGTGTAATTTTTTTGTTCATGACGAGGTGTCACTGGCAGGTGACCAGGACCACCCGTCCGGCGAGCTTAGCCGAGCAACCGCGAGAGTGTCGTGACATTCTAGCCAGTGGCAGAACCCCTAGCGGGACTTCGCTCCATCACAAGTCCAAAATTCAGCGCCTGCGTTGAAATACTACAGAGGTACAATTAGGGTTTGGAATCCCGTAATGGAATTTCCAAAAACCAATCCCGGGATTAAAATGACTCACGCCCGGAATTTCGGGACTCTATGTCCTGGCGAGACATTATATTCAAAAGCCGTTCACCTATATAGCGCCTGTTAAATAAATGTCTCGTCCTAAGTTTAGTCTGCGTTGTATATTCAATATAATGACCACACACTGACGTTGATGCTACGGCTGAGCTATGTCTGAATTTGTTCGAAATGGAACTTTGTGATTCTTCGGACTCTGATATTCAAATAGGGAAAGTAGTTTGTGACGGTTTAGAGAGCAAATTTAATGCTGCAAAGCTAGACTCCGGTTCCGCAAAATCGTCAAAATATGGTAAATTACAGCAGCTCATCACAAAAGAGCTAAAAATGTTTGAAGACCCCAGAATTTGAATTTGAAGAGTCGGAACTTTCGGATGCTTCGAAAATTCGATTTAGGCTATAGGACAGTTCAATTAATCGAATGTCCTTTTTACCAAATTCAAATTCAAATGCCGTCCTTGTGCCGTTAACTACAAAAAGCGAATATTATAATTTAATAGAAAAAATAAAAACAAGTGAGATGCCGTCAATCAAAGATAAAAAAACACACCCAGCACCTGACTAGTTTCTTATTTTTTTTAGCTTATTTTATTCCGTAATCAGTTCAGTTTCAGTTTTTTATTTAAACATTTTATTTTTTAAAATTTTATTTGAATAATTTTGGTAAATATATTTTTTTTGTCTTTATATTATTTATATTATATTATATATCGTATCTATATTATTTATATTATCTTTATATTATTTATATTATATTATATATATATATTACATATATATTTATATTATAATATTTAATTTATTTTATTTTTTAATTTTGAAATAAACAGTTATATTTATTGATCGGGATTGCAAACCCTAGGTACAACCATAAGAATTCAACACAAGGTATTACAAGGACGCATCGTTACTTTAGGAGTATTATAAGGCCGGCTACTTATCAAGCGCAGGGCAGGGCAGCATAGCATAGCCGCGGTTAGCATATACTTAATAGCGCACATTCATGTTTTGGGGCATTTCGTCTAAAATTGTGTGCTCTAAAAATCACGGCTAGGCTAAGCTGTTCTAAGCGGCTTGCGGCTTGCGGTGGCCATTAGGGATCGGATTCCGCAATCGTGAGTATTACTTATTGGTGGCCCTATTCTTGAAATATGTAAAAAGTTCCCCATCGAGATGTCTGTCGAAAACTAAAAAAAGCAACTAATATAATTCTAACTATTTCTCAAATGAATTCCACATTTAAGGATTTATTTCCACTTGCTCGTACCCAATTGAAAATCCCCTTGGTGTGGCTATGCATTTCAAAATGTTCGATTATTTTTGTACTTTTAGACAGTTATTCCAATGGGAAAATTTCCACAGTTTCAAAAATAGGGGCTCCTGTGTACTTGAAAACTCATCACTATTTTGTTGGCCACAAAAAACTGAAGAAAATAAAGTGAATGCCCTTTTCTAGTTTTCAGTAAAACTCACGGTTGCGGAATCTGACCCCATATAAGCCAGGACCGAACCTCAAGTTATACAATGTGGGGCAAAAGTAATGTCATAATGTGAATTGGCTGTCATTATCTTAGAAAAGAAAAAATAGGGCAGTAACAATAATTCCTTGTTGGTCAGGTATATATAGCTCCAACATAAATATCAATGTACAACGACATTTGACGCAATTTGCAAAAATTATGGCACATTCAGAATATGACATTACTTTTGCCACACATTGTATAATCAAATATAGATTATAGCTGCATTTTAATGGTCCGATACCAATAGGAAAAGGAATAATTTTACAAAAACAATTCCATAAATAAATTTATTCCAACTTTGTGTAGGAATGAAATACTTCTATTATGGTTTTAGTTAGAAACCTCACCACCATAGTTGATTATAATTGTCACATGCCTATTTAGTGTTCGTTGATTGTTTTCCCAATTCGTGGGAAATTTAAATATTTTAATTTTTAAAAGCGAAAAATTAAGAACTTATTTAATCAGAACAAAATTGTGGGACTGATCTATTTCCAAATTTAATTTAAGCGACAAAGTATTGTTTGTCTCTGCTTCACTCTAACGCTGCGTCAAAACGAATATTTTCCATAATTTCCAAAACAAGTAAATATTAAAAATTTATTTATATAAAAAAGAATATTTATCAGAAATGCCGCATTTTAATATAATAGTTCAATATGTGTAATAATAGTATTCGGCGCGACAGACCATTGCGGTGTAAGGCCTAGCTTCTCGCAACCATTCGTGTTGAGCATGTATATTTTTGCACACAAATGGAAGGGACCTACAATTTAAGTCCGGATCCGAACGGCGAATTGAGAAGTTTTCCGTGACAATTTACTACTCTCGGAACGTTTGTCACCCATTCGCGAGAGGTGGCCGTGAAAATCTTTTGGTGTTACTGGGATTTAAACCACGAACTCCCTGCTCAGTAGCCATGCTCATTTCCACTGAGCCACGGCGCCCACATATGTGTATCTTTACCAAAAAAATCACTTTTAGAAAATTAATGTACAAAGACGTCAGTTCATAATTACACTCCAGTTCATTTCCCAGTATCAGAAAGAATTAGAATTAATTTTTCAAGTAGTCTCGCCTGGAAATTTTTCCATAATTTGTACTAGCTTTAGTTGATAAAAAAAAAGTGATGATTTCACCATCAGCAAACAATTTTTTTTTCAATAAAATTGTTTATATATAATAATATCGGCGCGACAGACCCGCGGTCAAAGGCCTGACTTCTCGCAACCATTTGTGTTGAGCAGCTTTCAGTGGAAAGTTATTACTCTCGGACGTTTGTCAAACTTTCGTTAGAGGTGAGACACCGTTAAAATTACTTTGGTGTTACTGGGATTCGAACCATGAACTCCCTGCTCAGCAGTCCATGCTCCTATCCACTGAGCCACGGCGCCCATAAAATTGTTTAATTTTATGAGAAATGTGATATATATTGTAAATCACATTTCTTCGATTTTTATTTTATTTTGAATTTAATAAAGGGCTTAGCCCAACTTATTGCCGTGACGCAAGTCATTGTCATGTTTCATGTTAAAAATTACGGGAATTTAATTCTTAATAAATGGGAAAAAGGCAATATGTCGTGAGAAAAAGTGATACAGATGTTAACAGATCATGTTTATCTTTTATCATTTTATTGGGAAAGCTAAAGCTAAAGCTAAAAGCTATTCCTGTGCGCCAATAAAATGCAGCGTATTTAATAGAAATTAAATTTTGTTGGCCGTTGGTCATGTATATAATGGTGTCGATTATGTAAGTATTCGACTTTCGAATAATGTCACATTTGTTGACATTTCGATTATTGAGTCATACGACTAGTCGTAATTTCGATTGAATTGTTGCTGTTTCAGTCGAACACCAATTTGGAATTCGACTGGGAAAATAATGTAATTAAAATGATTATTTTTGTATGAAATCAAACGTGTAATTAGCTTTGAGGCAATAATTTTAAATTTTTTTAATGTTATTTATTATTTATTTAAATTTTTTTCTTTTATGCTGCTACATTCATTTGAATGAGGAGAGCAGCGCCGATTTTTTGGCTTTTTTCTAACGTACTTCTAATTTTTCCAAACAAATTTCGTGGTTAAAAAAAAATATTAAATATAATTAATAAAAATATTAGTTTTATATAAAAAAAATTAAAAATTTTTAAATATTCAAAAATACCAAGATTATAAAAAAATATAAATTCGGAAAGGCGCTATCGGGCAATAGTTTTAGTTCGAAAAAAATCTTGTCGTACATGATTCAATAATTGTGATATGTCAAAAATACGACTATGAGGATTTCGACGTGTCGTAAGTCGAAATACGACAGATACATAATCGGCCCCAAGTAGGCGATTAAACGTTTCGCTCTAGTGCTTGACAGTGACAGTAAGAACCAAAATTGACTTTAGTGTTATATGGTTAAACATTTGTCAAAATTAATTGATATTGCTTGACAAAAAAGATCAATCTTGTAAATTTATTTGACCAATTAAATTAATTATTTTATATTAAATACATCTTTTATAGATTCAGATAGTGAAATTGATTTTTCTTAACAGACAAAAAAGTTAAATAATGTAAGTTTCTTTGGCCAAATAAATTAATTATTTTATATTAAATGAATTTATCATAAATTCAGATTTTCCACCCATACACAAGCAGCTACTGACACCAATTAGAGAACAAATGTCAATTATGACAAATCAGACAACATCCATTTTCATTTTTTTAAATAATATCGTGACAGATATTATTTTACATTGAGTAAAAATTACTTCGGTCCAAAATCTTGCAAACAATTTGAAAGTTAGCTAATAGTTTCTGACCACCAAAATGTATATCCGTCTGTCTGTCTGTATGAATGTTTGGATCTATTCTTCAAAAGTTTCTTGGTCTTATTCGGAAGGGGCTGATTGGATTTTACTTTACACTTTTGACACAAAATGTTGTTTTATATTAATTTCCGCATTAAGAAACATTATAAACAAAAAAGATCTCTCTAGCGGTATCGATTTCAAGCCTTGAACTTACTCTTCTGATGAGAATTCTGTTGGACATATTTATCTGTCATAATATCTATAATTTCTACTGCAAAATATAGAAATAACGGCTATGCCACATAGAGATATAAAGACGAACGATATCGTTCATTTTTAACAGAATCAATATCGGCAATGAAAGATGACGCCACTTAAACTAAAAAAATACGAAAAAAATTCGTTGATAGGTCGTCGTCGGTATTTTTGTCATGTGATATTTTTTAAAACATCTAGAAACGAGAAGTGAAATAAGAAATTTTAAAAATATACAAGATACATTACCCTGTATTTAAACCTACTTTTTAATGTTGATTCCTGTGGACTACTGAGAATGAAAAGTTAAAAATCTGAGATCCAGGAAATCCACCTTGCCACTCTTTGTGTGTGCGCTATACTCACATGGTACATACGTACCTGGTACTTCGTACGTAACTCTTTATGCGTGTGTGTCGAAGAGAATGAGAAACAAAATTCAAATGCGAGGAAAAAGAGCCTCGCCGGTCGGCGTTTGCCGCTCGCGATTATATAAATACATAAATCTGAATTTGTAATGAAGGACCACCCACATAGCTTCCGATATACGCACGCAAAGCGGCAAAACAACAAATCTTTATAATTTATATCATCGTTGGTATGGTATATATGTTGACGACCGTCAGTTTTCAACACAAACAGCGGTCTAGTACGTAATTTTTTTGTTGATGGGATTGGGAAGAGAGAACGGAAAACGGAGTACCGGACAAGCTGGCGCTGTATAGCAAACTCTCGGGGAACCGAATTCTAATGTCACAGAAAGCAGTAGGGCACGAAAAGGCGGTGCGGTAGCGTATGTGGAGGGTTTTGCTGTCCATATCCCACGACAAAGGTTAATAACGCGCTGCACACAGCTCTAAATGAGGCAGTTGGCACGCGAAAACGCAATCGCTTTGCATGTGCTGTGGGCCAGAAGAGAGGTGGTAATTGAAGCGATTGATCGTGTACCGCAATAACATCTAAATGCCCCCTACTTTTTTGTTATTGAATTCCTTTTTAGGTTTTATTGTAGATGAAAACTGATTTATATCGAATGGATAGGCAGCTATTAGTTCTAGTGTGAGCCTTTTTTCAGATTCAGCTTCAGTGGCGGTAGCTAGTTTTCCTATCTTTTTAAGTATGTATCTTAAATCTGTGACTATGGCGTCCAACTTTACGCGCTGAAACTACGTGTAGTACATTATTAACATGGCTCACTTAAATTCACTCACTTTAAAGTCAACAGTCGTATGGAGGAGATAAGATCTTTCATTTTCTAGATCGTCTTCCTTGGACCCTGTGTTTACAATATTACATTAGCGATTATTCTCGCGCTTTATTTGAACAGACGTCAAGAGCGTGGGCTTTACTCTATTGATAATAATACGTATCGGAGTAATGGCAATTTTGTAGCAGTAGCAGACCAGGAAGGGTGACTACAGCCCAGACAAACAAACGCTCAACTAATGCAAATTAAATAAAAAATGTAATCAAAATTGTGAGCACGAAATTTCTTTGATTTGAATGAATGAAATGAAAGACGCGCGAAGAGGGTTGTCAATTAAAAAGTGCGGTAAGTTGTACCAGATGCCGGCCCCTGCGCTCATGTGTTTTGTGCACTGAGAGGCGCGCCCAACGGAGTAACGCATTTCACGCCCATTAATGCAATGGATTTTCTGAATTGCATCAGTGCCAGAAAGGTAGAGAGTCATGTAGAGATATCATACTCGGAGCGGAATGTTGGTCGACTCTATACTACAATGTAGGAGCGCGATCGCAATGACGACGCGATGCCGCGACAACCTAGCGAATGTGCGATCGAGGATCATCAAGACAACATGAAGATCAAACGCGAAAAACTACAACGACGACGTGCGACGACCTACCAGAACGTGGCTATTATTGCGATGATTACGTTGACGATGACGACGACACAACATGGGAGGCAATGCCGCCGCCACAGGCAGCTTTAACGACGCAGTTTGCTTTTAATCGTATAATGTCTTAATTTATAGATACTTTTCAGTTTTCTTCTTCTGACCGCTGGCTGTATAGGCTGATCGGTAGTTGCAGTTGTGTTTGCGCTCGCCGAGCTCGTTCGAACGAGCAAATAGCAGATTGCAGCTAGTACAGGGAGTGAGTTTCTTGGTGACTGCGTCGCTCATCCATCCATTGGCCATCCATCCCATCCCCCGCTGTTATAATATGTAATAATTAATCCATGATACGTCATTTTGTATGTACGTGCACGCTTGCTTTATTGTTTACTGCTGTGCGGTCTTAGGCTTTCGGTGTCCTCTTGTAGAGCGCGTGCGCATAGTTCGTTGCATTACGGCCAAGAAAATAATATTGAATTGACGGCGGCAACGGCCTTAATAAGTTTAAGTAAGTGATTGGAACATGGAAGAATAAGAAAAAATCCTAAATCGGCTATGCTTACGTTAGAAAGTAGCAGCATGCGGAGCGGGTATAAGTTTGCTGATGAATAATGCGCAATGCAAGGCAAAGAGCCAAAATAGTTTGGCTTAACCCCGGACAGATAGTGTCGGATTGATGTGGATGCGGATGTGAATGCGGCGATGGATGGATGCTTTGATTGGAGAATATCTCAAAAACTGCACGTCGTCGGCGGCGCCGCCGCCACTGACCTGGTCATCGGCATCATTCAGCTTTGCTCAGCTTTCTTATACCTATACGCTGTGCCTACCTACCAACCTATGCACATACCTACCTACCTACCTACCTACCGCACGTGAAGCTCCATGCCGGATGGATAAGGAGCAGCCTTCAAACCGAATTGTTGTCTGCCCTCCTCCTATGGTCGGCTTGGGCCCCGTTGAGCAGACCGAGACCACCTATGTTGCCTATGCTGGTGATGCTGCCTCTGCGATGTCTAATTTTTGTGTTTATTGTGCTTATTTTTTGTACTCAATTCGAAGTTTGAGGAACTTGTTGTTGTTGTTGTTTGTTTGTTTGTTTTGTTCGATTTTCTGGTTTATTCATCATGTGTGCGTCTGCGGATGTGTGCAGCCAATGTTGGATGATTTTTTGTTTTGTGTTACATTTTCACTTCTTACTAGCTCGCGCTGAGCAGAGCAGCGTAATAAAACGTGGTTTCAAAAGATGTTCGCAAGATGTGAAATTAATGTTGAATTCGAATTGACCAAAGAGATCAATCCGTGAAACACAAACACATATGTTTGTTGTTTGTTAAACAACAAACACACGTGTATATCAAGTCGAATTCAACATAAGTTTTGCTTTCTTCTGTATAAGAATTTTATTCGTAGCTACGTATACCAACGGTGGCGATTGCGCTCGGGGCGAGCGAACGAAGCATTGTTTGTCATTGCGTGTTTGACTTTCGAATGTCCACCACGGACAAAATATTCGTTATGATAAGCACACTTAGCCACACGCTCGTTTCGTTTGCATTTGCGCGCTGATCTCTAGTCGGCTTTACATGCAACCTTTTATGATAATACTCATAAAGGTAAGCGGTGCACGGCCTACACGGTTATACACCGCACTTACTGCATACGCACACACACACATACAGATTGACCATGGCCACGCGTTCATTGCTTGGGCAGATTAGCTGTTTGTAAAGGTCGATCGCCGATTAGTTTGTACTTTGTAGTCACTCGTTGGTGAATTCGGTTGTTTCGAGTATGAACGAACGAGTACGTACTTTGTGGGGGTTCCGTGGCTTTGTTTATTTGTTTTCCCATCTATGTAGGCTTATTTGATTGAACAGATGTTGCTCTCTCTTCTGTGGACGTTATTTGTTCGATGTT
Organism: Nephrocerus scutellatus; assembly: GCA_947095585.1. NCBI lineage: Eukaryota > Metazoa > Arthropoda > Insecta > Diptera > Pipunculidae > Nephrocerus > Nephrocerus scutellatus. The sequence goes on along the minus strand of OX352762.1, from coordinate 19,878,564 downwards.
GGTTATAATAAAAATAATATTCGGCGCGACAGACTATTGCGGTCCAAGGCCTAGCTTCTCGCAACCATTCGTGTTGAGCATGTATATTTTTGCACAAAAATGGAAGGGACCTACAATTTAAGGACGGATCCGAACGGCGAATTGAGAAACTTGCCGTGACAAATTTATTATTCTCGGAACGTTTGTCACCCATTCGCGAGAGGTGGGACACCGTGAAAAATACTTTTGGTGTTACTGGGATTCGAACCACGAACCCCCTGCTCAGTAGCCATGCTCATTTGCACGGAGCCATGACGCCCACTACGATGTTGGTTATGCCGGTCCATAAATGGTCTGGCCATTGACCATTTCCCCTATGTTTGCACTGCGACATAAGAAGATCTATTTTAACATCAGTGTGTTACTAATCTAAGAGACGTTTGACACTGTGACATAAAAAGGTCTATTGTATCATCAGGGTATGACTAATCCAAGAGACGTACCACCTCCATGATCAAGGATAGTACGTCCTTAGGTTAGGTTAGGTTAACGTGGTTGTCAGTGAAACCGACACACTTAGACCGGCAATGGTCCGTTATGATACCACACGGATCCGGAATATTTTCCTCCTCGTACTCGTTGAACCCCTTAGAGCTTCGTATGCATCGAAGGAGACTGCTGATATAGTGTTGATAAGATCATTAGTGTCGTTGTAGAAGAAAGCTCTCATATGGAGTTTACGATTCTGGGAGAGGGCTGGAAAAGCACAGAGAAGATGTATAATGGTCTACTCCTCCTTCTGATCTATGCAGCTTCTGCAGAAGTCATTCGAGAAGACTCCAAGTCTTGCTGCATACTTGCCTATGAGACAGTGTCCCGTAATGACAACTACAATAGCACCGATGTACGATCTTTTTTTGAGAGATCAAACACTCCAGCTTGGGCCAGATATGCTTTGTTGCTTTGCAAGTTGTACCGTTTGACCACATACGATTAGTTTTTATCAATAGCATCCCGCTTTAACATGAGTTTGCCATATTTAGGTAAGATGGGTAGTGTAGTTCCTTGTTTAACGAGTTCGCCATACAGCTTCTCAGAATGCCTCTATAGCAGTGTTTCTCAACTATGCTGACGAACTTATTTCCTTATGGAAAATTTGCGTCCTTAACCCATGTAATACTGGGCATTCATGATTTGTCTTCTTTCGTGCAGAACATACATGCCGTGTCTGAGCCTAGATTAATTTTGCTAAGGCCACAGAATCCTGTTAGAAAGCTCACCAGCTGACACCACAGTCGTGTTCAGGAACTATGAGCGCAGATTCTGAGCTAACTAGTTCATCTGCAGATTCGTTTCCTAAAATTCCTACATGACCAGGAACCCATTCGAGTTTTACCCTGTTATGTCTGGCAAGAGATTATAGTGCATCGTAGCACCATTTAACTAATATACGAGTAGAGCCTATTAAGTTAGACGACAGCACTTAAGCGGCCCCGACACGTTACTGCATTCCTTACATCATCGTAAAGGTATGTATGCGTCTCACTTACAATGACTGAATGGGTTTTTCAGTCAATACGTCACGTGTATTGGAGTGACTGAAACTGCATTCATTCGAAACTAAATTTTATAGAGCGCAGACGTCATGGCGAAAAACACCGAAGAAATTTTGTTATTGAGTTCATCGAATTTTACCGCACTTTACCTGCGTTATGGGATATAAGGAGCAACGAATATAGCAACAGAGTATTAAGTGAGGAGCAGAATCAGCAATTAGTGGAGAAATATCGGGAAAGATACCCAAATGCTGATGGAAATGAAGTTGCTAAAAAAATTAATACGTTACGCAGCAACTACAAGCGCGAGATAAAACGCTTAACTGCAATCACTGCCAAAATTATTTTATCCGCTTCTGACATTGTGGTCTGCACGTCAAGACAGTAAACGAAAAATGAATGATTGAAAAGTATGCAGTAACGTGTCTGCGCAAACGTACTGCACACGTACATGAGGATGATGTAAGGAATGCAATAACGTGTCGGGGCCGCTTTAAAGTGCTGCCTGGCTATCTGAAAAGATATATATATATATCTTATCGCCATTAATAACTTTACTTAGGTTTATCCTAGCGCAATGGCATAGAGTTCATCATGGAAAACCGTGGGACTCATTACCATTGGTATCATCGAGACTTTGATTTTGGGTCCAAAGACACAAGCTCCAACTCCAGTTTCCATCTTCGATCCATCCAGACCAGAACTCTAGCGTCCAGTGCCGGAACACCATTAGACCAGTTTACACGGTCCAATACTTCTACCTCAAATATTTTGCCGAAACAGTAGTCCCTCACCATCATGTCGGGGATAGCGCAAAACATGTCCCTTTTAGGAATTGACTCAAGAATTTTCAGGTTGTCTCTGATACGTCATCGTACGCGGATGTGCTGCGCATCGTAATTGCACAAAACAAACAAAAAAAAAAAATCAACAACAAAAAAGCAAATTGCCCAACCTCGCCGGCTCGCGTGTGCATAATTTGTTAGTGCGAAGTGCAGTGTGTGGTGTCTATGCTTCCCGTCCCCAACACCTCAGCTAAAGAATTAGTGAATTACAACTGTTTTATGCTTGCATGCGGCAGTGTAATGATCTAATTATTTAGCTATAAGAATAACGGATTGTGAGTGTTTGTTTCCTTTGGTGATTTAACTCATTTTGTCGTGAAGGCATAACACTGGCGACAAATTGTGTTAAGAATCCAATTTGAGACATACTCTTCTCAATTACGGTTTAAAGAAGCGGTAAGTTGTGTCTTGTGTGTTTGTTTTTTGTAGTATGTGTGTTTTCAGAGTGGATCTCAGCAACATACGTGGGCTGAGAACGAATTCGTTTTCTTTGTTTAACAATGTTCATGTCCACAGGCCAGCAATTTTGGCATTGAGTGAAACTCAGGTGTTTGATAATTCTGATGTATCGGAATTTAATCTGCCTGGGTATAGCTTGGTGCCATTATTTTTCTCTCGACGCGGACTCGCAATCTATGTACGGAGAGATGTTGCGTTTCAGCTTTTGCCTCAATTTAGCCAAAGTTCCAAACCGGAATTCAATTTTATTTGGCTAAAAGTTAAGGTACAAGAGCGCAACATCTACTATTGTTTCCTTTACAGAAGCCCCAACTTAGACAGTGTTTCAACTCAGAGTGAGTTTGATGCACTGTCTGATTCAATCTTAAGAATTGATAAAAAACATGAAATCGTTATTGCGGGCGATTTCAATGTACACAATTCTGGGTGGCTTCGCCATTCTGGCCAGACAACACCCGAAGGAAGGTGTGTTGAGTTATTCGCTGAGTTTAACCACCTTACTCAGCTTGTAAATGAGCCTACCCGAATACCTGACATTGCATATCATTCCGCAAACACCCTTGACTTGTTCCTAACCTCTCGTCCTGATAAATACTCCGTCAATGTATTATCGCCTCTAAGCTTGTGTAGTATCAGCTAATTTCTCGTTAATAAACCACGCAGTTAGAGAAAAACTCCCAAAAAAACAGTATGGCAATACGAGAAATTAAATTGGGAAGGCCTTAACAACTTCTTTGGGAGTATTAACTGGTCGCTATTGTTTCGCGAACGTGGATGCCGCCGCTGATGCAATCACAAACATCATCCTTATTGGTATGAGAAAGTTTATTCCTTTCAGGAATAAATCTATCAAATCAAAGGAAGATGGATGGTATGACTTGAGCTGTAAAGAGGCTTCTAGGATTAGAGAGGTGTGCTTTCGGTTTTACAAAGCAAACCCTACCGAGGAAAACCGAAAAAAATTTAAACGAGCAAGAAATGATTGCAATGCCCATCTTCGGCGAGTCAAATTCGCCTACGACCGAAAATTAAGGCAAAAAATACTACAATGTCCCAAAGGTAGTAAAAATTTTTGGTCCTTCGTGAAAAGAATCAAAAATACAGCCTCGTCGTCAATCCCAACGCTCATTTATAATGACATTCCAGTTGTCAGCTCTATAGACAAAGCCAATCTGTTTGCTGCGCATTTCGCAGCTAGCTCTACGCTTCCAGATTGTGCATTGTCGCCTCCTGCACCTCAGAGTATTGAACACTCTATGGGACAGATATTTATTCGTACTCGTGCAGTTGCTAGGGTTTTAAATGATCTCAACACACACAAATCCGCTGGGCCAGATGGTATTTCTCCATTAGTTCTGAAGAGGTGTTCTTCCAAGCTGGCATTACCATTGCGTAAGCTTTTCCATCTATCCTATTCTTCTGGACTCTTCCCGAGAAGTTGGAAAACAGCATTTGTCCAGCCCATACCCAAAAAAGGCGAGCCGTCATCTCCTTCTTCGTACCGACCCATAGCACTTACATCCATTCTTTCCAAGGTCATGGAAACGCTGATCAATTATCAGCTTAAGAAATATCTTGAAACCAACGAAATCCTTAGTGACCGGCAGTATGGATTTCGTGGGCAACGTTCTACTGGTGATTTGATGGTATATCTCACCGAACAGTGGAACCGATCTTTACATCATTTTGGAGAAAGCAAAGCTGTTGCACTCGATATTTCAAAGGCATTTGACAGAGTTTGGCATCAAGCTCTTTTGTCGCACGCATTATGGTGTTGATGATAAACTGCTTCATTGGATTAGAAGCTATCTTTTGGACCGCTCAATTCAAGTTGTTTTGGACGGTTTCAAGTCTGAAATACACCACATAAATGCTGGCGTTCCCCAGGGCTCTGTTCTGTCCCCGACACTCTTTCTCATTTTTATTAATGATCTCTTATCTGTGACTTCTAATCCAATTCACTCTTTCGCTGACGACAGCACTCTCAGCTTCTCATATAAGTTTGTGGAACATCCCTCCACTTCTGATGTGGAGCACAAACAACTTTGTATGTTAAGCTCGTTGAATTCTGACCTTGACAGCATAATACAATGGGGAGAAATCAATCGAGTAGAATTTAACGCTTCCAAAACCCAATGTTGTCTCCTGTCGTCAAAGCGAATTCTTAACCCCATGCCATTATCCATGAATGGCACTTGCATCGAGGAAACTGAAAATCTCGCAATTCTCGGTATGTGCGTTAACGACAAGCTTCGTTGGAATGACCACATATTTACCATCGCTAAAAATGCTGCGAAATGTTTAGGTTTTCTAGCCCGGTGCAAGAAATATTTCTCTCCCTCTGATCTGGCTACCATATACAAGGCTTTTATTCGCCCAAAACTTGAGTACATCAATAAATCAATAGATTCGCTTGAACACCGCAGGAACGTTTCTTGCTTGTCACTGTTTTATCGTTTCTTCTACCAGCGGTGCTCAAGAGAAATAGCCAGCTGCATGCCACCTCTCCTTGAATTCAACCGCAATACTCGTGGCGCTCTAAATGCTCATCAGTTTACCCTCAAGCCCATCTTCGGACGTACAGTTAAATTCAGGGATTCGTTCTTCAGCCGTACAACACGTATGTGGAATGCTCTGCCAAGCTCTGTCTTCCCACATCACTATGATCCACAGGCATTCAAAACACAAGCTCATAGACATCTCCTCTTTTCTCCTCCTCTTCCTTAACGCCCACGCTGTGCCAAGCATATAGCCGAGCATTATAAGGGTGCGAACCCCTTGAAGCGTGCGCGAATTATAAAAAAAAAAAAAAAAAAGGTATCCAACATGGTCACCTTATTTGTACCTCTATTCTATCTGCAGCTTAATAGCACATCTTATTGAAGATTTGTAGGGATAAAGGCCCACTGACAGCTTCTAATGCAGCTATAAAGCAGGTACGCATGGCACCCATGATACCGAGACATGCACTTCTTTGGGACTTCTGAAGCTTAGTTTCTGTTGTCCGTTCAAGAACTTTCGGCCACCACACGATGAGGGATCTATTGCGATTGATCGGGAAACTACTGACTGTTCAAAACTTGGTTTGATCCAGTAGGGCAACAATCAAGTTCGTGATGTAGTGCTTGCTTTACCTCCTAGTGGTTGTCCCCGGGCAACTATGTATATAAATCCTTAACTGCGGTCACAGACACCGACACTCCTCCAGAGGAGGAAGTACTATTTCAACTTTCTAGCATGGCCCTTATCCATTGGTTGGTCGAGCCCTCGATACCTCTGGTACTAATAGCTCTTGCTATTGAGTCTCAGCTAGTGTCATCGAATGCGCCGTCAATGTCAAGAAATGCACACAGAGTCACTTCCTTGGAACGAAAAGTTCCAAGTGTGTACTATGACAAAGTCAGACATCGTAGCTGGAACACATAATCGACAGTCGCTTATTCCATAAGACTACTAACCTCTTTGATAAAATCTGGGACAAATGTTGGGGATGGGTTTTTAAATTCGTTTTGAAATGAGAAGCGAATGCTTCTGTTTTTTCGGCTGTGCTCCGAAAGTGAGACTCCTTGCAATAAAAATACTCATTCAGAGAGTTCAGCTTCTTAAAAGCATCAGGGCTTGGTTGGATGTTCTGGAGACGTTTGGTTAGTTCATCTTTTTGGTAACTCCGCACAGCTCGATGAAACTTGTTAATTCTCCAAGGCGAAAGTACAGACGGGTATTCGTCCTTCATGGTGTTGAGTTCAAGCCTTTGGTTGCGAGCATACATTGCGTCTATATATTTTTTTTGTGAACACCTAGATGTTTTTATTTATAGCAATCTAGTATAAAATAATAAGGCATTTGTTTTTAACTTAATTTGCTATTTGATATTTAAACTCCAGGTCTCGACATCACACAAGTTAAAACCACAAAATATTATTCTCTAAATACGAGATGATGTTATCATGCTTTCAAAAGAATCTTGCACGAAATACACATTTTATCTACAATCTAAATTGTTTTATGTCTCAATATCGATAAGGAGTAGCGCACGTAGAGGCTGATAGAGCCCGCACCGACGACCGATCTACCTACCGCAGTTTCAATACAATTCAATTTATGGCATATTACTCTACTTTCAATCTATCCACGTAGTGTGCAGAGCACTTCAACAACTCAACTCACACAACCGGTAAACAATGAAACGAACAAAATTATTAAGAAAATTTAATTTCCAACCATGATCCAGGCGAGACAACGGTGAAAATGATAAAGATAGAACACAAACTTCCCAACCAAAAACAGCAGGAGCTACGTTTTCATATTACTGCCACCACTGCTTCGAGACTCCTAATATAGCTGCTTAGCAAAGGGCAAAGAGTTGTTAGACTCTCTTGTTTCGCTTTTACTGATGCTGCTGCTGCTTTCTTATGAATTCCAATCATTGGCTTAAACAGCCGACCAAACCTTCCATTACCAACCAATAACCATCCCATCTGTCTTAGCAAGCAAACAAAGAAATTGAGAACTATTGGTTAAGAACTGAAGCAGCACCCTACGTGCTTAATCAATGAGATTGCATTGAGATGTAACACACTCACATTTTCATTCATTTATATATTGACACTGACAGACACCTTAATTGGTGTACTCGGTTGTGCCGTCACCGCACTTGTTTTTTTTATTTTTTTTTTGATAGTGCATAGAGGTCTTAAGAATGGCATTTTTACTTTTGAGGATTAGGAAAAAATTCATGAGAAAAATAAACGAAGAGAATAAAAAACAATTGATGTTACATGACATCGTAATCTATATTTTCTATGGTAATAATCATACCTCTCTATAGATTAGGGTACTCGTAATGGTGTGAAAAGAATGAATTCTATTCGTTTTTATGCTGATTTGCCAAAAAGTAATGAGCGGTGCGTTTTTTGTCGGTTTGTAACGGTTGCAGAAATTGATGTAACCCCAATCAACAGTCAACTACAGGTATAGTTACGTTGGTACGGTCGATGCTTTGATCTTTTGATTTTTACTAAAGATTACTTCAGATTACTTTTTTCCGGATACCTTAGAAATGGGTGCAATTTATATTGTTGCATTTTCTGGCCAATCTAGTTCGGCTGATGGGAAATAAACTAAAACTGAATGTTTTTGTTCCGCGCAACGTGCAGTTCTTAGTTTTATTTCTCATCACCTGGACTACATTGGCAAGGAAACGCCACTTAAGATTTTTTTTTATGCCGTTGGCAGCTTAATTTTGAGATTTCCGTATTGACGGAAGAGGAATTTGATTTGCAGATGGCTGCTATTTATCTCTTTCAGCAAATAACTTTCTATTTCATTTGTGGGCAACTGCTTTTCAATGATTAAAAGAAACAACCAATAAAAACTAAATTTTTTTGTGTAAATTCTATAATAGGAGATACATATGCGTTTAAAATTTAAAGAAAATCGGGCTAATTTTTAGAAAATTACATGGGCACCCCTCGGTCCTCAAGACTCATTCACTCCAAAAATTTTACAAAAGGTTTTGTCCATCGGAGATGCACATATGTTTAAAATTTGAAGAAAATCGAGCTAATTTTTTCAAAAATTACATGGGCACTCCTCGGGCCTAAGAGTCCGATCACTCCAAAAAATTAACAAAAAACTTTGTCCATCAGAGATACACATTTGTTTCAAATTTGAAGAAAATCGAGCTAAGATGGACAAAACCTTTTGTAAATTGTTTGGAGCGAATGAGTCTTGAGGACCGAGGGGTGCCCATGTAATTTTCTAAAAATTAGCCCGATTTTCATCAAATTTTAAACATATGCGTAACGCCGATGGACAAAACTTTCTGTAAAATTTTTGGAGTGAATGAGCCATGAGGCCCTGGGGGCCATGGAAATGAAAATTTTTCATGTGAATTCTCTATTAGGAGATATATATGTGTTTAATATGTATATCCTGTATATGAAGGGTAACCATGTAAATTAAAATCCCTGAGCCCTGAGGCCCAAGATGTACGCATGAAAATTTTTCACTAATGGACAAAACTTTTTGTAAAAGTTTTGGAGTGCTCAAGAGTGCCCATGTAAATTTTTTTTTTAAATTAGTTAGATTTTTTTCAATTTTGAAACACATGTGTATCTCCTATTAGAGAATTTACATGAAATTTTTTAATTTTTATGGGTTGTTTTTATTTTTTACTAAATAACAAAATATGAGGGGTTGTCAAAGTAATGTAGGAAATCCTGTATTATATTAGAATTGTTAATTTAGCTCAATTTAATTAGTTACGCCATAAAACCAATACGAGTAGTAGAGTACAAAATATAGTCACACAAAAACGAGTAGTACAAAATAAATAAGTATCCACAATTTGCAGATGTGCAGCCCATAAATGACAATAGAACTGTGCACTACCTACAAATCAGGAAAAATATTTTTTTCTTAAGAGAAAATATAGAACAAATTTTCCTCATTCAATATTGACTTAGAACGAACCAATTAAAATCCATAAGAGCTAATACATAAAAAATATATGTATATAAATACATTATTATTATTACTTTATTTCCACCAGGAGCAATATAATTTCCAATCGGTTAGAGCAAATAAGTAACAGAATAAGTCAAAAGAGAATTCTGCTACAAGTATCAGTATAAGTGTCCGTGGTGCAGGGGTTAGAACTATTGGCTCCCACTCGGAGGAGACTGGGTTTGGTTCACGGCGGGTCAAAAAAACGCACGAATTTTTCTCACCGCACTGATCATCTAGATTACAAGTACATATGATACGATTCTGTACATGTAATATACAGTTGCCGTATACTGCTATATTTACAAGTACGGTTGAGCTGATGTATGAAGTAATCTAAGTGTTAAGCCATCTATGTGGGCTTATGGGCACAATATTCTAGAGAGTGCGGGAGCGGTTACGATTGACCGCAAACCAAAATCTCTACTAACGAAATTTCAAATTTTTTTAATTAATCCCGAATTACATAATCTCGCATTATCAAAATCTCGCTCCGAAAAATAAAAATCTCGCAAATACAGGAGAATCTCGCAATACGAGGGGTGCCGTAAAAGGTTTTTTTTTCATCAAAAATTGCTTTATTGCTTTTTAAAATATTCGCTCTTAAGATCTATATACTTTTCCACACGCTCAAGCCATTTATCAAAATACTTTTTCCAGTCCGAAGATGGCAGCTCCAAAACATGGTTTTTGAACGCTTCAACCGCTTCGTCAGGCGATAAAAATCGTTGTCCACGCATCTTATCTTTGATTGTTGGGAACAGGAAGAAGTCATTGGGTGCAAAGTCGGGGCTTTAAGACGGATGACCCATCAATTCCATCGTTTGAGTGCTCAAATACTCGCTTGTCTGATGTGATGTGTGTGAGCTCGCATTATAGTGATAAAAAATTATTCGCCATTTTGGATTGTTTTCCCTCAATTTGTTGAAATCCTCAGGCAAACAAATGATAGTATACCAAGCTGTATTGACTGTGTTTTGATTTTCAAGAGCCACAGTAGCCACATGACCGGTTTTCATGAAGAAACATCCCCATTTGCTTCCTCCCAACGCTCCGAGCTCGCACAACTTTTTTTGGTTTTTCTTCGAATTGAAAGACCCGTTGCTGTCGATTGGCCCTTTCTTTCCGGCTCATACGCAAATATCCATGACTCGTTACCTGTCACGATCTAGTATACGTTTTTGGAAGCAATTTCAACGAATTTTTCAAGAATTTGGCGGCACTAATCGACACGAACCTTTTTTTGTGCATCTGTCAAAAAATGTGGAATCCAACATGCACATAGCTTCTGCACCTTTAAATGTTCATGTAAGATTGTTTATACGCTGGTGTTACTAATGCCTAGGCATGCCTCGATTTCCGGATAAGTCACATGACGATACTCTTTAATCAGTTTTCTCACAGTATCGATGTTTTCTGGCACAACAGCTGTTTTTGTACGACCTTCATGAGGCTCGTCTTTGAGTGAACGTCGTTCGCGTTTAAATTCATTGTACCAATTATAAACACTAGCTAAGGATGGTGCTTCATCGCCAAAATTCGAATGAAGTGATTCGAAGCACTGTTTTTGAGTTAGCCCCTTTCGGAAATCGTAAAAAATCATTACACGAAAACTATCACGCGATAATTCCATTTTTAAATTCTCTATATTAACTTCACTTGCCCGTGGCTGGCTGTCTGGCTGGCACACTAAATCTTGTGATCAATTTTTAACCCACTTCCTAAAGCCCCTTGGACCCTTCGGGCCGCGGGGTCGGGGGACTCCCATACAAATATTTTACAAAAAGTGCCCGATTTTCTTCAAATTTTATCCGCATGTGTATGTCCGTTGGGAAACACTTCTTATAAAAATTTAGAAGTGATCGGGCTCCGGGGTCCGGGGGCATCCATACAAATTTTATAAAAAAATACCCGATGTTCTTCAAATTTTATACGCATGTGTATCTCCGTGCAGCAACACTTTTTGTAAAAATTTTGAAGTGGCCCCAAGGCCGAGGGGCTTCCATATAAAATGTTAAAAATTTGCCCGATTTTCTTTAAATTTTATAGACATGTGTATCTCCGATGAAAACACTTTTTGTAAAAATTTTGGAGTGATCAGGATAAGGGGGCTCCCTTATTGCACTTTGGGTAGCAATTAGAGAATTTATACGAAAAAATTTTAATTTTTATGGGTTGTTTTTTTTTTCACTGAATTCAATTTTTCAAGTAAATAAAAAACAATGTTGCGATGCGACGGACAGACGGATAACTTTTAAGAAAAATAACCACCAAAAATGTTAAACTTTTTGACTGACATAGAGATTTGCATCGGAAAACCCTAGTATTAATAATAATATTCGGCGCGACAGACCATTGTGGTCCAAGGCCTTGCTTCTCGCAACCATTTGTGTTGAGCATGAATATTTTTTCACACAAATGGAGGGGACCTACAATTTAATGCCGGATCCGAACGGCGAATGAATTGAGAAGCATTTAAATTATTACTCTCGGAACGTTTTTCACCCATTCGCGAGAGGTGGGACACCGTGAAAAATACTTTTGGTGTTACTGGCATTCGAACAACGAACCCCTTGCCCAGAAGTCCACGCTCTTATCCACTGAGCCACGGCGCCCACTAAACATTAGTACTATTACCATTTTCTAAAAACATTTACGTCACCCTATGTATCAAAAGTAAGGAGTTACTTTTATTTCATAATGAAATTGGAAATTTATAAGGGTTTGAAAGTGAATGCATAAAAGACTTTAGCTCCAGGCGACTGCCTGGCTGTTGTTGACATACCCATAGCCATATATATAGACATATCCTCCCCCCGAGCCGGAAAGGGGAGTTTATTAATTTATTTTATTTATTTATGTATTAATAAATATTTTATTACAATGCGAGAATATAAATCGCGAAATTTTGTATATGCGTGTTTTCGTTATGCGAGATTTTGGTTTGCGGTCAATCGTACCCAACCCTGTGAGTGCTCGGGTGTGTACTCAACTCCACCCACCACAACACTCTTTCTCTTTACTTCTTCTATCCAAATATTTCCCAAGCCCACGCTGTGCAAATCCTTTGAAGCGTGCGCTAATTATAACAAAAAATATAGACAGGTCTTTTAGTAGGCTAAAGCTACATCAGATTATGGTCACTTGTTAGCTACATCGAACCGCCTCCCGTTCAACTGCTTCCCGTTGGGTAAACCGTATACCGTGTTCTTTCTTTGAAGTTCATTCCGAGCGCAAAATATTGTTTTTCTGGTAGTCTAACAAATACTTTTGTTTTGATCACGTCGTATTTGCTAGTCTGGTCTTGTTCGACTCGAATATCCCAGATGCTGAGCCATTCTTGCTTCTGTTCTGACCACTTCGTACTCCGACCACTAATCCGAGTCCTCCTGGTTTTAAAGTAATATTCCTTGTAACACCGGCGTAGTTGTGTTTAGTGTTTTAGTCATATATTGCATGCTAAAACAATGTATTAAGTATACAAAAGTATAAAACCGACGTTGTATTATTTAAGTACCGAAAATAAAAGACAATTTTGCAAGCTATACCGAAAAACTAATACTTTTAAATTTGTAACGCACGAAGAAGAGGAGAAAGAACCCTGGGTGATCGGCGAGCTTCAACCGAACTTCAAGTTAGAAATTAAAAAATTCTGTACTGTCCCGCTTTTGGCAAATTTGTTCTTTGTTCGGTTTACGCTGCCTTTTCTTCTCGCCATCCATACACATAAAACAATTACCACCAACTGTTGCTGTTCAGCAGCTAGCAAAAGCAATCCTCTGTGCGCTGTGGTCAAATAAAAGATGTACTTAGTAATGCTACATCATTTTGTAATAATTTTCCTCTGGAGCTCTTTGATGATTACCGACAGCGCCACTGTGTGTAAAATCGCGCGAGCCGCAATAATAAAGTCATGTGGTGTAGTGACGGTAGTGTATACTCGTACAGTATAGAGCTAGGTATGTATGTATAGACTGGGTACTAGTGTATGGTGAAGGGAAGGGGAAGAATAACGGCCAACGGTGTGTGCTTTTACCTGCTGCTGTTGAGCTGCTTGCCGTCCCCCAATTCCCGCCATAACATTTGAACCCTGAAATTTAAGATGATGATGATCGTTGTTGGGAACATAAATACATATTTGCTGCAACGCGATCGCAGTGGAATCGGGTGTGGGGTAAATTGCTTTGGGCTGCCACCGTTCTACGCAAGACCACATCTCTGACGTAGTCGTACCACATAGATATGAGTAAGTAGCAGAAAAGCGTATCCTTTCTGTCGTATTAGAGCCGCCAGTTTTCTTAATTTATGGATGCATTAATAAATGAATATAAACATGTATGTATATGGATATTGTGCGTTTGTGTACAGTATACGCATAGAGTTTTGGATTGGGTGAGCTGTAGTTATTTTGTTTATTTGAGTTTTGTGATGAGTGTAGTCTAGAAAATTTATTAAATTATTACAACTTATGGCGTAATTTTTTTTTATTACAAATCTGGCGCATATTGATTTTTTTACTGTCACGTTGTTCGTGTTCTCTAAAAAACCAATCTACGATAGACCGAACTGAACAGCCTGCCTTATCTGTATACGGCAGATCTCTGTACAGATGGTCCTCCTTTCTCCGCCACTCGTGAGACACCAAATGCAACACACCAAAAATTCTTGATTTGCTAGTTCGAGTAAACTAGCAAAAAAAAACTTTCAAGACCGGTCCTCCATCTTAACCGGACGGTAGCACGGCAACCTTGCTGTCTACTGAAAGTGCCCCTGCAACAGGCAGTGTCTTATCTACAACAAGATTAACGCAGGAGGGCCATCAAAGGTATGCCTTCGACCGGCATTGGCAGGATTGTGGTTCCCCATACAGCAGCCAATCTTGAAAGCGCATCTGGTAGTGGACGTCTGCGACAACGCACTCCATCCAGATCGCATTACAAGTGTCGGCGGAAAGCCACTTGGACTCTGAAGGTCCTCGGAGATATTCCGGAGACCAGCAGAACTCCGGTTGCAAAGCTCAAATGGGATCAAACCTTTGTCGACAAGGACAACAAGAGGATCATCAACGACTCTACGTCCAAGCGACACAGATCAGTGGAGGAAACCGATCCGGCTTCCAAACGAGCTAAGATGCACAACACCAGTACAGGACACGATCGTTGTCGCAGTAATTGATCGTAGCTATATCGATGGCACGATCTCCCCGAACGGTGGCAGTTGGTCAATTTGAAGGTAGTTGACAACTTCCTGACCACCATGAGGGATCACCCAGATCCTCCTCCGATCACTTGCGATGGGGGTGGCATCAAGGCCGCATAAAGCTAATCGCTTGTGATGACTTGAGATCCTGTGATCTCTACAAGCAGACCAAATCTACCCTGGGGGAGATATGGCCAGGTGCCAGGCAAGGGAGACATTCCCAAGCAGACCGAGGGCTTGCACCTGGATCCCCATTAAACCCCCGACTGCGGAGGAAATTCTCCGAGTTATCCAACTCAGAAATTCACTCACTTCCGACTTAGGACTGGAAAGTCTCTAAGCTGGAGGAGAAAAAGGGTTCCTACAGATCCGCAATAGTTGTGATCAACCAGGATTCCCTATCTCCTTTGGCGCAGACTAAAGGCGTGATAAGATTTGGATGGGATCTACAAAAAGGACGAGGTGAACGCAGGTAAAAACTGCCCCCCCCCCCCCCATCATCCTACAGACCAGGAGCAGGAACGTTCCCGACCCTCACTCCGACGTGACACGCGTCATACGTGGAATATATTTTGGACTTAGATACTTACAAAAATGCAGCTCTCTAGGTCGTGTGGAAGGTGGTTAAAAAGGACCTCAAAGTGGTCGAAAATACAGACAAAAAGGGGTCAAGTAAATAAAAGTTTTAAAAAAGTTTGGTATTTTTAAAACGAACTTAAGTCACAAAATGAAGTGCTGATTTAAGTTGTAGTCAGGATTATTACCACCGATATGGATGGCTTAACTCACTGTTACAAATGTTGTTTAGGCTAGGCGCAAATTTAGCGTAGCACAACCCAGCAGAGAGAATCAGAGGGACATTCTGTCTCTGCGAGACTCCGCACTTTAAGCGTACTTGCTAAGCATCAGTGAGTTAGGTCGGTTCGCTAATTTATTATATTTATTTTGTAATTATGATCGAAAAAACATATTTGACAAAACATATTTGATGATAAACTGTTTTGACGTATATAATATAGAAAAATAAATAAAAATTTTCAATAACTGTTATTTGTTATTGAAGAAATAAAAATATCAAAATAACTTTTAAAAAGAAATACCCTTTTACGAACTTTTCACGTACTGAAAATGTTCTTTTAATAAAATATTTAGGAATCAAACTAATAGTTACGAATTTTTATGTACAGGCGCAGAACTAAATTTATGTATATAAGTTAATGTCACTTCTTCGAAAAACAGATGTGCGAGAAATGTCAAAACGAACAGAGGTGAGAAAAACTATTGCTGTATTGCTTTTGCAAAGCCGGCTTGGCTTTACAAAGCAACAGTTTTTGGCTTTAAATTTTCGATGCATTTTAATGTGTATGTGTTAAACAAAACACCGCCTACCGGTGAGCGCTATAACTAAAAAATGGCTTTAGTTATAAATCCTAAAAACTTTTTGGATTTATTTTCGGCTTTATGCTTATGCGATTGTTTTTGTAAGCCAAGCTGGATTAGCCAAAGCAATACAGCATATGTTTTACTTTCAGTAACTTGATATACAGCTACGTACTTACGTACTAGCTTTTGTTTTGTGCTGCGATCTGTGAACGTGTGAAAAAAACCATTTATTTTATATTATAGTTTTATAAAAATTTTAAATAGATCTTTTATTAATATCTTCACCATCTTCTAATGATTCAGGATATTTTTTTGAAAAATGTAAATTATAAATCAGAACACAGTTTCCAAGAAAGAATTGACGAATATTATTATTTGGATGCCGAGTTCGCAAGTCGATTTCGTTTTTCCGAAAAGTAACTGTTACTTGGAAGAACTATTAGATACGGATTTTATTAATATTTATAATCCTCTGTTATAAGTCGGTCGTTGAACCGTAAACCAAAAATTTATGATTGCTTTGCGATATTATGTCACAGACTGTTACCAAACAGTGTCGAAAGATTTATTTGGTGGTACGTAGTCAACCGCAAGTATAAATATACATGAATTGTCTAGAACCTTTGCTGTACTCTCAAGACAGCTCATAAAAATTCCAACTAATTTAGAGGAAGAGACTAGGTCACAACAAGAATTTATGCCACAGGCTGTTACCAAACAGTGTCGGAAGATTTAATTGGGGGTACCTAGTCAACAGCAAGTATAACTATACGTGAAGTGTCTAGAGCCATTGTTGTGTATAGAGCTCGTTGTAATTCAGATGAAGGGTCTAGGTCACAACAAGAATTTTTTATTCAAATAAAATTCCACACTGTATAGGGTGTGTCATGTTACCAGGAGTTGAAATGGCGGAAATATATCGAATCTGAAACTGCCAAACGATCTATAATTTTTTCAAACTAAGGAGTCGGTTTAAAAGGCTGGACCGCCGCCAGTTGCTCCCGTATAATATTTTCTGCTGGTTATTGTTTTCCGAGGTTTCCCTACATGTTTCTATACGCTGCTTTCAGCTGTGCGGTCGTTTTCTTCCAGAAATGCTTTGTGTATTATACTCGCCAGTTATCCTTTCCCAACATTCATGTTTTAATATAATGGATATAGAATTTTTGATTACTTCTTAAAATATGAAAATCCTTAAAAGGCTATATTTGTCATCTTGTCGTGTCGTCTGATTTTTAATTTTTGTAAAATTTTTGTGGGCGCCGTGGCTCAGTGGAAGTGCACATGGCTGCTGAGCAGGAGGTTCAGGTTTGAATCCCAGCAACACCCAAAAGTATTTTTCACGGTGTCCCACCTCTCGCGAACGGGTGACAAACATTCCGAGAGTAATACCTTGTCACGGAAAGCTTCTCAATTCGCCGTTCGGATCCGGCCTTAAATTGTAGGTCACTTCCATAATGTCCAAAAAAATTAACATGTGCAGCACAAATGGTCGCGAGAAGTTAGGCCTTGGACCGCAATGGTCTGTCGCGCCGAATATTATTATTATTAAAATAACATTTAGCTACGTTTAAAAACTCAAACAAAATCTTGACAAAATTCGCTGTCAAAGTCCCGTTTGAAAATATGGTTTTCGAACATTGATTTCGAAAAATCAATGACTACAACTAAAAGTTTTTGTTACGTCTATCGATTTGGACCTAAATGTCAAATAACGCTGCCTTTTATTTTTTATCAACTGCTTTAGCTTTCTTTAATTACAGCTAGCTTTTTATGTATATTCTAAAACTGTAATCTGTTTATTTTTGTTAATAACCAATTGTATTGTAGGTAAAAATGTGGTGGTAATTTTCCTAGAATCAATTATTAAAAGCAAAACAAAATGCATGTCATCCAACGGTATTTAAGTTCGTCTGCGTTACAAATTCATTGCAGTAAAAATGCATCTTACAGTAGGTCAGCGGGAAAGCAATTAACTGTTGTATTGTGTTCAACGAAGCCAATAGTTCAAAATGTTTATGCGTCAGCATCACTATCATTAACATCGTGTGTGGCCAAACACATGACGCGACACATTAATGCAACCAACGCCGTCTCATGTTGCGAGGCCTCACACTAATTGACCTGTAGTAGTTGTCCTTGTCCTTGGAGTGGGTATATGTTTTGGTGCAAACAGTTTATTATTGTAAATTCTTGACTCTAGAGTAGACCTTCTAAACCTCCTTTCAATATTCTTTCTATTATGCAAATATACTTACGAAAAAAGTTTAATTTTTCCGTAGAGTTGGAGAAATAATTTATTATGAGTATGTATGTATTTTATTATGAAAACAATCTAGTAACACTAACGTAATAGGCTAATCTTCATTATTTACATCATCAGATATATTTGAATGCAATCCTGAAGGCCGATTTTGGTCACAAAATTGAGTACCCATCTGCAGAACCGCAAGTTTGCAGTGTTAGTAGGTCTTGCGTGTTGTGTGTGTTAAGGGCCAACTCTAATGGAGTTGAGTGGGATTAATTTAGCTGATGTGAACGACACATTACATGCAATTCGTATGCTGTGACCATGTGATTTTGGTCGGTTTCATGTTCGTTAACTTACGTAGAATTAAGCAAGGTGTCAGTGAAGTGAGACATTGGGTGCGGAAATTTGACAACTGAGAGAAATTGTGTGAAATGCAAGTAGTTGCTAATGTTCATAATGGGTAAATTAAGGAATGTGAAAAATTAGCTAAGCTTTTGTCGTGAGAATAAGCCCACTGCAGTCCATTATAGTTGGCCCTTTAGTGTGTGGCTACACGATCATGGGAATGAAAGTCCAAGTAATATTTATTTGGCAATGAAAAAGTCACAGCTCTGTTCAAAGAAAAAGTATATCAGAGTCTAACAAAAAAACAGCGCACAAAGCGCATTTTGGTTTCTGATATTTCTATCAAATTCTGTGTTAAGGTGTGTTCACAATGTCTATTTTATAACTTGTAGCTAAATTAGTTCTACAGAAAGTCATGTCCAGCGAAATAGGTAGGTTTTTAGTATGTTTGATTCCACCGAAAATCCACTGAAAGTCCACAACGAAAGATGACTTTCGTTTCATTCCCATGCCTGTGTAGCCACGCTCCTAGAATGATTTTTTGACGCATGCGCATAACTTGATTTTGTTCTTCTATCAAGAGCAGTGCTGCTGTTAAACATTTTTGGAACGGAGTGGGGGGTTGACCGATATTAGTGTGGATTCTATGGTTTTTGGGGTAGCTGAAGTGAATGGTTATGGTAAGACAGCTCTATGGCGATGGGGTCGATATCTGTGGGGTAGGCGATGACCGATATTAGTGTCGATTCCATGGTTTTCGGGGTCGCTGAATGAATGAATGAGTGATTCGATAACTGAGGGAAATGACCGATATTAGTGTCGATTCTAAAGTTCTCGGGGTCAATGAGATGAATAGTGTTGGGAGGACACTTCTATGGGTGAGTTGTATCCCCGGAGGGAGGAGGAAGCCCGATATTCATGTCGATCCCATTGTTTACGGGGTCGCTAAGATGAATAGTGGTGTTCAGAATGGTACTCGGTGACCAGCTTGATTTGGAGATGAGGACATTGTCGCTCCTTCTTCAAATTGGAAAAGGTAGATTAGTAGCCGTGTCTTATGGCAATATAAAATTGACATCGATTTTTTAAATCTGTCGCAGAACTAATTAACTCGTAGTCACTGAATATATGTATATCGATACTGTAGTAGATGTTGATGAGGAAGTTAATTATCTAACAGAGTTCCTAAGCTCACTTGATTCGTCTGGATTGCCATTACATCGTCTTTACTTACAGTGGAATCTCCAATTATTTTACTACGAAATCTCGACTCGCCAAAACTTTGCAACGGAACAAGACTGTGCGTAAAAAAGATGCTAGGTAATATAATTGAAGCTACTATCTTGACAGAAAAGGGATGGTTTTTATCCCACAGATATCACTCATTTCGACGAATCTACCTTTTTAATTTAAGAGATTGCAATTTCCAGTAAAACTTGCGTTTTCGATGACGATCAATAAGTCGGACAGATTATTAAGTACTGCGAAGTATATATTTGAGATCGCCATGTTTTTCCCACGGACAACTTTATTTTGCTTGCTCTGGGGTGGGTTCACCTAAGAATTTATTTATTCTTGCTGTCGAAGGTGAAACTAAAAACAGTGTATGCAACCAAGTTTTGTTTTAAATTAATATTTATTATGTATGTTTTTTTAATTTTATTTTATAATTTGAATGCTATAGCTATAATTTTTTAATTGATTTTTTGCCTTTTTCCCATTGGACAAAATATATTATTATGTTCTTGTCTTTCATTATGTCTACACAAGTACGATTATAGCTGTATTTTATTTGCCGAGGAATAAGGAATCACAAAAACAATTGCACTGTTGAATTCCTTCTATGGAATTGGAAAACCTGCTGTTTGCCTGGTGTTGACATTCGAATTCATTATTCAGATTCCAAATAAAATACAGCTTTTATTATTTTATTACATATATTCTAACTCAATACAAGTGCCTTAAATATACTGCAATCAACCGAAAAAACCATCGGTTTCTTTGTATATTATTGTATAATATTATGATTTAAATTTAGCTTTTAATTTGGAAGTAATGAAATCTATTGAAATACAATATCAAATGTTTTTTATGTTTTGTTTTTTGACATACTGACATACATACTTGGTCAGCAGCACTGGTCCCGAGCATCTGATTAGTTTGCAAGAAGCTGTTTGACATTTAAAGACTTCTCGCGTACTCCGGTGTAGACGAGTTGTGAGTTCGCTTGGGGAAAGAACGAACCGATTCGCAAAAAGTAACAATTTTTGTAGTAGATGCTGTCATTAAATTACACTTACACAAAGAAAGAACAGGCGTCACACAACAATAAAATTGTATTTGCTATACACCTCGTACGTTACGTATACGAAGTAACTTTTCACTTTTCCCAAGTGAGTATCACCAAGAGGGTATCACTTTAATCCAAATCGAGTAAAGAGAAGAAATTGGTCACAATAATGAGACAGCCTGTCTCAAAACTTAAGAGCTAACTTTTGTAGTAGTGGAGTATAAATTCTAACTCTTGATTTATATTTGTGGCGTGCGAGAAAAAATGTCCTGCTCATGCTGTTAAATTGAAATTGTAGTTAGCCAGACGAGAGAAGTAGTATATTT
Source organism: Nephrocerus scutellatus (assembly GCA_947095585.1). NCBI lineage: Eukaryota > Metazoa > Arthropoda > Insecta > Diptera > Pipunculidae > Nephrocerus > Nephrocerus scutellatus. The sequence goes on along the minus strand of OX352762.1, from coordinate 19,857,424 downwards.
TTCAATGTTACCATAATGCTATAACATAACATTTCCAATGTTACTGTAAAATAACTATAACATTCGCTTAGTGTCAATATCTTCTGGCTAATTACAACTTCAATTTAAATATAGTAGGCCCGCTCATTTTATCTCGCACGGTTATAGTCTTAATTCGCTTTAAATATAATATAACACTGGTATAAGAGTGACAAACAGGAGACACTCTTGTGATGTTCAATCAATTATTCTTCCAATATTTTTGTAACCCATAAGTTTAATCGCAATATTTTGTATTCTGTCAAGCAGATGCAAGCTGGTCTTAGGTGCACCTGAAAAGACATGACAGTTATACTCAAGTTTGGGGCGAATGAGTGCCTTGTAGATAGCAGCCAGATCAGAGGGAGTACAATATTTCCTGCACCGTGTTAGGAAGCTAAGACACTTCGTACCATTTTTTGCGACGTTGAATATGTGGTCATTTAAACTAAGCTTATAGTTGACGCACATACCAAGAATTGCTAGTTTCCTCGATGCAAGTGCCATTCATAGATAATGGCTGGAGATTACTATTTCGTTTCGACGACAGAAGCCAGCAGGAAGAGTTAAATTCGACTCTATTGTGTTCTCCCACTATGCTGTCAAGTTCTGAATTTAACGAGCTTAACATACGCTTATGTTCTAGTTCCACAACCGAAGGTATGAAAGATAGCTTCTAATCCATTGAAGTAGGGTTACATCGATTCCATTAGCACGCATATTTGAAATAAGAGCTGGAGTCCAAACTCTGTTAAATGTCTTTGAAATATCAAGTGCTACGACTTTGCTTTCACCAAACTTGTTAAAGGAATGGCTGGACTTTTCGGTGAGATATGCCATTAGATCACCAGTAGAACGTTATCCACAGAAACCATACTGACGGTCATTGACCAGTTCCCGTAATTCAATATATTTCATAAGCTGACGGTAATCAGCGTTTCCATGACCTTAGAAAGAAGGACCGTTAGTGCTATTGGTCAGTACGAAGAGAGACATGACGGTTCGCCTTTTTTGGTATAGGTAGGACATATGCTGTTTTCCAACTACTCGGAAAGAGTCCAGATGAATAGGATGATAAGTAGAAAACCTTACGCAACGGTAATGCCAGCGATGTAGAATACCTCTTCAAAAGTAATGCTGTTTTCCAACTACTCGGAAAGAGTCCAGATGAATAGGATGATAAGTAGAAAACCTTACGCAACGGTAATGCCAGCGATGTAGAATACCTCTTCAAAAGTAATGGGGAATAATATCTGGTCCAGCGGATTTGTGTGTGTATGCTGAGGTCACTTATTATGACTTTCCGGCCAAAAACAGTGCAATCACACTGTTACGTTTGAATTCCATTTTGAATATTCCTCTCAAATACGACGTGTATCGATTTGCTTCCATAGACTTGTAAACAACATAGCACATATAACAGACTAACGTTTACCAAAAGCTCGCTGTTTTCACCCGTTTGGCAGATACAAAGCAGCTTGAATTTAGTAACACTTCGACCGCCTGTACCTGTAGAAACAAACATGATGATCATGAACTTAAATCTAATGTCGTGTTTGTTTTTGAAAATCTGGCGCTGATTGATTTTTTGGCTGTCAAGTTGTTCGTTTTTTCCAGAAAACCAATCTACGGTAGATCGATTTCGATTTCCCCTCTAACAGATTTTGATATTTTCATTAACTGCAACAACATCAAATGTAACAACACATGCTACAAAACAATGTAAACAAAAGATTCTTGGCTTTCGTGTTCGTTTTTTCGAGAAAAAAACTTAGCTTCACCGCAGATTTCTAAAACGAAAAAAAAAGGACATAACATAGCATTTCTCAAATGAAAGTTCTGCCTCAGTTCTCTGCTTAGAACTGTCAGGCAAAGCAAATGTTCAGCACTTTTGAACTAGAGCTTCCGTTTGTAGCTTCGTTACGTAGCATTACGTTTTTCTTTACGACTGCCAAACGAAACGTTGAAGCCGATGCGACATTGTAATAGGAAGCATTGAAATCGTATGTCTGAACTCGTAATGCCTGAAACACAAACACGCTTCAGCTTTGGCTTCGTTGCGTTACGAGCAACCGCTTTGAATTTGCTTTGAATGACATTTCTCATATAACTAATTTTCCCGCACAAAATAATTTTGTTTGCTGTCGTTTTTTCACAGTTGTTGAGCTGTCAGGCAAAGCAAATGTTCAGCACTTTTGAACTAGAGCTTCCGTTTGTAGCTTCGTTACGTAGCATTACGATTTTCTTTACGATTGCCAAACAAAACGTTGAGCCGAAGCGACATTGTGATAGGAAGCATTGAAATCGTATGGCTGAACTCGTAAACGTCAGGCGAAGCCAAAGCTGAAGCGTGATTGTGTTTCAGGCATTAAGCTTTTGCTGCATTAAATGGCACCCACCTCTCGCGAATGTCTAACAAACGTCCGAGAGAAATAACTTGTCACGAAAAGCTTCTCAATTCGCCGTTCGGATACAGCATTAAATTTTAGGTCCCCACCATTTGTGTGCAAAATTATACATGCACAGCACAAATGGTTGCGAGAAGCTAGGCCTTGCACCACAACGGTCTGTCGCGTTTACCTTTCTCATGAGATCGAGAAACTCTGGAGTCTCCATCAATTTGTCTTTGTTCTTCCATATTGCCCCGAGCTTATTCATCGTCGCTACTACTACGTCATCGTTAATTCCTGAATTCGAATCTTGAAGAAACTGTTGATCTGTCGCGCCGAACATTAATATTTATGGTAAGAGTTAATAGTTACGGAATGCGAAACTGAATGACATCGGCTCTGAATTGGTAACATAAGAAAGACCATATCAGGTTTTTGGTGCTAAAAAGCATATAATATTTTTGGTAATGAATAAAATGATACGATGTATTAATGAGTTGCTACTGTGTTCAACCTTATCTCAGCTTCTTTCGTTGTGTTTAAATAATATTTTCATTACTATTACGCGAAACGTCGTCATAGTCAACAAGCAGTTCTGAGAGCACTGATGGTGATCGATGTAGTTCATTCTATACTAAAACAACATACGCAAGTATCATACATACAATCAGTCGCAATGTTGTTCAACACAATTACGCCTGGTATCGCTTGTTGGCAAAGTTTATTGCTTAGCAAACTGTGCAGCTTGCCTTGGGCCAACAACAATCGTACGACGGATACCACCCCAGCGCAGCGCCAACAAGCCGGCCGGCTTTTTTTAAAGCATTTTTGTCGCCTGCCACAACCAATGCCACCCAGGTGTCCGTATGCCTACTCTAGTAGATAGATGACTGTATAGCGCTACGACAAAGAGTTTGCCATACCCCCCCTCCTATTTGTGTGTGTGTGTGTATAAAGCGTTTCACATGATTTGCGCTTCGTTGCTAATTTACCATGGCGCACAGGCACAGTATAGCGTTGGCGCTAACGACCACACTTATTATGCAAACTATAAAAGAGGCTGTCGCCGCATTTCTCTTCGATACGAGGCAACATAAATGTATGCAAACGTTCTTTGCACCAAGAAACATAGACATTACTGATTTAAAAATATTGAGATGTTAGCAGTAAAGCCATTTTTAAGATATATATATGTCAATTTGTGTAATTTCCTACGATCAGGCTTTTGTAAATTGTTCTTTGTTATTCTATTAAATTCACAACCAAAACTAAATACCTTAAGATTGTTATTAATTATCAAATGCGACTTTGCTCATAATTAAAGAATATTTGACTGCAGATTGGAACATTAAGACTCAACTCTTAAAGTCGAGCAGGCAGACTTTCGTTCTGGATTCTCTTGCATCGGCCACATAAACATGTTTCGGATTATAATAGAACAATGTGTGTGTCCAGTACATGTCTGCACTATTATCGACTTCGAGAAGTCTTTCGACAGCTTGAATCGAGATGCTATCTGGATGGCCTTGCGCAGGAGATGCCAGAAAAACTTATAGCTTTCTAAGTCTACTTACATGTCACGTCCTTCATGGTGAAAAGGTATCTGAGGACTTTAACAATGTTCTCAGCTTAAGAACCAAGGTTCGACTGTTCCGCTTAAAGGTAGAATCAGTACTGTTTCATGGGTGCAGTACTTGGAAGGTGGATAACACTATCAAACGCAAGCTGCAAACTTTTGTAAACAAATGTCTAAGAATCATTTTGAGGTTCTTTTGGTCCAATCGTATATTTCCAACGACGAACTTTATCGTAGAATGGGCCAAGAACTTATAGACATTATTGTCGGAGATACACTCGCATATACAATTTTAAGATAATCGGCAACTTTTTTTTTACAAAATTTGTATTGGTGCTCCCCGACCCCGGGGCCCGATCACTACAAACATTTACAAAAAGTGGTGATGTCGATCGGAGATACACATGTGTATAAAATTTGAAGAAAATCGGGTATTTTTTTTATAAAATTTGTATGGGTCCCCCCCATCCCGGGGCCCGATTACTCCAAAATATTTACAAAAAGTGTTTCCCAAACGGAGATACACAGCGTATAAAATTTGAAGAAAATCGGGTACTTTTTTTATAAGATTTGTGTGGGTGCCCCCCGACCCCGGGGCCCGATCACTTCCAAATATTTACAAAAAGTGTTTTCCATTGGAGATACACATGTGTATAAAATTTGAAGAAAATCGGGTACTTTTTGTAAAATATTTGTATGGGAGCCCCCCGACCTCGCTGCCCGAGGGGCCTTAAATTTTAATAGAAAGTGTTGTCATGGGAGATATACATGTGTGCAAAATGTGGCTTTAGGAAGTGGGTTAAAAATTAATCACAAGATTTGGTGTGCCATCCAGCCACAAACAAGTGAAGTTAACATAGAGAATTTAAAAAATGAAACTTTGTCTGTATGTCTGTATATCTGTTCGCGCATAACTCAAAGACCGCTTATCCTACATAGCTGAAACTTCGTGATGTGGTGGGGACGGTTGGGCTGGATTTTTGTAGGGTGTTAGTGTGGTAATGGTGTTGAGGGGGGTTGACGTGGTGGCTGGCTTGACTCGAAGACTGTGCATTTTTTCCCCTTTATACATAAACTTATTACCAATGGACAACTCACTGAATTACTTGCGCCACGGCAATAAGGTGTGCTATACCCTTTATTAAAATTAAAATTTAAAAAAAAAACAATAATATTAATAGTGCTGTTATATGTGATGATGGGCGGGGGGGAGGTATCTCAAGGTTGGTCTTGGGGGTGTGTAGTGTGGTGGGGGCAGCCAGGCAACGCTGGGTATTTCAGCTAGTTATTAATAAAACTAAAATTTAAAAAACATTTATTCAATTACTAGGTAAAAGACCCAGCGTTAAACAGCTGCCTCCATCACACTGCCCAAACCAAACTGTTCTCACCATACTTCCCCCACTCAACTGACTACCCACAGACACCACTTCACCCACACTGTCCCAACCAAACCACAACTGACCTTATAACCTCCGTGGCAAAATCCATGTATCCTGATCAAAATCGGTCTAGTAGTTTTCATGTTTAGCTCAAATAACAGGCGTTGTTCGGCTAGCCGATAAATAGCAGTAAGGTATCTGTCGGCAACTTTTTGCGTTAAGAATATTATTTACTGCATCAAAACAAACACGTTGCAAAAGTTTCAGCTCAATGTGATGGACTGTTTTCGTTTTTTGTTTTGCATTAACCCATAGATACACAGAAATTGATTTTTATATATACATATATAGATGAACAATTAAATAAAAGATGTAAAATAATTTAAAAAAAAATTCCAAATGAAAACATTTTATTACTACATACACACATACATGAAGGACAAACGGTAGAGGCTAATTAATTCCCTATTTCACTTAACCAATTTCCTTAGCGCTTTTGATTGCGATAGCAACGATCCACCTGGCGCATATCATAGATAGAGTCGGATGTCAGATCTCGAACCTTGTCTCTTGTTCAATTTGGTCGATTTTCCTGCTAGGTACAACTGAGTAATGACGCTACGACGAAGACGACGTCGTTGTCGTCATCATCGTCGTTATTTGTTGCTCGCGATATACATATTTCAGTCATTCGGTATATTTGTTGCTGCGGCTCTTCATGTTGCCTGCCTTTGCTCCGTTGTTTTTGTCCGTAATAAAAAAAATATATATCCCGTGTGTGTGGTGGTGGTCCTTAATTCATTACTGGGTGGTCGCAGCTCAATTCTGTGTGGTCCGTCTTCATTACTATACGGCTCGGCTCGTTCGCTCACTTACTAGGCCGGCGGTCGCCTCCTCGGCGTACGTCGTTCGACAACACCCCAGCAACGACGACGACGATGACGACGACGACCACTTTGACGACGTATTCGTCTTTTATGCGATTGTTGCGCGAGTGACTGCTGCTGCTGTTACTCAATTTATTCTGCTCTACCATGCTGATGCTGATGCTGAACTGACTGACTGAGAATCAGACTGACACTCTCTGGTTTATGGGTACTGAAGCGAAAGCAGAGATAGGTGGCGATCGCTCGACTGCGTATACCTTACTCACTATGCTGCTGGGGATGGGGAGCTGGAGCCACTGCTATCATCGCATACAAATTGATTTGCTGGATGCTTATTTTTTGAAATTTTTAAATTGTTTGTGAATATGGTCCATTATTAAAGGTTACCCCATCCGCCCGACAGTCGCCGGATTTTCGAGCTTTTGTGCAACAGTCGGGAACGTCTCCGCAGTGATGTGATGCTACTAATTTACAAACCTATAAAAATGTCTTGATTCATTATTATTTGGTTGTTTTTTTGGTGTTTCTTTTTGTCATTTGGCTTGGCAAAATACATATGTTTGTAGGTAAGTTAATTTTTTCAGTTTTGACCATATTATAACAGACTTTGTTCGCTCCATCCTCCATGCCACACTATAATAACAAAGCCTGCTTCTCTAACATAGTTAGGTATATAATGACTTTTTTATCAGGTGCCTTTATTACATGTTAAGTAATTATGTTATTTGGTTGGAGTTAAGGTATCACATTTTAACGTCCATGGTAATTAGTTTTTGCACACATTGTAAAATTTAAACGGCCTTAGAAGTTCACTCTATCAATGGGAAAGGAAAGGAAAAAGTTGGCGGTTAGTGTGTTTCTTTATGGCTGCTCATCAACATACACCAACATGCACCAACATATGTAAAAATTAATTTCTGTGTGTCTCGATAAACTCAAAAACTATCCATCACAATGAGCTGAAACTTTCGCAACGTTTTTGTTTGTTCTTAAAGCAAAAGTTATCCCATAGGTGGCAGGGTCGAGTGGTCAGCTGAGCAATGCCTGTTATTTCGGCTAATCTTGAAAACTACTGGACCGATTTTATTCACCATTGTACAGGGTTTTTTGTCACGGAGGCTACCGTTTGAGTTTAGTTGGGTTGGCAGCATGCGGGAGGGGCCCGTGTGTGTGACAGTTGTGTGGTGACAGAGGTGTGGTGACAGTGAGGAAGGGGTAAGCCAGGCAACGCTGGGTATTTCAGGTAGTATTTCTAATAGAATAGAAGAGAATTTATTTTTATTTAATCTAATATCTTAATTATAGATTTTTATTTATTTAAAATTATAATATAGATTTATTCCAACATTTCGGTCTTGTTGATTATTTTCAAGTCAAAAATAAGTTTTACTTTCATTTACATAGTAAAAGGAAGTATAGTAATCATGAAAATTTTCGAACTCGGAATTTTTGCAGATTTACCTATTACCGTATCTCCTGAGTCAGAAAAAGCGAAAATTAAAAAATATCTGTCTATCTGTCTGTCTGTGTCCACTCTACAGCCCAGACGGCTGAGCTAATCGGGATGAAAAGGGGCCAGCTGATTTTGACGGCAATCTGACAGCCGGCAGTGACAGTTTATTTAGACAGTTTTTCGTGTTTTTGCAAATAACTTAAAAGTATAGCACTTAGGAGAAATACGTTAAGTGCAAAAGAAATTTCAACAAAAAACAAAAAAAAATAGACAAAAAATTAAAAAAAAAAAAAATTTGAAAAAAAATATACATTTAGAGGATTCCGGTCCCGTCCGTAAAAGAAAGTCGTTTTGTGCCCACACCTTCATTTTTTAAATGTCTTTCCTGAATATTTATGAATTTCTGAATATGTAGTTATTTTTTCGGTCGGACAACATAACTTTCAACGTTGATAGAAATTATTGTGGCTTACAATCGATTCAAGTATTAAATTTCAATTAACTTATGAGTATTTTCGTAGGATAGACAAAATTGGTCTACCTGTAAATGTCTGGGATTGGGAGGGAAAAATAACGGTAACGTAAATAACAAAGCTATTATTGGCTTTAGTTTCTTTTGAAAATATTGAAATGTCTGAAACTGTTAATGGATATCAGTTTTTCGCAACCATCAAAAAATTTTCATTTTAACTAACAACAACACAATGTGTCAATTTGCAACTATAATCAATGGACGCAGGAGAGAGACAGCTAACATAACTTTAAAAAATACCTGAGAAACTGCAGTTGTACCTGTTTACCTAAAATGTATTGGAATTTCCCGTTACTTAAATTAAATTATCAATAACTGAAAGCTTAAGCGACTGTCGTTTACTCAAAATTACCGACCTTGCTGCGAAATTTATTATTCAATCATACCTTCCTACCCCGTATAATAAAGAATAAACTGAAAAGGAAAAGATTTGAAATGTCATGGATACTGTATCAAGTATCGTAACTATGTGCATGTGACCACTCGGTAAAAACATAGCAGTTGAAGGCTTGGCATAAAAATAAAGCGGAGCGCACACCACAGCGATTTTTGTAGCGGCTGCGATTTACGAAGTTTATGCTATTTATAATAACAAATAACAGAAATAAACAAATAAATAAAATATAACATTGATTTTGATCTGTTTCTTTTTTTACTGTCTTTTGTTCTTTTTTTTCCCGCGGTCGCTGGCGCTGTAGTGTGCTCGCTTCGGCAATCGCCGCCGCCTCCGCAGTCGCTCTGATTTGTGCGTGTTTTTATTCATTAATGACCAATAACCCCCCTCTCCAATATTTGTTACAAACTACAAGGAGAAAAAAATGATCCACAGTCACTTAAAAATCAACTTACGTTGATTCCGAAACGAAGATTTATTTGTTATTTTAGACTTATTGACTTAATTGCCACCATCTTAAATAAGCCAGTAAAGTCATTCAAACTGATTCCATATACTTTTTTGACAAAATCAAAATAAAAGTTATGTGTTTGTCAAAAATGTTTGTGATTTTTCAAACCAAATTAGATTTTTTGCCAGAAAGAGATAGAAAATAAGTCACCTCGTGACGAGACTTATTTAAATAAGTTAGGTTCCATAAATAAATCTTCGTTTCGGAAAGAGCCTTAGCCTACTGGTAAATTATGTACACGTATATACACAGAAAAGCAATATATTCAAATTTTTTAAATCAAAATCAACCTACCGTCTTTTATATGTGTACCTACTTTGAGCATTACCATCGTTGGAGGATTAATATATGATAAAAATTCCTGCGATTTGCGATTTTCCCAATTGAAGACAGTTGTTCTTACTTCCTCCAAATTCCAGCAATCTAAACTACGATTAAACCAAGGAGCGTAAACTATCAAAAGCACATATTCATTCACAAATACGAAAATTTTATAAAAGAATTAGAGATTTTCCAAATGGACTCATATATCACGTTTTCACGACAGAAATTGTATTTATTTATGGTTTTGTCGATCTAAGAACATGGTGGCGCTAACTTGTGGCGTTTCCAGGAACAGAGAAGAATTAATTTGACACATGCATTGTAGTTTCTTAGCGTGTTCTCACAATGGAAAAACTTAATACCAAAGACTTACAAGATTGTACGGATTTTCAACAATTTGTTTTGTTAAAACCAAAATCCATACAATCTTGTAAGTCTTAAGTAGTAAGTTTTTTCAGCCCTTACAAAAGAAATGTCAGACAAACCAATCTTAGCCGCTTTAGTTTCTTTGGGTATATTTGGTTTAACTCAACTCAACTCTACTTAGCGATTAGGAAACTGGTAGGTAAGAAATGGTAAGTACTGAGGTTGACGTAAATGCAAATAACGCTTTATCAAATAAGCTTTCAAACAGCAAAAGGTTATTTGTGCAGTTTGTAGTTATACAGGTTTTGCACTCCAAATTCAACCTTACGTTTTTTAACAAAAAACTAGCTGTTGCAGATAACATACCAAATGCTTTTTTTTCTTGCTCGCTTCTTAAACACTTAATTTCTTGACATAAAGATTTAACGTTCAGAACATAAATAGCAGCTCAAAAGGAAATGCGAGCTCTGCAACTTCGCCTCCAGAAGAAAAGCCAAAAAGGAGAGATTTTCGTATATGTTACACCTAATGCGCTAGCTTCAAAAACACGCATCCCTTGCGATATCTGTTAACACCAAACAGACTTTATAATAAAACAAGCAAACTTATAAAAATACATTTTTAATTTAAAACGTTTAGTATTTGTTTGTGATGTGTCAATGGTCATCCCGTTCTCAGCTATGTTTAAAGTTTCAAGTCTCTAGCTTAATGGGAAGTTCGTTTAATCTATATATATAAAAATGAATTGCCACATGTTTGACTGATCATCACTTGAGGGCTTCATACAACTCTCACCCGCGAGCGGAGTGTTTTAAGACACCGGGGTTGTAGACAAATAATCCCCCCAGAAGTCATCTCGCAATAGATAATTAGTGCAACCCATGCGAAGCCGGGGCGGGTCGCTAGTCAATCATGAAATTCACCCGAACAGACACACATACACGAAAGCGAGCTAATGAAAACTTTTTTAAAAAATGGAGGTGTGGGCACAACACGACTTTCTTTTACGGACGGGTCCAGAATCTTCAGTAAAAGTATATTAAATTTTTTTTTCCATTTATTTTTTATTTTTATTTTTTTTTTGCATTTTCTCATAATAGTTTACTACTACGACTACCACTTCCGTTTGGCCGATTTCCGCCAAAATCAACTGGGCCCTCCCAATTTATGTAAAAAGCTTAAATATTTTCGTCCCAATTAATTCAGCCGTCTGGGCTGTAGAGTGGACACAGAGCCACAGACACACAGACAGAGATTTTTTTTTCCGAATTTCTATGCAGAATGATTGAATGAAAAACTTGTTTGTACTTTCGACTACTTTGAGGTCTTTTTGAACCACCTTTCATACGACCTAGAAAGCTGAAATATTGTGAGTGTCTAAGTCCCAAATGTGCCTTGGATTTGTAGGAAATTTAATACACTTTTATATTAATAATAATAATATTCGGCGCGACAGACCACTGCGGTCCAAGGCCTAGCTTCTCGCGACCATTTGTGTTGCGCATGTATATTTTTGGACACAAATGTAAGAGACCTACAATTTAAAGCCGAATCCGAACAGCGAATTGAGAAGCATTTCGTGACAAGTTATTACTCTCGGAACGTTTTTCACCCATTCGCGAGAAGTGGGACACCGTGAAAAATACTTTTGGTGTTACTGGCATTCGAACGACGGACCTCCTGCTCAGTAGCCACGCGCATTTTCACTGAGACACGGCACCAATATATTACATATGTCAAAAAAATGTATCCGAGAGCATTTCTGGAAATAATCGTGTTTATAAATATAATTAAAAAAAAATGGCTTTGACGACCTTCATATCGGTATGGCTTGAATAATTTAAAAAATTGTTTGATCCTAGAAATTTAATTTTCTTTCAAAATAGATCAAGAGTAACCTTGTAGCTGGAAGTGTTCAAGAGTTATAGGGTCTGAAGTTCATAGAAGATCAAAACTAAGTTTTCGTTCATTTTACAAACTTTCAATTTCAACCCTGCTCCAGTTGACCGAATGCATAAATATTATGAGGTGGATTTGTAGAAAATTGAATAGGCATTTGTTAAAAAATAATCGCGTTTGAAAATAAAATTTAAAATTAAAAATGCCTTTTTTTATATCGATAATGGTTTTGAGAATTTGAAAAAATGTACATTGTTTGACCTTAAAAATTTAATTTTCTTTCCGAAAGACTAACAATAACCTTGTAGCTAGAAGCATTCAAGTGTTACAGGGTGTTAAATGTTGTAAGGTAAAAAGTACGTCTCTTCGCATTAAAACGCTACGTAAACCGCTGGGGATGAAAATAGACCCCCCCATCCCATACGATTTTTTTCACTAAATTAACAATGGAATCACCCCTTAAGGTATTTGCCACCTTAACGGATACACTCTGTTTATATATATATATTATTCATTGAATATAGAAAGATATAAAGAAAAAAAAAATAACCACCTTCATTCCATTTTTTGAATCCGTTATTAATTCATTATATTAATGTATTTAACATTTCCAATTTAAAATTATATTTAGATAATAATGAAAGTCAAATACATAACTTACTGTCCACACCCTAATTCTAAATTTTCTTTTAGAAAATGAATAATTATTTCTTTTTCATTTGCAGACACTTTCAGGCCAATTTTTTAAAGTTGACTTCATTCAATTTATTAAAAAAAATATATATGTTTTTGCTTTATTTAAATTTCACAAGCAAATTGGGCTACGAAATAATTTGACAGCTCATCCCACATAAGTGAAATTTATTTTCTCATTCCACTGAACTGGAATACTAAAATCTCGTTTAGTATAAAATCTCATTCCACGAAAAAATTTCACTTACCGAAATCTGGCTACTGACAATTATTCTAATCTTTCTATTGTGGAATTTAAAAAAGGTTTCCAATGCACTCAATATAAATATGTAATCATATGCAGCTTTCTTCTAGATATGTGAACGCGGCCATTGGTACCTCTGAAAATTTGACTGCAAATGCTGACACTTTTCAGAAACGTCAACGTCAAATATCAGATTACTCTGCGTGGAATCTAATTCGCTTTTTGTAGGATGTGTGACAACTGACAATGTTATAGGACACATTATACTTTATTTTAAATCAATTTAGAGAATTTTGTCCAGTTGTTCGCATTTTAGCAGTTTGATAGTTTCTAGCAATGCCGCCCAAAAAAACATCAGCACCAAGTAAGAAAACTGAAGTCAAGAAAAAGGAAAAAGTGATTGAGGTAAGTGTACTCGTCGGTTGACTGCCTTTTTTTATACGTGAACTATGAAGCCAGATGAAAGTTAACCTCAATTTTTTTTAATTTTTTTTCTTTTGTATCAAGGATAAAACTTTCGGTTTAAAAAATAAAAAAGGAGCCAAGCAGCAGAAATTCATTCAACAGGTGCAAAAGCAGGTTCATAGTGGCGGCGTCCATCCTCGTAACGATTTAGACAAGAAAAAGGAAGAAAAGGAGAAAAAATTGCTGGAGCAGAAAGAGCTGGCTGAGATCTTCAAGCCAGTGCAATCACAGAAACTTGAAAAGGGTACCGATCCCAAGTCTGTGGTGTGTATTTTCTTTAAGCAGGGCACTTGCACGAAGGGTAACAAATGTAAGCTCTCTCATGACTTGTCAATCGAGAATAAGGTGAGTGCTATTGAGTTTTGCTAGTTCCACTACCTAGTACTTGTCACATTGATCTTAGGTGGAAAAACGTTCAATTTATGTCGACATGCGTGATGACGACGGCGATGACATGGAAAACTGGGACGATGCTAAACTACAAGAGGTTGTCAATCAAAAACATTCGGAAGAGAAGCGACGCCCGACAACTGATATTGTGAGATAAGCTTCAAATGGCCACTGTTATCCGCTAATACTCTATTATATTTACGACACAGATATGCAAATACTTCCTCGAAGCTGTAGAAAAATCTAAATACGGTTGGTTTTGGGAATGTCCGAACGGCGAAAAATGTATTTATCGACATGCTCTACCTCAGGGATATGTGCTGAAAAAGGATCAGAAAAAGAGGGATGAAAATAAGCCAACAGAGTTGTCTTTAGTTGATCTAATCGAAAAGGAACGTGCAGCTCTTGGGCCAAATCAGGTGGGTAGAAGGTGACGATTTTAATACAAATTAATTACGTCTATACCATCATTGTTAGACCCGAGTAACATTGGAAACTTTTATTTCGTGGAAAAAACGAAAAATTCAAGAAAAAAAAGACAAATTGGCTGCTGACGAGGAACGTAAAAAGAATGACTACAGTAAAGGCAAACAATTTGGTATCTCTGGTAGGGAAATGTTCAGCTTTAATCCTGATTTGGTTGATGATGGCCCGATGGAAGATGGTGATACGGCTTTTGAAAATTATGCACAAGATGATGATGACGATGCTGTTGAGTTTAAGGAATTGGATTTGACATCGTTATCCTTGGCTGCACAAGAAGTAAGTAGTGATTGATTTTTAAATTTTTTTTATAAATTGGTTTAAGTCATTAAATGTGTACGCGTAGCCTTATAATGCACTCATATGAAAAAATTAAAATGTCTTCTTCTCCCTGATGCAGGTTGATGGAACTGGTACTGTCGCATCGACAAGTCGATTAAAAGATCAACAAATTGATTCTGCTCGTGGGGAAACTTCTCCAGTTGACTCCCAACATGAATCCTCTCCTGTAAACGATGCTGCGCCTATTAATGAAAACCTCTTCCTTGATCTAGAGGGCGAACTTAACGATTTAGATATTGAAGATGATGACGATGATTAGATACAATATACAATATTAAAAACCAGAAACGGAATATATTTTCAGTGTAAGAATGTAAACACATTTGAATTTCAATCACAGTGCATAAATGAAATAATTGGAAAAACAAAAACAAGTCAATTTTGCTATTGTCACACACACAGAAGATCACATTCATAATTTTATCTTTGCTTATTTAAACATAAAAATATGTTGATAGAACAGTTTCTAACAAAATCCTGGCATAATATGTTGATACAACAGTTTCTACCAAAATCCTGGCGTAAGCATTCCTTGTGGCTGTGGAATTTGTCCCTCCTTCAAGAATTTGCCCAACAATATTTCGAGACGCGCTTTTGGGCCGCCCTCATCCACAGCTGATAGCTTTGGAAAGTATTGCTGCTGTATGACAGAGAGTAACTTAACAAATTGCTTTCCAAAAGCGGACCACATGTCAGCACCAGTAAACTGTAGAATTTCCATAATCAGCGTTGCACAAATGTCCGGCAGCGGTTCGAGACTGACAAAGTTACTCAACCAACGCCAAGCGTTTTCAACAGAGTACGGATGATGTGCTCCTTCGGCCCTGCGGCCATTAGTAATCATAACCGCTGCATAAAGTCGCGCTATACCTGCCTGTCGTTTCAGGTACATATCTTGTTGTTCCAACTGACCATTGGCAACACGATAGCCAAGTGTTTTATAATATTCCTCCAAAGGTTGATTGCGTTTATGCGGAATAAAATACGGCACTAGAAATGGTGATTCTTTGAAGATATAGGCCAAGAAAATTTGCCCAAACTCTGGCACTAGCTTCCACAATGAAACAATGACTGAAGCAAGCGGAAATGCAGCTTGCGGATTACTGGAGATGGTGGAGTCACCTTGACTGACGAATTTCTTTGCCATCAAAAGAATGCAATAATCTCGACCAAGAGGATGGTCATTTACACTTATCTGACCATCGTTTGTTTTTAACGATTGCCCCGCAATAAAATTGTAGAGTTTTTCAAATTTATCCTAAAGAGATAAAAAAATTGTGAAAAATTATCCGAGCACCTAAAGCAGAATGTTAGCGCTTACCTGCAAATGCTGCGGACTAACTGCTGATATGGCGTTCACTGGTATATTTATTGCTTTTTGGCAGGCAAATCGGTATATCTTCATATTCTCATCTGACTGCAAGAATTTGACTTTCTCCACTTTTTCCAAGTAGAATGTGTTAATAAATGAATAAAAAGCAAAACGTTCTTTGCTGACGTGCTGCAAGGGTTCTTCTGTTGCAGAAGGTTCACCCTGTGTGGTAGAAGCAGCCTCCTGATTTGGATAGTTTGTAACGGGCTGTTGATTCGCCGTTGCAATTTCATTTTGTTGTAGATTTTGTACTTGTGGTTGAAGTTGTTCTTGTTGTTGAATATGTGCTTGTTCTTGCAGCTGTTCTTGTTGATGCTGCTGCTCCTGGTGCTGCTGCTGATTGGTTCGACGTTGTTGCTCTTCTGCATCCACCTGCGCTTTGTGTGCACTCAAAACTATATTCTCTAGTTCCTTTAAGATACTCTCCTCTAGCTGATCAAGGGATTTGCAAAGATTTTCTGCAGTTGTCAGCTCCATGGCACCGCACTCGGCATTCTTTATCTTTGCAATAAGTTTTTCGAACATTTGAATTAATTCCTTCAGCTTAAGGTTGTAGTTTTCGCATGCGAGTAGCGCTTGTTTATCGATCGACATTAATAACTTAGCGACCTTCTCATACTTGGAACGAAACTTACTTTGATACTGTGCAATTCCCTGAAAGGAAATGATTTGCAGAGTTCGCTGTGTTTGCTTATGCAAAGCTTGGATTTCTTTTTCATTTTCACTAATGGTTTCTGCAGCTTGCTTTTCTGCCTCATACAAAATATGCGAATCACTTTGGCGTTTCTCGGCAAGCCACTTTTCGCGTTCCCTATTAAGGCGATCCTGCTGTAATGTGCTCTGATTACTGCTGGCTATTTGTTTTTCCCATTTTTCGACAATTTGTTTACGAATATTTTTTTTGCGAGCAATCTCAGTCTCTCTCAAAATTATGGACGAGTTGATTAAATCAAAATCTAAGGCCTGGAAAAACGATTTAACTTCATATCCCCCAAATATATAAAGAAACAAACCTGGTAACTGCGGTTAGCCGGTAAGATCTCTTTTTCAATTAATATTGAACTATTATGTGGTTGTTTGTCTTTAAAATGTTTTGAACTGGATTTTATGCGTTCTTCATCTGCTTTAGAAGGACTTATAGGTTGTTCCTTAATTTTTGATTCTTCTAAATAACTGTCTGCATCATCATAAAAAGGATACCCCTTGTCTGGACCAAGTGTGCGTTCTGTAACTAAAGGAGAAATTTCTACTGCATGTGAAAGAACCTCCAAACGCATTGCCGACTCGTCAGAAATTAGGTCTTCGACGTTAAAGTGCTAAACAAAAATATTATTTACTAATACTCAACTAAAAGTTGAACATAATTGAAATTCTTACCACTTTGTTCATGTTTGCCCAAAAACCTTGCAATGCCTATGCCTACGCCTGTGCCTTACTTCAGAAATCTAACAAAAATATTTAACTAATGGCAAATGGCACCACAAAAAAAACTCCCACTTAGAACTTAATCGCTATCTACACTTGCAACTAAAATTCATATTCAAATGTCATATGGTCCTTTATAAGGGCGCTCTCACAATGAAAAACTTAAGCCTTAAGAGATACAGAAATGTATTGATTTTGGTTTTTACAAAAAAATTCTGCTCGTTATGTTGATAGATCTTAGTTCTTAAGTTTCCACACTTTTGAAGAAATACAGAATGAAGGTCGCAACATTTTGTTGTTGTTATGCCTTCAATATAATAACAATGAAGCTTGTCAAAATTTGAAACTTTGCTATCATAAACTAAAAATGTATGTATTCATTGTGCGAGCTCTTCTAAGGCTTAAGTGTTAAGTTTTTCGTTGTGAGAGCAGGGCTTTGTGTGGCTTTGGTTTGATGGATAAAATTAACCCGAATGCAAAAAAAATTTACTCAATATCACAAAATTGCTTTATTCGTTTGTAGTTCCGGTTTTTTTGTCGAGCATACCCGTCTATCTATACACACCAACAAAAACCTGTAATTGTCATTTTTTGCCGAATTTAAGTTCCAAATGCAACTGGTTAAAATGTTTAATTTTGACGTTTTGATAATAAGAACTATTTGATGTAATCCATTATTACAACGTTTATCTGCGGGGTTGAAGCTTGGCTGTTCTCGACTACACTTACTCATGGTGATCTCTCTATGAAAAACTTAATACTTAAGACTTACAGGATAGTGTTGATTTGACAAAAAAATGCTTGTTATGTTGGAAATCCTTACAATCCTGTAAATCTTAAATATTAAGTTTTACATTGTGAGAGCACGGTCAGCGATGATGAGTCGAAATACCCTGGAACCAATCTACAACCAATTGTATAGGAATATACGAGAAAATGTGTTTCGGTTTGCGTTGTTTCGTTTTGCGTCCACAATTTTTAGAAACATTCTACGACGCACATCGGGACCCCAGTGTATACTTTAACATACCAATTAATCTCATTTCAATATTTCAACCCATGTGCTGAAACACTTAGGTCGAAATTTAATCACAACACTAACTCAAACTCTCAACCCCGTATATAAACGTATTTATTATTTATTTTTATTTTTATTTTATGCATAATTTTACGGATTAAAAATTATAAATAATCACTGTCACTGCTACCGTTGACAATACCGATGCGGCGTGGAAAAAAAGCAGAAATGTTAACTGGTCGTGGACTAGATGATGAATTTAGTGTCAAAAAAGTTACTTTTTACCATTTATGCAGTTTTTTAACCATTTGGAAGACAGTCTAAGTACACATTGTCATTCAAAACTTCAAGTCAAACTTACGTCAGTTTTACGTGTTAACGATGTTTACGATGCGATTATTTATTCATTTACGGTTTTGGTCGGACTATGGGTTTATAGTAAGTGTAAAAAACGCAAACTATTCTGAAAGCTGAAGCGGAGAACTGACAGGTTGGGAAAGAACTCTTTGTATCGCATCAGCTATAAGAGAAACTAAAAGGAGATCTGGATCGCATCATGTAAAACCATCTTCAGATTCGTATCCATATTTTCAGACAGTTAAATCATTGATTTTTATTAAATTATTGTAGAATTCATACAGTGAACGTAGACAGCGACTTAAAGCTTGTGTTTTATTAATATTGCAATATTGTTATAAAATAAAATAAAAAGAGCAGGGTAGGCTGTGTCGGAAACACGTCCGTACGTTTTGAGCGTGACAACGTCTGCCCGGGACAGAAGAAAAAATACAAAAATTTTCTTGTCTGTGGAACGGATACATGAACAGACATCTCAAAATCTCAAAATGGTATTGTTTCTAAAATTTTAGATCCTAATGAACATATGCTAGAATTTCCATAGGAACAAGTCTTAAAGTCACACCTTAGTCCTAAATTCTGAATTTCATGCGAATCGCTTGAGAAATTGCTTTGTTCCAGAAATTCCAGACCATAATGATCATATTCCAGAATTTCCAAAGGTAGAAGTCTTATAGTCGCACTTAGTCCTACATTCCGAATTTCATGCGAATCGCTTAGGAAATTGCTTTGTTCCAGAAATTCCAGACCATAGTGATAATATTCCAGAATTTCCATAGGAAGAAGTTATAGTCGCATCTTAGTCCTACATTCCAAATTTCACGCGAATCGCTTGAGAAATTGCTTTGTTCGAGAAATTCCAGCCCATAATGATCGTATTCCAGAATTTCCAAAGGTAGAAGTCTTATAGTCGCACTTACTCCTACATTCCGAATTTCATGCGAATCGCTTGAGAAGTTGCTTTGTTCCAGAAATTCCAGCCCACAATGATCATATTCCAGAATTTCCAAAGGAAGAAGTCTTATAGTCGCACTTAGTCCTACATTCCGAATTTCATGCGAATCGCTTACGCTTATTTCCCAAAGTACTGACATTTAACAGTGGCTCACTTAAAAGTGTGACATTTAACAGTGTATCACATCAGTGTCTCACTTAATAGTGTGACACTTAACAGTGTATCACTTAACATTTTACTTTTTGAACATGCATCCCCTTGTAGTGAGACGTTATCACGTCAAAAGAACAAAGTGGGTTACTTCTCATAATATTTGGCGAAAGAAATTAAAATTTCTGTGTATTTAAGAATGTCTAAAGCAAACTATAAAGAGTTGCTTCAATTGGTTACTCCTATAATGAAGAATCACGATATACAGTTTAGAAAAGCCATAACTTCCCACAAATTCGTGCCGTGAATGGAAGCTTCGCCGATCTCAACTGAAAGAACTGTTCGAGTAGTCAATTTTCTTTGTAACTTGTGCACAAGTTGTTGATTTTTTTTTACATTAACATCTTGTGCTTTTTTAAACGCCTCATAACTTACACTCTTGCAGCAGTTCTCCATGTGTACTATATGTATTTTTTCTACTTTTTATGACAGTATATGAGCGGTTCGGATTTCCTGTATGAATTATTGTCAAAATTAAAATAAATTTTTGCATACTTCCCAATTTACAACCTGTAATCTGGTTTTATTAAAACTTCGATAACCTAAGAAAACATAGTTTACTCGTGATCCAGCTGAAAATTGCATCATTGCATCACGACCATTTTTTTTATCTAAAAATGGCATTTGGTATATCTGCAAACTGAAAATCTTATTCTCTAGTTTGAGTACGGAATCTTAGACAAGTTTCCTTACTGGATTATTTTTAGAAATTTTGCCAAAGTTTATTTTTATTTACATATTGACTTTACAGGTTACAAATTTGATTTTAAAATTACAAATAAATTTCGCGTTTATCGAATCAAAAGATATTTTTCAGTTTTAGGTCGTATTTAACCATTATAACAATTGGACTATCCAATTCTTCCTCAGATGAGTTGCTAGGATTGTTAATCGAATTCCTGATTTTAGTTACTTTTTGACCGCTGGCCGCGCTTCATCTCAATTTGTAGCGTAATTTGTTTGTAAATTACATAACCGTCAAACTGATAGTTCCTTATATGACACAAACCTTATTTGGATCTCAATCATGGTTAAGAAGTAAATTTTCTGGTTTTCGTATCGCATGTTTTGCCAATGGAACGCAAATCAAAATCAAATCGACCCATATTTTCTTCGCATATGTTGTCACGTGTAAATATATGTTGTTACTGAAATATTGAAGAGGAACCTTACCCGTCGATCGCCGATAGATAGCACAGTAAGAGTTTCGGTTAAGAAAGTCACAAATGAAATGGGCGAAAGGTAGCTTAAAACTATCAATCGGATTTTTTAAAATAATTATTAATACGGTAAGAAATTGGAAGAAATCGTTTTAGTTCAGGTAAGCATTTAAAATTTTATTTGATGTGCTTCTTGATTTAGTTAAAAGAAAACATAAAAATATATGAAACGATTTTATTTATTTATATTTACTATTCCAGTAGTTCGATTTCATCGAATGATTCATCATCAGCAAACTCTTATAATGCTAGCATAGAAATTGAAATTGATAAGAAATGTATAATTAAAATTTATTGTTTGAAAATAAGTTTTCTTCGTTTTATTTCAATTATTCCAATATATAAAGATCAAAAATAATCACTATAAAAAAACTTAACTTTCACAAGACAAAAATTTCAAATGTGAAGAACAGTCCTTACAGAAATTAAAAAGTTTTTAAAAATTCTAATTCGAATTTCCGATTCCTCGGCGAATATCGACTTTAAATAAATGTGTGCGTGAACACCCCTAACAACAAACCGAAGTGTAATGTTGATAAATTGCTATATTGCTTTCAACAAAAAAATAAAAATTACAACAACAAACACATTGGATAGACCAGAAAATGGGTTAGCGTTAACCAAAAAAATATGTGGTTAAGAAATTTTTAACCAAATTTTTATTTATTATTCCCACCACCAGAGTCGACTTTTAAAAATTATATATGGATAAGTTGTCAAACACATGAAACAAAAAATTTACCAAAATTTGGTTAGTTATTGCTGTTGCTTTGATCAGCCGTAAACCAAAAAAATTACCTAACTTATTTTGTTGAAAGCAATATAGCAAATGTCTTATTTATGTGACAATCTGACAAATTAATCACAAATGGTTGGTACTTCTTATTTTAGTCATCAATTTCGAGTGTAGTTCTTGTTTATTTATTGACTTAAGTG
Source organism: Nephrocerus scutellatus (assembly GCA_947095585.1). Taxonomy (NCBI): domain Eukaryota; kingdom Metazoa; phylum Arthropoda; class Insecta; order Diptera; family Pipunculidae; genus Nephrocerus; species Nephrocerus scutellatus. Next base: position 19,835,582 of record OX352762.1, on the reverse strand, counting down.
TTACTAAAAATGTAAAGATGTAACGATTTTTAAATCAAGCAAACAATAAAGTAGAAAATACGAAATATGAAAAAATCGGAATCACGTTCATCGTCTTTCCACCGATCCAGACACGCTTCTCGTTCGGTCTCTCGCGAAAGAGATAGAGATCGGGAACGGGACCGCGAACGTAGAAGAAATAAAGACCGTGACAGGGATAGAGATCGCGAAAGAGAACGTGATCGCAAAAAGAACAAGAATCGTGACCGCGATAGGGATTACTACTCCCACAGGCGACGTTCCAAGTCACGATCATCACGAACATCCAAATCGAAGAAGAAAAAATCCAAAAGATCTTGTCGGAGTAGCAGTAGCGACAGTTCTTCAAGTCGTAGCAGCAGCATCAGTCGAAGCAGCCGAACGTCAGTCAGGTCAAGTTCTAGTTTACTGCAATCGCACACACGACCACCAAGCTCAGACGGAAATTCCTCGTCAATGCATTCGGTACATGCTGTTGCAACAGCAGCTGCTAAGCCAATAGATCTTGATGATTTTCAAATAAAGGCAGTATTGGAAACCATCGATGAAGACTCTTTCGTTGCACAAGAATTCTACAGCACTCGAAACAGAGAAGCACCGGAGAAAATCTCTGACAAAGTTATAATAGATTTAAAGACCGATACTGTTACGATTTCTTCTCAACTAGGCCAGAAAATTGCAGAGGACGTTGACACGATTTTCCATCCAAAGGTGAGTATTAAAAAAACCATTATTTTATTTAACTTGATTTTTCATTTTTCGGCAGTTCCTTGGCGACAGTAAACGAAAAATGGAAAAATGGACAAAGAAACTGTACAACTATAGGCAAAAATCTTTTCATGAATAAATATATATTGAATTAAAATAAAGTTTAAAATATATCTGATCCAGTTTTTCTTGCTCGTACCAAAGCCTCTTCTGCAGATAGTGTCTCATCGGCGGATGGTTCCAGAGGTGTTCCATCTTCCTGCAGTTTGCCGGCTTTAAAATCTTCAATGATCTTTTGTGAGTAAATTGCATTAAAAAGATCCAAACTGGTGTATTCCGATTGCACGACTTCCGGAGATTTGTAGGACACGTATGGCTTAAGTTTACAATCTTCCAAGTTAGGAACAACCAGCTGCGGAATTTTCTCGGGAATTTCCGTGTACTTGTCATTTATTATTACGCCTGTGTCGCGAACTCCACGTTTGTGTATTGCAACTGCAGGGTTTTGTAAAGTTCTCTGCGCCTCTTTGACAACTCGTGTACCACGCTTGTTATATACGGGAAATTTTCGAAAATTTCTTTTTCCCTCGACCGCTCCAGTTGTGGAAATACATCTTTTGCCTGTTTTCAATCCAAAAACTAATAATTTATTAAAATTGATCATCCCGCAAATTTATTTGCTAATGGTATGAATTTTTTTCTTAACTAATGTCACAGATCAGCTGCAAAGGCGAAGAAAATTTTTGTAGTAACTTATCGATACCGACGATAACACATCTAATTTTGTTATCGTACTGTCCTTTTGACTGTTTAGATTCAATTCTTCAATGAGACTTTTTTTCCGGATCGTATTCATTAAGCAGACTAAGGCGTATTTTATTTGACAAGGAAAAAGGAATTACAACAACAATTGCACTATCTTATTCTTTATAAAATATTCTAGTAAGTACATAATTCTTTGGCAGCTATGGTAATTTCAAACTATCATCGGTCGTCATGTGTCATCCAAAAAAGATGACACGAATCAATTAACGAAAAATGATTATATAATTTTAAATATTTGCTTTTAAACTGTCATGTAATGATGATAGTGTAAATGACCATTTAATTCTCAAATTTATTTAAAGTTGGTAGAAAATGACATTTTAAGGAGCAACAAAACTGTGCTAGTGACTCTGTAACGAATTTCACTTCATTTGTGGGCGTCGTGGTTCAGTGGATATGCGCGAGGCAGGAAGTTCGTGGTTCGAATTCCAGTATCACCAAAAGTATTTTTCACCGTGTCCCACCTCACGCGAATGGTTGACAAACGTTCCGAAAGTAATAACTTGACACGAAAAGCTTATCAATTCGCTATTTGGAGCCGGTCTTAAAATGCGTGAATAACTGCAAAATATATTAAATAATTAGAAGGTCTTAGCTTTATGTTTTCCCCTTCTTTCTACATTTTTATTTTTTGAACACCCGCCGATTATGAAAAAGATGATGAAAAAAGAAATAATTTAATTTTTAAAAAGATGATAGCTGATTGATTTCATTGGCTTATAGAAAAGGATTATTATCGTTTTTTATGTTTACACTATAATATCTGTCAAAATCTCATAATTTTTTTCGGAAAAAGATGATAGTGTGAAATGATCATCGGAAGTATCATCGGAAAAAGATGATAGTGTGAAATGATCATTATAAAGTTTCTGTTTATACTATACTGATTATATAGCGCGTATTTTTCGGACTAATCAGCGGTATTTTATTTGAATTCGAATTGGGAATTACAACAACAGGCGTGTTTTATTTGCCGAGGAATAAGGAATCAGAATGTCAAAACCAGCAAAACAGCAGGTTTTCTTATTCCAAAGAAGGAATGCAATTGTTGTTGTAATTCCTTATTCCTTGGCATATAAAATACAGCTAACAATTGCACTGTCGAATTCCTTTTTTGGAATTTGAAAACCTGCAGTTTGGCTGGTTTTGACATTCGAATCCGGATTCGGATTCCAAATAAAATACAGCTAATTTTAATTTCAAAATTCAGATGTCCGTTTTATTTTTCATTCTATGAGAAAAAATTTATTGCTCTGAGCAGTTTTTTTTTACATTCCGATATTTCTCGAATAGGATCTTTTTACTTTGAAGCAATATACAGAATGGATTTGACAGCTATAGTTGTTTGTTTCTTTAAAGATTAGACATGTCTTGTAAGTCTTAAGTATTAAGTTTTTCCGTTGTGAGAGTTATCTAATTATATTTTTTACTTCTCTTTAATTTCCTAATGTTGTATCATAACAGAATTTTAAAAACGTAAATAATAATATATTGATTTTGAAAAAATATATTTAGATAAATTCGGGACAGGTATATATAATGTAAGATAATAAAAATTTATATTTACATCTATAATCAAACAGAGTAAATAAACGACTGTTCAATCCTACGTGTAAAGTCTGGTTAACCTAACTTATGAAACGCTTGCACATCGCCATTTTATTTTATAAATACATCGAAGCGCGGAGTTAAATGTGAATTGTTTTTACTTAAGGGTGAATTTGGAAATTTTTAATAGAAGTTAAAGAATTAATTTAAATGCGTTTTTCTGTTAATTAATAAGGTATACGTATTATAACACAATAACACAAATGAAAGTTTCGAAAGCAGATATAAGCCTAGAGCTAGACTGTTGGGTTGATGAGCTGAGTTCCGCGCAATTGGCGGCATATGAAAAAGTTGCTAATGAGCACAACGCTATAAAAAATGCACTTAAAAGCGCACTGTCCAGCAATGAAGGTAAAGAACTGTTTAATGGCCAGGTTTTCAATGCTTACTCCTTCAAAGGCAAGGTTCTGCAGGAGATTAGAGAGGCCACTTTGCCAAAGAAGCTGCCTAAGCCAGCGACAGTGCCGGAAACGACTAATCGTCCAGGACGTAAGCGTGCATCTAATCTTGTCTATTTAGAATCTTCAGATGACGAGGATGAGATTCCCTTGGCAAAACGAATGACAGTTTCGCCTCGCGGACGTGTCGGACGTCCTCCATCTGCTGCAACGCCTACCCTAGATGAAAAAACACCGCTTAGACAAAAAGGTACCTTGTTCGGCAAATCATCTCCCTCATTGGGCACAGTTGCTAATTCTACATCAGGTAAAGCGTCCCCCGTTGTTGGTAAGGGTGGGAAAACATCTAGCAAAACTTCGGCTGCACCCCCCTCTAAGCAAGGAGTTGATAACCAAGATAAAATAGCCACACAAAACTTTCGTCCCTCGGAAATTAGCTCCGTTGGAGGTCTTGTCATTGGCAGTGATGGTAAAGATGGAACTAAGGCAACCGGAACAGATTCTAAAGAATCAAAACTACAAGGAAAAACATTTCCGTCACTTGTTGTTCTTGCAAAACCGTGGTTAAAGGTGAAAGATATGTCGGCGACGCGCAACAAACTCGATTCCAAAGTAAAACTTGTTCTTATGCTAACTCCCAACAAGTTTACAGAGTGGCTTATTCAAGAGGGATTACTTAAGTCGGAGCAGCGTTGCTCGAATCATCGCAACAATGAATTAAAATTGGGTGAGTGCTTATTTTTTCGTGTCTTTTGTAATTTAATGATTAAGAAATTCTGTAAGAAAATTGATATTATTCATCTTAAGCTGGCTTAATATTTTCGTGGTACATTGAGTGTGTTCGTGGATTATTCACGTTCATCGATAGTATAACAATTCACAAGTCGTTCCATGAAGATCTTAGTAGACGTTTGTGGCTATGTCGCCATCTTCATCATTCCTCCTGAGTTGAGTACACAAGGTTTTGGTTCGTTAGTTGTTAGTTATGTAGTTTTTTTTTCGTAAAACTCTGCCCCAGAGTTTTTTTTTGGCTGTCAAGTTGTTCGTTTCCCCTTCAAAACGACTCTACCGTAAAGCGAAAACCGATTTGTATATTTTGGGAGATTTGCCCCTTTTTATACTTACACAACAACAACACATGCAACAACAAAATGTAAACCAAAAGATTTTCGCCTTTCGTGTTCGTGTTCTGGGGTCGAGCGCGCTCTGGGCATCAGTTTGTTTGTGATTCCCACGAAAACCACACCACCACACGAAATGGATAGCTAACCTGTGTATATGGTTTGAGCAAATCGAAAGAGACAATAGTATCATTACAGCTGAAAGTGTTGGTTTATAATATCTAGGTTTTTTGTTTCGATAAATTGATTTATTAAAGTCCTTATATAAATATATAACAATCTGTAAAACAGGAATTACGATACATGAATAAAAATCCGTATGAATTAGTATTTATGAGCAATAGGCAAAGTTGGAACGTGTAAGTTTTCAAATTCCAATCAGTGGTATGAAGGCGATAAAACCAAAAGAAAAATGAACACCAAATAATTAATACATCCAGCAGCAAGCGACAAAAACCACGCAAAACAGTTATTGAAGCACAGTAGAGACGTAATTAATGTAGCAGTCTCAAGTTAAGGTTAGAAGCACCTAGTAAGTCAATGGAACAAGAGACCAAGGTAAAAATAACGTTAGATTGAATTAAAATGATCTCGGCAAAGTCGGAACCTAACCGGCAAGGGCAGGTAGTTCCACAACCGTATGGCTGACACCGTGAAGGACAAATCCATAAAGATGTAGCTGTGGAAAGGAATAAGGAGCTGCTTAGTACGTAAAGAGTGGGAAAACCTGCAGGGAGCAAGGAGATAGGAAGGTTGGCGACAAGACAATAATTTAAATAGGAAGACTACAGTTTTTAACTTCAAAAAATTCCGAAAAGAAATTCCAAGGAATTCTATAGACGGAACAGAAATATGGTCTAATATCCTAAGTGAATTAATAAACCTTATACATGCATTAAAGCATAAAAAATTTCCGAACCATAAGTAAACAGAGGCATAGCAAGGTCATTAATCAGTTTAGAGCGGATTTGACGCGGGAGCAAATCACTAATGACGTAGAGCTTGCGTAAAAGAGCCCAATTTCGGCAAACAATATGTGAAATAGGGCTCTCAAAAGATAAAGTCTCATCTAACACAAACCAACAACAAACAACAAGGCTATTTCGTCCTTAAAAAAAACAACCCATAAAAGTTACAATTTTTCATGTAAATTCTCTAATAGGAGATGGGTATGTGTTAAAACCGGGCTAATTTTTCTATGGACACCACACGGGTCTCAGGGCCCGATCACTCCAACAAACTTACAAAAAGTTTTTTCCATCAGTGATACACATGTATATAAAATTTGAAGAAAATCGGGTTAATTTTTTTGAAAAATTTTTATGGGCCCCACGACCCCGGCCACCAAAATTTTTGCAAAAAGTGTTGTCCATTGGAGATACACACGTATATAAAATTTGAATAAAATCGAGTTAATTTTTTTTTTAAATTTTGGAGACCCAGGGCCCCGGGGTCGTGTTGTATATCAGAGATACACATGTGTATAAAATTTGAAGAAAATCGAGTAAAATTTTGTAAAATATTTGTATGGGAGCCCCCCGAGGTCCGAGGGGCCTCAAATTTTAATAGATAGTGTTGTCATCGGAGATATGCATGTGTACAAAATTGCAATAAATAGGACTTTGGGAAGTGGAAGTTTGGAAAAGTTGATCGAGAGATTCCACGACAAACAAACAAACAAACACACGGGCACGCGAAGTTAATATAGAGAATTTAAAAATAAGAGTTCATGCACTAGTGATGGTATATCAAGTATCTTACTAAAACAAAGTGCGTTGTACGCAGTTGATGTATTAAGAATCTTATTTAACTTAGTGTCGAAAAAGGTTGTTTCCCTCAGCGCTTGAAATGTGCTGATGTACCACTTTTTAAAAAAGTTAATAGAAAACACGTTACTGACTATAGACCTATATCTTTACTTCCCACCTTTCCTTTTCCAAGCTTTTTGAAAAATTAATCAAAGTTCGTATTGTGTCCTTTTTAAACAAAAATAGATATTTTAGTAGCAATCAATTTGGTTTAGATCGGGTATGTCAACAGAAGATGCCATTCTCAGATTGTGTAGTCAGATATACGACAGTACCAATGTCAATAAATCTACCATGGCTATCTTTGTAGATATGACAAAAGCATTTGATATGGTGATCCATGAAATATTGCTAAACAAATTATATAACGCTGGTTTTAAAGGAAGAATATTTTTTTGGTTGCAATCGTATTTAAAATACAGAGAACAAAGAGTTAATATAAATGGAACATTTAGCAGCCCGCGTTTTTAAAAAAATGATGTACCTCAGGGTTCCGTACTCGGTCCACATTTTTTTTTTCCTTATATACATTGATTCTCTGTTCAATCTCAAATTGAAAGGTTTACCTACAGCTTTTGCCGATGATACAGCTATCACTTCCAGACTACTTTTGAATTTATTGCCAACATCGAGGAAGATCTTGAAACATTAAGGTTGTGGTTTGCTGCTCATAAGTTGATCATTAGCGAGAAAATAAAACTAATATCGTTAAAAATATCTAGTAATAGGCTATATGACTTTAAACATTATTTTCATGCGCACAATTGTAAACAGTTTAGCTTACCAATTCATAAATGTGGTAAATGTAATTTTACAAGCAACACTCAATGCTCGTCTAGTTGCTTTAAAATTGAGTCAGTGCGTCAATTTAAGTATCTTGGTGTAGTAATTGATAACTTAAACTGGAAAGACCATATCCACTCGATTAAATCGCATTTATTGTTGGTGACTCGTAAAATGTACCTTATAAAGCCCTTATGCTGTAAAAAAGTCCTGACCTTGATCTATTCCGGCCTTGCACACTCAAAGTTGCAATACGGTATAACAAGCTGGGGTGGTGCATATGCTAATGCTTTTGTACCCCTTTTGATGGCACAGAAACATTTGATAAGAATTATAAGTTATAAAAATCACTCCGCTGAAAGTTGGCCATTATACAAGGAATTGCGAATTTTACAAATGAGACATCTGTACGTATTTAAAGTATTGAGAGAATTTTTTAAAATAAGTGGTAACATTCCATGTAGTAACACGCAAATCTACAATCTGCGTGTGAACAATATGGACCTTGTCAATGTTCCAATCGCACATAAAACTCGTTTTTCGCTTTTTTTTACTATTACGGCTCCACATTTTTTTTTAATAAGTTACCACAATTTATTAGAAGAACAGTTATTTTTTTTTTTTCATTTATTAATAAAGTTAAAGACTGGCTATTCACAAATAACTATGAGTGCATTGAATCTTTTCTAAGAACCATATAAAAATTTCTGTATTTATTTTATATATATTTTTTTATATTGTATTTTTTTTTTTTTTAAATAAATTAATTAGTTTATTTTAATTTTCTAAATGGATAAAAAAATTGCTAAAATACCTATAAATTTTTTTTTCTTGTTGCATATTGTAATGTAAGAACTTATTTAGTACATACTGATTGTCACCCCACATCAGATCTCTTTTGAATAATCAATCTGTTTGAAGTGTCGTTCAACACTAACTGTTCAAGTTAAAGAACGAACACTATTTATTTAATTCCATTTATATATGAAAACATTTTTTGTAACTAGTTTTTTAAGTTGGAAATGAATAAAACATCTTATAATAATAATAATAATAATAAAAAACACAGGCTCGTGAGGGAAACCGGAACGGAAAGGGTACAGGGCCATCACTATACCGTTAATTTCCAGTTATAGCCCAAAAAGCGATAGCCACAGAGTCACTATTTTTTCAACAATACAAGCAGCTTTGTTAGCAAGAGGAGCAGAATACCGCAGTTGAACATCGTCAGCAAACAAATGAACCAAACAGTACCTAGGAACAAGCCGGAGGTCGTTTATAAAAATGGAAATCAACAAGGGTCCCAAGGTAGTACCCTGTGGAACATCTCTACTTAAGGGTAAGATCGAAGAATACCTCTTACTAATGGTGACAAACTGAGCCCTTCACGAGAGATAAGAGTTAATCAAAGAAACTGCTAAACTAGACAAACTGAATCACGAGGAAAGTTTGGCTAAAAGCAAGTTGTAATCCATGCTGTCTAAGGCTTTACCAAAATCCAAAAGGAGCAAGACGGAAACCCCGGAATGGTCCAATGTTGCTACGAATCCTGTCAGAGATGTCAACATTTGTGGCAGTGGTGCTATGTAGCTATGTTCCAAATTTATCTCTCGGTTTGACATGACAAAAATTCCTATCAATTGTCAAATAGATTGACTACGCCGAATTGAACACCCGTTGTTGCCTGCCATTGTAAAGGTTTCGCAATTCCTCAACTCCAGCCTTTGTGTCTACCATTGATCCCACCAACGAACGTACTAATCAATACAGAGTTTCCTTCTTTTTGCCGCACATCCTTAATCCTCTATATGCTTCCTCTATATACTAATTAAATATATCCCTGACGCACAAAGCGGTTGTAAAGCTGTGATTTTTACCAGAGACACAAGAGCAACAATTGAGAACTATTTTAATTGTAAGAAAACATTAAATTGAAATTAAATTAAATTGGCCTGTTTATTCGTATAACGAGCAGCAGCCACACTCATGTGTAATAAATTGCCAAGTTTTATGTTCCGTGTCTATATGATCACCAGGCATTGAAGGTGCATTTGCGTAGACTTTTATTTTCTTTAATTACGTGGTGCAAATCTCTTCTGTGTGTGTAGATTATAACAAAAGGGCGGTTTGACAAATTATATCGGCGCAAGACTGGCGGTTATTTCGGGTTAACGCACAACGAATTTTCCCTGCACCTATAAATGCCGCGCAACATTTTAATGAATAGATTAGATGAACCTGATTTGTTTAGGGAATTTTGTTCGTTCATTTGAATGAAAGTACAAAATTAATTTTGTTTTAACATTTTTGAAACTAAATAAATTATTTTTCCTTCCAGGCGTCTATTCGGATGCAGCGAAATTTCCCTACACTGGCGGTTATGTGTGGATCAGTGAATGCTGTCCCATGCGTTTTGTTTCAGTATTTCATGGTTCGCTGTTTGAGGGTGCACCCCATCCACCGTCGTGCATTCTCAAGTTGATCTACCATTGGTCCTGCCAGACAAACATTCAAAATGTCGTCCAATGGGTAAAAGTTGATAATGTGTACATTAAAGGTGTCTACACATGGTTGCGTGCTGCCTGTACACTGGCCATTCATCAGAAATGCAAAATGCTCGGAGGTCAGGATAAGTTTGTGGAAGTGAGTTTCAGTGGCGTGGCTTTCTTATTATTAATATTAATTCAATAATTAATTTCTTTTCTTTTTGATGTTATTAAAATCAAGGTTGGTGTAATATCGCTCGGTACCACCTCACAGGATGGACAACAGCGACAGGTAAAAGTCGAAGTTCTCGGTGTTTTGGATTCCTCCGAAAAGACAATACGATTGCGTGCTGTCGAACCTGTCTCAGATGCCGATCGCAATTACAAGAAACGTTTCCAGACAATCCTTGAGCCACTTGGCCGCTGGGTCAACAAGGACAGTATCATTGCCATCGATTTGACTGTCGACAAGATGACACTATATCAGATGGGTTTCAAGAACATTGTTCAAGCGGCAGCTAACGATAACGCAGCAAGACATACAAATTCCGCTGTCATGGACTACTTGCGACGAATAGTGCCGCGCATGTTCCAGAATACATTGTCATTGCTGTCGCGACAAATGATTCAGCAGTTCCTCGACGAGCTCGTATGGCGTGAACAGTTTGGAACATACGCGTTGCAGGCATTTAATAATATCACAACGCATCTTGCTGAGCAGACACGAATGAACACATCTGACACGTTGACGCAGCGATTGTATCAGGTATGTGTGTAGGGCAAAAGAATTGTTAATCTTATAGGTTAATTATTTCTTGTGTTGTATTTTAGGTTGCAACAAATCCCTTCAAAGACTGGAGTGTCGTCAATTCAGCCAAGGATGCTCCACCGCCGGCAACAACGCCGAAACGCTTAAAAAAACGTTAGTACCTCTACTTCATACACAGCCATACTAATCCAGCGAAAGCATAGCATTCGCTCTTACATTTAATTTACATTTTTACATTTTTTTTATCTCTTTAAAATATCAAGAAGTCTATTTTCTAAGTTTTTATGCACTATAAGTACATTATATTTATTCTTATACATATTATTACATCTCAGAATATTACATACATACATTTACTTCCGTTAGTTTTGGTAATGTTTGTGAGATATAAATAGCGCGTTTTAATTTTTGTTTAATTGTGAACTAACAGTTGTTGACGTATGCTTACAATAATATGCATTAATTAGTTTATTTAAATATTTTTATTATCACTAGAAATCTTACTTAAAAGCATTCGTTCAAAAACAGAAGATAGCAACAATTTGTTAAAAAAAAAAAAACAACAACAACAACAACCTTAGTAATAAAACCAAAAGCATAATATTTGAAAATAATTTTATGGAATAATAAATGTTAATTGAGAACAAAGAAAAAATATAATTTATTTAACAAAACAAAAATATTTTTCTTCTGCTCTTTTGCGGCATTGTTCGTTCTTTCGTCTTATTTGTTTTTGTATGTTTGTTTTTCCTTCTCACTTGGAGTAATTATTCAATCGACTTTTTCCCTCGGTTGTGTTTGTTCCGTAAAATTATGCTCTGGTTTTATGCTTTTTGTTTATGCAGAATGTTGTTGTTATTGCTGTTCTTTGGATTGATCGATTGATTGTTAGTAACTTAACCCAACAATTTAGATTTCAATTGGCGTCTTTTGGCGTTTAATGTTTTTGTTTTTCAACGTAATCTCCTTTTAGGTTGATACACTTTTCCAACGTTTCCTACATTTGTTTTACCTCCCCACAAAATACGATTTCTCAAATTCATCAAAATACGCTTCTGTCTATCCTCTTACAAACTCTTCGTTCGAGCTGAATTTTTTTCTCCAAGTCATGTTTTCGTGTTTTGGGAACAAAAAAAACGCGTCATCGCGTGCAATGAACTTCACCTCTCTCCAACTCTTCCTTCCCCAATTGAAGTGACTCCTCCTCAACTGTTCTGCGCCATGTGTTTTTAGGACAACCCGTTCTTCTACCACCCTGAGTTAACGGATTCCATATCACTGCGTAGTTTGCTATGGAACTGTCGCCTTTTCGGAGTGTATGACCAATCCACTGCCACTTTCGTCGTTGTATGGTTGTGCCTATTGGTTCCTGACCCGTTCTCTGGTAAAGATAGTCGTTAGAGATACGGTTAGGCCAGAAAACCCTTAAGATGTTCCGTAGGCACCTATTTATGAACGTTTTTGTGATAGTAGCGGTCACCTTCCAAGTGCTGCACATACAACAGCATAGATTCAATATTAAAACGGAACAGTCGCAGCTTGGTGTTTAAGCTGATCGCACTGCATCGCCATATCAAGGACATAATTCCAAACACTGATTTTGCTTTGCCGATTCAGTTGACAATGTCCTGGTCTGTTCCACCTTCGGTCGAGTCAATACTGCCAAGATATTTGAAACTCTTAAGTTGCCCAGCAATGTTAACTTGAGTTACTGAGTTAATGCCGAGGTTGATGATCTTCAAACCCGCAACATTTGCCTCCCTTTCCACATTTGTTGTCATTTGGTGCAGCTCCATAATCCTGTTTTAGAGTAAAAAACGTCCTCAACGTGGTCCAGATGTTTGAGTTGAAATATAAGATTTCAACGAATTCCTCCGTTTCCAGTAGATAAAGTTGGCCGAAGCACATCGCTAAACACCAACAAAAAAAAAATTTCGGCGTTACATTGCAACCTTGTCGTACCCCACTTAGGATCTCGAATTCCTCTGACAGCCTTCCTATATGCATCATGTGACATTTAGAGCCATCATAGGTTGCTTTAATAATAGCTATTAGTTTATCGGGTATACCTCTCCTGCGCAAGGCGAGCCAGATCAACTGTCTGTTGGCACTGTCAAACGCCTTCTTAAAATCGATAAACAGCAGATGCAGGGGTGACCGGAATTCAACGCACTGTTCAATAATGATCCGCAGGGTGTTGATTTGGTCGACACAGGAGGATCCAGTGCGGAAACCTGCTTGTTCGGCATCGAGTGAATCTGCTTGAGCGTTATTGTGGTGAAGCAGCTCTTTTTTCGTGTCTCATTCAATTTCTTATCTAATATATTGCTTGGTCTCTGGCGTGTAATATTGTATCCAGGTTTCATCAACGATTTCGCGTATTTCTGGTTCCATGCTGTTAACGGCTGCTACAGTTGACCCGAGATAGTGATCCCCTTGTCGGATCCCGTTATAGATGTTGAATTGGCTTGATAGTGATCACCTTCCTAAGGGTGTACATCTGATAAGTTGTTGATTTGCCTGGGATGAAGCCGCACTGGTGTGGACCGATGATGACTTTAGCGTATGGGGCTATCCTGTCTTGAAGTATGTAGAAGAAAATATTATACGCGGTACTTTATTATGTATGGGGCACAGGATGCCTCTTCGCCGGTCTTCTGGCATTGCTTCTTCCTCACATACTTGCACTATTATTTCATGAATTGCTTGGTGTATTGCGGGCCCTCCTGTTTTAGTCAACTCCGCTGGGACTGTAGTTGTTTCTGGGCTCTTTGTAGCAAAGGGCAGCAGTGTTGATTTGAATCTGATTCGTGGATGCAGTCTTTGGTGTTGATGCAATTCGCGCTCGGAGCACCATACCAACAAGATAGTGGTTCGAGTCAACGCTGGCACCTCGGTACGTTCGTACCGTCATCAGGTTCGGGTTGTGTCGGCGGTCTATCAACACGTGGTCTATTTGGTTGTGAGTGGCTCCATCAGGAGATACCCAGGTGGCTTTGTTGATATTTTTAAGCGCAAACCTTGTTCTCGTAACGAGCAAATTATAGTTTGCTGCCATCTCGTTGTCCATTGTAATTAGTGTTCTCGCATAAGCTATGGGTGCCAACGTACTGCCTGAATTCTGGCTCCCTACCTATTTTGGCATTCATATCTCCAGAATGATTTTTACATCATACTGAGGGCAGGCATGAAGTTCTCGTTTGACTGATTCACAAAGAATTCTTCCGTTTATATGAGGCTTATGTTTTTAAATCTGCCCCACACACGAAGGGTGCGCATTGTTGTTCATTTACTGCTTTAAAACCGATAACTGTAGGCTTCATTCTTTTGCTGACTACAAACCCCACCCAGAGCACATGATATCTTGCATGGCAGCTGTAGTATATGTCATAATCTGATTTTTGTAAGACACCAATCGCCGTCCACTGCATCTCTTGGATTGCTGTTATGTCAGCATTTTATTTGGACAGGGTATCGGCTAGCTGGTGTACTCTATACAGTGAGCGTACGTTTCATGGGAAAATTCTTAAATCATTTATTCAGGTTTAGAAATAGATAATAATCAGAGGGAGCCAAGTATGGAGAAAAAGGTGAACGAGGAGCCAGTTCATAGCGCAATTCATGTAATTTTCCTTGCGACTGCGGATTTGAGTGCCGGTGCATTGTCTTGCTGGAAAATCACTTTTTTCTTCCCAAAATGCTGCCGCTTTAGCTTTAAATTGCGTCGAATCGATTCAACAGCTCAGCATGATATATGCGGGTGATTGTTTTGTCCTTTTCAAGACATCTATGTGAATGATACCGCGTGCAATGACCTTGTTCTAATTCGTCTTCGATTCGCCAGGAGCAGTTCACTATTCCTTTGTCTCTGCGGTATTTTGTGTGACATTAGTCTGCTTGCTCTCTTCTCACCAGCTGGCCGAGTAAGAGTCCCCGCACACTAGAGACTTTCTGTCGGCCGATAGTTTAGTGGCGCTCTTAATCAGAATGATTGCTTTTCAACTTTATTAAACTAAAGTATCGGCAAACTATCGCCAACTGCTTAATCAGTATGGCACTCTTCCACGCGCGCACACTTACGATTTTTTAGTCGGCCGACTCAATAATTCAGTAATGCCTGAAACACAAACACGCTTTAGCGACATTGTGTTAAGTTAATTTTTTTCATAAAAAGTCTATAGTGTGCGGGGCCTCTAAACGAAACCATACCCGTCGATTGCCGACGGCAATTAGAACGCCAAACCAAAACCATGAGAGAGAAATTTAAACTCTAAATCGAAAGAGCTATTAATGCAAATAACTGTCAAAGACAACAGAATATTTTTTCATATTTGTCAAAACTTTTGCACCCACAGATTATTCTCTAAAAAAAATTAAATAAAGATGAAATGACAGCCAGACGATGGTTGGACCTGTCATTTTTTTTATAAGAGCGACCCTGTCATTTTTCACATCGAACGAACCATCAACCAATTTGTCAGCTATTAAAAATTATTATTTATTTATTTTTCTATAATTTAATAATTAGAATAGATAAATATTAATATTAAATTTTTGTAATGATTTGCCCTCTGCTCTCTTTGAAACAGCAATTAACGAAGCCGACTACACTAATCAACCGGAAATAAAAGTGAAAGCGGTGAAAAAGGAACCGGCATTTAATGCACCAAGCGATAGCAGCAGCAGTAAACGTGGTCGTGCTCCACCTGTCGAGGATGATTATAAGCCGGATAAGAAAACTTACACAAAACATGGCTCAGCACTTTCATCATCTTCTTCGGCGGTTGTGGCCAACACAAAGAAATACCCTGAAACGAAATCGTCAATCAAGAAAGATATCGATGATGATGTGAGAGGTCTTGAAGAGTTGTACTATGGTGTCAGGGACGGGATGGACGTGAATTTTGAGAGTTTCCCCTACATTCAGCGAAGAGTTGCTGGTGAACTTGGGCCGGTTGCAATTACAGTTGATTGTCCCATTTGCGACACCACAGAGTCATTTGACTCGAATGAAAAACTCCAAACACATTTGGTCTCACACATTACAATCGATGGCAAAGATCATCAGTTCCAGTGTCTCTTCTGTTTGGACAAACATGCCAGTGGGACGGTGCTCTCCAAGCATAATCAAATAATGCATCCCACCGAGACGAAGGCATCACAATCATCGTCGTATCACTGTTTGATTTGTCAGCAACGTTTCAATACGTTGGGCTACTTGACCAGCCATCTGACGAGAATACACAATTTGCTTGAGCTACCGTACAATTGTCAAGCGTGCGGCTACTCTTCATCTTCACATCGTGACGTTGTTCGGCATTTCTATGATGATCATAAGAATCAGAATTTCCTGCAGTGTCCATTCTGCTTGCAGGTAAGACAATGCAGTAAAATAATGAGACTAAGAGGAATGGCTTTTAAAAAAAAACTTCGATACAGATTTTCAGATTCTCATTTAAGGGCAAATTGCAAATGAATAACGTTGAAGCGTTTTATATGCATTTGCGCCAGCATGTTAACAAAAAAGAAAGCAATCTGCGCTGTCTCAAATGTGCTTTGAGTTTCTGTGAAAAAGGTGGGTTAGTTCTCTCTGAAGCTAATCGATGCTGGTGGTTTAGTATGGCTATAATAAATTTTTATATTTTTTGTTTAGGTTCTCTTTATCAACACTTGGCCAACCATCACAGGTGCAATGCAAAGACTCCGTATGGTATTCGTCAGATGTTGACGAATTCTGAATTTATTGGAATCCCCAAGGTATGATTAATCGATTTTTATATCATCTCCATCACTGTTTACTTGATTACTATTTTGCAAAAATACACATAGACGAAAAGCCATCATCGGAAGCCAATTCCATACACTATGCAAGTAAAATTTGGAGACTTGTATGCCTTTGTTGAGGGTGGTTCAATGTGCGCTGAATGTGATGCTGAGATTATAAGCGAAGATCATTACATGTAAGTTTACGAGCGTCATTAAAAATATTTTCGAAACTTTTTGGTTTAATTCCTTCATGTTAACAGCGGTCAAATGAAATGCCTCAAGTGTCAATACCAGACGTGCTGCGAACGTGCAATGTTTCAACATTCAACGGTATGTGAGAGTGGAGCGCCTCCCAAGGACTCCATCGAGATTCCACTTGAAACAGAGATGCATTGCATATGTGGCTTTTCCACTGCAATTGGCAACACAATGGCCCATCATTTGGGCACGTGTGGACAAAAATCAGCTTATCTTACAGTCGCCTCGACACAGGAGAACACTGTCAAGAGAAATATGCTCGATATGTTGGGATTGGTACGACGCGATGATGAGCCGGGCGTTGAAGGTGATGAGGGAACTGCATCCGATTCTGCAGATGGTATTATAGAGCAGCTAGATGAAGTTGCAGACGAGAACGACGAGTCGCAGTCGCAACAGACTGATCTGGACGGAGCTGAAGAAACTGAAACTATCGAGGAGGATGACGACGGAGTTCAGCAACTAGACGCCGACGCAATATTTGGCCAACCAACTGGTGGATCCGTAGTTGACGATGATCAGCAAGAACATCATCCCTTAAATACTTCTGACATTGATATGCCATTGATTGGCGATTTGCCTGATCCGAATCCAACTTCAACTCCAGCATTCATCGGTGAGGTACATACGCCAATGTTTGATGCTGCTGCTGCAGCTGAATATCATCACAATAATCAGCACCATCAGTAAGACAAAACACACACTGGCTTGTCCGGTCAAAACCAATGAAAATTTAAGTGCAAAAACGTAGAAAATCGTTTGATCGTTGCAAAATAAAAAAGGATACAAATATCCATCATATATATATATATATACATAAGAGTTTTAAGATTATATGTATTTACAAACTTACATTTTTTAATACAATAATATCCTGTCTGTTATGAACGGATTATCCGAACATGCTATGGGCGTCTGATCGCTCAAGCGCTTAATTAATATCAGTTGCACTCAATTAATACCGTTGTCATAACTATTTACATAAAACATTAAACAGAAAAAAATTTAAACATTTTACATACATATATGGTTGATAAACTAAAATACGGAAATAAAATTACAGCTCTACTGAGAAATGTTGAAGTATTGTTTTTGTTTTCTCTTGTGTCAAGAAGTCGTGTCCGTTCTGCCGTTTGTAGTTTGTAACATTCTTCTGCTTTCCTGGAATCAATGGTTATATTGGCGATTTTTAGATTGTTGGAGGGCCGACAGCACCAGTGCTGTGTCCAATTCCTTTTGAGTGCCTCGTTCACTGTCGAGAAAGATTTCCGTAGCTCTGTGGTGAAAACGAGCGAGCACGCGAGGTCGATAGTCTGCAAAAATGAAAAAAAAAAAAGGAAACATCTTGGTACTTGCAAAACGCGAATTATTGCTGGATTAATTTTATATAGAGTGGGGGCCGTGGCTCAGTGGAAAAGCGCCTGGCTACTGAGCAGGAGTTCTTGGTTCGAATCCCAGTAACACCAAAAGTATTTTTCACGGTGTCCCAACTCTCGCGAATGGGTCACTTGTAATAACTTGTCACCGAAAGCTTTGCCGTTCGTATCCGGGCTTAAATTGTACGTCCCTTCCATTTGTGTCCAAAAATATACATGCACAACACAAATGGTCGCGAGAAGCTTGGGCGAGTAATTAATGGTATTGACGACATAATTGTCTTCAGTAGGAACGAAACAGAACACCTTGAGCACCTAGCTAAAGTATTCAGTGCACTTGAAGAAGCGAACATGAAAGTTCAATTGGACAAGTGCGAATTCTTTAGAGAACAAGACGAAATTCCTAGGTTTTAATGTTCCTTACAAAGGTATAACAACCAATCTGCCTTTGGAAGAGAGCGTTGATAAATAAAACAAAAAGTTAGTTGAAGGATTGCTCTACTTGAAATGCGCGCTATATAATGTGCATCCTGCTCGATTTATTCAGGTTATTTGGAATGCCAAATTCTAACGCTTTCTCATGAAAGCTACCATTGCTTGTTATGCTATAATATGCGGCTGTAAGGTCATTAAACAGATAAAAAATGGTATCATACTTGTATTGTTAGTTCATGAATTGATTGGTGTAATGCTGGCGGTCAACCATAAGCAGAATAGCGGGAACAACACGTAAAGTTTTTGAACGTGTTGTATCTATTCTGACTGGTAAAAGTACGATAAAACCTTGAAATGGTAGCCGGCGTTAATTATCCTCCAAAAAGGGAAAAACTTAATTCTCGAGGTTGGCGTGAGGCTTATAACCTTACCCGTGCAAAAAACTTTTTTTTATAATGTACACACTTACATATAATGCTTAGCACAGCGTGGGCGTTTGAAAATTAAGGAGAGGAAGAAAAGGTGAGATGTCTATGCACATGTGTCTCGAATAACTGCAGATCATACAAATTCGGAAACACAGAGTCGGGCTACATAATTATTGTGCGGCTAAAGGAAAGAAGGAATCTCTCCATAGGTTGGTACGTCCGAAGATAGGTCTAATGGTAGACCCGTAAGCTCGAGGTGTTTCGGTTGGGTTGGAGGATGGGCGGGATACATCTGGACATTATTGCTTATGTAAAAATCGTGACAAGCAGGAAACATTCCCACGATGTTCAAACGGTTCGATTGTTTTGGAAATATTTACGTCTGAATTCTGTCAAGTAGATGCAATGTGGTCTTGGGTGCACCTGCCTAGACAATACTGTTGTATTCAAGTTTAGGGCGAATATATGCCTTGTAAATAGTAGCCAGGTCCAAGGGAGTGAAGTACATCTAGCACCGTTTTAGAAAACCTAAACATTTCGCAGCATTCTTAGTGATGGCGAATATGTGGTCATTCCAACGAAGCTTGTTGACGCACATTTCTAGTATTGCAAGCTTTTCAGTTTCTTTGATGGTTAAAGGTTGGGTTTTAAATTTCGCTTAGACGACAGAAGACAGCATTGGGTTTTGAAAGCGTTAAATTTAACTCTATTGTGTAGTCCCCACCTTATTATGCTGTCAAACTCAGAATTTAACGTGCTTAACATACGTTGTTTTTCAAGTTCCACTTGGGATGAATATGGGCGTGGAGAGAGCGCAAACTCATATGAAAAGCTTAGAGTGCTGTCGTCAGCGAAAGAATGAATTGGATTAGAAATAGCGGATAGGAGATCATTAATTTAAATTAGAAAGAGTGTCGGAGTCAAAACAGAGCATTGGGGAACACCGGCTTTCATGCGGTTTGAACGGTCAGAAAGGTAGTTACTATTCTAAAGCAGCAGGGTCTTATCAATTCCATAGGCATTCATTTTCGATTAAAGAGCTTGGAATTATCGAGTGCAACAACTTTGCTTCAATATAGGATGTGATCTGTCATGTAATCAGTTTAATTTTTGAAACACACGGTAGAATACTGGTTGGTCGGAAGTCGCAAGGATAAGAAGCATTTGCTTTGTTTAGCAATGGCATTTTTTGTAGCAAGTTTCCAGGTACGATGAAGATGTAATGCAAAAGTTTGGGATATGTTTCACAGGGCCAAGGATTGCTGGTATCATAAATTTTAAAAACTTTAAGGAAATACCATCGTCCCCAACAGCGCAAAGTCCTAGATTTATACCTCTTTGCGGTTCTCCCTGGGTAATGCTAAATGAATCAGGCGGTGTAGTGGATACGAGCAGAGGAAATCCTATCATGGACACTACATGTCAAGGCGAGTCATTGGCGCCTAAAAGCCAATATCAAGTCAGCGTCTGTTCTCCATGTAAGGAGCGGCTGAGGCGGGAGGTTATACTCAAGAAACGGAAACAGGCCTCGGATACAATACGGATACATTACAAACGACATTTGGCTATCGACACAGGACTAAGATCGGCACGTGGAACGTCCGCACCTTATCAGAACCGTCAAGTCTGTCTCAAGTTTGTCGTGAGAATGATCGCTACCAGCTGCTAATTTCAGGCCTCAGCGAAGTAAGATGGATGTGTCAAGGCGACTTTCATGAACAATCAGGGTATTATCTAGTGTTTAGTGGCAACAACGAATCTCGAACCAATGGAATGGTGAATACTTATAACAGTAAGAGCTTAAAAGTCCTTGATTGGATAATTTCAGCACGATTCCACTCTAAATTCCGCAATATCAATATTATCCAGTGATGTGCTTCCACCGAACCTGATGACAATGAAACAAAGGAGGCCTTCTACGGACAACTAGAGGAAACAATAGCCTGTGCTCACGCAACCGACATCAAAATTGTGCTTGGCGATATGAATGCCAAAGTTGGCAACGACAACTCAAATCTTCACGCGTGCATGGGCCGCCATGGTCTTGGCATCACGCGCAACAACAATCGAGAGACTCATGGATTTGTGCTCCAGTCAAAAGCTTTTCATTGATGGCACAAAGTTCGCACATAGAGACATTCACAAATATACATGGCAATCACCAGATGGTGTGACACGTAACCAGATTCGCTAGCTGTTTACTAGATGTCAAAGCCCGTCACGGTGCTGATATCTTTAGTGATCATAATCTTCTGGTTGGCATTATATCAGAGTGCGGCCAGCTGCAATTCAACAGCAACATAGAATTGCGCGGAAATACTTCAAAATCTCGCCAAGGTGAATGAATTTAATCTGCAACTTGAGTCAAACATCGTCGCTGAGCATTCAAACGTAGGTTCATGGCATACCATCGAATCTGCAATTAAAGGTGCCGCAGAAGTTGCCTTAGGCTTTGTGCAACATCACAGAAAGCCATGGATAAGGGATGATACGTGGAATCAAATCGAAAAGCGACGCAATCTTAAAATCCGGCTTACAAATGAGCGCTCATCGGTGCTAAAAGAACAAGTGAAGAGGGAATACAACCGCGCCGACGCACGTGTAAAAAGAATGGCAAGAAACGAAATGGTAGAAGCGCAAAAAATATACCTCCTATTAAAGACCATAACGGCGCCCTACTCTCAACCGAGCAAAAGCAACTACCATGCTTGAAAGAGTTCTATGAGGATAACACCATCGAGGAAAACATCAACTCGCTTCCAAGAACAGTACGTCGCAACCTAATAAGGAGCATCTCAACTTCACCACCATTTCAAGATGAAATAGTGTCTGCAATTAAACAACTTAAAAATAATAAAGCTGCGTGTTCTGATAACCTGGCCGCCGAGCTTTTTTAATTCAGTTATTGTACCTATGCTTGAGCCGATTATACGTGATGCGTGGGCAACATGCAAAATCTCTAGCTCGTGGAAAGAGGGAGTCATCATTACAATTCCCAAGAAGGGTGATCTCAGTGAGTGCAAAAATTGGAGAAGCATAACGATGTTAAATGCAATAGAAAAAATTGTAGCATTTATTATTCTTATTCGTATATCACCGTTTTTGAGAGCAAGCGGGTTTTAGGAAGAACAGATCATGCGTAGACCACATTAATACACTGCGAATTATCATCGAACAGTCAGAGTTGAATGGAGATTTCGAACGAGCTTTCAATAAAATATCCAGAAAAGCTATTTGGACAGCATCATTGCTAAATATCAATCGTAAACCTTACCGTGAATTATATAGAGATGCCGCTTGCAGCGTTCGATATAAGGGCAGGAACAGCGCCAATTTCACCATCTCCAAAGGAGTTTGGCAAGGATGTTTCCTCTCACCTTTACTTTATTTTGGTGACGATATTAGCATGATGACTCACAGATTGGACGATTTGACGCGTAATCTTGAGATTTATAACTCTGAACAAATTGGCTTAACTACTCAAAGACGAAATTGTTGCGAATCTGTTGCGACCGATAACCGCGAATTATTTATTACCACCCACTAACAATGCAACGATAGTCATTAAAGACGTGGAGAAATTTAGCTACTTAGGGAGCCTAATTACTAAGAACGGCGGATCCGAATCAGACGTGACAGCCCGCATAAACAAGGCGCGCTCTGCTTACTACTCACTGTACAAAGTGTGGAGGGGGCATAACATCTCCAGGAGCACCAAGCTTAATATCTTCAACTCCAGTGTTAAATCGGTCCTCTTATAAGGTTGCGTGGCTTGGAAAGTAAAATTACAAGTATTTATCAACAAGTTTCTGCGACGAATCTGTGGCATCTTTTGGCCAAACACGATCTCAAAATCGGATCTACTTTCCCTGACAAATAATAGGCCAATCCATATCGAAACTAAGCGTAGGAAATGGCAATAGGTAGGGGACAACCTGCGGAAACCGGACAATGACATTACAAAAATGGCCTTTGAATGGAACCCCCAAGGAAGACGAAACCAGGGAAGCCCAGTGAATACGTGAAGCAGATCAATCGAGCGAGATTCGCGTAGAGTAGGCGTATGGCGTGAAGTCAAACAGTTGGCGAGAGACAGACGTCGCTGGAAGGAGGTCGTTTCCGATCTTTTAGGAGCAATATATATTTATTGGAACTTTTTATTTTTTATACGTTGTAAAATAAATTTAAAATAATTACTGTCGCAGAATTACGTGAAAGACGGTATGATTCTTAATTGTATTGAGACGGAAACCGCCTCCAATCAAGATATTTTTTACGACGTAGTTGAATAAAATGCATAACGGTGGAAGTGAACCATAAGCTTTGTACGATACGCACCCTTACGGATCTAAGAGAAACGTACTTATCAAACAAGTAAGAAATTGCTCAAATGTTTAAAATTACATCAGCTAAGACATGTGCGAGAGCTTATTCATGTAGCGCAACTTTCTATCGCACTATTTTTATATCTCCTCGCAAACCATCGATTGTAACCTTGTTCACCATCACCTGATTTAGTTTGGAATGTGTAACTCTCCGATCCATAATTGAACCTAGACCTATTTGAATCTAGACTACCCCAATTTCTGAATTTGCTCGTGTAGATGTTCAAGCAGGCGAGGCACATACATCATATACAGCTGATGATGGGAGGGGTGGGCTAGTGTTATTAGCAATTGTTGTTGTGGGTCGCAAGCACCTCTCTCCCTTTTGTCCGCGAAAATATTAAACGTAAAAAGTTTCAAAAGTATTTTAAAAGTAGAACCAGTACTCAATAATACTTAACTATTTCTGGTCAGGTGGCCCATTGCATCTACTAGACAGAATTCAGAACCATGCGATGAAACTTATTGGTGACGTAAATATCGCGAAAACAATCGAATCGCTTGAACATCGTAGGAATGTGTTCTGATTGTCACTGTTTTATCGCTTTTTCAACAAGTGGGGTTCAAAATAAATATCCAGATGCATCCCGCCATTCGTAAAACTCGTGCCTCAACTCGAGCCCACGGGTCCTGCTATTAGGGCTATCTTCGGACGTACGAATTTAGAGATTCCTTCTTTAGCCGAACAATAGTTAGGTGGAATGAATTGTATCCACAGTTGTATAATCTGGAGTCATTTAAGAAACACGTGCATAGACATCTCATCTTTTCCTATCCCTAATTTCCGAACCAACACGTTGTGCTAACCATTCTAATAGTGCAAATCCCTTTAGCGTGTGTACATTATAAAAAAAAGTACTCTTTCCTGAGTCAAGCCATCTTAATTGCTTAGTTTTTTAATCCCTTTAAACAATTATTAAACCAAAAAGGCTTATTTCCACTTAAAGCATAATTTTTGGAACAAAAATATATAAAATTAGTTCTATTTAAAATAAGAAAAAAATAATTCCACTTACCAACACTTCCGGCAAGTGGATTTCCAGTCAAACGGAGCGTTTCCAAAATCGGCAAACATGCCACATTGTCAACCTCCTCGAGATCTTCAATTTGATTGCAACTTAAATCGAGATTAACCAGCGACAAGAGCTTTCGAAGACCAAACAATTTCCGCAATTGATTTTGAGCTAGATTCAGAGTAACCAAATTTCCCAATTCCAAATGCCAATCGATGCATTCCGCAATGAGATTAACCGAAAGACTTAGCACCTGCAGCCGTGGTAAGTCCGAGAGATTCTGTATAGTTTGCAAACGATTCTGATCAAGAACAAGAATGCTTAGGTTTGGAGCTATACGAATACTTGAATCGATTTGTGTTAGCAAATTTCTAGTTAAATAAAGTTCACTGATATTACTCCAAATAGAATTGGTGTTTGTTTTAATGGCTGCGCCATCACTGCCGTCTACAATGTTATCCTTGTGTAGATTATCACACATAAGCACCTGATTGATTCTTGTTATTGTTGTATTATGAACCGAGATTACAGAAAGAGATGGTTTTAGAAGAGCTATTCAAAAAAAAAGGACACAAATTGCTGTATAGAAGAAAAAATTATACTCTTGACACGCTCACCAATATCGACTATGTTCTCCATAGAAAGACCGTAAAATTTCAGCGTTTTCAAGTTGCGAAACGCATTTAAATTGAAGAATAACTTCTTGGGAATAATGTTACTTCGACCAATGGGAACATCAACGGAATTGTAATCGCTTCCATAGGTTGAGGTATCCTTTTTACAGGTAAAAGAAGTAAACGACTTAAACGGTTAAATTTTGCAATCGTATCAAAGCTTTAGCATTTACTTTAATTGGCGTTGCTTTAAGGACTTCCAATTGCGAACAGAAATCTAGAACATGTGAGAAATCATATTTGCTGCGCTCCTCGATGTTTTCTGGGCATGGCAGGTAGAGACGTATGCTTATTGCAAAGAGCTAAAATTAAAATATTTGCAGTACATTGCATTTGCAAGTAAAATAATCCTACCTCAAGGGCAGAAAAACTGTATTCTTTCTTCGAACTAAGCAATGAATCGCCACATTCATTAAACAGCTTAGCTTTGTCTTGCAACAAATAGATAATATCATATTTATTAAAATCTAAAAACTCTGCAAGAACTCTTGGCATTGTTACGCGAAAGAGCATTAACAAATCTTGTATGTATTTTTCAAGTAGGTGGCGTCTTTGTTCGAGAAATGTTGGGTTTTTATTGCCCACAATCTGTAAATGAAAAATAAATTATTTAAATAATAAACCATCGAAAGAACATTTGCGTACTCTTTTTGGAGGGAGCAGTTTTTTTGAAATTGAAATCTCCTCGATCAGCTTTTCATTCAGCTGATCAAAATCTTTATAACGCCTTTCCACCAGCCATTCCACGTCATGAACACGCACCTTGATGTCGTAGTAAGTGACTCCTGATGAGGACTCAGTAAATTTCGGAATACTGACTTCTGTTTCGTTGTTATGCTTGAAGTAACAAGACATTTTAGAAGGTTTTTTATAACTTTTTTAAAATTTATGAACAAATTTGGAAGTCGGTTGTATCCTCAGAGTTTCGCAGATGTCGCAATGCGATCTTACGTCAGCTTATCATTGCATTCGAATGGGTTTTTATAAAGCAAGGCACTTCTTTTGGATATTCAGTTTTATTTTACGACGCGACGACATTAAGTAAAAAGTGAAGATTTTTTCCCTAAACAAATTCCATTAATTCTGGTTATAAAAATGTTGTCTCGCCAATAAGCCAGAGATTTACGCGTTTGGACGGTAAATAAAAACCTTAATGGAAGTATGTTGTATTAAGTGCCAAGAAAATTATGGCAAAATGTTATAGAAACTGAGCGAATATTGATTCATCCCATTTGTTTATTAAAAATTGAATTGGGTAGTTTGTGGAACTTTTGGTCAATTTAGTTTTGATAGCTGTCAAAAACGTCAATACCGACAATTGATACGTATGTGTAATCATTGGAATTTCCACAAAAGGACCGTTTCTACTAGGTTCAATGGAAGAAGATGTGACGTTTATAAACTGAATGTTTTTTCGTACTAGAATAGGAAAAGGAATTCTTTTACAACAACGCGCACGGTTGCTCAAAGCCAACAAAGTCTGCCTTATTTTGTCAAGTATCTTCAAATCCAGGAATTTAACAATGACATCCAAGCTGCTGGTGTATAAGACAATTGGGTGTTTAGCAAAAAGCATTCTGACCTCTTAGCCGCGTTTGAGAGAAAAGTCTTACGGAGAATTGTTGGCCCCGTATGTGAGGAAGGACGATTCCAGTGACTCTACAATGATGAGATCTACAAACGTTACCGCGATGTCGACTTCGTGAAAAGAATTATGCTCGCTAGGCTCCGGTGGGCAGGACACCCAGCTCGCATGAGCGAAGAGGATCCTGCTCGGAAAGTCCTTTGCGGAAGGATTTATGGAACACGACATCGAGGCCGACCAAGCCTACGCTGGAAGGATGGCGTAGACCAGGACGTCCACAGTTAAGGGCTGCCAAACTGGATGACATCGGCTCAAAATCGGGACTGATGGAGAGATTTTTTGCGGGAGGCAAGGCTCGGGCGGGATGATGATCATACAATCATATACATTCATGTAAAACTGACCGCTGTACCAATTTTGTGCGTGTGCCGTACAATACAGCCCAATAATATAATGGCCGCTGTCTGTTTGTTTGTCTGTATAACTAAAGCGCTAAGTACGGGACACTGGAGTCGAAATGTTTAAATGTTCATATGTTCGTTTGGTGCTCCGATAAGTTTATATTTTTAATCCGGTATATAGCGCTGGAGTCGAGATATTTAAGAACATGTACATTTAAGCGCATTACATACCGAGCGCGTTGGCTTTGTGATGTAAAAATAAAAATCCTTTTTTTTTAATTTTTAGTGGTGTTATTTAATTAATAAAGTATAGTTTTATAGAAATAAACTAAAATAGTTATAAAACTAAAGACTTTTAAGTAATAATTACCTAAAAATAAGAATGCACTGCAACGAAGTTGGCCGCAAAGCGCACGCAATGCATTCCACACTCGACTGCGACAATCTAAAACAAGGTGCAAGCCGAAACTAATTGACAATGCTTGACAATTTTTTGAAAACTAAACATCAAGGAAAAACAAGCAACGCTTGCACTATGTACGCATAAATGCTTCATATATGTCGAACATAAAAATTTCGTGGCAAGACGAAGCTAACGCGCCCGGTAGCGCTTTATGGTCTTAGTTTGGCGCTGCGGTGGCATACGAAAATTTATAGTTAAAAACGGTGAAATGGTGAATGATGAAATGTTAAACAAAAGATTCCGTCAACAAAATGTGCAAAGTTCACAAAGCTTCATTATAATTTATGAAAAAAATCCATCTACCATATATTTAAAATTCCTATTTTCAAAATTTTTACTGATAAATAAAATTTGGAATACTAGTTCAATCATATTTTCAACGACCATCGTTGTTTTTTTGGTCATGTGTCATGGCCTTTTTGTCTTAATTTTGAAACGTCATCATTCGTTGGAACATAAATCAAAAGCGAACAGGCCAATATGGACAACGCCACCAAAAAACCAACTGTCAATGTCAAAATTATTTCGGTGCAATTACAATTTTTGTTGTTGTTTATATTGTGGTGTTTTGTAGTTGGTGGTGGCATTTTGTATTTTGGAGTGTAAAAAGTTAACGAGCAATGCAGTTTTAAAAAACTTGTGCTTAAAAATAAGTTTCAATTTAATATTAAACGCGAAAATGGCATTTCTTGAAGACTGTATAATAGTTTTTGTTTCACAGGTAATAAATTGATAAAGCAAATGTCGAGTAGAAGACAACAACTGCTGGTTAATATTCGCCGTTTCTACAGGTTTTATTTTTTGCCGGCGGATGGCTATTTTTCGTCAAACAACTGTTCAAGAACTATGAAATTCGACACATATCTGTTCAGTTGATATTTTCCCTCACGTTCGCCCTTTCCATCACAATGTTCGAGTTGATTATTTTTGAAATCCTGGCAGTTCTCGAATCAAGTTCTCGATATTTCCATTGGCGGCTTGGCCTTACACTGCTGCTGCTCATGGTGATCGCAGTCATTCCCTTGTACATTTTGTACAGCGTCATAAATAGTATTTCATTTGGTAGGAATTAATATTTGTTTTCTTAAAAATTAATATCACCGCTTCTTCGACGCAGTGTCTGATAAGTGGGTAAGAATTATGACTATTTTCCTTTGGTTTGTATTCCTATACGGACTTTGGAAAATCGGAGACCCGTTTCCTTTATTAAGTGTTTCGCATGGGATATTTACAATCGAACAGGTAACTATGTTATAATAATCAGAACTGAAGAAAATAGAATAAACATTTCTTATTTAAGGGCGTCTCACGCATAGGAGTAATTGGGGTTACTGTGATGGCGATTCTTTCGGGATTTGGTGCAGTCAACTATCCCTTTCAAAGCATGACGTACTTTATCAAGTAAGGTGATAGGCGGCTTATAATTCTGAAGAGAATATGCGATTATACATGATATTTATAGGCCAGTTTCCCAAAGTGATGTACTAAACCTGGAACGTCGGCTTGCTTTGACTGTTGATATGCTTACTGGCAAAAAGAAACGTATTGCGCTCGAGTTGAAACGCAATAAACAAAATCACACCAAACCAAGACTTTGGAATATTTTAAGTTCAGCTGTGAACAGAGATTCTGGAGGAGAAAGTATGAATATAAGTTAGCATAAGAATCATGTGTATTCGATTATTTGTTGTTGTTGTTGTTCTAGACATTGGACAGCTTCGATTGGAAATAGCTGGACTGGAGGAAGTACTTAGACAGATTTTCCTCGAAATTAACTCGTTGAAAACAATGCAAGAGCGACAAAAATGGTCTCGCACATTGCAGGGAAAATACTTTAATGTTATTGGACACTTTTTTAGTGCGTATTGTCTATATAAGATATTCATTGTAAGTTACATCTGTTTGCTTGATTTATAGTGTTCATGATTATTCTATTATAGTCTACTGTAAATATAATATTCGATCGAGTTGGTCGAAAAGATCCTGTCACACGTGGTCTTGAAATTGCCGTTCATTGGTGCGGGTTTAACATTGATTTAGCATTTTGGAACCAACATATCTCTTTCATGTTAGTTGGTTGTATTGTGGTGACCTCTATTCGTGGTCTGTTGCTCACGTTGACCAAGGTTAGTATACGCTTTTCATAATTTATTTGCACTTAATTTAAACGTTTCCTATTTATTCAGTTCTTTTACAGAATATCATCTAGCAAATCATCAAATATTATTGTCTTAATACTAGCTCAAATAATGGGCATGTATTTTTGTTCGTCAGTGCTGCTGATGCGTATGAATATGCCTGCCGAGTACCGTGTGATTATAACTGAAGTTTTAGGAAGCTTACATTTTAATTTCTATCATAGATGGTTTGACGTAATATTTTTAGTTAGTGCATTATCAACAATAATAGTTTTGTATTTATCGCAAAAACCATGGAATCATTATGATTCAACGTTAGATTAATGGATGTCCATCAGTGTCCAGTTGTAAACTACCAAACACACATACCAAACGCAACAAGAAACCGTTATGTAGTGTTAATTTATATTATTTTAATTTATTCTAAAACAAAATAAATTTTATATAATATATTTTTTTATTTTATTTTAATTTATTCTTAAAAAATTAATTTAAATAATATTTCGTTTTGTTATTTTTTAAAAAAATCAGCTAATAATAAAAATTATTAATCAAACGTAAAGTTGGTAGTGGTACGTAGGTACCCTTGACGTCAGTGCCTCTGAACCAAGGCTCTTGTAGAAGGACGATGTTTATGTGCTCCTTGCACAGGAAGACATGCAGATTATCCAAAGCACATTTCGAGTGCTTCAGGTTAATCTGCAGTAGCTTAGATATCGTCATTATTGGGGTAATATGGAGAAACCTTTATGTGAAAAAGATGGATAGTGCGATCGCTGCCCAATTAGGACATTACCTTAGATCGCTCGATCAACGCGATGCCATGCAACCAACCATCGCTCATCGTCAGAACGTGAAATCTCTCAACTATTATCTCGTTTCCATGGAAGGTTGATCTCAGGTTGAACCTAGGGTATTAGCGCTCATGGAAACAGGGTTGAGTTTAGTTTTCGTTAAACTCAGTTTGAACTTAACGAAAATGCCTGGTTTTAAACAATGACAATTTTTATTATTTTGCGAGAAGTCGTCAGATTTTGTATTAGGTTGTCAAAATTTCATCTTAATTGGAAACGTGTGA
This sequence comes from Nephrocerus scutellatus, assembly GCA_947095585.1. NCBI lineage: Eukaryota > Metazoa > Arthropoda > Insecta > Diptera > Pipunculidae > Nephrocerus > Nephrocerus scutellatus. The sequence goes on along the minus strand of OX352762.1, from coordinate 19,805,058 downwards.
CGTAATTTTGCATTTGACGAAAATAGGTAGGTTTTTAGCGAGTTTGAAATAGAAAGCTTGATTCCACCGAAAGGCAACTACAAAATTTACTTTAGGCGCAAGCCTGAAAGTTCTATACTGCAAAACAACAACAAATTGACGAGCATACATACAATCACGCCACGCTCTAATATAATTTTGGTCGGTTTCGTCAAATGTTCGTTAACTAACATGAGAGGAAAGGGTTGATTATTATAGACTTTCGTGTGCATGGACTAGTGTCAAATGTCAACGAAACGCTTGCTAATATTTGCCTAATTACAACAAATGGTTATAATGAAATTTTGACTACATTAGCATTTTTGTCTTTGATTTTCGTATTCAAAAGACAAATGTCAAATTTACACATGTAAAGCGCGACCTGAAGCACTTGCGTCTATGCGCGCGAAAGTGTACGAATACTTAGGGAATCAGAGCTGAACTCTATTGTAACCACAAAATACACTTTCTGTGTATGTATTCGCAAATTCGCTTATACTTCCTCATGCTGGCATATGCTGACGTACTCATGCACAAGCATGGTGTCCATTAACTGAGACATTCAGTACGGAAATTTGACAATGGAGAGAAATTTTGTAAAATTGAGTAAAATTTATATGTTTGAATAAATCAGTTGATATAATTTTTGATCTGAAGAATTTAAATTTATTTAATTTAATGCATTTTAGGAAACAAGAAAATTTATGGCGCCTTGTAGAAAGTTTATGAAAATGACAACGGTTGCCACAGTTCATTTGGGTAACTTAAAGAATAGGAGAAATTAGTTAAGCTTTACATTTGGTTTTGACATAAGAATAAGCCAACTGCTGCCCATTATAGTTAAGCGTTAACGATCTAATAAGCTCGACCCAATGTTGCGAACAAAAGATTTGCACATCACTCGTGATGGAACGCGCAAGCTGATAAGTAGATAACATATTCCCGGCATATTTCGTTCATGAGTGGAACAGTAATGGCTCGTTAAGAGAATTGACATACGGACCAAGTCGAAGGCTATATGAAAACAACAACTCCAAATATTCTGCTTTACAGCTACTCAAATAAAAAGTTTCTTTGTTCGTTAATTTTTTTTTCATATCGTGTCATGTCAATCACATTGACATTGGCAATCACAAATTCAACACGTGATTTTCTCAATAAAACAAAGGGGTGTTAACAGTTTTCATCCACAACATAGCCGTAACTACTAGCTACACCCCACCTTGGTGAGTAAGAATAATTATACGTATATTATTCTTAAAAATAAGAAAAAAATTAATGTGACAATAACCTCAACACACCTTAAGCTGTTTGGTGTGCAGGCTGTGGCACACCCGTCTAATTACTATAGAGTGAGCGACCATTTAATGACATCGCTCTAGAGCTCGCGTGACGCACACCAGAATTTAATGAATTGTTGGCGGTGACCGGCATATACAAATTTGTTCTTTTATTTTGACTTAAAACTGGTGACGACGGCTGGTCACTGGTAGCTGGTCGGCAGTTATTGCCGCCATCATCATCACCATTCGTTATCAAAGTGTAGGGTGACCATACCCAAATTTCCGATTCGAGGTAGTTCCAGACACAGCCTAAAATACTAAAATTGGGTTATTTACTCCCAAAAAGCGGTATGTGTACCCACTAGATTTAAGAAAAATACTCGTAAATGAATGGTTAAACATAATTTTTATTTATGTGTTGTTTTATTTTATTTTTTTAAATTAATATTTAAATGCAATAATTTAGTAAAAATAACAAAAATAATAAATAAATAAAAATACATATACATATCACTTTAAATAACATATATGACAAAACGACGGGCTCTAGAGCTCTTTGAGGCCCACGCTAAGGCAGTGTGGACCACCACTCTACCTACCCAATATACAGGGTGTCCCCCCTAATTCGTGCAAAATAATTTGGGAAATGATTTTTGGGTATATGTATTCTAAGAAAAAAATCGTTGCACAGTAAGGGTCTATCGGGGATTGAAGAAAAACCTTACTTTGGTGGACCTTAACCCATGTTAATGGAAATTGCAGTATTGCACTGTTAATACTAACGATAGAAACTTTGTTTAGGTTTTTATTTTTAGAAAAAATAAATACTAGCCTTTGTAACTGCGTTTAAATAAAGTTGATATCTTGTTTGAGTCTTCAGATATCCAACTTCAATGCCTGTTCAAGTTTTCTTACCCTTAAAAAATATAAATAAAAATATTTTATAAGATTTTGGAGTATTTTTCATACCCCTTTTTTTTTAAGTTTCGTCACCCTACAAAATGATAACGAGTGACATTCACTTGTATCGTTGTCACAAATCCTAGCAGAAGTTCGGTATAGATGTAGAGGATAACTGCTCTGCTCAGTGTACTCGATTGGAAGTCAGATCTCAGATGTCAGACGACGATTAGCAATTGTACAAAAATAAAAATCGATTTGGCTTATATTATGTATCTACAGATAATGTACATATGTAGCTAAGTTGTATGAATTGTTTACTCGTATTTATAATGACAACGACAACTCTCTACTTAGTGTAAAATATCTTATATACACGTTAATTATTTTATCAAACCATAATCAAAATCAATTTTTTTTGCAAAGCGATTGATCTGCTTGGTTCGTTGACAAAAATAATAACAATATTGACTTACATCCCAAAAAGTCTCTTCCAAAACAATAAAAGTTAAAACTATTAACTCGTCATATTATACTTGTAGAATACATAGAACAAAGAACGTGTGGTGGATATTATTATTATACTATATGGAGTGTGACAACGGAACAATGAACGAAAAAGGCAGGCGGCTATAGCCGCAAGGCAGTAGACAGACAGATAGACAGACGCGAGCGACGCACGCACAACCTACCGACCTACCGCACAACTCCACTTCCCGTGTGACTGGACAGTGTGCACGACATATCATCCCTTAAAATTTAGCCCAAAAAATATACAAACACATTCACACCAAAAGGACAAGGGCTGTTGACTACCCCAGAATGGCTTATACACAAGGACTGCAAATTCATCTCCCATCAAAGAGGGCGAACTACAAAACAAACTACAAGAACGTCGTCGTCACACAGCCAGAATGGAAATGTGCGCGACTTGCCGGCTTCCACAGAAAAACAATTCTATATAATATATTTATATATACATATATTTATCTATATATATATACAGTCGTTCTATGTGTGTATGTATTTACAACTCCACCCAAGAAATTACTGGCGTACAATTGTGCACACATACTTTACAGTGGCGAGGTGAAACCTGAAACAGAAAGGTTTACCGTGCGGTGCGGTATTCTGACTAAGACTAATTTATCTTGGAGCCTTAATAGTATGCAACTTAAAATTTAGGTCTTTCATTCAAAAGCGATAGGTCATTTAGTAAAAAGCTATTTCTGAAATAGACTGAAAAAAAAAACAACCCATAATAAAGTCGGGTTTTAGCAAGTGGGTTAAAAAGTAATCACAAGATTTGGCAAGCCAGCCACGCATAGTTAATATAGAGAATTAAAAATTAAAATTTTTCATGTTAATTCTCCAATAACCAAAGTATACTGAACTTCACTATAAATGCTGAAAATCAAAAACAAATGCGAAGCACTGCAACCCAACAACAAAACAACCTCAATCGTAATGCAAGCAGCGCTGCTTACAGCGCATCAGCTCATCAGCGCACACAGAACACAGAACACAGTTTTTCCTAGTATGATATGATCTGATACCGTTATATGGAAAAACTGACTGACAGTCAACAGCAAACTTTTTTGCCATCCATTAGTTCTGAGTGTCAAAAGAACAGTTTTGAGTGATGTCGATAAATGTTTAAAGCTGATAGTCATATTCGATAGTCTGTCAGAACATTTACGAGAATTCATTTTATAATCAATTTTGTGGTATATAGATATACAGAAAGAGTTGCACTGCAGTAATTTTTTCGCAAAACTTAGAGGTAAATTGGTGAATCGGGTTATATGTAAGCTTCGACACTACTACATTGTGTTGCTTACCTTCGAAAACAAACAATAGATGTATGCAGATGATAGGGAGTACAAGTCATATCGATAGAGACAATCTTTTTAAGGTTAGGTTTATAAAAATAATCTCTTTACCCTGATTAACAAGGGGTTTTTTTTTTAATTTTTGTTTTTTTATTAAAAAAACGCAACTAGTCCTTTATTTGAATGCGATTGTCAATCATAACAAATAGAAAGATTTCCAACCAACAAGCGCTCGAATTTTCAATAACTGGATCGATCTGCTTAGCGACATTTTCGACAGCGAAACAGCCCAACTGCGCTGTGTTAAAAAGTCCCAACCCAACCCTATAAGGGCTTGGTCCTGAGATCGTTTAAAGTTTTTCTTCCGATTCAGTTTCCGCTTCCGTTTGCCTCACGCTACATTTTTTTCTCTTCCTGTGAATCAGACACTACTCATAGCAGATTAATTTAATAAAAGGGGGAAATATAATATATTTATAGGGATAATACACATTTATGTAGATATCCTACATGGAAGCAGGGTGTGTTCTCTATAGAGAAGATTTTGACTATAGGTACTTATGCCAACGTACGAACGCATTTTTAATTCTATTATTGATACAGTTTACTAGACTCATAGGGTATCATCATCACACAGCGCACACCCTGCACATTTGTACTTATGATGGCGTGTACAATCACACACTAACACAAAGCCGCACAAAAAATGCCGTTTCGCCGGAATCGGCGATGAAATTGGTGCTGGAACCAACGTCGTCATCATATTTATACGTACATATACACTGCGGTCCACTAAATTAATAGCAGCAATTTTGAGAAGTAAAAATGATCTTTCTCCCGTTATATGGCAGTAAGGGAAGAAACAGTGGTTCATGTTAAATGCAATAATGAATTCCAAAAGTTTAAGTTTTACCTTATCGTATAAAAAGAATGAGTAAAAAATTGCTTTACGTTGTCAGAAAAGGCAAAAATATATTTACCATTCGGAAGGCTTGTCTAAGCGTGCCATCACTTGCAAGATCAATCGGATTGGTCATGGTGCTTGCAATTATTTAAAGGATGCAAAAATTACAAAGGAACGGTTTTCACGGCCCTTAGAGCAACGGAAAAAACAAAAAATTGTCAGAATAACCTCTAATTCAGCTGTTTCGACAGCTAAAATCAATGAAGCAGCTGGTGTTACTGCCAGTAAATCTACCATTTGTCAAGTGATTGGTAGTGCCAAACACTTCAAGCGACTAAAGCTGAAGCAAAACCACCACTTAAAGCTTTGCGAAAGATTAAGCGAAAGACTACATGACTTGCGATGTGCAACATGGAGCAAGTTCGAATAACTTGAAAAAAGTAGTCTTTTCAGACGAAAACAAAGTTCAATTTAAATGACCTGCGATGTGCAATAAGAAGCAACTTCGAATAACTTGGAAAAAGTAGTCTTTTCTGACGAAAAAAAATTCAATTTAGATGTACCGGATGGCTATAACTTTTACTTCTACGAGTTAAGAAAAGAGGAACTATTTTTAAACCAGCATAGAAGGGGAAGTAATGGTTTGAGTGCAAAATCTTATTTATTTTTGATTAGTGGTACAAAGCTCGAAAAACAAAGTGTCGGAATCAGCTTTTCCGAAAATCAACGATCTCTTTCACTTTCCACCACTTTCCCACTTTCATGGATATTTCCTATGCATACCGCTCACATTATCGTTCGTTGCAAGTGAAAATGTTGAAATGTTACCATGGTCACTATATTCGCCAGATAGAAAATATCCGTTAAACTTACCTGGAATGAGATACCAGATCAAATGTTTGAGATTATCTTGAAGAAATGTGGTTCTTCAAATTATTCAAAATTATATCAGGAGTATTAATCGTATATATAAATTTTTTTTTACAAAAAGTTTAAAATAAAAAATCAATTATCATAAAAAAACAAAAACAGAATTTTTTGCGTTCATTTGTAAGGTGCTTCTAATCTTATAAACCATTTATATCGGTTTATCAAGCATGCCATTCTGACTTATTTGGCAAAAAATGTATCGTTATCTTGCTCTGAATATTTTTTAAAACTTGGCGCCGTGGCTCAGTGGATAAGAGCATGGCCTTTTGAGCGGGAGGTTCGTGGTTCGAATCCCAGTAACACCAAAAGTATTTTCACGGTGTTCTACCTCTCGTGAAAGTCTAACACACGTCCGAGAGAAATAACTTGTCACGGAAAGCTTCTCAATTCGCCGTTCCGATCCGGCATCAATTTGTAGGTCCCCTCCTCAACACAAATGGTTGCGAGAAGCCAGGTCTTGGACCGCAATAGCCTTTCGCGCCGAATATATATGTATTAACCACAAACTAATCTAACTTTCACTATCATTTATTTTTTCTTTCCGGACATGTTACTGAAGAAATATCAATTGCATGCCATTCTGACTTATTTGGCAAAAAGGTCTCTAATGTACCGTTATCTTGTGCTGAGTATTTAAAACTTGATTATGTATTAACCACAAACTACTCTAATTTTCACTATAATTTGTTTTTACTTTCCGGACATCTAACTGAAGAAATATTAATTTTATCTCCCAAAATGATATGCTTCTAATTTAGTGAACTGCAGTGTATTTACTATAGAGAATGATTGAACCGGCTGTTGGTAGTGGGTGGGTGGGTGTTTTGGTGGTTGTTTTTGTAGTTTCATGTGAATGTTGGTGTACTGTTAGTTGTTGATAGGGGTGGATAGGCGATATGATACGCAACCGTCTGACTGACTCTACTTTGGCTGTTTTCTGACTTAGGCGTGTAACGCCAGATTCCTCTTAATCTCGTAGTCATCGTTGTTGGCTATCGTCGTGGTCGTCGTCGTCGTCGTCGTCGATTCTCATTTTCTGGTTTCTTCTGTGTTCGTTTATAGCGTCCAGCTGAACGGCTTGTTTCTTTCGTAGAACCCTGATTATTTTAAACAAATTGGCAACTATACTATACCGTCTCTAGTCGTTATCCTTTATTAATTTTTTTTGTGTATTGTTATTGACACACACACCGCCCATTGACATTATAGTGCCGCGCTAGCAAACTAAAGAAGGGATAAAAAGTACGGCCGGCAGATTTTAAAAGAGTTAAGGCGTGGATTTTTGAGTTGTGCGATTGTTTTAAAGTAAAAACTTCTTAAAATAAATAAAGTTCTTGCGGTTGTTTTCACATATTGTGCGTTACCACAGCCCACCTTTTCCCTCAATTCAATTATTTCGATTTAAAACATGTTTAGAGTATAAATGTACAACGTGCTCGTGCTGGCTCCTCTTTACCAATTGATTAAACAAAAAATTTTTTATTGCATGTTTCCCTGGAGCTTGTAACTTGTGTCGTTAACGATTCGCAACAACAGCAAATTTGCGAATTTATAACTTAATCGTTTGTCTAAACAAAAGACACAATTACCAATAAGTTCTTTAAGCTAAAAAAGTGGTTAAGATAAAAAATAAATAAATCGAAAAAAGGTTTCTCCTGTAGTACTAATGTGACTTACTATAAAAAAAAACAGTAAAATTAAACCACCGCGTAATGAAACCGATACCATCCGTTTTTATACATTAAAGTATTCAACAAAGGCGCAAAAATAACAACAAAGAAAAAAAAAACAATCCCCAAAACTCATACACGCCTTTCCCAAACGAGATTGGAATTGAAAATTTAACCTTAGTGTTATTTAAAATAAATTTTAAAATATAATTTTTAAAATACAGTAAAAAAACATCTCAAAATGGGTTGCAACACTAGTCAGGAATTGAAAACACAAAAAAACGGTGAACAAGAAGGTGAAACGGAAGCCGCAGCTATTGCTGCTGAAGTTAAAGCAGAAACAGTTGTCGAAAATGGCGAAAACCACATTGTGGAGAAGGTGGTAGTGGTGACATCAGATGGCGACGACGGCCATCAAAAACAAAAAATTATACAGCAGACTAACGGCGACGACGATGCTGCCGCCGCTATTCTTATCGTTGATAATGTTGCAGACAGAAATACAAAGGCAACCAGCTGCATCAAGGACGATGACACCGCCACAGCTGCTAATAACACTAAAATAATTCAACACTCGAAATCGAATTCGATTTCAAATTCAAATGATATTTGCAGTTTGAAAAATTCAAATTCGAAAAATTCTGTTGTGCCTTCAGTTGAAGTAATAGAGAATGGCGTAGCAGAAAATGGTGCTGTTGATTGTGCGGCGACGATGATTCAAGCTGACGATGTGGGCGTTGTGACGTCATCATCGTCATTAACCCCACCAAAACAAAATGGTATCGTCCTGGTGAATGGTCACGATAGCGATAAAACGAAAATTTCTGAATTAAATGGCGATACAGATGAAGATGAAGGTGAGTCAAATCCTTTATCTTAAAAATGTTTGCAGGAGCTATATTAAATGAGATTAAAAATTAGAAAGGACTGAAGAACATAGAATTTGTATCTACATATATGACACATATGGCAGACTACTGCCAAATTTCATTCAAGGCGTGTTTTTTTTTTAAGTCGAAGTTATCGGAGAGATAGTTTAACTGTCGAAATTCAAATCGGTTTTTTTTTCATTCTCCGAGAAATTTTTTTTTCTCTGAGTCGTTCGTCGCTCCTATAATTCTCGGATATAATCTTTTTACTTTGAAAAATTATACAGAACATTTTTTGACAGCTGTTGTTGTTTCTTTAAACATGAGACTTGTCTACACTTTTACATAGTAAAATGAAGTATAGTTATCATGAACATTTTCGAACTCGGGATTTTTGCAGATTTACCCATTACCGTATCTCCTGAGTCAGAAAAAGCAAAAATAAAAAAAATATCTTTCTGTATATCTGTCTGTATCTGTCCCCTCTACAGCCCATACGGCTGAACTTATCGGAATGAAAATTCATATTTAAGCTTTTTATATAAATTGTGAGGGGCCAGATGATTTTAACGGAAATCTGACAGTTGGAAGTGACAGTTTACTTAGACAGCTTCTCGAGTTTTTGCAAATAACTTAAAAAGTATAGCACTTAAGAGAAATCTGTTAAGTGCAAAAGAAATTTAAACATTAATTATCAGTAGAAAATAAAAAAAAAATTTAATATAAAAAGATTCCGGGTCCGTCCGTAAAAGAAAGCCACACCTCCATTTTTTTTTGATCTGATCAGAAAAAAAAATTATCGGAATTATCAGTTATCTCGGAACACGGATTTCTCAGAACTGTCCGATTTCTCCGACATAAAAAAAACACGCCCAATGTATTAACAAAAACATTCTTTTTATAGAGAGATATGTAGAACTATTTGTCAACTCTTTGTCCATGTGTCATGTGTAGTGTACTGTACGCAAACATTTCAGATCATTTACATTTGTATTTACTATAGCAAGTAGAAGACATTTTTTTACCTTTTTTTTTTTAATTTTTTAGGCATACAAATAAATAGAAATCATTGTGAAAAAAGAATAAAAAAACGAAAAGTCTAATAATCTTTATTAAAGTGATCCTAGTAAAATTAACGAAATTAATTTAATTACATACTCGTATCTTTCGGTACAATTTTAAATTTCTATAGTTGTCAAACTTTGCAGGGATTACAATCGTTAGGCTTACTTCAACACTTAAACAAAAATAGCTGTACGAATATTAGCTTCCAAATTTTGAGACTAAAGGGCCCAGCCCATAGAATCTAGTGTCATGCAAGGTTTTTTACTACACGTTTTAGAATAGACAACAGCAACTAAGCTTCAAAAGCTTCAAAGAATCACTTATCTTGGTATTACGGGTGCTATGCGTACCTGCCCTACAACAGCATTAGAAGCTGTCGTGGGACTTTCATCCCTACATATCTTCATTAGGAAGACGGCCACTAGATGTGCTATTAAGCTACAGATAGAATACAAGAACAACCCAGGTGACCATGTGGGACTCAATTCCAGAAAGAGACGTGGGTTGCACTATCCCCGACATTATGGTCATGGAGTACTGTTTCGGCAGGTTATTTGAGGTAGAAAAACTGGACCATGAAAACTGGTCAAATGGAGTTTCGGCACTGGACGCTTAAGGTCTAATGAGCTCCATATCATTGATCTGCACTAGGATAAACATTAGTAAAGGCATTAAAGGCGCGAGGATATTTATCTTTTCAGATAGCCGGGCAGCACCAGTGCAGCAGTCGTCCCACTTAATGGACTTTTTAAATGCTCTATATTAACTTCACTTGCCCGTGGTTCGGATGTCGGTCGGCAGTCGGACGTCTGTCATGGAATCTTGCGATCAATTTTTAATCCTTTTGCAAAAATTTTGGGGACAGGGTTTGGAAGGTCATGGGGCCATAACCAATTTTTTAAAAAACTTTACCCGATTTTTTTTTTAAATTTTATATACGTGTGTATCTCTGATGGACAAAACTGTTTGCAAAAATTTTGGTGGCCGGGGTCTATAAAATTTTTTCAAAAAAATTAACCCGATTTTCTTCAAATTTTATATATATGTGTATCTCCGATGGACAAAATTTGTTGTAAAGTTTTTGGAATGAACGGGCCCTGACGCCCGAGGGGTGCCCATATAATTTTTTTTAAAAATTTGCTCGATTTTCTTTAAATTTTAAACACATGTATCACTTATGGACAAAACTTTTTGTTCTTCAAATTTTAACACATACCCATCTCCTATTAGAGAATTTACATGAAAAATTGTATTTTTATGGGTTGTTTTTATTATTAGTTAAATGCTGCTACGATGCACTGCAATCTCTTGCCAGACATAACAGGCTGAAACTTGTATGGGTCCCTGGTCATCAAGAAATTGCGGGCAACGAATCTGCAGAGGAACTAGCTGGCTCATAGAACCTGAACCCTGCTGAGGTATTAACTCGACTGCCGCTACAGCACTGATTAATAATTGCGAAAACAAACTTCATCTGGACCACTAGGAAAATATCCCGGAGCTTAGAAAATCCAAACAATTGAATAAGAATAATATTCGGCGCGACAGACCGTTGCGGTCCAAGGGCTAGCTTCTCGCGACCTTTTGTGTTGTGCATGTATATTTTTGCACAAAATGGAAGGGACCTACAATTTAATGCCGTATACGAACGACAAGTTGAGAAGCTCTGCGTGACAAGTTATTAGTCTCGGCCGTTTGTCAGTCATTCGCCAGAGGTGGGACCGTGAATAATACTTTTAGTGTTACTGGGATTCGAACCACAAACCTCCTGCTCAGAAGTCCATGCACTTATCCACTGAGCAACGGCGCCAAAACAATTAGTTACATCCTTCTCCTAGAAGGAGATCCTTAATCTAAACATGGTTGGCATCAGAAAGCTGGTGAACTTTCTCTTAGGTCACAACTTAATCTAGGCTCAGATACAGAATGTAGTCAAAATAAGTATATGGAATCGATTTGGACGATTTTACTGACTTATTTAAGATGGCGACAAAAGGTCTAATTATCAAATTCATAAAGCGGGTACGAGAGACTCAGTAAATCTAATCAATCCAGTTGTCAAAATTTTCGTAATATAAGCTTAAAGCAAGCATCTTTACCAGTTATGCATGCACGAATTTCCAAATACACACAAAAGTTTATTTGTGTGGCATAATGGAAGTTCAACTTCGAGTCGTTAAGTTTTCGTTCACTTTCGAAATTTGGCATTTGTCATTTGAATACGAAAAACGTCATTTTCAGTTCAAACATTAGACTGATTTTTTGAAAATTATAAGGGAAAATGTCCGTTATAATATAGGCAATTAATATTCAATTAATTCCAAGCACTCCTTTACTAGTCTACTTGTATTACTAATGGATGATGAAATCATTATCATCAATCCATTACTTACAATACAACATAAGCCAAGCCTTCATTCTGATCACTTTGTTGTTGTGTGTCATTTATTAAACTTTTTAACTAGCAGAGCGTTATCGAAAGTAAAGGAGGACTGGCAACAGCAAAACAAATTTTTATTAGAACATAAAATTTGCATATTTCTAATTAAATTGTGTTAGCCTACATTTACAACACAACCCCGCCGATAACAGTTTAAAGTATCCTGCCGTCTAGTGAATATGTAAAAGTTATGTACTTGTACATACATGCCTTCTTCTTTGTAGCAACTTTACTAAAGTTCTAAAGTCGAGGTAATCAGAAAAGGGAAACGTTTTCATAATGTGATTTTAACTCAGTGCGCACATAAATGGTTTACAAATTGTGGCGTTATTGGGAAAATGAACGACTCTTTGGTACAAGCCGATTTTTTCGTGCACTTCGGAAGAGTCCTTCAAAATATAAAGGAGTTGGTACCTTAATCAAGCGTTTCTTTTGATATCAGAATAGATTATTTTTAAATTCTCTATATTAACTTCGCGTGTCCGTGTGTTTGTTTGTCTGCTTGTCTGTTTGTATTTCGTGGAATCTAACGATACATTTTTAACCCACTTCCCAAAGTCCGATGTTATTGAAATTTTGCACACATGTGAATCTCCGACGGACAACACTTTTTGTACAAATTTGGAAGTAATCGGGCCCCAGAGCCGAGGGGCTACCATATAAATTTTTCTAAAAGGACCCCAATATTTTAAAATTTTGTACACATGTGTATCTCCGATGACAAGACTTTCTGTTAAAATTTGTAGGGCCTAGGTTAGGTTGGGTTAGGTTAAGGTGGCTGTCAGTGAAATCGAAACACTTAGACCAGTAATAGTCCATTGTAATACCACACGGATCAGGAAAAATCCACATACTCAAAAAACCAATTAGAGCTTCGTATGAACATTAACTACCAATGTCAATGTTGATGAGATCATTAGTATCGTTGTAGAAGAAAGCTCCCATATGGAGTTTACGCTTTTGGGAGAGGGTGTGTGAATGTGTTCATCTTCCAGGTAAGCGTCCTCGTCCCAGAATGATCTGGTGGGGAAGGTGACCTGGTAGTTTTTGTTGGAATGGAGTTGCGGAATTGTGTAGTCTATGTTGTCTAGGATCCTGACTAAATTCAGGATGGAGGAGTGACCGATATCATTTCTAGTCCACTGGGAGATAGCATTTAGGCGAATAGCCGAACTAGAAGCTACTTGCCTGCTGTAAATGTCGAGTGGTGTAAGTTCGAACAGAATGTCCAATGCGGCGGCTCATACATATACTAGCTAATCTTTGGACTTTGCTTAATTTAGCAAGGTTTACTTTCTTATTTAAGGCAGTCCACCATGCAGTCACAACGTATAGAAGAGTATGTCTTACTACCGCTGTATGTAGCCAATAGGTTATGTGGGGTTGAAGGCCACATCTGCTACCAATGACTTTTTTGCATGAGAAGAGTCCCACTGGCTCTATCAGTTAAGCTTATACCTTTTATAGAAGGAGGGTTAATAAGTGGAACTTTGTATTTCCTGGTGAATAGGACATGCTCAGTTTTGTGAGTATTTACACCTAAACCACAGCGAGTTCCTTTAAGGTATTCGGGTATTTTCCTGAGGCGGCAATAGCAACGTCATCCGCATAAGCGATTACTCTACAGCCCTCAACCCTAAGACTTACCAGCAGTTCATTTACCGCTAAGTTCCATAGAAGGGGGGAGACAGGACTCCATCTTGTGGGGTTCCTCTGCAGACAGATCTTCTGGCTGACGACACACCCAGCTTTGAATTAATAATCCTACTTGTGAGCAGAAGACTAATCAATTCGCCAAGCTAGTCGTCCACCCTCAAAGTCGACAGCGCATTGGTAATCGCAGATGTGTTAACGTTGTTAAAAGCGCCTTTAATGTCTAGGAATACCACCATTGTGTACTTCTTGTGGTGCAGGGAGTGTTCAATAGACCGTATCATTGTCTGCATAGCTGTTTCCACAGACTTTCCTTTACAATACGCGTGCTGATCTGTTGACAGGAGTCTTTTGTCGATCGGTCTTTCCAGTGTTTTTAACAGGAATGATGAAAGACTGATTGGTCTGAGATCCTTTGGACTAACATGCGAGCATTTGTCGGCTTTGGTAATATAAACCACGTTTACTCTCCATAAAACTGAAATATGGGCCAGATCGAATTAAGAATTGTTTCCAGCAAAGGAAGGATAATATCCGAAGTCCTTTGCAGCTCTGCTGGAGTTATGCCATCAGGTCCTGCAGATTTGTATGGTTTGAAGCTTTATAGGGCCTCGGTGCCTTCATAATTTTTTTTAAAAGTAACCCGATTTTGTTCAAACTTTTCAAATTGTGTATCCCCGATTAGAGAATTTACACGAAAAATTTTAATTTTTAGGGTTGTTTTTTTTCCTATACAAAAAAGGTTAGTATTTTCCTGTCCTACAACGTCTTGTACGCTTTCCAGCAGGTACATCGTTCCATCTATCCAAAATCAGCTAGCCACACTGGTTGATGCCTTGTCAATCAGTGTCGCGTTTAATTTACTTACCATAGCCATAGTGACCTGCCAGATCTTTCTTTCCACGGACTATCAATTCTGGTCGACGCATTTTCTAATCATGAGACCAGTTGCGCTTTTGTCCAGTTGTTGCAGCAAGAGTATTTTGACTTATGCTTTGTCAATTGTTGTGCTAATCTATCACCCTTTGATATTTGTGTTTGTCCTTAGCGTTTTTCTTATGAACAGAAGGTACCTGGAACTTTATTCTGAGCAATATTATTGAGAATGGAAGCAATGAAAAAATGTTCTCCTTTTTCACTACTAAGTTGGAGCAGTCTTGCCGAATGGCGCCATATAAAAGAACGGTATGGCCATCTTACAACAAACGAAAAATCACCGAGTTGATATCAAGAACCCAGAAGGATATTGCCAGAGTTGTGGCTATAAGCAAGTGGGCAGCCAGGCTGCTAAGCTGGGTATACCACGCAAGAACTTCTGCAGAATTTGTAAGGATGCAAATGAGAAAGAAACTATCATATACTTTCTCTATAGTTGACCGGCCCTAGCAGGGTCAAGACTCTGCACTTCAGGTAAACCATTTTTTGCCGACGTGAAGAAACAGCTGTCAGATTACAGGATCACCGAATTGATCTAGTGTCTGGACGCTACATGGTGGATCTTAACCACTGAAATATCCATGTTAGTTCCATAGAGCTAAAAAGCGTCAAAATGGCGCAAGATAGCGCTAATCGAGGACCTCACAAGTGCAGTGATGTTCACCATTCTAAATTCCTATATAATGGAAACAATCATATGGTATTTTAATAAAAACGCACCCTTAGACATTTTTTATGAGCTGTCAATGTCAAAACGTTAAAAGAAAATGAATGTTTGTGTGTATGTCCTTTATAGAATCGTAAACTATGCATATGATCATGTGATGATCGTTAGCAAAGTTGTTGTGCATGAGCCCGCGAAGGTTTCTGAGTTGGTTCAGCCCCGCTAGGTGGCGCTGGTATCGTTTTTTCCCCCCGGAAATTCATATTTATGGAACGATTTGGCTCAAATTCACACCATATAATATTTAAATAAAAAGAAAGTGGCGTCAGTGGGCGGGAGGTCAGTGGGCGGGGGTATGTGGGATGGGGCAGCCGGGAAACGCGGGTGTAAGTGGGCGTGGCGTCAGTGGGCGGGTAGCAAAGCGACCGGGAACAGCTAGTCTAATATATAAAAATTTGGTGTCACGGTGTTTGTCTCTCAACTGCTCCGAAACGGCTCGACCGATTGTTATGAAATTTTTTATGTATATTTGGTAGGTAGGAGAATAGGTTTTAAAGTGAAAAACAATTTGAGAACGACTGGACCGATTTGGCTAACTTTTATTTTATAAATTCGCCATAGTCCGAATAAGGTTTCTGCGAAAAAAATATTAGAAAAGATGCCCGGAAAATTGTAAAATTCGGAAAAAACTAAAAGTGCTGTTTTCCATAGGAATTATGTATGAACTCGCGACCATAACTCACGATTCGAGCGATGGATTAGCGTAATTCTTTTTTTGTTTTGTTCGTTATAGTCCTAGGAAACAAAGACCCCTACAAAGAAAGTCGAAAAATCCGGACAAACAGCAAAAATTGTTTTGTTCGTTATGTTCCCGGAGATATTTTTAGCAAAATAAAATTCGGGAAAATTTGGAAAAAGATAAATTGGATATATTTTGAGGAAATTACTCTATTGAATGTTTTCGGTGAAATGAAAACTTTGGAAAAACGCATTCCAGCCTAACTTAAAATAAAATTAAATTTGTGTTGATTCACGATCTGTCCAGCGAATAGATTCCAATTGTTTGGGTTACGTGCGCAAATGTCATTTGACAGCTTCTTCTTTGATTTTGTGGGCAAAAAGATCTCCAAAAGACCACAAAAGACCGTCAAAAGGCCCCTAAGACCCCGAAAAGAATCACAAAAATACCTCCGAAAGTCCCTCAAAATCCACAAAAATCATTAAAGACCCCAAAAGAACCCCAAAAGACCCTATAAAGACTCGCCGAAATACCACAAAGACCCTCAAAAGATCCCAAAAAGACCTACAAAAGTCGTCCAAAAGACTCACCAAAAAACCTTCATAAGACCCTGAAAGGACCTCCAAAAGACTCCCAAAGATACCCCCAAAAGACCCTCAAAATACCTAAAAACCCTCAAAGGACCTCCAAAAGACCCACAAAAGATCCTCAAAAGACTGCTTTAACGACCCTCAAAAGACCCTCAAAATACCCTCAAAAGACCCCACATCATCGGGTTTTATTCTAGTTTTGTAGAAAGATCTTGGCCTACACCCTTATAAGATGAAAATAACTTAAGAACTGAAGATCATTTGAAGCGCCGATACTTCTCCGATTGGGCTCTGCAAAAGCGAAGTATGCCTTATTGGACAGCAACAAACCCACATTCGTGCCGGAGGTGTGATTGGACCTTATTATTTCGGCGATGAAAATAATCGCGGTCAAAGGAGTTGGCTATCGTGCCATGTTGGAAGACTTTTTTTGGCCCGAATTGAATGGACTTGACAACAGTGATAAATGTGGTTCCAACAAGATGATGCCATATACCACACAACTGGTCAAACAATTGATCTATGGAAGAGAAGTTCGGTAATCGTGTAATCTCCAGAAATGGTCCGGTCGAATGGCCAGCTCGCTCATTTGATTTAACGCCGTTGGTTTTTTTTTAGGCATTACGTTAAGTCGTTTGTTTATGCCAACAAGCCAACAACGTTAGAGGAGTTCAGGAACAATATCGAACGTGACATTGCCAACGTTCCGGACGATATGTGTGGAAGAGTGGAGAAAATTAGCTCCGAAGAATCGAACGAGCAAACTTGCTCGCGGTGGTCATATGAACGAGATCGAATTCCATACTTAACACTAACTCCATACTAACTTTAACATGTTTACCTAAAATAAATTGCAGCCCGATATTTCAATCCTTCTGTGTTTTATTTAAATATAAAATTGTTATGTCCTTATTGAAAAACCCTTTATATAAGATATGTTCAAAATTCTATTTTTCTCTTACAATACGTCACGTTGACTGACAAAGCCAAACGTCGAAAACGAAATTCCACACAAATTGCAAATTTATTTTTAAAAAACAAATTGCAAATATCGGTGTTTTCGCTGTAATTGTTTAAAAATGGTAAATTGTGCAGTTTTCGGATGTTATACCAAGAATAATAAGAATTTGAAAAGAGCTGATAGCAAAATTAGATTATTATTTTTGGTGGGCTGAGAAGGCTTGTGCACTGCAACCTAAAGATCTATTGTGCATTCCAGATATTTATCACATTATGTGGTGGCTTAGTTACTTTATTAATGCCATCATATCTGCCAGGTCGATCGGTCTGACAGTCTGCCATGGAACTGTGTGAGCCTTGAGGTATTAAAACAATTTCCGGGTGAGGGCGTCACACATAAAGAGTATGTGTTCTGGCGTTTCTTTTGCCTCGTTTCCGAAGCGGCAGCAGTCCGTATTGGATTTCCCCATTTTTATTAAGTGGCCATTGAATGGGCCGTGTCCTGTCATGTACCAGATAAGAGATCTGAATGAATGGCGGTTTAACTTAATTGCCTTATCTATGTCTTTTATGTTCTATATGAGTAGCTTTTTGGTTTGTCTCATCGCAGTCGATGATTCCCATTCCGTTTCGATGGCGTTATATACCCACTCATTTACTTTGTTCTTCAGGTGGTTTCTAGAATAGACAATGCTTGGTTCGGGGCCGGTCAAAATTCCTTCTTCACCTTCTCTTGCACAGAGGTCTGCTGCTTCGTTCCCTTCGATGCCTGCATGACCGGGAGACCACATTAGGGTGATCTTGTTGGTTTGGATCAGTTCGTTTAAGTGGCAGCAGCAGCAGCAGCTCAACGTTGTTTTAGAGTTGAAAATTGGACCTTTCAATGCTATCAATACGTCCTGGCTGTCGGAGATCATGTAGATCTCGCTCCTTCTGTATCTTCATTTCATGATACAGGCTACTATTGCTGTTGTTTCTGCCTGTAAAACGGTTGGGGATTTTCCTAGTGGTATTCGTATTATGGTTCTGGACCCGAATACTCCTGCTTCCGCCCCTGTTTTTGTTTTGGATCCATCTGTATACCAGATAGATGCATGATGAGGAAGGTTGTTTATGATATTATCAACTTGATTTCGTTCTGGTATTTTTATTGAAAAGTTCCTTTGAAAATGAGTTGTTTTTATCATTGAGTAAGATTGAAGGACAATTACGCTATCTATGTTTTTTTTTGGTAATAATGGTTCTATGTCCTGGTCTATTAGTTTTAGATTGATTAGTTATATTAAGTGTAATGATTCTCGCTCCAGCTTTTAATGTATAAGTGAAGTGGTGGAAGTCCCAGAAGCTTTTCAAGAGCTGCCGTTACTCAAGTCTTTTTGAGTTCCGAGATATTCGATAAATCCTAAAATAAAAAAAGCCTCAGAGAAAAATAATTCTCGGAGAGGGAAAAAAAACAACCACAAATATGAATTCTTACAGTTAAATTATCTCTCCGATTACTCCGAAATAAAAAAAACCACAGCCTATATTTCTTGTATTATGGTTCACACCATAACACTATCTGAATTTTGACCGCTTTTCAGAGAGTTCTCAGATATTTTGATAGAGACAACTGAGCAGAAAATTACGTTTACGAAGAAAAAAATTGTAACATTTAAAAACAAGAATTAAAACACAAGTAAATGTGAAAAACTTCGTTGTTCGGGTACAAACTTTTATATACACATCGAAACACGCCACACAGTTATTTATTTTTTGGTAATAATCGCCAAAATAGCTGTTTTTGAGGTCGGGGCTATTTCAAAGAATTTTCTTTTTTCCACGCTTCACAGGCGCTACGCGCGATTCGTGACACATATCAAATGCGGGATATCAAAATGGGCCCCTGACACTGAGCCGCTAAAAAAAATGTCTGCCCTCTAGGTCGTGCGAGACATGTTTAAAACAGACTTAAAAAAACGAGAAAATGGCGCGATTATAAACCATCACATGTGCCACACGCGAAACGTGACGCGGAATATACAAAATGCTATTTTGGATTTAGATACTCATAAAATTTCAACTTTCTAGGTCATGTGAAAAATGGTTAAAAAGGACCACAAAGAAGTCGAAAAATAAGCAACCCATAACATGCGCCACACGCGACACAGGTCATACTTGGAATATAAAAAATGCTATTTTGGACTTAGACACTCACAAAATTTCAGCTTATTAGGTCGTGTGGAAGTTGGTTAAAAAGGACCTCAAAGAAGTCGAAAAAAGTTCAACCCCACAAACGAGCTACACGCGACACGCGTCATACGCGGAATATAAGAAATGCTATTTTGGATTTAGACAGTCACAAAATTTCTACTCTCTAGGTCGTGTGGAAGGTGGTTAAAAAGGACCTCATAGTGGTCGAAAATACAGACAAAAAGGATTCAAGTCAAGTTAAATAAAAGTTTTTAATAACAAAAACCTTTGGACTTATCCTATTGGCTTATTTATTATTGTTTGGAAATTAAAACTTCTTTTTTCTTTTTTTTTCGCTGAAAATTTAAAAAAATCGCATTCAAAAACAACAAAATTAAGAATAACCTTTAGTCCTTTGTTTTGTAAACACGTTGCTTGTGTTAGACACAAACAGTGAATATATCCACCATTGTCTGGCTGTGTGTTTTCGTTTTGATTTTTAATATTAACCCTGATAGAGTGAATAAATCACTTAAACAGCAAAAACTTGAAATACGCTTCTTTCATGTGGACGGCGAACGACCGCACCTTCCTTTTGCTTTTGCATTAACCAAACTGAAATCTAGACAGAGGTAGTGGCATATATTTGCTAAGCGATTACTATGTGATGAATATGCGAAGTGCTTAGATTATCATTACCGGCAATAATGAACATCCGTTTATACATTTACACATAATATAAAAATAAATTAAGCGTATAAGTAAGTGAAATAAGTGATATATGTAAAGTACACGGTTTTTAATCATATATACAGTTATACCTGTAAGTGGTGATGCGGTACACCGTACGCCTTTGTTTTGTAGGCATTGGCGAGAAAGTAGCATTGAGTGCTTTAGTCCTGTGTACGTGCTTGTAAACGCATCCTTTGGATTTTAAATCCAGTAGGAAACTTTATTTGCTATCACTTAATAGAAAAAGCTTTACGATTTTTTGTACTTTTCGGCACAAATAATAATATCGAACTATATTATCGACCATGGGTGGAAAAGTTTCCCGGAAGGAAGTTTAGCAAACCTGCGAGTATTACAACTATGAAGCTTTAAGTTTATACCTTTTACCATATCATCCCATCCATTTGTTTATAGAAGAGAGCGTGCGTTTAATAGAGAAGATAAGATGTATATTTTATATAATATAGTCGGTGCCGAACTATAAATTTCTCTAAACTCTTGTACTCTACTTCGGCAGACAAGTAAAAAAGCATGAGCAGCAATGAACATTGCCAGAACACAATTTTAATATTTTTTTAATGTCACAAAAATTTAATAATTTATACTCATTTATTTTGGTTCTTAGAAAAATGTCAAAAAATAAATATTTGTATTGTAACATAACTTGCTCGGGTGACGTACGCTGGTTATCCAGGGTTATTTCTCCTCTTCCTCCTTGTTACAAATTAAAAGTAATTTTCGTTTTCGGTTTTAATTATAAATTATTTCTTTTAGGATTCGGTAGTTTCTGTTATTAACTACCGAGCATTAAAACATCTCTTATTATGGCATACAAAATACATAGTAACTAACTACAGGAGCTGGTGTTTATACGGGAAAACAGGCGGACTCGGGGTAGTTAGCAAGAACACTGAGAGCGGATGAACTTGTTAGGCTACTGTAGGTAGGTCGTGTTGTGTAGTGAACAAGTACAAGAGTAGAACGACGAAAAAATAAAGTTTTTATTTTTATTTTATCGGTGGAGGTATAATCCGCAGTGATATCGTTGCACATGGGTGGAACATCGTAAATTGTTTACATTATTTCGGTAGTTTATTGTCTGGGTTTTATCGGACGCCTATGTGTATGCTATACCCTTATCTTATTATATGCTTTATGCTTAAGCTGTTATGACACTACTACCACTACTCCACGTGGTGGCCGCCGGTAATTTTTCTCCAATGCAGGAAAAGCGGAATGATCCGGTTAGTCCCTTCAAAGTATGGTTTGCGCGAGGCCAATAACCTTGCCCGTAAAAAATTATTATCACGGAACCCAAAATCAGCCTCGGATACACTGATGAACGACGACGACTACGGCAACGAAAACGGCTAAACGATTTAAGAATTTTCTCATGGAACGTACGCTCACTGTATAGAGCTCGAGCTGCACAGCAGCTGGCCGATATCCTGTCTAAATATAAGGCTGACATAACAGTAATGCAGAAGATGCGGTTCAAATAGTGGAGAGCGAATTTGAAGTAGTGCAATCCTTTAACTATCTCGGCTCGGTACCCTCCGGTGGGCAGGACAGGCAGGCAGGATCCTGCTCGGAAAGTTCTTTGCGGTAGGATTTATGGAACACGACAGCGAGGCCGGCCAAACCTACACTGGAAGGATGGCGTAGACCAGGACGCCCAGAGTTTAGGGATGCCAAACTGGATGACATCGGCTTGAAATCGGGATCGGTGAAGAGACTTTTTGCGGGAGGCCAGGACTGGACCCCGTGCTCGTGCAAGGCACAACGCTAAGGCTTACGCATCGCTGAGGCTCACGTTCATTCAAGGCTCGTGCAAGGCTCTCACGTTAACCATGCTCACGCATCGTTCAGGCTCCCCCATCGTTCAGGCTCACGCATCTTTCAAATTCACGCATCGCTCAGGCTCACGTTGGTTCAAGGCTCATCGTTCAGGATAACGCATCGTGCAGTGCTCACACTCGTGCAAGGCTCCCATATCGTGCAGGCTCGCGGGGCTCACAATCTCACGTCACGTCTGCCAGAATAACGCAGAAAAAAGTAAATATAACATAACATGTAATACATTTAAAATTAATACAATTAAAGACGTTAAGTCGAAGAGTCACCAAACTATAAATTTTATTGTAACGACCCCTTTTTTTGCACACATAACCCTGGTCACACTGAGGTCTACCCCGGCTGGAAAACCCGGTTGCAACCATTACTATTTAAGACACCACTTTAGTTTATTTCAGTGAGGTTAAATATACTATCAGCTTAGTTTTGCTTCATATATTTTCTGTCCTAAACTTCCTACTTTGTTGATCTCTTCTCAAGTTCTTTTGCTGCACTAATGATTATCATAATGGTGCAGCAGAGAAGAACTATCCATCAATCCTTGCCTTGTGGCTATCTAAAAAGAAGATTGATCAATATAGGACCTATTCCTTTTACTATCAAAAACACCACTTTAGTTTATTCCATGAGCTTAAATATTCCATATCAGTTTAGTTTTCGCTTCATATATTTGCCGTCCTAGATTTCCTACGTTGTTGATCTCTTCTGAAGTTCTTTTGCTGCATAAATGATAATAAATCATTAATCCTTGACTTGTGCCTTTCACAAAAAGAAGATTGGTGAATATAGGACCTATCACTATCAAAGAAACCACTTTAGTTTAATCCAGTGAGATTAAATCTACCATCAGCTAAGTTATCGCTTCATATATTTGCTGTCCTTAATTTTTACGTTGTTGATCCCTTCTCAACTTTTTTTGCTCCATAAATGATCATCATAATTCCAACGTCATTTTACACATAAAATATCTCCATAGGTCCCGAAATTATCAAAATTAAAAAAAAAAACATATTACCTTCTTTTACATAGTCTAGGAAGTCTAGTAATCATGAAAATTTTCGAACTCGGGATTTTTGCAGATTTACCCATTACCTCCTGAGTCAGAAAAAGCGAAAATAAAAAAATCTCTGTCTGTCTTTCTGTATGTCTGCCTGTGTCCACTCTACAATCCAGACGTCTGAACTTATCGGGATTAAAATTCATATTTAAGCTTTTTACGTAAATTGTGAGAGGCCAGATAATTTTGACGGAAATCTGACAGCCGGAAGTGACAGTTTACTAAGACATTTTTCCAAGCTTTTGCAAATAACTCAAAAAGTATAGCACTTAGGAAAAATTTAAACAAAAAAAAATAAAAAAAAAAATAAAAAAAAAATTAATAAAAATAAAAAAAAAAAATTTAATATACGAGTAAATTTACTAAAGATTCCGGTCCCGCCCGTAAATAAAATTGTGTTGTGCCCACACCTTCATTTTTTTATAGTTTTACAAATCAAAAGCACACCTGGCACTGCTGGCGCGAAGTTAAGCTTCTTGGAAGAGATAACCAATTCCGCACAGCACTGCACAGCACTCCATATTCGTAGTTCGTACATCAACATACACTCCCATCATTCGTTCAAAAGCTCTCTCTCATTTTGTCTCTTAAATAACATTGCGATTGTATAGCATAATTGCATTATACGTACTCTCTAAGCGATTGTGCAAATTGTGTGCATTGCACACATCGACAGCAATATCAAATTAGGTTCTGTTTCATAATCGAAGAGGGCCCAGAGAGTAAGAAGGGGAGCTCTCAACAGAGATTAAACCTAAAAAGTCGAACTCAATAGTCGGTTCATGGTTTATGATTCCAACCATCCAGTCCAGCACAAGTGTTAAGTTATTACACTATCCAAGAAAAGTTGCCATCGCGAGCGAACAGATAGATACCGAACGAATCTACGGTTAACATTTTTTTGAATAATTTTCTTCCTGGTTATTTTGCTTCAACTCGTTCAGCAGCAGTAGCAGCGTTTTTGATCGACCAAAGTTGTCTTTTCGTCGACTTGCTGCAATCATCTTGGCAAACATAATCGCTGTTGGTGTGTTGCAAGAAGGCTTCTTAACTTCGTCCTGGCCAACATAGCAGTATTGCAAATCAACTGCAGCCTTCGGTTCGACAGGTTCTCTTTTCCGCTTTTTTGGTGTGTATCGAAAGCATCTAACAAATTTTACTGTAAACGAGTAAAAGAAACATAGATTTGAAAATATTTAAATTTTCAAAGTGATTTGGTGAATCAGTGTAAATCGATTTAACGGTAAATAAAACACTTTCTATTTTTGCTGCTGTACGGAAGTGTTAGTTCTTTCGTCATAAGAAAGTAAAAAAAAAAACAAATCAATTTAAAAGAAAAAGGATTCGAAAGAGGGTGAGAATATTATTAGTTGCTTTGCAATTTTTTAACTGAAATTTTCAGGTTATATAAAAATCCATTTATCAATACGGTACGGTGTACGGTTTTTTCTTTTAGATAGTTCGGTGTAGCATATTTAGCTTAGTAGACTAAAGTACCACTCATAAAAATATCGCATATATTTATAAATAACTAGATACAATATTTTGAGAAATTGTGTCAACGTTGTTTAAAAATCTCAATATCACAAGAGACTATTTTTTAAATGATAGGTACATATTATAACATATTAGAAATATAACAAGTTCTAAGTATTGCGTCATGTAATGCTTATTGTTGAGTTATCAATACTGAAGTTATATACATAACTTACAAATTTCATTACAATAAATAGGATTTCTATCTAGTTTAATGACAAACTTTATTAATATTAATAAAATAATTCTTTCTTTATTTTCATAAAAACATCACAATTTTACGTAAGTGAAGTGATGAATAATATAAGTTCTACATTCATATTAGTTAATTAATTAAATGTAACTTATAACTAAAATGCTGATTGAATTTAAATCGCCGCCTGTCAGCGGTTTGATGTTATTTAAATTCTAGTACATCAATATATCATACATAAAAAAAGACGGTTCATCACTGACTTTTGTAGCATAGTTTAAGACTTTGTTGTATTACGAGTATTTTACTATTGTTATGAAATTTAGGCTTTCTAGAGCTCGTAATGGATTTTGCCGACAAAAGTTCGTTAATTCACAAATTATAACCTTAATTAACAAAAAACAAAAGATCACAAATTTACACTGGTGATTACTTACTATTCACATATAACACTATTATTCACATAAACAGTAGCTCTATCTACTTTTCAACTTTTCAAGTAGTCTGCTCCACTTCCAAACATTTACTAACTTATTGCGATAAAAATGCTATATTTATACCAATTCTACAGTTTCGTGAGGGTTCTATTCTAATCACATAGAAAATACTAAAGGGTGTTTATTTAGGAGGTTTGTTTTTCCGATAGATGTCGTTTTATTTTATGACAGTTGTTTTGACAGCTCAAAGTGGCATTTCTACTCAGTATTGTTTGGCAAATCATTATGAATAGGTTAACTCCAGAACAACGTTTTCAAATCGTGGAAATTTATTTTCAAAATCAGTGTTCAATTAAAAATGTTTATAGAGCACTTCGTGAATTTTATGGTGCACATAATCGTCCGTCAGAGACCACCATAAAGAACGTAATTACCAAATTTCGGTCTACATTCACTCTTTTGGATGCCAAGCCACCGACAAGAATGAGAAGAGTTCGTACAGAAGAAAATATTGCTGTCGTTGAGGCCAGTGTCGAAGAAAACGACAATTTATCGATTCGTCGTCGTGCTCAGCAAATTGGACTTTGTCCATCGACTTTATGGAAAATTTTACGTAAAGATTTGGGTTTGGTGCCATACAAAATTCAATTGGTGCAAGAATTAAAGCCACACGACCATCGTTTGCGCCGTGAATTCAGTGATTGGTCGTTAAATCAATTGAACGAAGATCCATTTTTTTACCGTAAAATTCTCTTCAGTGATGAGGCGCATTTTTTGTTAAATGGATACGTCAACAAACAAAATTGTCGCATTTGGAGCAAAGATAATCCACACGCCGTTCAAGAATTAGCAATGCATCCTGATAAATGTACTGTTTGGTTCGGTCTATGGGCTGGTGGGATCATTGGTCCATATTTCTTTAAAAATGAGGAAGGACGACGCGTTACCGTGAATGGAAATCGATACAGAACCATGTTAAATGAGTTTTTGTTGTCAAATCTTGAAGATATGGATATGGATGAAATGTGGTTTCAACAAGATGGTGCCACTTGCCATACAGCACGTGAAACAATCGACTTATTGAAAGAAACTTTCAACGACAACATTATTTCGAGAAATGGTCCGGTGAATTGGCCTCCGCGTTCGTGCGATTTGACGCCACTCGATTACTTTTTGTGGGTATACGTGAAGTCATTGGTTTATGTGGATAAACCTCAATCGATTGACGCTTTGGAAACCAATATTCAACGTGTCATTGCTGACATACGCCCTCAAATGCTTGAAAAAGTGCTGGAAAATTGGACCTCCAGAATGACATTTGTGAAAAATAGTCGTGGTAGCCATATGCCAGAAATTGTGTTTAAATGTTAAATGCCAAAAAATTATCTACCAAATAAAATAAAATGTTGGTCATTTCATAATTTTATATGTGTTTTATTCAAAAAAAAAATCGGCAACCTCTTAAAAAAACACCCGTTAGAACACACTGGTATAATCTCCCTATATACAAGTTTATATACGAGTTCCACAGCTATAACTGTAATATACATTTAATATTCTTTAAAATGTAGGCTTTTTAGAGTTCGTAATGGATTTTTCAAATAAAAACACAAAACAAGTTTATTAAAATCACAAATTAAAACTTTAATCAACAACAAGTAAATGTAAAAAAACTTCGTTTTTCGGGTACACACTTTTATATATACGTCGAAACACGCCACACAGTCGTTTATTATTTGGTAATAATCGCCAAAATATCGGTTTTTGAGATCGGGGCTATTTCAATGAATTTTCTTTTTTCCACGCTTCACACGCTCCACACGCGACTCACGACACGCGTCAAAAGCGGGGTATGATAAAGGGCCCCTGACATTGAGCCGCTCACAAAACTTCAGCCCTCTAGGTCGTGCGAAAGGTGGTTAAAGAGTACCTCAAAGAAGTCAACACGCGACACGCGTCATACTCGGAACATAAAACACTCTACTTATACACTCACAAAATTTCAGTTGTCCAGGTCATGTGGTAGTTAGTTAAAAAGGACCTCAAAGAAGTCACAAAAAAATAAAAACAACCCATCACATGTGCCATACGCGCCACGCGACATAAAAAATGCTATTTTGGACTTAGACACTCACAAAATTTCAGCTCACTAGGTATAATCAAAATGGATCAATTACTCAACTTTTACCTAAAACACTTATATTTCACTACTATTCACTTAGGTGGTAGCTCCCAGTACTTTTCAACTATTCTGGTCATATTGTAACTTACTAATTCACTAACTTACCGCCAAAAAAACATGGTATATATTTATACCAAATCTACAATTTCGAGAAGGTCCTAATGTTTTCTACTGTATTCTATTCAAACAACCTACAGTGTACCAAATCATACTGGTGCAATCTGCTTATATACAATTTATCATACAGTTTGTTTCACACGTATAACTGTTATATTAAATTTATAAACAACGGTATTACTGAGCCTAATTGTATGCAAATTCTTAGTACTTATACAATACAATGCAATGCTTATTCTTATATACGAGTATATATAGTGCGATAAAAGATTTATATTTATATTTTTTTGTAACAAAATACAAGTTCCTTTACATGGGGAACATATAACTTTTATACATAATATAATTGAGCCTAACTTTTCTATACAATATTACTGAGCATAAATATATGCCATGCGTTTTGGTAATTTCCTTATTTTAATACAATTAAATACAATGCTTATTCTTATTCGACTATGTAGAGTGTTATAAAAGATTTATATTTAGATTTTCCCAACAATATATAAATATGATATAACATATACTATAAGAATAAGTACATAACTGCGTAGACATTATCAAACACATCAACATAATATATTTTGTGCAATTATACAGGGCCATACTTGTATATTTTATTTGCATAATAATAAATAAATCCTGTTGGCAATTTTTTTCTATATTCTAACGCTATTGGTGTATATATTTAAGTATTTATTTCAATTATTTATTCCATTTAGTATATGAATAATATATTTGCCGCTAACTGGTCTTGGCTGCAGTACCTACATGTGAATTCCCAAAGGATATGGCATCTTAAATAATGTCGTAAGGTTTCTATTTCCCCTAAATTGCACACTGAAGAGAGCATTGATAAACGTTTCCCAAATCTATTACCATTCAGATTTATAAGATCACATCTTGTCCTTAATATCCACATTTTTTTGTCAAAGTTGTCTTCGGGGTATACTGTGATAAGATGATTATAAATTCTGACTTGGCTTTCAATACTCCTTCTTTGCATTTCCTAATTTTTCATTATTTGATTTGATTATTTGATTTAATATCCCATCCTCCTGCTGAAAAACTACCAATTTTCCAACTCAGGCCATCTTGTGCTCCAAACTTGTACTCAGTTCTTCAGACCAAAATATTGTTTAAGGATTCTTAGTGATAGTTAATATAGATAAACTTTGTTCGTCGTATGAATATTGTACTTCTAAAATAGGTATACCATAAGTGTTAAGCTATACTGATTCCCGTTTCCAACATTATGACGTACGATGGGGTTGGGAGAAATGAAGGTAGTTTTAAATATCGTTTTATAAAGAACACACAGTTGCAGTTTATTTATTTTTCCAACGCATTTTTATCCTCATAACGACGCTGCATATGACTGGATAGTGCATACTTACTGCTATACACAGTCTCTATTTGGATTTTACGGCTATATTCTTTATAATCAAAAAAATATTTTCAAGTAGAGTTGACGCTATTTTGTGCCGTGAAATTAATTCTTTCGCCATATATTCGGTTGTTTGGCAGAACACCTTAATAAACATATAAACATATATATAATACATTTTTTTTACCATTTTTTTTTGGAGAGTTTTCTCCCATTTCTGAACACCAAAACTTCAGATTAATTTAAATTTATTTCCATATTCCATAAATCACAGTTTAATGCAGTAGTTGTATATATACACTGCACTAACCACTAGGCCACGAGAAGCTAAGCCTTGGACCGCAACGGTCTGTCGCGCCGAATATTATTATTATTGGCTTAAAAACCACCTCTTAAAAAATAATCATGCAGGCCATTTAAGAAAAGGCAAACAGTAATGGGGATAATAGGCAACCCTGTTTGACTCCAATTAGTGTCTCAAAACACGTTCTAAGTCTTCTACTACTGTCCTTATTGCTGATTTAGAAGTTGTAGAAGTTGTCTATTAGGTTTACATTATTGGTAAATAGTCCTAATTTATTGCAACAAAATGCATTTCTATATTGTTATTTGAAAAACTGAAATTACATATTAAAATGTTGAAGAGAACAAAAGTTTTTAACGTTGTGAGTCCAATTTTTTAAGTACTTTTTAAATTAAGTGTGCAATATTTAACATAAAAATCAAACGGTTGGTATAGTTAGATTTTTTAAGTCCGGGAAACATTATGTAAAGGCTGCGAAATCTGCGAACCCGGTTCAAACTTTGCACACATAGGTATCTCCTTTTAGAGAACTTACATGAAAAATTTTAATTTTTAAATTCTGAACGGTGAACGGTGAACGGTATATTAACTTCGCGCGTCTGACTGGCTGGCTGGCAGACAGGCACACAAAATCTTGTGATCAATTTTTAACCCACTTCCTAATGCCAGATTTTCTTGAAACTTTGCACACATGTGTATCTCCCATGACAACACTTTCTATTTCTTTCGTGGTCGGTGGGCTCCCATATAAATTTTTTACAAAATGTACCCGATTTTCATCAAATTTTATGTACAACACATTCTGTAAAAACTTGGTCGTGATCGGGCCCCGGGGTCGGGGCACCCATACAAATTTTATAAAAAAGTACCCGATTTTCTTCACATTTTAAACACATGTGTATGTCCGATGGACAAAACTTTCTTGTAAATTTTTGGAGTGAGGCCCGAAAGGGTCCATACAAATTTTACAAAAATTAGCCCGATTTCTTCAAATTTTAAGCATATGTGTATCTTCAATGGAAAAATCTTTTTGTACAATTTGGAAACACTTTTTGTAAAAAATTTGGAGTGATCAGAATAAGGGGGCTCCCAAATTTTTTTTTCAATGTTACCCGATTTTATTCAAACTTTAAACACTGTGTATCAAGTATAGAATTTACACGAAAAATTTTAATTTTTATTGGTTGTTTTATTATGGGTTGTTTTTAATTTATAATGTGCACACGCTTAAGGGGTGTTTGCACCCTTATAATGCTTAGCACAGCTCGGTAATTGAGGAGAGCGAATAGTGAGATGTGTATGCACACATGTCTTGAATGACTGTAGAAGTGTAGATCATAAAATTGCGAAACCACAAAGTCGGGCAACTCATTCCACATAATTATTGTGCGACTAAAAAGGGAATCTCTAGATTTCTGAATTCTGTCGAGTAGATGTAATTAGGTCTTGGGAGCACCTGCCCAGACAATACAGTTGTATTCAAGTTTAGGACGAATATATGCCTTGAAAAAAGTAGCCAGATTTGAAGGAGTGAAGAACATCTTGCACTGTTTTAGGAAACCTAAACATTTCGCAGGATTCTTGGCGATGGTAAATATGTGGTCGTTCCAACGAAGCTTGTTATTAACGCACATACCGAGAATTGCGACTTTTTCAGTTTCTTTGCTGCAAGATCCATTCATGGATAAAGGTTGGGGGTTTAAATTACGCTTAGACGACAGAAGACAGCATTGTGTGTTGGAAGCTTTAAATTCTATTCTATTGTGTAGTTCCCACCTTGTTATCCTGTCAAGGTCAGAATTTTTAACGAGCTTCACATACGTTGTTGTTCAAGTTCCACTTGCGATGAAGAGGAGCGTGCAGAAAACGCGAACTCATATAAAAAGCTAAGAGTGCTGTCGTCAGCGAAAAATGAATTGGATTGGATTCTAAATGATTGGATCAAATGAGAAAGAGTGTCGGAGACAAAACAGAGCCTTGGGGAGCACCGGCGTTTATGCGGTAAACACTGGGTTTGAAACCGTCTCATACGACCTGTATTGAATGGTCAGAAATTTATTTCCTAGTCCAAACAAGCAGGGTCTTATCAAAACTATAGATATTGATTTTTGATAAAAGAGCTTGATGCCAGACTCTGTCAAATGCCTTGGAAATATTGGTGTTTCCTGGGACTCGAACTAAATACCCCCTGCACAGAAATGCACTTAACCACTGAGCCACGGCGCCCAACACAACAACTTTATTGAATAGACTGGTTCCACATTTCGGTGAGATATGCCATCAGATCAGCTGTAGAACGTTGCCTTCGAAAACAGTACTGCTGGTCGCTAAGGATTTCACGTGATTCAAGGTATTGCATAAGCTTACGATTGATCAGCGTTTCCATGACTTTAAAAATTATAGATGTAAGGGATATGGGTCTGTACGAGGAACAGATGACGGTTCGCCTTTTTTAGGAACAGGCTGGACAAAGGCTGTTTTCCAATTCTTAGGAAGACCCCAGAAGGATAAAGGAAATGGAAAAGCGCACGCAGTAGCACTGCCAACGTCGAAGAACACTTCTTCAAAACTATAGCAGGAATACCATCTGTACCCAGTAGATTTATGGATGTTGTGATCATTTAATACTCTAGCTACTTGATGAGTACGATAGTAGATTTGTAACATAGAGGATTCGACTCAAGAAAGTACAGGCGGCGATAACGCGCCATCTGGTATCGTTGAAATAGCTGCGAAATGTGAAGCAATCAGATTGGCATTGTCTATAGGGCTGGCAGTGGGAATGGCATTCTGAATGAGCGTTAGAATTGAAGACGAGTCAGTATTTTTAATTTGATTCACGAATGACCAAAAATTCTTACTATCTTTGGGATATTGATCCGAAAAAAAATGGATGTGTGGCTACAACACGACTTTCTTTTACGGATGGAGCCGGAATCTTCAGTAAATGTATATTACATTTTTTTATTTTTTTGTTTAATTTTTTTTTTAAATTTCCATTGCACTTAAAAGATTTCTTATAAGCGCTATACTTTTTGAGATATTTGCAAAAACTAGAAAAACTGCCCAAATAAACTACCACTTCCGGTTGGCCGATTCCCGCCAAAATCAACTGGGACCTAAAAATGTATGTAAAAACCTTAAATATGAATTCTTATCCTAATCATTTCAGCCGTCTGGACTGTAGAGTGGACACAGACATAGATTTTTTTCTACTTTTTCTGACTCAGGAGATAGGATCTGCAAAAATCTTGAGCTCGAAAATGTTCATGATTACTATATGTACTTCCTTTTACTTTATAAAAGAGAGTAAAGGGCGTCCTGCTGTATAAATTATTTCACATATCTGCCTTTGTTAATAAATAAATAACTTTTTTAAATCATTTATTTTCTCCATTATAAATAAATAAGCCATTCATTATAACTGGCGAAACAGTTGTATTTGTAGAGATTGTGTGAGCATACGATCGTAAGAATGAATGACACTCTGACGATTTGATAAGAATTATTGACATGACACATGATGTGAGCAGTAGCAGATGTGACCTCAGAGCAATATGGAACGTGAACAGTAGCCTTGGATGACATATAATATCCACACACGTAACTACACTTCTGCATACATTCCTACCTATGACAAGCCATCATCTTCTTCTGTATTCCAAGCATCTCATTTCGAATGGAGAATGTGTCATAAATACTCGACTGGAATTTCATATTGACTTCTCTGGTTTCAAGCTTTCAAACTTCTTACTTTTCAAAAACCAGTAAATAAATTCCATGACACATCTGATAGTACCTACTTCCCCATGAAGCATATTATGCTTTTGACGCTTTGACATCTACCTATTGAAACTCGAGCTCGCATACATTCGTTCCAATAATATGCAAAGTGCTCTCAATCTCAACAGCAGCACATCCATCCAAGTTAAAATACGATACAGTATACATGTCATGTACTCGTATATGCAATTACATATGTGTGTATCCACGGGCATTGGGTGCATGTATTATATTGGATAATTTTCTGCATCAAATAATTATGTTATATATGAAATGCAAATTAAATTACGTTCCCTCTCTTTCTCTCTAAGTGCACACGAATCGGGTTTTCTTTTTCAAGACGAACAACCTTCGAAAAATAGTTGTTTGTTGATCCTGAGCGAGTTTTAAATTTTTAACTTAACTTTTAATTAATTCGAAAGCCCTATTCATTTCATTAATACGCGGATATGTTGACGAAAGGCATTTTGGTCTGGTTGTCTAATTTTGGGACACTTTTGACACACATTCATGGTATAAAATTTGTGTGTTTGTTTTTTGTAGTTATGGTGTGATCTCAGAATGGATCTCAGCAACATACGTGGGCTGAGAACGAATTCTTTCGCTGTGTTTAACTGTTTCCACAAGCCAGCAATTCTGGCACTTAGTGAAACGCAGGTATTTGATAATTCTGATGCATCGGAATTTAATCTGCCTTGGTGCCATTATATTTCTCTTGATGAGGTCTCGCAATCTATGTCCGGCGTTATGTGGCGTTTCAGCTTTTTCCGCAATTTAGCCAAAGTTCCAATCCGGAATTCAATTTCATTTGGCTCAAAGTAAAGGTACATGAGCGCAGCATCTACTACTGTTTCCTTTACAGAAGCCCCCACTTAGATAGTGTTTCAACTCAGAGCGAGTTTGATGCACTGTCTAATTCAATCTTAAGAATTGACACAAAACATCGTAAAAATGAAATCGCCATTGCGGGCGATTTCAATGTACACAATTCTGGGTGGCTTCGCCATTCTGGCCAGACAACACCCGAAGGAAGGTGTGTTGAGTTATTCGCTGAGTTTAATAACCTTACTCAGCTTGTAAATGAGCATACACGAATACCTGACATTGCAAATCACTCCGCAAACACCCTTGACTTGTTCCTTACCTCCTGATAAATACTCCGTCGATGTATTATCGCCTCTAGGCTCGTCAGACCATTGAGTAGTATCAGCTAAATTCTCGTTAATAAACCTCGTAGTTAGAGAAAAAACTCCCAAAAAAACAGTATGGCAATACGAGAAAGCAATTGGGACGGCCTTAAAACTTCTTTAGGAGAATTAACTGGTCGCTATTGTTTCGCGATAGCAACGTGGATGCCGCCGCTGATGCAATCCCAAACATCATTCTTATTGGTATGAGAAAGTTTATCCCTTTCAGG
This sequence comes from Nephrocerus scutellatus, assembly GCA_947095585.1. Classification (NCBI taxonomy): domain Eukaryota; kingdom Metazoa; phylum Arthropoda; class Insecta; order Diptera; family Pipunculidae; genus Nephrocerus; species Nephrocerus scutellatus. The sequence continues at coordinate 19,770,437 of OX352762.1, read as the reverse complement.
AATAAGTCTATCAAACCAAATGAAGATGGATGGTATGACTCGAGCTGTAAAGAAGCTTCTAGGTTTAGAGAGGTATGCTTTCGGTTTTTCAAAGCAAACCCTACCGAGGAAAACCGAATAAATTTAAACGAGCCAGAAATGATTGCAATGCCCATTTTCGGCGAGTGAAATTCACCTACGAGCAAAAATTGAGGCAAAAAATACTACAATGTCCCAAAGGTAGTAAAAATTTCTGGTCTTTCGTGAAAAGAATCAAAAAATACAGCCTCGACGTCGATTCCAACGCTAATTTTTAACGACATTCCAGTTGTCAGCTCTGAAGACAAGGCCAAACTGTTTGCTGCGCATTTTGCAGCTAGCTCCACGCTTTCAGATTGTGCATTGCTGCCTCCTGCACCTCAGAGTATTGAACACTCTATCGGACAGATATTCATTCGTACTCGTGCAGTTGCTAGAGTTTTAAACGATCTCAACACTCACAAATCCACTGAGCCAGATGGTATTTCCCCAATAGTGAAGAGGTATTCTTCCAAGCTGGCATTACCGTTGCGTAAGCTTTTTCATCTATCCTATTTTTCTGGACTCTTCTCGAGAAGCTGGAAAATAAGCCTTTGTCAAGGCCATACCAAAAAGAGGTGAGCCGTCGTCTCCTTCTTCGTACCGTCCCATACCACCAGGGTCATGGAAACGCTTCTCAATTTTCCGCTCAAGAAATATCTTAAAACCAAAGAAATCCTTAGTGACCGGCAGTATGGATTTCGTGGGCAACGTTCTACTGGTAATTTGGTGGTATATTTCACCCAACAGTGGAACTGGTCTTTGCATCAATTTGGAGAAAGCAAAGCTGTTGCACTCGATATTTCTAAGGCATTTGACAGAGTTTGGCATCAAGCTCTTTTGCACAAAATGCGTGGTTATGGAGTCGATGATAAACTGCTATACTTCATCTTTTGGACCGCTTAATTCAAGTTGTATTGGATGGTTTCAAGTCTAAAGTTCATTACTTAAATGCTGGCGTTCCCCATGGCTCTGTTTTGTCCCCGAATCTCTTCCTCATTTTTATTTGTCTCTTATTTGTGACTTTCAATTCACTCTTTCACTGACGACAGCACTCTCAGCTTATCGTATAAGTTTGAGGAACGTCCTTCCACTTCTCATGTGGAACTTATACAACAACGTATGTCAAGTACGTTAAATTCTGACCTAGACAGCATAATACAATGGGTAGAAAACAATCGAGTAGAATTTAACGCTTCCAAAACCCAATGCTATCTCCTGTCGTTTAAGCGAATCCCAAATCCCATGCCAATATCCATAAATGACACTTGCATAGAGGAAACTGAAAATCTCGCAATTCTCGGTATGTGCGTTAATGACAAGCTTCGTTGGAATGACCACATATTTACCATCGCCAAAAATGCTGCGAAATGTTTAGCTTTTCTAACCCGGTGCAAGAAATATTTCACTCCCTCTGATCTGGCTACTATCTACAAGGCTTTTATACGCCCTAAGCTTGAGTACAATTGTCATATTTGGTCTGGTGCGCCTAAAACCACCTTGCATCAACTAGATAGAGTATAAAACCTTGCGATAGAACTTATCGGTGACGAAAACATTGCGAAATCAATAGATTCGCTTGAGCACCGCAGAAATGTCTCCTCTGGTCACTGTTTTATCGCTTCTTCCACCAGCGGTGCTCAAGAGAAATAGCCAGTTGCATGGCACCTCTTCTTGAATTCAACCGCAATACTCATGGCGCTCTAAATGCATATCAATTTACCCTTAAGACCTTCGTGAGTTGATAGTACGTACCAGCAGTGTGTCTGAACAGCTGATGAACTGATGGAGTTTGCAGCATTATGACGTTTTGTGGTTATTTTCGGTTATTTCTTTGGACGTACAGTTAAGTTCAGGGTTTCGTTCTTCAGCCGTACAACACGTATGTGGAATGCTCTGCCAAGCTCTGTCTTTCCACATCACTATGATCCACATCAGGCATTCAAGACACAAGCTCATAGACATCTCCTCTCCTCTTCTCCTTTTTCTTAACGCCCACGCTGTGCCAAGCATATAGCCGAACATAATAAGGGTGCGAACCCCTTTTCGCGTGCGCAAATTATAAAAAAAAAACATGATGCTTAGGTTGCAAGGACGAAAGCTACTACGTATGCAAACGATTTGGTGATGCTTTTGTCAGGATGATACCCTTCTGTGATTAGTGAAGTCATAGAAAGGGCTCTAAGCAAGGTTAGCGCCTAGGCGACGCGACCATCTGTGGCCTGGAAGTGTACTCAGGCAGAACTGAAATGGTAATTTTCACCGCTAACTCTAAAATAGACAGAAAACTCAGCTGAAAGTCCAATGTACAATTTAGAGCTAGTACTGTTCTAAATGCTAGCAACAAAACTACTCGTAAGAAATGGGGACTGCAGCCGAGGATGGATTTATGGCTGTACACAGCAGTGGTACGCCATATTCTTACTTATGGAGCGCTGGTCTGGTGGCCGGCGATTAACAAAAAGTACAATGCCAGCAAGCTAAGTCGATTATAATGATCAGCTACTGTTGGTATAACTGCAGCACTACGTTCCTCTTAACACAATCCTAAATTTATTTCCTCCGGACCTATTTATTAAATACGTTGCGACGCACAGCGGGCTCCGTCTCAGAGAATCTGAGTAGTTTGTCACCAAACTGTAGGGACACTGCGATATAATGCAGTTGTTACCAAAGCATATGTAACAATCTTACCGGACTATTGCACTCCTAAATTGTACTTCAGTCCTAGTTTTGCCTTGAGTTTCCGACTAGAGAAAGTGGGAATGACGTCGGGTATCGGGACTTTTTGACGTAACTCTATTCACCAATGAAGTCGCCTATTCTTAGAAAACTTTAATACTTCAAGGTCCTAAAAGCTACCTAACTCTGCTAGTATTTTTCAGACGGAATTCCTAGCAATTAGGGAGGCATGCAGGGCTCTAGCTCACAGGAATGCAGTAGCTGGAATGGTTAGCATATGCGTAGACAGCCAATCTTTAATCAAAGCCAGATCAAAACTCGAAATATAGCAGGCAGTGCCAAGCTGAGCTGGCTTTGCTAAGCCATAGCATAGACTTAACCCTAGTATGGCTGCCAGACACAGCAATGTTGACGGCAATGAGAAAGCAGCCGTGATACTGGCGAAGAAGGGCGTCAATTCAAATCTACCGGAAAGATATTTCCAGAGTCGTTGCCATAATCACACGCCATTGGCCAGTGGGCAGCCACGCAGCCAAACTGGGAATACCGCATAATACCTTTTACAGGAGTTGCAGATGGATGGTAATGAGAAAAAAACTCTTATTCATTTACTCTGCAAATGTCGAGACCTGGCGGGCTTTTGACTTCGCCAAGTGAGTAAACCTTTCTTTGCCAAGCAGAATGAGCTTTCGGAGTGCGGGGGATCACCGATTTGATCTTGCACCTGAATGCTACTGGTTGTATATAATCAATGCAGTAACCTATCAAGTCATTAGGTCTGCCAAGGACTCTTTGGTTGCAAAACGGCGCACTCAAACGCTATTTGAAAGCGGCGACGACCACCACTCTACCCATCTACCATTGTCTTATATGGTAGGTAGCTGGGTAAAGTGGTGCTTATATATGGATCCGAGACTTAGGTGCTAAGCCAAAGCATTCTAACCTTCAAGTCGAGTTCGAGAAGTGAGCCTTACGAATAATTGTTGGCCCATTATGTCAGAAAGGACGATTTCGGAGAATTAATATAAGAAAAGCCCTATTTGGTATGTCTGTTTGTCTGTAACGCTAATGTGAAAGTCACCATTGTGAATAACACCAAAGAGGTGCATAATTTCATACATACGTGCTGCTGGTCGAGATATTTACGAAAATGTGTATGTGTCCGATTTGGCTTGTATTCATACCATATGCTCGCTTGATGCTTCGATAAGTTTATCTTTTTAAGACTCGGTAGGTGTCGCTGCAGTCGATATATTAACAAAAATGTATATTTATTTTTGTCAGTAACGAGTTCGAATCTCGGAATTTGGTTTTTCTTGGGGGGGGTTTCGTAGTCAGCAGTCCCCGGGTAAGCCCGTGGTTATTAGATAGTCCATAACAATGAGATCTACAAACGATGGCAAGTTCTTGAAGAGAATTAAGCTCGGTAGGCTCTCGATAGGATCAGCGACGACGATACTGCTCGGTAACACATTTGCGGTTAGCTGGCTTTATCTGTCAAACGATTAGTAAATTCAAATTAGTGCAGATTGTTTCGACGACCTTACTCTGTAAAAATTACGGTCGGTCTATACGCGATAACAAAACGGCACTGTGTATCACATATACAGATATAATTTAATGATAAGGGTTCCGATAAAACCTAATCTTAGAGATAAACTCATCCCTTATAATGATGAAGAAAAATCCGAAAAAATTGTCTTTTACGTTCTTCTTACATAAGCATCAAAGGCTCCGTAGCAAATTGGTTTAATTTAAATTTATAATCCAACTGCTGTAACCGCAGAGCAGTCTCCGTTTAATTGTATTCATCCTTTTGCGGGTTGCATCCGCAAAAAAGAAAAACAAGTTCACTCGGCACTTGAGGTTGAGACTTGAGAGTCATCTACATTTCGAGCGTCTCTTCAGTGTACTCTTGTTAGGCAGCGAAATAAAACGAAAGTGCCTCTGTGTAATTATTATCCCAGAGAACTGAGCAAAACCTCAGCAATCTTCATTCCATGAACTGAATGGCAATTATTGTGTCTCCTTTTGAAATGTCCTTTTTATTCCAATTTCCATTTATTGTAGCGCGATTGGCTTATATCTCTATATACTCATATCTGAAATCTTTTTATCAGAAATAAATGCATTTAATATCTTATCTTATTTGAAATAATTCTGAAACGTTGACTTATCAGATATGTATATTTTTTCTAGTAAGCAACTGCCTACTTGTACAGTTGTGAGATATTTAATGAAAACATCAATCCGTTTCGTGTGGTGCGTCGTTGTGAATGCCCTAAAATTGCAAAAATTCTATACTACTTCCATCCAAGCGATGTCAATATAGGAATCCTTGCAAAAACCCAATGGAAAATGAGTAGGACGCTTGCCATGCACAATTTTCGATGGAAAAGATCCTCCAATAAAATGCCACTTGAAGCACATGACCCAGATCCGGTATGAAGTTGTGAATTTTATCCGACGCTCATCGCAGTCTCTAAGATAAGTTCAAAAAAGAACCTATTAAAGCCATATAGCGTGATAGAGTGCGATAAACAAACACCAAGGACGAGTCATGCGATGACGAAAATAATAATTGTATCTTTTGTGTTTGTGAGTTGATAGTACGTGCCAGCAGTGTGTCTGAACAGTTGATGAACTGATGGAGTTGGCAGCATTATGACAGGATTCCCTCATTTATGCGTTTTGTGGTTATTTTCGGAAAAAATAACATCATTTGCGGAAGTGTACGTGTGAGTTCATTGGGTGATATCCCATCCAGTGGACAAATCGCTCCTTTATTTGCTTTTTTATTCGACATCTTACGAAAGTACTAGTATATGAGGGGATACAAAATTAAGTATGATGTTACACACGGCTGAAATGAATACTTCTTACAATTAACTAATTGATCTTTGGAAAGATCTAAGGGAAGGAGGAGTGATAATATAGGAAGTTGAAACACACGTGCTTATAATGAATAATAAATTTCGTTTTAATAATATTACAAAAACCTTATATTCCATTTACATGCTATCTTGTTCAATGTTTTCATAATCTTCCAATTGGACTTTATACTAATTTTTTTATTTTTTTTATAATTTATTTTTATTTATTTATTTACCAAACGTGAACCTTAATAAGTAAATTACTTACTGCCTATATTAGTAAACTAGTAAATTATCCTACGCGGACTTACACTACTTTCAATAATTTTTCTTTTGCTTGCTTATCTCTAACATATTTACTTATAAAATATAATATACTAGCTGAAATACCCAGCGTTGCCTGGCTGCCTCCACCACACTGTCCCCACAACACTATCCAAACCCAACTGACCACCAAAACCCTCCAACACCCACTCCTTAAGGTACACCACCCGCCCACCTCACATACATATATCACCTCTATATATCAAATGTACGGCCTTCGAGTCAATCTTATACAAATAATACTTCGCTACTATCCATGTCAACCCCCTTATCATCATCACCTCATTAACTCCCTATGAACATCCACCGCAACCATCTCCACTACATCACAAAGTTTTAGCTATATCGGATGAACGGTCTTCGAGTTAATCGCGAACAGACATACAGACAAAGTTTCATTTTTACATTAAGACTAGCTGTTCACCCCGGTGTTACCTGGGACCCCCACCCTCAAGATATCAAGACTTGTCAAAAGTTAAAACAACAGACGTTGCCCTGCTGCCCCGCCCCCTCCATACTGACCCAACCAAACAGACTCACACAAACTTACTCCTTCCAAACACTTGCCCACACCTCTAAGTCCAACCCCTTCACTGACCCAAAATTGTACTCTATAAAATCGGTCATGTAGTTTCGAAGATTACTTCTTACATACACAAAATCATCATATTTGGCTCTACAACTGGGGTCCAGTCCTGGCCTCCCGCAAAAAGTCTCTCCACTGGTCCCGATTACGAGCCGATGTCATCCAGTTTGGCATCCCTTATTTCTGGGCCTTCTGGTCTACGCCATCTTTCCAGCGTAGCTTTGGCCGGCTTCGCTGTCGTGTTCTATAAATCCTACCGCAAAGGACTTTCCGAGCAGGATCCTCTTCGCTCATGTGAGGTAGGTGTCCAGCCCACTGGAGCCTACCGAGCTTAATTTTCTTCACGATGTCGAAATCGCGGTAACGCTCGTAGACCTCATCATTATAAAGTCTTCGGAATCGTCCTTCCTCACATCAATTCTCCGTAAGACTTTTCTCTCGAACGCGGCTAAGAGGTCAGAATGCTTTTTGCTAAGCACCCAAGTTTCGGATCCATATATATAAATACTGCTATGACCATTATTTTATATACTACAAGCTTAGTTGTTATGGTTAAATTCCTGGATTTGAAGAGTCTTGGCTCGAACTCAAAAGCTTTCCGTGAAAAGTTATTACTGTCGTACGTTTGTCAGACTTTCGCGCGAGGTGGAACACCGTGAAAAACACTTTTGGTTTTACTGGGATTCCAACCATGAACCTCCTGTTCTGAAGCCATGCTCTAATCCACTGAGCCACGGCGCCCACATAAGACTTATATAAAAATACTTATAAACTCAATCCCTACAGATAGCGGTTAGGGTTAAATTTCGACTTCACTACAGTCAAGCCTCGAGTATTTCCTTTTATCTAAGCGCCCCTTGTCTGCGAGGTATTTTTCAGGTACGCTAGGACAGAATATGTTTCTGACAAGTAGTCCAGTGCGTCCATCTACAGAAATGTCTCTACTCACCCATTGTTTTTTTTAAAGTACCCATGATTAGGATAAAATTCTCCCGAAATCAAGTCATTTTCAATAAGGGCTGCCGAGCGAAATAGTTCCTAGCCAGGTTAAGAATTACATTGCCAATTCTTGACACTCCATAAACATCCAGGAGTTTTTTGTTTGACATATAATGCCTTTACTCAGATTGTTCGCTTCTGTAAATATACTCATACGCTCTATGACATTTCCTTTCTAGGGCACGAAGTTTTTCCACATGGACTTATCGTCCACTGGATTCACGATATCTTTCGTGTAAACCGATTGTGATTCTTGGTAATGACTAATCACTGCTGAGCCACCAACCCGGATTGAATCTGAAAAGTAAGCCTAAATGAACTCCAGGGATTCCTGACTTGAGGTCGTCCATGAACTATCCGCTTTTATTAAGTGGTTTTTGTTATAGAGAGAATCTTTCTCAGGCGAGAGGTCTTTGAGACATTTTGTCACAGAAGAGCTTTCAAGACTTCCTTTGCGCCCTCCTCAGTTTCCTTTTTAAATTTCTGAGATGTTCCTTGCAGGAGTCCCAGTCGAGAGACATCCCAGTCCTACTGGCTTTAATAAATGCTTTTCTGCTTGGCTTCTGATAGGTCGCTAAGTCTGCAGATAATCAAGTTGACTTTTGTTTGCCCCTTGATTTTATCACAGGGCATGTAGTGTCAAATGAGCGAATCATGGCGCTTGTTACAGTGTCTATCATGGTATATAGTAACTGGTGGCTTTGGCTTATATTCAGACTTTTATCCAGAATACATGATCTAATCTTCTCAGACTTACTTAAGTATATGACTTTATACCCTTTCAGTCCTAGCGAGATCATCCCCCGTTTTCGCTAATCTAAATAGAAGAGCCGCCGAAGCAGTTTTTAGTATGTTGAAGGATTATTTGAATTATGCTAATCATCTTTCTACTTACGAGGTCCTGGTTTTAGAATTTAAGCTCTACCACCGTCTTATTGACAGCGTTTTCTTCCATAGAGTCCAACAAGTTTTCCTTGTCAGATTCCAGGGTAAAAAGGTTGCCAATCCTCGATACTCGAATCCTCGAAGTTTCGCTGGATCGACTTTTAGCATCTAAGAATAGCTATAGGTCGTTCGGGCAAGAGAGGCCCTCGTTATCGGATTGGCCCGTTTCTTTGCCTTTAACAACTTCGTCGGCTGATATGTTAGGGGGGAGTGAGTTTGGGGTATCTTAAGGTGGTCTTGTTGGTCAGTTGGGTAGGGGCAGTGCAGTGGGGACAGTGTGGTGAGGAAAGTGTGGTGGAGGCAGCCAGGAAACGCTGGGAATTTCAGCTAGTATCTATTTTATAAATAAGCGCGTCGGTCCAAATCGTGTTGAAGGCTTTTTCGATATCCAATAGACAGGCAGCCGTATTATTCTTATCATTCAGATGCCAGTTGAAATCAGAATTCAATTTGATCACAGCGTACACTATGAAGTATTTTCTTTTGAATTCAAGTTGGTTCCGTGGAATAATCTCATTTCCTTTGCACGCGATCTCAAAGGTTTATGGTTAAGTTTCCTGAAAATTACAGTCAGTTCGCTCGGCGTCGTAAAGTATTTATTAGTTTTTTTCACCGGTCACCGGACTTCGACTCGATTTTCTGGCATGTGGCGGCGCCTTGTTGAAATCACATATGTTCTAAGTCAACCTCTTCCAATTTATCCCACAAAATGCTCAGTACACATGGTCCGATAGCAATCTTAATTGACTGGGACGCGTTGCCTGTATCATTGAAGAAGAAGTATGGGCCAATAACCCGTCCGGCATGAAACCTATCAATTTTAACGCAGCCGTTGAGCCAGAAATGAACTTTATCACTGAAGCTACGCTACAGCTGGTGATCGTTCGTCTTCAGTTCTTGGGTTAAAGCGATTTTAGGCAGATACAGTGCCATGAGATTGCGTAAAATCCGGCACAAGCTAGTCACAGACATACCCGATTCCTGAGACCCACACAAAATCGACAAATTTGGGACCTTAATTACACTCGCGGCTGCAGCCGGGATATTCTTGGCACTCTTGCCTTTATTTATGCTGTTAGTAAGGGAACATTATGAAGTGAATATGTTGACTCAATTTTTTAATTAGAAGTTCAATTGTTCGTTAATCTGTAGATAGTGTAGATGAACGACGGCTGAAGATTGGAGTAAGCGCACGTAAAGTTTTTGTAGCTAAACGCGTAATTTGATTAACAATTTGTATAATTTGCACACATTCTTAAAGCGTGTAATTTTGCACAATTAAATGGCAAGTATAGGCGAGTTAAAAAATCTAACAAACCGCAGCTTACTTCTCTTATGGTTAAGAAAATATGGAAAAATGGGCCGTTCCAATTGAAAAGCCCTTTACATACATTACATTATATTAAGTTCGATTTAAGTGCGATGAGCACTAACAATTTGTTCTTTATTGCTGAAATTGCAAAGTACATTTACTGTTTGTAATGAGTTGATAAAAATTGCATTGATTGGCTACTTTTAAAAAAGGTAATTACAGCTTCTTCAGAAAAAAATGGATGATTGAGTGAGGGATGATAGATATAAATTTTTGCTGGTCGGCGATTACACTAATTGCAGTATGTATTATGGAATTGTAGATGATTACAAACTTATCCTTGTATTTTCACTACATTTTGTAGCAGGAACGCTTTACTACCAAACACAAAATACAAATACAAAACAAATTTAAACTCTAATTGAAATTGGTTTTTTTATTTTTCATTTATCTCAATGGTATGTGATACAAAGAAGTTGATTCTCAGCAAATTATCCTATATTTAGTTTCTATGTATTTTCCTTTTTCATTTGTATGCACAAACGAGTGCTGTATTTGTATCCACGCCGTTCGCTTGCCGTTTCATAGAACTAAGCTCTCAGTTTCATCTTCTGTGTCAGAAATTATACTAATGTGATTCAATTTGCATACTATTAGGGGCATCAGCACCGCACAGTGCGTAACGGTGTAGAGAAGCGCTGCTTGAGTTATGTTATGTATTGTCAGATACAAATATAAACGTACATATAGATACATAATTGTCACATAATGACGACAAGCTCATATAAACATTGCTGCTGCTACTTTGTTATCGTTATCGTGATTTGCATGAACATCATTGCAGTAATATATACCTCATCCCCCATCGTAATTAACAGCAGCTTTAATAATAACATTAGGCCTACAAACTCGTATATCTGTAGGGGGTATTACTGATAAACTCAATTGGGATTTGTGTGCCGCTGCATCGTTTACGTACCAAAAGGGATTACATAAATGACAGATACTTATATTATTTATTCGATCCATAATTTTTGCATAGAACATTAAATTATACAAATACCCGATGTGTAAGCGAACCTTTTTGGTAAACGTTAAATGTTACAAAGGTAATAAATTCTCACTGTTCTACTATCGAGATACAATCAGCTCCGATATACGAGTATTGCTGGGAAGCAGCAATTCGCCATTTTTCGAACTCATTCGTGCGGAAACATTTGGTTATAATCAAAAATTACAGCTTAAAGTTGGTAATAAAAATGTACAAAAATATGTTCCACATTTATGGATATTTAAGAAAGACATAAAAAAGGTTCACGAGTTGCGCTTAATAATTACTTACACAGCCATAAGCCATAAATGATTGCGCATTGCCTTTTTTTACTGTAGTACCTACCTAAATAAAAGCATTAAACGCCAGCGTTTAAAATAGCCCATATAAAAAAAACAACCCATAAAAATAAAAAAAATTTCATGTTAATTCTCTAATCGGAGATCCACATACGTGTATATGCAAATTTTGAATAAAATCGGGTTATTTAAAAAAATTAATATGGAATCCCTTCGGCACTTCCAAATTTTTACAAAAAGTGTTATTATCAGAGATTTGAATAAGATCGGGTGAGTTTTAACGCTCGTAGATCTCATCATTATAGAGTCTCCGGAATCGTCCTTCCTCACATGGTTAGTTTAGGTTAAGGTGGCTGTCAGTGAAACTGACACACTTAGACACACTGGTTTATTGTGATACCACACGGACCAGGAAAAATTTCGATCCACCTAGTCGAAGAACCAATTAGAGCTTCGTATGAAGCGTAGGAAACTATCAATGTCAATGTTGATGAGATCATTAGTGTCGTTGTAGAAGAAAGCTTCCATATGGAGTTGACGGTTTTGGGAGAGGGCTGGACAAGCACAGAGAAGCTGGACGATGGTGTCCTCCTCCTCCTCATCCATACAGCTTCTGCAGAAGTCATTAGAGAAGACTCCAAGTGTTGCTGCATGCCTGCCTATGAGACAGTGTCCAGTGATGACACCTACAATAGCACCGATGTGCGATCTTTTTTGAGAGATCATACACTTGGAGCATTTCGGATCCAGCTTGGGCCAGATCTGCTTTGTTGCTATACCTGCCACCGTTTGACCACCTACAGTTAGTTTTTACATTAGCATCCCGCTTTAACAAGAATTTGCATGTAGCGATTGGTATGCCTATGGAACCATATTCAGGTAAGAAGGGTAGTGTAGTTCCTTGCTTGGCAAGTTCGTCAGCCATACAGTTTCCCGGAATGTATGTGCCCCTGCACCCAATACAGGTGAGTATTGAACTGCTCCGCCATCTCCACGAGAGATGATCGGCAGTTAAGTGCTAAAATTGAATTTGTGGAGACCTATTCCAGGGATTTTAGTGCAGCTTGGCTATCCGAGAATATACAAAAGACAAGGCTTCAATGATCGCCATAATTTCAGCCTGCAAAACACTACAGTGATTTGAAAGACAAAAAGAGAGGGTAAGATTTAGCTTTTTTGAGAAAACACCTACGCCGACTCCGTCATTAGGTTAGGTACGAAAACAACGTTTATTTCCCTCCATTAAACTGGAATATGGACCAGATCGAGATATCTATTTAGAATTGTTTCCAACAAAGGAAGGATAATATCCGAAGTCCTTTGCAGCTCGGCTAGAATTATGCTATTAGGTCCTGCAGATTTGCGTGGTTTGAAGCTTTGTAGCGCCCAAAGCAGTTTGTCCTTATTTATCAGATCATTGGAGATAGTTGAACGAGTGTCTGCCCTGTCAAGGCTGACATTACTTAACACATGGGAGCTTCCCTTGAAGTGGGTATCTATCTATCTATCCTTCCTTACTTGCTCACTTGCCTGCTCGATCTAGATGAAAGCTTCCTTCGCAGCTCTTGGGTTTCTACCAACGATGTCAATTTTGTCTCTGTAAGCCAGTATCTGAATGGAGTTATAGATGATTGATCCTCTCGCCGTTATATCAGAGTCTCGGATCACTTTCTCCAACGCCAGGTTGAATAGGATGCAGGCCAGTCCTTCCGATTGTCGGAGCCCTTAATACTCGTAGATGTTGAATGGACTTGATAGTGATCCAGATATTTTTACTTGGCTTATAACATTGGTCGTAGTCAACCTACATTAGTCGTGTCAGTTTATTTGGGATGCCGAATTCTCTTATGTCTTTATAAAGTTCTACTCTGGCCATGCTATCATAGGCGGCTTTAAAGTCTATAAAAAGATTGTGTAGGGAGTTTTGAAATTTTAGACAATCATCTTCCTGTTATATTAATCTTCGCGTCCCCGCCTGCTATGTTGCTCGGTACGCAACATTCTTACGTTCAGTCGCTGGCTTACATTCGACATCATACCTGTCCAAATATAATACTGATAAAGGGTGTTTTTTTAGGAGGTTTGTTTTTCCGATAGATGTCGTTTTATTTTATGACAGTTGTTTTGACAGCTCAAAGTGGCATTTCTACTCAGTATTGTTTGGCAAATCATTATGAATAGGTTAACTCCAGAACAACGTTTTCAAATCGTGGAAATTTATTTTCAAAATCAGTGTTCAATTAAAAATGTTTATAGAGCACTTCGTGAATTTTATGGTGCACATAATCGTCCGTCAGAGACCACCATAAAGAACGTAATTACCAAATTTCGGTCTACATTCACTCTTTTGGATGCCAAGCCACCGACAAGAATGAGAAGAGTTCGTACAGAAGAAAATATTGCTGTCGTTGAGGCCAGTGTCGAAGAAAACGACAATTTATCGATTCGTCGTCGTGCTCAGCAAATTGGACTTTGTCCATCGACTTTATGGAAAATTTTACGTAAAGATTTGGGTTTGGTGCCATACAAAATTCAATTGGTGCAAGAATTAAAGCCACACGACCATCGTTTGCGCCGTGAATTCAGTGATTGGTCGTTAAATCAATTGAACGAAGATCCATTTTTTTACCGTAAAATTCTCTTCAGTGATGAGGCGCATTTTTTGTTAAATGGATACGTCAACAAACAAAATTGTCGCATTTGGAGCAAAGATAATCCACACGCCGTTCAAGAATTACCAATGCATCCTGATAAATGTACTGTTTGGTGCGGTCTATGGGCTGGTGGGATCATCGGTCCATATTTCTTTAAAAATGAGGAAGGACGACGCGTTACCGTGAATGGAAATCGATACAGAACCATGTTAAATGAGTTTTTGTTGTCAAATCTTGAAGATATGGATATGGATGAAATGTGGTTTCAACAAGATGGTGCCACTTGCCATACAGCACGTGAAACAATCGACTTATTGAAAGAAACTTTTAACGACAACATTATTTCGAGAAATGGTCCGGTGAATTGGCCTCCGCGTTCGTGCGATTTGACGCCACTCGATTACTTTTTGTGGGGATACGTGAAGTCATTGGTTTATGTGGATAAACCTCAATCGATTGACGCTTTGGAAACCAATATTCAACGTGTCATTGCTGACATACGCCCTCAAATGCTTGAAAAAGTGCTGGAAAATTGGACCTCCAGAATGACATTTGTGAAAAATAGTCGTGGTAGCCATATGCCAGAAATTGTGTTTAAATGTTAAATGCCAAAAAATTATCTACCAAATAAAAAAAAATTTCATTCATTTCATTTCATAATTTTATATGTGTTTTATTCAAAAAAAAAATCGGCAACCTCTTAAAAAAACACCCGTTATAACAGCAATTCAGAAGATGCGGTGGACGACTACTGCCTAAGATGGAGTCAGCAATATTAATGACAGTATTCCTAACGCGTGTGCATTTCTCTTCTACGCCCGACATCTCAGCCCCAGGACTTACTCTCCCTGCATTTAGGACGTAGTTGTTTCTGGTCTATTCGTTGCAGGGCAGCCATGTTGACTCGAATCTGATTCGCGGATGTTGTCTTTCGTGATGATGCAATCCGCGCTTGGAGCCCCCATACCAACACCTCGGCACCTCGGTACGTTCGTACCGTCATCAGGTTCGGGTTGTGGCGGCAGTTTATCAACACGTGGTCTATCTGGTTGCGAGTGACTCCATCAGAAGATACCTAGGTGGCTTTGTGTATATTTTTACATGCAAACCTTGTACTCGCAACGACCAAATTATTGCTTGCTGTCATCTCTCGTTTACTCGTTGTCCATTTTTTATTCTTTTTTTCTTTAGTGTTCTCGTGTAAAAGAATCAACAACTTGAACATTGAACAGGTAAAGTGACAATTAAAATCAATTCTGGTGGTGAGGTTTCTAACTAAAAGCAGAATAGAATTATTTCATTTCTACAAAAAGCTGGAATAAAATTATTCCAAAGGCATTGTATTGTTGTTATTATTCCTATTCCGGTACCAATAAAATGCAGACTATAAAAGTTGTGACGGAATATTATATCTTTGCGACTAGCCGAAGAAATAAATTCTTCGAAAGAGTATTTTTATCAAAATAGCATTAGTGTTGGCCATCTGTTTCTTAAACGCATACTGGAACATTTAAAAATATTGCACTTATCCTATACTAGTATATTAATAAACATTTTTATTAAATTTACTTGCTGTCAAATCTATGAGGAGCTGTCACTTTTTTAGTGTGTGGTTTTCTGACACTTTTTCATTTTTGATGACATTTTGGCAGCTTTGCCTTTACCGGCCTAAATAAAATGTGCAAGCATTTTCAAACAATGACATTTCGTTATAATTAAGTCGTCTAACTGATATTGAGGAAAGCGCAGATGAATGTAGTAAAAATGTAATGCGATAAAAAATAAATAAATTAGAAAATCCTACAAGCTTAGTCTTAGTTAGACTGCTTGCCACTGTAACAGGTGTAGTAAATTGCATTTACAGCTGCCCCAGAACGCACATACACCAATTTATCTTGTCCAGGCAACTATAAACCAACCATGTGCACCATGTGGACCGGGCAGGAAAATAATGGCTGTATTCCCCAAATGTCTTGCCACTATATTACTGAACTATCGTCGTATGTCGTGTTTGTTTGACGTATTTTTTTTAAGTGCATTATAAACGACCCGAGTAAGATTTTAATTGTTTTCCATCTTTTAAAACACATGCAGAATTAAAGGCGAATTCCGGCTGCATATACTTAATGGATTCAGTAAATTAGTTATAGCCAAGACTTAATAATAATTTAATTGCCTAAAAATTCTTGAATTTATGTAAGCATCCACAGAAGTTATTTATTTCGTTAGTAAAGTGGAGTAACTAGAATTAAAAAATCGGTTCCAAAAAGCCCAATGGTGGCCGGTAAAGTAAAGTGCGGCTGAAGTTCTAACAGTCACGTTCAATGGATCTACGGCCGAAGTGTTTGATAGCTTGACTACCGACCTAAACTCAACCTGCTTACCCCGGATAGCCATGAAGATTAAGGGTGCCTTAAGCGTACTGTCGTTCTAAAAGTAATCTTCATTGATAGTCCCAGTAACTGAGAAAGAATGCGTGATCAGCGTCATCAGGGGCACCTACTATGTAGACAACGTTCTGGTCGCCGAACATACTCGCTGCAGTAATGATTGAAAGTACTCGTAACTTTTCAGAAATTGCGTCAGGTTATATCAGATATGCACTATCTCGATTAATGGGCTTACGTGTCTAGTGAGTCTCGGATATTTCTGGTGTTCTCATTTCCATTCTATGGTCTGTGACCTTTTTCCAATCATTTTATCTAGATGGATTTGCACTCTGGCTTTTTTTTAAATACAACCCTATACAATTGCATACACTGTGACCTTGCAAAGAACTATTGTTTCCGGGGTATTGACTAACGCGCCGTCTCCCTTTTAATTATATGTTGCAACCTTTAAACCTTTACGCTCAGCGAGAGTATTCCTGTAAAATACCCTACGTATTAACCACACGAGAGCAGATACTAACAGATAATGTGCTCCGAAATCTCCGCCTCCTCTAAACAAAGTTTGCTCTCTGTCACTGGATATATGTTTAGCTTGTTGCGATGAAATTTCATGCGCTATCGTGAGAAAGCCAGCTTAGCTTACTTAAAGATTCCTTTTTCAAAGAAAATACCTCCCATATCAATATGAGGTCTTTGAATTGTCTTAGCCCGCGAGCATTATGCCAGTGCGATAGGCAAAGTCACTTTTCGCAAGAACTAATGTTGGCTGTGAGAGTCACACAATTGACGGCAAAAAAGAGCACCGGACCTTAAAATGCGGCGGCTGAGCCAGTTCTAGCTGGTTTGTTAGCAGTCTCATTTCATGCAATCTCTCTGTGTGTATTGACATCCAGCCCAGTTTACCCTTATTGTGTATATGTATTACAAGATGTCGAAACAGCACCTGACAAGCCTTGAATGCACCGAATATGAAATCAGTACTTTCAGAACCACCTGACTGTCCGAGATTATTACTACTTGGGTATACTAGTTGGCATACACTAGGACATTTTCTCAGAGGTACCGATACTCCGATGTTGGATACAAAGAACCAAAGCCCACCTTTAGACTCCATCTTCAATCCGTAGGTATACCAAACCAGACTTCGCGGTTTGCAGACCTTCTTATCCGCGAGGAAAGAAAACTGTTCTCGGTACATTGCTGAATGAGTCAGCTAACACCGTTGCCGGATTGGACAACAAATTGCCTTGGTGGCCGCCTAGTGACTATCACTCTAGAGATCTCTTGTCG
The DNA here is from genome assembly GCA_947095585.1 of Nephrocerus scutellatus. Taxonomy (NCBI): domain Eukaryota; kingdom Metazoa; phylum Arthropoda; class Insecta; order Diptera; family Pipunculidae; genus Nephrocerus; species Nephrocerus scutellatus. Next base: position 19,752,975 of record OX352762.1, on the reverse strand, counting down.
GACTTTTTAAGGAAGGTTATTATAGTTAGACGCCGTGACAAAGTACATATGTATTAATCAATTTCGTCACAAACCATTTGCATAAATATATCACATAGGTACTCCTAAAATAATAATAACATAAAAGGTAACATTACATAATTAGTAACATTACATAAAAAAGTATAAAATGTGTAGCATAATTTTATATACGAAAACAAGCGTCTAGTCAGTAGAATTAAAAATAAACATAAACATTGAGGCATACACGCGGGCGCCTGACCATAAACCCTAAAAACGCCTGAATTACTATACAACAGAAGTAATTAATATAAACAACATAACGAGTACCAGTCATGTGCAACGATAGCACGATAGATTAGATCTCCATCTAAAAATCAGATGGTAAGGAGATCGAATCCCACCCCTGTCTTTCGACAGAATCTGGAACATGTCCTTTTTTGTTTCTGTTTACAGACAAACCTGACGGAAGAATTTTCTCGCCCGATATCCAACGGATATAGTAAAATACGAGTATGTACATTAAAACTAATATACGCAATGCAAATGTGCGTATATAAAATGTTTTTATTTTCACCAGCAAAAGTAAAATTCCCACCGGATTAATATAAAAAGTAAGTGATATCGGACGAGAAAATTCCAAAAAGTCAGAAGAATTTTGCTATATGTAGAAGATCTTCTGTTAGGCTTCGGCTACGTTCATTAGGAACAATTTTGGCTTGGTAATTGGTATATTACTAGCACCTTCGTTCTGACTACCTGGTGCTCAGTAGAATACGCCGTGTTTCTTGCAAACAAATCCACTGAGTAAGGTGCGTTCATGACGGACAAAACATCCTTCTATTGTAGAGTACTAAGCACCATAGGTCTCAGTACTTGGTGCTGAAGAAAAATACAAACGAACTCACCATGCGTTCATGATAAACAAAACATTCTCTATTGTAAATTACTGAGCACCATAGGTGTGATTACTTGGTGCTAAAGTAAAAAACACCGTTTTCCTTTCGAACCAACCTGTGATGTTACTTTAGGCAGTCTAACAAAATACCATCGTTTTGATTACGTAGTATTTCGCTAACTGTCCAGAGCAGCATATGTTCCCTTCGAACATATGCACTCGTTCAGCCATTTCTTGACTATACCGAACCGCCCGTTCGACCGGGACCAGCCCGAGTTCCTGGTTCCTATTTAATTGCACCTCGATTCCACTGCAATTTTTAATTTGTAACAGTGGAAGAAGAGGACAAAGAACTCTGGGTGACCGGCGAGCGTCACTCGAGCAAGCAACGTTACAGTGGTTAATGCAGGATGTTCAAGATTCGAATCCCAAAAACACCAAAAGTATATTGCACTGTTTCAACTCTCGCGAATATCTGACAAACCTCCGAGAGTAATAACTTGTCACGGAAAGCTTCTCAACTCGCCTTGCGGATACGGCAATAAATTGTCGTGTTCCATAAATCCTACCGAAAAGGACTTTCTGAGCAGGATCCTCTTCGCTCATGCGAGCTAGGTGTCCTGCCCACCGGAGTCTATCGAGCTTAATTTTCTTCACGATGTCGATCTCATCATTATAGAGTCTCCGGAATCGTTCTTCCTCACATACGGGGCCAACAATTCTCCCTAAGACTTTTCTCTCGAACGCGGCTAAGAGATCAGAAAGCTTTCGGTTCCATATGTAAGTACTGGTATGACCATTGTCTTTTATATCAGCAACTTGGATGTTATGGTTAAGTTCCTGGATTTGAGGCGTCTTGACAGACTGTGCTTTAAATTGTCTAGATAAATCCTACAGCAAACTACATTCAAAACAGGGGCCGTAGTCGTGTTGTTTAAGTTTATTTAAGATGTTATAATGAAAAAATCTAGTATGCTTTTGCTTTTATATGAGGAATCAGGCATAGTACAAAGATTTCTAAACTCTGACTATATTTCTTTTATGTATAAGTATGAGATCATAAAAAATTGCATTAAAAGAGTCATATCCCAAAGCTGTACGGTAAAACGAATTCCCATAAGTTTTCAATATGTATGCAATAGAATGTAATAGTATTTGCAATATTTAATTCAAGATTCAACCCTAAAAGTATTTTTAATGTAGTGCATTATCCCATTTTCTTTAATTAACAAAAAAGTAAACAATTTAGATATAAAATAACAAATATGCTAGCATCCTGAGTACTTTTTCTATTAAATGAGATATCTCCCCAAACTGTTCGATAAAACGAAAGGCCGTAATATCAAATTGACTGGGAATATATAAATATGTAAAGATAAAGATATATACGTAAAGATACTCGTAAAAATATTTATGTTTATGGTAGGTTTCTTTGCTGGCTGCGTGCTTTATAAAAAAAAATTCAGAAAGTATTTCAGCAGAGATAGTAGAGCCGAATTCTCCAAATACCACACTGAATGTTTCGTGCAATTATTAGAAGAGATCAAAATGATGATACCAGAACCACTGCCCAATAATAGCAAGTAATATTCGCTATAAAAGAAATAAAAATAAACGGCATTAGTCGTCATCGGGCGGGGGCTGACAAGCGGTCCTATCTAACTGGAAATGTGCGCTCTCTTACATTATCACTCATATCACTACAAAATCATTATTTTTTTGCTCGCTTTTCATTATTATCAATGTAAGGATGTCTACTCTCACGGGACAATATGGGAACATTTTATTTCGCACCGATTTTATCGTTCGGGCTCCAAGGAAGAACATCTGGTAGAGTAAATTATATAACATATATACTCGAATTTGATTTTTTATGATTTTGCTTCTTCCAAGTTTATGACTTGTTCTTTTTCTCTCCCTTATTATGAATAACTTAATGCTTACAAGAGAACATTATATAGATTCTAGAGATTTTTAAATTGGCTAAGGAATTAATAAGCCATGTCAGCTGCAACACTTTTATTAAGTTTGAGGAAACGTTATATTGCTATAGCATCAGTTATCTCATTCTTAATAAACTATTCTGGTTCCCTCATTTAAATGTGCAGTATATTGACTAACGAGGTTTTCCCAGTCAGCCGGAGTAATCCTCAGTGTAACAAGGTTCTTAGTGTTCGGGTCGTTAGAATTAAAGATATTCATTTGTTTAGGACTTTTACAATTCTATATTTTTATTTCTTTCACGCTTATTATTTACTCAATGGGCAATGGCTTAAAACTAGTTTCGTAGTTCATGTGCTGTACAGATCATCGCAATGGGTCTCGCTATATGCTTTGCTAGAAAACACAAATAGCTACGACATTTCTTTACGCTTTGCTGTGAAGCATATATCGGTACGTCACACTTTGTTAGGAAACATACATCGCTGGAGTCTACTCATCGCTATACGCTTTGCTACAAAATATATATCGCTACATCATTACGCTTCACTTCACTTTTTGCTATACAAAACACGCTACGACTTACGCATATACGCTTTACTACGAAACACATATCGCTAACTCATCACGCAGCGTTAAACTCTAGCCAAGCTTATAGCGATGTGTAAGTCGTGGTTTAGTGTGTTCCTAGAAAAAGTTATAGCGTTGCTTGATGACAAAGCGTGTGTGTTCCGTAGCAAAGAGTATAGCTATGCGTGATGGCGTAGCGATGTATGCCTCGTTGCAAAGCGTACATTGATACGTAGATCGCTGCGATGTGTATTTCCTAACAAAGCGTATAGCACAGCGTGATGACGTAACGGTGTGTGCTTCGTAGAAAAGCGTGAAGCATTGCGTAAGTCGTAGCGATGCATATTTCCTAGCAAAGCGTGTAGTGATGCGTGATACCGTGATGCGTAAGTCGTAGCGATGTGTTTTACGTAGCAATGCGTACAGCGATGCGTGATGACGTGGCGATGAGTGTTTCGTAGCAAAGCGTACAGCTTTGCGTGATGGCGTAGCGATATATGTTTCACAGCAAAGCGTAAAGCAATGTCGTAGCTTTTTGTGTTTCTCTGCAAAGCGTATAGCGATGCGTAATGACGTAGAGATATGTGTTTCGTAGCAAAGCCTTGCGTAGCAAAGTATATGTGTAATGTCGTATAAAGTTGTAGTCGCAAGATTTGGACTGAGGACAATAGCGCAGCGAAAAGCTCTGGAGAGAAAGAAGGTAGACAGCACAATCACTATGTGGATGTACGAGATGCTGAGTTCCAGAATAGCGGACAACATAGTCGGTGATGAAACCATTATGGTGAGCACAACAAGAGGATGTCCGCAAGGAGTAGAGGACGACGACGACGGACGATATCGTCATCATGACAGAAGGGAAGTTCGAGAAAGTGCTCTGTGACTTAATTCAAAACGGATTAACCATCACGAGAAGATGGTGCCTAGAAGTGGGACTTAGGGTAAACCAAAACAAAACCACACTGGTACCCTTCACCAATAGAAGGAAGTTGGGGCGAATGTACCCGAATGAAGAAGAGATTACTATCAGCAAAGAGGTTAAATACCAGGGACTGATATCTGATAGGAGAATGCTATGGAATTATCACCATCAGGCAGTACTGAAAAAACCAAAAAGACCACTTATGGTGTGCAGGCAAATCGTGGGAAGTTATTCCCAAAGGATAGTGCGCGGGATGTACACCATGGTAGTTATTCCAATAATTATGGAGCAGGGGCGAATAGAACCAAGCTTAGCACCACGAGAAGGGAATTGGAAAAAGTCCTCTGTACTTTTTGGCCTGTGTTTTAATTACAGGGGCCATGAGAACCTGCCCCATGGCGGATATGGTGGTAATTCTTGGGCTACTCCCACTACATATAGTGGTAGAGAGCAAATCTGAGGAAACCAAGTTACGATTTAGCAATGTAGACTGCTTACGGACGTTAGGGCTATGGCATTAGTGGAATCACTAACCAAAGAGGTTCCGTTAGCCAGCATGCCCTTTTGATAACATGGTGCAAAAGCTTGAATTCAAGAAAAACATTGAAGTCAAAATGAGCACCAAAAAGTGGGATACGGATGGGTCAAAGAAAGCGAAAGTATGGGTGCGGGAGTCCATGGGCCAAGAACCAAGTACCTACTCTGAAGCAATGGGACAGTACCCATTCCAGGCAGAAGTACATGCCATCGAAATATGTGCTCACTTTAATCTGGAAAGAATCTATGTAAGGCAGGAAATAGCCATGACATGACTAATGACAGACAGCCAAGATGCGCTAAAAGACCTAGATGCATTCCACATCACGTCAAGACTGGTGGAGGAGTGTAGGGCAAAGCTAAACAGATTTGGCGAAGACAACAAGGTAAGCCTGGATGCCTTGTCACACTGGAACAGAAGGCAATGAAGCAGCGAATAGGCTCGCTAACAAAGGCGCAGAGACTCCGCTTGTAGGGCCAGAACCATTTTGTGGCATTGTGTACCGTATAACGCGGGAGGAGATACGCAGAAGAGGTAAGGCAGCTGCTTCCGTAAGATGGGAAAATCTCCCAGGCCTACGACAAGCAAAGGAAAATGACCCAAAGAGGTCTCGCTCGACATAGGGACTTAGTAGAAGTAATGTAAGAATCGTTACGGGTTTCCTAATAGGGCATTGTAGACTGAAGGGGTACATAAAGAAATTAAAACTAGAATAGAATGACAGCTGCAGGCTTTGTGGGGAAACGAAGGAAACCCCGTGGCACCTTTTCCATAAATGTGGATGTCCGATTTGACAGAGGAGAAACGTCTGGGAACTCACGCGATCTCGTACTCTGCATGGAATTTACTGAACCCACACCATATCATTAGGTTCATAAAAGCCATTGGTATGGAGGGGGTGCTATAGGGACGGGCATGCACTGTCTCCATAGCACTAGTTAGGGGGAGCGCAATAGATCCATATGGATCGCAGTTCTATTGGTAGGAACCCATTTTCGTCATCATCATTATCATCATCATAGCGCAGGGAGAAGCTAAGTTAAAGTGCCAAGGTCTGCACTTTGAACCACTTAGTTAGGACTTTGAAAAAGTTCTTAGCTGAATCAGTCAGCCGAATAAAACCCAGGAAAATATAGCAGCGTATAGCTTAGTTGTAGTGGCTGGATATATGTCTTGAACTACTACTATTGGACTTAGGAAAATATTAAAGCATGTAGCTTCAGTCAACAGAAGAAAACCCAGTAAAAGCGACGGTTTGTTTAGCTGTCTGCCCTTATAAAGGGTTCTTCAATAGGGCCATAACAATTCAGTATTTTAATATAAATGCACCCTTAAACTTTTCTTATGATTTGTCAACATAAAAATGTCAGCCAAGATTTATATTTTTATCACGGTGTAGTATACAAACGAGCAACGTTTGGAAAAAATCCGACCGAAATTCTGAGTCGGTGGTCGCAACTTCAAGAGCGCTTACTTTAATTTTCGGTCGCAATAATCGTCCCACAAGACAGGCTCTGCGTACTATCTGTATAAATAAAAATAAAATACTGTTCTTTGGTAAGCGCATTACTTGAGAACGGCTGAAAAGATTTGGCTCATTTTTATTTTGAAATATTGGTCATAATCCGGTTAAGGTTTGTACGAAAAGAAAAACTGGAAAAGGTTCACAGAAAATTTGAAAATTCGGGAAAAACTGAAAGTACTTTTTTCCATGGGATTTTTGTATGAACTCACGACCATAACTCACGATTGGAATACCTATGTATATATTTTTTGCCGATATAAGTGTCGATTCTATTATTTTCTGGGTGGCTGAGTTGGTCAATGAGTGGAGGGGGATCTTTTCATTTGGTGCACCCGCTACTAAGAAGACGAAACGGACTGTCCAACAACACCAAGCTGCTCATCTACAAGCAGCTCATCAGGCCAGTGATAACCTATGGCTATCCCATAATGGTTCACCGTCTCACCAACAACGATGAAGAAGATCTCCCCTTTTGAAAGGAAGGTACTAAGGATCTGTACAGGACTCTGGAGGGTGCCAAACAGCTATAAGTTTGTGTCGACTGCAAGACTTTACGAAGCAGCAGGTCTGCTGCCAATAACCGACCACTTGTTCCAAATGGCGAGGAAATTTGACGACGGATTGGAAACTCATCCAAGTCCTGAGATGCAAGGACTGAGAAGCGAAGAAATCGAGCCAAGTCACCGGTACACACACATCAGAGGATTCACAGATGCTAGATTCGACGACATCTTTAATAAACAAGACGTCTCCTTCTACGAGAAGGCCAGCAAACAACATTACAGAGGCTGAAGATCGCCCTGTTTATACATCCTCTTCTATTTTTTTTCATTTTTATTTTATTTTAAAATTAATTGTTTAAAATTAAATTCCTGTAAATATAAACATGTAGTAGATTAAGTAGTCAAAATTATTGTTTAGTAATAAGCAATACAAAAAAAAAAAAAGACAATGTATATACGTCGGGCCCCTATTATTGAGCCGACACTTATTAATAATAGTTATATGTTTAGTTTTAAGTCAAAATTGTATATTACTTAAATGTTTAATAAAATATCTTAATCTAAAAAAAAAAAAAGAAAATCTTAATCTGGAGTGGGATCTGTGGGCCGGTGGTCAGTGGACAGGTAGTCAATTAGGTGGGGGTCAGTGAGATGGGACAGCCGGGAAACGCCGGGTATTTCCGCTAGAAGTGAAAAAATTCGAGTCAGCATATTCACTATTGAATGTTTTTGTGCCAATGAGACAACGCACTGGTGGAAGTACCGCAAATATCGCAGCCGTAAGTGCGTCAGATTAAAATGAGCCAAATTAGTCGATTCCGTGTCGTTCACAGGAATTGGGGATATCTTAGTCCACATTGTGGCGAATTTTGCTTAAAGATCTTGGCCTACACCGTTACAAGATCAAAATAACTCAAGAACTGTAGCCTCTTAACTATTTGAAGCGACGAATTGTGCTCTGTGCTTGTGGTCCTTATTAAAAACCCATTATAGCCTTTGAATTTTTTTGTCGATCGCAGATCGTGAGTAATTAAAGAGTAATTAAAAAAAATAATAAATTACTTGTGTTTTTCTGGACGAAATTCGACCCTAAAAGACATTTAGTTTCTCACATTGATCGTAAGCCATCCGAATCCTTTAAAGCAATGAAGCGCGATTATCTTAAAAAAAAACCTGTAAATACAGGACATAATTCCAGTTTGTCTTGTCGCTTTTCTAATCGCTACATTTTAGCTTGTAATGTTAGTATACATATATCCTTTAGCATAGTAATACAAATAACTTATATCTCAGCAAAATAAGCTTTAAATGATAAGTCGACTCTTGAAAAGGTTCGTACTTTTCATCCAAGGGAAATCTTAACGTTTGATAAACAGCAAGAATGGACGTTAATCCTTTGGGATTATTAGCATTGTGTTACAAATTTCTCAAACGTGACACATTGTGCAAATGTTGAACTGGCCATCATGAAAGTTTATCTACACTCACTTTGACAATGATATTTGAAATATGGGTGCGTAGTACAACCGCTCGCCCTTCACGACTAAGTATAAATAAGTCTGTTTGGCCCGATACAAGAAATGTAGAAAACGTGTTTGGTATTTCTGTGTGATATATAAAGATTGCAATGTGTTTGACATGAGCTCCTGATGACGGCTGAACTAACACGTCCGGAGTAAGCTTAATGAGCTTATAAATTCTCTGCTCCATGAGCGACTCTAAAACAGTAGAAAACTATTGAAGTTTTTAAGGAAATTAAAGTGTAACTGTAAAGGTATTAGAAAAGTTTACATTTACTCCGGTGAACAGAAATTTCTTATTAATTGTGCATTGAAATAAAATATTTATTAATACGATTGCATTTTGGGAAATTTCAAAAAATCGGAATATTTTGCCTACTATTGATATTCACTTTTCACACCTCAATAAAGGATTTATTAATTGGGACGCCCATTTTTTGCAATTATTTTAAAATCCCTTTGACGATGTTTTTACATTGGAAAACAAGGAAATGTAAAAGAAAACTTCGTTTTTCGGGTACAAACTTTTATGCATTGATCGACACACGCCATATGCCACACACTCCTTTTATTATTATATAGTAATAATCGCCAAAGTATCTGTTTTTGAGGTCGGGCCTATTTCAAAGTCTTTTCTTTATTCTATGCATCACACGTGTCACACGCGACTCGCGGCTCGTGATACGCGTCATACGGCGGGATATTAAAACTGGCCCTTGCTCACAAAATTTCAGCTCTCTAGGTTGTGTGAGAAGGAAGGAAGCCGCTTAGGTGGACGTCCTAGCAAGACATGGAAAAGGACAATAGAAGAGGAAGCAAGATCGCAGGAGACAAATATGACATCTTGACTCCGGCGCCACCTATCGGGTTAAAATAAGAGATAAACTTATCGAAGCTAACGTTTACATTTTCGTAACAATATTACGGCGAGTGCAGTTTTGCAGAGAAATATAAATTGAAGGCGAATTTTTGGTTGAATTAAAGCTCCTTAAGCAATTTGGAATGAATTCAATTGCAAGTAGCAAACTCCCCGTCCGGAGGGTCCAACTGCATCTTAACCTATACATGGTTGTGGTGCAGGGCTCTACCACGGAAAATAGGAAGGGCCGCGGGTTCTTAGAGTATGCCAATTATGGGCAATGTCTTCGTACTTTGCGACGACGTACTTTTCGTACGAATGGGCTACTGGTTCTTAGAATAACTAGCAGGGGACTGTCTTCGTATTCAGTGGCCTATTCTTACACAGGACTGTGATGTGCCTGGGATAGTTTCTATCCTGGGTGGCCTAGGATAGCACGATATCCTAGATGACAAATGAATGAGCTGACCAACTGGACATCATCAATCGATTTTCTGTGAGAAGAACACATATTGCAAAACGATCGATCTTGAAATAATTGCATAGAAAGACTTACTCCCTGCAAAGTTGATGCAAATAGGCCATCAATTTCGTTATTGTTACTTTAAATGCATTGCAAAATTACGTCGATTTTGATCAAAATCCTATATTAGTAAACTTTATTAAGTAGATGTGTCACTCCTTCAGGCAGGCATGCATGCACGTACAAATATAAGCATAAAATAATGCAATGCTTTTTCATGGATGCTTATGTGAATGGAGTAAAAAATATTTTGAAGCAACCTAGCACTCGGGTATATACCGAAAAACTGGAGAATGGTGGTATTTATAGCGAAAGTGGGAAAGAAAGATCCCACCTATCCAAAGTCCTACATACCAATTAGCCTAACTTCGTTAGTTCTAAAGACTGAATTGAAAAGGTTATCGACAACTACATAAGGTCGAGAATATTGGAAAGAGAACCACTACACTCCAATCAACATGCATGCAGATCATGCAGATCTACGGAGACTGCACTGTGGGACCTGACGGAAATTATAGAGGGGTCCCTTGCCATTAAGTAGGTCACGCTATGCGTCTTCCTAGAAATTGAAGAAGCATTCGACAACTCATCTCATGATCTATCTAATCGTTGTGCGAGATGGTGTGCACCAAAACAGCGGAGACCATAGTAAATGACAAAACCATTATGGTTTACACGACAAGAGGATGCCAATAAGGTGGCTCTCTCCTCTTGCGGAGCATCCTTGTAGATGACCTACTCCAGCGATTAGTTGAAGCAGAGACTTATGCCCAAGGTTACGCAGACGACATAGCCATCGTGGTTCGAGAAAGTGCTCTGTGACTTAGTCCAAAATGGATTAAACAGCACGAGCCAAGTGGTAGGACTTAGGGTAAATCGCATACACACACGAATAGAAGAAAGCTGGGGCAAATGCACCCAATTACCCTCAATGAAGCAGAGATTACTATCAGGAAAGAGGTCAAGTACCTTGGACTGATATTTGATAGTAAACTGCTGTATGGAAAAAACACCTACAAGCAGTACTACAAAAATCAAAAAGGGGTCTCATGGTGTCCAAAAGGGTGGTAGGAACATCGTGGGGAGTTAGTTCTAGAATAATGTACTGGATGTACACCATGTTAGTTATTCCAATGATCACCTACGTAGTAGTGGCATGGGCGAAAGCAAGGCAAGAGGTAGAGCACTTGCCAAAAAGATTCATATAGCGAGCATCCCCTGTGGTAACATGGTGCAAAAGCTTGAATTCAAGAAGAACTTTGAAGTCGAAATGAACACTAAGAAGGAATTCAGATCTAAAAATGATTACGGATGGATCAAAGAAAGCAGATGGCACGGGTCAAGAACCAAGTAGCATGAAGCAATGGGACTGTACCCGAGCATATTCCTGGCAGAAGTACATTCCATCGAAAGTCGGGCTCACTTTAATCTGGAAAGGAACTACATGTACAAGAGGCAGGAAATAGCCATCATGCCAGACAGCCGAGCTGCGCTAAGGGCGCTGGATGCATTTCACATCACGTCAAGACTGGTAATGGAGTGCAGGGCGATGCTAAACAGACTGGGCGAAGTTAACAGGGTACGTTTGTACTGGGTTCCGAGACACATCGGCATAGAAGGCAACAAAGCAGCGGATAGGCTCGCAAATAAAAGAGCAGAAACTCCGCTAGTAGGACCAGAACCTTTTTGCAGCGTACGGTACCGCGGGACGAATTATGCAAAATAGAAAAGAAAGCCACTTTCGTAAGATAGGAAAATCTCTTAGGCCTAGGACAGCCAAAGGAAATGATGGGTTACTTTAACCTAAAGAGATCTCGTTTGTTATTGGACTGTGTAGAAGTAATGTAAGAATCATTATCGGGTTCCTAACAGGACATTGTGTACTGACTGGGCACCTAAGGAAATTAAAGCAGACTTTATGGAGAAGCGGAGGAGACCCCGAGCAAATACGGCGCAATGATCCGACAGGGAAGAGACCATATGCGAACCCATGTATTCTCTGATTCTGCGTGACTTTCACTGAACCCACTCCATATCATAAAGTTCCTGAGATCCATTGGTATGGAGGAGGAGCTGTAGGGACTGGCATGCTTTGCCCCCATAGCATAAGACAGGGGAGAGCGCAATAGATCCACATGGATTGCAGTGCCACTAGAATATACCACATTTTTTCTCATCAAATAAAATACAACCTAGTGGCCCGTTTATCCATATAATGGGCTGCTGTCACATCCGTATATTATCAATAAGCTAAACTTTTGTATAAGAGTTTCGGAAAATTCTCGCATATCAAAGAGTGAATGATTGCGATGTAAGTTTTGCAGTGATCATTACCATTGCCAGCTCCAGTTATCAATGCAGGTATGTATACTAAACAAGTTTAAACCAAGTGCGTGGACATACAAGTGCATGAAATCCTTTGATACTAAAATAAACGCATATCCGCCTACGCATACAGTACATACATAGGAAGATACTACATACTGGCTATAAGAATGTGCATCCATTGTGAAATGCAATACCTTTAATAGACTGAGACATGTTGTCCTATTTAAAAAGCACACATATATGTATATCTACTTTTAATGATTACTCACAGGAAAGCATTTTCCACCAGGAAAAACTTTAATGCAATCCCATCTCATATACAAGGTGGATAATGGCCACAAGCAACGCCGCCGCTTAGACAAGAATAGACAGACAGAGAAATTGTTAACACGGTGTATCGGTAGCTTTTGGCCTCTATGCTGTGAACATACACTTATAGAACATAATGTGAAGCAGAGTCAGGGGATGTGAATTTCAATTGCAAATGATGATGAGATGCATGAGATGATGCAATGCAAATTGCAAACTCGTTCATAATTTCCACTTTGAAGATTTTCTTGTTTCCCATCGTCGTCCTTAGCGGAGCAACTCAAATTAATTTTTCTCCTCTCATCTTCCCAACATTAATTATTGAATAACACGTTAAAAATACGTTGCTGGTTTAAAGTTAAACGAAAATAGTTCGGATGCGGTGAACATACGGATGCGTAAAAGAGATTGCAATAATGAAAACATTTTCCAGAACAGCTATAGCCGGAAGATATCGACAGCACCGAACCGTGCTCTCGGATCCGTTTTTGGCAATATTCGTTATCTACTAAATGTACACCATCAGTTTCGATAATGGATTCCAAAAAGTCTTACAGAATATAGAAGTTTTCTTGGCTTTAAGCAACCTCACGGGTATTTCTAGTTCTATGTTGTTATCGGCTGTCGTCGATGGGCTCAGAGGCGAAGCCCTCTATTCCACTAGAGGGCGAATACACGAAACGCAGAGGCGGCGTGGGCGTCGTGCTCAGTGGAAGTGAGCGTGGCTACTAAGCAGGAGGTTCGTGGTTCGAATCCCATTAACACCAGGAGTATTTTTCACGGTGTCCCACTTCTCGCGAATGGGTGAAAAACGTTCTGATAGTAATAACTTGTCACGGAAAACTTCTCAATTCGCCGTTCGGATACGGCAGGTGCGCATGGCACCCGTTATACCTAGACAGGGAATTCTTTAATTACCGTTTTCCGTTCAAGAACTTTCGGCCACGTACGTGATAATTGGTCTCACCATCATGTTATACATCCAATGTATCATTTTAGGATTACGACCCCAACTTCTACCGTAGAGGCGTCTACAGACCCACAGGGCCCTAGTGGCACGTTCAATGGCGGACTTGAAATAAGAATTCCAGTTTAGTCGTTTATCAAGGATGACTCCGAGATATTTAACCTTACTGGAATACTCTAATGTAGTGCCCTTTAAGATGATAGGCCCCATATCGGACAATCTACATTTCGTGAAAGCCACTAGAACGGTTTTGCAAGGATTGATGGAAAGTCCTTCTCTACTGCACCATTCTAAGACGTGAAGTAACGCAACTTGTATGACATTTGTTATGGTCGTGCTGTACTTATCACTAATAATGATCGCCAAATCATCAGCATAACCAATGGCAATGTATCCCGAACTATGTAGATCGGGTAGAAGGTTGTGTATGACAAGTGACCATAGAAGGGGCGAGGGTACGCAGGTACTACCAGGTACACTCCCCCTGAGGAGGAAGTAATGACTCGACTTTCCATCATGGCCCTTATCCATTGGTTGGTCGAGCCCTCGATACCTCATTACTAATTTCTCTTGTTATTGAGTCGTAGCCAGTGTTATCGAACGCACCCTCAATGTCAAGGAAAGCGCATAGAGCCATTTCCTTGGAGCGAAAAGCCCCTTCTATCTTTTTATCTAGATAGTGAAGAGCGCCCTCTATGCTTTTTCCTTTCCTGTATACGAACTGACTTGAGAGTAGAGGGCTAGACGTATCTATCTATTAGACCTACTGGTCTGTAAGATTTAGGCAGCTCACTAGACCTGTTGCGGGGTTTGGGGATGAAGATAACGTTAATCTTTCTCCAGGTATACGGAATGTAACCCCAGTTGTAACTGGCTCTAAACAAAACAATCAACTCCGGCAGTATGAGCTCAATTGCCCTTTGTAAGAGCGCCGGAAAAATGCCATCTCTGCTGGGTGATTTAAATGGTTTAAAGGAACCTACGGCCCATTTACCTTATCTGGACTAAATATTTTTACAACAGCACATCATTCAACTTTTAAGCTGCCTCATCCAGGTCTCCTTTGGACTTTATTGGAGTAGGTAGCATATCCAACTTGGCGAGGACAAGTCCCCGATAAAGATATCAGTCAGTAGACTTAGGATCGTATCTGCCTGGAAGGTCGAACCTGATGTGTTGATGGTCAGACAAAGAGGCTTCATCGGATACATGTCAGTTTTCGATGAAACTAGATATAAATGGACTGGCAAGTGTGAGATCAAGTACCTCTTCGCGAATCGCATTTATGAAAGTTGGTTTCGAGACTTTTAACTATTTCTACATTACTACTTATGAGATATTCTAAAAGACACTCAACCTTTCTGTTGATGTCACTACTTCCCCACACAACGTGATGCGCATTTCCGTCACAACCAATGATGAATTGTAGGTTGTTGTCCTTACAGTGAAGTGCGAGCTTCTAGACCTCAAAGGGCGGAATGTAGACGTCATCGCCGGGGAAGTATACCCAAGGCGCACACGATGTTCTGTGATCCCCTCTCGGTCGGAATTTCCACTAGAAGTGCCGACAAGTCCTTCGTTATGAATTCTGGAATTGGAACAACGTTAATGTTTATGCTGATCAAACAGGTCGCCCTTGGCGTTGGTTCCCCGCTTTAAAGATTAGCTTACTTGTCTTATTCCGTAGACCTTTGATTTGTTCGCTGATAACCCATGGTTCTTGAATGAGACCAAGGGTTATGTTATCATCAGCGAATCTTTTGCAGAGGGTAGCGGTCGCGCCCTTAGAGTGATGTAGATTCGCTTGTAGCACCGTAATGGTGCTCATAAATTCCCTTTTGAGGAGTTGAAGTAATTGGGCTTTTTTAGGGCCTTTTCCTTTACGGCAAGCAGTCGGTGTTTGACCCAGTTGTCTATTATTAGCCGACTTAACTGTCTTCCGATTTCGATATTAAGAACAATCAACTTCTGGTTTTTGTCTCTATATGGCTTATAACATTTGTCAGAGTCCACCGAGTCAGATAGAATGCCTAATTCTATCATGACTTAATAAAGTTCTTCTCTGGCTAGCATCATCATCTTTAAATTTGGATCTACAACCAGGGTCTGGTCTTGGCCTCCTATCATACGCGACCTTAAAGTATATAAATACATAGATGGTGTAGTGAGTTTTGAACTCTAGAAATTTTTTTTTTCATGGCCCACCTAATTGTAGAAATCCTGATCAGTTATTAATTTGCCTGTGATGAAGCCACACTGGTATGAAAAAAATATGACTTAAGCGTATGGGGTTATCCTATCTTCAAAGATAGAGAGAGTCTTATACGCGGTAATCAACAACGTTCCAAAATGGTAATACATTGCTGCACGTTGTTATATCTGTATTGGAGACAGGATGCATCTTCTGCACTCTTTTCAGGCTTTTTTTCCTCCCATACTTGCACTATTAGTTCGTAAATTGCTTAGTATTATACATGCCACCTTAATCTGATCAGCTTCGCTGGAATGCCATTTGATACTGCGGCCATAACATTTTTTTCCCCTGAATATCGCCATATACCATATCCCTAATAGAGGTGAGTATATCTCTAGTGTTTTAGTGTTGAACTTAATGAGAGTGGTTTTTTTTTTATTGTCGCCTTAACTACATATCAGCAGGACAGTTACAACGATTTTGGTGTTATGTCTCTACGTCCTTCAAGCAGAGACGGCACATTTTCTCTGGTGATATATATTGGGCTTATTACTTTACTATACATGACGGAATTTCTATCTGATAAATGTGATAAGACCCAGGAACTTGTTCAGAGGAATATGATCACTTTATTATTTTCAATTTTCTTATCTCTTAGGTTATGCCAGAGGGATAACTAAGGGAATTGTTCATCAGGAGATACTCAGGTGGCTTTGTGGATATTTTTACGCGCAAACCTTGTACTCGCAACGACCAAATTACTGCTTGCTGCCATCTCTATGACTCGTTGTCCATTGTCATTAGTGTTCTCGTGTAAGCTATGGGTGCCAATGTACTGCCTGAATACTGGCTACCTACCTATTTTAGCATTCATATCCCCCAGAATAATTTTTACTTCATACTGAGGGCAGGCATGGAGTTCCCGTTCGACTGATTCAAAGAATTCTTCTTTTTCATCATCTGGGGAATCATCTGTAGGTGCGTGAACGTTTATGAGGCTTATGTTTTTAAATTTGCCCCGCACGCGAAGGGTGCATAGCCGTTCATTTACTGCATTAAAGCCGATAACGGTGGGTTCCATTCTTTTGCTGACTAGAAACCCCACCCCGAGCACATGATGTCTTGCATGAGAGCTGTAATATATGTCATATTCTGATTTTTGTAAGACACCATTCCCTGTCCACCGCATCTCCTGAATTGCTGTTATGTCAGCATTATATTTGGACAGGGTATCGGCTAGCTGCTGTGCAGCTCGAGCTCTATACAGTGAGCATAAGTTCCATGAGAAAATTCTTAAATCGTTTAGCCGTTTTCGTTGCCGTGGTCGTCGTCGTTCATCAGTGTATCTGAGGCTGATTTTGGGTTCCGTAATAATAATTTTTTACAGGCAAGGTTATTGGCCTCGCGCCAACCTTACTTTGAAGGGACTAGCCCGATCATTCAGCTTTTCCTGCATTAGAGGGAAATTACGAGCGGCCACCACGTGGAGGTTTGATCGCACTTCCACCAGTCAGAGATAGTTACGGCCACCTGCAATTCTAGAGCATTCTGTGTTATTCCCCCTATTTCTACTGATGGCTGACCGCCATATGCCATATATCGTTTTATTAAATTGTATTCTGACTAAGCTACTAAAGGCAGTCTTAATGAAAGTCAAAACCTGGGTTACCTGGGATGAACCCAAGCTGATATAGATCATCAACGCAACAGGATAACTCCTGTCTGCCAAATATGTGGTGGAATATCTTATACGCATCACTAAACATGTCCTTTTTTATGTTACGTCCGACATCACTTCTTTTGTTTCCACAAGAAATGGAAAGGTTGCCGAATACCATAGAATCTCATTAAACGTTCGCTAGTGCTTATATACATTCGCTTTGTCGCAATATCAGCATTCATTCTGCTTGAATTCGTTATAAGCGATATTAATTTTTCATAGAACAATATAGAGGTAAGATTGGGAAAAAAAAACCCAACGGAAACAGCCACAAAACAGTAAAAGTCACCCAAATAAATTACGACAGAAATATTTTACCTCATTATGTGTTATTTTCCTTTAGAAGTGCAATCTATCTGTATGGCCATTAAATTTATTTTTCTTCCTTATGCTCTTCCTCTCATCTTATCCTGTTCCGTCTTATCCATCAAAATATGACATAATCCATAAATCTGCGGAAATTCGTTTTATGTCTATCCTGACTGTTGGCTGGGACCAGCGTACTTACAAACGCGTTCGAGACTTTTTCAATCGAAGGACTTGATTTATTATTTGCGCTCGTGGTGAAAGTCAAGTTTTTATTGGATGGATTCAGTTAAGAAACCTCATTTGAAAAACACTTAAACTTAAAGAAATTCGTTCTGACAGATTGAATCTTAAAGACGTTTATTAAAAGCAGTTAAGTACGAGAAGAGTAATAACAATTTCCAAGTTTATAAAAAAAAACTTGTCTTGTAGGATTCTCAGACATTTTTTTTTCAAAAATTTAGAAAAATAATAATAATAGAAATACAATGAAGTATTTTAAAAATGGGGTTTTATTAAAAAAATAACATAAATAAATATTGGAAGGATTAAAATTAATTTTCTCTGCTTACATTTTTTTAAATTTAAAGTACTTTTTGGTAAGATAATAAAATATGTATTATACTTATCATACCATAATTAAACCAGATCAGTTTTTATATTTATCATCATCATCATCATCATATTTGGCTCTACAATCGGTGTCCGGTGCCTATTTTAAGCCGAGGTCACCCAGTTTGTCATCCCTATACTCTGGGCGTCCTGGTTTACGCTATCCTTCCAGCCTAGTCCTAGCCGGCCTCGCTGTCATGTTCCATAAAACCTACCAAAAAGGACTTTCCAAGTAGGATCCTCTTCGCTCATGCGAGCTAGGTCTCTTGCCCACTACAGCCTACCCAGCTTAATTTTCTTCACGATGTCGACATTGCGGTAACGCTCGTAGATCTCATAATTATAGAGTCTCCGGAATCGTCCTTTCTCACATACGGGGCCAACAATTCTCTGTACGATTTTTCTCTCGAACGAGTCTAAGAGGTCAGAATGCTTTTTGCTAAGCAACCATGTCTCGGGTCCATATGGAAGTACTGGTATGACCATTGTCTTATACACCAACATCTTGAATGTTATTGTACAATTCCTGAATTAGAAGAGTCTTGACAGTCGTCTGAGTAAACCATATCTGAAAGGACTTATAGAGGATTGTTCCTCTCACCATTATGTCGCAGAGTCGCAGGTAAGTCCATCCCCTTGTCGGAGCCCGTTATAGATGTTAAACGGGCTAGATAGTGATCCGCACACTTCCTAGGCATAGCAAGTTGTCAACTTTTTCGACTACCTGTCCAGCAGTGTTGAGCAGAAAGCGGGTGTTAGAAGTGTTCTGGGCTTTTGTATTGGCAGTGTTTATCTTGAGCCCCACTTTGCTTGCTTCGGTTTCTAGATTTTGGGCCATCATATGAAGGTCCATTATCTGATGTGAAAGCAGGCAAACATCGTCAGCGTATTTTAGGTGTTTAAGGTAAGTTGTCATAGTCCATCGAATTCCAATGTTCCCTACCGTCAGTACAGGAATAACGGCGGTGATAGTATACACCCCTGCCGTACTCCACTGTGGACTTCAAATTCCTCGGACACCTTACCGTTGTGTAGGACGTGACATTTACTTCCTTCGTATGTAGCTGTGATAATAGCTATAAGCTTTTCTGGGATACACCTCCTGCGCAGGGCCATCCAGATTTAACTTGTCAAAAGCCTTCTGGAAGTCGATGAACAGAAGATGTAGCGGCGATCTGTACTCGACGCATTGTTCTATTATGATTCGCATGGTGTTTATGTGATCGATGCAAGAGCATCCAGAGCGAAAGCCTGCCTGTTCGACGTCAAGAGATGAATCTAAATGCTCCTTAACGCGTTCTAATATGATTCTAGCTATTATCTTGGCTTGGGATGGATCATTTTCCCACGCTCTCCTTATCAGCGGGTGTAGAAGATCAGCCGATGTGCTTGGCACCACATGGAATATTTCGGCAAGGATGCCGTCATTACCCCCCGCTTTATTTTTCTTTAGAGACTTGATTGCTGCTTTTATTTCAAGTTTTACTATGAGATACAGTACGAATTCGGGAACTTATCTTTCGGAAGATTCATTAGCACTCGAGATCATATCACGATTGTCTAAGTGGTTAAGGACTGTAGCGAAATGTTCTGTCCATCTAGTGAGCTGCTCCTCATCCGACATCAGAAGGTCACCATCTAAACTCTTCACTAGATGTTGTTTGGAGTTCCGACCACCATTGAGCTCCTTGGTGATGTTATAGAGAGTCCTACTGTTACCCCTTGTTGCTGCTTCTTCGGCCATTGGGCAAGTGAGTCGATGTACTGTCGTTTGTCCCGTCTTACACTACGCTGCACTTCCTACTTTTTGACGCGATATTGAGCTTCTAACTCGGCACTCTCTACTGCTGAGTGCGCTGCAATTCGAGCCTTGCTTGCCTTACGCTCATCGATCCGTCTCCAGATGTCTGCCAATAACCATGCGCGGTGTTTATTCTACCTTTTACCGACGTAGCTGCGTGCCCCGGTTACAAAAACCTTTTTCACAGCATTCCAGTCGTCCACCATGTTCTCCTGCGGTATGCTGTTGATTATTTCTACTTCTAAGCCAAGATGGTCCCTGTATTGTTGACGCACTTCAGGTTCCCTAAACCTATCAGCATTAAACCTGGTAACGTTGAGCAAGTTTGAGCAGTTGCTGTTGACGGATGCAGTGCGTAGGTCTATAAGAGCCAACGTTAGATGGTGATCTCGTACTTGACCGATATCGGCTCCACGTCTGTTACGGACGTCTAAAAGGCAATTTCTGAAGCGGCGGCTGATCGTAATGTGATCAATCTGGTTCGATGTTCGCTGTCTGTCAGTTGAGACCCAACTGATTTTGTGGCAGGAGTTATGCTTAAACAGCGTACCTCCAATGACTAGGCGATTGGAATTACTGAAGTCCATATACAAAAGTCCATTATCTTTCCGTTCACCAAGACCGTGAACTCCCATCACTTGCTTAAGCATAATATTGTCGCTCCTACCTTGGCGTTGAAGTCCTCCATCACCTTTATGATGTCGCTATTAGGCGTTTGGTTGTACACGGAGCCCAAATGACTATAAAAATTGACCTTTTCATCCTCAGTCGTGTCTTCGATTGGAGCATAACACTGTATGATAGTAATTTTTCTTACTCTAGCCTGGAATCAGTATCCGTCAGTATCCGGTCACTGTTAGGTTATCAGGATATAAGGCTGTTTCGTGCTACCGGAATTAGCATCAGTCCAACTTCAGACCTCCGTCCGCTCCCAGCTGGTCTACCGGAATAGAGCATCACAGTATTATCTTTTGGAGACTAGTATTCTCCGGCATCATACCATCTTATTTCACTCAACCCCTAGATGTCTAGATTATATCGCGAAAACTCACGCTCTAATTGGAGGAATATGGCGTTTTGAGGTCCTTCCTGGAGTGAGTCGAGGAGGGTCTTAAGGTTCCAGAAACAGATCGTTGTCCGTTTACGATAGCTAAAGGTCTTCAACAAAGTATCAGTCCGTATCAGAGGCATTGTATTACGTTTCGGAGCAATTCGGTTACCGACACTTATCCTGTCTTGTGGCGCAGGAGGCTCGCCATATACCTTCTTCCGTTTTCAATTTCCAGAGAAACTCCCAGATGGCACCACGAGGATGTGGAAGAAGGACTTACTAACAGAGCTGCCGAGGCTCTTTCTCGTTACTTAGCGGACCATCACCTATCGGGAGATATAAAAACCCA
Organism: Nephrocerus scutellatus; assembly: GCA_947095585.1. Lineage (NCBI taxonomy): Eukaryota > Metazoa > Arthropoda > Insecta > Diptera > Pipunculidae > Nephrocerus > Nephrocerus scutellatus. The sequence continues at coordinate 19,731,539 of OX352762.1, read as the reverse complement.
TTTGTGTGGAAAAATATGCATGCTCAATACAAGTGGTTGCGAGAAGTCAGGCCTTGGACCGCATGGTCTGTCGCGCCGATATTATTATAAAAACCCCAGTATAAGTTCACTCTACTTTAGTGCAGTTATCTGTATTTTTTTTACTTTAGTGAACAAACTACGTATTCCATTGTTAGAAGAGTCCATTCGAAAATGTCCATGATTCGATTTTTAATTTCAAGAAAAGGACCAAGCAGGCCATATTAACTACCATTTGCTTGAAATGTCCTTGCTTGGAGTTGCCAAATAATATTATACATAGGTTGTATAACGATTAACGAATTACCAATTGGAGAAATCTAATTTTCCATTATAAATAAGTGAAACAGAGGGATTTAAACGACATCCAAATCAATATAGATACTTCCGAAAATTGCTAAAAGAATAATTAATGAACAGTGTGATTTGCCGGATTTTATTTTATTTCTTTTGCCTCCTTTCGCATAGGCGCAGATTGCCCACACTAATTTTCATGGAAGGCAATCAATTTGAGATTGGTGCTAAATTATTAAACTGAATTACTATGGATGCCTTTTTTTCGTATCCTTATAGCCTTATATCCCTTAAGCCTAGCAAACAGTAGTATGAAATTCAATTTAAATAACACAGGCAGAACCGATACATTCTGAGTGTTAGCTTGAGATTTATCTCCTTCAAATATTAACGAAAAAGAGAAAAATAAATGACGGAAATTTGATTTTGTTGTTTGTGTTGGTCTTCTTATTTTTCCTTTACTCCGCGGGGGAGCATAGGGCTTCTACAAACGCCCGCCAACGAACTCGATTTATCGCCTGAGGTTTCAAGAGACGCCACTCTGTCCTCTGGGATCTTGCTTCCTCTTCTATTGTCGTCGAGTCGAGCGCTAGTTTCGTAATATCGTCCGCTGGCTTTCTCAAAGTGTGGCCAATCTAGCTCCATTTTCGTCGTCTGATGGTGATCGCGATTGCTTCCTGCTGCGTTACTCTCCACAAGTCTTGATTGGTGATAATAGCCGGCCATCTTATTCTCAGTATCCTCCTTAAGCACTTGTTGACGAAAACTTGGAGACGCGTCGCAATTGACTCTGTGACTTGCCACGTTTCGCAGCCATACAAGAGTACTGAGAGAACGTTAGATCTGAAGATCGTTAGCTACAGATTCCGGGAGATTCGCGAGGAGTTCCAGATATTATTTAGCATACTATAGGAGTGTCGCGCCTTGTTTACACGAGAGCATACATCCGAGTCAGCACCACCATTTTTTGACATCCAGCTGTCCAAATAACAAAACTTATCGACTTTCTCTATCTGATGTCCGCCAATCGAGAGATCACATGTTCCACTAGCGTTAACGCGAAGTAGTTTTGTTTTTAAGTCGTTAATTTTTAAACCCAATTTTTTAGTCTGGAATTCTAGTGATTATTATTTTCGCTCCATGTCACCTAGCGATTGTGATAGGAGATAGGATAGATATCATCGGCATAGTCCAGGTCTTCTAGGCGGTGAAAAACATTCCATGGCAAGTCCGATGGTTACTATTTTCATCACCCAGTCGATGACAATTGTGAAAAGCAATGGTTAGAGGGTACAACCTTGCTTGACTCCCGAGTAGATGTTGAATGGTGCGCCAAGAAGACCGTTGTGAATTACGCGGCATTTTGATGATGCTGATGAGTTTTTCCGAAGCACCATAGCTAGACAATGTCTGCCACATCATGTTTCGGCCTAGGCTATCAAAAGCACGTTCCGTAAGTGCCTAGCTATTATAGAGGAGATCACTTTGTTTATGGTATTTAGCAGGGTACTTCCTCGCCAGTTTTCGCAATTGCTCAAATCACCTTTCTGGGGCACTTTGACTATTAAGCCTTCTTTTAACGACGATGGAATGGTTTCAGATTCCCAGATACCATGATATATTGCATGCAATGTTCGCGTAGTTAACTCAATGTCGGCTTGAAGCAGTTCTGCGTGGATGTTGTCATTGCCTGCTGCTTTCCTTAATTGCAGTAAACGAACTGTTGTCCTTATCTCATCCAACGAAGGAGTAGCGACGCTGATGTTAAGTAGCCTATTAGGGTGCATATGTGGGTTGATGGACGTGCCTGGCGAAGTACTTTTCAAAACATTCTTTAAATGTTCTGTCAAGCCTGTTAATTGTTGTTCCTCCATAAGGATCAAAGAGGCATGTGTTGCCTTAACAGGGTAGTTGATGTAGTGTTTCTTGTTGGCGAGCTTAAGAGCGAGTTGGTAGACTGGGCTGTGTTGTCTACTATCAGGGGCTTGCTGTGTTTGTGTTGCGATGTCGCTTAGCCATGCTCGTTTGTCGTTCCTAGCTGAATGGTCAACTTGCCGGTCCAGATCCCTATACTTTCGCACTTATGCGCTTCGCTTGGCATCCGATGCCGCGTTTAACTCTGCTTTGATGGATTGGCGTTCATGTGCTATCTGATATCCATTCTTTTCTAGTTTTGTCGGGATAACCTAAAATGGTTGAACCTGCTTCCGTATACGCAATTACTGTTTTCTCCCATTTAGACTCTAGGGCTTGGGGCTGTATCTCAGAGAGTGAATGTTGTATGCGGGATACACATTGGAGTTTCACATCTGGGTCTTTCAGTGCTGCTACAGCTGGCTTTCTCGTTGTTTGACTTCGTGTGGTTGAGCGGACCGCGAGCTTCAATCACACACTGCCAACCACAAGGTGGTGGTCGCTTTAGTAGACGTCGGCTGCTCTTCGTATTCTAACGTCCAGCAACTATGCTCGCCACTTGCGGCCTATAGCGATGTGATCAATCTGGTTGTTGTACATGTGATCAGGAGAGGTCCAGGTGGCTTTGTGGATGTTTTTGTGGGAAAAAATTGTACCTCCAATGATTAGGTTGCGATCAGAACATAGCTCAGCAAACCTTTCTCCGATGTCATTCATAGAACCAAGGTAATGCTTTTCTTCAGAGATGGCTTGTTCCGTTGGTGCGTAAACTTGAACAAACACGACCTGTCGAACAGCAGATTTAAATCTTGCAATAATAATTCTATCGGATATTGCTTGCCAGTCTTGTAACTATCTTCCCGCGGTTTTAGAGAGTAGAAATTCCACTCGATTTCCTGTAGGCTTACCCGAAAAGATTAGAAACTCGCCGGTAGATGTTCGTTTTCCCCTACTCCAGGCCATCTCACCTCACTAAGACCAAGTATCTCTAGATGGTATTTACGAAATTCTTTTGTTAATTGTGCAAGCGTTGTTGTCTTGACGAGCGTGCGAATGTTCCAAGTTCCCAAACGTGTCCTTTTCCGTGGTCCAAAGGTCATTGTTGATAAATTCAATATGTATCCGAGGCCTGTATTAGTTTCAAGCATCAACAACCAAGTTGAGTGGTGATTGGCCAACCGCAACCTAGGTCGACATGACGCGCCGCCGACAAATCGGATTGGGTACCGAAATCGTTTACCTGGATTGGCCAAGTTTCCAGTAACACGACGTGTACGCATAAGATAGGAGTTGTGATGCAAGAGGCTAAAGACATGACTGTCTGTGTTAGTACATACATAGTCCTTATTATTTGTTCTCTTCCTTGCGGTGTTCCTGTTTCTGCCTTCTGGTCTATTAATCTGAACATTGGTATTGAAAGGTAATAAGAACCATTTTTTTTTTAAAATGAAAGAATTTTAAAAAAAAAACTTTTTGGCATCGCTTTTTCCTCCCATACACTTGCACTATTAGTTCGTGAATTGCTTGGTGTAATGCGGTACAACAGCCTCCTGTTTTAATCAGCTCCGCTGGGATACTATCAGATCCCATGGTGTTATTATTTTTGAGCCGATTTATCGCTCTGCTAACTTCGTTTATGCTTGGTGGCGGCAGCATAGTGTGGTCTACGGTCATTGGTGGAGCCTCCAATTCCTCAGTAAGCTGTTCATTAAGCAACTCATGAAAGTGCTCTTCCCGTCGCTCAAAGACGCATTTGAGATCGGCGATCAGATTACTCTCTTTGTCTTTGCAGTATGTGTAACGTGGTGTATATTGCGTCATACCGCGGACTTCCGCGTGTGGTGTGATCCTCGCACTCTGTACTGTTCTAGTTCACGGACGAGATTCTTCTTCCAGGCTGCTTTCTTTTGCCGGTGAACTATTTTTTAATATCTTCTGAGCTCTTTATTTTCATCTTCGCGTACCCGCGTTCTATGAGATTGTTGCATTGCTCGGTACGCAACATTCTTACGTTCAGTCGCTAGCTTACATTCGTCATCGAACCAGTCGTTCCGAACTCTACGACTAACTGCCTAAGATGGAGTCAGCAGTATTAATGACAGTATTCTTAAGGCGTGTCCATTTATCGTCTACGCTCGGTATCTTAACCTCAGGACTTACACTCCCTGCATTTAGGGCGAGTCCTATCGCTTGACCGTATAGTTGTTTCTGGTCTCTTCGTTGCGAAGGGCAGCCATGTTGACTCGAATCTGATTCGCGGATGCTGTCTTTCTTGATGATACAATCCGAGCTCGGATCACTACACCGACAAGATAGTAGTCCGAGTCGACGTTGGCACCTCGGTACGTTCATACCGTCATCAGGTTCGGTTGTGGCGGCGGTTTATCGACACGTGTTTAATCTGGTGGCGAATGCCTCCATCAGGAGGTACCCAGGTGGCTTTGTGGCAACGACCAAATTATTGCTTGCTGGAATCTCTATGGCTCGTTGTCCATTGTCATTAGTGTTCTCGTGTAAGCTATGGGTGTCATTGTACTGCCTGAATACTGGCTCCCTACCTATTTTAGCTATCATATCCCCCGGAGTTACCGTTCGACTGATTCAAAGAATTCTTCTTTTTCATCATCTGGGCAATCCTCTGTAGGTGCGTGAACGTTTATGAGGCTTATGTTTTTAAATCTACCCCGCACGCGAAGGGTGCATATCCGTTCATTTATTGCCGATATAAAGCCGATAACGGTGGGTTTCATTCCTTTGCTGACTAGAAGCACAGAAGCACGGTATGATATCTGTATTGTATTTCATATACTGATTTTTTTTAAGACGCCATTCCCCGTCCACCACATTTCTTGGATTGCAGTTATGTCAGCCTTATATTTAGACATGGTATCGGCCAGCTGCTGGGCAGTTCGAGCTCTATACATTGAGCGTACGTTCCATGAGAAAATTCTTAAATCGTTTAGCCGTTTTCGTTGCCTTGGTCGTCGTCGTTTTTTTTATCAAAAAAAAAAAAACAAAACTACAACCAAAACCAAAACCAAAACATCGTTCAGTGAGTGTACTTCTGAACAACAACAGACTCTATATATAAATAGTGAAGAGAAAACAATTTACAATTAAGCATACCCTGTACAAAACGCTAACAAAAGAATACGGCTAATTTCCGAAAACTTTCTTTTCTGTAATGTACGACCATCAAACGAAAGGATTTAACTGGCATTTATTTAACGATTTACTTACTCCTTCCCACAAAAAATAACAAAACGATGCAAAGTTTTAAACTTAGTTCGCATTTTAGGTCAACGAAGGAGCTGCACATGCAGACCGCCGATCAATAGTATTTTTGCAAACTGCAACCACATCATTATTTTGGCCAACGCGAACAAAAAGAAATTTATGCAACATGCAATTTGATTTCACCCTCTACATTAAGTTGATTTTATTTAGATATTATGTATACACAGATACGTATGTGCTGCTGCTTTGCTTGCACTCAATTTGCTAACACACACAATATACATATACCAGCTCTTGTACATCTTGCCTACACTAACATCGACTAACGAGTAACTTTTAAATTTATTCACTTTTGAAATTTCTGCATTTTTGATATTTCAGCAAAAGCCGCAACCAAAATCCAAGCCGTATTTCGAGGTCATCAAGTCAGAGCAACCATGAAGAAGTCCGACAACACTACCACTAATGCCAAGCCGAAAAATGGTGGCGCCGATGAAGCGGCGGCGGAAAATTCTGCTGATCCAACCAAAGAGGAATTGGAAGCAGAATTTGATCCCAACGACAAAGGTAGGTTTATAGAATTTTACCCTTAAACGATTTTATACCATGACGTTGACATGGCACGCGATGTCAGTTTACGGCTCGTGCGTCGTGCCTATATACGCGTACAACCTACCGTACCGCATGAACAACCACGTTGTCTTGTAACTTGCAAAAGTGGTCATGTGTTAGGTTGTGGGTTAATGTGTGTTGCTGATGGGGTTCATGTTGCTTTCATTGCTTCCGACGGAAAAACGGAAGTATGGTTATGCTCAGTCAATATCGTTTGTTACACCCACTCGCAAGTTCGTTTGTTACACCCTCGACCAAACGGAACTAGAACTAAAAACCGATAGAGCTCTTTTTGTTGTTCCATTAAGTAAACATGAAAAGTCGACTCGGTCGATGCAAAGGGGGGCGTATGATGGTTTTTTTCGATTCTCAATCAAAGTGTTCTTCGCATGATAATGGAACAGAAGTAAGAAACTATGCAATGGATAGTACATAAGAATGAAAACTAAGGGTCGGCTGGCGCTATACATATACATGCAGGCATGTGTGAATAATGCTTATTTTCTGTAAATATACGTTCAACAGACTAAGACGGCGGTACCTCCTGCTTCGGCATTGTCTTTTAGGTAACTTTCGATCGATAAATTTCATTCCAAATAACTTTTCAACCTCCAATTTCCACTAAATATAGAGGGCAAACCGAATCTGAAATTTTATCACTGACATTAATTAACTGATTCGTCCACGATTCTTCAAATTAATTCTACCATCAATTTCGAGTAGGTATGACTCATCTCATTCATTTAATCTATTCTTTGCCTAAGGTTGCAATTCATCCATGCGAATGCGCTGAACCCAGGAATAAGGTAATATGTCCTTACGTTGGCCTCGATGTTAGTCCTGGGGCTGTCTTAAGCTGCTGGTATATTGCCATCAAACGTGGACTTGACATAACCCGAAAGAATTAATTCCGAACGCGTAAAATCCCACGAATGAGGCGACAAATCGATTGGTCCAATTCTGGAGATAACACTGTTTTCTTATTTCCTTTTTTTATCATTGGCATATGGAGGGGTTCAAAACCTTAGGATGTTGGCACTAAGGTATAAAGGAAGAAAGGAGGAAATCTTGATGTGCATGCATTTTGAATGCCAGTGGTGATGCGGATATACAGAGCTTGGTAAAGCATTCCACATTCGTGTTGTACGACTAAAGAGAGAGCCTATATACCTAACAGTACGTCCGGAGATAGGATTAAGGGTAAACTGATAAGCCTTCAAAACGTAACGAGTATTGCTGTTAAATTAATGGAGTGGCGGAATGCAACTAGATATTTCTCTTGAGCAACGTTGATGGAAAAACCGGTAAAACTGTGGCAAATGCGAGAAATTCCTACGATGTTCAAGCGAATCAATTGAAGCTTCGATATATTTGTCACCTATAAGTGTTATTGCACGGTTTTGTATTCTGCCAAGCAGATGCAAGATGTTCGTATGTGCACCTGACCAGACGAATGAATGCCTTGTAGATAGTGGCCAGATCAGAGGGAGTGAAATATTTCTTGCACCGTATTAGAAAGCCAAGGCACTTCGCAGCATTTTTTGCGACGTTGAATATGTAGTCGTTCCAACGAAGCTTGTCGTTGACACATATACCAAGAATTGTTAGTTTTTCAGTTTCCTTGATGCAAGTTCCATAATAGGTGAGGGTTATTATTTCGCTTCAACGACAGAAGACAGCATTGGATTTTAGAAGCGTTGAATTCGACTCTATTGTGTTCTCCTCAATTTACAATGCTGTCAAGGTCAGAATTTAATGAGTTTAACATAAGCGGTTGTTATAGCTCCACATCCAAAGAGAAGCGACGTGAACGTGCGAACATATAAGAGAAGCTAAAAGTACTGTCGTCAGCGAAGGAATGTATTGGATTACAAGTTACAGACGAAGATCGTTAAAGAAAATAAGAAATAGTATAGGAGACAAAACACAGCCCTAAGGGACACCAGCATTTATGCGGTGAATATCAGACTTAAACCGTCCAACGCAAATTGGCTTGAACAGTTTAAAAATAGCTTCTAACCCATTGAAGCAGGGTAACATCGATTCCAAAAGCCCGCATTTAGCTGGGGTCACTTAAAACTGTCCCATAAGGTGATCGACATTCGGAAGTACAGGTGGAAGTAGCGTGGAGCTAGCTGCAAAAAGTGCTGCAAGTAGATTTGCATTCTGCTTAGAGCTGACAGCTGCAATGTCGTTGTGAATGATCGTTGGAATTGACGACGAGGCAGTATTTTTAATTTTTACATTGCAATCATTTCTGGTATCCTAGTATTTTTGTCGAAAGCTTAGCTCCCTGTTTCTAGAAGCCTTTTTGCAGCTAAAATCATACCATCCATGATCATTTGGTTGGACAGGTTTTATTCTGGAAGGAATATAGTGGAATGTGTATGATGTTTGTGATCGTGTCAACGGCGGCCTCCATGTCGCTATTGAGAGAGAATATCGACCAATTAAATTTCCTATATTCAATTCTATAAATAGAATATATTAGTAGGCGCCGTAGCTCAGTGCATAAGAGCATGGCTTCTGAGAAGGAGGTTCGTAGTCCCAGTAGGTTAGGTTAGGTTAGGTTAGGTAAACGTGGCTGTCAGTGGAACCGACACACTTAGACCAGTAATGGTCCATTGTGATACCACACGGATCAGGAAGAATTTATTCAACCTACTCGATGAACCAATTAGAGCTTTGTATGAAGCGTAGTAGACTACCAATGTCAATGTTGATGATTAGTCAGGTAGAAGTTATTTAGTTTGAAGTTAGAAGTTAGTTAGATATTCAATTCGTCAACTATAAAAGAAAGTCCGTCGGTCACCCTCCATCCCTCTCTGACACAAACACTTTATCAACCCATCCACATATAATTGCCACCATTTGAAACAATTTTTTACCGACAACTTCTCCGTACCGAACCCCTCTTATTTCAATAACCTAATTAACTTCTCCAGTAGCTTCTTTCTCTCTTAAACTCTTAAATCGTTAACCTTACTGTTACCGAAAATAAGATGTAAAAACTTGAATTCTTACCCAACCCAGATGGTCTTCCCGCCATATTGCTTAAAAAGTGTTTCTCCAGTCTCTCCCTTTCTTTTTTCTTTGGGTATCCCTTGCATAAGGAGAATTCCCTCAAATTTGGAAGATCTCTTTCATAGCCCCGATATACAAAAAGAGATCAAAGAATGAGGTAACTAATTATCGCCCTATTGCTAACCTTTATCATGTACCCTAACTCTTCGAAAAAAATGTACACGAAGCCTTAAGCTTCCATTGCAAATCTCCCAACCAACATGGCTTTCTGAAAGGTAGATCAAGTACCATAATCCTTGTTGAATTCATGGCCTTCACGCTTTCAGCCTTAGAGAGTGTCAACGAAGTCGACGTTGTTGCAATTGATTTCAGTAAGGCTTTTTATAAGATACCTCATAAATTAATCCTTTATTAATTATGTGCCTCCGGCTATGGGTTCAAAGCCGGGGGCTCACAATTAAAAAATTGGTAAAATAGATATCTTCTTATCTGGAAAACCATCTTTATAGTATTCGCTTCAGGTCCGTCTATCGGTCACATTCTTACCCACATCTGGTGTTCCACAAGGCAGCCACCTAGGCCCTCTTCTCTTCATCCTAACTATAAATGATTTTGAGATAGTTATTCAACACTCCGATCTCTCTCTCTCTCTTTCTCTCTACGCTCTACGCTGATGGCACCGAATTTTTCAAATTTCCGCTTCCTTCAAGACGACCTAGATATTTTTCCGACCTGGTGTCACAATAATTGCTTAAAGCTCAATATCGCCAAATGCCAATCTATAATATCATGTAACTGTAAGAAGACCCCTCCCCGACAATACCTTCTCCATAATCAACCCAAATCTCACATTCAATCTTTTCAAGACCTCGGCATATTGTGCGACAGGAAGCTAAATTTCCGTTCTCATATTGACGAAGTAATTCTTAAGGACACTTCGTCATTATAACTTGGCTTTGTCAAACGGTGCTCCAAAGAAATTTCCAATCCTTCCAGATCCCTCTACATCACATTCGTCTGCTCTCTCCTCGAGTATGCGAGTCAAGCGTGGCCCCATTTCCACAAGTTCATATGTCCAGAATCGAGAGCATCCAACGTTGTTTTCTCCGATTTGCTCTTCGAGGTTTATCTTGGAACAAGGTTTATCACTATCAAGATTACCTTAATCATAAACGTTAATACCATTGAGGAACGTAGGGACGCTGCTAACATTATTTAAATACATCGTCTCCGTTTTCTTATATACAGCTCGATATTCTTTAACACTAACCATCGTTATCTACGATGCCCTCCTCCCTTCATTCTACCGACAAACCGCATCGAGTATACAGCTCTAACGAATTAATCTCCCGTATGGTGAGGACGTTTAACTTAAACCTTACCGTTTTCGATTTTAATTGCAGCACACCCCACCTTAAACTCGATCGCCTTCACCATTTCCCTTTGCTTTTATTAGTTTTAAGTCTTACTTTTAAGTCTTCAATCTTGTAAGTTGTAGTTTTAGGTTATAATAAATAGGCCGAATAAATGGGCGCTATTGCCTCCACCAAATTTAGTACCGCCGAGATATTCGAGTTGAAAGGTGAATTTTATCTGGAGTAAGCCCGTTTCCAAACTTAATAACTTTAAACCAAAACCGAAAACTAAGTCAGAAAAACCAAAACCAAAAATTTTCCAAAGGAACCAAAAATAAAACCGAAAATTGTTTCCCAACCCTTATTTTGTGAGCCTATTTGTAAATTCTGTAACCTTCCCTCCCTCCAAGAAATGCCAAAGAACAGGCAAAATATACTTGTTCAGAAAAATTACACCAAACACGCTAACTGTAAATCTGAGCATTTCTGCACTCTCACCAAACTAACACGAGTACATAATGTAGGCTGGGTGTCCTCTAAAAGCGGGAAGTATATACAGGAACGATATATACTGTATTGCTTTTGCTGATACCTTTGTGAGTATTTCCGGTATTCATTTACATCCGAAAAATCACATCATTTAGCAATCAAGCGTGTCAAGCGTAATTTTAGGATTTTATGGGTGCTATTCAATCAAAAAAGAAATAAAAAAAAAACAGAAATAAAACCCCCAAAATTGTCAGTCTGCCATCATCACATTACAGAACAGGAAGAAATCGCTTCCATTTCCACCTCCGCAAGGTTAACCGGAAGACGTGTTTACTATTATTTTGACGCGTCAACAAAACAAGGAAGCAATAAAAAACAACCTCGTTCCATAATCAACAATACAAAACAGTGTGTGTTTGTGTCTGTGAGTGTGTATGTGTGTGTGTAGTATTGGTTTGAGTGTGAAATTTATTCCGTAGCTATGTTAGAATTTTTGGCATCAACTCAAATACAAACATTCTGCAACGGTTTTGTGTTTAGCTTGCAAACACTTTTTTAAAATTACTTCTACATTAAAAAAAAGTTTTTATTCAACTTTTTGCATATTACATTATTTAAGATAACAGTCTGACGAGGGTAAACATTACCGCTAAAACTTAAAGCAAATAAGTTAGGTCATGCGGAAAGTAGGAAACATGGCAGACTTTCTGGCTTTGTTTGTGTTGAAAATTCTTTGTTTATTCTATAAAGCCTAAAAGAAGCGTGAATTCTTTGGCAAACTATTTCAGTTGCATTCAATTTGGGAATATCGTTTCGATGGTTGCCTCGAGGATTACATATTTCTCTTTACTTCACATTAAGTAAACAAATTTCATGCTATATTTTAAGAGACTAGCTGAGTCCCCGGCGTTGCTCGGTCCAAAAAATATTCATTCCACACTAATATATCTCGATTAAGATTACTTTTACATGTAATTCCCTTCCCAACCTCCCGTTGAGATTATATGGTGTTCTTACCGTGACTACATATTTATCTCAGCTACCTTGCAAACTATGGACTCTACGCTAAAATCGGTTGTTTTAGATTTTTATTACGTGTTCTCACCTCAACCCCTAGAGATAATAGCGGTATCTTACCCAAACAGTACTTGTTTCCAGATTGTAAGTCATTGGATTGGAATCGCTCTACGCTACCCGTTTCAGAGTTGTGTTGAAAAGAAATATAAAGGCTGTTCTTTTCCTTATATGGAACTAACGGAAGGGTTAACTATCAAACGAGCTGTCATACTGCGCTCACTATTTAATATTATATTATCACTACTAGTAAGTACCCATCAAAAATTACGGAATTAACTTTTTTCAATTGAGTCTGAACCCAATATATAATAAAACAAGTTTTAAGTAAAGTAAGATTTTGTTTTGGATAAAATTAATTAAAATAGGCATATTTATTTATTTAGTTCAGGATTTCTTTAATTACACTGTTTTTTGTAATCTGTAGTCGAGTTCTTAAGTGAATCTCCTTGACAATCATTATTTTTAATTAAGACTTTTAAATTTTTATGATATCTTCCTCGAGTTAAAGCGACATATAACTGTGCGAAAACTGGCTCAGGAAGATATACACCGACATGATCAAAAGACTTGCCTTGATTCTGGTTGATGGTCATTGCAAAAACAAACATCAATGGAAATTGGAGACGCTTCATTCTTTGAATGGCAAAGTAGTTTCGCTTGCCTCAAAATCAATTCTAGGAATGCAAATTTCCTTCCCCTTTTTATTCCCTGTGGTAATTTCTGCTTTAATACAGTTTCGATTAAGACTCCTGACTATTAATGGAGTTCCATTCAACAAACCCTTTTTTGGGTTAAGATTTCGAGAAAGCATGATAAATGCACCAACTTTCAATTTAAGTATATGTGGCGGCATTCCCGAGGGACGAACCAAATCCAAACATAAACACAAATTTTCGTAAATATCTCGACTCCAGTGCCATCCAACGGGTCGAACAAATTTTAAACTTATCGGAGCACAAACGAACATATGGTGTGAATATGAACCAAATCCAACCATAAACACAAAATTTTAAAAATATCTCGACTCCAGCGCCACCTAACGGGTCAAAAAAAACTAAACTTATCGAAGCACCAAACGAACATATGGTGTGAATATGAACCAAATCCAAACATAAACACAAAATTTTAAAAATATCTCGACTCCAGCGCCACCTAACGGGTCAAAAAAAACTAAACTTATCGAAGCACCAAACGAACATATGGTGTGAATATGAACCAAATCCAAACATAAACACAAAATTTTAAAAATATCTCGACTCCAGCGCCACCTAACGGGTCAAAAAAAACTAAACTTATCGAAGAACCAAACGAACATATGGTGTGAATATGAACCAAATCCAAGCATAAACACAAAATTTTAAAAATATCTCGACTCCAGCGCCACCTAACGGGTCAAAAAAACTAAACTTATCGAAGAACCAAACGAACATATGGTGTGAATATGAACCAAATCCAAACATAAACACAAAATTTTAAAAATATCTCGACTCCAGCGCCACCTAACGGGTCAAAAAAAACTAAACTTATCGAAGAACCAAACGAACATATGGTGTGAATATGAACCAAATCCAAGCATAAACACAAAATTTTAAAAATATCTCGACTCCAGCGCCACCTAACGGGTCAAAAAAAACTAAACTTATCGAAGCACCAAACGAACATATGGTGTGAATATGAACCAAATCAAAACATAAACACAAAATTTTAAAAATATCTCGACTCCAGCGCCACCTAACGGGTAAAAAAAAAATAAACTTATCGAAGCACCAAACGAACATGTGGTGTGAATATGAACCAAATCCAAACATAAACACAAAATTTTAAAAATATCTCGACTCCAGCGCCACCTAACGGGTCAAAAAAAACTAAACTTATCGAAGCACCAAACGAACATATGGTGTGAATATGAACCAAATCCAAACATAAACACAAAATTTTAAAAATATCTCGACTCCAGCGCCACCTAACGGGTCAAAAAAAACTAAACTTATCGAAGCACCAAACGAACATATGGTGTGAATATGAACCAAATCCAAACATAAACACAAAATTTTAAAAATATCTCGACTCCAGCGCCACCTAACGGGTCAAAAAAAACTAAACTTATCGAAGCACCAAACGAACATATGGTGTGAATATGAACCAAATCCAAACATAAACACAAAATTTTAAAAATATCTCGACTCCAGCGCCACCTAACGGGTCAAAAAAAACTAAACTTATCGAAGCACCAAACGAACATATGGTGTGAATATGAACCAAATCCAAACATAAACACAAAATTTTTAAAATATCTCGACTCCAGCGCCACCTAACGGGTCAAAAAAAAATAAACTTATCGAAGCACCAAACTCCGGAGGCATTTCACAGAGTTTGGCATCAAGCTCTTTTGTCCAAAATGCTTGCCTCTGGAGTTGATGATAAACTGCTTCATTGGATTACATTACAGATATCTATCTATCTTTTGGACCGCTCAATTCAAGTTGTTTTGGATGGTTTGAAGTCTAACGTACATCACAACTACGTATGTTAAGCACGTTAAATTCTGAACTAGACAGCATCATAAAATAGGGAGAAAACAATCGAGTAGAATTTAACGCTTGCAAAACCCAATGCTGTCTCCTTTCGTCTAAGCGAATCCTGAATCCTAAATCCCATGCCATGAATGGCACTTGCATCGAGGAAACTGAAAATCTCACAATTCTCGCGATGTGCGTTAACGACAAGCTTCGTTGGAACGACCACATATTTACCGTCGCCAAAAATACTGCGAAATGTTTAGGTTTTCTAGTCCGGTGCAAGAAATATTTCACTCCCTCTGATCTGGCTGCTATCTACAAGGCTTTTATTCGCCCTAAACTTCAGTTCAGTTGCCATTTCTTGTCTGATGCGCCTAAAATTACGAATACTTTGCATCAGCTAGATAGAATAAAAATCCACTTATTGGTGACGCAAATATAGCGAAATCAATAGATTCGCTTAAACACGCAGGAACGTTTCCTGCCTGTCACTGTTTTATCGCGTCTTCTTCCAGCGGTGCTCAAGAGAATTAGCCAGCTGTATGACACCTCTCATTGAATTCAACCGCAATACTCGTGGCCCTCTAAATGCTCATCAGTTTACTCTCAAGCTCATCTTCGGACGTACAGTTAAATTCAGGTATTCGTTCTTCAGCCTTACAACACGTATCTGGAATGCTCTGCCAAGCTCTGTCTTCCCACATCACTATGATCCACTGGCATTCAAAACACAAGCTCATAGCCATCTCCTCCTTTTCCTTAACGCGCACGCTGTGTCAAGCATATAGCCGAGCATTATAAGGGTGCGAACCCCTTTAAGCGTGCGCGAATTATTAAAAAAATGTCTTCTTCCTCAGTTTACGTGGATTCCATGGGAAGCATGTCGAAATAATGATGTGCAATTAATGTGCTTATCTGACTTTGAGATGCAGAAACAATTGCTTTAGCGATTGTCATGCCCAATGAGTATCGTTTTCAAGCAAATTTAGCTGTTGACATGCAGCACGAAATGTTGGGCACACTACACCATTGACAGTTCGAAGTGATTCGAATGATGTCGGCCCACGAGCATTCACCAGCAACAACCGCAAGTAGAAGCAATCGTCATTCTTCGAATGAACTGTGTATAAATGCGACCAAGAGCATCAGTAGATCAGGAACCGTATCGCCTTGCTTTTGACGTTGAAAGCGTTCCAAGTGTAATATAACGTGGCATGTCAGAGTAGAGCAATGTTCGTGCCAACGAATCACTTTGGCAAATCGAAAAGCAACTGAAAAGAAAATGTTGTCGCTGGAGTTGTTTCAGCACGTTGAGCAACTTCACTATAAGGAAGATTTGTTATATTTCAGTTAAAATTAAATAATTAATTGTTTAATTTTTTTAATATTACAGAGTGGAGTAAGCAGCACGAAAATAAATACATTATGAATTTTAATACTTCGGTTATTTTGAACAATAAAAACTGGGTCGAAACTGAAACTGACAAACTTCCGAGAGTAAGTGATGAGAAAGCTTCTCAATCCAATTAGATTGTTTGCATTTGTTTGCAGAACTAAAACACGATTGGTCGCGGAAAGCTATTCCGCATATTATAAAAATTTAAAAAAAAAACTAATCCAATTTTAATTAAAACTTAAATAAGGTAATCAAATTTGCTCAATTGGTCGAAAAAAGATTACGTTTGCAAAGTGTTTTTAACCTCGAAACAAACACTAAATAATATATATATATGCCTCTATGACTGATATTAAATTCAACGCAAATCCTTAATTGGCTTTGGACTCTGTGAAATTAACAAACTAATTGCCTTGTGTGGCTTGTTTTGAATTCTTTAAAAATGGTATAAACACTCCAACATGAACAAGCGTAACTTTTAATACATTTAAGGATTTAATTGCCTTAATTGAAAATGTGAAATATGCGGTTTTGAGAAATATTGATGTGCACGGTGGTAGCAAAGCAGTACTTAAAAAGTGATTCTTCCGTTAATTGCGAGGAAAATATTGTATGGGAATAATAATAATAATAATAGACCCCCTATTTTCAGCCTCTGCGTTTTACGTAGCGTTTCACAAATTCATTTTATGAATCTATATAAATAAAAAAATGGAGGTGTGGGCACAACACCCTAATTTAAATTTTTTTTTCAAATGTTTCTTTTTATTTTTTTTTATTTTTTTTATTTTTTTGATTTTGTTTTTTTGTTTAAATTTTTTTTCACTTAACAGATTTCTCCTAAGTGTTATACTTTTTAGTTTATTTGCAAAAACGCGAAAAACTGTCTAAGTAAACTGTCACTTCCGGCTTTCAGATTTCCGTCAAAATCATCTGTCCCCTCACAATTTATGTAAAAAGCTTAAATATGAATTTAATAAGTGTACCCTGCTGGGCTGTGAGTGGACACAGACAGACAGATGTACAGATATACATACATGATCGTGATTTGGAGCGTGAGCCCCGCGCTTGCCTAGCTTGAGCCATGAAGCATACTCAATACCGACTAAATAGTGGTCCATTCTTTCGAAAGTAAACCACACCCCCCGCGTTGCATCCCAAGAACGAGCTGGGTCCTCAACCACAATTGTCCTCAGACTGGTCGAGCCTTACGGCCGGCCTTGTTGTCTGTGGGCACGGACAATTCCCGCGGTACCAATTCGACCTTGGTGGGGTCTGACATCAATGGCGTCGGAAATTTCAGGTATGAGTGCCTGGGCATTTGACAAGGCAAAACCCTAGCAGCACATCCGTCCGTGACCTATGCCATCTCACTTGCCATCAGGATAGCAAGCTATCCCGAGTTTCCTAACGCGACCTTGGTCAGATCTGGCATCAAGAATCACCCATTCGTTCAGGTATGAGTGCCTGGGCATTTGACAAGGCAAAACCCTGGCAGCACATCCTTCCGGAACTTCGAACCCTATCATTTGCCACTAGGACAGCAAGCCATCCTAGGCCCACCCTGAGGATAGCTTGCTATCCTGGGCCCTTCACATATGTAAGACTTGGCCACTTAAATACGAAGAGTTTGCCCGACTGTAAGCATCTCTAAGTACCAGTGGCCCTTTCTTTTATTCTACCGTGGAAGAGTCCTGCATCTAACAAAAGGTTAAACAAATATGCTGCTGGACCCCAACACGAAATGGAACGTTAGAGGACTCTTACCCCAGGCGTTCCGTACCGCGGTGTTTTCTATACCCCTAACCGCCGGGGATTATCTTCTTTTTTTAAAATGTTTCTGATAGCATTGGTGATTGTGAGGAATCCAAATACACAATCACCCGGTGATGTGGATCTCGCAAATCCACAAACACCAGCCATCTTAAGCCTGACTAGGCCCCCTCCGTTAAATCATCCGGGGCACATAAGTCATGGTTTTTTATTGAGGTTCTGTTCCTCTACCCTTCCTCCTTTTTCAACTCGGGCTTAGGACCGGCTTCGGCGGAGTTTGTACAGATATACAGACAGAGATTTTTTATTTTCGCTTTTTCTGACTCAGGAGATACGGCAATGGGTAAATCTGCAAAAATCTCGAGTTCGAAAATTTTCATAATTACTATATACTTCCTTTTACTATGTAGAAGAAAGTAAAACCAACCCATAAAAAGTTTTTTAAGTAAATTCTCTAAAAATTAAAATTATACAGAATTCCACTTAATATGCTGAAAAATAAAATCACATGCGAAGCAATCCCAAATCTTAAAGCAGGGCTGCACAAAGCGCACAGTCATTATAGTATGGGGCTATCTTAACTTTGTCTTGTTACCGGTCCGGTCCTTTTTAATTAGCCCTCCCTTGGCATACCGGGCTCAGGCAAGGGTGACCTCCTTTCCCGGTTTCCTGTTGGTTTCAAATAGAGAATATAATTAAAAATTATTAGACCTATCCATCTCAAAACGCATTAGGTCCTGCTGTTGAACAACCTGTTGTATCCCGAGAACCTGGTGAGCTCTTGACGGCCAACCCAGTCTGGCCTCAACTGTAAGGTCTGCTGTTGAGCAGTATGCTTGGCACAGCGTTGGGGTTAGGAAAAGTAGAAGAAAAGAGGAGATATCTATGAACTTGAATGCCTGAATGTGTGTATGTGAAAAGACAGAGCTTGGGAGAGCATTCCACTTACGTGTTGTGCATCTGAAGAACGAATCTTTGAACCTGTTGGTAAACTGATGAGCATTTAGAGCGCCACGAGTATTGCGGTTGAATTCAAGGAAATGTGGTATGCAACTGGCTATTTCTCTTGAGCCTCGCTGGTGGAAGAAGTGATAGAACAGTGACAAGTAGGAAACGTTCTTCCGGTATTCAAGCGAATCTATTGATTTCGCAATGTTTTCATCATCAATCATCATTCATGACAATTGTACTTAAGTTTGGGCAAATAAACGCCTTCTAGATTGTAGCTAAATCAGAACATTTCTTGCTGCACAATCTGTAGGCATGGAGCTAACTGCAAAATGCACAACAAGCAGATTGGCTGTTCTTTACCATTGATTTGGACTCGCGTTGTTTAAGTTTCGTGTTCGTTTTTTTCGTACTGCTTTTCCAAAGAGAAATGAGAAAATTAATTGAAACCGGCTACAAACGTGAGGAATGTGATATATTGTTAATCACATTCCCTCGATTTTTAATTTTTAATTTTAATAAAGGCCACCTTATTGCCGTGACGCAAGTCATTCAGGGAGACAATGGCAATGAGTCTCTGTGTATATAAAAAAAAATATAAAACTGGAATGTCATTATAAATGAGCGGTGGAATAGACGACGAGGCTGTATTTTTTATTCTTTTCACGAATGACCAAACATTTTTCCTACATTAGGGACATTGGGACCCCCGAAAGCAGGGGGTGGAAATAGACCTCCCCTCCCTTACTATTTTTTCTCGTAATTAGTATTTTCGGAAAGGGATTATGTAAAATTTTATTTCGTTGGGCTTACCTAGTACAATATCTGGCGCTGTTACAACACCAACTTAGGGAATTTCATCCAAATATCCAAATTAACGAAAATTAAAGTAAAATAACACCAAATGTGGGAATTTCCTAATCTCGAGCAAGAAATCAATGATCATAATACCTACAGAGACGAATCCCTCGGCGAAATTAAATCGAGAAAAATAAAAAAATAAAAAAAATTTGTGTTATACGAAAAAAGCTTTTAAAAATATTGAGAAGAGGAAGAGAGGCGGGCAAAAAGTATTTGCATTTGATGAAGGACGAAGGCTGTGATGTGATGGATTATTGCATAATCTTCCTGCGTTATTTTGACACCTTCTGAAATTCCATTTCATTTTCGTTTTGCATGAAGTGCGCCTTTTGCATTTTTATTGATTTTTTGCGAATGTTCATTTGAGCATTCGTGTATTTTTTCTGTTTCTGGTTTCCACTTGGAAAGGGTGATTCAATAAGTGGTGCACGATACAATAAGAGATGTACGAAGAAAAATTAAAAAAAAAAACAGATACACCCTACAACTTCCTCAAAACAAATTCTGCATTAAATTTACAAATTTACAAGGGTCGTTTGATAAGTAAGTGACTTTTTGAATAAAAGATATTTTTTCTCAGCAAAAAAGCGTTTTATTTCTCAACATAGTCTCCTTTAAGCTCGATACATTTAGTCCAACGTTTTTCCAATTTTTTTATTCTTTCCAAATAATAGTTTTTCTCAGGGCTCTCAAAATATGCGTTTGTTTCAGTGAGACCCAAATCTCTTTAAAAAAAAAAAAAAAAAAACCCTAGCCCAATTTACTGACACTGCGACCTAAAAAGATCTATTGTATCGTAGGGTCTAAATAATCTAAGAGACTTACTACCTCCCTAATGAAGGATATAGTTTGTCCTAAGTGGCAGAACTTCACAGATCTGCCGACGAACATATTGCCTTGTGGAAAATACGTCTCCTTAACCAGATCATACTGGGCAATCACAAAGAATGTGCCAGATGTTTCATCATCCTCCGAGCAGAACCTACATTCCGTGTATAAGCCAAGATTAATTTTGCTAAGGCGATATCGCAGGCCACATTAACATGTGAGAAAGCTCACCAGCTTTCTGATGCTTTCCTTGTTTAGATCAAGGATTTCCTTGTGGGAAAGCGCCTGATTAACCGTTTGAATTGCCTAAGCCCTGGGATATTATCCCAATGATGCTTTCCTTGTTTAGATCAAGGATTTCCTTGTGGGAAAGCGCCTGATTAACCGTTTGAATTGCCTAAGCCCTGGGATATTATCCCAATGAGCCAGACGAATTCTACTTTCTCACCTAAGAACGCAATTATGAACCAGCCCTGGCTAGTTACCAATTGCAATTCCCTGGTGACCAGGGACCCAACCGAGTTTTGCCCTGCTAAGCACTGCCAGGAATTGCAGTGCATCGTAGCAGTATTTTACCTGTTTAGAGTCCATTATGTTGGACGATAGCGCTTTCAGAGTGCTGCTTGACTATCTGAAAAGATATAGGTCGTAGCGCCTCTAAGACCTAGGGCAGACCTCAATGGCATGAAGTTAAGCTTGGAAAACCGTAGGACTAATACCCATGTGGGCGCCGTGGCTCAGTGAAAATGCGCACAGCTACTGAGCAGGAGGATCTTGGCTCGAATCCCAGTAACACCAAAAAGTATTTTTCACGCTGTTCCACTTCTCGCGAATGGGTGACAAACGTTCCTAATAACTTGTCACGGAAAGCTTATCAATTCGCCGTTCGCATCCGGCCCTTAATTGTAGGTCCCTTCCATTGTGGCGCAATGGTCTGTCGCGCCAAATATTATTATTAATACCCATTGATATCGAAACTTTGGTGTTGGATCCGAATACCCAAGCTCCCACTCCAGATTCCTTTTTCGATCCGTCTGTCAGACCTTTATCACCAGTGCTGGAACACCATTCGACCAGAGGGTCCGGTCCAATATTTTAACCTTAAATAACCTGCCGAAACAGTACTCCCTAGCCATGGTGTTAGGGATAGTGCAAAACATGTCTCTTCTTAGAATTTAGTCAAGAATTTTCAGGTGTACCACGTAGTCACCTGGTTTATAGTGCAGCTTAATAGCGCATCTAGCGGCCATATTTCTAATAAAGATTGGCAGCGGTGAAAGCCCTACAACAGCATCTAATGGCACCCGTTATTCCTAAATAGGCAATTCTTTGTAGTTTCTGAAGCTTAATTACCGTTGTCCGTTCTAGCAATTTCCATATAATGGCATATAATGGCTGCGTACGTGATAATTAGTCTCACCATCATAGTATAAATCCAATTTATTACTTTAGGATTAAGACCCCAAGTTTTGCCGTAGACACGTAATCTGCATAATCATCATAATCAATGGCGATGTAGATGTAGATCGGCTAAAAGGTTGTCTTTGATGAGTGACCATAGAAGGGGAGAGAGGACACCTCACCTTGCGAACAGCCCTTAGCTGCAGTCACCAACACAGACACTCCCCCTGAGGAGAGAGTGATGACTCGATTTTCAAGCATGGCATCCAAATCTCTTACCGCCCAGCCATTTCTTCAGGTTTGGAAACAGGAAATAGTCGAACGGGGCTTAAATCTAGAGAATATGCTGGATGGGGTAGCAGTTCTCGGCAAAATTTATGGATTTTGGTCATGGTGACTACACTTTTGTACACCCGATGCATTGTCTCGATGTGAGTAATCGCGGTAACCATCGCGCGGATAACTTTTTCGTTTCCAAATATTCATGTAAAATGTGATATCCCCGCTCAGTTAAGATGCCTACACCCTCAGCCACCTCACGGCTCACGCACTTCATCCTTGGTTTTGGTGATGATTTTTTTACGCAAAAAATAATGCACACGAAATTCACATTTTTCCATTTTCGTTAAATTTCACGAGGTTCTCTGCTTTCTGTCAAACTAAATGACGCAGCTTGCTCAAAATTCGACAATGGTCTTCTACTAATAGATGACAGTTGACGGCAGTTTTTAGCAGCATTTAAAGTTACTGCACGGGAAATTAAAAACGTCACTGACTTATAAAATTGCCCTACTATGTCTTTTGCTAAAAAGAATTTCTTATTCAATTCAAAAACTCAAAATTCGGATTTCTTTTTATGATAACAATTGATATTTGATATACATATTAGAAAAGAGAAATTTTCTTAACCATAGAAATGAAAATCAGCTTTAAAATGCTTACCAGACTGGTGGCAGGTGAAAAAATACCATATTTGGAAACGAAATACAGTCATGAAAAAATATTATCCTTGATGTTTATTTGTCAACCAATCAATCACCACTTTCAGAGCAAGAAGATGACGCAAGTTTCCTTCATTGCCGTCAATCTTGTGCCATTTTGTTTGATTTTCAATCACAGCTCTTTTGTTGCAATGTCTCGATTTCAACATATCGCTCATTCATGTCAGCGACGACAGCAGCCTGACGTTTCATTTCAACGCACTTTTCGATATGTCGATGAAAGGCTTTCTGAAGATGTGTGCTCTATCGACTGCCTTCCTCCTTTGATTTTACCTCCACACCGGATCGGATGTACAGAATGTCTGAATGTTGGTGTGTTTATTTTGTATAGATTTCCGTTTGAAATCAAGCTAGGTAAGAATTTATTGAAGAGTACTTGGAGTCTTACAGATGTTATATTTAGGTATAACCATCCATATTTCACATCCTTAAAGTGGATGATTTGTTTGCATTATCTAGGTACTTGATTTGACTTTAATGAGCGGGCGATTTTGTTAATATGCGCTTTGGGCTTTTTTTAATGCGTAACATCACAGAAGGTACCATCTTCTTTCCCGAATAATCCACAATGGCCGTTCCTTTTGCAAATTTGAAAGGGGCTGTGCACAAGTGCTCACTCATTAATTATTCTCATTATAAAATTAATTATTTTAAAGTGTAACATCTTTGTTTCTTAATGAGGGTTGATTTAAAATCTAATTAAAATATTAAAGGCGAAGTATGTTACTTATTTGCAAATTTTTTTATTGCTTCTATTATTCTTCCATTTATAATAATTCCGCTAACTCACATCATAATTTTTATTTAAATATTTTCCAAAGTCTTAGATTATTGCCAAAGTTCTGGTCGTCGCTGACCGAACTAATAAATTCAGCTCGTGCGAATACTTTTTACCGACTAGTATACTGTCCTGTAATGTATAATAAAAATATCCTGGAACTAATCTTAACTTTTGTTGAAAGTAACAACTTGCTTAGTCCAATAGTTCAATCTGGTTTTAGGAAGACCCGTAGGTGCAACACATGGGTTCCGTGGTGTATTGGACTTCTGAGCAAAAAACAAAAACACCAAAAGTATTTTTCAAAAGTAATAACTTGTTACGGAAAGCTTCTCAACTCGCCTTTCGCATAAGGCATTAAATTGCATGTCCCTTCTATTTTTGTGCAAAATTATAACACGCACAAAACAAATAATCGTAAGGAGCTTGGCCTTGGACCACAATGGTCTGTTATATTTTGTTATAAATTGTTATATTTGCAACACGGCATTGTTAATAAACCAACCCATAAAATTTTTCATGTAAATTCTCTTATAACCAAAAGTATACTGAATTCCACTATACATATATGCTGAAATATAAAAACACGATGCACACAGCGTACCAGCGTATATAGAACACACTCATTAGAGTATGGCGTAATCTGATGCTGCATTATTAAAAAAATGTGTATGGGAGCCCCCTACCCCGCGGCCCGATCGCTTCTAAATTTTAATTTATCTATCACTCATTGGGTTTATATTTCGGTAATAAGACCTACACTTTGGTGCGTTGTGATGGTCTGGTGGACTGCCTTAGACAAAGCAATAAATCGCGACAAACAAAGCAAAGTCCAAAGACCGGCTTGTCTATGCATGAGCGAAGCTCTTCGCAAAAACCCCTCCGCTGAACTAGACCTACTATTCAACCTAACACCACTCGACATCTTCAGTAGACAAGTTGCTGCTAGTGCTATTCGCCTCAACGCAACCTACCAGTGGATAAGAAATGAATTCGGACACTTCTTTATTCTAAATTACATAAGTGCTCTATCAGTAGCTATGGACTAAACCATTCCGCACCTACATTTCAACAACAACTTCCAGGTCATCATCCCATTCAGATCACTCTGGGAAGAAGGCGCTATTTCGGAAGATGAATCAATTAGTTTTTATACTGACGGGTCAAAAACTGATGATGGGGTAGGCGGAGGGGTTTTCTCAAAAAGGCTAAATATAAGTCTCTCCTTCCGTCTTCCTAATCATTGCAGTGTTTTTCAAGCAGTAATCATGGCGATTAAAGAAGTCCTGTCTTGGCTGAAGAGAAACGTCATATCTACTAAGGATATCCGCATCCGGATAGTCAAGCAGCGTTTCTCTTCTCTTCTCTTTATTTATGTGATTTTTAAAGCCTCAAATATTTCAGATTTCCATTAACGACATTCCAGCAATTTTCATTTATTTTATAACAATTATAGTTGTTCTAGATCTACCACCTATTTTCTTTTCTAAATTTTATATACAAAGATGAAACTATGTTGGTTTGCTTGTTTGTTTCCTACACAAATATATATCGTTAATCATATCAATCCATTTTTTTTAAATGCTTCACTGATGTGTGTAGGGAACAGGAAGCATATTTTTACCAAAAAAAATCCTTTTCAGAGGATTTAAAATCGCGTTTTATTTATAATATACACACAAGTACTTAGTTGTACTTGGCAATGTATACATTTATCGGACTAAATAAATTTGAAGCTATGTTTGTCCGTTTTCTTGCCGATATTAGTGTCGATAAAGTTCTTTGTGTGAAGGGGGTCAGTGGATGGTCAGCCAGTAGGGTTAGCGTCATTGGGCGGGTGGTCAGTTGGGTAATCACTATAATAATAAAAACACTTACTCACCCCTAATATGTTCTAACCTTATCTATATTATTTTATTTTTTCATTTAAATTTGTATCTCTACATGCCAATGAAGTATTTTAATTATTGTATAAAACCCAAAGAAAAATGTAAATTCAATAGAATGGGAAAGTAGTGTGTAGTCATACAGCAAAAACCATACAATGTGAATAAGGCAATTCCATGCACTACATGCCATGATGTTTGCTTAAATATTTTAATTATTGAAAGCTTTTGACACCATGGAAGCTTTAGTAGACGACTAACCATGAGTCTTTGATACTCGTAATAGTGTTTACGCATATGACAATTACTATTAATCCTCAGTACGACAAATAATGACAACAACAACAAAATTATCAGCTACAGAACCATGCAAATAGACGTTTCAAGAGCAATTAATACAGAATTGCTACTAAAGAGATTTTATATTTATATGTGGCTTCCAACTATTATGTGAACCGCACACGACCCAACAAAACCACGTCTTGTTTACTCTCACGTGTTGTGGCTGTATAATTAAATTAAATGTAAGACGACCAAATGAGTACTCACTGTGAAATAATTGTCTTCATTAAATATTAATTATAACCAACAAATAATATGAACACAACACTCGGAATTTCGGATTAAAAATTCGCTCATGGGAATAGTTTCCAATTTTCAGAGGAATTCATTTTAGCATCTTGGGATTCCGAGCTCTAAAACGACAGCTGACAGTCATAATTAAAAAAAAAAAAAACAACCCATAAAAATAAAATTTTTCATGTAAATTCTCTAATAGGAGATGGGTATGTGTTAAAATTTGAAGAAAATCGAGCTAATTTTTAAAAAATTTATATGGGCACCCCTCGGACCTCAGGGCCTCACTCCA
Source organism: Nephrocerus scutellatus (assembly GCA_947095585.1). Lineage (NCBI taxonomy): Eukaryota > Metazoa > Arthropoda > Insecta > Diptera > Pipunculidae > Nephrocerus > Nephrocerus scutellatus. The sequence goes on along the minus strand of OX352762.1, from coordinate 19,705,260 downwards.
AAAACTTTACAAAAAATTTTGTCCATCGAAGATACACACGTATATAAAATTTTAAAAAAATCGGGTGAAGTTTTTTAAAAAATTTGTTGGGGCCCCATGAGTCTCCAAACCCTGTCACCAAAATTTTTGCCAAAAGTGTTGCCCATCGGAGATACACACGTATATAAAATTTAAAAAAAATCGGGTTAAGTTTTTTAAAAAAAGTTATGGGGCCCCACGAATCCGGGCCCGGGGTCTCCAAATTTTTTACAAAAAGTGTTGTCTATCGGAGATACACATGTGTATTAAATTCGAAGAAAATCGGGATAATTTTTTAAAAAAAAGTTATGGGGCCCCACGAACCCGGGCCCGGTGTCTCCAAAATTTTTTCAAAAAGTGTTGTATATCAGAGATACACAAGTGTATAAAATTTGAAGAAAACCGAGTAAAATTTTGTAAAATATTTGTAGGGGAGCCCACCGACCCCTTGGCCCGAGGGTCCTCAAATTTTAATAGAAAGTGTTGTCCATCAAAGATGCGTATAAACTTTGAAGAAAATTTAAATTTTTTAAAAATTTTGTATGGGAGCACCCCGACCCCGATGCCCGAGGTGCTCCAAATTTTAATAAAAAGTATTGTCATGGCAAAGACACATGTGTGCCAAATTTGAATAAAATCGGACTTTAGGAAGTGTGTTAAAAATTTATCACAAGATTCTACCAGTCAGCCACGGGCACGCGAAGTTAGTATAATTAATTTAAAAACAATATGTTTCCAAGTCTATTATAAGTAATAAATAAATAACTTACGTCTATATTAGCTTAAACTAGTTACCTACGTTGGTTTTCACTACTTTCTATATTTTATTTCATTGATTTTTTTATTCTATAACAAATTCTAGCATAGAGAATTCAAAATAAAACATACTAAACTGCCTTAAATACCTTTTTTTCTATAATTTGCGCACGCGTACGGCGGTTCGCACCCTTATAATGCCCGACTAAATGCTTGGCTCAGTGTGCGTGTAAAGGAAAAGAGGAGAAAAGAGAAGATGTCTGATAGCTTATGTTTTGAATGCCTGTAGATCATAGTGATGTTGAAAGACAGAGCTTGGCAGAACATTCCACATACGTATTGTACGGCTGAAGAACGAATCTCTGTTTTAACTGTACGTCCGAAGATGGGCTTGAGCCTACACTGCACGTCAAAAATGTAAAACTAAGTCCACACGTGAGTGACAGTATTGTCCGCACAGCTGGCGCATCCAGTTCCATAGCCCTGCCAGCAACACAACGCTATAACACCACATACGCCCGCATAGCAGCCATCACTATTCCTCACTGAAGGTTAAATGTAGGCTACACTCCAATCTAGCCCCCAGCATCTGTCTTTATTCAGACGTACCTCATTTAACCGGTCCCTTTGGGGCACATTTCTACTGAATCTCCAGATATCAATTCCATCCCAATTGAGCAATGAGGCATTCCAGCTGGTTTTGTCTCACAGTTACGAAATGTTCGCTTCTTCTGGCGCGGAGTTTATGAGGGACTCATATTCCACCATATTGCATCGCAACATATTGCACACGCGTACGTTAGAATTTGTCGTACAAAAGCCTAGTAGCAAACAATCTTCACATTACTTCCCAGGTAGCGTGACTAGATGAGCTTCTTAAGACACATAAATGCCGCTCTTGCTTTTTCAACCGCATTATTTACGTGTACATTGTAGTACAAGAATCTTTCCAAATGATCACCCAAATAGCACACGACATTCTTTGTTGGGATTTGATAACCATTTGCTCCAGCTATTTGCGACTTTTTGTAATTGCATCGTAGATCGTGATTTCCGTGTCTTTAAGGGGGGTGAGAAACAGTAAAACAGTATTTGGATTATCTGATCTTAAGCTTATGTCTGCAATTCGTCGAATTTTCCTTGCAACGTTCTTTGAATTTCCTTAATTTTTTAGCCGTATGCATACAATATGATATCGTCAGCATAAGCAGGGGTTGCATTCTTATCACTAAGTATTTCAGCAATATATACAGGGTGTATCCGTTTAGGTGGCAAATACTTAAAGGAGTTAACTTCGTGAAGCTTTTTAATGCGAAGAGACGTACTTTTTACCTATACATCCTGTAACTTTTGAATGTTTCTAGCTACAAGGCTACTGTAGATCTTTTTTGAAAGAAAATTAAATTTTTAAGGTCAAACAATATATATTTTTTAAATTCTTAAAACTGTTACCGATATGAACGTAATATATACGTAATATAAATATGAAATATTTTTTTTATATTTTTTTTTTTCTTATAAATTAAACGATTATTTCAAAAAATGCTCACGGATAATTTTTTTTTCTCGAAAAATGTAAAGGGTGTTTTTTTGGGAGGTTTGTTTTTCCGATAGATGTCGTTTTATTTTATGACAGTTGTTTTGACAGCTCAAAGTGGCATTTCTACTCAGTATTGTTTGGCAAATCATTATGAAAAAAAAAAAAAAAAATGACATTTGTGAAAAATAGTCGTGGTAGCCATATGCCAGAAATTGTGTTTAAATGTTAAATGCCAAAAGATTATCTACCAAATAAAAAAAAATTTTGGTCATTTCATAATTTTATATGTGTTTTATTCAAAAAAAAAATCGGCAACCTTTTAAAAAAAAACGTTATATCTAACGGGTGTATTAAAGCTTATACAATTTTCTACAAATCCATCTCAGAATATTTATGCATTCGGTCAACAGGAGCACGGTTTTTGGTTCGTCAAGAACCACAAAACTTCTATCAACTTTTTCTATTTCCGTTCAAAAATTTTCACGGAACACCAAAATAATAACAAAAAAAACAACCCATAAAAATTAAAATTTTTCATTTAAATTCTCTAATCGCAGAAATTGATATGGGAGCCCCTCGATCCTGGGCCATTTTTTTTATTGTAGGAGAAAATCATCGAAACAGACATTTGACATCAGATGTTAAAATTGAAAAAGCTCAGATCATTTTATTCTGAGCACTTAGAGCACGCTCATACTCTGAGCAAATAAGAAACACGAACATTTATCTTGAGAACTCTTTGACTGCTCCGAACTAATTTATGAAAACGCCAAATGACAGAATATTGTGAAAACTTGTTGTTCTATCTGTAAGTTGATATCGACAACAACAAAAACGACATCAATAAAAATACAATTCAGTAAATAAAAATGTAAGTTGAATTAAGCATAAAACATGTATGTCTCGTTTCATTTGCTGGGTTCATTTGTGCGTGAGCTAAGATTTCTCTCTCTCTCCACCACCAAAACAATGCAGCGCAGCCGACTGCGCAGCACACACCGCACAAAGTCCATAAAGGGCGACGAATATCTGATGCCAGTATAGATATTTAAAAAATGTATAAGGGCCTTGCGGCCGAACCCGGGACCCGATCACTACCAAATTTTCGAAAAAGTATTGTTTATTGGGTATACACATGTGTGTAAGATTTGAAGAAAATCGGGTAAATTTTTTAAAATTTTTGTTTGGGAGCCCCCCGACCCCGCAGCCCGAGGGGCCTCAACATTTAATAGAAAGTGTTGTCTCCGGAAATACACATGTGTGCCAAATTTCAATAAAATCGGGCTGTAGAAAGTGGGTTAAAAATTGATCGCAAGAATCCACCACAAATCCACAAACCCACAAACACACGGGCAAGTGAAGTTAATATAGAGAATTTAAAAATGACAGACAAGTGGAACCCAATCCTAGTATGATGACTTATATACATCATATTGTTATTGATTTAAATAACGAAAGAAAACTGAAGCGCAACCAAAGAAACTAAAGAAAACATGCAAATGTCTGAGTGTATATAGATGTACATATCTACATTTTGACTTCTTTAAAAAATAAATTTCCTATTTGACTCATATTTATTTGTTCGTTTATTTGATGTGAAACGTTAGAGATTGCAATACTCATTCGTATATAAACAACAAATGTCGAAACGACCTTTATTTGTGTTATTCATTCACTAGAAGAAAACAATGCTGGAAAATATGAATAAATTCCACAGGAATGTAACAAAAGTATTATGACGTTTTATGCTGACTATAGTTGGTGTCATCTATCTGTCCGTTCCATGCAAATCATTGTGAGAAAGAAAATTGTCAAGATATATGTAACTGTAGAACAATTAAAATGTTTTTCATTTTTATACCAAAGCCGTTACGCAACAAAAACAAAAAACCAATATACGAACAACAGAAAATAGGCATAGGAATGAATACAAAAATGCAAAAATATATAAAGATACCTATGTATGTAAAACAATCAGAAAGCGAACATTACACACAGGCATACACTCATTTGTACTTTTGTTAAATTTTAAACAAAAAGTCTTTGTTGAATGAAGAAAGCGCACTTGAATTCGTTTTCATTCTTTCATACCCTCAAGGTTTGGGAAAGAAGACAAACCCTTTGGTGGATAGGCAAACTAACAACAATAAACTTTGTTTAACGCTGTACAATGCATGGCAAAACTTTACGATCACAATATAATTTTATGACGAATTGAAATATAAGACCGAAAATCCGGATATATTTTAAAGTAATTGACTACAATTAAGTAGATGGCAATTTATAGTAATAAAAATAATAATAATTCAAATAATATAATTGCCGTTGTCTGTTTGTCTGTCTGTATAGATATAACGATCAGTAGGTTGAGCTGGAGTCTATTTAGTTCGTATTCACACCATATGTTTATTTGATGGCCCGTTATGTGGCGCTGTTGTCGAAATATTTACGACTTTGTTTATTAATGGTCTGACAGTGGTGCTACGATAACATATGAAAATTTGTGGTGAAAATGGTGAAATGATAATATGGTTAAAAAAAATCGAGATTCCATAATTTTTGATAGGTTCTACCTATTAGTAATAATAATATTAAGGACTCACTACTAGTAATAATAATATTTAGCACGACAGACCGATGCGGTCCATATCCTCGCTTCTCGCGACCATTCATAGTGTGCGTTTAATATTTTTACACTCAAATGGAAGAGACCTACAATTTAATCCGAATCCGTATCCGAAATGCAAATTGAGTAATAATTGTACTCTCGGATGTTTGTCAGACACATTAGCGAGAGGTGGGATCGTGAAAAAGATTTTTGATGTTTCTGAGATTCGAACCTAGAAATCTACTTCTCAGAAGTCCAATGAACTAACCAATGACATTTTCTATATTTTTAAGAAAATAAAAAATCGGCAATAACTAAAACAGATATCATATATCTGGTCAAGTGCACCCAAAGCTGTCCTGATGGCCCTCCTTGATAGAATACAAAACTAGCGTTAAAACTTATTGGTAATGAAAACATTGCAAAGTCAAATCTATTGACACCGCAGGAATGTTTCCTGTTTGTCGCTGTTTTATCGCTTCTTCCACCATCGGTGCTCAATAGCAAGTTGCATGCGGCCTCTTCATGAATTCAACCGCAATACACGTGGCGCTTCAAATGCTCATTATTTTAAGCAGTTTGCCTATCTTCGCGTATAGTTAAGTTCAGAGATTCCTTCTTTAGCCGTACAATACGTATGTGGAATGCTTTGCCAAGCTCTGTTTTTTCACATCAATACGATCTGCAGAAATACAGAAAGAAACAACCTCACAGGCTTCTCCTCTTATAACCTCCCACGATATGCTAAACATATCATAATCATAATATTTGGCTTTACAACCGGGGCCGGTACTGGTCTCCCGCAAAAAAATCTTTGCGCCGGTCATCCAGTTTGGCATCTCTAAATTCCAGATCCAGATCAGAGTGCTAACTATATAGCCTAGCCTTTTAGGAGTGCAATCCCATTTAGAGAAATGTTTTTGGCAGTTAAGCATTGCGTTTAATATGACACCAAGATATTTTGAACTATCCCTTTATTCAATAAATCTTTTTCTGGTTTTGCAATAGTATCATACCTTCCTGGGCCATCTAATTTTTTATTTCCTTTCCAAAATGAGAAAATAACTGACAAATACCTCATAGAAGTAGGCCGCTCCGATAGTTGCTGGTTCGTTAAAAATCGAAAAAGAACCCTCTGCAGTCGAATATCTTGCACCTCTGTTAGTATGACATACTCCCAGCTCCGCGTATAGCCATCGTTAGAAATTACGTACGGGAGATGACAAATGGCGAGCATCTTACGCAATAAAACTATATGAGTGTCAAAAGGACTTTCGCCCAAGAAGACAAAACTTTACACAGCTCTTTCTCAAACTCTCAAAAAAGCTCTCGCATAAGTAATAAAAAATTTCATTTGGTGTGCCTTATGCAGAGGAGAAATTCATTGTGCCGTATGATTTGGTGCCCAAAGAAGTGGTGTGCGTCAGGGGTGTATACTTTCACCCCTGTTATTTCTGGTACAGTCATCAGCGATGTTATTCGTACTGCCCTAACGACTCACCACAGCGGTCTATAATGGACATTGACATTTTACATGCAATAATATAAAAATATAATAATAGTCCTGCGTGGAACGGTATGCACAAACTACATTGTTCAATTCAACATTGCAGGACAACAGTTCGACATAGTTGATTAGTTTTTTTATCTGGGAAGTATTGTTTCGAACGATCGTGGCACCGGGCTTGATATGGGCAGCGGGTTCGGGGCGGCTAAAGCTGCATTGGGAATACATTCCCCAATCTTTAGGGTAGTGCTTACAGTACTTAATTTAAGCTGCGACTATTAAGTTCAATCGTTGGATCTATATTCGTTTGTAAAAAAATTCTAATATTTTTAGGAGCAATTTTTTAAAATTGATGTGTGCTCTGAGTAGTAGAGGGAATGATTTCGTAGCGCGATTTTAACTACGCAATGGTCTCTACTTCCTTTCTTCCTTTACTCCGCGGGAGAGCATAGGGCTTCTACAAACGCCCGCCAACGAACATGATTTACCGCCAGAGGTTTCAAGTGACGCCATACCCTTGTCCCCTAAGATCTTGCTTCCTTTCTATTGCCCTTTGCCCATGTCCTACTAGGACGACTCTGCGGCTTCCTTGTGCATTCCAGTCGAGCACTTGTTTTGTGATATCATCTGCTAGTTTTATCAAAGTGTGGCCAATAAAGCTCCATTTCCGTCGTCTCATGGTAACTCTTCACAAATCTTGATTGGTGATAGAATCCGGCCATATTATTCTCAGTATCAGAATCTGCGACTTTCCACATTTCGCAGCTATACAAGATTACTGAGAGAACATTAGATCTGAAGATCGTTAGCTGCAGGTTCCGGGAGATTTGTGAGGAGTTCCAGGTATAATTTAGCATACTATAGGTATGTTTGTTTTTGAAACGTTCATTTTAAAGTTCTTTTGGTTAGCGTGGATTCTAGTGAGATTAATTTTCACTCCATGCCACCAAACGATTGTGATAGATAAATAGATAGATAGATAGAAGACAGATATCATCGGCATAGTCCAAATCTAAGCGGTGCAAAATATTTCATGACAAAACAGATGAAGTACGGGCTACTTTTTTCATCACCCAGTTAACGACGATTATGAAGAGCAATGGCGGGAGAGTACAACCTTGCTCGACTCCCAAGTATATGTTAAAAGGAGAGCCACGATGGCCGTTATATGAAATACACGGCATGTTGAGTCGCCTTACAGCTACTTGATAATGTTGATGAGTTTTTCTGGAACAGCACAACTAGACAGACCCTGCCACATTATGTTTCGTCCCACACTTCCAAAAGAACGTGCAAAATCTACAAAGACCATGTACAGAGGTGAGCAATACTCAACTGACTCAATGATTATGCGCAGTTGATCAGTGCAGGAACGTTTTTTTGGGCATTATCCTGCTTGTTCATTCCTCAGAATTGGCTCTAAAGCATTCTGTAAGCGCCTAGCTATAATTGTAGAGATCCCTTTCTTAATTTTGTTCAACAGGGAAATTCCTATCCAGTTTTCACAATTGATCAGATCACCTTTCTTGGGGATGTTGACTATTAAGCTCTCTTTAAACGTTGTCGTTACCTGCGGCTTTGCCTGCTTGCAGTGAACAAATTGTTTCCTTTATATCATCCAAAGAAGGAGTAGCGACGCTGATGTTAAGTAGCCTGTTTGGGTGGATTGGTGGACGTGACTTGCGAAGTACTATTCAAAACATTCCTGCTATGTTTTGTCCAACTTGTTGTTCCTCCATAAGGATCGAAGAACCGTCTATTGCCTTTTATTAACTGAATAATTTATGTGTTGTTTCTCATTGGCAAGCTTACGAGAGAGTTGGTAGACTGTGCTGTTTTGTCTACTGTCAGCGTCGTGCTGTGCTAGTGTAGCACACGTCACTTAGCCACGCTTGTTTATCATTCCTAGCTGAACGGCCAACTATGCGGTCCAGATCCCGTTACTTCCGCGCTAATGCACTTTGCTCAGAACTTTGCGATAGATTGGAATTCACGAATGGTGTTCCATGTGCTATCAGTTATTATCCACTCTTTTCTAGTTTTTTCGGGGTAATCTAAAATGGTTGAGGCTGCTTCTGTGTACGCACTCACTGTTTTCTCCCATTCAGACTTTACGGTTTGTGGTTCTACCGCAGAAAGTGACGTATGCGGGATACAAATTGCAGTTTCACATCTGGCTCTTTCAGGGCTGCTACAGCTGGCTTTCCCATTGCTTGACTTTGTGTGGTTGACCAGGGACTGCGAGCTTCAATTGTACACTGCTTACCTTCGCTATATACGTCTGCTGCCCCTTGGGCTTCTAACGTCCAGCAACGATGCTCGTCACTTGCGGCTTATAGAATTGTGATCGATCTGGTTGTTATACATGCCATCAGAAAAGGTTCAAATGTTTTTGTGGGAAAAATTGTGCCTCCAATGACTATAGGTTGCGATCAGAACATAGCTCGCAAACCTATCTCCTTTGTCATTCATAGAAACAAGGCCGTGCTTTCCAATGACATGTTCCCAATCACTGTTGTCGCTGCCTACTTTTGTGTTAAGGTCGCCCATTAAGATTACGATGCCAATGTTCCGTAGTTGGTAAAACGCGTCTTTATCTTCATAGGTGGGTTGTTCCGTTGGTGCGTAGACTTGAACTAACACGACCTGCCGAATAGCTGATTAAAATCTTGCAATAAGAAATTCTATCAGATATTGCCTGACAGTCTTGTAACGATCTTCTCGATCTTGATTGGCTAACCGCAACCTAGATCGACATCAAGCCGCCTTCAACCCTGACCCAATACAAATCGGATTGGTTACCGAAATCTTTCATTTGATTCGATCGAGTTTCTAGTGATGCGACGTGGACGCATGAGACAGGAGTTGTGATGAGAGAGGCTAAAGACATGACTGTCTATAATCGGATTATTATCACCGTCTGTCATCCTTCTTTCCTACTTTTTTAAGCAAAATTTCTCAAAAATAACACTAACTATTTTTTTATTAAGAGATTTTTAATAGCCAAGATTTTACAGTGTCTTTTGGGCCTTCACTTCTTTCAAAGAATCCTTATAGTAAGGATTATTGTATTAAGTGTGTGGCTACAGCCCATTAGTTAGTTCGTTAATTGGATAAGACTTTTAGTTCATAAAAAGATAGGCCTATTTAGCCTATTTAGGTTTGGTCATTATTGACCGTCTACCAGATTGACATTTGGGATTTCTACATAACATAGTACATCTACAAATTTTAAATATTCGCATAAAGAATTTAACAATAATTTAACGAAAACTAATTATAATGGCGTTTCTACTTTAAAAACTTTCCTCCACGATACATTTTCTATATATTAACGCCTTCTTAGTGTAGTTGTATAACACGTTCCACCCATATTCTCCATTTAGAATGCTCAGTGTTCTTTCCTCGACCAGCTCAGTTGCCCCGAAGTATACCAGACGGTATTCTTTTAAAATAGGGCATATAGCTATAAAATGGAAAACGTCCTCCCTAACATTTAAGTTACACCTATCGCAAAGGATTGGCAGCTCAGGGCGATGCGGAATAAAATTGACTTACTTACTTTTAATATTAGATTTATTTTGTCGATTAAGTTGCTGTTTATAAAGTATGTTTCATCTTGCAGATCATATTCAAGTTGCGGGTAGTATTTTCTATGTTGAGAGCTCCGAGCATCACTTATGCATCTCTCGTATCTATCTCGTCCGATTGATGACTGTAGCGCATAAAATTTGGTTCTTAAAGTTGTACCCTGATCCGTCGTTAATAAACTAAGACTGAAACCGCATTCAGTCGCTAAACTCTCCCAATTTTGATAGAGATGACTTCTTCTTGAAATTATATGGCTGAGCACAAGCTTAGGTAGCCTACCTTGTTCCATCTCAGTAACTTTAACTATATAATGAAAATGCAGACGCAGAGCATCCAGGAAAAGAGGAGGTACCCCAGTCTCCAAGTGCAACATATAATTATAGTAGGTGACAAATTCGTTTTAGGAAGTATCGAAGAAACTTTTCTAGTTCCTCAAAAGGATGGAAACCCCACACCTGGGCTTCGTATAATAGAATCGATTTTGATGTTGCAGAAAATATTTTCTGTTTTGAGCTGTGGTTTATGCTTTTGTTAACAATACAGCGACTCCAAACGGAAGATTGCACGGTTTGATTCCGATAATTTTGTATTGAGGTGTTTTTTCATATTGAGGTTGCCGGTTATAAGAACTCCCAGGTATTTGTATTCTCTCACTATTTCAATACGAAGGTACCACATTTCGTTGTGTGAACATTTACCGCTTCCGCCTCTGAATATCATCATCTTTGATTTTTCAAGATTTACACTCAGGTTCCATAGCTTGCAGTACTCGCAGCTAGTCTGTTTATTATCAACTGCATACCGTTGATTGTGTCAGAGAGGAAACGATATCGTCAGCATACATAAGCGCAGGCATCTTTACTTGTTTCAGTTCTATTCCACCCCTCACAAAATCGGTTATGTCATTGACGAATAGAATAAATAAAAGCTCGCTCAGTATGCAACCTTGCTTCTCCCCCATTGATGTTCCAAACTCATCAGAAATAAATTCGCCATCCCAGACGTACGCTAAATTACTATCATACATTGCCCTTTAAATGTTGATGACTTTGTGAGACATTTCTATTACTTCGAGTTTATAAAATAGTGCCTCGCGCGGTACTACGTCAAAGGCTGCACGGAAATTAGACAAAGAATGTATACAATGTGTTGGCTTCTGTAGATTTCAGAAATGTTAATGAGTGAAAAAAATTGATCAATGGTTGAGTAATTCTTTCTAAACCCCGCTTGGAATTCTCAATAGTTTTTCTATCAGAGACCCACTGAATGAGTCTTTTAAACAAAATAGTTCCAAACAGCTTAGCCGATGTATTTATGAAAGATATGCCCTGTAATTTCTTGTATCATCATAGTCACCTTTTTTGTACAATGGGAAAATAATTGCTCTTTTGAAACTACAAGGAACTTTCGCTGTTTCAAGAATTTCGTTAAATTCCCCAGTAAGTGCTTAAAGGAATTCATTCGTGTAGTTTTTATAGAATTCAAAGGGTATGCGGTCGTCTCCCGGAGCTTTTCAAACTTTCGAATCTTTGATGGCTTGTAATAACTCAGAAAGAGAAATAGGTGCGTCCACAATGACAGCCCATTACACGATTCAATGGGTTTGTATTATTTAACATAATGTCAATTGCCCTACAACGAAAATATACCTAAAAATTTCATAATGCGACCGATTCGAAACTGAAATGGAAAGTGGTTAACGACCTTCTGGGTAACTTTACCAATAATAATGTTTTACCGTCACTTTCAATTGGAAACAATATTCAATCTGACCCATTACTATCTGCCAACACCTTCAATAATTATTTTATTAATGTCCCGTACGACATTCTCATAGCAAATCAGGAATCAGTGTTCTTTAGTAATGAAATCCGTGACAGGTTAGTTCATAATAGTTATAGTACAGCAAACATGATTTTCCCCTAATTCTGAAACCGGAATTATTTCTATTGTCAAAAAACTAAAAATAAGTAGTTCCTGTGGAGTTGACGAAATATCTAATTTAACGATTAAAAATTCTATTATTAGTTTAGCTCATATCCTAACTTTAATTTTTAACCTCTGCTTAACTACAGGTGTATTTCCAGATAGACTTAAAATAGGTACGGTTATACCTCTCTTCAAAAATGGAAATACAAAGGATATCACTATCTATCGCCCAATTACCCTCCTGAGCTCATTCTCTAAAATCCTTGAAAAGATTATTAAAGTTAGGCTAGTAGACTATCTAGGAAAGATTAAGTTTTTTAATAGCAGGCAGTTTGGATTTATAAAAAAATCATCAATAGAAAAGGCACTTATCTCCTTTGCATAATTTTTTAAATTATAATCTTAGGGCGGCATCGATTTTTATCGACATCTCGGAAGCATTCGATACTGTACATCATTAATTGTTATTATCTAAACTGTCCCACATTGGGGTTAGAGGAGTAGCATTAAGGCTAATTAAATCGTACCTGTTGAACAGAATGCAAACTGTACGTATAAACGATGTCTTTAGTAGGGAACAAATGGTAAATGTTGGAGTACCACAGGGGTCGGTACTAGAACCTCTACCTTTTCTAATTTACAGTAATTATATTTTTAGTCTTGATTTGCATTTGCAGACGATATGGCTTTAATTTATTCGAGCTCAAATATAGATTGTATAAAATCATTGATTGATCATGATCTTGCGAGTCTTAAAAAATGGTTTTACGTTCACAATATGATTTTGAGCTCCAAGTCGAAATTATGTATTTCAATGTGGGTTTTCCTTTTGTAGAATATACCCCACATTTTTATCATTCTCTGTTATGTAATGACTCAGTATGCGATAAATGTTGCCTTTCAATTGATGTTGTGAATCCATTCAACTACTTAGGTCTGATACTGCACTCTCAACTTAACTTTAAAAACCATGTATCGTGTCCTAAAACAAAGCTGTGTTATGCATTACGGACTATTGCATAGAGTTTGCAGCCCAGAATTTTTGAGAGTTCTATATTTCGCTATGGTGGAATCTCACATACAATATGGTTAGCATGTTGGGGTGGAATTTATGCTTCAAATATATCCTCAATTAAGGCAATTCAAAAAACAATACTGAAAGTTATGAACTTTAAGCCGAGAATCACACCATCTTTTCCTCTATTTGTAAAATATATTATTTTACCGTTACGATATTTATATGTATTCAAGGTTCTGAAAATGTTCTATGTAATCGGATTGTCGACAATCGCAATACTGAACCATATATATTTTGAAATTCTAATCGAATCAAAATTCCAGCTCCAAAGAAAGAACATTTTCGGAAATTCTTTGCTTATACTGCTCCAAAATTATTTAGTCAATTACCATACCAATATGGAAAATATTAATAATTTAAAAGAATTTTGTCGTTTAAGTCAAAAATTTGATGTTTTCGTTTAGCGACATCGAAATTTTATTTGATATCTTAATATAATACCACGCTAAGTTTAATTTAATTAAATTTGATAAGTCTCACACTACGAATCGTGCTCCGATACATTTTCTGTGAAAATAGGAGTCTACTCTACAGGGTGACTGACACGAAGTGTTACCAAAACAAAACGCCACAGAATTTTTATTTGTTGATGAATTTTATTGAATCAAAGTAAAAAAGCGATTATGGCCTTCAAACGGCCGACAAAGCTATTGCATGCAGCACGAAAGTGGCTCTGCGGTATTTTGGCCCATTCCCGGTGAAGCGCTTGCTTGATATGATCGACACGTTGGTATTTTTTTGTCCCAACCTTGCTCTTCAAAATATTCCAAACCGAGAAATCTAGCGGATTTGCATCCGGTGAATTTGGTGGCCATTGGGCAGTGGAAATGAACCGCGGAAAGTTGTTTCTCAGCCAATCTTGATTGACGCGCGCTTTATGACTCGGCGCCGAGTCCTGTTGAAATGTCCAGGCTCTGCGGCCGAAATGTTTTTGTGCCCAAGGCTTCAACGCTCCCTACAACACATGATCCCGATAAATTTAAGCATTTATCTTGATGCCACGGTCCAAAAAACGAGCGTTGAACGGCTCTCGGCCGTTACGGCGGCCCAAACCATCACCATCGGCGGCGCTTGGTTTCGAGTGGCAATCCGTTGGTCCAAATTTTCAGTAGAACGGCCGGGCAAGTAAATCCGGTCTTTTTGCTTGTTCACATATTGCTCAATAACGAACGGTGACTTATCGGAGAAAACCAAATTCGGAAAATCGCCACTTTCGTGCAAGCGTAACAACTCCTTGGCTCTTTCCACTCTAACTTTTTTTAAGCATCGGTGAAACCATACGTTTTTCGGAATTTCAAGGCCTTTAGTCCAAGATGATCTTTCAATATGTGCTGCATCCGTTCGAGCGAAATGTTTGCCAATTTGGCCTTCACTTTCCGAATGATATCCGGCGATGTTGCAGTGCGTTTAGGTCCACCACCATGGCGTTTTGCAATGCTGCCAGTATCGTTATAACGATTTATGATGAGATACACAAACATTTTATTCACAGGCATATGTTTTAACTGGTTAACAATCTGCGGCTGTGGTTTTCCAGCCAAAAATAGAGCAATCACAATATTACGCTTGAATTGCATTGCAGATAACTTTTTTTCTGAATATTTTCCACTAAAATGCTTTTGTGCTCTTGTGAACAATGGAATGAACTATCATTAATGTAAATTTGATCGCTCTGTCATCACTGGTTTGACAGCAATGACAGTCTGAAGTTGGTAACACTTCGTGTCAGTCACCCGGTATATATTTATTTTCTGTAAATGTATTTTTTCCGTTTGAAATTGTAAACTATATGAAGATGGAAAATAAATAAAAAAAATGTATATAAAAGTTTAAGATTCACTGAAAGTATTTGAGAATCACTGAAACAAAAGGTTGAAAACGATTGATTATCGATCGATCTGTTAAATGTTTGTGAATCACTGAATTAGTATGCTGATGATATTTCATCACAGTCTTAGAATCACATTGGTGCGTGCGTGCTTAAGTGAGTGAGTTATAAAGGTTTTACAGAAGTTATTTGCAGTGTCTTCCAATTTAGTGATACTCTGTATTGTTGATGGATTTCTTTTTGAAAAGACCAACATCAATCCTGTAGTTGTAGGAGACGTTTAAAAGTTCAAGGGTGGTCAGTGATGTAAGGTCGAAGCCACCTTTCTAACAAACTCTGCATACCATTCATATGTTTATTTCCATTTAATTTTATTTATCCTGATAAATTGATCAAAGAAATCGTCGCTTCATTAAACTTGAATTATCCTTTTAGCCGCTCTACCTGTGGAGATGCACACGGCACATCCTTAAGAATTAGTTTTTCATTAATGCAGTTTTATGTTAAACAAAAAAGATAGGACTACAATTTATAGCTCATCCAACTTCTTACAGAAATAACTTTGGAAACTAACACAATGATACTTGTAGGATAACTTTTCACACTCAATGTAATTGTAAACAATCTCGTTACACTCAGCATGAAATGAAAAATTATTACGCTCTCGACAGGTGTAAATGTCTACAATGATTTAACTCACTTAGCTATATGCGCCGAGAATTTACTTTTACGCTGTGCACCAGAAGTGTCAAGTCAAGACATACGGTGTAGTGCCGGAGGGTTCGCGTTTCGCGAATTTGTTCACAGTTCAAATACCGTGAAATTTTTTTTTCCTCTCTTGCACACATTTCTCTCACAATTTATTTGGGTCAAGAGCACACAGTTGCAATAGCACGGCACGAGCAACTCATTCCGTCCTCGTCCACGAAGACGTCACTATCGGAGTACAATTGTGTCGGCGACGATGATAACAATACGCCACCTTGCAATGCTTACAAAGTCATTAGCGACACCCGCAGGGTTCGTGTGTAGGTGACATCTTTTGCTTATTTTTCCAGTTCAAAAGACAGAAAGAGTTCTACATATTGCCTGATGTGTGTGTCGGATATGCAAGGACACGTACCGTACTTGTATTTTAGAAAAAAATTCACACAAGTGCATAGCGGTAGAGCATCGAGCACGTTTGAAAGCTCTTCACAACTCTGGGATTCTTCTGGTTATTTTGTTGTTGTTTTCAGTTGAGCTCACCTCACGTAAGCAAGAAATGGCATACATGCAGTATAGGTACCACTTTGAATCTATTACATTGCCACAACAGAAGATGGAAGTGAGATATTCATCGCATCAGAGAAAGGATGTCACATAAGTTGAAGTTCTATTTCTGTTATACTCTCTCGATGTGCAAGTCAAGTATTTGCAAGCATTCAAGTGTATGGCCCTTTGTGAAGTTCAAATTTAAATTGAAAATTATTGTACGCTCTTCTTTGTATACCATATGCTGCTGTCTTTGTGTATAAAGGTGATAACATTTTAAGAATCTGCGCACAAGTACACTGTACAGTACATTCTTGTTACTCAACATTTGAATTTTAAATTGAATAATGTTTATGAATTGGATATTTTAACCGAATGCCATGTGTCAGGAATGACGGAAGGATAAACTCTATCAAATATATTATTCAGAGCAGAATCTGTGCTTTTGACTGAGCATTTTAGCGATTGGTCGTTCTTTTTCAACGAAATCGTTTAAAGTACATAATCATGTTTGAACTTAGCTCATATACACTACATAGTATATGCTATACTTATCATAAGTATTAGTACAGCATCGTAATAATTCACTTCTATCTGCGTAAGGACAAGTTTCTGATGTATTCGTGTTAAAAATTATTAGATAGAATTTACTGAAGGGTTAACGGTGAAACGAGCTATCATGCTACGTTCACTGTTGACATTTATTATCAGTATCCTCCGGCAAATCATCATGAATAGACTTGAAAAAAAAGCTTGAAAAAGCTACCAAATTATCCAAATTTACTTTGAAAATCAGTCGTCCATTCGTGAATCTTATAGACGACTTTGTGTGCAGAGGGACCCTGCAGGGTGGAGTCCTGTCCCCGCTTCTTTGGAAGTTAATGGTGAATGCGCAGCTTGTATGCCTGAGAACTGACGTTGCTATTACCGTTTCAGGAAAGTACCATACAGTATATTACATAACGAGCGAGGAAAGTGGAGTTTATCGATGGATGGGTTTAACGATGAGCACTTTTCTGCGAGCAATGTACGCTATCACACGACCAAAACCGGTTATGCGTAATGCAAAATCACTCTGGGAAAGTCTGTTTGCTGTGACTGCAGTAAATAACAAAAGTATTTTATAACTCATAATTCACTAACTTCATAACTCACTAGCGTGTGTAACGGCTACTTTCGAGGCTAGGTTATAGTGTATGAGACAGTCACTTTCGTCTATCGGCGTGTGAAAACACTTAAAGAATTCCTGCAAAATGCTCTCGAAAATACTAAATCCCACATGTTGAACATCCTTTTATAAAAGGTACAAGCTTAACATTCTCCGATAAAGCCAAGTATCTGGGTCTTATTTTAGATGTGAAGCTAAGCTGAAACCTAACATACAAGAAAGAGTTCGAAAAGCCACAGTGGCACTCTTCTCATGAAATAAAGCCATTGGTAGCAGAGGGTGTCTTCAACCCCATATAACTCATTGGCTATATATAGAGGTAGTAAGACCTACTCTTCTTTACGGTGTGACTGCTTGGTGGACTACCTTAAATAAAAAAGTAAATCTAGGTAAATTAAGTAAAGTCCAAAGATCAGCTAGTCTTCAATTGAGCGGAGCACTTCGTACAACCCCCTCCGCCGCACTGGACATTCTGTTTGGCCTTACACCACTCGACATTTTCAGCAAGCAAGTAGCTATTCGCCTTAATGCTATCTCCCAATGGACTATAAATGAAATCGGCCACTCCTCTATCCTGAATTTAGTCAGGATCCCACACAACATTGACTACACGACTCCACAGCTCCATTTCAAATAAAAACTTCCAGGTCGCATTCCCCTCCAGGTCATTCTGGGAGGAAGACGCGTACCTGGAAGATGAACACATGTATTTTTACACAGACGTATCTAAAACTGATGACGGAGTTGGTCAAAAAAGCTAAATCTTAGCCGCTCTTTCTGTCTTCCTGATCACTGTAGTGTTTTCCGGATGAAATTATCCATCTTCTCTGTACTTGTCTAGCTCTCTCCCAGAAACGTAAATTCCATATGGTGGTTTTTTTTATACAACGACACTAATGATCTTATCAACACTCATATCAGTAGTCTCCTTCGCTTCTTACGAATCTCTAAGTGGTTCAACGAGTAGATGGAGGGAAACTTTCCCGATCTTTGTGGTATCACAATGGACCATTGATGGTCTAAGTGTCTAAGTGTAAGTTTCACTGACAGGGAGAAGAATCTCGTCTGCGAACTAGAACAGTACAAAGAGCAAGGACCGCACCATGCGTGGAAGTTCTACCAAAGAGCTTGCGGTATGACGAAATATACACCGCGTTGCACATACTGCAAGGACAAAGGGGGTAATCTGATCGCCGATCTACATGCATCTTAGAGCAATGGGAAGAGCACTTTCATAAGTTGCTAAATGGCCAGTTACCTGAGGATTTGGAGGCTCCACCAGTGACCGAAGATCATACTATGCTGCCGCCACCAAGTATGGACGAAGTTAGTAGAGCGATAAATCGGCTCAAAAATAATAAGGCCCCAGGATCTAATTGGATCCCAGCGGAACTGATAAAAATAAGAGGCCCCTCATTACACCAAGAAATTCATGTTATAATAGTGCAAGGGAGGAAGAAGCTATGCCGGCGAAGAGGCATCCTGTGCCCCATACATAAGAAAGAAGATATCAAAACCTGCATAAATTATCGTGGTATAACGTTGTTGAGTACCGCGTATAAGATTTTCTCCTCTATCCTTCAAAACAGGATAGCCCCATACGCTAAAGTCATGATTGGTCCATACCAGTGTGGCTTCATCCCAGGCAAATCAACAACTGATCAGAATTACACACTGAGGCAGGTGATGGAAAAATGTCTGGAGTTTCAAAACTCAATACACCATCTTTTTTAGACTTTAAAGCCGCCTATGATAGCATAGCCAGAGTAGAACTTTATGAAGCCATTCCAAACAAACTGACATGACTATGTAGGTTGACCATGACCAATTTTATAAGCCAAGTTAAAATATTCGGATCACTATCAAGCCCATTCAACATCTATAACGGTCTCTGACAAGGGGATGGACTGGCCTGCGTCCTCTTCAACCTGGCGTTGTAGGAAGTGATCCGAGACTCTGACGTAACGGCGATAGGAACAATCCTCTATAAGTCAATTCAGATACGGGCTTACGCAGACGATATTGACATCATTGGTAGAAACCCAAGAGCTGTACAGCAAACTTTCATCCGGATCGAGCAGGCGACACGAAATCTGGGGCTGCACATAAACGAGAGCAAAACACAGTACATGGTGGCCACGTCTGCGTCTAGAAGATCCAACATCGGTCCCGCAATTAAAATATGGGAGCGCAAATTTCAAGAGTAGTGCAACCATTTAACTACCTCGGGTTAGCCGATAACCGCATGGAACCAGAAATACGCGCACGGTTGCTTAAAGCCATTAAAACCTACTATAGTCTGTTAAGACTCTTCAAATCCAGAAACTTAACCATAACATCCAAGCTGCTGGTATATAAGACAATGGCCATACCAGTACTTACATATGGATCCGAGACTTGGGTGCTTAGCAATAAGCATTTTGACCTCTTAGCCGCGTTCGAGAGAAAAGTCTTACGGAGAATTTTTGGCCCCGTATGTGAGGAAAGAAGGTTCCGGAGACTCTATAATGATGAGATCTACGGGCGTTACCACGATGTCGAAATCGTGAAGAGAATTAAGCTCGGTAGGCTCCGGTGGGCAGGACACCTAGCTCGCATGAGCGAAGAGGATCCTGCTCGGAAAGTCCTTTGCGGTAGGATTTATGGAACACGACAGCGAGGCCGGCCAAGCCTACGCTGGAACGATGAGGTATACCAGGACGCCGAGAGTTTAGGGATACCAAACTGGATGACATCAGCGCTGGACGCTGAAACGATGGCTCATACCAGGACGCCCAGAGTTTAGTGATACCAACATCGGCTCGAAATCGGGACCGGTGAAGGGACTTTTTTCGGGAGGCCAGGACCGGACTCCGGTTGCAGATCCAAATATGATGATGATGATGATCCATGCCCACCGTTATTGCTCTTTCCTTACAAATGCGAGCTCTTGGAACAGTCACATAAAACACATTGCATTGTTTCAACACTAAAGCTTGAAGGGGGTATCCAAAAAGATGTTACAACCCATATGGTACAACATAATTTTAATAATTTGTATGGCTACCATGCATTGGCCATAACACTAAAAAATTTTGGGACACGCCTGTATATAAATGCTTCGGGTAAAAAAAAGTAATTTTTTAATCATGTTGGCTTGTACAGGATGTTTATAAAAATTTTAATGTGGGAAGTTAATTTGTGATACCCGGCAGCAATACGTTGTTGTTATCAGCTTTTTTTCCTACTGAGCTTTATTAAAATATCCTGCAGGTGAATGCCAATTTTTTCTTATCTTTCGCAACTTTTCACAGCAATTTTCAACGATATGGCTTATGCAGAGAGCGCTTCAGAGCAATTTTAATGCCGTCTTCTGCTGTCATGTTCCATGCATAACAAAAATATGAATGGCAAAGACCAGTTTATTATACACAAGGCCAGGAATTTCATTTAAGTTTTTTTTGTATGTATATGCATACCAACTTTTTTCGGCACTACGAATAAAATAAATTATCCGCAGGACATTTTTGCTGTTCGTCGTTGTTATGCTCACTCCTCACAACTTGTAGTTACTCCTGTAACTTAACTACTCTGTGTGTCGGAGTACAAAAAGAAAATAATTTGCATTCAGACTGAATTCCTTTGCATTGGTTATGTTCGGCAAGCTAACGACTTGCTCCTCGCGCTAACAACTATGGGAATGCAATTAAGCAAACAGCGCGTAAAACTTTTGACAGGTGGTGTGCAAGAAGTACATGGACTTTTTCGATGTTGTCGCTGCCAGTCATCGCATTGCAATGTGTATGTGTAATAACTTAACAACTTTTTATGACACTTGGCTTGCATTGTTTTGACAGGATTTTTTGTTTATTGGCAACATCACTTTAAATTTATTTGCGGAAAAAATGTAATTAAGCGCGACCTTGCTCCATTATTTTAAAATGTTGTAGCTGTACAGACTCGTACTTTTTTTATTACCATAATTTACAAAATAAAAAATTTTCTAAGCTATCATTATCATATGTCGTCATATAAAGAACAGGTGTTCGGTCCTGACCTCACGCAAAAATTATGTCACCGATCCCGATTTTGAGGTGATGTTAAACAGTTTGATTCTTTAATTCTTTATTCAAATGTCCTACAAAGTAAGATTACAATAATGAACGACGACGACCACGGCAACGAAAACGGCTAAACAATTTCAGAATTTTCTCATGAAACGTACGCTCACTGTATATAGCTCGAGCTGCACAGCAGCTAGCCGATACCCTGTCCAGATATAATGCTGACATAACAGCAATTCAGGAGATGCGGTGGATGGGGCAAGGTGTTTTATAAAAATGAGAATATTACTTATGTTACAGCTGTCATGAAATGTATCATATGCTCGGGGTGTGGTTTCTAGTTAGAAAAAGAATGGAACCCATTGTTATCGGCTTTAAAGCAGTAAATCAACGGCTTTGAACCCTTCGCGTATACGGGGCAAACATAAGCATAAGATATAAATGCAAAATAGGTAGGGAGCCAGTATTCAGACAGTTCATTGGCACCCAAAGTTTACACGACAACACTAATGACAATGATATAAATATAACATTCAACCAAATTTGAGTTCACTGTCACAAAGAAATGTCACAACTGGTTAATTAAGAATGCTTTATAATGTTAATTTTTGTGGGCACCGTGGCTCCGTGGATAAGAGCATGGCTTATGAGCAGGAGGTTCGTGGTTCGATCCTCGATCAGTAACACCAAAATGTATTCTTCACGGTGTCCCACCTCTCGAATAAGTCTGACAAACGTCCGAGAGTAATAACTTGACATGGAAAGCTTCTCCATTCGCCATTCGGATGGACCGCAATGGTCGGTCGCGCTGAATATTATTATTATTATGTAAATTTAGAAATATACATTAGACTATTGGACTATTTTTTTAATATATTCAAAAGACCGCCCAAAAGATTCTCAAAAGGTTCCCAAACTACTTCTCAAAAGGCATTTAAAAGACCTCCAAAGGCGATCAAAAGACCCCAAAATTACCACTAAACACTCCAAGAAGGCCCCTCAAAAGATCTCCCAAAAGACCCCCAAAACATTCCCAAAATGACCCCAAATACCCCTAAAAGACCTCAAAAAGACCCCCTAAAAGACTCAAAAGAGCCCCCAAGAGACTCAAAAAAAAAACACTCAAAAGACTCACAAAGAACTACCCAAAGAACACTCAAAAGACCAGCAAATGCTGCCCAAAAGACAGCTCCAAAAAACCCCAAAAGGCCATCAAGGGACCCGCAAAAGAACCCAAAAGAACTCAAAAGATACTCAAGGACCCTCAAAGACCCTCAAAAACCTCCAAAATACAAAAAATCGGAAAACATTCCTAAAATAGCCCATAAGACCTCCAAAATACTTCCAAAATCCCGCAAAAGACTCCCAAAGTGCCACCAAATGGCCTTCAAGAGACTCCCAAAAGAGCCTCTATAGACCTTCAAAAGTACCTCCAAAAGACCTTCCAAAACTTTCCCAAAATACCCCCAAACACACCCAAAAAGACCTCTTAAAGGACCCACAAAGCATTCCAAAAATACCCACATAAAACCCTAAAATGAGCCCCTGGCAATGAGCTTAAGCTCTCTCAAACTCTTCCCCAATTGCCGTGACTCCTTCTCAACAGTTCTAAGCCATGTATTTCTCGGACGACTTGTTCTTCTTCCATCCTGAGATAACAGATTCCATTGCATTGCGTAGTTTGCTATAGAACTGTCGCCTTTTTTGTTTAAGCTGTAAACGGTTCTGCTGGGGTATCTACAATACGAGCTTTAATTAGGTTACGCTCCTTAATCCGCCTCCAGGTATCCTCGGTAAGCCACGTGCTGTGCCTTGCCTGGCTTCTACCAATGTTCTTGGATGACCCCATAAGGGTATGATCCCGATCCCGTACCATACCCATGTCGGCTCCTCATCTGTTTCGGACGTCTAAAAGACAGCTTCTAAAACGTCGGCTGATCGCCACATGGCCGATTTGGTTGGATGATGGATTGCCTGTCAGTTGACACCCAGATGACTTTGTGGCAGGTCTTATGCTCAAACACGGTGCCTCATGTGACAAGGGGGTTGGTGTTGAAAAATTAACATATCTTTCACCATTGCTATTGCGTTCGCCGAGGCCGTGCTTCCCAATCACATGTCTGAGTCCTTCATTGTCGTTGCCTACCTTGGCATTTAAGTTCCCCATCTCGATGACGATATCCCCGTTCGGCATGGCGTTGAATACAGCGCTTAGCTGATTGTAGAAAATGTCCTTTTCATCCTCAGTCGAAAGATTCGTTGGGGCGTAACACTGTATTATCATGACGCGCCGCAGTCTAGTCGATAAGATCATATCACCATGTGGGTGCCAGGAAATTAGGCCTCTGCGTTCTGTTGGCGTTAGCAGAAGACTCACTCCAGATTCACTGGGACTGCCGGAGGGTTTGCCAGAGTAGAGTGGCACAGTGTTACACGTTGGGGATTGGTACTATCCCGCGTCGAACCATCTTACTTCACTCACTCCCAGTATGTCCAAATTATATCGAAGAAACTCACGTTCTAGTTGAAGAAATCTGGCATTTTGAGGTCCTTCACTCCCTGAGTCAAGGAACGTCCTCACATTCCAGAAGCCAATCTTAGTCCGGGTACAATAGCCAAAATTCGTTATTATTCGATCATTACTTATCTGAGGCGTTGTTTCGGTTTCAGTAGCGGGCATTTTTCGGTACAGCAGGGTGCTGGCCCACGTTACCTAGACTAGAAACGCTAGACCGTTCGCACTAGCAATTTTAGCCTACATATATAAGGACTTATACAGATAGTTGCCCGGGGACCACCACTAGGAGGTAAAGCAAGCACTCCATGACGAACTTGATTGTTGCGCTGCTTGCTCAAACCAAGCTTGGAGCAATCAGTAGTTTCCCGATCAATCGCAATGCAGATCCCCAAATCCACAAATGATCCACAAATGGAAGGGACCTACAATTTAATGCCGTATCCGAACGGCGTATTGAGAAGCTTTCCGTGACAAGTTTTTACTCTCGGATGTTTGTCAGACATTCGCGAGAGATGGGACCGTGAAAAATTAGTATTTATAAGAAAACGTATCGAATATAATTCTAATTACTCTTAAAAACATGAACTTTATATAGATAGTACCAACATAAAAATATCATTCTACAACAATTCTATAATAAACACTCTTTATATTAATAAGCATCAAAGTTTGCACATAAACACCAATGGTGAGAAGTACTATGTGCACTAAAGCTAATTGTATTTTTTTTATTGCAGTTGCATACTGCTTGTTTGCGAAAACAAAAAAGAAGAACTCGAAACCACAAGAAAGTATTAGTGCGGAAATAATATTAATTCAAATAAATTATTTAATTAGTCCAGCAAAGAAGCGAACACGTAGATAATGGCTTCATCATAACGAGGTAGTATTTCAAGAATATGTCCACATTTTTATTTTTGCTCGAACTATTTTTGCTTCGCTAATTAGCTAAATGAGGTCTTGTTTTATATAGAAGAGTATAAGAGTATCTAAGCCTTTTGTATCTTCTGAAAAACTTTTTGAAATTGCACTAAAATAAGCAACGGAAACACAGAGCAGGAAACTCCAATGACAAATAGTGACATGATTTTTTGCAAAAACTTTTAAAGAGATGACCTCATCCGCCGGGTACGTGTCTTCCGGTGATGAGCTTAGGAACTACCTCGACGGAGACTCACTGACTCACACTTTTATCACTTTTTAGGTTTTCTCTTTGCATTTTTTTGTGCAAAAACAAAATCCTCTTTGTATTTCCGGTTTATTCATCCATCTGTTTATTCGGCCAATTCCGGTTAGTTCGATTATTTTTTAATTTGAAGGAAGAATTTAAAACCACATCAGGATGATAGTACTGGATCCCGTTGTAGAACTAAATGTGATGATGGACGTCTGTCCGTTTTTAGGGCCCTGAAATACCCTGTCCAAACATAAAGCTGACATAATAGAAATCCAGGAAATGCGGTAGACGGGAAACGATGTCTTATAAAAATCAGAATATTGGTTATATTATAGTTGTCTTGCAAGACATCACCGGGATAATCAGCAAAATAAGCAAACTACCTTTATCGCTTTTAAGGCATTGTATCACCAAAAGACTGCATTCGCGAATCAGATCCGAGTCAACATAACTGCCCTTCATAATGAAAAGACGCGACACAACTATGGTTAAGCGATAGGACTCGCCTTAAATGCAGAGAAGGTAAGTCATAGGGCTGAGATGAACCAAAAAATACTTTCACTAGTAATGCATAATGCAGTCTCTATCTTAGGCGTAAAGATAGGATGACTGGTTCCATGGTGAATGTAAGGTAGCGATAGAACGTAAGAACTTTGCGTACCGAACAATACAACAAGAATATAAAGAGCTCAGTTTATATGAAAAACTAGAACAACGGAGACAGAAGACATCCTGGGAGAAGACTCCTTCATGAACTCGATCGGTACCATTCCAAACAATTCTTTCAGAATCTTCACTGATGGCTTATCCATTCCCGCAACGAGCAGGGATTAATCATCACCACTTCACTTTTCTGAGTAGATTCGCCATTTATTGGTATAAATACCCTGATTTTGAACTCAGAGTCTTGCGACAGTTTCCGCAAGCAAGCTTCGGGAGTTTTCCAGGCAAGCGGACCTCGCCCTTTTTTTTCATCGGCACACGCTCAATGGGTTAAAACCCTTATGATGCTAGGCACAGCATAGGCACTAAGGTACCAAGGAAAGAAAGAGGAGATGTCGATGTGCATGCATTTTGATGTGGATCATATTGATGCGGGAATACAGAGCTTGGTAAAGCATTCTACATTCGTGATGTACGACTAAAGACAGAGTCTATAAACTTAACAGTACGCCCAAAGATGGGCTTGAGGGTAAACTGATGATAATTTAGAGTGCCACGAGTATTGTGGTTGAATTCAAGGAGAGGTGGCTTAAATCTGGCTATTTCTCTTGAGCACCGCTATTGGAAGAAGCGATAAAACAGTGACAAACATGAAACGTTCCTACGATGTTCAACCGAATCTATTGATGTCGCTATCTTTACGTCACAAATAAGTTTTATCGCACGGTTCTGTATTCTTTTAAGCAGTTGTAAGGTGGTCTTAGGTGCACCTGACCAGACCTGACGATTGGGGCGAATGAATGCCTTGTAGATAGTAGCCAGATTAGAGGGAGTGAAATATTTCTTGCACCGTGTTAGGAAGCCAATGCACTGTGACGCATTTATGCGGTGAATATCAGACTTGAGACCATCCAACACAACTCGGATTGAACGGTTTCAAAGATAGCTTCTCCAATCCATTAAAGCAGGGCTACATCGATTCCAAAAGCACGCATTTTAGACAGAAGAGCTTGATGCCAAATTCCGACAATTGCCTTTGAAATATCAAGTGCTACAACTTTGCTTTCTCCAAAGACTGGAAAGACTCTTCTGAAAGGAATAAAGTCTTTCTTTCCTTTTTCGTAATTCCATTCAATTCTTTTTGGAGTTTTTTTCTTTAACTGAGTGGTCTAAAAACGAGAAATTAGCTGATACAACACAATAGTCGGATGAGCCTAGAGGTGACTTTGATGGATGAACCTAGAGGTGACGTTGACGTTCCCCTCTGCTGACGAAAAAGAGTCTATAGGCTTTTAAAGCTCCCACCTTTAATGAAAGCCATATGAAAGAGCGTTCATTGTAAGATTGCAGTTTGATGGTGTCCTGATCCAAGCTCGAATGTTGGTGAATCGTTTTCCACAACAAACTCTCACAGTCTCACAGGCGGTCTTGAGCAAAGTCAATTTCCTCGCTGATATAACAGCTGTGTGAGCTCGACATTTCTTGTAAGTTTTTTCGAGAAGCTCATAGAAACAATCCTTGTTATTGTAGTCTATTTGCCTTTAAGTGGCGTGACCATATATTAGGCGGAAGTTGGCCTTAATACGAATTGTTACAATGCATCAAAAGCTTAAAACTTTCTGCCTAAGTTTGCCGCTTACAGCAAATCCACATCCGAATAAATGATCTTTATATTCTCTATTGTCGTAGTAGGTATCACAGTTTGCAGTCTTTTATACTTCTTTATCCCGACCTATTCCATCGCACTTCTGACAGACAGTTATGTCGGTTTTCTGTATCTGACTTGCTTGCTAATTTTTCGGCGGCACGTGATCTATTTAGAGGGCAAACATCATAGTTCATAGTCCAGTTCCGATTGGGTTGTATAGCTTCAGTTATCTAGGTGTTATAATAAGAAAAGGGCACCTTGGCTCTAGTGGTTAGTGCGTTGGACTTCTTAGCAAAAGATTCGAGGTTTGAATCCCAGAAAACTACCGTACATTTTTTTCACAGTCCTATCTCTCGCGAATGTCTGACAAACGTTCGAGAGTTATAACTGTCACTAAAGGCTTCTCAATTAGCCTTTCGGATACGACATTAAATTATAGGTACCAAACCCGGCATGTTAGTCTAAATGATCTCAGACCAATCAGTCTCTCATCATTCCTGTTAAAGACACTGGAAAGACTGATCGATAATCTACATACGCACACGCATTGACAAAAAACTCCTGTCTACAGATCAGCACGCGTATTGTAAAGGCAAGTCTGTAGAAACAGCTTATCATACACTGGTACGTTCTATCAAACATTCCCTTTACTAAAAGGAGTACACAATGGTAGTATTCCTGGACATTGAACGCGCTTTTAACAACGTCAACACATCTGTGATTACGGATGCACTGTCGATTTTTAGGGTGGACGACTAGCTTGGCGAATTGATTAATCTTCTGCTCACAAATAGGATTATTAATTCAAAGCTGGGCGTGTCGTCAGTCAAAAGATCTGTCTGCAGAGGAACACAACAAGGTAGAGTCGTGTCCCCCCTTCTATGGAACTTAGCGGTGAATGAACTGCTGATAAGTCTAAGAGGTGAGGGCTGTAGAGTAATCGCTTTTGCGGATTACGTTGCTATTGCCGTCTCAGAAAAATACCCGAATACCTTAAAGGAACTCCTGCAAAATGCTCTCAACAAGCTAACTTGCTGGGCAGATCGCTTTGGTTAAGGGGTAAATTCTCACAAAACTGAGCTTGTCCTATTCACCAGGAAATATAGAGTTCCGCATTTTAACCCTCGTTCTTTTAGTATAAGCTTAACTCTCTCTGATTGAGCCAAGTATTTGGGTCTTATATTGGACAGAAAGCTGAGCTGGAAACCAAACATACAAGCAAGAGTTTTTAAGGCCACAGTAGCACTCATGCAAAAAAGCCATTGCTAGCAGATGGGGTCTTCAACCCCATATAACTCACTGGCAGTGTAAGATCTACTCTTCTATGCGGTGTGACTGTATGGTGGATTACCTTAGAAAATAAGAAAGTAAATCTAGACAAATTAAGCAAAGTCGACAGATCAGCTAGTCTTTTTATGAACGGACCAATTCGTACAACCCCCTCCGCCGCACTGGACATTCTGTTCGACATTACACCATTCGACATTTTCAGCAGGCAAGTAGCTTTTCGCCTTAATGCTACGAGTATCTAACAGTGAACTAGAAATTAAATCGATCACTTCTTTATCCTGAATTTAGTCAGGAACCCAGAAAACAAAGACTACTAACTCCGCAACTCCATTTCAACAAAAACTTCGTGGTTGCCGTCACCTCTAGATCACTCTGGGAAGAAGACGCTTACCTGGAAAGAAGATGGAACGCAATCATTTTTACACAGACGTGTCAAAAACTGATAACGGAGTCGACGGAGGTGTTTTCTTAAAAAGTCCCAATCTTAGCCACTCTTTCCGTCTTCCAAATCACTGTAGTGTTTTCCAGGATGAAATTATGGCGATCATGGAAGCCTGAGGAGAAACGTCATATCCGCTAACGATATCCGTATATTCTCGGATAGCCAAGCTGCACTGAAATCCCTGGAATCAGTCTCTACAAATTTAATTCAAGCCCTTGCTTGCTCATGGAGATGGCGGAGTAGTTCAATATCCACCTGTGTTGGGTGCCGGGGCACAGAGACATTCCGGGTAACTGTATGGCTGACGAACTCGCCAAACAATTAACTACACTACCAATCTTACCTGAATATGGTTCTCTAGGCATACCAATCGCTACATGCAAACTCATGTTAAAGCGGGATGCTAATGGAAAAAACTAACCGTAGGTGGTACAACTTGCATAGCGACAAAACAGATCTGACCAAAGCTGGATCCGAAACGACCCAAGTAGCTGATTACTTTGTCCATTGCAAACTACTGACCTATTTTGACGTTCAAATTCTCCAAGATAATTTGAACATCAAACCTACCAATACTCAAGGACTCACTAAATGTTCTAATTTATAAAAAAAAATCCTATCAGGGAAGTTGCCTTTTAAATTCAAAATATGTCTGCAATTTAAAAATGGTCATTAAGATTCCTTTTGTTGTATAAAAAACAAAAAAAAAACTCCTTGTCACACAAATGCACTGCAATTTATCTTGCCTTGTCCACACACTGATTCACTTCCGCCGATGGGTAAAACTTTTCTCGGGTTCATTTATCAAAAAGACGTGTTGTACGTGCAACGATGCTTCCATGTTTCGGACGGCAGAACGAACGAACGAACGAAAATTGGAATCGATTTTACTTTAATGTGCTGTGTGGTCAGTGAACATCATTAGTATGAAGCTTGAAGTATATATTTTTCTTCCATCGTCATAGAATATTTTTGCGCCTGAATAGTTAGATAAAACAACAAACGATAGAGAAGTTATAATTTATAGTTAGGCTGCGGATGGCCTGACAATTACCTAATATTTTAAATGTGAAAAAGTTTTTTGGATGAACCTAAAAGTTTTCGGTAAACTTTAACTTTAAAGTATAGAAGAAGATTTTTA
Source organism: Nephrocerus scutellatus (assembly GCA_947095585.1). Classification (NCBI taxonomy): domain Eukaryota; kingdom Metazoa; phylum Arthropoda; class Insecta; order Diptera; family Pipunculidae; genus Nephrocerus; species Nephrocerus scutellatus. Next base: position 19,675,061 of record OX352762.1, on the reverse strand, counting down.
AAAAGCTCTCTATGCAACCGTAACAACCATAGTAAAGTACCAGACTGAAAGCACGAAATCATGGCATGTATTAGCTGTTTTTTTTTGTTTAGATAGAATTTACTGACGGCTTAGCTGTCCAAACAAACGGTAATATAGCGCATTTACTATTAGTATACTTTGGCAAATCATCATGAATAGACTCACGCTTGAACAACGCTACCAAATTAGTGAAATTTACCTTGAAAATCAGACGTCGTTTCTCACAACTATGAGTTCGATGATGATGAGTTCGTGATTTTTATGGCACACATATTCATCTATCTGCGCAAGCCATCCGCAAGTCTAACAAGCCGAAGGAATATGCATACTGAAGAGAATATTGCCGCTGTAAATGAAGCTGTGATCGAAGATCTACATTTATAGATTCGTCGTCGGTCGAAGAAATTGGGGCTCTGTCCGTCCACAACGTGGACATTTTTTCGCAAAGATCTCAGTCTACACCTGTGGAAGATCCACCTGATATAGGAATTAAAGCCACGGGACCATCATAGGCGTCGTTCTTTCCGATTCCGATTAGGCTTTAGAGCAGTTGGAAACTAACCCGTTGTTCATTTTTGACTTAAATGGTTTGTTAATAAGCACAATTTCCGCATAAGGCGTGAGACCAAAGGCCCTACAAACTCCATAACATCGAGAAAAATGCACCGTTCGGTGCGGTTTAGATGATAGTGGCATTATTTCTTCAAAAAGAAGGCCGGAGATCGCGTTACAGTCAATGGATATCGTTATCGCACCATGAACAATGATTTTTGTTTGAAATGTTGATGACATTGATCCGGCCGAGATGTGGTTTCAACAGGAAGGCGCTACTTGCCTACGGGATTTTGAGAAATGAACTTGGCAATTGGTCTTCAAGGTCGTGTGATTTGATACCTCTCGATTATTTCTTGTAGGGCCACGTGAAGTCACTGGTTAATCTAATAAGCTAGCAATTTACGCCTTGGAGGCCTTGTGACACACGGCCAGCAGTGCACGAAATTGGACGTCCAGAATGCGCTTTGTCAAGAACAGTCACGATAGACTTTCAAATATTAAGATATTAAGTTGATTACGTTAAATTTTTTGTGTTATGTTTATCTATCGGGCTTAAAAAACACCCATTACAAGTAAGCAAGAGCGCAAACCTTGATACATGGTACAAGCAACACGAAGAGAAGCCTCTGGTCTCACTAAAATATGAAATCTATTAAATATTTGATGAGAGATTTTTTGCGGACTTAGATACTCACAAAATTTCAGCTCTCTAGGTCGTGTGGAAGTTGGTTAAAAAGGACCTCGAAGAAGTAGAAAAAAAAGTTCAATTCATCATACGCGCCACACGTGACAGGCGTCATACTCGGAATATAAAAAATGCTGTTTTGGACTTAGACACTCACAAAATATCAGCTCTCTAGGTCGTGTGGAAGTTGGTTAAAAAGGACCTCGAAGAAGTAGAAAAAAAAGTTCAATTCATCATACGCGCCACACGTGACAGGCGTCATACTCGGAATATAAAAAATGCTGTTTTGGACTTAGACACTCACAAAATATCAGCTCTCTAGGTCGTGTGGAAGTTGGTTAAAAAGGACCTAAAAGAAATCAAAAAAACAAACATTTCAACCCATCACATGCGACACACGTCATACTCGGAATATAAAAAACGCTATTTTGGACTTAGACACTCACAAAATTTCAGCTGGAAGGTGGTTAAAACGGACCTCAATGTGGTCGAAAATACAGACAAGAAGGGGTCAAGTCAAGTTAAATAAAAGTTTTTAAAAAAGCAAAAGGAACAAAGGAAGGTTATAGGCTATTGTACACACCCTACCCCGCGGTGGTTAAAATAAGGCTGGGATTCATGTGGGCGGGTGGTGGAGCGTTCGGGAAGGCTAGTAAATAAATAAACAAACAAGCAGTACCATTAATATGTCCTAAAATTGGTCATCCAATTTTATCGGTCATAGCTTTGTACTAAATTTAGTTTAGTCACTTCAATTCGAATTATGACGCTATTCTAAAAATAGAACTGTATCTGCTTCAACTTTTTTGATTATAAAGCATTATATTGTCCAACTGATTCTGAAAAGCAAAAATTTCACGATTATCACCAAATAAAGGGTGATCATATTGTAGGTACTTTTTCCAATAGGACTTTTTTGACATATCACGCATGACTATTGTCAAACTAAATACATAATTTTATTCAGTATTCATTGACATTTCATCATGGAAAGACTAATGCCTCAACAACGTTTACAAATCGTACAATGGTATTACGAAAATCGACGCCCTGTTAAAAGTGTTCATCGCGCGCTCAGGCCAACTTATGGTGTACATAATCGTCCTACCGAACGCACTATTCGGCATACCATCGGCAAACTTGAGAATAATTTTACATTATTGGATGATACTCGACCGATTAGACCACGTACAGCCCGAAATGAAGAGAATGTTGCGGCTGTTAGTGAGAGTTTTGCCGAAAACCCGGAAGAATCGATTCGGCGCCGTTCTCAACAACTTGAACGTATGGCACTACTTGGGCGATTTTACGCAGAGATCTTAGTTTGAGAGCGTATAAAATACAGCTAGTCCAAGAATTGAAGCCGGCCGACCTTCCAAAGCGTTATACTTTCAGTCGTTGGGCTCTTGAAAAACTCGCCGAAGATCCGTATTTTGGGACCCGAATTTTGTGAAGGCCCATTTTTGGCTTAATGGCTACGCCAATAAGCAAAATTGCCTTATTTGGACTGAAGAGCAACCCGAAGCCATTCACGAAATGCCATTACATCCATTGAAAACTACCGTTTGGTGCGGCCTATGGGCTGGAGGAATCATCGGCCAATATTTCTTCAAAGACGAGGATGGCGCCAATGTAACAGTAAATGGCGAACGCTATCGCGCCATGATAAACAACTTTTTGATGCAGGAAATTGAAGTCCGGGATCTTCAAGACATTTGGTTCCAACAAGACGGCGTTACATCCCATTCAGCCCGTGAAACAATGGATTTACTGCGTCCTCGTTTCGGTGAGCAATTAATCTCTCGTTTCGGACCGGTGTATTGGCCACCTAGATCGTGTGATATCACACCTTTGGACTTTTTTTGTGGGGGTATGTAAAGTTTAAATGTTTTGTGGATAAACCAGCTACGATTGAAGCATTAGAAGCCAACATTACTCATGTCATTCGCGAGATACCGACCGAAGTCCTCGAGCGAGTCATTCAAAATTGGTGTTTACGGATGGCCGAATTACGGCGCAGTTGCGGCCCACATTTGAAAGGGATTATCTTCAAAAAATAAATGTCATACATGGTTCCAAACAAAAATAATAAAGATTGCCCAATCAATTTGAATTTTGGTTGTTTTATTTCAATTTAAAATCCGATACCTCTAAATTGATAACCCATTAGTTTGATATAAAAGTAATTAAGTTTTTGATTAACGTGTTATGCATTGCCAGAATAATTGAAGGAAAAACATATACAAATTTCCAATATACATACGTACCTTGCCTTACCACCACATTAGTTATAATTTTTTCCCCCATATCCATATATTATTTTGCGATAAATTATGCAGAAGTTTTCAACTCTGTGAAAACTTTAAGTGCACTTTTGTCCAAGTGCTTTCCAGAAAGTAATATTCAGAATGTGTGACGAACGCAAGCAAATTGCATAACATTTTTTTTTTTCATTTCCTTTCAATTTCAATTGAGTCCTTGATTTTGTTTTGTTGGTCTTTTTTTGTCAAGCACCTACGTTTATTGAATAAATTTTATAGCCAGTGTACGAATATGACTGTATGTGAATTTCCGCCATTATGCAGCTCAATAGTAATTACATTTTAATAGGTTGCAGATTCAATTTATTTGTTAGTTGAGCTGTGACATTTTGGCAGCCACACGCACAACACAAACAAAAAGGGGTGGCTTAAAAAGAGATGCTGGGTCACGTAGCATAATAAATAATTGTCAAAATGCTAGATAATCAAATTGGAAAATCCATTTAGCACAAATATATTGGCGGTTATTTCTGGCATGAATAAAATGAATTAAAATTCAGTGCCATTAAATGAAAAGTGTTCCTAATTTGCTTAATCAACATACCATTTCGTACGTATGTCGATTGACTAAGTGGCGATATGTTCGGTATATTCGGTGTGTGCGTCATCTTATTCTACCTATATACGAAAAGTCATGCCTAGCAAGTGTCAGTACATCTATCTACCAGAACACATCCGTTTCCGTTGTGTGACTTTCATTTCAAATTGTCAAGGCTTTAGTTAGCATCGTCCGTGTAGCGTATAACTTGGCACTAGTGGCCGAGCATAAACACTCACATTTCCTTTCACATTCTTCTTCTTATTTTTTTTTTTAGAATTGTGTATTTACACATCTTGATCACGTAATACGAAACTTCCCATCTAAAAGTTTTATGCGAAAGAAGTTGTACCGGCGCCAATGAAATGTTCTCCAGACAATCGAAAGGATTCGTGTGCATATAACTAACACACTAGCTTTTTATGTAGCCCAATTTTAGTAAGACATTTATAGCTATTGCTGTAACACTTGTCAAACGTTAAACAAGAAACACCTCTATGGAAATACATCGCAGGAGTATTCAATTCAGGTATCAATAAAAAAATTTAGAGTCCTGGAAAGAGAAAGCAAAGCTCATTTTAAATAAAAATAAAACACAGTTTTCACTTCATTTCAATCCACTTATAAGATTGCAAAAAAAAAATGAAAATATATCGCTCTTGGTAAGAAAATCTAGTCGCTACACTCGCATATCAATGCAATGCAGAATGATATCATTGTAATTGTTTATATTTCACACCGTCATCTTTATGGCAAAAGGTAGCTTTTGTATATTTTAGGTACGGGGTTGCCGTATATTTTAAGATATTAAAAAATTGTTTCCTTAAAAGTAATCACACTTTATCCAATCAATGCACTTAAAGAAAATAACAATATCTGCGATATGAAAAGTTAAATACGGGGATGTGCAATTCTAAAGTTTTGTATACTTTTTTGTACCCAATGGCAAGAAGTATGCCATCACTAACACTCTTACCCCTAGTGTGCTATGTACTCATTTTAAGGAATTGCTGAATGACTTGATTTAAGCTTTATTATTCTGCTCCCGGTTTAACAAATCATGTGCTGGATGAATCAATTTCGCCGCGAGAAATTAATGTATCTCTGGCTGGCCTTAAGGATGGCAAAACTCCTGGATTTGACCGAATACCATTTGAATTTATAAATATGGGACCTTTTAGCTTACAGACAAGATCGCTCTTTTGTTTAATAAAATAATGGAGAATGGCATTATTCCGCAGAAATTCAAAGAAGCCTGGATCTACCCCATCAACGAGATGCATCAACGTAATGCAATACCTTGAATCTCAGGTCTTAAGACTGTTTTGAGGGGGTCTAAGGGCACCTTCAAGGGATTTGAGGTGATCTTGAGGGAGTATTAATGGGGGTAGTAGCGTGGTCTTAACGAACGGGGTATTGAGGTGATCTTGAGGGAGTCTTTAGGTAGTCTTGAAAAGGATCCTGAGGGGGTTTTGTTAGGATCTTTAGTGGGGTCTGTAAGTGACTCTTAAGCAGGGCCTTGAGAGGGTTTTCAGAGGGGTTTTGAGAGGGTTTCAGTTATTCCTTTAGCACCGATCATTTGTAAGCTATGTTTACTTCTGATCTGATTCGTCGATCTGATTACGCGTGTCATCTCTTATCCATAGCTTACTCTGATGTTGCACAAAGCACAAATTCAGAAGCCTATTTCCATTGTTGTTGCGAGTAGTGCCAAGAGCGTGACTACCCATGCACGCGTGAAGGTTTGAGTTGTCGTTGCCAACTTTGGCGGTCATATCACCAAGCACAATTTTGATATTGCCTGTATGAGCACAGGCTATTGTTGCCTCTAATTGACTGTAGAAGGGCTCCTTTGTACCGTTGTCATGAGGTTCGGTGGGAGCATAGCATTGTATAACAGTAATATTGCGGAATTTAGAGTGGAATCGCGCCGAAATTATGCGGGCAGAGATTGGTTTAAATTCAATCAACGATTTTTTAGTTCTAGCAGTTTTACGAATTGAAACTCCGATGATTTGAGAGTCATTATTGTCAATAAACATTAGATAGTGCCCTGATTGTCCTTGAAGAACCATCCATCTTACTTTGCTTAGGCCTAAAATAAGTAGCTGGTAGCGATTCATCTCACGACAAAGTTGAGACAGTCTTGACGATTCTGACAAACTGTGGACGTTCCACGTTCCAATCTTAGTCCTGTGTCGATAGCCAGATGTCGTTTGCAATATTTCCGTGTCGTATCCGAAGCCTGTTTCGGTTTCTTGAGTAATTTGTTTCTTACAGGTAGGTTACTAGCCTAACGCATATTATTTTTCTACTCTGGCAAATCATCATGAATAGCCTTACATTTGAACAACGCTACCAATTTATACAAATTTACTTTGAAAATCAGTCGTCGAATCAGACGACTAAATAGACAACTTCGTAATTTTTATGATTTTAGCGATGTATGGCCCATTTTTGGCTTAACGGGTTTGTTAATAAGCAAAAAATCCCCATATGGAGTGAAACTAATCTGCAAGAAACCGTACAGACTCCATTACATCGAGAGATTCACCTTTTGGTGCGGTTTTTGGTGGTGCTAACCGGCTAAATGGAGATCGTTTCCGCACCATGATCAATGATTTTTTTTGGAAAATATAAATACGTTGATACCGACGTGGTGGTTATATGCCCGAAATCATTTTTAAAACATAATGCCGTATATTGATTGATGTGAGTGAATAAAACAATTTGATAGAATTTAAATATTTTGGATTTCTTTTACAATTTGAAGCTCTATCAGGCTTAATAAAACACACCCGTTACTTAATTGAATAAGGTCGGTTACCGAAGGTGCTAGTATAGAGTTATGAGCACAACCTTTGGCTTCAATCCTAAATTAATACACTGGTTGCATACCATGCTAGTTAAACAGACAAAACTTGCAGACTGTTTAAGCTTCCCCTTCTCTATTCCCCTTTGTGGAGCTTGATATTTTCGTCGCGTTCTCCCTGGGTGGGCTGGTATCCAACAGTTGTTCACAATGTGCCTCTTCTGTATTGCCTTGCATCCATGTTTGGGCACCCATTATAGGTAAGTCAGTAAAATGGAAAAATGCGCATTATGCTTAAAATCCTTAAATCAAACATTTGATATTTGAAATATATAATCGAAATATAACACATTTATATATAAATTTTTAAAACCTTTTTTATTTAACTTGACTTGACCCCTTTTTGTCTGTATTTTCGACCAATTTGAGGTCCTTTTTAACCACCTTCCACACGACCTAGAGAGCTGAGGTTTTGTGAGTGTCTAAGTCCAAAATAGCGTTTTTTATATTCCGAGTATGACGCGTGTCAAGTACCGCGTGTAGCGCGTGTGACGGGATGAAATTTTTGTTTTTTCGACTACTTTGAGGTAATTTTTAACCAACTTCTACAAGAAATATAAAATAGTGTTTTTTATATTTCACGTATGACGCGTGTGAAACGTGTGATGGTTTGAAATCGCGCCATTTTCTCTTTTTTTAAGTCTTTTTTAACCACCTTTCGCACAACCTAGAGGGCTGAAATTTTATAAGCGGCTCAATGTCAAGGGCCCATTTTGATATCCCGCGTTTGACAGGTGTCGCGAGTCGCGTGTGGCGCGTGTGAAGCGTGGAAAAAAGAAAATTCTTCGAAATAGCCCCGAACTCAAAAATAGATATTTTGGCGATTATTACCAAATAATAAACGACTGTGTGGCGTGTTTCGATGTATATATAAAAGTTTGTACCCGAAAAACGAAGTTTTTTTACATTTAGTTGTTTAACAATAGAAAATTTGTTGATATTCTAGTTAATCTTTAAAAAGAATTCTGGATGTGCTGATAAAAAATTCATATCTGACAAATCGCCGGGATTACTCTTCGTAATTTATTCACTGATCCGAACTTTTTGAATATTTTCACATCCATTAAAAAAATCCTTCAAACAATAAATAAATTGTTGAATCGTTGTTGACAGCCGCATTAATCAATGGATTTTTGTTTCGAGAGTTTTTATTCCAAATTGATAGTGGATGATTGTCCATCCCAATCAACACGATATATCAGCGTGTGAAAGCAAGCATATGCGACTTGTCCAGCAGATTACTGAAATAATAATTTTGGAGGCGAATATTGCGTATAAGCCCCGAGAGAGAAAACGCGTAAAAACTTTTTGATGCTTCGAAAAAATTTCGTTGTGATTAGTAGTCGCTCAAGAATTTCTTGTTCCATTTGACGTAAAAATGGGCTGACTAGCAACATGTTTTTCTTGTTTGACTGTATTTTTTACAGTTTTTTTACAGTAGCTTCAATGTGAGCACATTTAAACATGAGTCATGGTCCTTTTTCATTGGTATAGTCATTCCGTTGCTGTACAATAAGCCATTCTATTAAATTTCTAGCAAAATATGCCCTGTAACGAGTCATCCCGCGATTGGTAGACTAGCGACAGTAACGGGGTGACTAGCAACTGCACTAGGGTAAAAAGAAAAGCTAATCTACTTGCATGGCTAAAATTTCTAAAATCCATTAAAAGTTGCAGACTGTAAAAATCGAAAAAAGTAATACAAATAATTCAAAGGAAACATTTTTTCATTCACAAAAACTCAAATATAGCAGCTAAGATTATTTATATTTTTATTTATATTTTTAAATATAATAAGTTATGAAAGTTATTTTTATTAGTTTGAAAAGGTAGACAAAAAAAACATAATATCGTTTTAAAATATCAACACAACACGGAAACCTAAAAATAATAATAAAAGATTACGCAAGTACAAACAACTCATAAAAAGGTGTGTTAAAAGAAACCAATAAATTTAAACTTAACAAATCATCTTCCATGTAGCGCGAAAACTCTATGGGATCAAAATCCTGGCCCGCCATGCTGTCGTCGCTGTTTATGCCGAAACATCTTTTATCAATTATTCTCAGGTCGTCGACTAAATCTAAGCCGGAATACTTTGTACAAATAACCTTCTTACATGTCATAAATCGTTGCCAGTTATCATTTCGATTCTTAATGATATACTTCATCATCAAATTTGGCTCTACAACCGTTGTCCGGTCCTGGCCTCCTGCAAAAAATCTCTCCACCCGTACCAATTTAGAGCCGATGTCATCCAGTTTGGCATCCCTAAACTCTGGGCGTCCTAGTCTACGCCATCCTTTCAGCGTAGGCTTGGCCGGCCTCGCTGTCGTGTTCCATTAATCCTACCGCAAATAACTTTCCGAGCAGGATCCTTTTCGCTTATGCGAGCTAGGTTTCCTGCCCACCGGAGCCTACCGAGCTTTTTTCTTCACGATGTCGACATCGCGGTAAGGCTTGTAGACTTCATCATTATAAAGTCTCCGGAATCATCCTTCCTCATATACGGGGCCAACAATTCTCCGTAAGACTTTTCTGTCGAATGCGGCTAAGAGGTCAGAATGCTTTTAGCTAAGCACCCAAGTCTCGGATCCATATGTAAGTACTGGTATGACCATTGTCTTATATACCAGCAGCTTGGATGTTATGGTTCAATTCCGGGATTTGAAGAGTCTTGACAGGCTTTGTTGGCTTTAAGCAACCGTGCGCGTATTTCTGGTTCCATGCTGTTATCGGCTGCTACAGTTGAGATCCCGAGATAGTTGAAGGATTGCACTAATTCAATTTGCGCTCCACTATTGAGGGACGAATGTTGGATCTTCTACTCATATCGTCTCAGATCACTTTCTCCAACGCCAGGTTGAAGAAGACGCAGGCCAGTCCATCCCCTTGTCGGAGTCCGTTATAGATGTTGAATGTGCTTGATAGTGATCCGGATATTTTTACTTGGCTTATAACATTGGTCATGTTCAACCTACATAGTCGTGTCAGTTTATTTGGGATGCCGAATTCTCTCATGGCTTTATAAACTTCTACTCTGGCTATACTATCATAGGCGGCTTTAAAGTCTATAAAAAGATAGTGTAGTGAGTTTTGAAACTCTAGACATTTTTCCATCACCTGCCTAAGGGTGTAAATCGGATCAGTTGTTGATTTGCCTGGGATGAAGCCACACTGGTATGGACCAATGATCCCTTTAGCGTATGGGGCTATCCTGTCTTGAAGGATAGAGGAGAATTTTATACGCGGTACTTAACAACGTTATACCACGACAATTGCTGTAGGTTGTGATATCTCCTTTCTTATGTATCGGGCACTGGATGCCTCTTCGCCAGTCTTCTGGCATCGCTTCTTCCTCCCACACTTGCACTATTATTTCATGAATTGCATGGTGTATTGAGGGGCCTCCTGTTTTATTTAGCTCAGCTGGGATACCGTCAGATCCCGGGGCCTTATTATTTTTAAGCCGATTTATCGCTCTGCTAACTTCGTCTATGCTTGGTGCCAGCAGCATAGTGTGGTCTTCGGTTAGTTGGCCATTAAGCAACTCATGAAAGTGCTGTTCCCATCGCTCTAAGATGCCTTTGAGATCGGCGATCAGATTACCCTCTTTGTCTTTGCAGTATGTGCAATGCGGTGTACGTGCACGTTCTATAGTGAACTCATTCGATGTAGATTTTTAATCCTTTCAGCGATTGATTCAATGTATGGTGGAATGAATTCACATTCATTTGTTATACGTTTTCACAATTATATAAAAATAAAATATGTTATCGATTAAATTAACTTTTGTATTTTAGAAATTTTATTAATACAAAATGGAGTGCACAAATTCTGCACAAAGAAAACACGTCTGATTATGTGGCAATTAAAATTTAAGAGAGTGAGTTGACATTTCGATTTGATTGATTTTAAACATATGATGGATACACAATTGGGCTTGTCTATTGTCTAATAGAGGTCTGCATGAATACATTCATTTGCTCTCTGCAATAGGGTACAGTACTTCAGTGTACTCTATTCATTGCAATAATACGAACTAGTGTGCACTGAAATCGAGTACCCATTCCTATGAAACAAACACTGTACAACATTCGATCACCACAAACCAAAACGACTACACTGTTTGATTCTCTTTTGCATTTGAATACTCTATCGTCTATCCAAACAAAACGTATGCAATAAAAACTGCTAAAAATGCACTGAGTACACCGAGTACACCGAGTGCAACGAGTACACCGAGTACACCGAGTACACTGAATGAACTGAGTTAATTTTTAACACTCACATAAGAACTAACATGGTGTCTAGGTTTATACTACTAGACAAAATCGCTAAAAAAATAATTAATTTTTAAATAAATTATTTGTATTATATGTCTTATTTAGCAAAAACATAATTATACGAAAAAACAATGTCAATGGTGAAAAATACTAATAGTGATTTCGATTTACACGCTCATAGCAATCTGCGACACACAAACGCATATGTTTGTTATTGGTAAACAAAAAATAACAACTAAATAACTGTTTAAAACAACTTCTTCATTCCTTCTGATACAGTTGCACCAAAATTGCAATGGCTCTAGCCAAGATTACAACGATAATATTTATTTTTGTTTCCTTTATTAATTTATTGATTACAGCCAGTTTTCTTCAGTAGAATCCTGCTGAATAATTACCAAAGGCTAAATCATTCATTCATTCAGTGTACTCAGTGTACTCAGTGCACTCGTACTATATTCGGTGTACTCAGTGTACTGAACCCATTCTTTGTGAGTGCACTGCACTAAACATTTTGTTGAGAATGGGTGAACTACCCATTTGACAAACAAACACCAGGTGAACTATTCGTTTTAGATTTCAATCTTAGAGTACAATAGTGATGGGAACCCAAATAATAATGAATGTCTTGAAACATCTTTTAAGACATTCATTGCAGACCTCTATATGTCTAACACTCGATGACTGTTCATTTAATAGATAGAGTTGATATATGTGAGGGATATTTAAAATGGGTCTTAGAGTTGATCTTTGAGGGTCCTGGTGGTCAGTGGGTTAGGGGTAGTGTAGTGGGGGGGCATCGGTGGATATTTAAGTTAGTTAAATAATATTAAGATTTGTTTATTGACTCATATATAGAAACCCCAGTAATCTGTAAATTCTACTATTGTTCTTTTCAGAATTGTGCGATGCAGCTTTAAAAATTCAAGCAACTTTCCGTGGTCATCTGTCACGTAAGCTGGTTAACAAGGATGTAGCCGAGGATGTTGATATTCAGGAGATCACTAAGAAAGTCGCTGAGGAACTTGATATTGATTTATCCGATCCTGAATTGAATAAAGCCGCTACTAAAATTCAAGCATCATTCCGAGGTCATAAAAGCCGTCGCGATGTTCCAGCTACTGATTAAACATTAGAACAACAAAAATAGGCAAAGAAAACAGCAACACAACAAAAGGAATTAATTTTCAACTGGTCAAAATTATAATGTTGGCTCTTTTAATAATTATATGAGATTAATTAAAATTAAAAAAACATATATATATATTAAGGAAAACTGTTACACACACATAATTTAAAGCAGTCCTTTCCTTAATTAGCCATAAAATAATGCTATAAAATTGATTTTTGATTAATAAAACTGATCATTACACACAAAATAAAAAAATAAAACAACAAACTTTTTTCCGCAATAAGTGTGTAAACAAAAATAAACGTTAATATGTAAGAAAAAAAAACAAAAACAACGCAGCTAAAAATGCGATTTTCTGGCTCTAAGCCAAAAATAAATTACAGTATTGTGAAAAATGAAAAAAAAGTCTCATCTATTAAGAAAAAAACAATAATAGGCAACAACAAGATTAAAAAATAAATTAGCACTACCATTTCCCACGCATGGAATAAAATTACATTATGTGAAGCACTAAGTGAAGTACTAAGTTTCCAAAAGGACAACCAGCAAAATAAACATAACCTGCAAAATCCTACAGCTATACTATTGCATCACGCAACTTATATTTACTACCTACATAATATATACATATATTATATATATATATATATAATAGAAATAAATGTAAAACTCTTGAGCTTAAAAAATTAAAATTTTTTACCAAACTAAAGTAATAAACCAAATATTCTAAAAGGGCAAGGCAAAGATTTTAACCAAAAGCTGGAAAATTCATACAGTCGAGAATGAGAAAAATTCACTAGAAATAAAAAAAAATTTAAAATTTTTTAGATGTGGCAGAAGTTTTTGTATTTTTTCAAATGTCAGTTTGACAGCAGATGCATTTGAAAAACTGACAAGAGTATTCCTAAAATTAAACGTAACGTTACGCGCTGTGAAGAAGCAAGTAAGCTTCGTTTGGTTTCAACCAGTAAGAGTCGATTCATTCTGAACAAATGTCTACAAGTGGCATAGCTGTACGCTAACTCTAATTCATGTATTCGAAAATCAATTCGAATACTTCTTTGAAAACGAAAATGTCATCCATTTTTTATTGCATTTAAAATAAAGGCTTACACTTCACACCAACTATGTACGAGTATTTTTTCCACATTCTGATGACATGTGATGACAACTAAACATACAACACCGCACAAAAATAAAGGGTCCAGACCATAGAATCCGTTGTGTCCGTTGAGGCCACGTATGCAACTGACAGCTGAAAGAAATACACGCGTTCTTATAGGAAGTGTCCCATAGGCAAAGTATGTGACGAAAGCGGCGCAAAAAGTTGACGAACTTTCAACTTTTCTCTCCGGCAAATGCTTTGATCGTTCTCTCGCAAAAGTTTGAAATTTGAAGTTTAATTTGGCATTTGTTTTTGTTTGCCTATACGGCGACAACGTATTAATTGGATAACCTCTTTGCGTTACATACGGCGACATCAACGAACACTTCGCCGCAACCCTTAACTGATTCTATGTGCCAGGTCCTTGAGTTTAACTTCCACATTTGACTCAACAATTCAACATTGTTGAACTGAGTAAGCTAAATGTAAAAAAGAAGTCAACAATGTTTCGATGTGGAGGTGAGAGGTGTAGTAAGCTATTACCTTTTATTAGTGAAACTTTAGGAAAACTTTTATAGCCAACAAAAAAGTTCGTTAACGCCGTATGAACATTGATTTTTAATGGCAAAGTCCACATTTTCCCACATGTAGAAGAAAATAAAAAGCAAACATAAACTTATCAAATTCACCTTCAGTTCAAAATGGTTGCGATCAACGTTCAGAGCCGACCATAATGGGGTTTCGTTTGTGTTGTTGCGTGCAGCACTTTTAATTCTCTGTCACAAAAGCATCGCTATAACTTTATAGTTGTACACATTCAACCAAAAACTACATTGCACTAACTTTTGAGAGATATTATAATTATTAGGGAAAAATAAAACAAAAACTCACCAGAAAGATTAAAAGTAGCATATTATTAAACAAAACAAAAAATAGAAAAAGTTTCACCATTCTGCCAAAAAAAACATTTAATTAAAAGTAATATAATACCAAATCAAGATTAATATTATCAGAATTAATATTAATATTAAATATATGTGCGATCAGTGTAATTTATTTATTAAAACTATTATAATCGATTTATTTTTACGACATTGCTAAACTAATTTTTACCACATAATTATTACCGATTTAATAGAGCAAACTATAAAACGAGAAACAAAACAGGTGAAAACAAATTAAATAATGAAAGATATTAGTAAATCACACTTACACAAAATATAATATAATAATACTATATAGATATTTATTATTTTACACAAAAATATTACTGCTTCAAACAGGTTGATTATTAAATTATTAACTATTAATTTTATATATTGTTAAACATCAGTTTATTTTATAAGCTTAAAAATATTATTTCTTATACATCAATGTCATATGTTAAAGTCGATGTAATATTATTTATGCGACAACAAATAAGCTTTTATGTCATTCCGCCATACAAATTGTTTGATAAATCATCCCAATCGCCCATTTCTCTCATCTCTGATTTCTGTCATAATAATTTAAACTTTTTTGAACTTGGTATATAAAAATAACATCAATAAAAATGTGTAACTTTATATTTTATTAATTAATAAATTAGAATAAGAAATTTCAATTAAAATGAGACAAACCTTAATATTTAGAGACAAATAATGATTGTTTTATTGTTTAAATTTAATCTTATATGTATTTACCCCCGTATTTACAAACACTGAATAGCAGTGTGTTAGCACTAATTCATCTGTTAACTGGTACTTTTTATTAACAAATAAGTGTTAGCTTTAACAACGAACGGATAACTTAACTCACCGAATTTTGTGTATAAAGAGCGTATGTTTTTAACATACATTTCATATGGAGTTCGTTGTCATGATAAAAACCGGTCTGAATCTTCAGTGTCAGCTGCTGTAATGTAAGAGAGAGTGAGAGAGAGAGAATAAGAGAGTGCTTCTTTCTTTCTCTTTATGTGCTGTATCCCCTTGTGGGTCCAAGGGCCTCTACTACGCCTACGCGCCATCGCGTGCGGTTCCTGGCAATGAGCTTCAGCTCTCTTCAACTCTTCCCCAATTGCCATGTCTCCTCCTCAACTGTTCTGCGCCATGTATTTCTCGGACGACCCGTTCTTCTACCATCCTGAGATAACAGATTCCATTGCATTGCGTAGTTTGCTATGGAACTGTCGCCTTTTCGGAGTGTATGACCAATCCACTGCCACTTCCGTCGTTGGATGGTTGTGCCTATTGGTTCCTGACCCGTTCTCTGGTAAAGATGTTCGTTAGAGATACGTTTAGGCCAGAAAACTCTTAAGATGTTCCGTAGGCACCTATTTACGAATGTTTGTAATCTTTTTGTGATAGTAGCGGTCACCTTCCAAGTGCTGCACCCATACAACAGCACAGATTCAACATTTGAGCGGAACAGTCGCAGCTTGGTGTTGAAGCTGATCGCATTGCTTCGCCATATCATGGAAATCATTCCAAACACCGATTTTGCTTTCCCGATTCGGTTGACAATGTCCTGTTCCGTTCCACCTTCGGTCGAGACAATACTCACAAGATATTGGAAACCCTCTACTCTCTCTACCGGCTGTCCAGTGCCGAGGTTGATGATTTTGGTTTTGGCAGTATTAATCCTCAAACCCGCAACATTTGCCTCCCTCTCCACATTTGTTGTCATTTGGTGCAGCTCCATAATTCTGTGTGAGAGTAAACAAACGTCGTCAGCGTAATCCAGATGTTTGAGTTGAGATGTAAGAGTCCAACGAATTCCTCCGTTTCCAGTAGATAAAGCTGCGCGAAGTACATCGCTAATCACCAACAAAAAAAGTATCGGCGATAGAATGCAACCTTGTCGTACCCCACTTAGGATCTCGAATTCCTCTGACAGCTTTCCTTTATGCAGAACATGACATTTACAGCCATCATAGGTTGCTTTAATAATAGCTATTAGTTTATCGGGTATACGTCTCCTGCGCAAGGCGAGCCAGATAAACTGTCTGTTGACACTGTCAAACGCCTTCTCAAAATCGATGAACAGCAGGTGCAGTGGTGACCGGAATTCAACGCACTGTTCAATAATGATCCGCAAAACTTGGTTTAGGCCAGTAGCGCAACAATCAAGTTCGTGATGTAGTGCTTGCTCTACCTCCTCGTGGTGGTCCCCGGGCAACTATGTGTATAAATCCTTATACATGTAGGCTAAAACTGCAAGTGCGAACGGTCTAGCGTTTCTAGGCTAGGTAACGTGGGCTAGCACCCTGCGATACCGAAAAATACCCGCTACTGAAACTGACACAACGCCTCGGATAAGTAATGATCGAATAATGACGACTTTTGGTGAAGTGCTGCCGTGCTTTAATTGATAATGAGCGGATAGCTGACAAAGACAAATAATATGTTTATTAATAAGAAAAGTTATCAAATGGACAAGTTCTCTAATCGTGTGATACCTAACACGTGTGTTAACGAGCGGTTAGTGATTTTTCCGTAATACGGCTGTTAATGTTTAAATTAGGCAAAAGCTTATGGGAAATCGCATGGCTACTGAGCAGGAGATTCGTGGTTCGAATCCCAGTAACACCAAAACGGTGTCGCAACTCTCGCGAATGGGTGACAAACGTTCCGAGAGTAATAACTAGTCACGGAAATCTTCTCACAATTCGCCTTAAATTGTAGGTCCCTTCCATTTGTGTCCAAAAAATATACATAAACAACACAAATGGTCGCGAGAAGCTAGAAGCTCTAAAAAGCCAACGATTCTTTTTTTTAAATTTATACACGCGCAAAGAGGTTCGCAGACTCATAATGCTCGGATATATGCTATGCACAGGGTTGGCGTTAAGAAAAAGTTGGAGAAAAGAGGAGATGTCTATGAGCATGTACTTTGAAAGCTTGAGGATCGTAGCGATGTGGAAAAACAGAGCTTGGCAAAGCATTCCACATACGTGTTGTACGACTGAAGAACGAATCTCTGAACTAACTGTACGTCCGAATATGGGCTTGATGGTAAACTGATGAGTATCTAGAGCGCCACGATTATTGGGTTGAATTCGAGGAGAGGTGGCATGCTACTAGCTATTTCTCAGGAAACTTCTCAGGCAGGAAACGTGCCTGTGGTGTTCAAGCTAATCTATCATCTTTGAATACAACCAGGGTCCGGTCCTGGCCTACCTACCTACCTGGCAAAAAATCTCTCCACCGGTCCCCATTTTGACCCGATGTCATCCAGTTTTTCATCACTAAGCTATGGACCTGGTATACGCCATCCTTCTAGCGTAGTCTTGGCCGGCCTCGCTGTCCTGTTCCATAAATCCTACCACAATGGACTTTCCGAGCAGGAACTCATAGATTGAGATCATTATAGAGTCTCCGGAATTGTCCTTCTTCACAATTCTCCGTAAGACTTTTCTCTCGAACGCGGCTAAGAGGTCCGAATGATTTTTGCTAAGCACCCAAGCAACCGTTCGCGTATTTCTGGTTCCATGCTTTTATCGGCTGCTACAGTTGATCCGAGATAGTTAAAGGATTGCAGTACACTCAAATTCGCGTTGTTGGTGGATCTTCTACTCGCAGGCGTGGGCACCATGTACTTTGTTTCGCTCTCATTTATGTGCAGCCCCAGATTTCGAGCCGCCTGCTCGATCTGGATGAAAGCCTCCTGTACAGCTCTTGGGTATATACCAAAGATGTCAATGTCGTCTGCGTAAGCCAGTATCTAAATGGACTTATAGAGAATTGTTACGTCAGAGACTGGGATCACTTTCTCTAACACCAGGTTGAGGCTAGTCGGATCCCGTTATGGACGTTGAATGGGCTTTATAGTGATCCGGATATTTTTACTTAGCTTATAACATTGGTCATGGTCAACCTACATAGTCTTGTCAGTTTATTCGGGATGCCGAATTTAATTCCATGAGCAATTCCTCAGTTAGCTGGCCATTTAGCAACTCATTAAAGTGCTCTTCCCATCGCTCTAAGATTCCTTTGAGATCGGCGACCAGATTGCCTCTTTGTCTTTTCAGTATGTGCAACGCGGTGTATATTGAGTCATACCGCGGGCTCTTTGGTAGAACTTCCGCGGCTGGTGTGGTGTTTGCGCTCTGTACTGTTCTAGTTCACGGAAGCTTGTTACATTGCTCGGTACGCAACATTCTTACGTTCAGTCGCTAGCTTACATTTGTCATAGAACCAGTCGTTCCGATCTCTACGAAACTGCCAAAGATGTAGTCAGAAGTACTAATGACAGTAATCTTAAGGCGTGTCCATTTTTTTCTTATTCTTATTTTTGTAAGACACCATTCCTGTCCACCGCATCTCCTTAATAACTCTTATGTCAGGATTATATCTGGACATCGTATCGGCTAGCTGTTGTGCAGCTCGGGCTCTATATAGTAAGCGTACGTTCCATGAGAAAATTCTTAAATCGTTTAGCCGTTTTCGTTGCCGTGGTCGTCCGAGGCTGATTTTGGTTCCGTAATAAAGTTTTTTTACAGGCGAGGTCGCGCCAACCTTTAAAGGGACTAGCCCAATCATTCTGCTTTTCCTGTATTGGAGGAAAATTACCGGCGGCCACAACGTGGAGGTTTGATTGCACTTTCACCAGTTAGAGATAGGTACGGGCACTTGCAATTATGATGCTTTTTGTGTTATTCCCCATATTCTGCTAATGGCTGACCGCGTCAAGGGAATCTATGGCTTTCTTAATGTTTACGTCATTCATAAATTTTATCGCACGGTTTTGTATTCAGACCATGAAAATTGTACTCAAGTTTAGGGCGAATAAACGCCTTGTAGATAGTAGCTAGAATAGAGGGTGTAAAATATTTCTTGCTGATGGTAGACTTTATATCCTCTGAATTTAGTTTTTTTTTAAATGTGCACACGCTATAAAGGGGTTGCACCCTTATAATGCTTAGGAAATTAGGGAGAGGAAAAGATGAGATGTCTATGCACGCGTGTCTTAAACGACTGCAGATCAGCGGAAACACAGAATCAGGCAATTCATTCCACATAACGATCGTGCGGCTAAGGAAGGAATCTCTGAATTGTCCGAAGATAGGCTTCATGGTGGACCCGTGAGCTTGAGTTGAGGCACTGGTATTACGGATGGGTTGGAGAATGGGCGGGATGCATCTGGATATTTCTTTTGAACACCGCTTGTGGAAAAAGCAATAAAACAGTGACAGGCATGAAACATTCCAACGCATTTTTTTTTTTTTATAATGTACACACGCTAAAGCAGTTTGCACGCTTATAATGCTTAGCACAGCGTGGGCGTTAGAAAATTAGGGGGAGGAAAAGATGAGATGTCTATGCACGCGTGTCTTAAACGACTGCAGATCATAAAAATGCGGAATGTTCAAGCGATTCGATTGTTTTCGCGATATGTACGTCACCAATAAGTTTTAACGCGCGGTTCTCAACTCTTTCTATTAGATGCAATGTGGTATTGGCGGCACCTGCCCAGACATTACAGTTGTATTCAAGTTTAGGGCGAATATACGCCTTGTAAATAGTAGCCAGATCTAAAGGAGTGAAGTAAATCTTGCACCGTTTTAGGAAACCTAAGCATCTCGCAGCATTTTTGGCGATTCTTTGGGGAAGTCAGTTTCGGAAACGAGACAAACGTCTATTTTATTTATGTCCAGGACTGCCTGTAACTCTTTTTGATGTTGCAACAGACCATTTGTATTCCATGCCATTGTTCTAAGTGATTTAGTCATTAAGTTACTTTGATTCTATAGCAACTCTTTTAGCGTTGCTCTCTATTTGTTTTACTCTTGTGCCGAGATTGGAAACGGATTTCTCTATACTAGCAATTTTCACTAGGATGGCCTGTAGGATTTGTTTCAGATCATCTTCTTGTTGCTCTGGAGAACTGGTGGTGATAATCAAAGAGCGAGCAGCCTCGGCATATGTTGTGCTAATTTTTTGTTTTTCAATAATTTAATCATTTAATTACGAAAAAGTTACACTTACCGTAGACACAAAAACTTTATGAAACCAATTTTCGAAGATCTCTGTTGTCATCAATGCATTCTTAGAATACTTGTATATCAGCGGATTATTGAATTTCTTGGGCACTATTGGGTTTGTTGACTTTCCATTGACCAATGTTTGAATTGGGTGCTCCCCTGATCCATTGTAGTAGGCTAAAAAGGTTTTCCTTTCCTTGCTAACCTTTCTTCCAGGAGCACTTTATTCGGGTGAAGTAACTGAGGTCTTATCAGGAAGTAAGCGCCAAAACAAGCCAGTTTCGTCCGCATTGTAGATCTGCTCTTTTGTAAGACTCATGCCATTAATTTTTTGGTGAAATTTCCGAATAAAAGGCGCCACTTGATCGGTAGATCTGGAAAGTTTTTCATCAGTTATTTTGAAAATTATCATTTAAATTTTGACATTCTTTGTAAATTTCATTAAGCAGCCTTTTGTGACAGTAAGGCTGTCGATATCGGTGCATGTCTCTTGCGTTGCCTACAAAACCATTCAAACAGGCCTACTCCATTTGGGCATTTTTGACATTTTCGACGTCTCCCGTTTTCCGGTCACCGACTCAGTTTGAGTTAAATATGCCAAAATTTTCTTGGAATTTTATTTAATGTATGTAACAGTCGATTTTCCAATACCAAACTGAAATGCAATACCGGTGGCGCTTTTTCCTTTGTTTATTTCGCCCAAAATTTCGCATTTCTGCTTAATAGTTAAAAAAACAACCCATAAAAATTAAAATTTTTCATCTAAATTCTCTAATCGCAGAAATTGATATGGGAGCCCCTCGATCCTGGGCCATTTTTTTTATTGTAGAAGAAAATCATCGAAACAAACATTTGACATCAGATGTTAAAATTGAAAAAGCTCAGATCATTTTATTCTGAGCACTTAGAGCACGCTCATACTCTGAGCAAATAAGAAACACGAACATTTATCTTGAGAACTCTTTGACTGCTCTGAACTAATTTATGAAAACGCCAAATGACAGAATATTGTGAAAACTTGTTGTTCTATCTGTAAGTTGATATCGACAACAAAAAAAACGACATCAATAAAAATACAATTCAGTAAATAAAAATGTAAGTTGAAGTAAGCATAAAACATGTATGTCTCGTTTCATTTGCTGGGTTCATTTGTGCGTGCGCTAAGATTTCTCTCTCTCTCTCCACCACCAACAAAACCATGCAGCGCAGCCGACTGCGCAGCACACACCGTACATAGTCCATAAAGGGCGACGAATATCTGATGCCAGTACAGATATTTAAAAAATGTATAAGGGCCTTGCGGCCGAACCCGGGACCCGATCACTACCAAATTTTCGAAAAAGTATTGTTTATTGGGTATACACATGTGTGTAAAATTTGAAGAAAATCGGGTAAATTTTTTAAAATTTTTGTTTGGGAGCCCCCCGACCCCGCAGCCCGAGGGGCCTCAAAATTTAATAGAAAGTGTTGTCTCCGGAAATACACATGTGTGCAAAATTTCAATAAAATCGGGCCATGGGAAGTGGGTTAAAAATTGATCGCAAGAATCCACGAC
This sequence comes from Nephrocerus scutellatus, assembly GCA_947095585.1. Taxonomy (NCBI): domain Eukaryota; kingdom Metazoa; phylum Arthropoda; class Insecta; order Diptera; family Pipunculidae; genus Nephrocerus; species Nephrocerus scutellatus. The sequence goes on along the minus strand of OX352762.1, from coordinate 19,653,030 downwards.
AGACGACCGACCGACGACCGACCGACGACCGACCGACGACCGACCGACGACCGACGACCCACGGGCAAGTGAAGTTAATATAGAGAATTTAAAAATTTATGTTGCTTGTGAGGGTGGTTCATGTCAAAATGTAACTCTGGTTATAACCTTAAAACAAACCAAAACCATAGCTAGTTGACACCAAAATTAAAACTAAGCACCAAACTTTACTGTTCTTATCGCAAAAAACATTTAACCGGCGGCAGACTTAACGGGATTCGACACATTTGTCTTTCCCAGAAATGTCTTTACACTTTGTAACAGAAACGACAGAAAAAATTCGAATTACAGAGTACGCATTTTGGCAAGCGTTCAAATTACATGATACGTATAGGTAATGTAAAAATGATGTGTTCGAAGTGTGTTCGATTTATCAACTGTTCGAATGAGCGAGGTTTCCACACAATTTAATCCTTATTACATGGAAAGGTGTTAGACAATTGCTTTATTGCTTTGGCAAAGCCGGCTTGGCTTTACAAAGCAACAGCTTTTGGTTTTACGGTGAGTACCATAACTATAAAATGGCTTTAGTTTCTTAATCCTAAAATTTTGGATTTATTTTCGGCTTTACGCTTATGCTATTGTTGTTGTAAGCAAAGCCGGCTTTGCCAAAGCAATATAGCAATGTAATAGTAATAATAAGCCTTAACGTCTGTCAGAGAAAGTCAATTAGTTAAAAAATAATGTTTATTGAGTGAAAATATACAGGATGAATTAAAATGGTGACATTTTTTATAATTAAACGAGGCGAAAAATTTTAACACTTAAGACTTACAATATTGTACGGATTTCCAAGATAACGACCAACTTTTTTTTTTCAAAACCAAAATCCATACAATCCTGTAAGTCTTAAGTGTTCAGTTTTTCCATTGTGAGATAGACAGATCACTTTACGATATCATTCGTTGTGCTTTATTCACCACGAAGTTTCTGCTTTTTGCTTGAGAAAAATTGCAAATGTAATTTAAAATCACACTGAAGACTGAACCCCTAGTACGGTTTGGTTATAGAATTATGTGTATAAATATAAATACCGAAATCCCGGGATTTCAAACCCTGATGTACACTGGTGCGACGACGACCGTCGTGATAGACCCACTTCTCTTACTGCCACTGACCACATATGCTTATGTTTTGCAAACCAAAAACTATTAAAACCTTTTCGGTGAGAAGACAAGCTCTAGTGAGAAATAAAATTGCTATCATTTTTGAAGAACAAAAATTCAGTTTCTATAAACAAATTTATTTTTTAATATATAGGTATATTTTTACGAAAATTATAAAACTCCCTTTAAATCTAATGACTCATCTAACGACCACGCTACTCCCCATCGAGTAGTATTTCCCTGGCAAAATTCCGTCGTAATAAAATTCATGATTTTTTTGGACTGAAGGTAAGCGGTAATTTTTGTGAGACTGCTTTTATGGCCAAGCATTGTAGTGAATACCCTGAATCGGAAAAATTAGTAATAATTATTAATTGGAATTAATTATTAGACAAATTTTTACCTAATTCTCTTCGGGAAACGTTGACTCTCGTCGATGATCCTCTGAACAAAGTTAACTTCTCCTCCTTCGCAGAATAGCTCGTCGGATTGTCCGGTTGGACAGTTATTTGGTTCTTTTCGTTTGTTTGGGTTGCGAGTATTTTTTGCTGGCATGCCTTCTAATGATGAATCGTGGAAAGGTGGATTACAAACACAAAAGTCAAATGGGTCCATCGATTCAGTAACAGATTCCAAAAAATCGCTGAAAATTACATCTTTGTTTGTTTGCGGGAACAATTGCACCAAAGTTTCTAAGTTATTTTCTGCAATATTTTGTTTTGCAAAAGCTACATTGGTAGCATTTGCTTCAAGGGCGGCCATCTTCCAATGATTTTTTCGCGCCGCTAACAGGGGATAAATGCACGATGATCCACAACCTTGGAATTAAAATCGATTCAATTTAAGTGGATAAACATTATTTGAACTCTTACCTACATCAATACCATGTATAAACTCGAACTTCAAGGCAATCATGATGTCTTCAATCCAGAGAATATAATTCAATCGCAGAGGCAGAGTTGGAACGAGACTGTTTGGAGCGAACTTTACGTATAACTTGAAATATTCCACCAAAAGGGTTTGAGTAAGAGCACGTAAGGAATCCTCATTCTTTAAATTAATATAAACTTTTCCATTAAGTAACTGTATTGGGGAAAAAGAAAAAAATAAAGACATTTGCATTTAACGACAACTTAGCAAATCTTACAAGCTTGCAAACACGACGAAACTCCGGATGTTTGATTGCCAAATCTGTGTAATCGGGTGGAGTATTGAACACGTTTCTTCGATGCATTAACTTGTTTCGAGACATAGCAGTAGAGTGTAGACAAGTTAATTTCGTAATTTAATAAAATATATTAAACTTTTTCGTTTTTACAACTTTCAAAGAAATTTGACCGAGCACGAGCACCCGGCAAGTATTAAGAATTTACTCCGACAACAACGAAAACAAGTCAACAACAAACTGTGTTTTGTTGCCTTTAATACAGCTGCAGTATAGAATATGTCAAACTTTCGTTGAGGTAGCTTACATCAATAAATTGGTTCTAGCACAGTTACATAATGTGAGATTATAAAAAATGCACAATATGAGCGATTTCAAAATTTTTTGTGGGCCACGTCAATTATCGGCTGTGTTATAGGTGATGTCACCGAGTATAAACATTATTTGTGACATGAGAAAACATAAACATTTTTACTATTCTTTTGACAGTTATTAGTAATTGCGAAGCTAAAAACAAAAGAATAAATAAAAAATATTTGATGTTGATTAAGAAAAATAGAAGACGCTACATTAGTAATAATTCGATGACACAGATAATCTATCAGAGTTTATTGAGTTTATAAGCATTATAGTCATGTGTGGTGTGCTAGCACCAATGACACAGAAGCTATATTTATAATCGCATAATATTAAACTTTAAGAGGAGCAACTAAGTTTACTGTCTTTTTGTTTTGTTTTAGAAATCTGCGCTCCAGCTCAAGTTTTTTCCTGGCAATTCAAACATGAAAGGCGAGAATCTTTTGTTTACATTGTTTTGTTGCATGTGTTGTTTTTGTATATAATAAAAAGGGGGTAAATCTCCTAAAATATACAGATCTGTTAGAGGGGAATTTCGATCTACCGTATATTGTTTTTTTTAGAGAAAACGAACAACTTGACAGCCAAAAAATCAATTTGCGCCAGATTTTTATTTAAAAAAAAACTTATAAACATCTATATGTAGTGTAATATTTCGATAGTATCAAGTGTTTTCTTAAAAACAATAGATAAATTATCGATAGTTTCCAAATCTAAATAAAAATGCTACAAACTGTTTTTTATATTTTCAAAAATAACTTCTGATCTATTTTAAAAATAGATCTACTAGTTAGGAATATTCACGAACAATCGTAGCATCGCAATTTTTAAATCAAAAGCATATTTGAAATTGAAAAATTGTGAGCGCCGTGGCTCAGTGGAAATGAGCATGGCTTCTGAGCAGGAGGTTCGTGGTTCGAATCCCAGTAACAACAAAAAAGAGGTGTCCCACCTCTCGCGAATGGTAGACAAACGTTCCAAGAGTAATAACTTGTCACGGAAAGCTTCTCAATTCGCCGTTCGGATCCGGCCTTAAATTGTAGATCCCTTCATTTGTGTCCAAAAATATACATGCGGAACACAAATGGTCGCAAGAAGCTAGGCCTTGGACCGAAATGGTCTGTCGCGCCGAATATTATTGTTATTATATATGAAAATTAACCAAACATTAACAATTAAAACTGCGCGTTAATCAAATGAATTACGACATAAGTACAAAGTGCCTATGAAAGTGGGGAATCCACTAGAAGGTACTATAAAAAATCGCAACACGTCAAAGGAAGAAGGGATTCACCCAAAATAAAATATTAATATATAAAAAAAACATTTAAAACTTTAAATTTATTATGCTGCTACATTTATTTGAATGACGCTAGTGGTGCTGACCTTTTGGCGTTGTTTTTCGTAACTACGTATTTGTAATTTTGTCAAAACAAATTTCGTATTAAAAAAGAATATTAAAATTAATTTATAAAAATATAAATATTTTTTAATATTCAAAAACAACTAGAAATAGAAAAATGTACAATTTTCGAAGTCTAGTTCTAATTTTATTTTTACCTGTCCAACAAAAAAAGTAAACAAGTATAAACAACAACAAAATATATTCTAAATGGTGCTATCGGGCAATAGTTTTAGTTCGAAAAAAAAAATTGTCGAATATGCTATTTGTGATATGTCGAAATTACGACTTTGAAAATTTCGACTTTTCGTAAGTCGAAATACGACTGATACCTAATCGACATCCTGAACTGACCGTGTAAAAGCTTTATGAGTTTAGTAGCATAGTAGAAATTTTTATTGAAAATATATTTTTTTTTACATGTTTGTTTATTAAAATTTATACATTATTTCACTTAATTTAATAGATTGCCGACTATTGATTTTCAATCTTAATAGTGTTAAAGGAAATAAATCTAATAATAGTTGTTATGTGGTCTTTCATTATTTTTGCTTAGTGTACTTTGAAAGTTGTGCATGAATGACATTTGATCACTGGCAACCTATCGAACAGAACTTTAGAAATGTCAGAATTAAATGTGTTTTCCGTAAGCGGCACGGAAATAAACATTTTCTAAAATAACGACTGTAAATTTGTAGAGAAAAATTCTCTAACAGTTCTCATAATTAAAAGCAATCAAGAACATGTCTGAAACAAGTTCTAAGGATACTGTTCTAAAAACAGCAATGACCTATATCTGTGGCGGTAATTTGCATTTTACAAATTAAAATTTTGTTGACCACGTTTGTTGTGATTTTTGCATTGCATTCTTACCTTATAACGATAATTCCCGGTTCCAGAATGCCATCATGAAAATGAAATGCGCCCTAGGGATCCAATTCGTTGCCGTGAATGTGGATATCGTATTATGTACAAGAAGCGAACAAAACGATGTTAGTATTATTACTTGGTAAACAATGGATATTTCTAATTTGTTTAAAATTTTATTTGCAGTGGTTGTCTTCGATGCCCGATAGATTTACCTAAGGTCGTGTTAATTGAATGCTGTTTTTTCATTGTTTCATAAGTGTAATCCAAGAATCGAGACTTAAATGAACCATAAAGTAATATATCGCATTTTATAAATGAAGCCATCGAAGTTGCATTTTTATGGTTACTTTTTACCTATCTATACTATTTTTTATTTATGTATATTTTGTGAAGCAATTTAATTGGTTCTAACACTTAAGGCACAGTTTTTTCATCTGCATTGGACTAAGAAAATAATAGCAAAGGCAATTTATATTAGGATGGTTAGGCAGAGCATTTTTATGCTAGATTCTGCAAATATGGTCTGGATAAGAAGACGCCGAAAGGTTACTCCAGATACAGGGTTCTTACAATAGCATGGCCAGACGCAAGAGTAGTATTGTATAAAGCCATATGAGAAATTGGGCTCTCAAACCAAAACAACTGTGCTGCCGCCACCAAGCGTAGGGGAAGATCTAAATAGGGTAAAAACAAGGCGGAGCTGATCAAATCCAGAGTGCCAATTTCCACTCAAAATAGAAAAAACGGTTCACGCCTCCTTGTACACCTATCCTGTCAGCGCATTTAAAGAAATTTGTAAATGTTAACAGTTGTATGTTTCCGAATGCGGCAATTTGATGCTCTGTTTCTTTTACAAATGAAAAATAGCTGTCTGACTACTGACTCTACTGGTGATTTTTTTTTTTTTTTTTTAATGTAGACACGCTAAAGGGGTTTGCACCCTTATAATGCTTAGCACAGCGTGGGCGTTAGGAAATTAGGGAGAGAAAAGGATGAGATGTCTATACACACGTGTCTTACCATATTGTCGCGAAAGTATAACACTGGCGGAAATATGTCCTGAAAATCCACTGTGAGTCATTCTCTTCTCAGTCCGGCTTTAAGAAGCGGTAAATTGTGTTTTGTGCGGCTGAGATCGAATTTTTACGCTGTGTACGCCCATGTAAATGTCCACAGTCCAGAAATTCTGGCATTGGATTTAAATCTACCTGGGTATATCTTAGTGCCCTTGTTTTATGAAGGTACAAAAGCGTAACATTAAACTGAAATCGTTATTGCGGGCGATTTTAATGTACACAACTCTGGCTGGCTTCGTCATTCTGGCCAGACAACACTCGAAGAATGGTGTGTTGAGATATTCGCTGAGATTAATCACCTTACTCAGCTTGTAAATGAGGCTCATTCACTTGTTCCTTACCTCTCATTCTGATAAATACTCTTTCAATGTATTATAGCCTCTAGGCACACCAGACCATTGTGTAGTATCAGTTAATTTCTCGTTAATAAACCACGCAGCTAGAGGAAAAACTCCAAAAAAACAGTATAGCAATACGAAAAACCAATTGGGACGGCCTTAACAACTTCTTTGGGACAGTAACGTAGAGGCCGCCGCTGATGCAATCACAAACCTTATCCTTATTGGTATGAAAGACTATCCCTTTCAGGAATGAATCTGTTAAACGGAAGAAAAATGGATGGTACGACTCGAGCTGTAAAAAGGCATGCTTTAGGTTTTACAAAGTAAACCATACTGAAGAAAACCAAATAAATTTCCAACGAGCCAGAAATTATTGCAATGCGCCCAGTCGGCGAGTCCGATTCGCATACGACAAAAAATTGAGGCAAAAAAATGCTACAATGTACCAAAGGTAGTAAACATTTTTGGTCATTCGTAAAAAGAATCAAAAATACCGTACAGTATCGCCGTCGGTTCGAATGACTATTTATAATGACATTCCTGCTGTCAGCTCTAACGACAAAGCCAATCTGCTTGCTGCTCATTTTGCAGCTAACTTCACGCTTCCAGATTGTGCAATTCCACCGCCTGTACACTCTATGGGACAGATTTACATTCGTACTCGTGCAGTTTCTAGAGTTTTAAACGATCACAACACTCACAAATTTGCTGGGCCAGATGGTATTTCCCCATTAGTTCTGAAGAAGTGTTCCAAGCTGGCATTACCATTGCGTAATCTTTTCTATCTATCCTATTCATTGGACTCTTTCCGAGAAGTTTGAAAACAGGCGAGCTGTCGTCTCCTTCTTCGTACCGACCTTATATCTAATCTTTAAATGGTTATGGAAACGCTGATCAATTTTCAGCTTATAAACTAACGAAATCCTTAGTGACCGGCAGTACGGATTTCGTGGGCTGGTGATTTGATGGTATATCTCACCGAACAGTGGAACCTGTCTTTGCATCAATTTGGTGAAAGAAAAACTGTTGCGATAGATATTTCCGATGCATTTGATGTCGATGTCGATGAAAAACTGATTCATTGGATTAGAAGCTATCTTTTGGACCGCTCAATTCAAGTTGTTTTGCCCAGTTTCTAGTCTAAAATACATCAGATAAATGCTGGCGTTCCCCAGGGCTCTGTTTTGTCTCCGACGGTATTTATCATCTTTATTAATGATCTCTTGTCCATTACTTCTAATCAATTCACTCTTTCGCTGACGACAGCACTCTCAGCTTCTCATATAAGTTTGAGGAACGTCCCTCCACCTCTGATGTGGAACTCAAACAACTTCGTATGTTAAGCTCGTTGAATTCTGACCTTGACAGCAAAATACAATGGGGAGAAATCAATCGAGTAGAATTTAACGCTTCCAAAACCCAATGCTGTCTCCTGTCGTCCAAGCGAATCCTAAGCCCCATGCCATTATCCATGAATGGCACTTGCATCGAGGAAACTGAAAATCTCGCAATTCTCGGTATGTGCGTCAACGACAAGCTTCGTTGGAATGACCACATATTCACCGTCGCCAAAAAATGCTGCGAAATGTTTGAGGGAAGAGTTGGAGAGAGCTGAAGCTCATTGCGAGGAAACGCACGCGATGGCACGTAGACGTAGTAGAGGCCCTAGGACCCACTAGGTCCATAACAACAACAACAACAAACCACGTTTCTTAACCGAGTGAATAATATGGCTGTAAGAGAATATGGTGGCGGTCAGCGATCAGCAGAATAGGGGGAATAACACAGAATGCTCTAGAATTGCATGTGGCCGTAACTATCTCTGACTGGTGGAAGTGCGATCAAACCTCCACGTGGTGGCCGCCGGTAATTTTCCTCCAATGCCTGAAAAGCGGAATGATCGGGCTATTTCCTTCAAAATAAGGTTGGCGCGAGGCCAATAACCTTACCCATAAAAATTACGGAACCCAAAATCAGCATCGGACACACTGATGAACGACGACGACCAAGGCAACGAAAACGGCTAAACGATTTAAGAATTTTCTCATGGAACTTACGCTCCCTGTATAGAGCTCAAGCTGCACCGCAGCTGGCCGATACCCTGTCTAAATAAAAGGCTGACATAACAGCAATCCAGGAAATTTTTTGAGTCAGTCGAACGGGAACTCCATGTCTTCCCTCAGTATGATGTAAAAATCATTCTGGGGGATATGAATGCTAAAATAGGTAGGGAGCCAGTATTCAGGCAGTACATTGGCACCCACAGCTTACACGAGAACACTAAAGAAGAAAAAAGAAAAAACATGGCATGCAAGCAATAATTTGGTCGTTGCGAGTACAAGATTTACGCGTAAAAATATCCACAAAGCCACCTGGGTATCTCCCGATGGAGCCACTCGCAACCAGATAGACCACGTGTTGATAGACCGCCGCCACAACCCGAACCTGATGACGGTACGAACGTACTAAGGTGCCAACGTCGACTCCGACCAATATCTTGTTGGTATGGTGCTCCGAGGCGTAGAAGAGAAATGGACACGCCTTAAAAATACTATCATTAGTACTGCTGACTCCATCTTAGGCAGTAGTCGTAGAAATCGAAACGACTGGTTCGATGACGAATGTAAGCTAGCGACTGAACGTAAGAATGTTGCGTACCGAGCAATGCAACAATCTCATAGAACGCGGGCACGCGAAGATGAATATAAAAAGCTCAGAAGATATAGATATAGATACAGTTAACCGGCGAAAGAAAGCAGCCTCGGAGAAGAATCTCGTCCGTTTACTTGAACAGCAAGGACAGCACCAGGCGCGAAAGTTCTACTAAAGAGTCCGTGGTATGACGCAATATACACCGCGTTGCACATATTGCAAGAACAATGAGGGCAATCTCATCACCAATCCTAAAGGCATCTTAGAGCGATGCGAAGAGCACTTTCATGACTTGAGAAGGGAGATATCACAAAATGCAGCAATTATCGTGGTATAACGTTTTTGAGTACCGCGTATAAGATTTTCTCCCCTATCCATCAAGGCAGAATAGCCCCATACGCTAAAGTCATGATTGGTCCATACCAGAGTGGATTCATCCCAGGCAAATCAACAACTGATCAGATGTAAACCCTTAGGCAGATGATGAAAAAATGTCTAGAGTTTCAAAACTCACTACACCATCTTTTTATAGACTTTAAAGCCGCCTATGATAGTATAGCCAGAGTAGAACTTTATAAAGCCATGAGAGAATTCGGCATCCCAATTAAACTGACACGACTATGTAGGTTGACCATGACCAATTTTAAAAGCCAAGTAAAAATATCCGGATCACTATCAAGCCCATTCAACATCCATAACGGGCTCCGACTAGCCTGCGTCCACTTCAAGCTGGCGTTGGAGAAAGTGATCCGAGACTCTGGACGTAACGATATTGACATCGTTGGTAGAAACCGCGAATTAGAAGTAGTGCAATCGTTTTACTATATCAGATTAACTGTAGTAGCCGATAACAGCATGGAACCAGAAATACGCGCACGGTTGCTTAAAGCCAACAATGCCTACTATAGTCTGTCAAGACTCTTCAAATCCAGGAACTTAACCAGAACATCCAAGCTGCTGATATATAAGGCAATGGTCATACCAGTACTTACATATGGATCCGAGAATTGGGGGCTTAGCAAAAAGTATTTTCGCCTCTTAGCCTCGTTCTAGAGAAAAATCTTACGGATAATTGTTGGCCCCATATGTAAGGAAGGACGATTCCGGACACTCTATAATAATGACTTGTCGACACCGTGAAGAAAATTGACCTCGATAGGAAACCTAGCTCGCATGAACGAAGAGGATCCAGCTCGGAAAGTCCTTTGCGGTAGGATTAATGGAATACGACAGCGAGGCCGGCCAAGCCGACGCTGGAAGGATGACGTATACCAGGACGTCCAGAGCTTAGTGATGAAAAACTGGATTACATCGGGTCTAAATCGGCACCGGTGGATAGACTTTTAGCGGGATGCCAGGACCGGACCCCGGTTGTAGAGCCAAATATGATGATGAAGAGAATATGGCGTCAAACGATAATTGTCGCTTCAATCGACTAACAGAATATCAAAAATGTGATTATCACATCATGTGATAGATATCGCGACTATGGGAATAGAGGTGTTAAACTACAAACAAAAGAAAAAATGCGTCAAGCTTTTTCGTTAAACTAATTTAATTTCTTTATTTTTGAAAATATTTGAACTAAAAACTTAATTTCAATTTGAAATGCAATGTTTTCTTTTTCTCTCTTTATCCGTATTTTTGTTTTTTCTTTTTCTTATACACACACATATGTAGTTGTAAAGTATTTTCATGTCACCAGTAATTTCAGTCAATTAGTCATTTTATGTTTTATTTTTATTTTATTCGAGTATCGAGTATATCTTATAGGTAAAATAACATTAAACATAATTCACAATTCTCATTGTTTTAATATCAGAAAACAAAGTAACGTACTACAACAAAAAAAATCGTAGGGAAACTTAAACTTCAAATGGTGAGGAAGAATTTTTTCTTTTTTTATATTCTCTATATATAAACTCGTGTGTTTGTTGTTGTTCGTGGCTTGTCGCCTAATCTTGTGATCAATTTTTAACTCATTTCCTATTCAAACTTTGCATTAAAGCATTTACATGAAAATTGTTATTTTATGGGTTGTTTTTTATTCACACCAAATTGAGAGAAAGAATCCTTCTTAACAAATATCAATTTCAGTGTATAAAATTATATTAATAATATTTATATAAAAAAAAATATGTCTTACAAAATGGCAACTACTTAAGGGCTTTGTTTTGCTCTTGCGTTTCTTTTTCTCTACGCTAATTCGCAAATTAAAGCTATATGATGACAAATGCTCAAAAACAAAAATATCTATTTCAATAGACAAACAAAATAAATGCATTTTTGTAACATTTTTTGATTGGAGCATAAAATTAATGTTTAAATAATATTTCAGGTACTTCATAACTTAAGAGTATCTAGAGAGAAATGTGGGGATTAAAAATTATAAAAAGTTTCATGAGAAAATACTTAACGATTAACTTAAAAGAAAATTTAAATACAATTATTGATAAATTTATTTAAAGCAAAACACGCTGGCAGCGTATTAAATATCAGTTATTTTTTTTATGGCAAGATTTTCGGTTGCATTGAATACATTTCAAATGGATATGAGAGATGGGAGAAGCAGGAGAATTAGCGCCTGGGTTTTTTGGGGATGGGATGTATCGCATTGGAATGCATGAGTGGGGTAATGATTTTACGTAATATAACCCATAATAATATAATATAAAAAAAATTACTTATTGAGTTTTAAAATTAGAATTACAAAAATGTCTTGGATTATGCTTTGTGGTAAAAAAATGTCTTTTTTTCTCGAGTGTTTTCGCTTTACGTTTAAAAATAAAAGATAATTTCAGTTTTTTCATTCAGTCGTTACTTCTCCTGTTTCGTGGTGGCATTGCATGCTTCCGACGATAGTGGACTTTCAAACTGTACCTCGTGCTGACTTTCTCATTGCAATGATGGCACCTTTGTGATCGTTCCGAGTGCTTCCAGAGATGATGCAGTGCCAACGAACCGGACGTGTGATACGGAAAGACAAGCATCGATTTTTTGGCGCTGTTCGTGCAGATGGCACAGCTCTTCTTGCGATCGACCATCCGATTGAGGTATTTATCACGTAACATGGCAACAACAACTTCTGGCGGTGTTTTGATTTTCTTTGGTTGTGCTTGCTTGCGGTTTCGGCTGGCATTGCCGTTATTGCCGCACTTCTGACTATAATCCACAGGGCCTGTGATTGTTTCTTGTTCATCCTGATAATGTTGGCGACTTTCGAATTCGACCGCAGCAGCTGCATCAGCCAGCATTGGCAACAGAGTGGCCAACTGTGAGGTTTTTCGCTTGGAAATTTCCAACACAGGTGCTGCGGGTTTCTGCGTTGGCTCTGGTGTATGCGGACTTTGCCTTTTGATAACAACAGCTGGCGCATGATGATTTTTGTTAAATTTATTGTGCTGTTGCTGCTGCTGTGGCAGGCTGGTGCCGTTGCTTTTAACTTTCGGCGTAATCGTCAATGTAATGTCTTCTTTGTTTTTTAAATATTCAATATATTCTTCAGTTTCACTGAGAATCTTTTGCCGCTTCGGTGATTGTTGATACGTTTGCTGTGGACTCGAATGGTGCTTCTGGTGTTCTGGCTGTTGTTGCTGATGATGATGTTGCACGACGGTAGGAACCGATGACGGAAAAAGCAGCGGTGTCTCGGAATAGTATTTGTTAATGATATCTTTGACATAATTTTGAAATTGTACACCGAATTTTGATAGATTTTGATATTCCATTTCAGAGAATATCGAATTGGAATTCTCTTTGTCATGATGATGTCCACGGCTGTTGGTACTGTGTGTCCGGTTTTGGTGGTGCTGGTGATGTTGTTGTTGTTGTTGTTTCTGCCGCGACTGTGATGCACGTGATGATCGATTCATTGCAGATCGGCCGTTGAGTTTTTGAATTTCCGATCTCTTGTCGTGTTGCTGATAGTGATTATTATTTTTATGAATTAAATTATTATTATTATTCTTATTTGTATTGTTGTTGTTGTTGTTGTTTGTGGTCTTTATATTTTTTGAGTACGCGGGAGGCGATTTAATCAGCTGCTCTTCTTCCTTAAGTTGGTTAATTTTTCTTTTGTTATTGTTGCACAGATCCTTAACGGTTGGTGACGGTTGTTTCGTCGTCGTCGCAGTATTCTTCATCGATTTTGATGTGATCTCTTGTAAACCGAAATTTTGACTTAAAAATTTTGACATCGCCGTTCTCTGATCAAGTGCTGTGGTCCCATTTTTACCTGGTGATGATGATGCCGATAATCTTGACGAAGATGATGATGACAGCGATGAAGATGAAGATGTATTGCCATCATCACTTGTAATATGCGATGAAGAAATGAAATTTCCATTCGCCATGTTTTTGGACCGATAACCAAAACCGTTGTTGTTGTTCATATGAAGGAAAGCAGCCTCTTTCGATAATTTCGAAGGCAGATTGGTGTATGTTAGTTGATGCTGGTGTTTCAACTCAACGCCTCCCGCTTTATGAAAATCCTGAGCGACTGACGCAGTGTTTCGACTAAGTGCGTCCATTTTGAGAAGACTATGTATGGTGGAGGAAAAATGGGAGAAAAGAAATTTTTTATTACAACGTATATAATATATATATATATAAAAAATATATATATAAAACAACAATATATATAAATTAATATATAAAATTATAATAAAATATATATAAAATAAAATAAAAATATAAATAAAACAAAAATATATATAAAAAAATATATAAAAAACAATCATGCAGGATGGATGTATAGAGCGGTGTATGTTAGTCTGTTAATAAAAAGAAAAAAACAAGCGCTGGTTTTCGGTTTTGGTGATCTAACCAAAATAAAACAAATCAAAGAAATCAAAACGTAAGTTCTCTTAAGATATTATAAAACTGTAAAGAAATTTCCTATTTATGAAAAAGGAATTATGCTGGTTGTCAGAAAGAATTTAAAACTGAGTTGGCAACGCGAAATGCCAAAGAAAGAAACACGTACCACCACTTCTTATTTTTGAATATTGGCGGTTATTCACAATGGGCATTTTCATAGAGTAGTACAGAGTGTTTGGAGTGAGCTCTAAGCTGCTCTGCACTGAACGTACCCTGAACGCTATAAAACAATTTATAACAAGAGGGGTGTTCGATTCGACTGAATTAACTAAAGTAGTAGCTGTATTTGAAGTCTGAACTAACAGAACTGAAGAGACTGTTCGATTGACAACTCTTAACTACAGTTAAAAATTGAGCAACTAAATTAACCGAAAATGTATTTTGCTTCTGTAGTTACTTCAAATGAGTTTTCTTTTTTGAATTTTGACAATTATCTGAAGTGAAGAATACCAATCGAACAGTCTCTTTTCTTCAGTAGCTGAATTAAATGAAGATTAACTCAATTAACTGCACTAAAGAGTTGTACTCTACAGTCCAATCGAACAGTGCTATGCGTAGAGCGCACATTCAGTCATATATGACTTACAAAAAAATTATAATAAAATTAACAGAATATTTATCAATTACAATGTATTATTTTCTAATCCAAAAGCTTTTCGTTAGCCATTTTTTCCGGTGTAAACAATAGGAAACAATTATATACCGCGTACGGTTCAGATCGCGGTCGAGTTCATAAATATAAAAAACATGCAGTCCTGTGCATGTAAAAAAAACTTCATTATCTTTGACGAGCTTGGCAACATTTACGTTAAAAAAGTAAAATGACATGCTAGCTGTCAAATTGGCATGTGTGTTTGTATTGTTTCGTGCATGCCGTATTCGTTCAGCTACGTTTCTGCTCATAAATGTATTCAAAGAATGTTTCGTTGCATGGTTTGGGCAACAACTTTGCAATTATGAGCTTATGAACTTGACCAAATATAGAGAGTAAAATTATTTAAAATTAATTAAAATAAAATAAAAAACATCGAGTACATCAGGTTGAAATAAAAAAAAACTACTGGAACACACATAGACAGTTTTAAACGTCTCGCTGTCGTTTTCACGCGGCATCGTTGTTTGGGATTAACAAATATGCTTAAAGCCAAAAATGAAAAAATATGTTGAAATATTGGAAAATAAACTCTTATGTGCTATAAAAAACCCAAAAAAGGAACACAGAAAAAAAAACACCAATGTTAATAACGCGTTCGATTTGCACTCACAATACAAAAAATTTTCCCATTCGACGGTCAAACTGTACTACTGTCAAACTACGCGTAGCAAAATTTGTTTGCTATGTGAGTGCAAATAATATTTAATGAAACATTTTATACCGCGCATAATCTTCCGGGTCACTTCCATCGGCCTCAAGATACTGAAATAGCCTTTCAGCGCCGCGTTTTTGGCTGGCAGCACCCGGCAACCCGCCAGTTAGTAAATCATGTGGCGGTATTAACGATCCATTGGCGCTTAGACGCCAACCGACCATAGTTGTCGGATTGACGATAATCTCTTGTAGTGGTCCACCACCTACAATTCCGTTAACATTGCTGTTTGCATTATTATCGGAAATCGTCGTCGTGTAAACAGTCACTGCGGTGGCGCCACCTCCTCCACCGCCGCCACCACTACCACCACCTACACTGTTGTTACTTGTTGATGCTGTGCCCGTACCACCACTGTTATGTAATTATAGACAAATTTGACAGTTTCAATGCAATGTGATAAGTAGTTTGGAATATAATTTATAAAATTCAGTCCTTATGGAATACTTCTTGTTATATAGCATGCTGCATACTGCACAAATAACAAGCTGCTGACAGACCATTAAAATTAAAACTTGACATAAGTTGTCATAACTGATGTCTGCACATCTTCGTGATGAAAGCGAATTGCAAATTAAACGAAAATTTACTCCAAACCCCGGTTATGCACGACCACACTCAATATTTAAAGCCGATATTACCCTATGACGGAAAAGGGAAAATATGTTTTCTCGTATGCGATTAAATGGAGTTTGATGTGGAAACAACGGGTTAAAGAGAATCATTAAATTTGCCAAATTATGGTTATTTACAATCTGCCTTAGTGACATGCACTCATTGTCAGGTAACAGTTTAAAATACGTTTTTTGAAAGATTGGATATTGGAATTGGATAAGAATTATGCCTCTTTCCATGTACACAAAACGTACCCGTACCCGAAACCATACACATGGGTAAGCTGTCAAAGTCACAAGGTGAATTGTTTTGTGCACTGAAGTACCTATACTTTATTTGCAGTTTGTGACCTATCGTCAGCATAAAGTTATTTATATTTCTGTCATACCATGCCAACATGTCAAATTGAAAGACTAGTTTGACAGTTAAAATCTCGACATGTGTGTCACTATACGATTTCAATCAATGATTTCGTGAAATCAGGTTATTTCGAGTTCAATGTGTCTTGCCTTATTAAATACCCGAAGTTAGTTTTTTAAAGTTAGTTAGGGAGAAGAAAACGGATAGTGGACACTTAAAAATCAGTCACAATTAAAGTTAGGTTGTAACAATAGAGTCATACTTTTATGTTTTTTAGAAAACTATTTAAAATTATAACTGAAGAGGTTGTGCACGCAATGAGATAATTTCTGTATATGAAAGGATAATTTTGAATTCATATACGAATGTGTTAAAAATGACACGTGTTTGTGTCTTATACCTTTGACAGGCTGGAATACTCAAACTAGTTTAGCGATTGTAGTTTATAAGATAATTGTTTACGGTGACACACATCCTTTTTACAAGTGTCAAAAAATAAACGATAAACGATACTTATCAAAAAACTTTAGGGTTTGTATTGCTTTGTAACAAATTTCTATTGTGAATAGAGCCAATGTGGTATTGTGATTGACCATTGAAATAATTTTTTTTTTATAAATGTCAATTGTTTAGTCAATTCCAATTGCATTTTTGCGGTTTTCGGATGTAGACGAAGAAGCCAGACGTTACAGGGAAATCTAGTGAAAATATAGTATTTATTTATAAAAAAAACTTATGGTTTAAGGACAAAAGTAGTGAGCTATTCCCCTCTATTTCACACAATAGGAAAACGCTTGCTTCGATAGACGAATTTTTTTTACAAAACCGAACAGGATGGGATATAACAGATTGTTTTTGTAATAGAATTTTTGTTTTTAGTTTTGTTTACACCACCCCGCCAAAAATTACTACTTTAAAAGGTTATTTAGGCGATTAAAGAATTAGATCCCAAGGAATTAAATGAGTCTGCGACTAACGGGATTGCCATCAGTTCGGTATAAGTTCAGTTATCAGGTATCAGAAGGTATTTATCTAAACTGATGCAAGCTGATGACTGAACTGAACTGATCGTCTAAATATCCCTTAATACCTACGACTTTAATAATTTACATATAAACATTAATAATTTAATAATAAACATATAAATAAATAATTAATTTTTAATTCTACTCACTGCACTTCATTCAGATGGGTCTGGTATTCTTCTTGGTTGTCGGCTAGGAATGAGCACTTGTTGCACGCCTTCTTGTTGTGCACTTTGAGTACGTGGGTGGCTAGGCGTTCTGATCGCGCGGCTTTATAATCGCAAAGCATACATACAAACGGTTTTGTATGTGTGTTCAGGTGGCGTTTTAAGCCCCACTTGTCAGCTCCCGACCAAGGACAATAGCAACAAGTGAAGCGTTTTTCTCGCTTTATTTTGACCACAGTGCTCATATCATCACCACTAGAACATTTTTCCTGCTTCATCTGTGGTAACGGAGCATCAGATGCGGTAGCCACAGACTCAATGGTTTGTGCTATGCTTAAGCTGGACGCAGTTTCCTGTCGTTGACCAACAAGAAAGGCATCGCTGATCTGCTGGGCATTCGGCTGTTGAAGGAATATATTTGGTTTTTGATCGATCTGAAGGGCGGCTGATGAGATTGACGAAGAAATGAGACCTCCTCCTCCAAGTGATGTACTTGCAGTGGTTGCAGCATTGTTGTTCACAGATGTATTGTTGCAATGAATATTGCGACGCGTCTTATTTATGTCGTACACCATTTCACGATGCATTCGCAGGAAATGCTTCTTCACATGATCGGCGCGGTTGAATTGCTTTAGGCAAGCATAGCATTGGAATGGTTTTTCGTCCTTGTGAATGTTCTCGTGTCGAGTGTAAAGGTCTCGCCTATCAGTAGAATATGGGCAATGTGTGCAAGCGTAACGTTTTTGAATTTGCATCACAGTTTGTTGGTTGGATGCATTCGATGAAGCATTTGATGATCCGTGAGAGTTTTTTTTACGGCTATTACCACCACCGCCGCCGCCTCCATTGCCAACAGATGATGTAGAATTAGGTGTCGTCTGCTGATGGCTAGTTCCTGCTCCTGTATTACTAACAACACCAACATTACCACCTGTCGGACTAGTATAGAGCTCGGGAGGATTGCCAGTTTCGTGACGATTTTTCGATCTAGTAAACGTGTATAGAAAAATTAAATTATAATATTTTAAAATGATTCGAATACATAAAGATAATTTCGTGCCAAAATATCAAAATGGAAAATGGTCTTGGGACAGTAAGAACGAAAAACTGAACTTTAATTCGAACTCGGATGATGCTGTCGCTGGCAAGGGGGAGTTTGTCAATTCGTCCAGCGGATTTAAGTTCCGTTCCTCAATGAATCAAATCGAAGAGCTGATATTTCGACAAGAGTTCAATCGACCTGATGGCAGCCACGATAACGATGTCATTCTTATACAGGATATAAAAAATCTCGTTCTATTTTTGGCACCTTCAGAAATTATTACAACAAAGCAATTTGTCAATTTCATTCATACTCGAACGGTGGACAAACTTCTAAATGCGCTCATCGTTTACTTTCAATATTTCATGCAATTGGTCGAGTTTATCCTGATTCGTCGTGATGAGGTTACCGGAAGTGCTGCGCAAATTCAAAGCAATGAAAGTACCGAAATCAAAACAATCTATTCCCAGTATCTGTCGCAATATCGTCTTATAATTGCGCGGGAATACAGTGAAATTCTATTGGGCAACGGTGAAACGAAACCCTACTATCATATTACACCGATTGTTAATATTTCAAAGACCACTAAAGATAAAGCCTTTCACGAGGCTTTTCTTGCCTTCTGTTTGCAAGTCGTATGGATTGCCATGCATCGCCGAGCATACGGCGTTATTGACAATGAGATAAACAGACTTTTCCGGTCGGAACATTTTAAATTGCCACGAAATGAGGATATTATTTTCACCAAAGTCGAGAAAGCTGTTCTCTTTGGCAGCAATTACAAGCGCGTAAATTATCGCGCACAAAACTCACCGCTAATTCAGCAGATTGCTAATGTAGCCCCAGAGGATCTTCCGGTTCTCTGGATCGGTGAGAGAAAATACCGTGGTACTGATTTGCGTATGCATCAACTGGAATTGGAGTTTCTAGTGCCTGGCAGTCAGCTTTCACTGATCGATGTAACACACGGTATTCTCGGACATCCGAAAATCCTGTATACGTCAATGCTAACACTGGATTGGGACACAGTTCGAGGGCAAAACTACTCAGAGATGTATGACCCTTATCGTATTGTTCGGCAGCCTTATTTGAATATTCCCAAAATTGATGAAACCAAAATCCGAAAGGAAAGCAAACAATTTGACTTTTACTACGCCATGCGCGATAGAAGTTTCGAGCACAACAAAGAATTAATCGCCAAATGGAAGAAGCGAGATAAAATCATCCAATATTATACAAGTGAAGGACTGCTGACGAATATCAACATGAAATGCCAGAGAGAAGTGGAGGATAAGTCCTATGGACCCAGCGTTAAGGAGATTACCGAGAAGTTCCTAGAGATAAAGCAAAAGTTGCGTAAAAAATGAAATACTAAACATAAACAATTCTTGTTGCAATAATTTTGTATAGAAAATTTTAAAAAATTCAATCTGGCGCGTCTATTTATTTGAATATTTTCAACAACCGATGTGATATAGTTGACTAAAACTTAAGGTGGTGACTTACTTTCCAGATGATTTTGGTGTTCCGGCATTGAAGCTTGCCAATTTTCCACCCGTTGACCACTGGACAATATCCTCGGCTCCACCACTTGCAGCCGAACCACTACTCCAACGCTGTTGCTGCTGCTGCTGTTGTTGTTGTTGATCGACAGTAGGGACGACGACATTTCCAGCATTACTTGTTGTCGGAATTTTATTTATCGCCTGTGTATTAAGTATTGTTCCGCCGGTAGTAAAGCCGTTTTGCATTAACGCAGCGAGTCCAAAGGCGGTACTTAATTGATCTTCTGTTTTGAAATTACCGCCACTGGTAGCCACTACAACAGAAGTTTCAGATGGTACCACATTGACACCAGTTGCCACCGCGCCACCATTGTGTTCGTATTCAATTGTGGGGGCAACCGAACGATCGATCTGTGAAGAGTTAGGAAGAGAGAGAGAGAGAGAGAGAATATTTCAATATGATGTAAAATACGATTAAAACTTTTGTGAGGGCGCTCTCACAATGAAAAACTTAAGACTTAAGAGTTACAGAAATGTATTGATTTTGGTTTTGACAAAAAAAAAAATTTATGCTCGTTATGTTGGTAGATCTTAGTTGTTTGTTGTGTTTTTTTTTTGTTTTAGAAATCTGCGCTTGATCGTAGATTTTTTCTCGAAAAAATGAGCACGAAAGCCGAGAATCTGTTCTTTTCTTAGATGTGTTGTTGTTGCAGTTAATGAAAAGAGGGGTAAATCTCCCAAAATATCAAGAAATGTTAGAGGGGAAATTTGATCTATCGTAGAACGCATATCTGAATTTTGATTGTTATTAACTCTCCGATTACTCCGCCAACAATTTCTATATGATTTGAAAATTGTTTCCACAGTAAAATCGGCACGTCGATCAAACATGACTGGATGAAAGCCGGTAAAAGAAGCACTTATAGGGCTTTCCATCTTGAAAGTTTGGAAAATTTCTCAAAATTTTGGTGCCAATAAATAAAACATGAAAATTGATCTGAATCAAAATTTGACAGTTATTAGAACATTCTTCATTTCTACCCAACTCAAGCACATGAGTTTACTTTATGCAAATAACAGATAACTAGGTTAACAAAAATACCTTATGGTCGTTTTCCTTTTGGCAGCTTTTGCAAACATTACATCGGGTTTTCACACTAGCTTATGTTTGCAAAATTTTACTATGTCATCATCTCTTCGTATATTTTCAAGAAAGACTGTAAATGTTACGTACGTAAGAAGCAAATTCTGAATCAGTTGCAAGGTAAACTTTTATTGTTCCCCCTGAACATGTACTAACGACGTAAGAAAGCAGAAAACCCGAAAGTGAGCACGAGTACTGTCACTTTGCTAGATAGTAGCGTATAATACATTTTGTTATCGGAAGTATCTGTCAAAATGATTTCGCTTTTTTTGTTTACACAAAAATCACAAAATGTCAGCTGAGACGAATTTGACATTTACATACGTCCCTTCGAAACACAAGTGTACAAAAATGAATGACATGTTAACGAAAGTGAATGACAGGTTAACGAAAGTAAGTACAAAGCAATCATGGTCGTTATAAATCAATTCTATGTAATCTTACTGAACTGCCAGTGCAGATAAAAGTGGTCGAATAAGTCTTAGTTATAACGGGTGTTTTTTAAAGAGGTTGCCGATTTTTTTTTTGAATAAAACACATATAAAATTATGAAATGACCAAAATTTTTTTTTATTTGGTAGATAATTTTTTGGCATTTAACATTTAAACACAATTTCTGGCATATGGCTACCACGACTATTTTTCACAAATGTCATTCTGGAGGTCCAATTTTCCAGCACTTTTTCAAGCATTTGAGGGCGTATGTCAGCAATGACACGTTGAATATTGGTTTCCAAAGCGTCAATCGATTGAGGTTTATCCACATAAACCAATGACTTCACGTATCCCCACAAAAAGTAATCGAGTGGCGTCAAATCGCACGAACGCGGAGGCCAATTCACCGGACCATTTCTCGAAATAATGTTGTCGTTGAAAGTTTCTTTCAATAAGTCGATTGTTTCACGTGCTGTATGGCAAGTGGCACCATCTTGTTGAAACCACATTTCATCCATATCCATATCTTCAAGATTTGACAACAAAAACTCATTTAACATGGTTCTGTATCGATTTCCATTCACGGTAACGCGTCGTCCTTCCTCATTTTTAAAGAAATATGGACCGATGATCCCACCAGCCCATAGACCGCACCAAACAGTACATTTATCAGGATGCATTGGTAATTCTTGAACGGCGTGTGGATTATCTTTGCTCCAAATGCGACAATTTTGTTTGTTGACGTGGTCTCTGACGGACGATTATGTGCACCATAAAATTCACGAAGTGCTCTATAAACATTTTTAATTGAACACTGATTTTGAAAATAAATTTCCACGATTTGAAAACGTTGTTCTGGAGTTAACCTATTCATAATGATTTGCCAAACAATACTGAGTAGAAATGCCACTTTGAGCTGTCAAAACAACTGTCATAAAATAAAACGACATCTATCGGAAAAACAAACCTCCTTAAAAAACACCCTTTAGTTAAGCCTTAACTGACCACCCAAAATTAATGCGTTTCGTATCTTATCTTCAAAAAATATTATCAGGCAGTGATTTTTTGCATGGATCCTATTGAATTATGCATCGCTCTCGCGTAGAGCTAATTGAATTTCGAATATTAACAATGAGTTTAGGAGTGAAGTTGGGATAGGATGGGCAACGCGTTTATTTTCGGTAAAAGGACAGCAAATGGTCGGTGTGCTAAAAATGGCTAGTTAATAATTTTAATCATAAAGTTCGAGCTGTCAAAACGAGAACTTTTTATCGAAATCTTTTGGGACAAAAAGACCAAGTTTTAGAACAGACAGAAGTGCCCTAAATTTCATTTCATGTTCATTCGTTCTTTTACACATATATCGAAATGACGCGTTCGTACGCAAACAAACTGTCGGTTCACATTACTACGTTTCCATAATCGCGTATACCAAGAGTTTATACAAAATGTGCATGAAAACGCTTATTAGAGTTAAGTTTCGTTAGAGCCTAATAAGCTCCACGAAACTAGAGCGGTTGAATTAAGGGTCAACTTAGAGGGTGTCCAAAAATATGTTACCACTTTTATGGGATTGGCTTTTATTTATTTATTCATTTGCTGCGTTGCTTTGGCTAATCCAGCTTGGCTTTACAAAAGCAACAGCTTTTGGCTTTAAATGTTCGATGCATTTTAATTTTTATGTGTGTTAAACAAAACACCGCCTTACGGTGAGCGCTATAACTAAAAAATGGCTTTAGTTATAAATCCTAAAAACTTTTTGGATTTATTTATTTATTTATTGGCTTTATGCTTATGCGATTTTGTTGTAAGCCAAGCTGGATTAGCCAAAGCAACGCAGCAATTATATACAATTGCTATATTGCTTTCAACAAAAAAATAAAAATTACAACAACAAACACATTGGATAGACCAGAAATGGTTTAGCGTTAACCAAAAAAAATTTTTTGGTTAAGAAATATTTAACCAAATTTTTATTTATAATTCCCACCACCATAAAAATTATATATGGATAAGTTGGCAAACACATGAAACAAAAAATTGACCAAAATTTGGTTAGTTTTTTCTGTTGCTTCGATCAGCCGCTAACCACAAAAAATACCTAACTCATTTTGTTGAAATCAATATAGCAAATGTTTCCATGAATCTAGAATAACTTGGGTTGGGTTAGAATTAATTTTCGTCAATATGCAATGCGGCGTCATGCGTTTTCATTTAACCAAAAAAAAAAATGGAGTTGAAATTTTTACAACCAAATACAAAATCAAACGACTACTTGCAAAATAATAAAAATCGCCATTTCGAATTTTAACTTAATCCAGCCATTTAATTTGCAACTTATGTATTAATTACATTTATAATTTATAGCACTTACCAAATTCGTAAATGAACGTTCCCCCTCGGGAGCAGTTGGCCCACTTGTTGCGACTTGTGCAACTGGTGTTCCCAGCGTATGCAAACCATTTCCGGTCTCTTCTCCATATAATTTTCTGGTGATTTCTTTAAACATATCTTCGTATGCTGCCTCAACATTTGAGGTCGGTATTAATGTTGCCATGGCTCATATAATGCGCTTGCGACGATGCAACTGCTTGCCGGTAAGGTCTGTGAAATAAACAAAGAGGAAAGGTGAATGAGATGGGGATTGTCAGATTTTTAAAATTGCATTCACAGCAACGACTCATTTGGTTTTGTACATCTGTCATGGAACTAAGGGATGAGACGTATTTAACCAAGACACCCCTTTATACGTTTTGCAGAACTGTATCACATTTTATATTTGCAGTGGGCAGGCAGGTAAGTAAGAAGTCGAAACTCAAAGTAAGCAGATTGATGATTTGTTAAACTTAACCACCCTTGCTGGTGTTTATTTTTGCAATTGATTCTGATTCTTACGTTTACACAGTCGAGACTTGCAGAGCAACAGGACAGCTTCAGCTGTCATCTCCAACCGTCAAACCAGGGTACTGGGGCAGCGCGTTGGAAAATATTAATTTAAACGCTTAGATTAAAAATGAACAAAAAAAACACAGCAGCTTATTATGCAGTTATGCACATTAATACGTAGTGGACGGGAACTCCGTGACAAAAAAACAAAGGCCAATGCCATGAGATCAAAACACAGACACACAGTACGGTTAGTAAGTCGTCCAAAGGTACCTACTTTACCTTGCCATAGTGAAACCAATCAACCTGTCTACCTACTTATTTTTTCACCTTTCTATGAATTAAACTATGAACGCTTATATGAAGGTGCATGCTCTCGCTGAGCCTCCATTACAGCTCAGCCATGGAGTCGAGTCTGCAAGAAGAATGTGTGTATGTACGAGTATATATGTCGTTCGATACGGTGAACCCTTTGCACAGATGCAACAGCAAAAATAATAGCAGTTAGGTATGTTCCAGCTGTCGTCCGGTAGACGCCGAGCTGCGCCATTCCATTTCATTTGACATGAAAATGCGGGTGATCTTGAACGAGGTGGAGGGTACACGTCGGGATTTTAACGTTGGTGTATGGAAAAGGCAAAACTTTGAATAATAAAAAAAAACAAAGAAAATAAACAAAGAGAAAATAAAAGACAAAAAGTCCCCCATGGTACCCATCCCAAACGTACCAAGCAAGCGCTAACTTGTTGAAGTAGTTGATGTTATATGCATTAAGCAGGCTGACTCGGACGCGCCGTAAAAACCCATCGCCGTCACCACCCAAAGTTAAATGTCTCCAGCTTGCTCGTGGCGTCGTCCGAAAGCAATAAAACGAATCATCTTTGTTTTTATCTGTGCCGGTAAGTTTCCATCGGCAATAAGTAGTGAGCCACCTCAGCTGTGACTGTGATACTTTCTGTTCCATCCCCACCCACATCCGAAAAAAATAATGCTAAAGATGAGCGCGTCTGTTATTTGTTGTATATATTTGTCTTATGTGGGTGATAATGCTTGTGCTGTCCTTTAAGGCAAAAACAACATACATACAACTTGTAAGTTGGAAAATACAACCCTGTTCGCTGGTTCCATCATTTCGTTTTGTGGCGAACATAAGCAACAATTGTAACAAAATATTCTCACTTCTTACAGTAGCGTCGAAAAGACTTTAAAATAAATTGTCAAGCTATAGACAATAGTTACCCATTCTGACAGAAGGTGACAGTTAACAGAAGTCATACGTCATGGTGTAACTCATAAGGCACGTGTTTTTTTTATGACTGGGTATTTGGAGAGACAATTTTACTGTCAAATTTTCAGATATGCGTTTTTTTATTCCCCGAGAAAAAGACATTATCATCGAGTTCAGTGAATATACTAATGCTATTGCTTTCATATCAGTTTCGTTCGATTTCTCACACGACTGCGTGTGTTCTGGCGAGTGCACCTTACGTACTTAATATTGACAGTTGCAAAAATTCACTATGAAAATGGTTGCTATGATAGATGATGACAGATAGTTAAATTGGCAAAAGGACATTATGATTGGATGTTTATTTTTGGGAACATTTGAAAACTTCTCGTCGGGTTTTGACACAAGGCTAAGCGGCGAAGGTGCTTTTTATTCCTGATTATTCCTAAATCCCAAAAAAAAATGCATTAATTCCACACAGAAACTAACTAGGATATTGAGCAATACATTATCAAATATCTCTGATCGGATATAATCTTTCTATCTGTGCTGCACTCTTTGCAATACTCTCTTTAATAAATTTACTCAATTGATTGTTTTTGAAAAGACAATAAAGTTCTGTTCGGTGTGAAACACAAATCATGCCAGTAAAACTTTATGTTTTTTGGCATTAAAATTGATGTTTGGTTTAGACTTTCGGTGTTCCGTGTGTGGTATCAGTATTTAGTTTTTTTGTACTCGGAATAGCAGCAAAAGTAGAAAATGAATTTACATAATTCGATTTTATGATTTGTTTTTTATTTTTATTTTAAGCACCATGGACTAATGCCAAATTTCAACGAAATGTTTGCTAAATGGTTATAATGAAATTTTGCCTCCATAAGCGTTTGTCTTCGTTTTTCCTATAAGAAGGACAAATGTCAAATTTACACATACAAAGAACGTCCTGAATCACTCGCGCCTATGCACGCGAAAGTGACCGAAAACTCAACGAATTGCAGCTGAGCTCTATTATAGCCATGACAGCGGCTACCTTCATGCGTTTAAATCAATTATGATTCGTTTATTGCATTTAGTTAAGGCTCAACTATAATGGACATGAGTGGAATTCACTAAGCTGATGACAACGACTTATTACATGCGAATTATATGCTGTGACCATGATTTGATTTTGGTCGGCTTTGTCAAATGTTTGTTAACTTAAGCAAGGTGTCAATGAAGTGAAACATTCGTTGCGGAAATTTGACAGCTAAGAGAAATTTTATGGAATTTTAATTTGAATAAATCGGATGGTATGATTTTTGAATTGAAGAATTTTTTTTTTTTTAATTAATTTAATGCATTTTTACTCATTTCATCTGCACAGCTAACCCAAACCACATAGCTTTGCTTATCAGCGGGACGCCAGACTCTGATCGTCTTTTTTCACTTTCGCTGTCATGATAATAATAATAAACAATAGTTCGAGATGCGGAGGACTCCGTATACTCCGTGTCCTAAGTAACTCGAACACGAATGCTGCTGACTGAGGAATCGGAGAATGTTCTCAAATTTTCTAAGACAAAATTATTTTGGATCTCGCTATCTCACTTCACATTGCCAGTTGACAAATAAAAGTTTTTGTTGCTGGCACAAGTTGAAAACCTTGATACTTAAGACATACAATATTGTATGATTTTAGTCTTGACAAAGAAATTTTTTTTGCTCGTTATCTGGGAAATCCATGCAATCTTTTAAGTTTTAAGTATTTATGTCTCTTTCGATTTGCAGGTTAGAGTTAAGATTTCTCTCTCGTGGTTTTGGTTTGACGTTCTATTTGCAAACTGTATGGTTAGATTTTGCGTTTAATTTGCAAAGTTTTGTAACCGACACTGTAACTTTGCAACAGGTCGGTAATCGACGATTATGGCTTCGTTTACTTAACATGGTTTCGGTTTGGCGTTCCATTTGCAAAGCATTCACTACGGAAACCACGAAAACGCTTTGACTTTGACAGCTTACCATTGGATATGGTTTCGGGAATGGTTTTAGCATCATAGGTTTTTTCATTGTGAGAGTTACGTTATAATCTTTGCATTGTGAATATGTCAAATTTTAACAGCTGCAAAAGTTGCAAAATGCTGTCAAAAATGTCAAATTGCACTCAGCAACTCAGGAGTTTACCGCAATATTGACAGAATGTGTGTTTGTGTGTATGTACATAATCGCCGCAAGTGTAACAGGATGAACAAACGAGATATGTACATATATAATACATTAAAAAAAACGTGTCGCACAGTAGTAGATCACACCGGTCACTCTACGCTGCTGCTGCTGCTTCGTTCAACGAAACAAAAACAAAACAGCACCGTGATAATTATCTTAACATACCACGCTCGCCAGAGTACGGGAGAAGAAGAAGCATCGTCAGAAGAGTCGATGTGTAGAGTATGTGCATACGTATATATGTATATGAAAAAGAAAAAGCGCGCCCATGCGAGTGGGTTGTAAATGGGCGCGGGCAGTCAGTCAGTTAGTCAGAAACAGAATTTAATAAACTCTACCTATTGATGAAGGGAGGGAGTGAGGGACAACAAAGTAGCATCATTCAATAACCAGTCGACATCCGTACACTTTTGCAGGCGGCATGGCATGGCAATGGCAAGCTGGTGGTAGGGTGTCGACGACTTGGGTTGACGGCTTTTGCTGCGGGTGATCGTACTGCTGCTGCTGCTCCTTGCCGGTCGGCAAATTTCGCTATTCGACGACATGACATCAAACAACAAAAAAAAAACAACAACTACAAAAATACGGACTATGACAGAACAACAACAACACCACCACCAACAAAATCACTTCTGTAGCTGTACTTTTGTGCGTGCACGGGCAATTTTAGTGGTCGTTCTTCGTCCCAGAGACCCAAACATCACATCTCAACAACAGGGTGATCAGCAGGGAGAATCATAGTGAAAGGCCCAACCAATCATTGCGTTATCGTTAGTTTGGTCGCAGTCAGTCGCTATTGACCACAAACACCCATCATCACATACATATACACACATTACTCGTTATACATTTATATACATACATATCTACTGGAAAAACACATCCACTTACGCGCCTCAGATACTTTCATACACATTCATCGTACCGTAAACAAATGTAGATATATAACGTGCGAGCTTAAATCAATGAATTAAGTGGGTGGCGTGTTGGTGGTAGGTGGCAGAAGGCTACAGCTTAGCAGACTATGATAGCAGATACGGGGCGGGCAGCGGTCAAATAGCAATCTCAGCGATAACGTTTAGTAGGCTGACAAGCAGGTTCAGTAAATTATGCTCGTGCCGTTGTTAATGTATAGGACGTTGTGTAGGTATATGAGAGTCTGTTGTTGTGTGTGGTGTGTCACTACTAAAATGATCTGTTGATGTGTCGCCAGACTATCGCCGAAAATTGCGAGATGACCAAACGCAGACCCCAGCACAACCCAACAACACTCTTCAGGTTTTGGGTTTAAAATCAAACGCCCCCCACACTCCGCATTGTTATTGATAAAAAATTCAGAAGAATATTTTCGGGTTTTGCCGTTTTCGTTGATTTCGATAATGGGAGGAAGGTGGATGGTAGGAAGCCGGTCCATTAGCAGATGAACTTTAAACTTTCTTAGTGACTGCTTGCTTGAAGGGGAGGGGGGGGGGGGGCGTCCAACATTGCCATCACCAATTATTTTTTTCATTGCTCACAGATTCAAATTCAAATCTGTTACGAGCATTTAGGCAGGCGGCTATGCGTTAAGAGTGTTTCTTCTGCATCGATAGTATGTGGACTCTAAATACCTGGCGATCTTCGGTTTCAACTGGCCTTCCCATGGCATACCGGGCTCTGTCATGGGTGGTCTCCTTTCCCGGATACTCGTGGGTCATTATTAATTCAAGTTTTAATAATTATGAGATTGATGCATCTCAAAGCGCATCAACTTCGGGTCATGCTGTTGAGCAACCCGCTGTTGAGCTCTCGATGGCCTGCCCCATGTTGGCCTCAACTGCTCGGTCTGCTGTTGAGCAGCCGAACCTTACCCTGAGTTCAGACGGCGTACGGTCCCCATCTGTAACTCGCGAGGCCGTCAGAACTAATTCTGACGCATCCCCAGTCGTTCATGCCTTGTACCGTCATCTCGATGAAATCCGGATGCTCTTTTACCAACACCGAGGTGGATTCATTAAATTGAACTCGCTAGAAAGAAGGCGACTTAAACAATCTTTACGCATGGGCAAAGATAGAGAGAGAGATAGTGCTCTTGCATTTGCCAAAGCCGCCCCTTTAACTTTAACATCCAGGGAGGAATAATGAGCACCATCAGAGGGTTACAAGCGAACCTGCATCACTCGGAGGGAGCGTCCGCTACCCTCAGAGGGGAACAGGGTGTTACAAGCGATCCTGCATCAGGCGAACCTGCATCAGGCGAAGGGAGCGTCCGCTACCCTCAGAGGGGAACACAGAACATCGTGTGTGCTTCAGCGTTTTTTAGAATATATTATTAGTAGCAATGTAAATATATTAAATAAGGGATCCAAACCTACCTTCATAAATGCGATTCGCGAAGAGGGACTTGACCTCACTCTCGCCAGTGCATTTATCTCAAACTTAGTTGAAAACTGGAATGTGCCCGACAAAGCCGTCAGACCATCAACGCATCTGACCAAAGGGTCTGTATTACTAGTACGGTAAAAATAGTTATCCGGTAAAACCTTCAGTCCAGATAAGTTTAAATGGGCAGTAGGCTCTTTTAAACATTTCAAAGCTCCCGGAGGTGATGGGATCTTTCCAGCGCTTCTACAGAAGGCAATCGATCTCATCCTACCGGGTATGATTACTTTATTTAGAGCCAGCTACAACTGGGGGGTACATTCCTACTAAATTTAATTGTCTACCACTCTGCACTGAAGTCAGTTTGCGTACAGAAAATGAAAAAGCACAGAAGATGCCCTTCACTATCTTAAAAAGAAGATAGAAGGAACTTTTCGTTCCAAGGAAGTGTCCTTGTGTGCATTTCTCGACATTGAGGGCGCTTTCGATAACACTGGCTAAGACTCTATTGCAGAGGGAATCAGTAGCAGGGGTATCGAAGACTCGACCAATCATTGGATAAAGGCCATGCTTGAAAGTCGAGATATTACTTCCTCGCCGGAGGCAAAGGCACCACGTTAGATTATTCCAGTGAGGTTAAATATTTCAGTGTCATCCTTGATAAACGGCTAAACTGGAATTCTCATATCAAGTCCACCATCGAACACGCCACTAGGGCCCTGTGGGCCAGTAGACGCCTCTACGGCAGAATTTGGGTTGTAGATCCTAAACTGGTACATTGGATGTACACAATGATGGTGAGACCAGCACGCGGCCATCGTTTGGTGGCCGAAAGTTCTTGAACGGACAACGGCAACTAAGCTTCAGTAGGTACAAACAGCTGCTTGTCTAGGTATAACGGGTGTCATGCGCACCTGTCGTACGACAGCACTAGTAGAGCTTGCACCCATGCCAATCTTCATCAGGAAGACGGCAGCTAGTGGAATACGGGTACAAACCGGGTGACTATGTGGGTCACCTGAAAATTCTTGACTCAATTCCTGTAAGAGACATGTTCTGCACTATCCCCGACATTATGGAGCACTGTTTCAGAAGAAAATTTGAGGTGAAAATATTGGACCGTGGTGTTCTGGCACTGGACGCTAGAGGTCTGGTCTGGTTCACAGATGGATCGAAGATGGAATTGGAGCTGGTGTCCTTTGGACTCAACACCAATGGAAAAAAGTCCCTCGGTTGTCCAGGCGGAATTCCATGCCATTGAGATCTGCGCCGGGATTAAACTTAATAAGGGAATTAAAGGCGCTAGAATATATATCTTTTCAGATAGCCAAGCAGCACTTAAAGCGCTGTCGTCCAATTTAATGGACCCAATATTATTCGAAAACTGTTAAGATGCACTGCAATCTCTTGCCAGACTAGACACAACAAAGTCAAACTCGGTTGGTCCCTGGTCATCATGGATTTGCAGGCAACGAATCTGCAGATGAACTAGCTAGGACTGGCTGGAATATGCGTTCATAACACCTGAACCCTACTGTGGTGTCAACTGGGCTGCCACCACACGCCAATGATATATTGTTGGGAACAAAAACTTCGTCTGGCCCACTTAGAAAGCGTCCCGGGGCTTAGACAACCCAAACAACTAACCAGCCCCTTTTCCTACAAGGAAATCCTTAATTTTTTAATAGGGATAGCATTAGGAAGTTGGTGAGTTTTCTAACAGGTCATTGTGGCTTGCGATATCTCCTTAATTGGTGTGGGCTCAGAGACAGAATGTAGGTTCTGCTCGGAAAATGAAGAGTCATCCGAGCACGTTCTCCGTGAATGTCAATCATTACTTTGGTTAAGGAGACGCATCTTTCACAAAGCAATATGCTCGACAGCGAAGTTGAAAAATGCTGCTACTAAGGATGTACTATCGTTCATTAGGGAGGTGGTACGTCTCTTAGAGTAAAGGCATCCTAAGATACAATAGATCTCTCAGGTCGCAGAGTCTGCCATATGGGCTAGGGTAGAAATAAAAACAAAAATCCTAAAATTTATAGGACAAACAAACATACTTTCAAATTTATATGTATATAAGATTCTGATACTGCTGGGGAAGGGAAGACCAGAACGTGCTTCATGATTGTAGAGGGTGAGCTTCTCTTCACTTGCCTAACAAAGAACCAACTAAATACGTAGGTGTATTACGTGCCAAAATCTTAGAACTGCACTAATGGATAGGTGGTATATGACATGGTTTCTAGCAAAAGACAAAACCTCAAACCTAATAATCCTCCCGAAAGTAATAGATATTCGTAGTTTCGTTGCTCTATTTTTTCACCTGAAATCGCAAAGGTTCACTACACGAAGCCATGCGATGGTACGACAAAATACAAACATACATATGTATATGTATGTACCCTTGTAAATATATATTTATTGCATGTATGTGTAGTTCATTTATGCGCCACTAAATTTTCGTAGGGGTTGAATTGACCGAGGTACCTAACTGTTGAGATTTCAAGAAGAACAAAAGTGTCAGTATATTCAAGAGTGTCCTTATTATTTGGACAACGTCCTTTTTCTTTTACGATTTCGCCGCCGCTGCTTCCTCCTCGGGCATTACAATTTCAAAATATCATCCATCCGTTTCGTGGGTTATAGAATGTACAATATCTGTTCAACGTTTCCAACGATTCTACCCACAACAATTTTCACTAACACACAGCACTAATACAACACATACACAGGCGATGACGATGATCAACACCGATCAACGTTTTCGTCGTCGTCGTCATCAACCTTGTGTGTTGTGTGTCTCTTGGTTGGGCCTTGGGTGAGGCGGTTGTTTTATTGTCGTTTCGTCGTTTTTCATGCCGTTTGCTGCTTCACTACACCAACAACAAAGCGTATTTTTGCTTTTCCTCCTCTTTACCATCATTTGCCAACCCAGCCCAGCCACACAGCCACAGCATCACAGTCGACGCCGTCGTCATCGTCATCCGTCTCATTTCCAAGAAACCACCTACCTATGCCGCCGCCTGCTGCCTGATGATCACGATGATCACCAAAAAGATCGACCGACAGAGAAGCCGACTTACCGACAGTCTGTCGACAAAAATAATGGCAATTTAAAAACCCCGAAACTTGTTTTTACCGCATTGCGCAGTCGCGACGCATCGTGTTCGTCACGATCCTTATGCCAGTCTCAGATACAGCAGCCACACATCCCACCTTGCATATGGGGTGAATTTCGAATGGGTTTTAAACTGGCAGCACAAACACTGCAGCACCAGCGGTGCGGAGCGGAGTTCCCTTGTCGATCTTTTTTCTGCAATCCACTACCAACAACGCCCCGCTCGCAGGTAGATATCAGGCGGCAAAACAGGTAACAAAAAAATTGTTGTGTGGGATCATTTCGTTTGGTTTTTACAGGAAATACCTACCCATGATGAACATATTCGTATCATTTGTTGTTGTATTGAAGATCGGGATCGGTCGGTCGGAGCGATCATTGTGATTTACAACTTACAAGTTACATGCGAGTCTTCAGAGATAATTCTATACACGGAGCAGGTTTTACCCTCTGAGTTTTAACAACCCTACCTGCTGACACTTTTTAGCGCACAGCCTCACGAATTATTGTACCCCTCGCCATTGAATTGAATACGTACCGTACAACCAGTGTGTTGGTAACATAATGTATCCCAACTTGTAGGATTTTTGTTTCCGAACGATTCTTTGTTTGCAGACACACACACATTTCGTCGGGGTATTCAAGGACTTAATTTAAATTTTATTTTTGGTTTCGTGGGAACAACATTATATCGAATTAAGGGAGCACACAAAGCAGAAAGAAGGAAGGGTGGATTTTTTGCACGAACCGCACAGTTTTCTACGAAGCGGACCATAAATAGTACTCACAGTTGCAGCAGGTGGACCTGTACAAAATGATAAAATGGCAGATATTGGAGAGAAGATGAAACCAGTCTATGCTTCTTGTGCAAAGTTAAGCTTCAACAGATTTTAATTTTTATTTTACGTGTCCATTGCATATATTTTGGAACGTATTGTAATTTGTTTTTTATTATGTATGTATGTACCTAATCCGACGCCCAACAATGTCTTCTTGTGACACCCACTTATGGGGTGGAAACTCTCGTCTCTTTTCTTTCTTTCTCTTGAATGCAATCCACACTTAATATAAAAAGAATATCTCAACCTTGCAACCTTCCGACATTACGACCAAAAAAAAATTACCCAAAAGTTGAGATCCGCTTTGTTCAATGATTCGATCCGAACAGATCGGATTATAAAGGGGTGTCCAATAGGGACAACAATTTAATATTACAATAGAAACGCACCCTTAAATGTTTTTTAATGGTCTGTCAGTGTCAAAACGTCAGTCAAGGCTTACATGGTAAAGTTTATGAACGAGCAACGTTTTAAAAATTTCTGATTCGGTGGTCGCAACTTTAAGAGAGCTTATAGAGGCAATTTTCGGTCGTAATAATCGTCCGACCATACAGACTGTGCGTGCTATAGTGTGTAAGTTCGAGTAAACATATTCACTATTGAATGTTCCTGTGCTAGTGAGACAACGCCCCGGTCGAACTACCACTAATATCGCAACCGTATGTGCTTCAGTTCAAAATGAGCCAAATCATTCGATTCCACGCCGGGAATCTCTCAGTCCACATTGCGGCAAATTTTGCGTAGTGATGGCCTACAGCCGTTCAAGATCAAATTAACTCAAGAACTGAAGTCTCTTGATCATTTGAAGCGCCAAAACTTAGGTTTTGTCCTTATTGACAAACCCTTTATGTTTGTGATCACTTTCGCTCATTCAGGTTCATTTGATGCTCACTAAAAGGTTGATTATACATACATCGCCCCAAATTACAACAACAAAAGGTAATAATGAAATTTTGCCTGAATTAGCATTTGTCTTCGCTTTTTGTTTCCTAAAGACAAATGTCAAATTTACAATTGTAAAGAGCGAACTGAATCGGTAGCGTCTTTGCGCGCGAAAGTGAACGAAAACTTAACGAACCGGAGATGAACTCTATTATAACCACACAATACACTTTCTATCACGCCAAATTTGCCTGTGCGTGATCATGCTGGCAAATGACCATTATAACTCATACTTAAGATAAGTTACGAGTATATGGATCGGTTTCCAGAAATTTCAACTTCAAATTTAAGTCTCTATCAAAGACGGTGAACTTACTTCTGACTGATGAGAATTCACCAATTTCGTTGTCGTAAAGGCGCTTAGCCTGACAGACTATTGAATATAATAATTACCTCATATTTACTTTTGTAAATCGTGATTCAAATTCGTTCCAGTTGACATTTGGGAACCCACAATTGTCATGTCATTTAAAAACCACAAACTTATCGAAAGACTTAGCTTATTCGTTCATTTAAAAATGACAAATGACAGATGAGAGTGAAACTTTTCCTACTTGAATAAACAATTGTCGAAAAACAAACACAAAATATTTCGATGTCAGACAAATAATTTCGCAGAAACACATAGTCTTATATGTAGGAGTACCAGGTGACACTTATGACTTATAATAAGCAAGGTAGCACAATGACACTACTTGAACTAATTTTTGGTCAGTTTTGCTCGTTACATATGTGGTCGGAAGTTTTCGTACTTTTATAAATCAATGCCATTAAAAAAATACAAACTTATCGAAAGAATAAAGCATTTTCGTTCAGTTACAAATAAAGGTACAACTATAATGGACTTTTGTGGAATTTCACTAAGCTGATGTTGACGACTCATTCATTACACGCGAGTCATATGACGTGACCATAATGTTATTTTGGTCGGTTTCGTTAATTTATATGGGAGTTAGCAAGGTGTTAATAAAGCGAGACATTCGGCAAAAATTTGACAGCTGAGAGAAATTGTGTGAATTTGTTTTGTGTAAAATTTAAATTTGAATTGATTAGTATAGTTTTTGAATTATGGTTCATTATGGGTAAATTAAAGAATGAGATAAATAAGCTTTTTTTAACCACCTTTCACACAACCTAGAGAGCTGAAATTTTGTGAGCAGCTTAGTGTCATGGGTGTGACACGAGTCACGAGTCGCGTTTGGCGCGTGTGATACGTTGAAAGTGGGTTAATCTTTGAAATAGGCTCTACCTTTTTTTTAACCACCTTTCACACACGACCTAGAGAGCTGAAATTTTGTAAGCATCTTAGTGTCATGGGCCATTTATGAGATTCAGTGTGACATGTGTCACGAGCCGCGTTTGGCGCTTCTGATACGCTAAAAGTGGGCTTGTCTATAAAATAGGGCCCACTTTTTTTAACCACCTTTCACACACGTCCTAGAGAGTTGAAATTTTCTGAGTAGGTTTTTCTCGTTGGGCGTTTCTGAGATCCCGCGTGTGACATGTGTCATGAGTCGCGTTTGGTGCCTGTGAGGCGTGAAAATTGAGTTTATAATTAAAATAACCACCTTTCACACGACCTAGAAACTGAAGTTTTGCGAGCCGCTTAGTATCATGGGCCATTTCTGAAATTCCGCGTGTGACACGTGTTGCGTGTTTTGCGTGGAAAAGTGGTTTTTTCCTCTTCTTTGAGGCTCTTTTTAACCAACTTTCACAAGTCCTATAGAACTAAAATTATGTCCGCGTGTGACGTGTGTCGATGTATAAATAAAAGTTTTTTTTACACTTATTTGTTTGTCAGTGCTTTTAAGGACACAAAAATTTGGTCCGATTCGCCTCTACTGTAGCCATAGCCTTATATTTGCATTTGTTTTCTGTAACACCTGGGTAATAATCCTTGCTTTATTGCATTAACCATATCTTGTATAGGTACCTGCCTAATTATTTATTAATTATCTACATCTAATTAACGTCCATGCTGTGCTAAACCTGGCATTAGAAGGGTGCAAACCTCTTTAGGCGTGCGCAAATTATAAAAAAAGATATATTATGTGTCTTAAAATTCTAAGGACGAACTAATCCACATACATATCCTAAAATAAACGACTAAAACAGAAAATAGACGTGAACTAGCAACATGTGTGTTCCAGAGGTTCGTTTTTCTTTGAATATGGAAAGCAAATTGACAAAAATACCTTAGCTTCACAGCGCAACGTGTATAAGGGAAGGCGCCGACGAAACAGCACATAACATAAATGAGGCATACCGTGTGCACATAAAGAAGGGAAGGCGATCTATCAAACGCTTCGGATCCCAACTAAACAACACAGCAAACACAACAAAAAAAATGAAACCTACCAGAATGAAAAATAGCCGGTGGTAGTGGTACCGGAGCCGGTAGGTACGACGTAAGCGGACAAACAAAGCAGGCGAAAAAGACGTATGCAGGAGATGGTCCCCGGACCATTAACCAACCAAGCGTTCAGGTTGCAAGCGCGTGAGGGCGGAAAGAAGAAATGGATAGATATGAGGAGGAGAAGAAGGAGGCAGAAATAATAATCATTGTTGTCTTTCTTCCTTTGGGGTGGAAAAAACAAGCGGGTGTTTCGGATGTACTCATATACACGCACACACGTACACAGCCGCAAACACACACACAATAGCACAACAAGCAAAAAAACAAACAGGGCAAACGACAATGGTGGAGAAAATTAAACGCAGCATGGCGAATGAGGATGTACGGCTGCCTGGGCCGCCTGCCTGTCGGTCCGAGTTGGGCAGGCGGCTGTTTGAATTGCTGGCGAGACCGAGGATCTACAAGTGCATTGCATGAAAGCGGCGTTAGTGACTGAGAATAGCTATCGGCCCGCCACCAGTGTGCATTAATCGCCCTTCTGTCAGCCTGCTGGTGGTGTCTGGCATGTACGAGTATAGCAAAACAAGCGACAGGCGATTTCCGCCCCAACATACAAAGTTCTTTGAATGTGTTGAGCATCATCACATTAGGGAGTGTGCGTGCGCTTGCGTGACTGCGGTGTTTTAAAGGAAACAGGATCACAACTTTGAAACAGGACACAACAGAGAAAGTTCCCCCATTTTAAAAAGAAGGCAGATGAATCACCTAAGCGTTTCAAATTTCAGTCGTTCTTCGATCGATCTGCATCTAATAATTATTAGCGATTGCAAAAGAAAATTAAGTGTTTTCGAGGTCGTATATGTGTGTGTATATGTGAATAATTACCACTTTGATTGCTTTAATTTTTAACATTACGACAGAACACTTATCGTAACCGCAACACCCACATTTTTATGATTACAGCAGAGCAGAGAGATCGACCACCCACTTAAAAAGTTTGCAAGCGATTTTTTAAGCCTTACAAAGCACATTGACTGATGATATACTTACGCACATAACAAATGGTCACACATACTCATCTATACCCAATCTTCTTCAGTCGGACCGAGTTAACTTTTTGTTTTTTTTGCATAATTACATACAAGAAAAAAAAATTTAAAAAAAACATACCTCGACGAGAAGCCACACTGGACAGTGGAGATAAAAATTTAATCCAGGATTATATGCACTCCGTATTTTTGTATCCCTTTGGCGTTGTGCAGAAAGTCACTTCAATTCACAATCTCCACAAACAATTTATATAGTTTATCACTTTAATATAATTATGTATTGTATGTATTTATTAAAAATATTCATGCAACGTTTTTAGCGAAACAAAACCGCCTCCACTTGTCAAATATTTCGCACGACCACTTCAAGTTCACAACATCCAAACACTATGAAAAATTCCTGTAGACTGACTTCGAAAATCGAAACCGCATGCTGATTTTGTTAGTGGCATTGGTCACCGGCGGCGTCAGGCAATCAGTTTCACCATTCACCAGACAGCACGCGCAACAAGAGAGATCGTAGAATGTATAGAAAGAGAATAACAACAAAAATAAAACGCAAGCGAAAAGAGCAGAACAAAAAACAACAACAAACAACCCACCCGCTGTTGATCATTCAACAACAGCTACTCAACCCACAACAGGCTGGCAAATATGACGAAGGAAATCATGCAGCAGGTCACATAATTTCACCATACCGAACCGAAATCACCAGGCTGACAATCGTTATCGTATTCGTATCCTACGTACGTCATTCCGTTGCTAGAGATATAGGAAAGAACACGATAAATGCTGCATAGCAGCAAAAAACTATCCTCATTCTCACCACCCATAAGCAAGGTATACCGTATAACGTACATAATCATAACGTGAACGAAAATGAATTAAGAGATTCTGATGAAGCTCATCGTGCCTACACCTTCAACACTATATAAACACTGCGGTTCACTAGATTAGAAGCACATCATTTTGGGAGATAAAATTGATATTATTCCAGTCAGCGAATAAAAAATAAATGTAGAGAAAGTTAGAGTAGTATGTGGTTAATACAAAATCGAATTTAATAAGTATTCAGAAAAAGATAACGGTTCATCAGAGATCTTTTTAAAACATTTTTATTAGCTCTCTTTCGTGTGTCTGTCTGTGCGGGTGGAATTTTGTAATTGATTTTAAACTAACTTCCCATTGAGCTAGAGACTTGAAAACATAGCTCAGAACTGGATGAACATTAACAAATCACAAAAAACAGACAACAAATCGCAACAAACAAACAAGTGAATTTAAGGCGAGTTTGCAATTTGTTACAGATCAAAGCAAACTACTACGCACAATACTCGCTTTAAACGTTTTAAATTAAAAAATGTAAATGCACAATACTCGTT
Source organism: Nephrocerus scutellatus (assembly GCA_947095585.1). Lineage (NCBI taxonomy): Eukaryota > Metazoa > Arthropoda > Insecta > Diptera > Pipunculidae > Nephrocerus > Nephrocerus scutellatus. The sequence continues at coordinate 19,613,115 of OX352762.1, read as the reverse complement.
TTAAACGTTTTAAATTAAAAAGGTGTTTTTATTAGCTGACATGATGCCAAATAAGCCAGAATGGTATTTACATCGGTTCATAATATTAGAAGCACGTTACAAAGAAATGTTTTTGGTTTCTTTTTATGAAAATTTGTTAAAGTTATAATTTTATTAACTTGACTTTTCCTGTCCGTCGGTTTTTTCGGCTTCATTGTAGTTTAACAAGTTTCACACAAGATAGACAGCTAAATTTTATAATCAGCTCAGTGTCCACGTTCATTTCTAAGATCCCGCGTAAGACGCATATCGTGTGGCGCTTGTGAGGCGTGGAAAATTGCTTAATCTTTGGAATGGGCCCGAGCTGGTTTTTGACAACCTTTCAAATGCGTCCTAGAAAGTTTGTGAGTAGCTTCACCTCAACAGGCGTTTCTTATATCCCGCGCATGACTCGTGTCACAATTTGCGTGTAGCGAGTGCGATGCGTGGAAAATTGGCTAATCTTTAGAATAGCCCCGACCGGTGTCGAATTTTTTGTGGTACTTTTTAACCACCTTTCACACAACATAGAGAGCTGACATTTTGTAAGCAGCTCAGTGTCACGGCCGTTTCTAAGATCACGCGTAAGCGCGTGTCGCAAGTCGCGTGTGGCATGTTATGCGTGGAAAATAGCTTAATCTCTGAAATAGACCCGACCTGGTCGACTATTTTAGGGACCTTTATAACCACCTTTTACCTGACGTATAGAGCTGTCATACCAGGCAAGTTTAACGGCATCGATCAGAGCTTGATTGTCATCGTATTGTTTTCTACCTTCCGACCAACCAAGTTTTATGGTATCCAAAAATTTTAAACTTTTTGACTGGCAGAGAGATTTGCATTGGAAAACACTAGTATTACTATTTTCTAAAAACATTTGCGGCACCCCTCGTATTATATAATGGTAAATGATTATTTTTATGGCAAATTACTTTCGGCCGAATCAATGTCATCCATATTTTCAAACAAAAAATCATTTATCATGGTGCGGTTGCGATCTTCAATGACTGTTACTTGAACCCCGGACTCATTTTTGAAGATAGTCGGTCCGACTATGCCACCAGACATCATGATACCAAACAGTTTATATTGCTGAATGTAATAGAGTCTGTAGGATCTCTTGTGCAGCAATTTTACTTATTAATAAACGTGTTAAGCCAAAAATGAGCCTCATCGCTAAACACGATTTTGCGGTAAAACAACATCTATAAGTTGTGCGAATCGACGACCGAGTTTCAAAGTAAATTTGGATAGTTTGGTAGCGTTGTTTAACGGGATTATATTCACGATGATTTTCCAGAGTAAGCTGATAAATACCTAACAGTGAGCGTAGTATGACAGCTCGTTCGAGAGTTAACCCTTCAGTAAGTTCTATATAAACAAAATAATATTTTTTTATTAATACATACCAGATAACAACTAGAACATGTTATGTAACTACTCTGCGGAATAATAGATTATAGACTCATTAAAGTTATATAAAACCATATAATATGCCTATATGACAATACTAATAAGTATTAATGACTTACCAATTTAACATAGCTCAAAACACAAAAACAGCCAAAAAAACCATAGTAACAATTTTAAGCAAATAAAATGTTGTTCTGGCAATGCTTTTCCAAAAATCAATAACTTTTGGGGAGTATAAGCACTACATTAAAAATATTAATTGAAATTTTTTATGATTGTAATATTGTAACAAAAACGTGTTTCAGTACTTTGCATAACGCGATATGCATATTTAATGACAATGTTTCACTGATGATGGTTTTTTCATTGTTTACTGATAATGCAACTCTTGCCTCTCTTTAATTAATTCTTCTTATTATGGTGAAAACGTAGTGTGTTGAAAATGAAGATGACTTAAGTTCGGTTGGTGCGTTGGTGGCAAGTGGTGAAAATGATGATCATTCGTGAGAGAATTAGGTGAAGAGAATAATGATAGAAAGGGAAATCGCTTTTCTCTGATCGTTTTCTACCGACATGGGCAGGGCAGTGATAGCGATACGGAATTTCGATTGAGACGGGGGAGCTTTTTCGTGCGTTTTCAAATTTTGCTGTCGCTAGCGTAGACCGTTTCAACCGCTGTCGCTGCTAAAAATGCGTACGATTGAAGAGGTTGCTGAAATTCTGAGCGCCTGTTTAATGGCAGTTCCAGTTGTCATTGTCAAGCAAAAAAGCGCAAGAATATTTTGTAAGTAAGGTACTTAATTTTTTGTAATGGTCAAGGTTTTTTGTAGTTTTTTCCCGAACATGCATGATCCATTGATTAATGTATTTAGACCCGCATCGTTTTAATTTCGTGATCGTTTTCCGTATTGCTTTGAGGTCCTACTTGAAAGTAGAATGGAGATTGTTTTATGGTACATATAGATATTTTTTCTATAATGCTCCTTTGAAGTCAAACAACACGAGAGAATTTGGATTTTGGAGTTTTGTTAAATTGCCCAACTTTGTGGTCTACGACAATCTGAAGTGTTGTTCTATGTTCTGCTTTGTTGGTGTTCCAAGTTCCCAGAACCATTATTGGGTATTGGCTTTGGCTTAGCTGTCGTTTCACGTTTCTTATCCATGGGTGGGTGAGCGTAGAGCGATGCCTATTGAAATGAGACGTACCAGTAACCGAATTAAAAGATAACACAACAACAAAATTGCAAAAGGGCAACACTGCAATTGTGATGAATGGAGGAGAATAGCAAGTAGCAACTTCGAGTATTCTCGCGTTTTTAAATTCTCTATATTAACTTCACTTTCCCGTGGCACGTCTGTCGGTAAGCTCTCGGACGTCTGTCGTGGAATCTTGCGATCAATTTTTAACCCACTTCCCAAAGCCCGATGTTATTGAATTTTGCACACATGTGTATTTCCGGAGACAACATTTTCTATTAAAATTTGAGGCCCCTCGGGCCACGGGGTCGGGGGGCTCCCCTACAATTATTTTACAAAATTTTTCTCGATTTTCTTCAGATTTTATACACATGTGTATCTCTGATATACAACACTTTTTGTAAAAATTTTGGAGACCCGGGCCCGAGTTCGTGGGGTCCCATACAATTTTTAAAAAAAAATTAACCTGATTTTGGAGACCCCGGGCCCCAAAATTTTTTTTTAAATTTTATATACGTGTGTATCTCAAATTTTAATACATATCCATCTCTTATAAATAATTTTATGGGTTGTTTTTTTTTAATTCGTCTTTTTTCTGTATTTCTTTACTTTGTTAGGACGTTCGATTTGTCTTTTGGGTCATGAAACTACAACCCTTTTTATGTGTTTGCCTGGTAAGATCTTCGTATTCGTTGTGGTGATGATGATGATGGGCCCTGATCAGGGTACGAATTTTGGTCGCAAATGTGCAAAATTCACCTGAACGTGAGATGTCAGTTCGTATACGTACGAGGTGTATAGCATACAATTTTAATGTGGTGTGATGTTTTTTCTTTCTTTGGGTTAGTGTAATTAATGACAGATTCTAGTCGAGTACAAGATGCTAGTACAAATTCTGAATCGATTCGCTTGTCTCATGAAGACGACAACAAGCTACAAGACTACTCAAAACTAGGTGAGATGTGAGAAAGTCTCACCAAAGTGTTACTCGTTGTTACTCAAATAACAATAATGCTACAATAAATTAATATGCTTGTTTACATGTACACGTATACGGGCTTCAAATAATGCTACAATAAATGTGAGCCGAATTGAAGGGAAAATGTAGGATTATTTTAAGCGATTTTCAAGGTGAGTACAAATCAAAGTGGCGAAATTTGAAATTGAAGAGAAAGGTCGCACTGCAAACACCGACACGGAGGCAAAGAAAATGTATAACACATGGATTAGGGAGCATTATAATTGTTAGCAGTGATCTCCAAAATTATTAACGAAACCACACCTAATGTACTACCAAACTCAATATTTAGAATAATATTACCTTAAGAAGCAGTTGCAACAAAAACAGATGTTTTCTCAACTACGATAACATACAAATACGTTTGGTCTAAATCTAAGCATGCATCTGTGTACGATCGCAACAGTTGGGCTTTCTATAGAGAAGGTTTTGCAACTGTTCCGATCGTACACAGAAACATGCCTAGATTTATCCCAAACGTATTTTTATTAGTAATCAACTAAAGAGCAAAATCCATAAAAAAATTTTCTGTTTCCCACTACTCCGTCTTACGTTTCACGCTTTTTGTGACTGCACGGTACACTGTATTCACATCCCACAAATACAGACGCGGATTGTTTTACAGCATTAGTATGTGTACAGTTGGGCTTTCTATAGAGAAGGTTTTGCTTCTACACATAACATATACTAATACTACGAACTTGCGGTTAAGACGAGAGTTTTGCACATTTGCGACCACAATCCATACACAGGGTGATCAATGAGTGAGCTCAATGTTTCGTCAAATAGCGTACGTAAGCATGCGTAACATACATATGTATTTATCTTAGGGTAGAGACATAATCTAACATAAAAAATGTTAAATATACCTCGAGTGAGGATCCTGAATATCATTCACCTTCTATTGAGAACTTGGGGTAAATAAGGAATACCTATCCTAGGCAGATGAGGTGCCTGCCTACTCTAATTATGTTTAACTAATATAATTGTAACAAGGTAGGTACTCAATAGGAAATTATAGTTACGTGTAAACTAAATTAACATGACAATCCAATATTTTTTTATTGCACTTTTGAATATTATTGTTGTGCCATCTATTGTACCTGCACTATTCTGCATGCAAACCCTTTCAGAAATATATTCTCCTTCTCGGTCTACAGTACCGACAGTGTTTTAAAATCCGCGGTGCCAGCCTGTGTGTATTTTTCACCCGCTTATCTAAATCGAGGTTTTATATTCACTGGTGTTTTATTTTCTCGCAACCTTTTGCCTATTTTGACATATAATTTTCCACATTCAATTAATGCTAAAAGGGCCTTCTTTTGTCAGAAAAAATGTTTAAATTACGGTATGGTCTTTTGGTGGTCTTTTGAGGGTAGGGTTTTTTAGGGGTCTTTTGAGTCTTTTGGGAAATCTTTTGAGGATCTTCTGGGTTCTTTGAGAGCTTTTGTAGTCTTCTGGTGGTTATTTGGCGGTCTTATGGGTTCTTTGGGAGCTTTTGGAGACTTTTGGTGGTCTTTTAAGGGTCTTTTGTGGGTCTTTTGAGGGTCCTTTGCGTTTTTTTGAGGGTTTTTGGAGGGTATTTTGTCGGTCTTTTGCGGGTATTTCGATAAAACTTTGGACGGTCTTTTGGGGCTCTGTTAGAGACTTTTGGCGGTCTTTTGTGGGAGTCTTTTGGGTGTACTTTGGGGGCTTTAAGGGGTCTTTTGATGGTCTTTTAGGGACCTTTTTGGGGAGTCTTTTGAGGGTGTTTTGAGGTTCTTTTGAGGGTCCTTTGAAAGTTTTTTGTGGAAAGTTTCTTTGGGGTCATTTGAGGGTCTTTTGGAAGGATTTTTTAAAGTCTTTTGGAGGTATTTTTATGATTTTTTGGGGTCTCTTTTGGACTTTTAGAGGTTTGTTTTGAGATTGTTTTTGTCTCACAACAACAAATAAGTTTCACTTTAACCGCGCGTAAAGGTTACACGCACTGTTTTTTTCTAATATGCCTGCTACTTAACAATGTAAACAATGAAATAGCTACACATTCTACTAGTTGTACTATTTGGACACATTAAAAAAAAAATTTCAAAGCCGCTTTATTATTATTCTTTTGGCACTTAAAAGTTAGCGTTAATGCTGAGAATCTATAAGAAAGTCATGTTAATCATATCGGGAAGACGAACGCGTACACAGTATGGATCTTGGAATTCAAAATACTTTATTTTTCAACTTATTTTCCTTTTATATTTATAAACTAGCTGTTGCCGGGCGCCTATAATGAAGAAATACGAAAAAAATTACTTCACAATTTGTGTAAAATTAAATAACTAATAAACAAACTAATGACATTTTTGTAAATATGTATCTCGATTCCGACCACAAAAAAAACATAAACCTACGGAATACCAAACGAACATGTGGTGTAAATATGGCTTTGTTACCAACGTTATACAACGGACTAAAAAAAGAGATGAACTTTCAGGAGCATTACTCCATCATATCGTATGTTTATGACTTCAATATGTAAAGTCGTTTGGGTGTGATGAGGTTACAAGAATAAGCACCATGCGACCAAACATAATTTTTGCAAATATCTCACCTCCATCGAAACTAATCGAGTCAAAAAAAAAGAGGAACGAATCGGAGCTCCAAACCAACATATGGTGTGAAAATGGCTTCGGTACGTCCAGTGCTTTAGGGTTGATAACGTCTTTTAGATTTACCAACCGATTTTTATGAACTTATTAATGTACTAGCTGACCCGACAGACTTTGTGCTGTCCAACTTTCAATAAGTTTGTTTGTTATCGTTTTGTGAATGTCAACATCTTTTTGAAATGAGGGTCCTCTAGGGGGTCTTTTGGGGTTATTTTGGAGGTTTTTTTGGGGTCTTTTAGACCCCTTGTTTTTTTTTGACTTCCTGCGCGATCGCCAAAACATTTAGAATCCAAAAGGGGAAAGTTAAGTGTTTCACATGCAGATGAACCTTCACTGGCATGTAATTCGTTAGGATCACTATGTGTTGAAGGTAGAAGATATTTTTTAGTAGTATTATGCGCTGATATATCAGCACGAGCATAATTGGACGATGGAGAGAATGATATTGAAAGTCGTTGAGTTTTACCATCGCCAGAGTGGTCTGAAACTTCAATTGGTTCTTCCTCAGATTTTTTTTTTAAATGTTGATGTGCATTTACTACTCAAACGGACAGCTTCAAAATTATGTGAGACAAATGGCTAAATGGGTTCTGAATTGTTTGCTTTGTTTACCGAAGTATCGATAGCAAAATTTGTCCCAGATTGTTGTTTTGATGAAAACGTTGAAATTGACGCAGTTTGTTTTTGGGGTAACACTCTTTCGCTCTCCAAGACATTCATTGTTGACGGCTTAGTTGAATCTGAAGAATTTGATATAATCGAAATGCTAGAAACTGGCTTAGCTCCTATATTAGCAGGACTGTATTGTGATGAAGATGATGGCTTTGATGAAAATCCAGGTAGTCCGCTTGTTATTCCACGTTGTAGTTTCATCCCCTTATTAGACATTGCACCCGACAATTCAAACTTCATAGTATTTGGGACAAGTGGCGCTACGTAACAGTAGTTCCGTTCGCCATCAAGTTGTGGTGGTGGTAGAGGTGGTGGACGACGGCCTGTTACGTTTGGCAGTAGGTTTGTCTTAACTAGCAGAAGCTTTAGCAGGTGACATGCAAATATCCTTGTTCGCAGAAGGCAATAGTGTTTTATCCTTATTCGCAGAAGGCAATAGTGTTTTACTATTCAGAAACTGGTTTTTTCGTAGAGGCGACATCTGTAACGGTGGAGCTGGTTGCAATACAGTATCCATTTTTAATAGTTTCTGATTTATTGAATCGACTTCTTTTGTTGGTGCTCCAGTAGGTACTTTTTTTGATGACATCGTCAACGCTTTGAGTGAAGACTGCTTGTTAGAATTATCCTTGAACTTTGCCCTTTTGTGTTCCTTTTTCATTTGACACAAGCCACTATCATGTAGGTACAATGGAAAGGTACTTGCTATGCCCAATGGAATATTAATTTCGTGCGATTTGGTTCGGTGCTTAGTTTAATTTCATCAGTTGATTTTATGGTATTGTTTTTTACAGCTTGCACAGCGGCAGGCGCATTCGACGTAATGGAGGTTGCACTGTTATTATTAAGACACAAAGATGAGTCTTCTCCATCAGGCGCCACCAAATAAGCTTCAATACGCTGAGGTGATGGAAGAATTGAATTGCGTATCCTTGTCGATGTTTACAAGTAACAGTGATTCAAGTTCTGCCTTATCGGCGACATTTGGCAATGTCGTAGTTGTAATTGGTGTTAATAAGGTGCCAGATAAGTTATGTTCTATTTGACGTTGATGCATTTGCTGGCGGAGCCGCTTTTGTTTCAATTTTTGTTGCTTTTTTATCACTTTTTCAATGTTTGATGGCCTTTCTACGCATACGATGGAAAACTGTGAGAAGCTTTGGTTTTGTAATAGCTTGTAACTGCGACACTCGTAGCATTGTGACACGATTTTCCCACTGACTTTTCAATTGTTTCCGTTTTCCTTTTTTACCAAGATTTAAAAAAGTTGAAGATGACGTTGCTTGACCAACAAACATTGTCCCACTAATGTTTGAACCAGACAAAGGCAACTTTAACGACGCATGATGTAGGGCCTTTTTTCTGGAAACTTTTTTCAGCATTCGCTTGTCGTACATAACTAATGACTGTGGTGGTGTTATGTGATTTGGATTTTGCTTTGTAGCTAACCGTAACGCAGCAGCTGCCGTAAAAGATAATCCAGATTTTTCAAATTCAGTTTTAGCTACAACAGCTTTCGCATTTAAATTTTCAGATACCTCGCCAACCGGTTTTGTGAATTGACCTCACTAGTTAGTAACGCTAATGGTGGCAATATCGGTGAATTCGATGAAGATGAAAAAGCTGTTTATTGTGGGCGGACTTAATGGATTTTTATATTTTTCTAATTTTTCAAAAATTCCCGATTTTTGCATCTGGTAGTTTCCCTTAAATCGTCGGAGATATAAAGCCACCGGTTGTCATCATTACGCTTCTTATTTCCCTAGTCGGACGTCCTTCTTCTGTCCAAGACTGGATGTAATTGGAGAGGTGGAATTGGCGAAGGTGATTGATTTGAAAGTGGCAGTACTGCAGGTACCTGCACTGACTAGCGAGATAATGTCACTATCTTCAGTAAATACATCTTTTGTTGAACATTCCGTTTGAGCTGCTTTTGTTTCTGAAGAAACAGTGATACTATCGTCAATTTCGACACTGGTACCTACGGTTACTTCTGCAACAGAAACTGAGGACGTTGGTGTGGTCAAAGCAATTGACTGTTGTACATTTCCGAGCACAGCATCACTGTCATCTTGTAGTATGGGCGGCAAATGTTCATATATGTGTACAGGACGTGTCAATACTTCCTTGCTGCCTGGCTTAAGGAAATTTAAATTATTTTCTTTATGTGCTGGAAATTTTGGAACTTCGACCACGCATGCCACAGGCTGCGCATGATTGGTGTATTCGAGCAAGTCACTCACGCCTATGCTTAGATTATTTAATGTAAGGCTGATGTCATCGAAATTTGCCTCGATACGATTATATAGCTCAACATGCCGATGAAGATCTCGAGAGAATTCCTGAAGGAATTTATGCAGGTTATCAGTTAGCAAATCCATAGGCGTACCCTGTATTGCATTGTAGCCAATTGTGTGACATATCTGAGACACAGAAACTTGCAACAGCTCACGTATATATTGTTCAGTCATGTCGAAGTCGTTTGCTGGATGAAAAATTATGGCTGCTTTTTCGCACACGTAATTTATCACAAATTTTATTTAACCGGTCAAAGTTAATGAGTTAGTTTTAACGTATACAAATATTACTAAAATATCAAGTTCCAATTATTTATTCGATTTTATAATTTGATAAAAATTTTCCCTGAGGCACCACCTAGTATTCTTGCATTCCATTTCCCATTTTTTCTCGATAATGTGATGACTAGGGTACGTTAAACATCGATAGTACTATCAATAGTATCGATGTTTTTCAAGTATTAGTATTAAAATATCGATAGTTTAATTATTAAAAAATTTCGCCAAAAATAGAACACACTAGCAGTTAGCGGAAGCGTTGACTAACATCAACATAATTAATCGTAAGGGAATTGTCAATTTCAATTGTTTATTTCTATAGGTTTTAACTTTTAGAAAGACTCATGTATGTAATTCTGTTCCGTGTTCACATATTATGACGCATTTGATTTGCACTCCCATGGCAAAAAAATGTTCATTGTTATTGAGTTTTTAAATGCGAATCAAAGAGTGCAAATCGAACGTGCCTTTAAATATACTTAATTGTAGGGGAATCCTCTCTTTTAAATTATCTGTCGACGTATTGCGATATCTTATAGTATTCTAGGGGAATTTCCACTTTCGTAGGCACCTTGCACTTAGGTCGCAAAAAATTTCATTTGATTAACGCAGTTTTAGTTGTTCATTCTAGGTTAATTTTTAACGTGTCTTTGATTTTAAAATTATGATTTTTGAATGATTGAATTTTGCTGTTTATTTAAAATGAATAAAAAAGATCACGTGTGTGGGAATTTTTTTAAGAAAAATCGAATTTTTGCTCAGTGAAATATCTGGAAAAATGAATACAAGACCAGTGACAATATATCAGAATTATTTTTAAAATAAAAAAAAAGAGTCATATTTAAAGATAAACAAGTAAATGTAAAAAAAACTTCGTTTTTCGAGTAAAAAACTTTCATGAATACATCGACAAATGCCACATGAGTTACACTACCACACGCAACACACGCAAAAAAACGTGTGAAAGTTGGTTAAAAATGACCTCAAAAAAGTTGGAAAAACCACATCTCATTGTACATACGCACCACACGCGACCCGCGACATCCGTCACACACGGGATCTCAAAAACACAAAACTCCACTTACTTCACAAACTTCAGCTTTCTAAGTCGTGTAAAAGGAAGTTCAAAAGATCTTAAAGAAGTGTATGCGACGGGGGCCTGTTTTAAAGATTAACCCATTTTCCACGCATCAAAGCAACTCACAAAACTTCAACTCTCTAGGACGTGTTGAAGATGGTAAAAAAAACATTGGGATTATATTACAGATAAACCCACTTTCCATGAATCCAAAGCTTTTAAAAAGAGTTTGTAGCATTTTTATTTAGATTTGAAAACTATCGATAGTTTATCAATTGTTTTAAAGAAACTATCGAAATATTCAACTATCGATGTTTAACCGTACCCTAGTGATGACGCTCACTATAGAAAATTCTGTTTTTTGTGTAAAAGGAAAAATTACATAAAATGGTTTCTTGCAGTGTTCACACTGTTCGACGAATATGAATTCTATTACCGCGTTCACACTTTTTGACGGTTTTGCGAATGTATTTATATTAAAATGGTTCAATGCATAATAATTCTGCTATGAATTCACAATAATGATCATAAATTGGTTTTCATTGCTAATAACGTGGTAAGTGAGTTTGATAATTAGGAATAACTAAGTGATACAAATTAAGGATACAAATTTTAAATTTAGGTACTAACTGTATACAAGATATGAATGGATTATTTACATATTAACATATTTAAAGATAAGTATTGGCAGTTAATTTGGTAAGTTAACTATTATCTAATTTTGCGTATTTATTTCAGGTGATCGGGATGCAGCTGGATCGGGACAGGTCTTTTGAGGGTCTTTTGGGGTGTCTGGTGAGGGTCCTTTGAGGTCCTTTTGAGGGTCTTTTTGGGGTCGTTTGAGGGTCTTTTGGGGATCTTTTGAAGTTTTTTTGTGGGTCCTTTGGGGGTCCTTTGAGGAACTTTTGGGGGTCCTTTGTGATTAATTTGAGGGTCTCTCGGAGGTCTTACTATGATTCTTATGGGGGGTTTGGGGTCTTTTAGGGGTCTTTTTGGATCTCTAAGGGAGTCTTTTGAGGATCTTTCGAAGATTTTTTTGAGGTCTTTTGGGGAAAAAATGACCTTAAAAGGCTTTTGAATGTTTTTTGGGTCATTTAAAGGTCCTTTGGGATGTTTTGAGGGTCTTTTGCGGGTCATTTTAAGATCTTTTGGGAAGAAGAAAAGACTTTTTTGAAGAATTTTGGGTTCATTTAAGAGTCTTTGAGGATCTTTTGCTGGTCTTTAATGATATTTTTGGGGGTCTTTTATATTTCTTTAGTTGGTCTTTTAGTGGCCTTTTGGGGGTCTTTTTGGGGCCTTTTGGGGGTGTTTTTGGTCTTCTGGGAGTCTTTTGAGGGGTAAATTACCCCAAAACATATTAGAGAGGTAAAAAGAGCAGACATATATGGAAGCGGCGGTCGTCCCTTAAGATGGATTATTGTGCGTTTATAAATATTGCTCCTGTGTCATTGGTGCTCACACATATGACTTTAATGCTTATAAACATTTAAGTGTGCTCGCACCCATGACACAGCTATCTTTATAAATATTTCGTGTGTGAACACCCGGTGCTAACACACACATTACCCCATGTATTTAGATGGGACAGATAGAGTCATGAAACGTCAATTGATATCTTTGTTTTTGTATGCCATAATTCATATTTCGTCTTGCTGGCATTTTGCATAGGTGTCCGTAATTAAAACACTTGTGCGATTTTAGATTTCCGTACACTATAAAACTTTGTCTTCGTGGAGAAATAAATTATTGTCTATGGTCTATTTATCTCTTGTTAGTAATACAAATTACTCTTAATCTTTAACTTTCCACTGAAACTGACATTCATGACAAAAAATATTTATACTCGGTGCTAGCACCGATAACACAGCCAATAATTGAAAAAGATTTCGTTTTAAAATATTTTTTTATTTCATCCCTTTTTTTTGTTCTTAGAATAACTAATGTATTAAATCCTCTAATATAAAAAGTTCTTTAACTCTTTGTGTGTAGAAATAATACTTATTTTTAAATTCTCTATATTAACTTTGCATGCACGTGGCTGGTCAGATTTTCTGATCAATTTTTAACCCACTTCCCATAGCCCGATTTTATTGAAATTTTGCACACATTTCCGATGACAATACTTTCTATTAAAATTTGAGACCCCTCGGACCTCCGGGTCGGGGGGCTCCCATACAAATATTTTACAAAATTTACCCGATTTTCTTAAAATTTTTATACAAATGTGTATCTCCGATGTAAAACACTTTTTGTAAACATTTTGGAAAGATCGGTCCCCGGGTTCGTGGGTCTCCAATACAAATTTAAAATAAAAATTACCCGATTTTTTAAAATTTTACACACAGAGAATACTTTTTCTAAAATTTGGCAGTGATCGGGCCCCGGGTTTGCCCACAAGGCCCTAATACATTTTTTTAAATATCTATGGTGGCATCAGATACCGTCGTTATTTAATGACTGTGTGCGGTGTGTGCTGCGCAGTCGGCTGCGCTGCTTGGTTTTGAGTGAGTGGTGGAGAGAGAGAGAGAAAACTTAGCTCACGCACAAATGAACCCAGCAAATGAAACGAGACATAAATGTTTTATGCTTAATTCAACTTACTTACTTATTTACTGAATTGTATTTTTATTGATGTCGTTTTTTGTTGACGATATCAACTTACAGATAGAACAACAAGTTTTCACAATATTCTGTCATTTCGCGTTTTCATAAATTAGTTCAGAGCAGTCAAAGAGTTCTTAAGATAAATGCTCGTGTTTCTTATTTGCTCAGAGTATGAGCGTGCTCTATGTACTCAGAATAAAACGATCTGAGCATTTTCAAATTTGACATCTGATGTCAAATGTCTCTTTCGATTATTTTCTCCTACAATAAAAAAATAAAAAAAATAAAAAAAAGGCCCAGGATCGAGGGGCTCCCATATCAATTTCTGCGATTAGAGAATTTAGATGAAAAATTTAAATTTTTATGGGTTGTTTTTTTGTTTTCCCCTCGTTTTCGCTTATCAAAATATGTTCACCACTTCTATAAGTAGATCAAATTGCAAGAAGCACATCAGGAGTGTGTTCACTTACTCTACAGTGTTACAATATTATTAACAATGACAGTTTTTAACCGTTTTTATCTTCATCAAAAGAAAATACACGGTTTCCTTATTCACCAAGAAACGTGACATTAGCATACGCCAACGAATTAATGACACGCTATAACTTTATTTTAAACACAGTATTTTATATTTAGAAAATAACTGATGGACTATAACTCAACGTCATTTTTTTTAAACTGGGTAAAATAAACCAGGAAAATAACACATAAAATGTATATTTTATAATAAACGGAGCAGTTCAAAAAAGTTGTTGCTTACACTGACAACATTTCAAAATCTCTATTGTAACCACAGCCGTATGCTTTTTTGACGTTCCTAAGCTTACAAAAAATGTTTCCTTAAAGTTATAAACGTCATTCACAAACCAACAAATTAAAAAATAAAAAAAAATTAATATTTTTGAAAAAAAAGGCGATATTAGCAACGATCATATGTTTGCTAATAGTGAAACTGGTATGTATAGAACTTTATTAATTAAATATGAGCCAGTTAATCAAGTTTAATGTTTTGTGGTTATTGTTATGTTTGATACTTGGAACAATATCGTTGTTAATGATCACGTCATTTCTACAATGACAGCTTTAACAGTATTGTAACAATGTACAGTACGTGAACAGACCCCAGCTGGGAGAAGAGACTTGCATACGGTCGTATTCCCGACAAAAGCGGCCAACGGGAACCGGAAGATATTCTCTCGATTATATAAAACCCCTGTGTTGGAAACCGAACTTAATTAAGATGAACCAGAAATAAAATTGAAATTAGAGATCATTCGTGGAACGAGCTAACAATCTTCAATTCCAACGCTTATTCACAATGACTTATTCCAATTTCAATCGTCAGCCAGCTTGCACTACTCTACCAAACGGATATTATGGGACAGATCTGCTTTCGTATTCGTACAGTTGCTTGAGTTTTAAATGACCTCAACGTACCAAAATCAGCTGGGCCAGATGGTATTTCCGCGTAATAGTTTTGGACATTTGCCTCACTAATCATTGGCATAAGCTTTCTCGTACACTTCCAAAAACGTTGGGAAACAATTTTTGGTCAGCCTGTAACTAAATAAAGCGAACCGTCATCTATATTTTTTCATATTGATGATAGTGATAGCATTCGTTCTTTTCAAGGCCATGAAAAAGCATATTAATCGCCAACTTATGAAATACCTTGAATTATGGTAAATACTATGCGTACAGCCAGCTGTACAGTTTTCGAAGGCAACGTTCTACTAGTGATCTCTAGCTTATCTTATCGAAAAGTTCCAAACCAGTCTATTCGTAAATCTGCTAAAAGCTTGTTGCACTCGACATTTGAAAGAGTCTGACCTGTGGTATCAAGCTCTTTCGTCTACAATGATCAATGAGTGCATATGGAATTGATTGGAATAGTATCTAGCTTTCTGATCGTTTAATTCGGGTCGTGTCGGATTTTGTTCGCAAATGAGGGCCGAAATGTAAAATGAGATTTCGTATATTTACGAGGTGTATAGCAAACAATTTTACAGTTGTGTGATGCATTTTTTATTCTTAATGACAGAATCTTCTACAAAAATTTTCGGGTTTTGCGAATCGGTTTGTTCTTTTTCCATGTAGCATATAGACAACTCACAACTTACCTACTCGTGACTAGGTGAAAAGTCTTTAAATGTCAAAATTGTATGTAAACAACTTCCTGCAAACTAATCACATGCTCGTTAGCAGTGCTGCTAAGCGTACTTCAATCATTATTATAATACTATTTCATCGGCCGTACTACTATACTAGCCAAAGCTAGTACTATATACTACTTTTATGAAGTAATTAAAAATCGAAACTACCCTAAATTAATTAAATTTCTTCGCGATAAAATGGTTTTTTTTCATTTACATGTTAATAAGTCTGTACATTTTTCTCTAAACGTGCCTAATTGTGGCATCATCCACTTCTACATAGGAAATTTTTTCCCGTTATTTCTGTACCCGAAGCTAAAACGCTTAATATTTTCTGTGTTCAATATTATTATTGTATCACATTATCACAAATTATTAGCAAGGAATTTTTATATTTCCCAAAAATTATCTTGACCAAGTATAGACGTCATAAGCAAAACGTAAAACGTGAATGTCTGATAAAGTCCGGGAGTAATAACTTGTCACGGAAAGCCTCGTTGTGTTTCAAGGCCTAGATCTCGCGACCATTTGTGTTTTACATGCATTTTTCCACACAAATGGAAGGGACCTACAATTTAATGCCGTATCCGAACAACACAACGGTCTGTCGCGCCGAATATTATTATATCATTGCAACCAATTAAAAGCTAAAGTTAAATCTTATTATTATATAATATACTATAATAAGAAACCAACGGGGTTTTTCTGATTTTTGCAATATATATATATGGCTTTTGTGTTCAGTTAGAGTATATGTAATAAAATAATAAATGTATAAGTACATAATCGTACTTGCGTAGACATAATGAAACACAGGAACCTAAGCATGGAATAATATATTTTGAGCAATTGCATAAAGGCAAAACATCAATTAAAAAATGTGTGTGTAATATAAAAGCCTTTTTTGTTTTTCTATTTGAACTTTTTTATAAATATTTTTATCCTGTACTTTAATAAATCCCAATATACTCTCTGTAATATACTCCGTTCCAAAAACGTTTAACAGCAGCACTGCTCTTGACAGAAGAACAAAATCAAAATACACGCATGCGTCAAAAAATCATACTGACACACACACAACGCCTACTACCTACTATATGCAAACTCTGCAGGAGGGTACCCACGTTTGCGGCTAAAATCGGGCTGCAGACAAAATTCGATAATGGAAACGTGGTAGTTGATAATTTGCAAATGTTGTTGACTGATTAAATAGCTGGGTTTTATTGCTACTGGAATAGGAATAGGAATAATTTTACAACAACAATGCCATGTATTCGGAACAATTCGATTCCAACTATTTGTAGGAATGAAGTAATTCTATTCTGCTTTTATTTAGAACCCTTAGAAACATTACAACTAAAGTTGATTGAACACTGAACAGGAAAAGTGACAATTAACACTTTGCCTGTTCAGTACTCAAGTCGTTGATTTTTTTCCATTTCGTTGAAATTAAAGGTGCATCGTATCATCAGCAATTGCATCGTGCAAGTAGTTTCATCAGGAAGTTTTGTTATAACTTGTATAAGCCTTAGATTTTAGTTGATCAATAAAGTGAAGAGAATTTTCAATAAATTTAAATGATTTTCTAAAACCTAGCCCAGGTAAATAAAATGTTTTTAATTTTAACAAAATAGGAAACTTTTCATGAGATGATGTAAAAAATGCGTATGGTGACCCCTTGACAAGGGTCGGACCACTTCCAAAATATGATGAAACCCTACCATTATTATGGTATAAAACCCATATGCAAAGTTTTGAACGTGATGATGACCGGCGTGGAAATGTATAAAGGAAATATATATGAACATACATTCAGTTTTTTATTATTATTAATATAATTTTTTTTTTCAAATATTTTTAATTCTTTTGTATTGTGTATGTTATGAAGTTTAATTTTTTTTTGTTTCTTTTATTTCTGTTGAAATATAGTATATTACATAACGAGCTAGGAAAGTGAACGTTATCGTTTGAGTTAGAAGCTTAAAGCGGTAATCTAACAAGTAAGATAAGCACTTTTCATCGAGTAATGTACGCTATTTTTCACACGGCCAAACCAATTTTTCTGCTAAACTGCTCTAGCGCAATGCAAAGCTACTGTGGGAATGTGTGTTCGCTGAGACTGCAGTAAACAACAGTAGTATTTTCTATGTAAACACACCAGTGTGGATAATGCCTACTTTCTAAGGTAGGTTATAGCATAGGAAACAGTCACTTTCATCTATGGTCGTGTGAAAAGTTAGTACAAGACAATTTATATATATTTTTTTTTGAAAATTATCGAAATTTAATTCATTTAAAGGATAAAAAAGCAATTTGTCGTGGAAAAAAGTAGTACACAATCCAATTCCAATGCCAAAAAAGTGCAGCGAGTCGAAATGTCAAACAAAACGAAGCTAACTTCACACAGACAATACAATTTATTGAAAAAATTGTAAGTCCGAATTGAAAACCACTCACAAGCAAAAAACGTCGGACAACATATGAAGGTGTGCAATCGAATGTGCCATAATAGGCAACCGTCCCTTGCTCAATTTGTAACGAAAATTTAACAGCTTGTGTACAATTTATTATACATTTTCGTCATAATTAGAGGCAGTTATAGTTACTGTTACTATGTTACTTTTAATGATATAGAGACTTAATTTTATTGCAATCGTGACTGCCGCATTCCGCCATTCCATTCAAACCAAAACAGTATTTACAATAATAGAGTGACAACGTACTCAGCACAAAAACACAGCTAGAGGGGGCGCTGTCACCCATCGTAAAGCCTTAGAATTTAACTGTGCACATACCTACATTCATAATATGTGGTGGGACGAAAACCGGGGGGAAAATCAATAAAAAAAATATACTCGTAACAGTTTGTATTTTCTTTGCAACATGGAAATTAAAAAGAAAATCTAAAAACTCACCATCATCAGCAAATTCATGTTTCCTTTTTTATTTTTTAAATCTATTGGCAGACGATAATAACCGTAATCCAAAAATAGCGTAGTAGGTTTAATTGGAAAATTGGAAATAACAATGGCAGGCGGAACTTTTAAAAACTACGAATGATAAGAAATAAATAAAACACACACACTGCAAGCTTTCGCAATAATTTGTGTACAACCCGTTACTAATCCGTGCGAGACAAATATTGCATTTTTTAAAAATAGCACCGAACTGCGACCACGACCCGCATTACTCCACTACTCCAGCAATAATTTAGTGATAAAAACGAGGAAAAACTTCTTTTAGATTCTTTTCGCCATTAGAATTGGTTCATAACTGTTAATGTTTCCCGGTTGTGGGGGGCACATCATCATAAGGTTCAGTCGGAAAATCGATCAATAAAATAATCGGCTTGTTGTCAGGCACTGACACTGAGTTTTCTAAGGGAGCAGAAAGTAAAAGGGAGAGAGAGAGATATATAGAGAATCATTTCTATTGGGGAAAACTGATGGTTGCATTTGAGTTTCTTTGCTTATTTATGTTTTGCGATTTACTACGAAAAAGAAGCTCAATTGTATTCAGTCGCTCTCACTGGGGTTTTTGGGGTTGTTTTTGATTTATACATGTAGCCATTAAATTAAGCTTACTCACACTCTTCAATATTTGAAAATTCAAAATTCAAAATACATACTTGTGTTTTGGTTTTGTCGGTAGGAAAGAAACCATTTTGCAGATTGGGCTGCTATCTGGTGTAAGAACGTATTATTTGTCGGATATCGTAGCTTACGATTCTCAAGAACAGATGTCGTTTAAAACATAAAGTTGCAGTTGAATTTAAATTTTCCCACAATTTATTGTAATTTAATGTGATTTTCCAGGCGCTCGAAAAAAGCACTCTGTGTTGATAAAAATTGCTCGTTTGACTGTGAAGTTGCTCAAGCACAATTTTTAATCAACTCGTCAATTTGTAAACAAATATGTAAGTGGAAATTGAAAACAAGGTTCTTTCTTCATTTTCATCATTATCGTTACCGTCTCAAACTATGTTGCCTTCCTACCAAAACCACATCTGACGCTGTCAATAAACACAAACTCAATGTAAATAAAAATACACACACAATTCAATTTTCTTGTTCGATTCGTTAAGAACCTGCCAATAATTCACATTGAATTTTCATCGAATTCGATGAATAATTTTAGTGTCTCGAGATATTTCGTAAGCCGATGGTTAGTCAGTGTTTTTATGATATTGGATGGTTTGGAACGAAGAAGGGGAGAGTACAGACTGGAAATTGGTAGTTTTTTTTAAAAGCTTAGAAGAGATAAAAACGCTTGGTTATGCCAGCAGAAAAACATAGCACAACACCTTTCAACAACTATTCCCTGTTCCTTGCCCTTTGCATTGGACGAAGCTATCGGTGCAGTATCCTTCCATCATACAGTTTAATGTACGCATGTGTTTTCACAATGTTTTCTGGGTGTCTTTCCGTCTGTTTCTCAACCCTTTGCTTCTCTGTTCTATACTAAATTTTAAAAGTGAAAAATGTAAGTTGGGCGTATTTTCATTCTCTTTGAACAAATGGAATTATCATAAGTTCGAAGGCAACTTAAATGCTGGCGTTCCCCAGGGCTCTGTTTGGTCCCCGACACTCTTTCTCATTTTTAAATTCTCTATATTAAATTCGCTTGCCAGTGGCACGTCTGTCGGACGGTTGGTTTGTCGTGGAATCTTGCAATCAATTTTTAACCCACTTCCTTAAGCCCGGCCACGGGGTTGGGGGGCTCCCATACAAATATTTTACAAATTTTTACTCGATTTTCTTCAAATTTTATACACATGCGTAAATCTGATGGACAACACTTTTTGTAAAAATTTTGGAGACCCCGGGCCCCGGGTTCGTGGAGCCCATAAATTTTTTTTAAAAAATTAACCCGATTTTCTTCAAATTTTATATACGCGTGTATCTCCGATAGAAAACACTTTCTGTAAAAATTTTTTAGGGCCCCATAAAATTTTTTTAAAAAAAATTATCCCGATTTTCTTAAAATTTTATATACGTATGTATCTATATATATAAAAGTGAAACTTTGTATGTGTGTATGTATGTCCGGTATAGACTGCCAAATATAATAGGCATATTTTGAAAGTGGTCAGACTCCTAGGTCAAGGGGTCACCATAGGAATTTTTTTATTGTTTTTACAAATTGTATGTTTTTATGAATCGATCGCGTTCAAACTTTGCATAGGGGTTTTATACCATAATGAACACATAATAGGCATATTTTGAAAGTGGTCAGACTTCTGAGTCAAAGAGTCTCCTAAGAATTTTTTTATTGTTTCTACAAATTGCATGTTTTTATGAACCAATCGCGTTCAAACTTATTCTATAGTTTTCAGGGCTGGTGAGGTGGTCAGTTGGTGGGTTGGTTAGTTGGTGTGAGTTCAGTAGTTTGGGTTTTAAAAAAAATGTCAACGTAAATTATTGGCTGGTGAGGGAAGGCTATAGAACTCCCGGCACCCAGGGGGTTCATGTGTGCGGGTAGCAAAGCGCCCGGGATCAGCAAGTCACCGATGAAAAACACTTTTTGTAAAAATTTTGGAAACCCGCTCCCCAGTGTCATTGAGCCCCAAAACTGTTTTTAAAAATATTAACCGGATTTTTTTTTAAATTTTATATACGTATTTATCTCCGATGGACAACACATTTTTTGCAAAAATTTTGGTGGCCTGGTGTCGTGGGTCCCCATAAAAAATTTTCAAAAAAATTAACCCGATTTTCTTCAAATTTTGTACACCTGTGTATCTCCGATGGACAACACTTTTTGTAAAAACTTGGAAGTGATTGGTTCAAGGGCACCCATACAAATTTTATAAAAAAAGGACCCGATTATCATCAAATTTTATACATATATGTATCTTCGATTAGAAAATTTACAAGAACAATTTTAATTTTAATGGGCTGTTTTTTACGTATAAGATGAACCCATTATTTTCTGTATCGATGGCGTCTACATAACCGTATCCGCAAAGCCACATAAAAAATTAATCTTTTTCTAGATAATCGAGTTATTTTCTACAAAAAAATTTATGCGCTACACATCTTTGACTAAGTTGTCAAGTTAATCGCGCGTAATATGCATGGCAACATGGTTCGTAGAAGCAATTATTGTCAAAACTTCTCGCGCGAGAAAAATCGCGCTCATATGAATTATATTACAGGGTGTGAAGTGATGCAGGGTTTGTCCGCATTAAAACGCTACACACACCACAGGGGGTAAAAATAGAACCGACCCGATAGAAGATATTTTTCTCGTAATTAACCAAGGAATCACCCCTTTAGATATTTGCTACCTAAACTGATACACCCTGTATATTCACATTGGATAAATTTAATTGGAATCAAAAAATTGGAACTTATGCTATGTGTCCAGACTGTCGATAGTACGTACACATACCGGCTTTGGTGCTATGAAACACAGCCCTTCATTTTACTTAACGAAATACATGGTGATTGGTGCTGAAGAAAATGGTGGTTGGTATAAAAAAGAACCGTATGTTGTATTTGCTGTATTTCTTTAATGGATTGTAAATTACAAAAAGTAGTTGCGAGTAAAAGATGGAAGAAATGCGTCTTTCAATTTTTCACAATTTATATGAAGCGCATGTAGCCGAAATAGCAAATATATATATTATAAATTATCTTATTGAAATAATAAGAATGGTAATTTGCACGACTTGATAACACTTGTTTTGAATTTATTTTAAATGTATCAGCTACTGTCACGCTTTCAATAAATTGTGAAAAACTCAACCTCGCGTTCCTTTATTCATCCACATACAAAAACCAAACGAAGATAAAAGAACACAACTTTTGGTTTAAAATTTTTATCTAATGCACAAACCCAGCCAAGCCTAAACAGTGTTCTCAAGTCGTGGGTTTTATTAATTAAAAATATTCGATTTCAAAATTGTTGAAAAAATTGCCTGTCCTCTGCATTTAGCGCTCGCACAATGCCAAACTTTATACTTTTGATTTTTGGCTTTTACTTTTATTTTAAAACCAGCTCATATAAGGAATAAAAAATATTAATTAAGGCTTCAGTTTCAACTTCAAAATATACTAATGACAAGAATTCATTTTGATAAAATTGAAAATTTTGTCAAATTTCTTCTTTAATTCTTAATGTAAAAGTTTAACGTTACCTTTGACATTAAATAATAAAAAAAAATGTTTTTTAAACTAAAATCATATAATCTGATAAATTTTGTGCTGGTGCTGTTACTCCACGCTGAGTGAGCGAATATTTTCCATAGTTTTCGATTTAAAATCAATCATTGACTGACTATTGTCTTGAACTTACAGTTCTATTTATACACAACAATTAAATACAATATTATGCTCGATCAGCAATCGAGAAGCAATATATTATGCTTGATTGGCAATGAATAAATCGGGAAACAATAACTAAAGTAGGTAATATACTTAATTGAGAAACAAAGAATGAATAAATATATTATACAATATTATGCTTGATCAGCGTTTGATAGTTGACCACTAAGCTGGTGATACAAAGAAAAAATAACTAGGTCAAAATACATACATTGATGTAACTAATAACTAGATCGTTCAATACTTGTTGTTTTGCTTTTTTGCTAGGTGAATATGTAACTAGCGCCACATGCCTAGCGTCACAAATAACGTCATCGCAAGTCGAGCGCTAAGCAATTGTTTTAAAAAAAAGTCTCATCAAATTCTGACTATTAGAAGCCGATAAATACCAGTTCCAATATCCCATGCATTACACACTCAACACAGGAAGCGTGACATGCATCACACGCGGAATATCAAAATTGCTTTGTGAGCTCACAAAATCAAAATTTATAAAAATTTGTTTTCTTTTTTTTCCACGTGCCACACACCCCGTGCCACACATCGAAAAATTATGACGTCGCAAGCCGAGCACTAAGCAATTGTTTTAAAATAAGTCTCATCAAATTCCGACTACTTGAAGCCGAGTTATGCGTTACTTTTAATTCGTATGTTTTTTTACGTTTTTCTTTCGTATTGAAATTATCTTCCCCGAGTAATTAAACAACTATTTTCAGAGATACTGTGATATCCTTCAGTCCCTTTTATTTTTTGTAAATTTAAATTTTTTGTTTCTGTATATTTTCGTTGTTAAAAAATAATAATACTCGTATATAAATTTTTTGTTTTCCTCAGGAAAATTTAAGGAATTTTAAATTTTTAAAAAGGGAAATAGGTCGTAGAATTAAAGAGAACATGAATACTAAAACTACTGAAACCATCGTATAAAAATTATTTGTACAACATCATCTAGTGTCTATTTGGGGCGTAATTACTAATAATATCAACAAAAACGACTGCGGTAGAGTAGCTGCGAGGTGGCTGAATTTATAGTTAATAATAGTTGTCGGTGCATATTGGAAGATAGCAATTGTGAATTGCAACTTATTTGACGACAAAAAATCAATAGTCGGTTCGTGTACCAACTGATTATTTTCTAGTACTATTTTTAGAACTTTAAACTATTGGTTCGAGATGTGGCTGGCTGGCGGACAGACACACCAAATCTTGTAATCAATGTTTAACCCACTTCCTAAAGCTCGCACCTTCACTTTTTGTATAAATTACATCATCGGAGATGGCAAAATCTTCAGTCCGGATAAATGGGCAGTAGTCTTTAGTGGATACGATTAAATGGTTACTAGGCCACTTAATACATTTTAAAGCCGCCGGAGGTGATGGTATCTTTCCAGTACTTCTACATAAGGCAATCGATCTCGTCCTGCCGGGTATGATTGCTTTATTTAGAGCCAGCTACAACTGGGAGTACATCCCTACTATCCAGGGAATGTAATATTTATCGCCAATCCAGGCAATAGCCCTAGTGAACCGCCTAAATCATACAGACCTCCAAGTCTAACATCATTTGTCCTCAAAACAGTGAAGAGGCTTATTGATGTTCATATTAGAGGCTGGCTAGATTCGTCAACCCATCTAAGTTGGCATAGAGGGGATAAAAGTACAGAAGGAAGACAGTGGTCTTGCAAAGAAGATAGAAGGAAATTCTCATTCCAAGGAAGTGGCTTTCTGTGTGCATTCCTAGACATTGAGGGCGCGCTTTCGATAACACTGGCTACGACTGAATAGCGAGATCAATTAGTAGCAGAGGTATCGAAGACTCGAATAATCAATGGATAGGGGCCATGCTTGAAAGTCGTGATATTACCTCCTCCCTAGGATGTGTCTCAGTGACTATGACCGCAGTTAGGGGTTGTCCCCAGGGAGAAGTCCTTTCTTCCATTCTATGATCTCTACAGTAATCGACAATCTCCTAGTCGATCTGCATAGATCTGGTTTACCACTAACAAGAATCGCCAAGTCATCCGCATATCCAATGGGGATGTACATTGGATATGCTGGTGACTTAGCTAATCTTGTTAGTGATAAACACAGCACGACCATTAATAGCGTTATACAAGGTGCTTTACTACAGGTTTTAGAATGCAGCAACAGAGAATCCTTGTAACACCGTGCTCTAGTGCCTTTTACAAAGAAATGATTGGTCAAACTAAGACTTAACATTATCAAAGGCCCCACTTTAGTTTATTCCAGTGAGGTTAAATATCTCGGAGTTATCTTTGATAAACGACTTAGCTGGAATTCTCACATCAAGTCTGCCATCAAACGAGCCACTAGTTGGTGAGACTCATTATTACGTACGCGACCAACGTTTTTGGGCGAAAGTTCTTGAACGCGCAACGGTAAAAAAAAGTTTCAAGAAGCTTTAAAGGATTACCTGTATTGGTAAGGGAGTAGTGTTTCGACAGATTATTTGAGATAGAAATATTGCATCGTGGTTGGACTAATGTTTACAGATGGATCGAAGATGGCATATGAAGTTGGAGCTGGTGTCTTTGGACCTAACATCAAAGCATACCAATAGGAATGAGTCCCACCGTATTCCAGGCGGAACTCTATGCCCTTGAGATTTGCGCTAAGATAAGCCTTAGTCAAGGCATTAAGAGCGCGAGAAAATATACCTTTTCAGATTGCCTGGCAGCACTTAAAGTGCTTTCTTTTAACTTAATGGACTCTCTACCAGCTAAATGCTGCTACGATGCACTGCAATCAGTTGCTAGACATAACAGTGTGAAACTATGATGTATTCCTGGTCATCAAGGAATTCCAGGCAATAAATCTGCTGATGAACTAGTCAGGGCTGGCTCTCAATCTGCGTTCACGAACCCTACTGCGGTGTCAACTGGGCTGCCACCACATCGCTGATTAAAAAATGGGTACACGAGCTTCGTCTGGCCTATTGGGAACAGTTCCCAGGGGTGAGACAATCCAAACAAACAAGCCTCGCACATTTACAAAAAGTGTTGTCCATCGGAGATACACATGTGTATAAAATTTGAAGAAAATCGAGAACTTTTTTATAAAATTTGTATGGGTGCCCCCCGACCCTGGGGCCCGATCGCTTCCAAATTTTTACAGAAAGTATTGTCCACATCGGAGATACATATGTATTTAAAATTTGAAGAAAACCGGATAAATTTTGTAAAAAATTTATATGGGAGCCACCCGACCCCCCAACCGCGGTGCCCAAAATTTTAATAGAAAGTATTGTCACCGGAAATATACATGTGTGCAAAATTTCAATAAAATCGGGCTATGGGAAGTTGGTTACAAATTGATCAGAATATCTGACCAGCTAGCCAGCCAGCCACGGGCAAGAGAAGTTAATATAGAGAATTTAAAAAAATGTACTTTTTAAATTCTCTATATTAACTTCTCTTGCCCGTGGCTGGCTGGCTGGCTGACTGGCTGGCTGGCTGGCCAAATCTTGTGATCAATTTTTAACCCACTTCCTACAGCCCGATTTTATTGAAATTTTGCACACATGTATATCTTCCAAGACAACACTTTCTATTAAAATTTGAGGCCCCTCGGGCCGCGGGGTCGGGGGGCTCCCATACAAATATTTTACAAAAGTTACCCGATTTTCTTTAAATTTTGTACACATGTGTGTGTTCGATGGAAAACACTTTTTGTAAAAATTTGGAGCGATCGGCCGCTTGGGGACCCCAATATACAATTTTTAAATATCGCTATATCGCATCAGATCACGGCAAAGTCTGAGCTCTGTGCTTTGTGAGCAGCGCTGTTCGCTGCTGCTGCGTCATTTGGTGAATGATTTTGCCACAAAACGAGCACGCAGTGTGTGTGTGTGTGTATCCCCGATTAGAGAATTTACAAGGAAAATTTTAATTTTTATGGGTTGTTTTTTACAAAATGTTATCCAAGATATAACCGCATAATAAATAGAAATATACAATTCACAAATTACAATCTAGATGCATGGACTGAAGTGTTTTCATAACTTTGTACTGTTCT
Organism: Nephrocerus scutellatus; assembly: GCA_947095585.1. Classification (NCBI taxonomy): domain Eukaryota; kingdom Metazoa; phylum Arthropoda; class Insecta; order Diptera; family Pipunculidae; genus Nephrocerus; species Nephrocerus scutellatus. The sequence continues at coordinate 19,586,387 of OX352762.1, read as the reverse complement.
GAGTCAGAGTGCAGAAATCTGTTACAAGATGTTGTGTCTACTCGGAAAACTTTCTCGAAGTGTCAGTTTGTTCCTTCGAATTCCAGTTGGACTCCTGCACAGAAGGAATATGGTGTCATCGCCGTGCACACTTAATGTTCAATTGTCCTCGTATGCATGTTTCTGTGGGACGACTTACTTGTGGGTATAAAACGGATCGCACTTGAAAGTTATCCCCCGAAAGTTGTTTTCATAAATACACACACTACATACGCACATAATATCCCTAAAATGAAAGTGGTGGGGAAAAGCGAATTTGATCGAAGTTAAGTTGAAAACTTATGCAATTTGAGGTTAAATTTTATTTAATAAATGGAAATTTAATTTAATTTGTGATTTGTGTTAACTTTGTCGAAAAGTTAAAGAAACCTCTTTTTATGAGAGAGAACCAATTGAGTTATTTGCACTTGAAATATAAATTGGCATTTAATTCTTCTAACTCCCCATATCTAAAGTGACTAGTTAACTTTCTACGAATTGATTCAGTGACCTGAAGAATAATTTTAATTTTTAGAGATTTCAATCAATCAATAATTGAACAACAAGGTACTCTTGGTAGGTTTGTTGAGAGCACATACATACATACATCTAAACTTAGCCAACACTCGGTCTCTCGCCTTCTCTTCGTTTCATACCCGAGAGCTGGTATTGGTCTTTCTAAAATGTTTCCACCTTTAGTTTCTTGACGATTTCTATAAACTTTGGCCGTTCTGGTTTACGCCTTCCAAAGCATACGGGAAATAGGTTCGTTAGAGCCGTACGTGGTAGATAGAAGAGAAGTGGGCAACGTAGATTACGGGGGTAAGTGTTTAGAAAAAAATCGAGTTATATAAAGACGCGCAGTCGATGGAGCCTAAGAGAAGACGATGTATGAAAAGAATATCAGCCGTGTCTCTGCGTTCCTAAAGTGTTTTTATGTTTATGAGGTTTAGACGATCTTGGTAGGGGGGCAGGATAAGGTGATTGTCCCAGGGTAAGCCCCGAAGAGCAAATCGAAGAAAACGACGTTGGACGCCTCGATTCTAGATACATGAATTTGTTGATAGGGGTACCATGCTTGACTAGCGTACTCGAGGAGGGGACAGACAAACGTGATATAGAGGGATCTAGTCACATAAGGGTTGGAAAATACTTTGGACCACCGTTTAATAAATCCAAGTGATGAGTTAGCTTTAAGAATGATTCCATCAATATGAGAACGGAAATTTAGCTCCGAGTCGCACAGTATGTCGAGGTCATGAAAAGATTGAACGCGAGAAATGGGTTGGTCGTGGAGATGGTAATATCTGGGAGGGGGTTTGTTGCACTTACGTGATAAGGTAATAGTTTGACATTTGGTGATATTGAGCTCTAGGCAATTTTTGAGGCACCAGGTCGAAAAACTGTCTAGGTCTTGTTGAAGGAGACAAGAGTCTTGTGGAGAAGAAATTGGTTTGAAAAATTTGGTATCCTCAGCATAGAAAGAGATGGAAGAATTTTTGATGACCCTATCGAGATCATTTATAGTAAGAATGAAGAGAAGGGGGCCCAGGTGGCTGTATTGACCTTAAACCACTTGTTCGATAATGTGCATTTGTAGTGGCCCTAAACTTGTGCGTCCCAAAAAAAAAGAATTTAGTGAATAGTAGACGTTTTCTTTTTAAATTCTCTTCGCTACCGGATGTTTGTTTATTTGAGGTTTGATCACAAACAAACGATCAAAACTTGTGATCAATTTGTTATACCTTCCTAAAACTTCCTAAATTTTATTTAAACATTGCACACATGTGTATCTCCGGCGACAAAACACTTTGGTTGTGATCGATCCCCAGGGCCGATAAAATTATTATTTCCCAACTAAATACGATAGTATACCTTTAGGCGCATATTTTGAATTATTCCCTTTGCTTCGCAGGTGTTTTATTTTTCGTCCTTTATAATGGAAATGTCATTTGGTGTTGAGGCAACAAGTTGTCACAACATTCTGTCATTTGGTCATTAGAGAATAACATGAAGTATTTTGATGGCTTGGTTTTTTTATGTTTTGCACAGTTTTCTAAGCAAAGCTCAATTCCCTTACAAGCTAAAAAAGAAACAAAAATTTACACAAAGTTGTACTCTTTTGATATTTATCCTTTATTGAAAAACACGTTAAAGTTAAATACAAATTTCTATTATCTAAAGGGTGATCAATTTAGAGGTATCGGAATTTAAATTGAAATAAAATAACGAAAATTCATATTGATTGGGCAATCTTTATTATTTTTGTTTGGAACCATTCATGACATTTATTTTTTGGCGATAATCCCTTTCAAATGTTGGCCGCAACTGCGCGCTAATTCGGCCATAAGTAAACACCAATTTTGAATGACTCGCTCGAGGACTTCGGTCGGTATCTCGCGAATAACTTGAGTAATGTTGGCTTCCAATGCCTCAATCGTAGCTGGTTTATCCACAAAACATTTAAATTTTACATACCCCTACAAAAAAAAAGTCCAAAGGTGTGATAACACACGATATTGGTGGCCAATCCACCGGTCCGAAACGAGAGATCAATCGCTCACCGAAACGAGGACGCAGTAAATCCATTGTGTCACGGGCTGTATGGGATGTAGCACCGTCTTGTTGGAACCAAATGTCGTGGAGATTACGGGCTTCGATCTACGGCATCAAAAAGTCATTTATCATGGCGCGATAGCGTTTGCCATTCACTGTTACATTGGCGCCAGCCTCTTCTTTGAAGAAATATGGGCCGATGATTCCTCCAGACTATAGGCCGGACTAAACGGTAGTTTTCAATGGACGTAATGGCAGTTAGTGAATGGCTTCGGGTTGCTCTTCAGCCCAAATACGGTAATTTTGCTTATAGACGACGCCATTAAGCTAAAAATGGGCCACATCGCTGAACACCATAAGTTGGCGAGCGCGCGATGAACACTTTTCACAGAGCGTCGATTTTCGTAATACAATTGTACGATTTGTAAACGTTGATTTGAGGCGTTAGTCTTTCCATGATAAAATGTCAATGAATACTGAATAAAATTATGTATTTAGTTTGACAGTAGTCACGCGTGACATGTCAAAAAAATCCTATTGGAAAAAGTACCTCCAATCTGATCACCCTTTATAAAAACATAATAAAAAAAGTTACTATTCTTCTTAGTTGTATATCTGATTAGTTCTGTGCCTAATACTTTTGATCAAGACTGTATATAATATAACAAAAAAAAAAAAGAGAAGTTCTATTGATAGTGATCGTCAATGATATGTTGCAGTTGCTTTGTTATCGAAGGCAATATGTCTATGAATGAATGTCCTTTAGGGACATATGTATGTGTGTGTGCGCGCTCTATATTTATTCTAAGTACAGTGCAGTGGTATCTATATATTATATTGTCTCTCATTTGCTTTTTATTTGCAAATTTCAAAATATTTAACAATCTATGTTACCATCACTATTGGACAATGTGTCGAAGTATGAATGCTAACGCGATGAAACTGAAACTGGCAATGACCTGCGAAACACCACTATAACAACCTAGATTCACCACAGAAACGACGTATCTAGATTGATCTGGAGTTTGACAGGCAGCATCAGAGCAGTAAATGCCGTTGTTTGAACTGACGCTAGCACCACCATCCGCTGAAATCCCGAAACTTGGTGCATGCACTGACAGGTACAGCGGTGGGCACTCATGAATTGTGTAGTAATTGTTGCACGCTTTTGACAGATCGTAGTCATAGTTGTTGCCTCTCAGTTGAATGCAATTCTGATTGCTGCTATCGATGTTGGTGGAATTCGGTGTCGGTAACTCTGTGCTGCGCGAAGAGCATACAGTAAAGGAGCCAGAATTTTGTGCCTGAATTCGTACATAGCGTCCATTTCCTTCGCCAAAGAAATAATTGGGCATCATGCGGTAGTAGTTGATGGCGCCTGGTCGGAGATATTGGTTCATTGAGTCAGTACCCCAGCTGAGTGTGCTCCATGTTGAGCTGCACCGTGGGTTAATAATGCGCCGTGGAACTGTTTGTTATGAAGAGAGAGGGAGAGAGAGAGAGATAGAGAATACAGTCAAGTACGTGATTTTATCAGTCTGTCTTCTTACTTTGTTTAATACGCGCGACAACCAATCCAGACTGAGCAGCAACATTCGATCCTATCCTCAGTGTGTACAAATCGGCTCCGCTCCGAACAAACGACTGGAAGCGAGTTATCATGCCACCACCATAGTAGATGAATCGTAAATCGGGAATTTGTTCGTTTATATACCACAGGCGAGACTGAGCGTAATTGGAGTCACCTTCGTTGACTGTCGCGCTATTCGGCATCAAAAGGGCGATCAACGACCGTCCACCGACCGATGAGTTTTTCTGCTCCTCATTCATCAGAGACCGAGTAAGGTTTAGGCTGGTTTTTAAAATCATTGGCAAATTAAAACCGGGAGTGACTGTAATGAGAATTACAAGTAATGGTTAATAAATGGAGGCAATCAACAAGGTGCTTAGTTCATGAGCTTTTTTGTCCACGACATCAGACATTTCTTGATATTTCGAATTAGAAAACTAATTTTGTTATGAAATTTTTACGTTGTATTGACTGACGATGTTAATAAAATGTAAGAACAAATTTCTCAAGAAACTTGACCATTGATTTTTCCGACTATAAGGGCTTTCATTGTGGCAACATTGAATTCCGTAGTAAAGTTGTGGGTCAAAAATGAAAGAGGAAGAGACTATTCTTCACCTTCTCTGCACATGCACAGTTCTTTCTCTAAAGCATAAGCTACATTTGGTAGCCTTTTTGTACAACGACCTTAACTCAAGCACTGTCATCAAAAGTCTTCTACGCTTTATTCAAAGCTCTAACTGATTCAATGAGTAGGGCGAGAAAACCTCTCGATCCATGTGGCATCACTATTTTTTTTTTTTTTATAATGTACACACGCTAAAGGGGTTTGCACCCTTATAATGCTTAAGCACAGCGTGGGCGTTAGGAAATTAGGGAGAGGAAAGGATGAGATGTCTATGCACACGTGTCTTAAACGACTGCAGATCATATATATGCGGGAACACAGAATCAGGCAATTCATTCCACATAACTATCGTGCGGCTAAAGAAGGAATCTCTGAATTGGTTAGTACGTCCGAAGATAGGCTTAATGGTGGACCCATGAGCTCGAGTTGAGGCACGGGTATTACCGAATTATAAAAAAAAAAAAAAAAAAAAAAACCAATAAGTTTTAACGCGCGGTTCTGAACTCTGTCTAGTAGATGCAATGTGGTCTTGGGAGCACCTGCCCAGACAATGCAGTTGTATTCAAGTTTACGGCGAATATACGCCTTGAAAAAAGTAGCCAGATCTGAAGGAGTGAAGTACATCTTGCACCGTTTTAGGAAACCTAAGCATCTCGCAGCATTTTTGGCGATGGCAAATATGTGGTCATTCCAACGAAGCTTGTTGTTGACACACATACCGAGAATTGAGAGTTTTTCAGTTTCTTTGATGCAAGATCCATTCATGGTTAAAGTTTGGGGGTTTAAATTACGCTTGGACGACAGAAGACAGCATTGGGTTTTAGAAGCGTTAAATTCAACTCTATTATGTAGGCCCCACCTTGTTATGCTGTCAAGGTCAGAATTTAACGTGCTTAACATACGTTGTTGTTCAAGTTCCACTTGTGCCGAAGAGGGGCGCGCAGAAAGCGAGAAGTCATATGAAAAGCTAAGAGTACTGTCGTCAGCGAAGGAATGGATTGGATTAGAGGTGGTGGATAGGAGATCATTAATGAAAATCAGAAAGAGTGTCGGAGATAAAACAGAGCCTTGAGGAACACCGGCGTTTATGCGGTGGACATTGTATTTGAATCCGTCCAATACGACCTGGATTGAATGGTCAGAAAGGTAGTTCATAGTCCAATCGAGCAGGGTGTTGTTAATTCCATAAGCAGTCATTTTCGACAAAAGAGCTTGATGCCAGACTCTGTCAAATGCCTTGGAAATATCGAGTGCAACGACTTTACTTTCACCAAATTTGTGAATAGACTGGTTCCACTTTTCAGTGAGATAAGCCATCAGGTCACCTGTAGAGCGCTGCCTACGAAAACCGTACTGCTGGTCACTAAGGATTTCACGTGATTCAAGGTATTGCATAAGCTTACGATTGATCAGGGTTTCCATAACCTTGGAGAGTATGGATGTTAGCGCAATGGGTCGGTATGAGGAAAGAGATGACGTTTCGCCTTTTTTAGGAACAGGCTGGATATAGGCTGTTTTCCAATTCCTTGGGACGACTCCAGAAGAATAAGAAAAATGGAAAAGTCTGCGCAGTGGCAATGCCAACGTTGAAGAACACCTCTTCAAAACTAAAGCGGGAATGCCATCAGGCCCAGCAGATTTATGAATGTTGAGATCATTTAATACTCTAGCCACTTGACGAGTACGAAAGTAAATCTGTCCCATAGAGGATTCAACTCTTTCAAGTACAGGCGGCGACAACGCGCTATCTGGCAGCGTAGAGCTAGCTGCGAAATGTGAAGCAAGCAGATTGGCCTTGTCTATAGAGCTGACAGTTGGAACATCATTGTGAATAAGCGTTGGAATTGAAGACGAGGCAGTATTTTTAATTCGTTTCACGAATGACCAAAAATTTTTACTTCCTTTGGGACATTGAAGTATTTTTTGCCTCAGTTTTTGGTCATATTCGAATTTTGCGCGTTTAAGGTAGGCATTGCAATCATTTCTGACTCGTCTAAATTTGGTTCGGTTTTCCACAGTGGGGTTTTTTTTATATAACCGAAAGCATACCTCACGGTTCCTAGTAACCTCATACCAAGCATTTTCCTTCGGTTTAATATACTTTGTCCTGGAAGGGATAAATTGTCTCATACCCTCGAGGATTATGTTAGTGATCGTATCAGAAGTGGCATCCACACCACTATTTGCGTTAAGTGGCCAGTTATAGCTTCTAAAGAAATTATTGAGGCCATCCCAGTTGGCTTTCTCGTGTAGCCATACTTTTCTTTTAGGAGTTTTTTCTTTAACTGTGTGGTTTGACAACGAGAATTTAGCTGATACTACACAATGGTCTGAAGAGCCTAGAGGCGATAATACACTGACGGTGTATTTGTTAGGAAGAGAAGTAAGAAACAAGTCAAGGGTATTAGCGTTATGACTAACAATGTCTGGAATTCGAGTGGGCTCATTCACAAGCTGAGTGAGATGGTTAAAATCAGCAAATAACTCAACATCCTTTCCTTGCGGTGTTGTTAAGCCTGAATGGCGAAGCCAACTAGAATTGTGAATATTGAAATCTCCCGCAATTACGATTTCAGACAATGGATCAATTGAAAAAATTCTAGTGATAGAGTCGGACAGTGCATCTAACTCACTACAAGTTGATACACTGTCTAAATTGGGGCTTCTGTATATGAAGCAGTAGTAAATGATATGCTTACGCACTTTGACTTTGAGCCAAATGAAGTTGAATTCCGCGTTGGAACAATGATTGAAATGTGCTTGGGTTTGGTAAGCAATATCACTACGTACATATATTGCGAGACCGCGGTGGGGGAAAAATACTGGCACTATTGACCATCTATTGGTCTAAGTTGGTCGGCTTCCTGCCGACAGCCACACAAACCTAACCTAAATTTGTAGGACAATAAACTCTGCCTAAAAGCATCGATGATACTAGACAAGATATGATACTCATACCTCGGCGAATGTATTCCATCTATGTGGAATAATTTTTCGTCAGCTCATTTCAGGGCAGTACCAATTTGAATTTTGACTTTTCTTTAACACATTTTTAATTTTTAATTTATTTCTCTATATTAACTTCGCGTGCCTGTGGAATTGTCTGTCTGGTTGTATGTTGGTCGCGGAATCTTGTAACGAAGTTGATCTAATCCAACTATTAAGTCAGATTAAATCACCTTCGTCACACATAATATCTCTAAAAATACAAACAAAACCAAAAGAAAAAACCTGAATAAAAGAACAATGCAATTAAAACACCAGACTTTCGATTGTATTTAATTTGTAACAAAGGAGAAAACCCTGGGTGCTGCCCTTCGCAACGATGAGACCAGAAACAACTACGGTCATGCGATAGGACTCGCTCTAAATGCTGGGGCTGAAATGCCGAGCTTAGAAGAGAAATGGACACGCCTTAAGAATACTGTCATAAGTACTGCTGACTCCATCGATGACGAATGTAAGCTAGCAACTGAACGTAAGAATGTTGCGTACCGAGCAATGCAACAAACGCGGGCAATGTAAAGAGTTCAGAAGATATGAAAAAACAGTTCACCGGCGAATGAAAGCAGCCTGGGAGAAGAATCTCGTGAACTAGAACAGCACGGAGAGCGAGGACCGTACCAGGCGCGGAAGTTCTACCAAAGAGTCCGCGGTATGATGCAATATATACCGCATTGCACATACTGAAAAGACAAAGAGGGTAATCTGATCGCCGATCTCAAAAGCATCTTAGAGCGATGGAAAGAGCACTTTTATGAGTTGCTCAATGGCCAGCTAACTGAGGAATTGGAGGCTCCACCAATGACCGAAGAACATACTATGCTGCCGCCACCAAGCATAGACGAAGTTAGCAGAGCGATAAATCGGCTCAAAAATAATAAGGCCCTGGGGTCTGATGGCATTCAAGCGGAGCTGATTAAAACAGGAGGCCCCGCAAAACACCAAGCAATTCATGAACTAATAGTGCAAGTATGGGAGGAAGAAGCGATGCCAGAGGACTGGCGAAAGGCATCCAGTGCCCCATACATAAGAAAGGAGATATCACAACCTGCAGCAATTATCGTGGTATAACGTTGTTGAGTGCCCCGTATAAGATTTTCTCCTCTATCCTTCAGTACAGGATAGCCCCATAAGCTAAAGTTTCAAAACTCAATACACCATCTTTTTATAGACTTTAAAGCCGCCTATGATACTCGTAGCACAGCCAGAGTAGAACTTTATAAAGCCATGAGATTTTTCGGCATCCCAAATAAATTGACAAGGCTATGTAGGTTGACATTCGACATTCACATCTGTAACGGGCTCCGACAAGGGGGATGGACTAGCCTGCCTACTCTAGAACTTGGCATTGGAGAAAGTGATCCGAGACTCTGACGTGACGCCGAGAGGAACAATCCTCTATAATTCCATTCAGATACTGGCATACGCAGACGATATTGACATCGGTGGTAGAAACCGAAGAGCTGTACAGGAAGATTTCATCCAGATCGAGTAGGCGGTACGAAATCTGGGGCTACACATAAGTGAGAGCAAAACAAAGTACTTGGTGGCCTCAATTCAAAAAGTGGAGCGCGAATTTGAAATAGTGCAATCCTTTAACTATGTCGGGTCAACTGTAGCAGCCGATAACAGCATGGAACCAAAAATTCGTGCACGGTTGCTTAAAGCCAACAAATCCTTCTATAGTCTGTCAAGACTCTTCAATTCCAGGAACTTAACCATAACATCCAAGCTGCTGGTATATAAGACAATGGTCACACCAGTAATTACAAATGGATCCGAGACTTCGGTGCTTAGTAAAAAGCATTCTGACCTCTTAGCCGCGTTCGATAGAAAAGTCTTACGGAGAATTGTTGGCTACGTATGTGAGTAAGGAAGATTCCGGAGACTCTATAACAATAAGATCGTGAAGAGAATAAAGCTCGGTAGGATCCGGTGGGCAGGACACCTAGTTCGCATTAGCGAAGATGATCATGCTCGGAAAGTCCTTTGTGGTAGGATTTATGGAACAAGAGAGCGGGTCCGGCCAAACTTACGCTGTAAGGATGGCCTAGACCAGGACGCCCAGAGTTTAGGGATGCCAAACTGGATGAAATCGGCTCGAAATCGGTACCGGTGGAGAGATTTTTTGCGGGAGGCCAGAACCGGAGACTGTGTAAAGAGCCAAATATGATGATGATTGATTTTTTGGACTGAGCTTTAGTTATATGACTGAGCTTTGATTCTGGTATAGATTTTTCTGACTATGTTGAGGTTTTTCTGAGAGTTTTTACTTTGCTGACTTTCTGACTGATATTTGACTTTTGTTTTTCTAACTATGTTTTGATTCTGGTATTGATTTTTTGGACTGAGCTTTAGTTTTCTGAATGACCTTTGATTCTGGTATAAAATTTTTCTGACTGTGTTTAAGTTTTGCTCTGAGTTTTTACTTTGCTGACTTTTTTTTGACTAAGTTCTGACTTTTGTTTTTCTAACTATGTTTTGATTCTGGTATTGATTTTTTGGACTGAGCTTTAGTTTTCTAAATGAGCTTTGATTCTGGTATAGATTTTTAGTTTTTCTGTTTTTATTTTGCTGTTGGTTTTTCTGCCTGAGCTTTGAGCTTTAAAATTCTCAATATTAACTTCGCGCGGCCGTGTGTTTGTTTATTTTGTTTCTGTTTGTTTGTTTGTTTGTCATGGAATCTTGCGATCAATTTTTAACCCATTTCCCAAAGGCCGATTTTATTAAAACTTTACGCACATGGGTATTTCGGGTGACAACACTTTCTTTTAAAATTTAAAAAATTAAAAAAAAACCCCTAAAAAAGGTACCATAAAAACATGTTTTAGTTTTGTGGTCTGAATGTTCTCCTATGTTCATCAGTTATAAACTGAAGGTCCGATTTTACAATTCTTTCACTAAAATTATTTTTTAGAACAAGGGTGATTAGATCTTAGATTGATTAGATTTTGGAAAATGAAATTCCTGCCATACAAACTGACCCCCAATGATGTAAACTATTCTGATGTATTTGAGCTAATTGTGTCAATGATACCTAGTACCTCTCATACAAATTGTGCACCAAATTTCGCTTTGATATTAAACCGAAGTTTTGGAATTTTGTATATATTTCCAGCCTACAGCTTTTTATGATTTCGTTTGGTGTTTTTTTTTCGAAGACTGAATTTTTTGGTTTCTTTGAATAAGTTTTGGATTTTTTCACTAATAACTTTTGGTTTTTATTTTTATTTTTACTCACATGTTCTGTGTGTCGTATAGTTCCAATTTTGATAGACGTCGCTAAGTGAGTTCGTCGTGTTGACAATTACCGAACCATCATTGGCAGCCAACATGGTCACACGACTTGCATACGGATTAATATTGAGGTGTTGCAAAATGTAACTGGAAGAGGACATTTTTTGAATTGATTTTCTGATTTTATCGACGACAGTGCCATACGGAAATGCTTACTTGACAAAGTCTACTATATCATAGTACTGCCATGACGTGTCCAGGAACAAGTAAATGTCTGTCATGGGGGTAATATGCTGGGTATTATCCTGAGGGAGAGCACTGCTTGCCTGGCACGAGATGTCATTAAGGTCTTGCGCTGAAATATAATGAAAAGGTCTAAGATTTGGAAACTCAAAAATGTTAAAAAGAAAAACGTTTCCAAACGTTAACATTTCCATTCTTTACTTACGAACATAGATGGACAGTGCATTTGCCGCTACCGCTGCAAACTGAGCAATAGCATCAGAACGCAGCGTTACTCGCAATTGCATCTCACGGTCCAAAACTTGTGCGAAGGCACTTGTCTGTGCGATCATCTCGTTGATGGGAGCCACATTAGTGAACTGTGACTTGCGGTCACATGCACGAATGCCACTGTTCAAAACACCTTCAAGCGAATAGTACATGCGCAGTAGCTGACTCAATTTCAAACTAGGCGCTGACCTCCTCCATTCGGCGATATTCTTTCCCAAAATCAGTCCATCGAGTCCTCCACGAATTTCCGCATCAGTCATTTCCAAATTATTGCGTTGCGTAAGGAAATACCATTTGGGCATCACTGTGCTATTCCAGACACCACCAGCACCGACGGAAGCGGTCTCCTGCGTTGAAATGGGCACCTGGACGAGAGCGACTTCGGCCAGATCACCCGCTAATGTGGCAGCCCAACGATTGTCAACCATCACTGTGGCCATTTGCTGTCCCACGGATCCCGAACGCCTAGCAAGAGCGAGTAACGTTCTCAATTGTACTTGCTGTGGTTGTAGGCCAGCGGCAATACCGGCGATTAAATTGCCAGCAGCTACGGTTCCCCAAGGTGTCCAAATGACACCGTTCTCGACGGGACATGCACTAATCGAATTGTCACCATTGTTATTGCCACCACCATAGATATCTGTATCACTCCATGTGTAATCAAAATCGAATGATTTAGCATTTGAACGGATTTTGCCACCTGCAGGTGCTCCACGATGTTTAACTTTCGAATTGAGGATCTCGAGAATCTCAACATCACCAAGGAAATTACTCTGCTCCCCATCATTGACTGCACGCGGTAGACGCTGTGCACGATATTGCGAGATTTTATTGCACACCTGTGACTCATCGCCGCGCGAACGCATATCTAACGAGCTGGAGAGCATGAAATGCATTGAACAGCGCTCCACTTGGCTAAGTGAATTATTTGGAAAGTTAAAGGCATTTCCAGATATCAGACGAGACAGCAGAATTCGAAATTTCGAGAACTGATAGCCCGACGGACTGTACGGCAGTACTCCCGGCGACGCTTGTACACCGGGGGCTCGCTGGATGCCATCCTGGCGGAAGCGATATAACAAGCTGGCAGTCAATTGTCGCATATCCTGGTTATTGTTGAAGTTTTCGATTTTCTCAATAAGACCGATCAGCGTCTCGATAGTCGCTGGCAGACGATTGTCTCGGTTCATGTAGTAACTTGTGTTGTAGCATTCTACCAGCGAAGGCGGCACCTGCAATTGAATGTTCTCTTGTGAGCTAACCGATCTAGCGCACCAAAGTAGAACACTGATAGCAGCAATCACAATTGCGAGGGGAAACGGGGGACATTTTTTCTCTATCATACTGAAATGCTAGCTGTAAAAAAAAGAAAAAAAGATTCAGATTTTTTTTCAATGAATTTTTTGAGGTGCAGCACAAGTGCAATGCAGAACCGTGAAGTTATGTGGGATGATAAGCGTTGTTGGACAATTCGATGAGTAGTCTATATCTAGGGTATTACATTTTTTTATTGACATTTCCATTACTTACGCACTATTGCGTATTGCGTAAAGGTTGCAAGAGTATTTGTGTATCTTATCAAGTTTTATCTCTGTGTACACGTATGGACTTTTCGTTGCGAAACAAATACCGAATTACACGTAGTCATAGATATTAGTTTTTGGAGAAGTGTGTGTAACAATATTGATGGCATATTGATTTTGATTGGTAAACGGTAAGTATGTCAACTTAACCTCGATTTATAACGCTACAAAGTTTTCAACTAAACTATTTTCTTCACTCAAAGCTTTTGGTCATTTGCTGCCTTGGTTAAAAGGAACTTTGCAGACAAGACTTCATTTATTCCTTCTTTGTTCCATAATGGTATCCTTTATAAAACTAGTATTTAGAAAACTAGCATTTTGCTTATGCGTCTACCCTTCCATTATCTAACTTAAGCCCACATTTTCTCCCGAATGTGGGCTCAGGCATGTCTAAAAACCATTTCCGGCCACGGGTTGTTTCACTGATTCTTAAAGAACTTCACCCTAACAAAGCAACTAAACTCGACGGTGTTCCGCCATTAATTTTGAAAAGATTGTTGTCAGATTGATTGAAAAAGATTGTTGTCAGTTCTATCGAAGGCAATGGAATCTATTGTTTATTTCAAAATAAAAGGCTATCTGAAGACAAATGCTCTTGTATCCAGTACAGTACAGTGTGCAGTATGGATTTCCTTAAAACTCATATCAACTAAAGACGAGCTTGACTCATTGTTGTGAGCGAAGCATTGAAAATCTGGGTGAATCAAGCGTTGTATCCTTATATATTTTAAAGGCTTTTGATAGACTATGCCATGATAGAAATAGGATTCTTCGTTCAACTTATTAATGGAACCGTGCCACAAGGGTCGTCCTTGTCGCCTTCGCTCTTCTTGATATGTATAAATGACCTTTTGTCTTCTACAATCTGTGATATCCATTCATTTACTGATGATACAACGCTATCGGCTTCCATTGAGTTAGTTAGTCAAAAAAATGCAATTCTTGCCTGATTGGATCGCGAGATCTAATGAGTACGGCTATTCTGTCTAACATTCAAGTCATTCTTGATTGGGGCATATCTAATAGGGTGGAATTTAAACCAAATATATTCCAGGCTTGTCTTAATTCTCAGTACGCAGTTCAGCAGTACGTGCCACCAGTAATTAGTTGTGCCCCTATTGCGAGATCTGTTGATATAGGAATTAATGTATTGAACGCGATATGAATATCATCCAGTTAGCTTGTAAAGAAAATCCGTGCTGGTACTAGCAGATGCATTTGGACAATGCGAAAATTTTGCTTATCGAAGAAGCCGTCGGGCCAGAAATGGGCTTTAAATAAAAAAAGAACATAGAGCTGCAACGGCAACAAACAGCAGATAACTTCACGTATTGTCTGTCGGAAATATATGGCGTCCCAATGGGAAATCTTCTTACAAACAGAGTAAACGCCCATACACTAATATTAGCTTTCTATGGTGCACCGAAAAATTACACCATTCACGCTACCTGCAAAAGTCGCATCCCCGCGCATCCAGTGCGAAATCTACTCACACCATACAGACCTGTTGTTTAATTTATTGTCAATTGTCTTTCAATAAAAATATTTCTAAAATTTATTTAAAAGTGTTGCACCCATTATGGTTTATGTCTAAGATAAAATTTGTGAACCACTGAATTGGTATGCGGATGATATTTCATCACAGTTTTAGAACCACCTGGTGCGTGAGAGACATAGCCAATTAGAATTAGTATTTAGAAGACGTACCGTACGTACCGCAAACCAAATGGCAATACATTGCAGATGATAGCGAGCGCCGATGATGCATGTCGCTTAGGCTGGACTATAAAAATGGTCATAATGTAAAAATCATTCTAGGGAATATGAATGCCAAAATAGGTATGGAGCTAGTATTCAGGCAGTACATTGACTTACACAGCATCCGCGAATCAGATTCGAGCCAACACGGCTGCCATTCACAACGAAGAGACCAGAAACAATTACGGTCAAGCGATAGGATTCGCCCTAAATTCAGGGAGAGCAAGTCCTGGGGCTGAGATGTCGGGCGTAGAAGAGAAATGGACACGCCTTAAGAACACTGTCATTAGTACTTCTGACTCTATCTTAGACAGTAGATGTAGATATCGGAACGATTGGTTTGATAACGAATGTAAGAATGTTGCATACCGAGCAATGCAACAATCTCAAGAATAAAAGAAGCAGCCTAAGAGAGGAATCTCATCCGTGAACTAGACCGTACAGAGAGCAAGTTCTACCAAAGAGTCCGCGGACTTTTTAACCGCCTATGATAACATAGCTAGAGTAAAACTTTAAAAAGCCATCAGAAAAGTCGGCATCAAAAATAAACTGACACGACTATGTAGGTTGATGATGACCAATGTTATAAGCCAAGTAAAAATATCCAGATCACTAACCCCATTCAACATCTATAACGGGCTCCGACAAGGGGATGGACTGGCCTGCATCGCCTGGCAATGGAGAAAGTGATCCGAGACTCTGACGTAACGGCGAGAGGAATAATCCTCTATAAGTCCATTCAGATGCTGACTTACGCAGACGATATTGACATCGTTTGTAGAAACGCATGAGCGGTACAGGAAGCTTTCATCCAGATCGAGCGGGCGGCACGAAATCTGGAGATTTACATAAATGAGAGCAAAACAAAGTATCTGGTAGCCACGTCTGCGATTAGAAGATCCAATATTGGTCCCTCAATTAAAATAGTGGAGCGCGAATTTGAAGAAGTGAATCCTTCAACTATCTCGGGTAAACTGTGTCAGAAGTACTCGCACGGTTGCTTAAAGCCAACAAAGCCTACTTAAGTCGGTAAAGACTCTTCAAATACAGGAATTTAACCATAAGATCCAAGCTGCTGGTGGATAAGACAAGGTCACACCAGTACTTACATATGTGTCCAAGACTTTGGGTGCTTAGCAAAAAGCAGTCTGACCTCTTAGCTGCGTTCAAGAGAAAAGTCTTTAGAATAATTGTTTGCCTAGTATGTAAGGAAGGACGATTCCGGAAACTCTATAATGATGAGTTCTACGAAAGTTCACGATGTCGAAATCGTAAAGCGAATTAAGCTTGGTAGGTTCTGGTGGGCGGACACCTAACTGGTATTTGCGAAGAGGATCCTGCTCGAAAAGTCCTTTGCGGTAGGACTTATGAAACACGACAGCCTGGCCGGCCAAGCCTAAGCTGAAAGGATTGAGATATTTTTGCGGGAGGCCAGGACCGGACCCCAGTTGTAGAGCCAAATATGATGATGATAGTAGTACGACCAACTATATGCTGCACATAGAAATAGGGACATCCCCAATGTTTTTGAGTTCATTAAAGATTCATTTTAATTCTGGACGAGGATCGCAATGATCGGTATGATTAACAAGGACCTTCTGTACAATTATGCCATGAACGAACTGCGTTACAGAAAATGCATCATTGAGGGAGACTTCTAAGCTTTCCGCACGACTTAATATGTGTATCAAAGATTCTTCATATTTTGGAAGTGGCCTGACTCCTGGGTCAAAGGGTCACCGTATGATTTTTTTTTTAAATCCCATGTTTTTATGCATTTTTCAGAATTGTTCAATAGTAGTGTCCTGAAATGTTGGTAGTTAAAGCAAACAAGAACCGCTCCCGTTCAAATATTTTTTCCAAATCTTATGTTTTCATAAATTGCCCAGAATTTCTATATAGTAAGACCTCCCAGTAACACCTTCTGAAGTTTAGAATTAGTGCTTTCATTGCGCGTGATACCGCTTACTGACTATGCGAATAGCGAGTCCGCCCCTCCGAAAAAATTAAACCAAATACATTTTCTTTAGTCGGGCAACGTCTGTTGTTTCAACTGGTATCATATATAATATTAAGAAAACAATTTATGAATTTAAATCACCAGAGGCAGTATCTTATGTATAGCAGCATTTGCGAGCGTTTAAAAAAAATTAATTAGTTTTTGTGTTGGAAAAAGCGTTATACCGAGTCTACAATTTAGATGGAATAGAAGTTATCAAATAACTCAAAAAGCACATCACTTTTCTGGCTGCAAGCTCTTAGCATTACCAAGTTACCAATCGAAAATTGCTTTTGTTCGTATTATCGAGTACACGACACCAGTATACGTGCTAACTACACTTAGCCTATTAATAATTTTACAGGTTGGATAATGTGATTTAATCCGGAAACTGACGTCATAGTAAAGAAAAAAACCTTTACAAGTAGCACTGAAGCGACAATGCGCTGAAGGAATGAGTCAATTGAAATGTTTCTTTTTAATGATTATCACAAGCAAACTACGAGTATTAGTGAAAATCACTTATCCACAGGCAAACAACTCATATATGAGTTACAGGTTCTTTTTCACCCCGTTGTGTAAATGTACGTACACATTCGTTAGATTTATTGTATCGAATGAATGAAGAGCAGTTGTGATTCATCGCACAAATTCACACATACTTGAATGAATACTTAAAGCCACACAAAAAAAAAATAATTAAGACTAGATAATCAATTAATTAACTCAAAAGATTTAGTTGAGAAGTTGTATCTTCCCTTAAATGCGAGTATTTGAATTAATAGTAAACCCAGCAGCACCTGTTCAGTTTTCAAAATCAGTTAACACACGGCACAAACGCAAATACCTCTCGAAATACAGTACAGTAAGAATAAAAGTAACCACCTTGTGCACCTGCCTTCTTCAGTCGTACTGCCAATGAAAGCGGTAAACCGCACCTAGTCCCATGCGGCATTGCTCTTCCACAACATAATCTAAAGACCCTTTATCGGAGTGTGGGTGATAAGATAAGATTAGATAACAATTCTGGAATTGGGTGAATAATACAAAGAAAAGTGAGAGGAAAGTTTGAGGATTTGTACAACAGGTAAGCAGCAGTAGAAATCGCAATGCGTTGAGGAAATTATTTGTACAAAATTACAGATACATATTGTAAATGTTTTATTTTTGTTTAAAGAATGTAAATTGAATGACAATGGTGACGTCATCTTTGCCAAGCGACATACTCGTATAGCAGTTTTATGTTTATCTTTACATGGTGTCTTATCTTTTTTTTTTTTTTTTGTAAAGAAGCACGCACTTACACTCAAACTAGATTGCTGTTAATTTGGAAGGTATTGTCATAAAGGTCAACTCAAAAGGTGGAATTTTTTCTCGTCTGTGAATAATAAACATAAATATAAGGTATATTTCAATCATTTATTTTGAGTGCAATGGACATAATGATCTGTGTACTCGGTTGGGATTTTCGTTCGTTGAGAAGGTGCCACGGGTTTTCCTCCGATTCTCCGCAAAGCCTGCAGCTGTCATCTTATTCTAATTGTAATTGCCCCTGTAATGATTCTTACATTACTTCTACTTAGTCCCAATATCAAGCAAGATTTCTTTGGTTTATAGTTCACCAACATTTCCTTTTCCTGTCGTATGCCTGGGAGATCTTCCCATCTTATGGAAGCGGCTGACTTGTCTAGTTCGCGTTATTCTTCCCGTATTATTCGGTGTCCTACGCCGCAAATAGGTTCTGCCCCTACTAGTGGAGTTTATAACGAAGTAGAATAATAATCGACTGCGTAACAAACCCTATGTTTAATAAAATTAGGATTTTGCCTTACATAAGAAAATACCAGTTAAACCTGCAACACAATTCGAATATCATAGCATATTCACAAAACCCTTGCGGGCTTTAAGCCGAAATAGCAAATCAAGCGCCGAAAATTTCCCAGAGAGATAATACATATTGCTCGGTTGACCAATATAACGCATACATCGCGTTGGGACCATGCATATGTGCTCGCTCGAAATTCATTAGGTACGGTGATCGAATTCGAAGACCGAACCAATGAATTTACTTTTTAGGAGGCATTTTTCTACCCGATTATCAAGAATACTATTATATATAATAATAATATAATAATAATGATATATTAATGTTAATGTCCAATATACCTTAAGCATATGAAAAATTTATTATTTCAAACTAGGGGAAATAACATTCCTAGCAGCTTGAAATAACTGGATACAGATATAGGGCGGCAAAAACCAAAGCAAATGAGGAAGAACATTCTACTGTAAGTAGTAACATAACATCTTCTCAGGGAAGCTTGTGCTGACCGCCGTTCTAAACGAACAATTTTGAAACGAGAATAAGCTAATAAAGCACTTTCGCCGATGGCGTTGGGCTTTAGCAAATATACTCGTCAATAGAGTGGCTGTTACACAGAACCTTGCCATTTCGGGAATAGACCAACCTACCGTTGCCGTAATGACTTGTAGTTGCTTTACTGTGCTAAGCAGAGTTTCAAACGACGTCGTCGTAATGACATTGTGTTGGGTAATTATCTAGAACTATATCAGCTGTCCGTGTGCTTCCGTAGTGGCAGCAACACTTCAGCGGACCTCGCATTACGTCACCAGTATGGTCTAATATCGTCGTCAAAATGATATTGCATTAGCTATACTGGGTCGCGCTGTTCGCCCCCAACACTGCTCACGTGCTCCATTTGTGGTAGCAAAGTCTTTGGTAGCAGAAGTCGCCCATCACCATGCCATGTACTTCTGTGTGCAAAATGCTCGGGTACAGCCCCAAGGCTTCAGAGTACTTGGTTCTTGGCTCATGGACTCATGCACTTGTACATTCTACTTTTTTCGATCCATCCGTATACCAATTTATGACTACCGAATGTTTTCGTATTCATTTTCAGATCTGAATTCCTTTTAGTATTCATTTTGATTTAACATCTTATCACACGACATGCTTGCTAATGGAATCTGTTTGGCAAGTGATTTTATCATTCCTCTTGCCTTAAACGTAACTTAGTTTCCTTGGATTTGCTCTCTACCACTATATGTAGGGGCGAGTAGCCAAAGGATTGCCTCCATGCCCGCTGTGGGGCAGGTTCTCATGGGCCCGTAATTAAAACACCAGCTAGCCTCTGCAATTTTTTCAATTCCCTTTTCGCGGCGCTTAGCTTGGTCCTAATTGCCCATGCTACTTCTCCGTATGTGATCATTGGAATAACTATAATGGTGTACATTCAGGGCATTATTCGAGGACTCTCAAGGACTTTGCTGCCACCCTTCTGCACACCATGACACTGCTCCTTTCGATTTTTGTTGTACTGCTTTTTGGTGTTTGTTCCATAGCAGTCTACTATCAAATTGCTGATAGTAATCTCTTCTCCATTGAGGGTAATTGGGTGCAATCGTCCCAGCTTCCTTCTATTGGTGAAGGGGACCAGTGTGGTTTTGCTTGGAATTACCCGAAGTCCCACCTCTTGGCTCCATCTGCTCGTGGTGGTTAATCAATTTAAGAGCCTCAAACTTCCCCCTTGCTACGATGACTATGCCTTGGACGTAAGTCCCTGAATCAGCTAATCGCTGGAGTAGTCTATCAACAGACAGTACCCCTCCTTGTGGGCATTCTTTTGTCATGTTGATCATAATGGTTTTGTCACCTACTATGATCTCCACTGTTCTGGTGCACAGCATCTCGCACAACCATATAGTGGCGTTATGCTGTCTACTTTCTCTTCAGAGCATTCTTTATCGCCTCATGAGATGTATTCTCGAATGCTCGGTGCATAGCGCGACTCTATACTTTCCATCAGCTCCCACAATGCAGTCTTCGTAAATCTGGCCGTTCTGCATGCATCTTGACTGGAGTGTAGTGGTTCTCTTTTCAATATTTCGACCTTATGTAGTTATCGATGGCTTTTAGAACAAACGGAGCTAGGCTAGTAGGTCTGTAGGACTTTCTTTTCCGCTTTCTACCGTCGCCCTTCTCCAGCTTGTTCTTGTCTTCACATAGAACATTCCTCAGACTTTTCTCTCGAACGCGGCTAAGAGGTCGGAATGCTTTTTGCTAAACACCCAAGCCTCGGATCCGTGGCTACCATGTACTTTGTTTTGCTCTCATTTATGTGCAGCCCCAGATTTGGTGCCGCCTGCTCAACCTGGATGAAAGCTTCCTGTACAGCTCTTGGGTTTCTACCAACGATGTCAATATCGTCTGCGTAAGCCAGTATTTGGATGGACTTATAGAGGATTGTTTTTTTTTTGCCGTTACGTCAGAGTCTCGGATCACTTTCTCCAACGCCAGGTTGAAAGTGACGCAGGCCAGTCCATCCCTTGTCGGAGCCCGTTGTAGATGTTGAATGGGCTTGATAGTGATCCGGATATTTTTACTTGGGTTATAACATTGGCCATGGTCAACCAATTCTCTTTCTCTTCTCTTTCTCTCATTTGTCTTTTTATGGGGTTCCACATTAAGCTTATTCCTTATATCTTCGATTCCTTTCCTCTCAATTCTCAATACCTATCACTCTTATCGGGTACTTCATTTCCATGGCTTATTCAGCTTATCTTGCCCTTTCTGAGAGGATCAAATTTTCACCACCGTGTAGCAATCAGTGGTAGTAGTAAGCAAACTCCGTACTGTGCTCTAGTATTATAATAGCAGTTATTCATCCAGTATAACAATACATTGACTTTAAAATGCATACTTTGAATGACTTTGAAAAATAATAAATATATATAAAATAACCTTTCAATTAAAAATTTAGTGTGTACAGAAGTATTTGTATCTTTTTTCCCCTCCTACTTAAAAAATCTTCCGATGCTTGGCGCTTTATTACAGAACCTCTGAAAGTGGAAAATTTGAAATGAACCACAAACGCAAATGCGAATTTCGCATTGGATTTTAAAAATTCACACAACCACATTGTAAAGCAATTTACGACCCGGTTGTACAGATCTCCTGGGATTTGCCATCAT
Source organism: Nephrocerus scutellatus (assembly GCA_947095585.1). Classification (NCBI taxonomy): domain Eukaryota; kingdom Metazoa; phylum Arthropoda; class Insecta; order Diptera; family Pipunculidae; genus Nephrocerus; species Nephrocerus scutellatus. The sequence goes on along the minus strand of OX352762.1, from coordinate 19,564,530 downwards.
CACCATTATTAACGGTTTGTATTTGTAGGTTGGAACAAAACGGTGACAAAGTGTTCCTCTTTCTCCTTCCACCTGTCACGCATCGTCGGACGGATCACATCACGTCACATTCCGTCGTGTTTTTGTCATTACTTGAAAACTTAGCTTTCTGGATGCTGGATGTCCGCATTAACAAGAATACGTACATTATTGCATAATACATGCAAAGTGATGGTGCTATGTTGATCGCTCATTAATTCGCTCAGTCAGTGAGCGTCGGCCAACGAACATGATGAATAAGTATTTACTGCAGTACATCAGAGTGTGTTTGTGTGTCTGTTTAAGCGCAAAACGTTGCAGTGTATTGTTTTGGCTGCGTTGACAAAAAATCTCATTATTCGAATTTTTGGGTTTATGCTGTGTGTTTTGTTGGCATGGCTGGATTTCTAAATAGGCTGAGTAAACTGCAGCATAGAATGTCAGGGTTTTCAAAGGCGGCAGATTTTATAAAAAATTAGGTTGCGATTTCTTTATATCAGTGATTTGTTTACAGAAAGCAGTTGTAGTATGACTGAAACATACAATGATTTGCAGGTCAAAATCTTGGAGCACTAGATATTTTGTGCGTTTGATTCATTAAATCCAGTTGGGGACTTCTGTTGCTGAATCATGCACCAAAGGATGCAATTTTGTCATGCTGCTGCAAGAGCCAAACAAAAAGTTGAAAGAAAACGGTTGGGAGAGACTCTTGGAAGGAAATTGACAAAAGTTTAAAAAAGCAATTGATGCTCTAGGAATTCTTAGACAGTTAGACCGATTTGATGCATTATTTATGGTATTTTTGGAGCACTGTACTGCAAAGAATTCACAAAATTAGTAAACAACCATTCTTTTTCATTTAACCAACATTTTTAATCAAACAAAATAGTATAGCTTTCCGGTGGACACCCTGTATTTATGCTAGTTCCAAACGAATCCAATTTTTATTGTTCTTACGTATGGTTTAAATAATGGTTCATGATGGCTTAAGTCTAAGTACGTAGGGCGAAGTTAGCGTTTGGCGATGCGTAAGTCGTAGTTTTATTCTTATTTTTATAAGCTGTGCTCGTGTAATGGGGTTCGCTCGTGTAATAATCCACGGCTATTTGCTTGGCACAGAGTGGTCGTTATGGAAAAGCAAGTAAAAGGAGGAGAGGAGAGGAGGTCTATGAGCTTGTGCTTTGAATGCCTGTGGATCATAGCGATGTAGAGAGACAGAGCTTGACAGAGCATTCCACATACCTGTTGTACGGCTGAAGCACGAATCTCTGAACTTAACTGTACGTCCGAAGATGGGCTTGAAAGTAAACTGATGAGCATTGAGAGCGCCACGAGTATTGCGATTGAATACAAGGAGATGTGGCGCTTGAGCACCGCTGGTGAAGGAAGTGATTAAAAAGTGACAAGCAGGAAAAATTCGTGCGGTGTTCAAGCGAATCTATTGATTTCGTACTGTTTTCGTCATCGATAAATTTTAACGCACGGTTTTGTATTATATCCAGCTGGTGCAAGGTAGTTTTAGGCATTCCAGACCAGACATGACAATTACACTCAAGTTTAGGGTGAAACAAAAGCCCTAAAGATATTAGCCAGAACCGAGGGAGTAGAATATTTCTTGCACTGGGTTTGGTTTTGCAGCATTTTTGGCGGTGGTGAATATGTGGTAATTCCAACGAAGTTTGTTGTTAACGCACATACCGAGAATTGCGTATGCGTTGGTCGCAGTTGTGCGCGTATCTTAGCAAAGCGTTTAACGATGCTTAAGTCGTTGCGAAGAGTTTATTGTAACAAAGCGTTTAGTTATGCCTAGATCGTAGCGGCGAGTATTTTGTAGAAAAGCGTTTAGCTAGGTCGTAGCGGTTGGTGTATCAAAGCAAAGCATTTAGCTACGCTTAAGTTGTAGCGGTTAGTGTATCGTAGTAGAAAGTTTAGCTATTTTTAGGCTGTAGCGGTGAGTGATTCTCAGCAAAACGTTTAGCTATGATTAGGTTGTAGCGGTGAGTGGATCGTAGCAAAGCATTTAGTTAAGCTTAGGTCGTAGTGGTTAGTGTATCGTAGGAAAGCGTTTAGCTACGCTTAAGTCGTAGCGGTGCATGTATTTCAGCAAAGCGGTTAGCAACGCTTAAGTCGTAGCGGTGAGTGTAGCTAAGCTGAAGTCACAGTGGTAACTGTATCATAACAAAGCGTTTAGCGATGCTTAGGTCGTTGCGGTGAGTGTACCGTAACAAAGCGTTTAGCTACGTTAAGGTCGTAGCGATGATTGTAGGTAAGTTGAAGTCATAGTGGTAACTGTATCATAAAAAAGCGTTTAGCGATGCTTAGGTCGTTGCGGTGAGTGTACCGTAACAAAGTGTTACGCTACGTTTAAGTCGTAGCGGTCAGTGTATCGTAGGAAAGCTTTTAGCTACGCTTAAGTCGTAGCGGTCAGTGTATCGTAGGAAAGCGCTTAGCAACGCTAAAGTCGTAGCGGTGAGTGTGTCGTAGCAAAGCCTTTAGCGATAGGTCGTAGCGGTTAGTGTATTCCAGCAAAGCGTTCAGCGATGCTTAGATCTTTGCGGTTAGTGTATCGTAGCAAAGCGTCAAACGATGCGTAAGTGTAGCGTAGCGTAGTGGCAAGAGTCTGTCTCTCTTAGAGAGATATTCGAGATTCCCAAAAACGACAAAATTCGATCCCAGGAATTTTATTCCTTACCTTCCTAAAAGGAAGATTAAGATTAGATTTAGATTTATATTTGGCTTGATAAGGACTGAGAGGTACAAAATACTGAAAGATATGAACTCACAATTATTATATATACGGTACATATAGTTTACACTTTTTAGTGAATTCAAGAACAGCCGAGCTTCCTTTTTCATGAACAATTTAATTTCATAACACAATTACTGATTAGCCAATACTGATGACAACCGTAGAAAGAAGGCTTCCTATCTCGAAGACATCTTCCTGATGACAACCGTAGAAAGAAGGCTTCCTATCTCGAAGACATCTTCCTGATGACAACCGTAGAAAGAAGGCTTCCTATCTTCACAAATGATCTGAAATCAGATATCATTAAAGGATATCCCAATTTTTGAGGGCATTGTGCAAGTAATCTCCAAAACTTTAAGACGTTCTAGAAGACGTCATTACCAAAATTTTGCAATCAATAAGAATGCTAGTTTTTTTTGAAGAAGCATTCTTCGTTCCTGAATTATTAAATGAAACGTAGCTTTTAAAAAATCAAAGCTAACCTCCGAATTACATTGAACCTTGAGCCCAAGGTGATTACCAAAATCACAGTCGAATAACCCCACACTATTTCTTCATGAAGTTTTTCGCTACGGCGATTTCTTCAAATCAACCTAAATCCGGCGCTGTGTGTTGGTGCTTGGGGGTCGCTTCGATAATAAAGGACCAATCTTAAAACCGTTGAAACAAACGTAAGATAAACAGGAAATAGGAGTAAGAAATTATTTTCTTCCTTTCTTGAGAAAATACAAGTATCTCACAAGATTTTCACTTCGCCTTCTAGATACTTTATTCGTACTGTATCTGATCTGATCTAATGATGAGAAGATATCTAAATCTTGAACTGGGTGTGGGGACTAGCGGTAAGCTACCTATGCACAGACAACAATTTCGGCAGTTTTCTTGCTTGGGCTATACACGAAGATTCCCGTCAGCTCGATTCCCAGGAGATTGTCGCGCGGTCTGCTTAAATCCTTTATCCATATTCATTTTGCGCATATCACGCTGTGGTTTTGTGCGCCTACGATGGCGACGACTGATTCTTAACTGTTTAATGTTTTGTCATGGATGAAAATCTTTTGTCATTGCACGATAACATTTTTTTCTTTTCGCATCCATCCACATTGCAATGCAATTCGCTATCCCCTGTGACTACTTTCGTTTTTTACGGAGGACTTCTTTTGCTTTTTCTTTAATTTTTTTTTCGGGCTGACTGACGACAGCTTCTACTCTCTATATAATCAAAAGAAAAAGTAAAAATAAATCACAACGACTACGCACAAGATGTGAAATAGATTTTTAAGCTAAAATCTACCTTTTCCTGGAAAATATCTGTCTAGCGTGTATCTCAATCATTCAGCGCATTGTTGGATACAACTGATGCAATAGAAAGTGGACTGTCTCCTTTCCAATTGTACAAAGTATCACAACATCATCACCATCATCATTGTTATTGTCATCGTCCTGGCGGCAACCACAACATTGTCATTAGATTTGTTTTGGTTATTTTTGAATTTTTACTTTCGCATGAAATTCAGAAAAAAAAGAAAAAGGTATGAGGGGAGAAAAAAAAGAAGAAAATATCCCTTTTTGATTAAAAGATAAATTATTTTGTTTTGTCTCGTGTTTATATACGATTTTTGGATTTTAGTTTTTTATTTTCGATTTTTTTTTTGGTTGATATTTTGTCTAGTTCATTAGTAAAGCACTGCGACAGATTTCAAATCGCCGCGCACCCCTACCTATATTAATGGCCGGAGTACCAAACTTCCCAGACACATTATGATGATTTTGGGGATTTTTTTTTCGCCTGCCGCTCTGAATAGAATTCTTCTTCTGTCATATCTTTAAAGCAAAATTTTTCGAGCTTGGATATGCCCTTGAGAGACATGAAGAATTATTATGAGGACAAGCAAAAGGGAATGGTTCCACCAGCCACCCGCCCCAACGATATTTCGATGCTTTGCAATTTTTAGTCGGACCATCGCGTATTGGTTGGTTGATTTACGCCAATGCTCCTGAAGAACACGATGATCGGGAGATATCAGTAGATACGAAATTGTTGCATGTTGTTTACGAGAAAAGTGCATGCAGCACTTTTGTAGCCTTAGGCTCGCAGCCAGTGGATCGAACAATTATGCTGAATGGCCCGCATTTGTCCTCTTGGAATGCACAAGTACCTACCAGCATTAGTGAACCTCTAATTTAATAATTGTGAACTGACCCCTGCCCAGCAATTGAGTAGAGAAGAGCATTGTTGAGGGTTGTTGACTTTGTTTGCATTTAAGGATGCGACATATCAAGGATGCAAGTCTCTGCGCGTCATATTCTACCCTCCAGGCTACTGGTTGAATATGCGATTGAAACCAGTTTTGTTGTTGTTGTTATTTGAAAGAACAGGAAAACCAACGAACAGGATACGCTTGAGCGCAGCGGACAATGTTACGGACGGCTATTTAGGAAAAGGTCCTCGGGAATAATGGGCATGGGTCAATTGTAAGGCGTTGTGTGTGTGTGATACTGGATGTTTGTTTTTGTCGTCGAATCCGGTTTTCTTGTTGCGTTTATTTGTTAAACCACAGGAGCCGTGTGGACCAGTAGGGGAGAAATTTCTATTTGCAACTGTGTAAGGCTAATTATTAGATGACCTCAGGTCAGTCCTAATGGGCCGAGCATAATCGATTGGTTTGTTTTGTACGACTACAATGGGTCTTGACACGCGTTTGGTGTTTCACATCAGTTCTGTACCTTACACTTCCTGCAATCAGATAATCGGATCCTAGGTATGTTTTTGACTCTGTTGGTGGTCACTTTTGTCCGAGTTATGGACATTGCCCTATGTAATTGAGATGTTCGCCAACTAGGGGGAACTACACGTATGAATATTGTTTGATTGGGTCTTTGTAACAAGTCATTGAAATCAATTGACCGGATGAATATTTAATTTTTCATGTGTTGTGTATCTACAGAGGGCTGAATTGGATTCAAATTTTTTTATAAGAAATACTTCAAAGATTTGGAATTGTAACTTAATTCGGTGTATTTTTATAAGTTATCTGAAACACAAAAAATCTTTATATAAAAGTTTCAAGAGTCAGGTGAGAGAAGTAACAAAGATGATAATATTTAATACCACTGTGTCAAAAAGGAGCAAAATCTCCTGAAAGGAATTGTTTTAATTTTTGATAAAAAGAAGAAATTTACAAAAATATTGAATTTATTTTTATGTTATTATTCCAAATTCTTTTAAAGCGATTGCATGTAGTGAGTTTACTAACAGAAGCACTAAGTTTTTTAGATTTTTAAATTTTAATGCAAAATTAGTCAAGATTTCTTTTATTTGCTGACATTTCTAATTGTTCCAAATTCTTTAAAAGCGACTGCATATATTGGGTTTACAAGCAGAAAGCACTATGTTAATTTTTTAAGATTTTTATATTTTTATGCAAAATGAGTCAAGATGATAATATCTACGAGTATATACTAGAAAAACGCCCTAAGTCTTATTTAAAGCCATTACTAATTAATTTGAGATACTACTTTGCACTACGATACGATACAATGGGAATTGGGGGGGTGTGTACAAGCTACTTGCACCGCGACCAGGATGGGTCTATTGTGCCCCTATTCTATGGGCCTAGAAATCTTTTAGTCTTTTGATAAACAGGATTACTCCTTTGGCTGAAATTTGTTCGTATTCTTCTACTCTATACTGACTTTGTCCATATGGTTAATCCTTAATTTTTAATTTTCCGAAATTCCACCCTTATAATGTTTAGCGCAGCGTGGGCGTTAGGAAATTAGGGAGAGGAAAAGATGAGATGCACGTGTATCTTAAATGACTGCAGATCATACAAATGCGGAAACACAGAATCGGGCAATTCACTCCACACAACTATTGTGCGGCTAAAGAAGGAATCTCTGAATTCGTCCCAAGATAGGCTTAATGGTATACCCGTGGGGTCGAGTTGAGGCACGGGTATTACGGATGGGTTCAAGAATGGGCGGGATGCATCTGGATTTTTATTTTGAACACCGCGATTGTGATTGTTTTCGCAATATTTACGTCGCCAATTAGTTTCATGGCGCGGTTCTGAATTCTGTCTAGCAATAGAGTTGCGGGCACCTGCCCAGACAATACAGTTGTATTCAAGTTTATGACGAATAAAAGCCTTGTAAATAGTAGGTAGATCTGAAGGAGTGAAGTACAAGATGCACCGTTTCAAGAAACCTAAACATTTCGCGGCATTCTTGGCGATGACAAAAATGTGTTCGTTCCAAGGAAACTTGTTGTTGACGAACATGCCAAGAATTGTGAGTTTTTCAGTTTCTTTGATGCAACATCCATTCATGGATAAAGGTTAGGGGTTTAAATTACGCTTGGACGACAGAAGACAGCATTGGGTTTTAAAAGCGTTAAATTCAACTCTATTTTGTAGAGTCCCCACCTTGTTATGCTTTCAAGGTCAGAATTTCACATGCTTAACGCTGTTGTTCAACCTCCACTTGCCTACAGAAAGCGCGGGAAATCATATGAAAAGCTAAGAGTTCTGTAGTCAGCGAAAGAATGTATTGGATTAGAAGTAGCGGATAGGATATCGTTAATGAAAATGAGAAAAAGTATCTTAGACAAAACAGAGCCTTGGGGAACACCGGCGTTTATGCGGTGAACATAGGATTTGAAACCGTCCAATTCGACCTGGATTGAACGGTCAGAAAGGTAGTTACTAGTCCAATCACGCAGGATCTTATCAATTCCATAGGCATTCATTTTCGATAAAAGAGCTTGATGCCAGTCTCTGTCAAATGCCTTTGGAATATCAAGTGCAACAACTTTGTTTTCACCAAATTTGTGAATAGACTGATTCCACTTTTCAGTGAGATACCATCAGGTCACCTGTAAAACGTTGCCTACGAAAACCGTACTGCTGGTCGCTTCACGTGATTCAAGGTATTGCATAAGCTTACAATTGATCAGCGTTTCCATGACCTTAGAAAGTATGGGTGTTAGCGCAATGGATCGGTACGAGAAAAGAGAAGACAGTTCGCCTTTTTACCGGCTGGATAAAGCCTTTTTTCCAATTCCTTGGAAGACTCCAGAATAAGAAAATGTAAAAGCGTGCACAGTGGCAACTCCAACGTTGAAGAACACAAATTTTTACTTCCTTTGGGACATTAAAGTATTTTTTGTCTCAGTTCAGCTCAGGTCATAGTCGAATTTGGCTCGTCTAAGGTAGGCATTGCAATCATTTCTGACTCATCTGGCTGGACAATCTGCTAGGAGGTGTCTCTTCTTCTTCGTTGCATTATTTGCAGGGCTCATCATTACTGATTCCTACAGGTACATCAAAAATGAAAATGAATGATTTTTAATTGAAATAATAAATAGTTATGTTTTTAATAATTTATTTTAATTTTGTTTTCCACGTTTTTTAAATGTTAAGCTTCGTTTTAATAAACAGTCGAACACCGACTTAACCAAGATCTATGGGCAACATTATCAACTTTACTGCCAATTGTGACTTCAAGTAGCCACACAATAAATAATCACATGATGCTAAGTCATTTTATTTTATTTTAGTACCTGGCGCAACGAAAAGAGTTGTGCAAAAATTAGTCATCATAACATTTGGCTTTACAACCGGTCCACCGGTCCGCTCCACCGGTCCCGATTTTGAGCCGATGTTATCCAGTTTTGCGTTCCTGGTCTACGCCATCCTTAGAGCGTAGGCTTGACTGGCCTCGCTGTCATGTTCCAAAATCGTACCGCAAAGGACTTTCCAAACCGGAACCTCTACGCTCATGTGAACTAGGATTCCTGCACACCGGAGCTTACCGAGCTTAATTCTATTGACGATTTCGACATCGCGGTAACGTAAATCTCAACATTATAAAGTCTCCAGAATCGTCCTTCCTCACATACCGGGCCAACAAGTAGGTATTTAGTTTGAGTGGCCACAGTACTTAGGTGACCTAATGGAACGGAAAAGAAAAAGAGAAGAAAAAAGATACTGTATAGTCATATCCAAACTGTAGCATTGAGGTACGATATCAAATCGGCAGTGCCGTACTCTGAAAGCTCCTTCAGGCCAGAAAAGAGGGTAATCCTCAGTTTGCAAAAAGGAAGAGCCGCAAGGCCTGGACACTTGCAAAAAAAATGAATGAATGTTTCTTTCTCATTCACATCTAAGCAGCTCCTGCAAAATTCCCAGTTTGGCTGCGTGGCTGCCCACCGGCCAGTGGAAATATCTTTCCGAGATCTGGAGAACAGCTCGGTGGATTTGTTTTTATTATAGGACGGCCAAATAGCCGTTAACTTGGTGCAATTGGTTAAATTGCTCCACCTTAACTATGCTTCGGTGGTAAAGAAGGAAAGAATACATTCCCTACTGGAGCTCAAAGGATAGCAGACTGTGAAACTACATATTACTGATGTCAAGTCCATCCAATTCTGGCCAAAAATAGGCTTCCAACATGGCACGATACCGAATTCTATTGTCGGTAACATGGCGATCATTTTCATCGACGAAAAAATACAATCACACCGCCGCTGACATGAAATCCACGCCATACGGTCACTTTTTGTGGATGCCATAGAGTCTCTTTGTTGCTCTCCAATAATGCATATTTTACTTACAGACAAAGCTATTCAGCCAAAAATTCACTTAATCGCTGAAGATGATTTTTCGATGAAATTCAGGATTTTCTTCAAGTTTTTGCAGAGACAAATCGGAAAAATTTCGGCGCCTCAGTTCTTGAGTTAATTTGATCTTCTTGGGTGCTATCCGTATATTCTCGGATAGCAAAAGCTGCACTGAAATCCCTGGAATCAGTCTCTACAAATTCAATTCTAGCCCTTAACTGCCGACCATTTCTCGTGGAGATTGAGGAGCAGTTCAATATCATTAGTGGAGTTGGATGAACCCGCACTTACCCAGCTTTCGCTATTAAGTATGCTCATAATTATGCTATTCATGTAAGCCCCCACGTTACATCTCCAGAACGAACTGGGTTCGCAGCCATAGTTGTCCACAGACCAAGTCAACCCTTACGGTCAAACCTGGTCCGTTGGGCACCGACAACTCCTGTGGTACCAATGCGACCTTGGTGAGATCTGACATCAAGGGACGCAGTTCGTTTAGTATGAGTGCCAGGGCGAAGGAAAAGCCAACCCACGCAGCACATCATCCGGAACCTTGAACCCCCTCATTTGTCACTAGGTTAGCACGCATTCATAGGCCGCCTAGGATATAAACTATCCCAGGCACATCACAGTCCTGTAGTGTACGACAAGGCTACTAATTACGAAGAGCTAACCACAAGATTTAGTAGCCTTTTCTGGGTCGCAAAGTACGAAGACAAGTCTAAGTACCAGCGGCCCTTCCTATTTTCCGAGGTAGAGCACCGCATCCTAACCATAAATAGGTTAAGATGCAGCTGGACCCCCACTGGGATTCCGGGCACAGAGACATTACGGGTAACTGTAAGGCTGATGAACTTGCCAAGCAACGAACTACACTACGCTTCTTACCTCAATATGGTTCCATAGGCTAACGTAAAAACTAACTGTAGGTCAGGTCACTGACAGCCACCTTAACCTAACCTTACCTAGGGTGTATGCCAAGATCTTTACACAAAATTCGCCACAATATGGAATACGATTCCTGTGAGCAGCGTGGAATCGACTGATTTGGCTCATTTTGAACAGAAGCACTTACAGCTGCTGTATTTGCGTTACATCGACCGGTGCTTTGTCTCATTGGCACAGGAACATACAATAGTGAATATTTTGACTCGAATTTATCCACTATAGCACGCGCAGCCAGTCTGCTGGGACGATTATTGCGACCGAAAACTGGAGTAAGCGCTGTTAAAGTTGCGACCACCCACTCAGAAATTCAGTAGTAATTTTTAATAATTTTTAAACGCTGATCCTTTGCATGATATATTAGGCTAAAAATGTAAACCTTTGCTGACGTTTTACCATTGAAAAATCATAAAAAAGGATTAAGAGTGCGTTTGTATTAAAATACAAAATTGTTATGTCCCTATTCAAAAATCCTTTATCATGTCTTCTGTAAAAAAGGTAGGTAGTACCTTTTTCATATTAATAAGATGTGTTTACGTTGCTGCTCTGTGTTTAATGACACATTTTAAATTTTGTGCTCATCTCCTACCTCATTTGATGCGATATGACGGCATCATTTATTATTTTTTAAGCTTCGAATTGGAAATATTTTAAATACAGATAAAATTCAAATTCTTCAACTCAACACCATTTTAATCGGAATCGTTATCTTTTATTTGCAAAGTTGCTCCTTCTTTTGTTTTTTAATTAATAATTTCAGTCAATTTTATTGAACTTCAGTTATCTATCGTCCTATAACGATATGCTTAACTTTTGAATGTTCACAATCGAAAACCAATAAGAACTCCGCCACTTTATTGCAAAGCATTATTCGAATTTTTTTTTTAAAGCATAAAAGTTCTTACATCAATAAAGTGGAAAATCATTACAGTGGGCGCGTAATGACATTTTCCGATTCGTCTTGCACGAGAAGAATGTGCGGCCAAAAAGATATACGCAAAGATAAAATTACTAACACCATTTATTGCGATTCGTGTCTATCGGAAGCCGTTTAAATCCTTGTTAAGCAGTGCTGTCTCGAAGTTACATTCCACACAATATGGGAACTTTATCAGTTCAATGAAGCAATATCTTGTATCTGGTATGCAAACTTGCAGGAGTCTTATAGCCTCCAAAGATGTGTAATCATGTCGTAAGACGCGTGTAAGTTCACAAACTCAATATACCGATAAAAATGCGAGCGCAGTACACCACAACACATTCCACCAAAGAAGGAGATGTAAAAGAATAATGCCTCCTGATGGGTTGTGTAGAGGGTGAGGAGGGGAGAATGTGACGTTCGGCTGAGAGTTGATTTAAGCAACGTAAACATTGCGAATCCCACATGAAGCGCACACGACGCCTGTGGAGCGAGTAAACTAACACCAAAGCAAACACAGACGGACATACAATGTGTGATAACAAGCGTTTTATTGTTTCCTTCTTTTTTTGTTTGCTGTTGCTCTGATCTCTTTGCTTCAAAAAGTGGATACATGGATTTTCGCTAAACAGCAGCAGAGTTGCAAGAGGGACCAGATATCCCCAATAACCCGTCAACCTAGTGCATGGATAGCGAAGCGATGTATGTTAATCGAGCGCAAAAATGTGCAGATTCCTTTGTTGCGTTGCGTGGAGGGTTTGTCGGTGGATAAGGATGGATTCATTTTTATCCACATCAAGATGTGTGTTTGTTTATTTTCTTTTATTTTTTACCTTAGATTTTCTTCCATGGATTAACTTGTATCTTTGCGTGAATTTAAATGCCGTTGTTGGGGCACACTCAGCGTTATTCAAGGGCTGGTTGGAAAATATCCCATATCCTGTAGTCAAGATGATGATGAAAAAAAAAAGTATTACGCTTCGAGGATCCGAAGCTGAGCGGATTTTAAAACAAACATTTTTAGCGCATTTCGCCAACGAGGAGCGGCTTCATTATTTTAAAAGTGGGTTGTTTGAAGAGCAGGTTGAAACATGAGTTTCCAGATGAAGGTGCTTTAAGTTAATGTACTCACGTTATTAGGCATCCCCTTGGCTTTTGGGTTTTTTTTTTTAAAAAGGTTTTTAAATAAAGATATCGGCTATACCCCTAAAAGCATAACTGTAATTAAGTGAGTAAGTTAAAAAGTGTGTGCATAAAGTGAACGCCCGACAGAAGTGAAACTTATCTGAAGTTGTGGGCTAAACGTTAAATTAATAAAATTAGAAAAATAAATGTATTTTAAAACGAAGAAGAAAGGACCAAATTTATGTGTGACGTTTTATTGATAAAATATATTTGTAGTGTTCTGTGCAAATGCGTTAATACGCGCAAGCATTCAGACTCCTAAAAACCACCAAAAGAACCCTAAAATACCCCCAAAGGACCCGAAAAATGCCCTTACAATATGGGGGTAGAAAGACCGTAAAGGACCCTCAAAAGACTACGCACGCTTCTCCTATACCGGTGCCTGTACCACGTAACTAGTTATTCACCTCATGCGATTGGTATTTTCGTAATGCCCCAAATATCTGAAAAGGCCTTCTAAGTACCCCCAAAGTGCCCGAAAAAGTCCCCTTTAAAACCTCTAAAAGACACCCAAAAAGATACCCAAAAGACTTCAAAAATATCCTCTAAAGACCCCCAAATTACTCTCGAAAAACCCAAAAGACCCCCAAAAGACTCCAAAAGATCCAAAGATCCACTAAACCATGTACTAACTATTAACCTAATGCGATCGAAATTTTCTTAACGCACGAAATTTTTAAATTTTCGTAACGTTCGTAACGTTTTGTAACGTAACGTAACGCTACAAAATTTTAGCCCCCTCAGCAAAAAAGTTTCATTTCAAAAGTTGTGCCCCGAATAATGTGGATGGGAAGCATCAAGAGATGAAACGATACCACCAAGCTATCTAGTACCTCTACTCCATACTGGTATCGAAAGAAAGTACCGATACCTACTTGGTATCGCAACAAATAATTTAATACTTACTCGCATCAAATTAAAGTGAAAACAATCTTTATATATTTGTTGTTTCTCTTTTAAGTGTTTTTTATTTTGTTTTTGCACTCGTATATTATTCAAGAACACATTTTGTGGGATATTTCACAAAAACAGTGATTTTTCGAAATGTTTTCTACTTAATCGATTTCTGCTTTTGGAAATGAAAATTGCTGGAATGTTTTTAATGGAATTCTGGAATATTTGTTGCTTAAAAAAATCACATAATTAAAAGAACCGTGCTAAGCATTTGAGCTTTATGACAAGATTAAAAGAACATCAAATGCTTAGCACGGTTCTTTTAAATTATGTGATTTTTTAAAGCCCTTTTAGGCATTTAAAAAAAAAATTTATATGATGAAATGGTAATATGGAGACACCCACAAGTCCCCAAAAATACCCTCAAAAACTTCCAAAAATCTCCGAAAGGACCCCCAAAAGGCCCTCTAAAAACCCCTCAAGACTACCTAGAGACCCCCTCAAGACCACCATAAAGATAACCCTCAAGACCCCGTTAAAACCACGGTACGACCTCCATATTTCCTCAAGACCCCTCTAAAACCCACCTTAACATTCCCTTAAGATACCATGAAAACACTCAAAGCCACACTTTAGAACACCTAAAAACCCCCTCAAGACTCCACTCACGACACTCTCAAAATCCCCTCAAGACCGCCGCAAGACACCCTAAAAACCTTCTTATGAGCCTGAGCAAAGGCATCCTTGACGTGAGCTTTCGGGAGCCTTTGACGTGAGCCGGACGAACCTTGAAGAAAACCTCAGTGCGTGAGTCTTTGTGCGCCTTTGACGTGAACTTTCGAGTGTGATGTGTGCGTAAGGCTGAGACGAGCGTGCACCCTGAGCGATGCGTGAGCGTGAGCAGTGGACGACGCCGGCAGCGATATGCTGGGATGTACCAGCGTAATAACCTGCGGGGCAGCTACACAGCGAAGTTACGTTGTACAATGGCAAGGATAGTAACGAATGCTATGGACGGCGTCGGAAGCAATATGCAAATGACGTCGGTAGCGGATGAGTAGTGACGTCGACAGCGAATGTGCAAATGACGTCGGCTGCGGATTAGCAGTGACGTCGACAGCGGATGAGCAGTGCAACCAACAGCGAATATGCTAATTACGTCGGCGGCGGATGAGTAGTGACGTCGACAGCGAATATGCAAATGACGTCGGCGGCGGATGAGCAGTGACGTCGACAGCGAATATGCAAATGACGCCGGCAGCGGATGAGTAGTGCCGCCAACAGCGAATATGCAAATTACGTCGGCGGCGGATGAGCTGTGACGTCGACAGCGAATATGCAAATGACTCCGGCAGCGGATGAGCCGTGACGTCGACAGGGAATATGCAAATGACGCCGGCAGCGGATGAGCAGTGACGTCGGCAGCGAATATACAAATGACGTCGGCAGTGGATGAGCAGTGCCGTAGACAGCAAAAATGCAAATTAATTTGGCTAGCACTTACCGGGGCGTGATCCAGACAGCGCAGTGGCGAAAAAGGAAGAGAGCGACAGCCTGCATACTTGCCCTTCTAGTTATAACATTGCGTTGCACAATTTTTTAGACACGTGCTGCGATGTGATTGGCCAGTCCGGTGACGTGATGTTGTTCTGGCTGTCGTTTGACTTTCGTATCTATTTATTGGCTGCACTTGCGTTGGTACAGGGTGTATCCGAATTTAAGAAAAAAGTAAGTTACTTGTTTTGTGTGAACAAAATTCGGCCGTAAGAATTTTGTTCCATACACTTGTCAGGCAGTGCCAAGCTGAATTGGCTACGGTAAGCTAAAGCATAGACCTAACTCTAGTGTGATTACCGCGCAACAACGACATTGACGGCAATGAGAAGGGGGACGTACTGGCGAAAAAGGGCGTAACATCGACTACATGAAGGGAGTCTGCTGTTCATTGAACTCCGTCAAGGAATGTGTTCTTACCTTCCATACCACCTCAATTAAGGTGGAGTGACTTAACCGGATGCACTACGTCGAGGGCGATGTCGGTGTGGCCTTCCTACAAAAAAAATCCAAGCTGATCTCCAGATCACGGAAAGATATTTCCAGAGTCGTAGCTATAACCATTGGCCAGTGGGCAGCCAAGTCGTGCAGAAGTTGCAGGGATGTTATTGAGAAAGGAACTCTCATGCATTATCTCTGCAAATGTCCAGCCCTTACGGGCTTCCGACTCCACAAATTGGGAAAACCTTGATTTGTCGATCTGAGGGAGCTTTCGGAGTTTCGGATCACCGATCACAGGCATTCAAAACACAAGCTCATAGATATGTCCTCTTTTCTCCTTCTTTTTCTGAATACCCACGCTGTGCAAAGCATACAGCCGAGCATTATAAGGGTACGAAACCCTTGAAGTGTGCGCGAATTATAAATAAAACAAAAAACTGTTCTCGTACTTGAATGCTACGAGTTGGTTATAACCATTTCCTTATACCTATCATGGCATAGGGTCTCCCGAGGTCTGTGTTTACCAAACGGCGCATTCAAGCGCTATATGAGGGCCTTGGTTAGGCAGCGCAAATGACTACCAATCTTTCTAGGTAGGTAACCTCAGTTCAATGACAAAAGAAAAATTATCAATTTTTTTGTAGTTTTTAGTTTTTCAGAGCAAAAGAGGAATTTTTCGGGGTCAGTTTGTATGGCAGGTACTTCAACCCATTGATGTGCAAAAGTATCAGTTCTTTGTCTTATCCTAAAAATCATTTTAGAAAAAGAATTTTTGAAATCGGACTTTCTATTCAACAGCGATAAGCTTATTTTGTTGTTTTGTGAAAAATAATAATATATTTTGTTTAAATTAAGTTTTTGAAAAGAATGCATAAACATTTGCTTCAAATATTTCGGCATTTCATTTGCAGCGGGAAAAACCGCTTAATACACTTCACCAAAATACTCATCACTATACCGTTAACTGTTAAGATCACAGTAAGAAATTATTAACCGAAACTTTTTCGCAAAAGCAACAATAACTACATCTCCTGATTATCAGTTTTCCACTTGAACTTTTAGCAAAGTATTTGCTTCGCTTCATCGTAATGAAAATTGGAGTGGAACGAGTGAGCTATAAGAGCTGAGTGGCGTATCATAGAGCATCTACTCATATCTACGAGTACAAAATAAAGTGGATTATCCTCTGAGTTTGATAGATACAGATAGATATGAAGTGTGGGTTAATAAATATATATATATATATATACAAAATATTCTCTTTATAACGTGTTTATTTTGCTATTTTCTCATTTTTTCTTAGTTGTACCCACACTTGTGTAAAAATCCTTTTTTCTTTTTGAGGTTAGCTTACTCTTAGCCATCATCAGATGTTATATGTATAGTAAATAGTATAGCGACAATGCAACAGTCAAAGCCAAAGCCAACATCAGCTAGTATGGCTCTTGAACAAAACCGCACAATCCAAAAGGAGCCAAAAGGATACAAACGAAAAACGGCAAACGGCAAACGGCAAATAAAAAACAACCGAAACTTTACATTTTACCATTGGTGCATTTAATAAGCTAAAGATGATGGAAGTGAAATGAGTAGCTGGTGGCGGGCGGTAAATTTGATATGGGCAGCCCAACAGGAATACAGAAAAAAAACCTCCTCTCGCATTTGTTTGTTGGTTTTTTAGTTTTCGTTTGAATTTCTACAACTTTAAAACAAACCACGACGACGAACGATGATTATTCGCTGGTTTTTTATTTCTACCGTCCCGTGTTATTTTTGCAATTAATATATTTTTTGTTTTTACTCTCATATAACTCATAGCATTTCATATTACATCTAGGATATATGAATTATCCACCTGATACAAACATATATCCGTCATGGTTTGAAAAACATCTGCAACCGAAACAGTAAAGAAAAGCTGGCGGGCAACTGAAATGTAGGCAAGGAAATAGGAAAAACCACACAACAGCATCTGGAGAAAAAGTTCAGCTTGACTTTTGGGTAGTGGAAGAAGTGATTTCTCGAAAAAGAAAAGAAAAAAATCAGAACCTAAAAAAGTGTGTGGTTTGGTTGTTTTTTTTTTTTGCTCGTAGCCATAATGAGTTCAGGATTCATTGAAGATTATTTTCATACAATGTGTTATGCAAATTTTCTTTTGAAAGTTTAAATTTGTTTTTTTTCGCTGACGAATGTTGGCTTTCTTTCTATTTCCACTCAGATGCATTCTCTTTGCCTGAGGCGATTACCTTTTAATTTCATTAACTTCCACAATCGCCAAACCCAATCGAATCACATGGTCACACTCTGTCAATTGGAAAGCTTTCACCCAAAACTCTCTTTTATACTTTTACATGAGTTCTACAAAATATGCACAAAATATATTTTTAAAAACTTTTATAAAACTTGACTTGACCCCTTTTTGTCTGTATTTTTGACTACTTTAACCACCTTTCACACGACCTATATAGCTGAAATTTTGTGAGTGCCTATGTTACAAATTGCACTTTTTATTCCGCCTGTGATGCGTGTCTCGTTTCGCTTGTGGTGCGTTGAAAATGCCGTCATTCTTGGAGTCCCAACACAGCACATTCTTTCAAAACTAACCCGATCTTATTCGAACTTTGTATATTTGTGTATCTCCGATTAGAGAATTTACATGAACCCACACGCCCACTCAATACTCTTTCAAAAACAAGAACAAAAAAATTGGAGGTATACATTCAGTAAAAAGGTTGAATAAAATCGGGTTATAATTTTAAATTTTATAGGTTGGTTTTTTAATATTTCAAACATAAGCTATATAAATATATAAAATGAGGCGCCCTAAATGAGAAAACACATTAGTTTTAATAAGTTAGTTCAAATACTGTAGTGAAATTCTTTTTCTTTCTTTCCTTTACTCCGCGGGGGAGCATAGGACTTCTACAAACGCCCGCTAACGAACTTGATTTAACGCCTGAGGTTTCAAGAGACCTGGGATCTTGCTTCCTCTTCTATTGTCCTTTTCCAAGTCTTGCTAGGACGGTCAACTCGACGGCTTCCTTGTGGATTCCAGTCGAGCGCTAGTTTCGTAATGTCGTCCGCTGGCTTTCTCAAAGTGTGGCCAATTCAGCTCCATTTTCGTCGTCTGATGGTGATCGCGATTGGTTCCGGCTGTGTTACTCTCCGCAAGTCTTGATTGGTGATAATGTCCGGCCATCTTATTCTCAGTATCCTCCTTAAGCACTTGTTGATGAAAACTTGGAGGCGCGTCGCAATTGACTCTGTGACTTTCCACGTTTCGCAGCCATACAAGGATACTGAGAGAACGTTAGATCTGAAGATCGTTAGCTTCAGATTCCGGGAGATTTGCGAGGAGTTCCAGATATTATTTAGCATACTATAGGAGTGTCGCGCCTTGTTTACACGAGAGCATACATCCGAGTCAGCACCACCATTTTTTGACATCCAGCTGCCCAAATAACAAAACTTATCGACTTCCTCTATCTGATGTCCGTCAATCGAGAGATCACATGTTCCACTAGCGTTAACGCGAAGTAGTTTTGTTTTTGAGACGTTAATTTTTAAACCCACTTTGTTAGCGTGCAGTTTTAGTGATTTTAATTTTCGCTCCATGTCACCTAGCGATTGTGATAGGAGACAGATATCATCGGCATAGTCTAGGTCTTCTAGGCGGTGAAAAACATTCCATGGCAAACCCGATGGAGTACGGGTTACTATTTTCATCACCCAGTCGATAACAATTGTGAAAGTGCAGCCTTGTTTAACTCCCGAGTAGATGTTGAAAGGAGAACCAAGATGACCGCTATGAATGACGCGGCATGTTGAGTCGCGGTACAGCTCCTTAATGATGTTAATGATTTTTTCCGGAACACCATAGCTAGACAAAATCTGCCACATCATGTTTCGGCCTACGCTATCAAAAGCGCGTTTAAAATCTACAAAAATCATATACAGAGGAGAGCGTTACGCAACTGACTGTTCAATGTTTATACGCAGGGTGTTAATTTGATCAGTACAAGAATGGTTAGGGCGAAATCCTGCTTGTTCAATTCTCAAAATTGTTTCTAACGCATCCCGTAAGCGCCAAGCTATTATAGAGGAGATCACTTTGTTTATGGTGTTTAGCAGGGTAATTCCACTCCAGTTTTCGCAATTGCTTAAATCACCTTTCTCGGGGAGTTTGACTATTAAACCTTCTTTTAACGATGATGGAATGGATTCAGATTACCAGATATCTTGATATATCGCATGCAATGTTCGCGTAGTCAACTCGACGTCGGCTTGGAGGAGTTCTGCGTAGATGTTGTCATTGCCTGCTGCTTTACTTCTGGTAGTGAAATTAAAACTGTCAAATTTTAACATCGTCTAATAAGAGTCCTGAAGTTTGATTTTATTCAAACTTTGCACACATATGTATTTCCCATGACAATACTTTTTATTAAAATTTCAGAGTAATCGGGCTGCGGGATCGGCGGGCTTACATACAAATTTTTTTTCTATATAGCGGCATCAGATCGTACCATACTATGATGACAGTGTTCTGTGTGCGCTGATGAGCTGATGCGCTGTAAGCAGCGCTGCTTGAATTTACGATTGGGGTTGTTTTGTTTCTCTTTATTAACTTCGCGTGCCCGTGGCTGGCTGGCCAAATTTTATGATACATTTTTAACCCACTTTTTTAAGCCCGATTTAATTCAAACTTTGCACATATGTTAATCTCCCATGGCTATTCCTTTCTATTCCTCGGGCCTCGGGCTCGGGGGGCTCCCATACAAATATTTTACAATTTGATTTGTAAAATATGGTACTTCCAAACTCTTAAAGTGCTTTTTGGATTTATTTTATAGGATTTTCATAGTCCATAAAAAAACATTATATTTGGACAGGAGACAAAAAAAAAAACAATTCAAATGTAGGGAAAAATTATAAATTTAGTAGAACGGCAATTTGGCTTACCTTTACATACCTCCTTGCTCTCTTGGCGGTTGTTGAATGGACAAAAAGACTGATTGATGGATGACTAGTAAATGAAGTACCTTGATGGGGTTTTCTTTATCCACTGAACGAGCATTCGCTTTGATTGTGGTGCATTTACATTTTTTTGTACTACTTTTCCGTTTGCTTTTAAATGTCCAAGGTGGAAGCTTTCGTATATTCTCACGTGACTGAGATATGGACTGATGACTGTAGGGAAAACCGACGGCAAGAACTGAATAGAATATGACTGAATGACTGTGAAAAAGACGAATTTGCACAAAGATAAAAAATACATTAAAATTGCATAAACAAATATATATGCACATATATGTATGTAAATTTCTAATAGAACTTCAGTGACTTTCTTCGATATAAAACGATAATGGTAAAGAGTAAAAAGATCAGAAAAGGGCTTAAGTTTTAGTGATTACTAGTGATTTAGAGTGTTTCTAAAACGGCTTTTCCAGTTAATAGTTTGAAATTTTACTTTGACATCAAATGAATAGTAGAATTGTTATTATCAATGTCACTTCGTCAGTGTACTTTTATTAAAAGAAATAATTATGATTGCTCATCACGAATTCTAAGTGCCTTACCTTAGTAACATTGCTTGTCAAACCTTAATAATTTCGTTGTCAAAGGCGTAAACAGGTCGTATCTTTGTAGTTTCTCAATTCTACTTCCCATATTTTTTTGTTAAATCTTTCGAAGCTTAATAAAATGAGAGGGTCAGCAATTCTTCGCTATTTCCAGAAGCCATGGAAAAGATTCTACAAGATGTTTTATATTTTTCTACAAGAAAGGGATTATCATTTAAAATTAAATTCCAGATCTTATCTAAGATTACTTCGTCTTCTTTCATTGCTATTTCCTTTTTTTAAATTCTCTATATTAACTTCACTTGCCCGTGGCGGCCGGGTGGCTGGCACACCAAATCTTGTGATCAATTTTTAACCCACTTCCTACAGCCCGATTTTATTTTGCGCACATGTATATCTCCCATGACAACACTTTCTATTAAAATTTGAGGCCCCTCGGACCTCGGGGTCGGGGGCTCCCATACAAATATTTTACAAAATTTACCCGATTTTTTTAAATTTTATACAAATGTGTATCTCCGATGGAAAACACTTTTTGTAAAAATTTTGGAGAGATCGGGCCCCTGGGTCGGGGGGGCACCCATACAAATTTTATGAAAAAAGCTTCAGATTTTCTTCAAATTTTATACCCATGTGTATCTCCGATGGACAAAACTTTTTTGTAAAATTTTTGAAGCGATCGTGCCCCGGGGTCGGGGGGCCCCATACAATTTTTATTTTTAATTATCAATTTTTAACGAACTTCCTAAAGCC
The DNA here is from genome assembly GCA_947095585.1 of Nephrocerus scutellatus. Classification (NCBI taxonomy): domain Eukaryota; kingdom Metazoa; phylum Arthropoda; class Insecta; order Diptera; family Pipunculidae; genus Nephrocerus; species Nephrocerus scutellatus. The sequence continues at coordinate 19,542,871 of OX352762.1, read as the reverse complement.
CGATTTTCCCGAAATTTTGTACACATGAGTATCTCCGATGGACAAAACTTTTTGTAAAATTTTTGAAGCGATCGGGCCCCGGGGTCGAGGGGCTCCCATACAAATTTAAAATAAAAATTACCCGATTTTTTTCACATTTTACACACATGTGTATACCCAATAAACAATACTTTTTCTTAAATTTGGTAGTGATCGGGCCCCGGGTTCAGCCGCAAAGCCCTTATACATTTTTTTAAATATAATATAGTGGCATCAGATACAGTCGTACTTTAATGACTGTGTGCGGGGTGTGATGCGCAGTTGTCTGCGCTGCTTGGTTTGGGTGGTGGAGAGAGAGAGAAATCTTAGCTCACGCACAAATAAACCCAGCAAATGAAACGAGACATAAATCTTTTATGCTTAATTCAACTGACTTACTTATTTACTGAATTGTATTTTTATTGATGTCGTTTTTTTTGTTGTCGATATCAACTTACAGATCGAACAACAAGTTTTCACAATATTCTGTCATTTCGCGTTTTCATAAACTAGTTTAGAACAGTCAAAGAGTTCTCAAGAAAAATGCTCGTGTTTCTTATTTGCTCAGAGTATGAGCGTGCTCTAAGTGCTCAGAATAAAATGATCTGAGCATTTTCAAATTTGACATCTGATGTCAAATGTCTCTTTCGATGATTTTCTCCTACAATAAAAAAAATGAACCAGGATCGAGGGGCTTCCATATCAATTTCTGCGATTAGAGAATTTAGATGAAAAATTTGAATTTTTATGGGTTGTTTTTTTAAACAGTGATACGTCGATTGATTATTTGGCAGCACTCGAACACTTCTATATTTGTTGTGCTTTCCCCTGACTTGTAACATAGGTATAGTGTATAATCGATTCCTACATCACAACTTCCATCTTAAGGAACTAGTGTTATGGAGGGGATTCGAAGAATGCCTCTCAGACTCAAAAATTGCGTGAGCTCTGTAAGATCAATGCCCCTCATTCGCTGCGGGGCTCTTCCGCCTCTTCGCACAGCGTGCAGGTTCCATACCCTCTATCCCTAATTAAGGTATGTGTCCCTTCATTCTGAAATTTTCTATTAGGAACCCATCATTAATTCGTACATTACTTTTGCTCAGTCCCAGTACTAACTGAGACCTCTTTGGGTTGTTTTCCCATCTTACGAATGCAGCTGTTGCTTCAAGTCTACCCATTTCTTCCCAAATTATGCAGTATAATGGTTCAGGCCCTACTAGCGGAGTCTCTGTCCCCTTGTTTCCATGTTTGGTTCGAGGTTCCTGATGAATGTGATGCTAGAGTCTGCTTTGTCAAACTCCCAGGCAAACGTATTGAATGAACTGTCCCCTTGTTCCTGAGCTCATAAGCTGTTTCGTTGCCTTCTACACCGATGTGGCTGCCAAAATACTTTGTTGCCATCGGCAAGTTTTCAATTTGCCTTACACTCTTACCCCAGTCTTTCCGTGATATGGAATGCTTGGAATATGCTTGAGTCTAGTCTCGTTGCTGCAGAGTATCTGGTTCTTGGCCCATCTAATTCCACAACAACAACACTTTCTCTATTCTTTGATCCATCCGTATAAGTCTTTTTGCCCGGATGTCTTTGGTATTCAGTTTCAAACTTAAATTCCTTATTGGTGCTCTTCTGTATTCAAGCTTATTCTTACCATGTTATCGCATGGCATGTTTGCTAGAGGAATCTGCCTAACAAGTCCAAGGGTCCACAACTACTTCGCCTTTGTTCCCTTGGCGTCTGGGATGCCGCCAACCATGCTCAAACGTAGCTTAGTCGTGGCGAAGGTTTGCTTGCCTGGTGGCAATTATTAAGTGGAAGTAGTTCATCCCCACTGTGCGGAACTGTTATACGCTCCTGACCATCTATAAAAAATCTCTCCATCGGTTCCTTGTGGTCAATCAGTTAGCATCTACACTATCTTTCCTGTGCATAGCATTGGTACAAGGAATATTCTTTGATGCAAGCTAGGTGTCTCTCTCCTGACCACCTGTAAAAACATCTCCCCATTGGTTTCTTGAGCTCAATCAGTTAGCATCTACGCTATCTTTCGTGTGCATAGCCTTGGTACAAGGAATATTCTCTGATGCGGGCTAGGTGTCTCTCAAAGCTTGGTCGTTTTAAGGTAAGATGTATGGATCTCGATTTCGTGAGACCTTGTTTTCTCTTTGATGACATGCTTGACAGCCAACTAAATGGCTGCCGAAAAGTTTCAAGTCAACCATCCGTTAGTTTCCTCATATATGGGGCTGCAAATACCCTGTTTCTTTTTTACTTTTCTTGTCTTTTCTACCAAAGTTCAGAGAGGATTTTGCTGTGCACCCAAGACTCTTATTGACATAAGATTGTCTTAAGCTGTCTTGTCTATTCTTAAGTTTCTGGATTTTGGAAGTCTTGGCACAACACTATATTAAGCAGTTTTTGCTCGTACGCGTATTTCCGCCAGAACTCGCTGCTATAATTGACACGACATAGTAAAAAATTAAAAGGCTGCATTACTTTGTGTTCCTTGCTCCTTCTACCCTGATTCTGCTTCCAAACACGGCCTCATTTTAGCTTAGGTCCTTAGCTTTAATTTCTAGTTTTTCATTTATATTACCTGTAGTTACAGGTAAGTCGTAGCAATTAATGACATTGACTAATGTGCGTTACCGCCATAGTACCACAATCTGTGCGTGTATAAGTGCGCAATTTTAACGACAAACTAAAATGAAATTGAGCAATTAAATTGTAATTCAATTCAATTAAATGAAAACTACACCAATTCCTTTATCGGTTAAAGTGTTTGTACATGTAATAGCACATATATATATCTTGCGTGTCGTATAAGATGACCCAATGGCCGACTATACTAGCTACCATCTTAAACTTACAAGGGTCAATGACAACAATAATCTCACCCTTGCTCCGACATAGCACTCCTGATAAAGGAAAACAAATTGAATAACGCAATAAAATAGACAATTACAATTTTGTTAAATATATACGGAGAAGAACAGGATGACACACAGGCATCGAATGAGTTCACACGAATATTCATAAATTAATTCCCATTTAGGAAAAATTACGTATTATTAAGAGTTGACCAAAAGGAAGGAGCGGAGCGATCACACGAACGTTTGTTAATTAAATTCATCGAACAGGATAGCGGGGCAACGGGTCGCCTAATTCATGCATTTTTTTCCATTGTTTAGCCATCAAGTATAATGATCATCGATTAGATTCGACGATTGTGTCATAAAGGATAACCAACAAACACGACATCAGCTTACTATTAATATATAGAATAGAAGGTAAATAAGAACATAAATTGACCATAAATTGTGATAACAACAGAGTCGAGGAGAGAACACACGAATGTATAATCAACACACGCTACGTGTGAATGCAAGAAAGGGGTTAATTAAACACAAAGACAACTGGTGGTAGCCGGGTGTTAGTTTGTAAACACAAAAACATTGCTACTGTTTGACGGTAGAGTATACGCAGTGTCCGATCGATTAATGATAATATGTCGCTAGTCCTTTGGATGAACTCGTATATGGTGGATTCAATAGGGTTGGTTGGGTTACAGTGTGCACCTTTAAATCTTTCGCAATCGTGGCATATTAATACACAAATTTCAGTTTAAGATCAATTTGAGATGTACACTACAAATAGTCTTGCCAAGATGCGTATTAAAAAAAAAACAAATCATAAAAATTGGAGACTTGAAAGATGTTCTTGTCTCAGACTATGTGCCTCTCGATTTCCATCGTCTCTTGTCTTTTAAAATCTTTCAAAGGAACTATAGTTAGATGTGTTATCAAACTATAGCTGGAGAATACGACCAGTTCCATGATCCATGAATGTGATCTGAAGGTACTTAATTCAATACTCCCGAAACAGATATTCTCAGCGCTGTCCCTGACAGAATGGCCAGTTGCCAGTTTTAAGGTAGAACTATTGGACCGCAACATGAGGTCTGAGGTGTAGTTGTCTGGTCATCAAGGTATGAGATAGACAGAATTAGGGCAGTCATAATTTTCTGTTCTACTAAAATTCATTCCATCCTTCCTACTAGGAGATAAGTCCATTGCTTATAGAATTTAAGAGACTAATAAGCTATAACCCATCAAGGATATTCGTTCTTCCAAGAAGCAATGTAGTCATATAAAAATATGTGTAGATTTCCTCGTAGACCATTGGCACCTAAAATACCATCTCAGCAAGCTGCACGTATCTCAAGAGCCAGACCGATGATTCTGCTTAGAAAAGGCAGAATTACCCAGCCATATTTTCTGTAATTGTCTTTTACAAAGATTTGCTCCCGCTGATGATGGAGTTTAGCAACTCGGATACTGTAATTTTTTAACTGAAACTTTTTTATGCGCATTTAGGGTAAAATTCAAGTTCTACTTCACGTTTAGCAACGCCTCTTTTGAATCATTATTGTTAAATAATACACAGGATGATTTTAAAATGATGGAATAACCGGCTGGCTAGGAAGGAAGTTAGAAAGCTTTTCAACACTGCTAAACGCACGAAGAGCTGGGACGAATATAGATTCGCTCATACGGAGTATAACTCTGAATTGAGACGATCCAACCGAGCCACGTGGAGGAAATTCTGTAAAAGCATTGCTGATATTCAGGTAGCGGCACGAATCGACAAGGCACTCGTCACAAGGATCAGACAAACTGTTCAAGCTTGTTGAAGAAGACAGATGGTAGCTACACGTCGGACCGTGAGGACACAATTAGAACGCTATTTCAAGTTAATTTCCCCAGTTCGTCTACTTATCTTTCACATACACTCCCTAATGCTCCTAATCATAGGGCACGCATTGATAGCATAGTAAATAATTTATCTGGAAAAATATTTAGTCCAGATAAGGTTAAATGTGCTGTAGGCTCCTTCAAACTATTCAAAGCTCACGGCGGAGATGACATTTTTCCAGCACTCTTACATAGAGCAATTGAGCTTGTCCTGACAGAGTCGATTGCTTTGATTAGAGCCAGCTACAACTAGGGTTAGATTCGGCATACCTGGAGAAAGGTTAACGTTATTTTCATCCCCAAACCAGGCAATATGCCTAGTGAGCTGCCTAAATCTTACAGACCAATAAGTCCAACATCATTTGTCCTCAAAATTATGGAGATGTTTATATCAGAGCTCGGCTAGATACGTCTAGCTCTCTACGTTCAAGTCAGTACGCATATAGGAAAGGAAAAAACAACCCATAAAAATTAAAATTTTTCATCTAAATTCTCTAATCGCAGAAACTGATATGGGAGCCCCTCGATCCTGGGCCATTTTTTTTTATTGTAGAAGAAAATCATCGAAACAAACATTTGACATCAGATGTTAAAATTGAAAAAGCTCAGATCATTTTATTCTGAGCACTTAGAGCACGCTCATACTCTGAGCAAATAAGAAACACGAACATTTATCTTGAGAACTCTTTGACTGCTCTGAACTTATTTATGAAAACGCCAAATGACAGAATATTGTGAAAACTTGTTGTTCTATCTGTATGTTGATATCGACAACAAAAAAAACGACATCAATAAAAATACAATTCAGTATATAATAAAAATGTAAGTTGAAGTAAGCATAAAACATTTATGTCTCGTTTCATTTGCTGGGTTCATTTGTGCGTGCGCTAAGATTTCTCTCTCTCTCTCCACCACAACAAAACCATGCAGCGCAGCCGACTGCGCAGCACACACCGCACAAAGTCCATAAAGGGCGACGAATATCTGATGCCAGTACAGATATTTAAAAAATGTATAAGGGCCTTGCGGCCGAACCCGGGACCCGATCACTACCAAATTTTCGAAAAAGTATTGTTTATTGGGTATACACATGTGTGTAAAATTTGAAGAAAATCGGGTAAATTTTTTAAAATTTTTGTTTGGGAGCCCCCCGACCCCGCAGCCCGAGGGGCCTCAAAATTTAATAGAAAGTGTTGTCTCCGGAAATACGCATGTGTGCAAAATTTCAATAAAATCGGGCCATGGGAAGTGGGTTAAAAATTGATCGCAAGAATCCACGACAGACGACCGACCGACGACCGACCGACGACCGACCGACAACCGACCGACAACCGACCGACGACCGACCGACGACCGACCGACGACCCACGGGCAAGTGAAGTTAATATAGAGAATTTAAAAAGCACAGAGGGTGCCCTTCACTATCTAGTTAAAAAGATAGAAGGGGATTTTAACTGCAAGGAAATGGCTCTGTGTGCTTTCCTTGACATTGAGGTTGCGTTCGATAGCACTGGCTACGACTCAATAACAAGAGCAATCAGTAACGGAGGTATCGAGGGCTCGAACAACTAATGAATAAGGGCCATGCTGGAAAGTCGAGTCATTACTTCCTCCTCAGGGGGAATGTCTGTGTCGGTGACTGCAGCTAAGGTCTGCCCGCAAAGAGGCATACTTGCGCCCCTGCTATTATCAATTGTCAACTTGTCATAGACAACCTTCTAGCCGATAAGGATACATCACCATTGATTATGCTGACGATTTGGAGATCTGGATGTACACTATGATACACTATGATAGTTATACCAATGATCACCTACGGAGCAGTAGCATGGGCAGGTAGAACCAAGCTAAGCACCACAAGGAGAGAGTTGGTAAAGGTACAAAGGCTAGCTTGTGTCCTAATCACAGGAACTATTAGAACCTGTTCCACGGCGGGTATGGAGGTAACCATTGGGCTACTCCCGCTGCACATAGTGGTAGAGGGAAAATCCAATGAAACCATAGTACGTTTGACCAAGGTTGGCTGCCTCACGGGCAGCAGAGCTGGGAGCTTAATAAAATCACTAGCCAAGCTAACCCCTGTGGCAAGTATGCCATGTGACAACATGGTGCAAAAGCTTGAGTTCAAAAAGAACTATGAGGTCAAACTAAGCACAAAGACGGACTTCAGGTCCGAAACAGATTACAAGATACATCCAGGAACTATAAAATGGTATACGGATGGATCAAAGAAGGCGGATGGCACAGGGTCGGGGGTAATAGGGCCACGAACCAAGTAATCTGAAGCAATGGGCCATTATCCGAGTATCTTCCAGGCAGAGGTTCACGCCATCGAAAGATGCGCTCAATTCAATCTGGATAGGAAATACATGAGGCAGAAAATAGCTATCATGTCAGACAGCCAAGCTGCGCTTAAAGCTTTAGATGCATTCCACATCACGTCTAGACTGGTGGAAGAGTGCAAAGCAAAGTTAAACAAACTTGGTGAAGACAACAAAGTAAAGTTGTACTGGGTGCCGGGACACATCGGCATAGAAGGTAACGAACAAGCGGGCAAGCTCGCAAATAAAGGGGCAGAGACTCCGCTAGTAGTGCCGGAACCCTTTTGTGGAATTGGGTACCGTATTATGCGTGAAGAAATACGCAATATAGGTAAAGAAACCGCTTCAGAAAGGTGGGAGGGACTCCCAGGTCTACGGCAAGCAAAGGAAATTTTGGGTGGCTATAACCCAATAGGGTGGCGCAATAGATCCACAAGGGTCGCAGTGCCATTGATTTAACCCCTATACCATCATCATCAATTACAACACGACCATAACAAATGCCAGGTGCGTTACTTCACATCTTAGAATGGTGCAGGAGAGAAGGGCTTTCCATCAATCCTTGCAAAACCGTTCTAGTGTCTTTAAAGAATCGTAGATTGTTCGATATGGGACCTATCATCTTAAATGGCACATAAGAGTATTCCAGTAAGGTTAAAAACCTGAATATTCTAGACTCAATTCCTGAAAGAAACATGTTTTGCTCTAACCCGGACACCATGGCCAGGGAGTACTGTTTCGGTAGGTTATTTGAGGTAAAATTTTTGGACCGAGCAATCTGGTCTAATGAGCTCCAGAACTGGGCAATAAAGGTCTGGTCTGGTAAACAGACAGATTTAAGGTGGATTCTGGAGTTGTCGCTCGGGTATTCGGACCAAAGCGATGAATTATAAATGGGAAAGGAAACTTCGTCTGGCCCACTGTGATAATACCCCAGGTCTTAGACGGTTATTCAGGCCCTTTTCCTATAAGGAAATCCTTGATCTTGACAAGGATAGCATCAGAAAGCTTGTGAGTTTTCTCCCAGATCACTGTAGCATGCGATATCAACTTAAAAAAATTAATCTGGGCTCAAACACGGAATGTAGGTTATGCTTGGAGGAGGACGAAACATCGGAGCACATTCCCTGTGACTGTCCAGTTTTGATCTGGTTAAGGAGACATATTATCCACAAGGCATCAAAATCCGTTGCGTAGTTTTAAAGATCTAAGCATACATAGGGATATAGGGACGGAGAAAGCGACTTTGTTTTATACTATGTAGTGATAGTGATAGTGTTAGTGATAGTGATGATTTAAAAATTGCGGGACATAGCGTTTCTCTTTTGTTGTTGATGATTGTTGATTATCTTTTGTATGTATATAAAAATGAATGTCTGTTTGTTTGTAATACGACATTAAAACTCAAACTGAAACTTTCACAGAATCTTAACAAGAAATCGGTAAACCACATAGTGCGAATACGATCAAGGTGGCGCTTTGTTTAGGTTTAGCTAATAGAATACCCCTCATGTGGTAGTGATGGCAAGGCGTGCTTTCATGTGTGCGGGTGGCAGAGCTCCCGGGAAAAGCTAGTTGTTAATAAAGGTTGACTATGGAATCGTTATAGGAAGGTTATGGAATATATGTTGATTATGGATTGTTTATAACATAACAGAAATTCAGGAGATGCGATGGACGGGGAATGGTGTCTTACAAAAATCAGAATATGACATCTATTACAGCTGTCATGCAAGATATCATGTGGTCTGGGTGGGGTTTCTAGTCAGCACAAAAGAATGAAACCCACCGTTATCGGCTTTAAAGCAGTAAATGAAAGGCTATGCACCCTTCGTAATAATTTGGTCGTTGCGAGTACAAGGTTTGCGCGTAAAAATATCCACAAAGCCACCTGGGTATCTCCTGTTGGAGTCACTCGCAACCAAATAGACCACGTGTTGATAGACCGCCGCCACAACCCGAATCTGATGACGGTACGAACGTACCGAGGTGCCAACGTCGACTCGGACCACTATCTTGTTGGTATGGTGCTCCGAGCGCGGATTGCATAATCAAGAAAGACAGCATCCCAAAATCAGATTCGAGTCAACACGGCTGCCATTCGCAACGAAGAGGCCAGAAAGAACTACGGTCAAGCGATAGGACTCACCCTAAATGCAGGAAGAGTAAGTCCTGTGGCTGAGATGCCGGGCGTAGAGGAGAAATCGACACGCCTTAAGAATACTGTCATTAGTAATGCTGACTCCATCTTAGGCAGTAGTCGTAGAGATCGGAACGACTGGTTCGATGACGAATGTTAGCCAACGACTGAACGTAAAAATGTTGCGTACCGAGCAATGCAACAATCTCATAGAACGCGGACACGCGAAGATGAATATTAAGAGCTCAGAAGATATGAAAAAACAGTTCACCAGCGAAAGAAAGCAGCCTGGGAGAAGAATTTCGTACGTGAACTAGAATAGTATAGAGAGCGAGGACCGCAACAGGCGTGGAAGTTCTACCAAAGAGTTCTCGGTATGACGCAATATACACCGCGTTGCAAATACGACAAAGACAAAGAGGGTAATACGATCGCGATGGGAAGAGCACTTTCATGAGTTGCTTAATGGCCAGCTAACTGAGGAATAGGAGGATCCACCAATGACCGAAGACCACACTATGCTGCCGCCACCAAGCACAGACAAAGTTAGCAGAGCGATAAATCGGCTCAAAAATAATAAGGCCCCGGGATCTAATGGTATCCCAGTGGAGATAATGAAAGCAGAAAGCCCCGCAATACACCAAGCAATTCATGAACTAATAGTGCAAGTATGGGAGAAAGAAGCGATGCCAGAAGACTGGCGAAGAGGCATCCTGTGCCCCATACATAAGAAAGGAGATATCACAAAATGCAGCAATTATCGTGGTATAACGTTGTTGAGTACCGCGTATAAGATTTTCTCCTCTATCCTTCAAGACAGGATAGCCCCATACGCTAAAGTCATCATTGGTCCATACCAGTGTGGCTTCATCTCAGGCAAATCAACAACTGATCAGATTCACACCCTAAGGCAGGTGATGGAAAAATGTCTAGAGTTTCAAAACTCACTTTTTTTAGACTTTAAAGCCGCCTATGATAGCATAGCCAGAGTAGAACTTTAAAAAACCAGCATCCCAAATAAACTGACACGACTATGTAGGTTGACCATGACCAATGTTATAAGCCAAGTAAGCCGGATCACTATCAAGCCCATTCAACATCTATAACGGGCTCCGCCAAGGGGATGGACTGGCGTGCGTCCTCTTCAACCTGACGTAACGGCGAGAGGAACAGTCCTCTTTAAGTTCATTAAGATATTGGCTTACGCAGACGATATTGACATCGTTGGTAGAAACCAAAGAGCTGTACAGAAAGCTTTCATTCAGATAGAGCAGGCGGCACGAAATCTGGGGCTGCACATAAATGAAAGCAAAACAAAGTACATGGTGGCCACGTCTGCGAGTAGAAGATCCAACATTGGTGCCTCAATTTAAATAGTGGGGCGCGAATTTAAAGTAGTTCAATCCTTTAACTATCTCGGGTCAACTATAGCAGCCGATAACAGCATGGAACCAGAAATACGCGCACGGTTGCTTAAAGCCAACAAAGCCTACTACAGTCTGTCAAGACTCTTCAGATCCAGGAACTTAACCATAACATCCAAGATGCTGATATATAAGACAGTGGTCATACCAATACTTACATATGGATCCGAGACTTGGGTGCTTAGTAAAAAGCATTCTGACCTCTTAGCCGCGTTCGAGAGAAAAGTCTTACGGAGGAAGGACGATTCCGGAGACTCTATAATGATGAGATCTACAAGCTTTGTGTAAAAATTTAAGCTCGGTAGGCTCCGGTGGGCAGGACACCTAGCTCGCATGAGCTAAGAGGATCCTGCTCGGAAAGTCCTTTGCGGTAGGATTTATGGAACACGACATCGAGGTCGGCCAAGCCTACGCTGGAAGGATTGCATAGACCAGGACGCCCAGAGTTTAGGGATGCCAAACTGGATGATATCGGCTCGAAATCGGGACCGGTGGAGAGATTTTTTGCGGGAGGCCAGGACCGGGCACCGGTCTTACAGCCAAATATGATGATGATGATAGAATGGTGATGTAATATAGGTTTATTGTAGGATGATTTTAGGTTTTTTATCAACTGTGTATATGGTTATGACAAGATTTTAGAATGAGTTTTGAGACACAGTATGAATATATTATTATTTTAGGATAATATTATAACTTAAGATTTGAATATTGAATGTTCGTAGGATTGTTTTGTTACATATGAGTATTATGAGATGCTAACAGGATTTATTTTAAAATCATTTTAGGATGATTATACCATGGCGAGTAATAAAAATAATTTAGTATTACATGTTTCCATAATAAAAATATTCATTCAAAAAATGTGCCTATTTCATATAAATAATATGTAATAATGCTGCCAAAATTCGCTATTCCTGTCTTCTATAAGAACAATTTAACTTTCGCTTTCTTGACTATCTGCCGTATAAGCAAACAGAAACACTTAAAATTCAATAAAAGCAAAATGGGTGAAACGAGACGATCGGACGGTTTCTATATCGGACGACAAAAACTAACGTGTAGGTAAACTGGATCCAATAAACATGAATGCAACTAAAAATGAGTAAAACCTCCACGAGTTTTCATCACCACCTCAGGATATTACACCTTTTTTTTTTGGTATTCATCGAATGGAGTTTAGCACGTCTGTTCTTTATGACCTTACAACAAAACGTCGGACGTTCTTCCCTTAATTCGAAAAGGTTCTTTGCATGTCTAATTTATTTCCATCCTAATTTACATATGACACGAAGATTCTCGATTACAACCAAATTATCTGGCATCTAAATCGTAGCCCCTTCTCCAGGGAAGGACAATCAGTCGGATCACATTTATCATTTAGCACGAAAGAGGTGACATGCATCCCTTCAATTAATTTGTTTACCCGTTCATACTTCAAAAAAATTAATAACACAACCATATGGAGTTCAACGATGAGCCTTGCAGGGATGTATTTTTTATAAAAGAAGAGTCTAATGAGAAGAGAATTACCTAAGGTACGAATACATTCAAATTTCATGATAGGAGTTAATAAATCCAAGAAAAACAGACAGACACTTTCAATCTATTTTCTATGTATTTTTGTAAACTTTTAAAAGAAGAATTTCCTTCCCTGAATCTGATGTTCCCGGTATGGTGTGGCTTGAAAATTTAATGGAAGCGCCAAATAGTCTAGAAACTATATTTAAAAAAAGTTAATTTCTTCATTGAATTGGAATCGAAAAAGAGTTTACCTCTTTGGAACTTTTTACCTCTGTAGGCACCACACATTGGCATAATACGTTTCTGAATTTGGGCACATGCAATAACCCCAGAACACATCCTTTTCGAAACTAAATCTTCAATCCTTCAAATGTTGTTTTTGCAGCATTGACAAACGTACATAATAATAATCTCATGTCATCTGAAATGGCAATCCCTGAAGGCAAAATAATCTGCAGATATAAAACCCACATCATATTGTATTGCGAACATCATGAAAGTTGTGCATTTCGGTCCGTAATGGAGGAGAGTAGAATGAGCTTCCCGTTTGACCACAAATCCAAGAAGCCACTTTCACTTTATTCTTGTGAGACGACACATAATTCTGCAATCTGCTGACTTTGTAAGATTATTTTCGTGAATATCTTCTTAAACATACACATCACATGGCTGATATCTGTTTCTTGTCAGACTGAAGAGCTTCTGTCCTGCGAAGATTCCCCGAGAGAGCTTGAGAGTGAGAATTGGTCTTATTGCAATGCGGTCGAAGCATTTCAGAAGGACTCTACACACGAGAAATACTCCACCTTGACTCACATGAAGAATGCGATAAGAGCTGCTGTTGTTCTTCGTCGTCGCTCTTGTCATTGAGTCCATATGCTATAGCGAGCCTCTGTGGAAATCCGATATCAGAAGGACCACAACGACTAATTGCTTAATTAGCATATGGTTCTGACATGACAACGCGTCTGGCGACCGTGCCAAGAAGACGGACGACGATACGAAATTTATTTGAAAGTTCTTCAAGGGTTAATGTAAATGCGTATGTGTTTGTGTTTGTTTTCTTGGTTGTTTTCTGCTGTGGTGGGTGAGTGAATCCTTTTTCATATTGTTCTGTATCTTATAGTATACTGGTACACCGAATAGCGCATTTGTCAATCAAAATTTTCAATGAATTAATTTTAAATAATGAAGTTAAGGTGGGCGCGGACAGGCAGAATAAACTGTTTTCGATAGAATGACATCATTATATTGATAGGTTGAAGGTTTCCCTTGTTATCAATGGGTATAACGATGTTCTTGGTAGGTATTATCAATATGCAAACAAAGGTAACACGTGGTCGAAAGCTATCGTTACGTTTTAATTAGAAAAAGGATGAAATTACCAATTAATTAGGAGGTTTTTTTTTTGCATTGAAGATGACATTGACATTGTAAGAGAAAAAATCAATTTGGTTTAATAAATAAAATAGTTGTGCAATCATTTGATTCAATGTTCAATACATAGCTTCGAAAAGGTTGGATGTGTTGCGCTCAAGGGTAATTTACACAATCAATCCCATGATACAGGATAGAAAATTTCGTCATTCATTCCGTCAAATGTATTTGCATTATGGAAATAGCACTCTTTGTAAATGAGTCGAACGACAAACAAAATCGGGGAAAGATTAATAGGAAATATTTCAAATTTTGGATTATCCGAAAAAACTCTTTAAATTCGCGTGCCTGTGGCTGGCTGGCTGGTCAGATTTTCTGATAAATTTTTAACACACTTTCCAACGCCCGAATTTATTGAAATTTTGCACACATATATATTTCTGGTGGAAAAACTTTCTCTTAAAATTTTGGGCCGCTCGGGCCTCAGCGCCGAGGGGTGCCCATATAAAAATTAAAAAAAATAGCCCGATTTTCTTAAAATGTTATACAATTTTATACAAATATAAATTTTGTATCTCCGATGGACAACACTTTTTGTAAAAATTTTGGAGACCCCGGCCTCCGGGGTCGTGGGGCTCCAAATGCGATTTTGAGTCACATCATTGTGTTACATTTTTAAATTTTGGGAACTAAGTAATTTCTCTACCGATTTGTATGAAATTCGGTATGGTCTTTTGAGGCTCCTCTGGGGGGTCTTTTTGGGGTCTTTTTAAGGTCTTTTGAGGTCCTTTGAGGGTGTTTTGGTGAATCTTTTGCACGTCTTTTGAAAGTCATTTGGGGTCTTTTGAGGGGATTTTTGTGGTATTTCGGGGTGTCTTTTGGGGGTCTTTAAAGATTTTTGGGGATTTTGAGGGACTTTCGGAGGTCTTTGTGTGATTCTTTTCAGGGTCTTAGGGTCCTTTTGATGGTTTTTTGGGGTCTTTTAAAGATCTTTTTGCCCACAAAATCAAAGAAGAAGCTGTCAAATGACATTTGCCCACGTAACCCAAACAATTGGAATCTATTGGAATAGAAATAAAATAACGACTTTTGCTGGACAGATCGCAAATCAACACAAATTTCATTTTATTTTAATTTAGGCTGGAATGCGTTTTTCCAGAATTTTCATTTCACCGAAAACATTCAATTGAGTTATTTCCTCAAATCCAATTCCAATTTATCGTTTTCCAAATTTTCCCTTCTTGTATTTTGCTAAAAATATCTCCGGGAGCATAACGAACAAAACAATTTTTGCTGTTTATCCGAATTTTTTGAGTTTCCCCTATGTAATTGTCATTGTTTTCCAGGACTATAACGAACAAAACAAAAAAAGAATTACGCAAATCCATCGTTCGAATCGTGAGTTAGGGTCGCGAGTTCATACATAAATCCTATGGAAAACAGCACTTTCAGTTTTTTTCGAATTTTACAATTTTCCGGGCTTTTCTATTTTTTTCCGCATAAACCTTATAAACTATGGCGAATTTATAAAGTAAAAGTTAGCCACGCGGTTTGTGGGTTTGTGGGTTTATGGGTTTGTGGGTTTGTGGGTTTGTCCGGTTGTATACTACTTGTATACTTGTATACGACTTCTACCATTCAGAATTTGATGGGACTTGTTTTAAAACAATTGGTAAGTGCTTGGCTTGCGATGACGTGACGCGCGTCGCGTGTCGCGTGTGGCGCGTGTATTTTTTTTTTTTAAATTACTTGTTTTAAAACTTGGCTTGCGATGACTTGACGCATGTCATGTGTTGCGCGTCGCGTGTGGCGCGTGTATTTTTTTTTTTAAATACTTTTTTTAAAACTCGGCTTGCGATGACGTGACACATGTCGCGCTTCGCATGTGGCGCGTGTAATTTTTTTTTTTTAAATTGTTTTAAAACTTGTCTTGCAATGACTTGACGCGTGTCACGTGTCGCGTGTGGCGCTTAATTTTTTTTTAAATACTTGTTTTAAAACTTGGCTTGCTATGACGTGACGCGTGTCACGTGTCGCGTGTAATTTTTTTTTAAATACTTGTTTTAAAACTTGGCTTGCGATTATGTGACGCGTGTCGCGTGTGGCGCGCGCAAGTTAGGAGAAAAAATTTTTTTTTAGGTAAAATTCTTTTAAGATAATTCAGTCTTTAGGCTGAATTACAATTATCCATATGGCGAGCTGAGAAGCTCGCTTTACTATCTTATATTAGATGTGTCTTCTGTGGACAACACTTTTTGTACAAATTTTGGAAGTCGTGGGACCCCAAAAACTTTTTTAAAAAAATGAAACCGCTTTTATTTAAATTTTATACACATCTGTATTTCCGATTGACAACACTTTTTGTAAAAATTTTGGATTTTTTTTTAAAAAGTTAACCCGATTTTCTTCATATTTTATATACGTGTGTTCTCCATGGACAACAGTTTTTTTAAAAACTTTGGAGACGCCGGGCCCTGGGGTCGTGAGGCCTCATACAAATTTAAAATAAAATTAACCCGATTTCGGTAAAATTTTATATTCATGTGCATCTCCGATGGACAAAACTTTTTGGATATTTTTTGAGCGAATGGGTCCTGAGGCCCGAGGTGTGCCCGTATAAATTTTTTAAAAATTAGCCCGATTTTCTTCAAAACTTAAACATATGTTTATACCGATGGACAAATTTTTTGTAAAATTTTTGGACCGAATGGGACCTGAGGCCCGGGTGCGGGGCCATACAATTTGTTTTAAAAACTTTTTGTAAAAATTTTTGAGTTTTCGATTTGAAATTTTTTTACACATGTGTATCTCCGGTGAGAACGGTTTTTGAAAAAATTTTGAAGTGAAGTGGGCTCTAATATTAATTTTTTCCGAAATTAACCCGGTTCAAACTTTACACACATATGTATCTCCTATTAGAGAATTTACATGAAAAATTTTAATTTTATTTTAAATTCGTATGAGGACCCGGCAATACAATAAGTGTTTTCCATCGGAGATACAGACGTGTATAAAATTTGAGGAAAGTCGGGTTAATTTTTTAAAAAATTTGTATGGTGCCACACGATCCTGGGGCACGGGGTCTCCAAAATATTTACAAAAATTGTTGTCCATCGGAAGTACAGCCGTGTGTAAAATTTAAAGAAAGTCGGGTTAATTTTTTTGAAAATAATTGTATGGGGTCCACGACCCCGGGGCCCGGAGTCTTCAAATTTTTTACAAAAAGTTTTGTGTATCGGAGATACACGTTTATATAAAATTTAAAGAAAATTGGTTTAATTTTTTTCGGAAGGCCCACGACTTCCAAAATTTGTACAAAAAGTGTTGTCCATCAGAGATACATACTTGTATAAAATTTTAAGAAAATCGGGTAAATTTTGTAAAATATTTGTATGGGAGCCCCCAACTCCGAGGTTCGAGGGTCCCCAAATTGTAATAGCGATTTTTTTCACCGGAAATATACATGTGTGCAAAATTTCAATAAAATCGGGCGTTGGGAAGTGGGTTAAAAGTTGATCAGAAAATCTGACCAGCCAGCCAAGGGCACGCGAAGTTAATATAGAGAATTTAAAAATCAAATGCTGTTCGTTGGTAACCGCATCTCTTGAAAACGGCTGCACCGACAACGCAGCTTATAAAATGTATGTGTGGGTGTGTATTCGATTTCAATGCATACACTAAAAGTGGAATGACTTTTGAACCATCAACAATTCAAAAAAACTTTACTTGGCTGTTTTGGTTGGAAATGACCTCCGCTATCACCCTGCTTCGTTTGTGCCACGAATTCTGGGACACCCTGTATATAGATTATAGTACGTACAAAGCAACGCAGCACATAGCATATCAGTCATTATGATACCGCTATAGGCGTAATGTTCGTACAAAACATAACACAGAAAGCAGCGCAGCACACAGCAAACAGTCATTATGATGCGCGTATGTTTTTTCGTCGACTTTATTTGTTTAGTTGCAAAATTGGTCGCCTCAAAACCCTTAATCGGGATAATATATAACCTATGTTCACACTGAAAGTCCATTCAAAATACTGGTGAAAGAATTTTTGAAATCGTTCCAGCTGTTCCGAAGATTACCTCCTACACACAAACTAACCTTACCTCTTTATAATATTAAGTATAGATAAGGCTTTACGACTTGGACCGATAATATAAAATTGCAAATTCACCCGATTTATAAGGATATCCTTATCGGATAGTCATTGCCGCAGGTCACTAAATCGTGCAAGGAACTATGCAATCAACTTCTAATGTTTTCAGCAAACGAACACAAAAACTATATCAGTGCCATGCAGGATTCAATGCTTTGGACACGTGTTGATCCTAGGGTACAATCCTACCACATAAAAGCTCTGCTATGTGCAAAATCGAATACCTCTTTGCTGAAGGATATTTACATTTGGTCTTCGCGAATATCCGCCAAACGGATATTGCGAACGAATGAATGAATGAATGAATGAAGGGAAAAAAAAACACTTTTTTAAAATTTGATTTAGTGCTTAGCACAGGACATGCTCTAGAGCATCCGCTGTACCCTCAACACCGAAAAATGTAACATTCCTTCGACGACGTCTGGTTAAGCAGATTTTTATGTAAATTAATTTATTGCATTGGATACATGATGTTATGCAGCATACGAGTACGAGTAAAGCACTCGAGTAGTCATACTAGTATTTATAGGCTGCGCAACATTACACGGTGCCATCGTCTTTGAAGGGTGACCAGGGAGTCTCGCGAAGTTCAATCTATGAAGTTATGAGCCATGTGTGTTCGGTACTTGAATGTTTTCCTTTATTTCATTATATTAAGCTCGAGTACAACTTTTTTTCCCTATTTATTCCCATTTTTCATTCACACGTTTTCATTCTGAGCTTGGTACGCTGCATATTATCCTTTACAGTTCGCCGAAGACAGAAACACTTTCTGTGCTCTGTTCCGTGATAAATTTTGTTAAAGATTAATGATTTTGTAAATATTTTCTTAACTTTGGTTGCTTTGCCGTTAAGAATAGAATAAGCAATTGGCTCATGTTGCCACTCTTATTGTAAACTTACTACAAGTCTGTTCAATTGTTAGAGTCGATAACAGCATAGACAAATAAAATACAAGAAAGCCTACACTAAGCTGTTAAGACATTTAAAATTGAGGAATCTAATCATACAAGTCAAGATATTGAAGTACAAACAAAAAAATACAAATCGAACCCGAAATATTGGTGCTTAATAAAGCACTATGATGAAGTCCGTTGAATAGCACTTATGAGACATAACAAAAAGGTCTTTGTAGGAAGGGCAGATAGATATGTCATTTAGAGTTAAAGAAAGCTAAGCTGGCTGATATCGGCTTAAAATTTGGAATGATAGTTGAAGTCAGATAATCAGAAGAATAAAACTCTTTTCGGATATCGATCGATCAGTCGAACGTTTATGTCGACGATTGTTCAGCGTTCTTACATCATTTGGTTTAAAGTTTTTTACAATGAAAGTTATTTGTGACATAACAAAACCACCCGTAAAAATTGAAATTTTCCAAGTTCTCTAATCGCAGATACACACTAAAATTTTATTTATCCGAAAAATATCCACATAAAACCCCAAAAAGACCCCCAAAAGACTCCCAAAAGACCTTCAAAGGACACTCCAAGATCTACTCCCCTACAAACCGCCTTAACGCCAAACTCAAGACCCTTTCCGAACCCACTCAAGAATCCTCCCAAAACCCCTCAAACCACCTTCAAGGCCCCACTGAAGACCTTCTGCAAAACCCCTTTTATACCACTCTCAAGACCGATATCAAGACCCAACTGAAGACCCTCTCAAAGCCCCATCGAGGCCCCCTTAAGACACATTCAAGACAACCTTAAGATACCCTGAAGATCACCTCAAGACCCCCTCAAGACTCCACTCAAGGCCTTCTTATAACCCCTGAACACCCCCTCAACATCTACGTCGTAACAAAGAATTTGTCTTTACCTCATGCAGTTCCGGCTAAGGCTCTTAGAACCCTATTACGAGTGCTCATGTTACTGGAATTATTTTTTGCGTGCCGACAAAAAGTAAAGAGGTTGTGAAATATGACTTCTAATATTTTGGGGTTATTAACTGTAGGGATAGTTTCGTAATTAACGCGAATGTCAAGTGATAGTCTGTATTCTTTGGTCCAGGAGGTGAACAGCATTGCAGATGATTTTCGGGAGTCGAGGTGGAGTTTCCTCTTTTTTCAAGAATTCAGATAGCTCTGTCAGTTATCCTATTTGTAACCATGTTAACATCTCCACCGGAGGCAGCAACAGAACAATCATCGACGTAAGTCATCAATTCAATGATGGTTGGAAGAGTGGGGAGCATCGAGACATATAAATTAAATAGGATGGGAGAGAGAACCCTTCCTTGTGCGACGCCCATCTTAAGTTTCCGATGCTTTTAGTAGGCATTTCTGAATTCTACATATTATTTCCACATTTAAATAAGCTGACAGGATCCTTTTAATGGAATCGGGGAAAGTGGAACTTGATAAGAGGATGGAGTGGTCAACCGTGTCGAAAGCCTTGGAAAAATCGAGGGCCACGAGAGCAGTGCGCCGGTGCAGATGACGGTGGTTTAGACTGTCTGCAATATGAGGCGTCAACTCCGTTAAGGCAGCTGTAGTGCTGCCATCTTGGTGGGTGGCAAGATTCAGACGTGGATGAAGCCTAGAGAGGAGAAGGGTCTCAAAGATTTTGGCTATTGGAGAAAGCATCGTGGATGAAGCCTAGAGAGGAGGAGGGTCTCAAAGATTTTGGCTATTAGAGAAATTGCATCGAAATTGGTCTACAAGTGGAACAGCTTGGCTGTCAACTATCGCTGCTTACTGCAAAGTTTCATGCTCCTATCCTAGTTAAAATAGCCCAGTTAGCAATTTGTAATATAGCAAATATTTCTGTTTAAAGAAATGTTGGCCATTTTCCAAGTTCGAATAACTTCATAGAATCGCCAGTAAACAATATTGGTTGGAATATCCAATGGATTTCTGGTGAATTCTTCCAACGTTTTCTGCTAGGTATTGAATTGTATATATTCTATTGAACATTAAAAAATAGTACAATTTTATCGACAGATATCAGAACCATCACGCTGCATGCCTGACCTTATTATTTTCAAATCGATATATAGCTCTAAACGCTTCCATTTAAATAACTAGATCCATAGGTTCAGCCGTGACAGAGAGCATATGTTGAGTTAAGGCACACACGCGCCTTTTATTCCCAAGCAGACGTTCATTTGAAGTTCGATTAGGCCCCCTCTTAGTCATTGTTCTTGTTGGTACAAGCCAGCCAAGGCACAGCACGTGGCTTACCGAGAATACCTGAAGAGAAGAGGAAGCAGCCAGCAGGTGCGATAGCAGAACCGTTTACAGAATCACCAAAGAACTGACAGGTGGTCACCGCTCTAGCCAACATTCGGTGAAAGGCCTAGATGGTGCGGTACTCGTTTCAGATGAATATCCGCTCAAGTGATGAAAGGTCCTTAACCGTGTATTCGCCAACGATATGCACTTAAATCAAACGGAGCTGCCGAAAGTAGCAATTTCCCGAATTCGCACCTCAACTCCCAATAAAGATGAGATCGCTACCGCGATCAACGCACTAAAGAAAAAAAGTCGGTAGGACAGATGGTATACCCGCAAAGCTTCTGCGTGCCGCTCCAACGACATCAGCAGAGCTTTTATATTCTCTTGTAGAGATTTGGGAGGCAAAAAATTTCCCTGACGAGTGGAAGAAGGGAATGATTGTCAAGCTCCCTAAAAAAGGTAGTCTTATGGAGTGCGAAAACTAGAGAGGCATTAGCGTTCTTCCTGCAGTTATAAGGTAATAGCCAAAGTAGTACTTGAGCGAATTAAGGAACATCTGGAAGATACACTCGATGCCGAACAAGCAGGTTTCCGCACTGGATCTTCCTGTGTAGACCACATAAATACCCTGCGAATCATTATTGAACAGTGCGTTGAATTCCGGTCACCTGCTGTTCATCGATTTTGAGAAGGCGTTTGACAGTGTCAACAGAAAGCTTATCTGGCTCGCCTTGCGCATTAAACGAATACCCGATAAACTAATAGCTATTATTAAAGCAACCTATGATGGCTCTAAATGTCATGTGCTGCATAGAAGAAAGCTGTCAGAGGAATACGATATCCTAAGTGGGGTACGACAAGGTTGCATTCTATCGCCGATAGTTTTTTTTTTGGTGATTAGCGATGTGCTTCGCGCAGCTTTATCTACTGCACTACGCTGAAGACGTTTGATTACTCTTGCACAGGATTATAGAGCTGCACCAAATGACAACAAATGTGGAAATGGAGGCAAATGTTGCGGGTTTGAAGATTCATGCTGCCAAAACCAAAATCATCAACCTCGGCACTAACTCAGTAACTCAAGTTAACATTGCTGGACAGTCGGTAGAGAGAGTAGAGAGTTTCCAATATCTTGGGAGTATTGTCACGACCGAAGGTGGCACCGAACAGGACATTGTCAACCGAATTGGCAAAGCAAAATCAGTGTTTGGAATGATGTTCATGATATGGCGAAGTAATGCGATCAGCTTAAACACCAAAATGCGACTGTTCCGTTCACATGTTGAATCTGTGTTGTTGTATGGAAGGTAACCACTACTATCACAAAAAGATTACAAACGTTCGGAACATCTTAAGGGTTTTCTGGCCTAACCGTATCTCTAACGAACATCTTTACTAAAGAACGGGTCAGGAACCAATAGGCACAACCATCCAACGACGGAAGTGGCAGTGGATTAGTCATACACTCCGAAAAAGCGACAGTTCCATAGCACACTTAGGATGGTAGAAGAACGAGTCGGCCGAGGAATACATGGGGCAAAAAAGTCGAGGAGAAGTCACGGCAATTGGGGAAGAGTTGGAGAGAGCTGAAGCCATTGCCAGGAAACTTACGCGATGGCGCGTAGGCCTAGTAGAGGTCATAGGATCCACAAGGGAATATAGGACATAAGTAGGTAAAAAACTGCTGCATGGGAAAGTATAGGTCTGATTATCGTTACAACCAGTTCCCATGATTTACTCAAATGCACAGTGAATATATGTAAACTGAAATCAAATATTGCAAAATATTAAAGATATTTTAAAGTTACTAATATTGCTTCTGTGATAATTTTATTATCCTTTTTAAAATGAGCCTTTGTAGTATTACGTAATGCAGCTTTAGCTAAATTTCCTTTTTTTCGCGCTCATACATAAAAGACCCGTAGAGCCCTAATTTCGTAAGTACGCTCAAGTTATTCTGATACATTTTACTCATGCCGATATATGTCAGGTTTCCGTATATAGATTCAACTAACAGAGTTATCATTTTTCTTAGGCTTAAAAGTTCTCCCTTAGCAGTATTACAAAAATGGAAGAAATCCTTTAAATCCGAAATCCTATTCAAAATCTGTCGCAGGAATTTCTTGTTCATGCGAAATATATAAGTTTCGCAAAAGTATCAAATCCTTTTTATCAGTTGCACATTGCATAGAGCGGCAACATCAATTCATGTGGCAGCCTCAAAAGAGCTCTTGAATGTACTGTGCTGTCTTGGAAGATGGAAACATATGCAGTCCTGCGAAAGTGCGGCTCTTCCTTGGTTGCGATACCCCAACGACAAGACACAGAGAAAGGAAAAAGTTTTGCCACAAATTTGGAAACGCAAATTGAAATTGAATCGACAGAGGGTGGGAATCTGGGACAGAAGGATTTGCGGAATTTCTTGCAAATTCGTGACGAAGCGAAACGGATATTATTTTGCACTTACTCCGTGGTATGGTAGGGGTGAAGCAACACCCTTCGACCGCTGGCTTGGCTGGCGCGCTGCGGTTAATCTCCATTACTCGTACGGTAATATGTGTCTCAAGGATGTTTTCGTAGGCTGATGCGGTGATGATGATGTTGTTATAGCTTCATGATGCGCGACGACTTTCTTTTTTGCAGTGTAAATATTTATTTATGCATGGCAGTCGTCGCCGTGTAGGACGAAGGTTGGAGGGAGGCGGACGAGAGTTCGGGCGGTTGTGCAATTTAAAAATAAGTTTGATTCCCGGAAACAACTTTTGCGAATTGTTTTCTGTCTGTTAAGTGGGTTTTGCGTACGTTGTGTGATATTGCGAGGGTGGGAGCCGCCTGTTTAGTGTCGTGTGTGTGTTGTTAACGAGAATTTTGCAGGTTGCCTGTAACGTGCGTGCGATTTTCCTAATTGTGTGAATAAAATAAATGCCTGAGCCTGTGCTTTTCTTCGGCTTTTTCCTAATCGATCAGCCTTATATGCCTTTGGGGGTAATAAACTCGTGCTCTGCGGAAAATCATGTATGAGCGCCGTTTAAGTAGTTGATAAGCGATGTCGTGCGGATTTCGCCGCACATTTAATAGAATTACGAAAAAAAAGGGAATGTGGCTGAGTTGAAGTTGAAGTGTGAGGGATTTCCTTGTTGAGAACTTTTAAGACTTCATGTAAAATATGCGGTGTGTAGCTATATATCATCTCTATAGCTAATTTGTGATGGAAAATAAAGTGCAGACTTTTTAGGTTATTCAGAAGTTAATGCTCGAGGGGACTGAAAAATGTACATTCATTTTTTTTGCATGTGTTCCTCCACAAAACTGTTTGGTGGAAAAGTGCAGGAAATTAAGCAGTTGGCGTTAATTTATTTTCCTGCAACGGACGGAAAGGAAGTTTTTCGTAATTTAACTCAACAAATAAATCTGAAAATATTTTCAGTATGCATGCATACAGAATGACTTCTGAATGGATTTGCTGAAGGGAAAAGTTAAGAAAAGATGAAAAGTATGCGTAATAATTAAAGAATGCAACAATAACACTTTTTTCAGTGTTTTTTAACGCACACCCTAATAATGCTATGCACAGCTTGGTCGTTAAGGAAGAGAACATGTCTATATACATATGCGTATTGAATAGCCTTCTTGTAATTATGTGAAAAATGTTATAATAAATTCTGGTTCTAAACGGAGATGGTTTCTCAATAAATAAATTATTTATATTACGTTACCGAAGCACTTTTTTTTATAGACTTCTACCTATACTCGCTTGCTTGCTGCTAAATAATGGGTTTTCAATTAGGAGCGCCCAATTTCTTTTTTAAATAAGCCAGCTTGTAATTGAGATATAAAAAAAACAACCCATAAAAATTAAAATTTTTCATCTAAATTCTCTAATCGCAGAAATTGATATGGGAGCCCCTCGATCCTGGGCCATTTTTTTTTTATTGTAGAAGAAAATCATCGAAACAAACATTTGACATCAGATGTTAAAATTGAAAAAGCTCAGATCATTTTATTCTGAGCACTTAGAGCACGCTCATACTCTGAGCAAATAAGAAACACGAACATTTATCTTGAGAACTCTTTGACTGCTCTGAACTAATTTATGAAAACGCCAAATGACAGAATATTGTGAAAACTTGTTGTTCTATCTGTATGTTGATATCGACAACAAAAAAAACGACATCAATAAAAATACAATTCAGTATATAATAAAAATGTAAGTTGAAGTAAGCATAAAACATTTATGTCTCGTTTCATTTGCTGGGTTCATTTGTGCGTGCGCTAAGATTTCTCTCTCTCTCTCTCCACCACCAACAAAACCATGCAGCGCAGCCGACTGCGCAGCACACACCGCACAAAGTCCATAAAGGGCGACGAATATCTGATGCCAGTACAGATATTTAAAAAATGTATAAGGGCCTTGCGGCCGAACCCGGGACCCGATCACTACCAAATTTTCGAAAAAGTATTGTTTATTGGGTATACACATGTGTGTAAAATTTGAAGAAAATCGGGTACATTTTTTAAAATTTTTGTTTGGGAGCCCCCCGACCCCGCAGCCCGAGGGGCCTCAAAATTTAATAGAAAGTGTTGTCTCCGAAAATACGCATGTGTGCAAAATTTCAATAAAATCGGGCCATGGGAAGTGGGTTAAAAATTGATCGCAAGAATCCACGACAGACGACCGACCGACGACCGACCGACGACCGACCGACAACCGACCGACGACCGACCGACGACCGACCGACGACCCACGGGCAAGTGAAGTTAATATAGAGAATTTAAAAATGGATATTTACGCGGTTTAAATCCAGCCTGTAGCGTTCAGATACGATATCTACTCGATGATCCTGAAATCTGAGAGTATTTTCAGGTCATCAAAAAATGGTATACTCAAAGTGCGGAGTCTTGACCGGACAACTCGGTGGTTTTCCTTTTGCTGTAGGATGGCCACAACAATCTTGATACGGCGCAGTTTGAAAGACTGCTCCAACACTTATTAATGGAAAAATAGATAATTTGTTTCTTGAGCTTTCCATAGAGCCGGTGTCTATAGCGTCGCCCTTCTTAGCCAATTCGTCCGCCCTCTCATGTCCCTCTATATTATTGTGCCTTGGCATTTATACTATGGAGATATCCAGGAATTGGCTGAACGAAGATAATTATTAATCTTGGCCCTGTTTTACGATTTTCGAATTTATGGTGGTCGCATGAATCGCCCTTATGACAGATTGGCTATCAACAAAAATACCAATCATTCCAATTTGGGCGTTACTGAGCCTTAGTCCCCTGCAGGCCTCCCTAGTTACCATGATCTCTGCATACAAGAAACTAGCTGAACTTAGATCATCCGAAAAGATACTTGCGTAATAGGTGTTAAGGGCCTCGGTCGGACATGACTGTATGACTGATGCCGACTGCTGCTGATTGCTGCAATCTGCTGAGTTTGGTGGCATTATACTTCTTCTTTATCACTGGCCACCAGACTAGCGATCCATAGGTAAAGAATTTGCCGAACAACAAGTGTGCACAGCCAGAGAGCCATCCTTGGTTGAAGACCCCATTTCCTGCCGATGGTTTTACTGCTGCACGCTTTCTTAGCCCTGTTATCTATGTTAGCCTTCCAGCTAAGCTTCTTATCCAAGATTACTCAAAGAGTTAATATTGTGACTTTGCCCATTGAGTTTTTAAAGGACAAATTCCGATATTTTGGAATATTTGGGAATGATGCAAGTATCATCATGCCATCTGCGTACGCAACTACCTTCGTCCTATTCTTTTCTAGTGTTAGTAGCTTTTTGTTAATAACGCTCAGACACGGTAAGAGAGAGACGACCCCTCATTGGGGAGTGCCTGTGTCGACTCGTTTGGTAAGGTTACAACTGCCAAGGTTGGCATGTATAATCCTGCTACCAAGCATGGATGTGATCTATTGCGTATGGAAGGATTCCACTCCTCTCTAGGTCAGAGCTTTTTTGGTCTCAATGCGAACACCTCAATTAAAATTCTAACCAGTTCCGGAAAGCTACAAACTACTACTAATTCATTCCTATGAATCGCACGATGTGCAAATTTATTGTTTGAATTTTTATGCAAAAGCCCATTTAAATATCTCGTTATTACAGCCGCTACGCCACTGCAAACCCCAACGCAATTTTCCCAAGGCATCTGATGATCGCGACCCCAATAAAATTTCTTGCGACCTCATTTGGGGATAAAACGATCACCGAACTTCGATCTCAATAACTCGATTGTTTTGCTAGCTACATATAAGGTGATCTTTTTGATACCACATCAGAGCCAGAAATCCCATCGCAAAGGCTCTAACGAGCTAGTTGTTCTGCCAACCGGGACTTACTGATCTTAATTCTTTTCACGATGTCGCCATCGCGGTAACGCTCGAAGATCTCATCATTATAGTCTTAGGCATCGTTCTCTCCCATATATATTGTCAACAATTCTTCGTAAGAGTTTCCTCTCAAGTGTGGCTAAAAAGTCATAGTACTTTTAAGCACCCAAGTCTCGGATCCGTATTGAAGTACTATACACACCATTGTCTTATACAGCAGCTCGGATTTGCGGTTGCAGTCGTCATTGGTGATGCTTTCTCCTGACATGAGCTTTAAGGACAGTGCATGCTCGTCCATAGAGCATTCCTTTCATACCAATGGCTCTTACGAACTTAATGATCTCTTCGATCGTTTCTCCGCATTCGTTGAAAAGTTGCCACTGGATCTCCTCCGCTTCTCTACGAAACCTGCAGCTTAATTTCTTTAGGTGTCCTATTAGTCTACAATGCCCTGTACGGAACTCCGTAATGAATCTTGCATTACTTCTGTTTAGTACCAATGTCGAGCGAGAAACTTTTGGGTTATAGCTAACCAACATTTCCTTTGCTTGTTGTAGACCTTGGAGATTTTTTTCTTGCCATACTAATTCTGTGTAACTCTTCCCGCATTGTGCGGTAGCCTAAGCCGCCAAATGGTTCTCTTTATCAGCGAGCCTATCCGCCGTTCGTTGCCTTCTATAACAGTGTATCCCGGTAGCCAGTACAAACATACATGACTGAATTTGCCAAGTCTGTTTAGCTTCATCCTGCACTCTTTTGCCTGTCTTGACGTGCTGCGGAAAGCATCCAGGACCCTTAGCACAGCTTAACTCTCTCACATGATAGCTTTTTTTTCCTGCCCTATGTAGTTCCTTTTCAGATTAAAGTGAGCAGATCTTTCGATGGTATGTAGTATCTGCCTAAAATATACTCGCGTAGTGTCCTATTCATTTAGAGAACTTGATTTGTGGCCCATGATTTGTGACTCCAGCACCCATGCCTTCTGCTTTTATGATCCATCTGTATACCAATTTATGACCCGCGGATGTATCTGATAATCAGTGTCAGATCTGATCGGCTTGGCAAGCGATTCCACTATTCACCTTGCCCTGCTGTCCGTGAATCAGCCTATTTTGCTCAAACGTAACTTAGTTTCGTTGAATTTGTTCTCCACCACTACCACTATGTATAGTGGGATTGCCTCTCATACGCTGGAGAGGTTCTCATGCCCCCGGTAAGTAAAATCCGCCTATGTCCTTTTTTCACTGCCCTTCTCGTGGTTCTTAGCTTGGTCGTTTTCGTGAATTCCCCTGATCCGTAGGTAATAATTGGAATAACTGTAATAGTGTACATCCAGTGCAGTGGTGAGTGTAGGGTTTCTGCTCCACCCAAACCGCTGCTTTGCTGGATCAGATTGATAAATCGACTGCACCAGTTTCCCCCTCGACAAGTTGCCACCACCGCTGCCCCTAGTTACCCTAGGGATTAAGCTCCTCCGAACTAGTCAGAGTCGCCGGCAACATCTGCTCCCACTTGGTCCGCTGCATTGGACGCTGTCATGCCCTACCCCTTTCTTAATATTTTTTCCATAAAAAATCCAACGAGTAGTGAGGAACATACTCCATCTACTGGAGCGTCTGCTTACACGTGGAGGGCGGCAGGTATCTACGGTCTCCGTTTGAGATAGTACGGATACCACTGGCTACCAACCAGTCCACTGTGCGCGAATCGCTTAACACCACTAGATTTGTGGGGGGACGGGGGCGGAAGTTATTAGTTTATTGCTTATAAATTTTGCCAGTTCGCATGTTCGAGAGCATGCAACAATCCACGAAGGATCTACATGCCGTTTTGGATGCCGCATTAGGAAAATTCGTCTACTAAACTAGGATTTCTTGTTCTTACAAACTTTCCTTATATCTTTTGCTTTCCCAAAATGCCTTAAATTAAAAATGTTATCCTCTTTAAAAGTGGAAATCAATAAATTTGTCCAAAATGTAAAAGCAAAATGTATTCATGTGCCTGCCTGCCTTAGTCTCACTGGAGCCCTTGTTCAAACAAAGAAACGTGACTTAATTTTATCCTGGAGCTAAAGACTGTGTCCCTTCCGCCCAGAGTATCGCATTCAGCAATTCATATTCATATCCACGTAAATAATTAGAAAAATCAATCCCCTCGTTAGGTCACATATGAACAGAAAACGCAACATACGAGTTCCATATGGATTCTGCAGCATTCCCATCCTTACGACAATATTCGTGTACATATTTGTCTTATTATTCGAATATACAAATGTGCGAGTACGTCGTCGAAGTAACCTCAAACTGCTGCTGTCTGAATTTTAGCTCAGGGTGGTATCGAACCAACATAAACCAGCACCATCTTCATCCCCACTGCCAACACCAAACTTCTTCTCCTGTGGGTGCATTTTTTTCCCGTTGCGATGAAAGCCTTTTCCTACGTTCAACGCATGGCAAACTCTGCACTCTCCACACATGAAAGGATCACACAATAATTCGTATTCTCTAAATAATTTGTATTATTTCGCAGAAAGCATTTTCTTCCTTTCTTCCGTTTGATTCTTTAGTAAAAATAAAAACCACCGAAAAACAAAGAAACCCCCGTTCATTGCGAAAGAGCCGAAAATCGTTCGTTCGTCGTTGGTTTTTTGTCTTTTTGGACCGGTTTCGTTCTGGGATTTTTCGTCTGATGTACCATAGCGGGAGGAGAATTTCAGAACACACCATGTCCCATACGACGTATGAATATTTAGTTCGTTCTTTATGTTTGCAAATATCAAATAAATAATATATTAATGCGGCGAAAGTTACCATCATCATCATCATCATCGTCATCATCATCAAAATAATCACAGGAACCCACTGTGCAAAAAAGTGCCAACGCATCAGTATCCACATCACTTTACTCATATGTCAATTTCAGGAGCAACAACCAAGGAACAAAGGAACAGAGGCGGTTGTCAGGAGCCAAAATTTTTGTTTAATTTGGAATTCGTTTGTTGTGTGTGAGTGCACGCCTGGCTTAACAGGGCGATGGCTCGATGAAGAAGAAGAAGGAGAAGGAGAAGGGAGCAAGAAATCTCTGCACTGCCAGGCAGGGAAAACAAATTTCTTTTCATTAAACTCTCATATGTGAGTGTATGGATTGGTGTGATGATTGTGTGACTGTGGGACAAGAGCCGTATTTCCTTACTTTAATTTATTTAAGGTATTTTGTTAAAAATGTTTGGTCTTATATCGGACAATTGTAATGGGAGGAGTGCTGAGTCCATCAACTGGACGATTTGTTGATATTATGTTATTTTTAAAAAATTTATTGACTGGCCTGTTTGAACTTCTTTGAGGTAATTTTTTACTGACAAAATACAAGTTTGTAACTCAAAAACTACTTTTTTTATGTTTACTTGTTTATGTTGTTTATGTATGTAATTTGGATGGACAGCGACATTATTTGGTCTTTTCCTTGTCAAATCTCTCTAATACAAGTAACCTTTATACAACACAGTATCTCATAACACTGTTTGGCACTAACACGATAAGGACGGATAAGGAAACGGTAACCTAGTCCTACAATACGGTTTGCTCTAAGACGATATGAAAATTTCGGAAACCTTCATATAACGTAATGAAAATTTGATATGTGTCGTATGTTTTATTTTATAACTAGCTGACCCGACAGACGTTGTCCTGTCCCACTTTCAATAAATTTGTTTGTGATAGTTTTGTGAACTTGTGAAAAGCTATTTGTATTTTTTGTATCGCGTCACAGTATTAGCAGAAATATCCGGCGTTTCCCGGCTGTCCCATCCCTCTGACCCCCGCCCACTGACCTCCCGCCCACTGACGCCACGCCCACTAACACCCGCGTTTCCAGGCTGCCCCATACCCACTGACCCCCGCCCTCTGATACAGGGAAAACTAAATTTTCCACCCCAGCGCCACCTATCGGGTCCAAATTTTGTCAACGACTTTTTTTTTATTTAAATATTACATGGTGTGAATTTGAGCCAAATCGTTCCATAAATAAGAAACTTCGGGAAAAAAAACGACACCAGCGCCACCTATCGGGTCCAAATTTTGTCAATGACTTTCTTTTTATTTAAATATTATATGGTGTGAATTTGGGCCAAATCGTTCCATAAAGAAGAAACTTCGGAAAAAAAACGACACCAGCGCCACCTATCGGGTCCAAATATTGTCAACGACTTTCTTTTTATTTAAATATTATATGGTGTGAATTTGGGCCAAATCGTTCCATAAAGAAGAAACTTCGGAAAAAAACGAAACCAGCGCCACCTATGTAAAACAACATCAGCGCCACCTATCGGGTCCAAATTTTGTCAACGACTTTCTTTTTATTTATATATTATATGGTGTGAACTTGAGCCAAATCGTTCCATAAATAAGAAACTTCGGAAAAAAAACGACACCAGCGCCACCTATCGGGTCCAAATGTTGTCAATGACTTTCTTTTTATTTAAATATTATATGGTGTGAATTTGGGCCAAATCGTTCCATAAAGAAGAAACTTCGGAAAAAAACGACACCAGCGCCACCTATCGGGTCCAAATATTGTCAACGACTTTCTTTTTATTTAAGTATTATATGGTGTGAATTTGGGCCAAATCGTTCCATAAGGAAGAAACTTCGGAAAAAAACGACACCAGCGCCACCTATGTAAAAACAACATCAGCGCCACCTATCGGGTCCAAATTTTGTCAACGACTTTCTTTTTATTTATATATTATATGGTGTGAACTTGAGCCAAATCGTTCCATAAATAAGAAACTTCGGAAAAAAACGACACCAGCGCCCCCTAGCGGGGACCAACTCCGAAACCATCGCGGGCTCATGCACAACAACTTTGCTAAATATCATCACATGATCAAATGCATAGTTTACGATTCTACTGGAGTCAAACACACAGACATTCATTTTTATCAAGTATGATCTGATAGAGCACTGCCGGAACAAAAACTTCCAGTACCTCATAAGATGCGAAGCCAATGCACATCATGATATCTGGGACAGCAGTGGAATCAATAGAAAGGTGAGTGTCTTTTAGAATATCTTATTAGTAGTAATGTAGAGGTTTTCAATAAAGGCTCTAAACCTACCTACGATTTGCGAAGAGGTAGTTGACCTCCACTCGCCAGTCCGTTTTTTTTTCAACTTTGCTTAAACCTCGGTGTGAGGCCTTCAACACCTCATGTTTGACATTTCTGGCAAACTGGCACATACTTCTTCTAGATACGATCCATAGTCCACGGACTTAAATCTGTATCGGGGACTTGTCCTATCTAGATATTAAATATGCTTGTCGCATCTATCGAGTCATGTATACACGAGCAGTATACAAATTAAATGATGTATTGATTACTTCCTATCATGAGAGATGTGGTCCTAAAATCCGCCTGTGTAAACGATAGGTTTCCGGGTTAAACGAACATCTGGCAAAAGCTAGAAAACTCTTCAACACAGCTAAACGCACGAAGAGTTGGGGGAAATATAGTTTCACTTTTACAGAGTACTCCGAATTGAGACGATCTTAACGGGGCACTTCGAGGAAATGCTGCGAAAACATTCCTGAAATGCATGCGTTAAAAAAGACTGATGGCACCTACCCATCGGATCGTGAGGATACACTCAGAATCTTAACTCTGGTTCATTTCCCAGGTTCGTCTACTCGTGCACTACACACGTACCCGAACGAATTTGACGACCCTTTGGTCAGAGTAAATAGTTTATCCGGTAAAATATTCAGTTCTAATAAGGTTGAATGGGCAGTAGAAACCCTTCAATGCCCCCCCGGTGGTATCTTTCCAGCTCTTCTACAGAAGAAAATCAATCTTACTCTCTCAGGCTTTTTTAAAGCCAGCTACAATTGAATGCACATCCCTACTCCCTGTGGACAGATAAATGTTACATTTATCCCCAAACAAGGCAATAGGCTTAGTAAGCTGCCTAAATCATAAAGATCTATAAGTCTAACATAATTTGTCCTCAAAACCATGAAGAGACTTGTTGATGTTCACATTAGAGGCTGGCTAGAAGTCAGTTTGCAATTTTGATTTGGGTGCATATCGTTGGCGAATACTCGATTCAGGACCGTAGAAAAATGCTCCTTCCATCGCTTGAGCTGATCCTCATCTGAAACGAGTACGGCGCCCTCTAGGCCTTTCCCCGGATGTTGTGGCGTAACACTTGCCGATAAGATCCTATCACCATGTGGGTGCCAGGAAGTTAGGCCTCTGCGTGCTGTTGGTGTAAGCAGCAAACCCACTTCAGATTCACGGGGACTGCCGGAGTGTTTTCCGGAGTAGAGTAGCACAGTGTTACACGTTGGTGATTGGTACGCTCCCGCGTCGAACCATCGTACTTCACTCACTTGCAGTATGTCCAAATTATATCGAAGAAACTCACGTTCCAGTTGAAGAATTCTGGCTTTTTGAGGTCCTTCACTCCCTGAGTCAAGGAGCGTCCTCACATTCCAGAAATCAATCTTAGTCCGGTTACAATAGCTAAAAGTCGTCATTATTCGATCAATACATATCCGAGACGTTGTGTCGCTTTCAGTAGCGGTCATTTTTCGGTACCGCAGGGTGCTTACCCACGTTACCTAGACTAGAAACGCTAGACTGTTCGCACTTGCAATTTTAGCCTACATACATTTAGCGTATTTGTACACATAGTTTCCCTGGCACCACCACTAGGAGGTAAAGTAACCACTACATCACGAACTTGATTGTTGCGCTGCTGGCTCAAACCAAGTTTTGAGCAGTCAGTAGTTTCCCGATCAATCGCAATGCAGATCACCAAACACACGAACTAGAGAGCTAAGATTATGTAAGCAGTTCCGAGTTATCGGCCATTTATGAAGTCCCGTTTATGACGCGTGTTACGAGTCGCGTGTGGCATATGTGTTGCGTGGGAAAGTTGTTTTTTCGATTTCTTTGAGGTTCTTTTTAACCAACCTTTACACGTCCTATAGATCTGAAATTTTGTACGTATGCCGATGTACATATAAAAGTTTTTTTTACATTTACTTATTTTCAAATTCATTTTATTTTCATTTTTAATTTCATGGCTTAAATATAAATATTTAAAGTGCTTTGTTTTTTTTTTACAAAACTAAAGACACTTCGCTCCACTATGCAAACACTCACGATTTATTTGCATACATCTGTATGTATTATGTTTGTGCTATGGTATAGGAATCTCTGAGTACAAATTATTAATCCCCAAAAGTACGAGTAAATGAAAGTATGATTTCATGCGAGTGCAAGTGCACGCATACTGCAAAAAACGAAGTGCTCCAGTCACCGGAAAATATTCTGCCGGCAATCTATAAGGTGTGAGTACCCTGTCTTTCGGTTCACCTTCCTCTCCTCTTCGCTTCATTCGAATGTAAATTCTATAGATTGAAATAAATGACAAATGCTAAGAAATAAATCATAAATACAAAATAAGGATATTTTTGGCAATAGTCCACCGCAAATGACAGACGAGCAGAAAGACGAGCGAATGGATATGTGGTAGTACTCGTATGCATGCATGGATTATAAAAAATATATTGCTTCTTACCTTTCACATAAAAATAGAGCTATCTAATAGATTTAGTCGCGTTTCAGGAATCTGAGCAGGAACTGAATTTTCCATGGGATTCATTTTCTTAGCCTGTGTTGTCGACAGAAGTGGAATTAAAGTTCGGTTGAAGGAAACAATTACGATCCAAATTGAATGGTGATTTCGATTTTCCTATTTTTGAGCACTTCTGTTGACAAGATGTTGTGTAAGATTTAAAGAATATCTTAAGAGTTTCAAGCAATCAGTAACATAGATCATAGGTAATTGTAATGGAGAAATAACCGTATGATGGATGTTCAAACTAATAGCAACTTTTTGCGAACAGAAGCCTGCCAAGGAAACTTCCTAGCGGAATAACATTTAGTGCTGAGAACATGGAAAGACCACTTCTAAAGACTGTTTAACGGCAATGAAGCTCAACATTTCGCTGTCAGGCAAGACGAACCTTTCACACAATTAGCCATCCTGACCATTAGAAACTTACAGAAAAACAAATTTCGATGTCAGTTGATTGAGCCTGTAAGGACAAAATTGTATTCGTATCAATCAGAAGTAAAAATATTTCCATACTTTGAATTATTTGAGAGTTGGGAACAAATTTTTATTTTATCATCATATTTGCCTCTACAACCGGATTCCGGTCCTGGCCTCCTTCAAAAAATCTCACCACCGGTACCGATTTCGAGCTGATGTAATCCAGTTTGACATCCCTAAACTCTGGGCGTCCTGGTCTACGCTATCTTTCCAGCGTAGTCTTGGCCGGCCTCGCTGTCATTTTCTATAAATCCTACCGCAAAGGACTTTCTGAGTAGGATTATCTTCGTTCATGCGAGGTAGGTGTCCTGCAGAAGAGAGCCCACCGAGCTTAATTCTCTTCACGATGGTGACATCGCGGTAACGCTCGTAGATTTCATCATTATAGAGTCTCCGGAATCGACCTTACTCACATACGGGGCCAACAATTCTCCGTAAGACTTTTCTCTCGAACGCGGCTAGAGGTCAGAATGCTTTTTGCTAAGCACCCAAGTCTCAGATCCATATCTAAGTACTGGTATGACCATTGTCTTATATACCAGCAGCTTGGATGTTATAGTTAAGTTCCTGGATTTTCAGAGTATTGACAGACTATAGTAGGATTTGTTGGCTTTAAGCAACCGTACACGTATTTCTGGTTCCATGCTTCCATGCTGTTATCGACGAATTTTTATTGATGCCCTATGCTCCCCGGTGGAGTTAAGGCCAATATGATGATGACTATAAGTAGATGCGGTAACGTAAGGCAAGCGGCGATGCGTTGCCTTGGACGTTGTTTAGTTTTGAACAAAATGCTTGGAAATTTAGGCAACAAAACGTTAGCAGCACATTAATGCATAAGCATAGTGATAAGAGGTAAGTCCTCAAGTCTTCATCATCATATTTGGCTCTCAACTGGGGTCCGGTCATGGCCTTCCGAGTACCGAGTCTTCAAGTACACTACCTTATACGACGGAAGCGACGGCACCGATCCATTGTCAGCAAAATATTAGCGGCGAAATTCGAATTTAAAATTGTGACTTATCTAGGTGAAGTCTAGTCAGAGGAAGAGCGTCTACTTGGATGTTCATGCCTTTTATAGCATTTGGACTTTTCTTTTTCTTGGGTTGATGATGGCCTTGCTGCTTTTGGCCAGTTTGTGGTGTGATCTTGCTTTTTTTTAATGACAACCCTTGCCCATATGGCTGACACTGCGACCTCAAACGATCTATTGTATCTACAGGGTATGCTTAATCTAAGAGACGTACCACCTCTCTGATGAAGGATAATATATGTACGTCCGTAATAGCAGTGTTTCTCAACTCTGCTGACGAACATATTTCTTTATGGAAAATACGCATCCTTAACCATTGTTATGCTGGGCATTCACAGAGAATGTGCTCGGATGATTCTTAAACTTCCGAGCAGAAGCTACATTTCGTTTCAGAGCCCAGTTTAATTTTGTTAAGGTGATACCGTAAGCCACAGTGGCCTGTGAGAAAGCTTACCAGCTTTCTAATGCTACCCTTGTCTATATTAAGTATTTCCTTGTAGGAATAAGGCCTGATGAATCGTTTATATTGGCTCAGCCCCGGGACATTTTCCCAGTGGGCCAAACGAAGTCTGTGTTCCCAATTATTAATCAGCGCTGTGGCGGCAGCCCAGTTAATACCACAGCAGAGCAGATTATGAGCCAGTCCTAGTGAGCTAGCTAGTTCATATGCAGATTCGTTGCATGTAATTCCTTGATGACTAGGGACCCATCGGAGTTTCACCCTGTTATGTCTTGCTAATGATTGCAGTGCATCGTGGCAGTATTTAACTGATTTAGATACCATTAAGTTGAACGAAACGCTTTACGTGCTGCCTGACTATTTGAAAAGATATAAATCTTAGCGCCCTTAATATCTTTACTAAGGTTTAGCATAGTGCAGATCTCAATGACATGGAGTCTGGAAAACCGTAGGACACTTTCCCATAGGTATTGAGACTTTGATGTTCCATCTTCGATACATCTGTGAACTAGACCAGACCTCTAGCTTCCATTGCCGAAAAACCATTAGACCAAATTGCACTGTCCTATATATTACCTCAAATAACCTTCCGTAACAGTAGTCTCCGATCCTGATTCGGGGATAGTGCTAAACCCGTCTCTTTCGGGAATTTAGTCAAGAATTTTCCGGTATCCTAGATGGTATGTACTTGTATTTTAGCTGCAGCTGAATAGGCATCCAGCGACTGTATTCCTTATGAAGATTTGTATAGGCTCTGTGTGCTTTACTTGATATTGAGGGTGCGTTCGATAACACTGGCTAGGACCGCAAGGAGGCGTACTCTCACCCCTTCTATGGTCACTTGTCACAGACAATCTTCTAGCCAATCTACATAGATCAGGCTACATTGCCATTGGTTATGCGATTTGGCGATCATTATTAGTGGTAAGTACAGCACGACCATAACTAATGTCATGCAAGGTGAGTTACTTCACGTCTTAGAATGGTGCTGTAGAGAAGAACTTCCAATAATCCTAGCAAAACCGTGTCTAGGTATAACGGGTGCCATGCGCACCTGTCCTACAACTTCATTAGAAGCTGTTGTAAGCCTTTCACTACTGCCAATCTTCATTAGGAAGGCGGCCGCTAGATGCGCTATTAAGCTGCAACTATAATATGGGTACAAACAAGGTGACTACGTGGATCAACTGAATATTCTAGACTCAATTCCTGAAAGAGACATGTTTTGCACTATCCCGGATACCATGGCCAAGGAGTACTGGTTCGGTAGGTTATTTGAGGTAAAAATATTGGACCGAGCAATCTGGTCTAATGGTGCTCCACCACTGGACAATAAATAAAGGTCTGGTCTGGTACACAGATGGATCGAAGATGAATTCTGGAGTTGGCGCTGGGGTATACGGACCCAACACCAAAGTCTCTATACCAATGGGTAAGAGTCCCACTGTTTTCCAAGCGGAACTCTGTGCCATTAAGGTCGGCGCTAGGATAAACCTGAGTAGGGGTATTATAGGCGCTATGATTTATATCTTTTCAGACGGGCAGGCAGCACTGAAAGCGCTATCGTCTGTATGTAGGCCGCTACGATGCACATCTATCCCTTGCAGGGCTCAACAGGGTAAAACTCGGTTGGGTCTCTGGGTCCCAGGGTGTTGCAGGCATCGAACATGCAGATGAACTAGCTAGGACTGTTTCAGATTCTGCGTTCTTAGGACCGGAATTAACTTGGCTACCATTACAGCGATGATTCATAATTGGGAAAGGAAACTTCGTCTGGCCCACTGGGTTAATACCCCAGGGCTTAGACAGTCCAAACGGTTAATCAGGCCCTTTTTATGTAAGGAAATCCTTGATCTTGACAAGGATAGCTAGTGAGTTTTCTCGCAGGTCATTGTGACTTGCGATATCACCTTAACAATATTAAACTGGACTCTGATACGAAATGTAGTTTCTTCTTGGAGAAGGGCGAAACATCCGGGCACATTCTCTGTGACTGTCCAGGTTTGATCTAGCTGAGGAAACATATTTTCCACAAGGCATTATGTTCGTCGGTGGATTTGCGTAATTCTGCCACTAAAGACACACTATCCTTAATTAGGAAGATTAGTTAGTTAGTCTTTTAGTTACACCCTACGATACAATCGATCTTTGTGTGTCGCAGTATCAGCCAATTGGGCTAGGGTTAAAGGAAAAAAAAAAAGATTTGTAGGAGGGAAGGTTCAACGACAGCTTCTAATGCTGCCGTAGGGCAGGTACGCATGACACCTGTGATACCGAGAAAGCAATTCTTTGTAGCTTAGTTGGCGTTGTCCGTTCAATAGCTTTTGGCCACCAATTGATAGCCTTGGTTGTCGTCGTGTGGTTTGTTTAGTTTGCTTTTTTAACACAGGGTGTACCCGAGTTTTTTAAATTCTCTATATTAACTTCAATTGCCCGTGTGTTTGTGGGTTTGTGGGTTTGTGTGTTTGTGGATTTGTGTGTCATGGAATCTTGCGATCAATTTTTGACCCACTTCCCAAAGTCCTATTTTATTGAAATTTTGCACACATGCATATCTCCGATGACAATACTTTCTATTAAAAATTTGAGGACCCTCGGGCCACGGGGTCGGTGGGCTCCCCTACAAATATTTTACAAAATTTTACTCGATTATCTTCAAAATTTATACACATGTGTATCTCTGACATATAACACTTTTTGTAAAAATTTTGGAGACCCCGGGCCCGGGTTCGTGGGGCCCCATAACTTTTTTTAAAAAACTTAACCCGATTTTTTTAAAATTTTATATACGTGTGTATCTCCGATGGACAATATTTTTTGTAAAGTTTTTGGAGTGTGGCCCTGAGGTCCGAGGGGTGCCCATATAAATTTTTTAAAAATTAGCTCGATTTTCTTCAAATTTTAACACATACCCATCTCCTATTAGAGAATTTTGATGAAAAATTGTATTTTTATGGGTTGTTTTTTTTTAAATAAACTACAACCAAATGAATTTCGTTTCTCACAAAATGCAAAAAGAATTTATTTGAAGTTCAGCAGCAAACATTGCAGACTAAGCAGTTTTTATACATTGGTCTCAAGAATAAGGTAGATACCTTATTTTTAATATTTAATATCCCCACCATACCACTTCTTCTTGTTTTACATTTTATAACCCCCACCACAAATCCACCGATGATCCAACAAAAAGTAAAACATACTGTTATTGTCATATTTTTCCACTTTCTGTACTTTAATATTTAATTACGATTATGATTACGCCCTTGAGAGAGTAATAGCCGAGCTAAGCCATGCATAAATGCGTGCATGTGTTGCGACAGGAAAAATTACTTCTGTTTGGAAAAAAACCGAAAAAAAGACAAAAGATAGAAAAAAAATCTCACCGCGAAATTGAAACAGAAATATTATTTAATACACACGACAGAACACGCGACGCAGGATGCGGAAGTGGATTTCTATTTATTTTTTATTTGCGATATGTGTTACTGCTACAGCTGTAGCCGTGCAAAGCAGCGCTTGGCGTGTGTGTGTGTTCTTCGTCCTCATTAAATTACTCACAGATTGCTGAATTATTCCCGTTTTTTGACGCGTTAATTTTATTTTCGGTGGTTTTGCCAACTTTTTTTTTGAGGTTTTGTCGGAGCGAAGCTTACGGGCCTTTCACGTGCTGAAAAGGAAACATAAACCCCACATACTCGTGTCATAATGATGAAGATGATGAAGCTGGAAGTGACGTTGTGCGGTTGTACTTTAAGTGTGCCAATTATTTTGCTAACGAGTTGTGATATTAATGTAATTTTTTTAAGGATGTGAGTGGGACTCTTAGAAATCTGTTGTCGGTGCAGATGCTTGTGGCGTACACTCAGAACGCCGCATTTTTTTTTTTTTATATTTGTAGTCTTGGGGTTAACATTTGTAATTCAAAATTAAAATTTTGATTGAATATTGTGGTTAGGTCGTCTTGCATCAGCCGGGTTAAATTACAAGCTAAACACTGATTGACCTTATAATAAGTCTGACTGATACAATCATAAGGATTGTCACTCAAAATGCTCACAACGAACTCCTTATTGTGGGCTATTTCTGTGTACAAGATACTGGTTGGTTTCGCAATGCTGGCCAGCCAACATCCGAAAAAAGGTGTGCTAAGATATTCCCGAAATAAACAATAATCTTACTCAGTTTGTAAATGATTCCACAAAAATAGCTGACATTGCAAATCATTCTGCCAACACCTTGGACTTGTTTCTTATACCTCTCATCCTGATTAGTGTATTATAGCCTCTAGGCATACGACATACGCATGTTTTCATGAATAATCGAATATCTACATATGAGAGCACAACTACACACTGAGATACACATATATAGATAGCTTGAATGTACCTCTACATATCATTGTTATTGATATGGGAGACTTTATCTCATATCAATCTTTTCCAGTAATAAGTCTGTCAAACCAAATGAAGGTGGATGGTATGATTCGAGCCGCAGGGATGTTTCTACGATAAGAGAGATATGGTTTCGGTTTCAGAAAACAAATCCTACTGAGGAGAGGAAACCGAACAAATTTTAAACGAGATTGCAATGCCAACCTTTGGCGAGTCAAACGCCTGTAGGGGGAAGAATGCCCAAATGTCCAAAAGGTAGTAGAATTTTTGGAATTGTCGTCAACGCACATTTTTTCCAACATTCCGACAGCTGGAACAGTTTTAAGAAAAAGGCCAATCTGCTTGCTACACATTTTGCCGCTAGCTCCCTGCTGCTGCTAGATTGTGCGTTACCTCTGCATGTATTCCCGAGTACACCAATACCTCACTTTGCGTCGTGGTTACGTTCCAAAAAAACACGACGCAAATTGAAACGACGCAAAGTGAATTATGATTTTCTATAGCAAATCATGTAAAGATCGAAGATAGGTTCCAGGGCTACGAAAATACTACTTTTTAAAAAGAAAATTGAACAAAGTAAACATTCAAACAACAAAAATAATATAAAATTTTATTACATACATACAAAATACAAAAAAAAACAAATTCAATTAAAACAAAATAATAATTAATCACTGTCTGAAGAGTCCATAGTGGCTGTTATCGTAAGTCGGCTTTCTTTCACAAAAAATTGGTCCAATGTTTGCTGAACAGTAAAATAAATTTCCTTGTAGCAATTGATATTCGTAGCTGGGACACTTTAAAACTCCTTCCGCTGTCAGGATCGTTTTTTAAAAAAATCTCCACAGCTTCGTCAATCAAACACATCGCGTTGGAAATTTGTTTGGAGGTTAAATTTTGTTCTTCGGAGATTTAAACGATCACTGTCATCTTCTTCATTAGCAAATTGCAACTCCAGTTTCAATAGTTCTTCATTAGACAATTCCTGGTTGTGCGAGGTTAGCAATTCATTTATGTCAGTCTCCTCCATATCTTCAGCTAAATTAGAAATTTCATGACGAACAGCTGCAGCGCATATTCTGTGAACACAACCAGGCCATATTTTGCGCCAACCTCATGCAAGATGGTTTAACCTCATCCCACGAATCGGAAATAATTTCTATGGCTTTCATAATGTTGAACTTTTTCGAAAACTCTAGCATGGTAGGCTTATCTTGTCCATCAGTCTCACTTAAAAGAAGTTTAAGTGTTCGTCGAATGTAATAACTTTTAAAAGTCGATATTACTCGATGGATCACATCGGCTGAATAACTGATGTCGTATTAGGCTGCAAAAACACAAATTTCACGTTTTCTGACAACTCATCAACATAAAGTGGGTGGCCAGGAGCATTGTCTACTAGGACCAAAGCCTTGAAGTTTAAGTTTTCCTTGTTGCAATAAGCTTTAATTTCTGGAATAGCACAAGTTGGAACCCAGTCTTGAAATAATGATGCTGTCATCCATGCTTTTTTGTTTGCTCGCCAGTGGACAGGAAGCAAATTCTTTGAACAACCTTTCATAACTCTTGGATTTTCTGATTAATAAATGAGAAATGGTTTAAATTTGAAATCACAATTTGCATTACCACCAAGAAGAAGAGTCAGTCTATCCTTGCTAGCTTTTAATCCTGGCGCAGATATTTCTGTTTTAGATATGAAAGTTCTGTTACGTAGACATTTCCAAAATAACCCAGTCTCGTCAACATTAAAGACTTGTTTCGGATCATGAATTCATGAATTAACGCTCTTAACTATGTCGGGTAGCGTTCTGCAGCAGTTATATCACCGCTAGCTGCTTCGCCTTTAAGAGCAATGCTGTGCAGATTTGCTCGAACATTGAGTCTCTCAAAGCAGCCTTGACTAGCTTCAAATATTTCATTCTTGTCTGTATTACTACCACTAGCATTATCGTTGGATACTGCTTTACTTTTTATGTCATCAAATAAGCTTTTTGCTTTCGTCTGAATTACTTTTTACTTAATGGTATTCTCTGCGCAAGTTGATTTTCAATCCAAATAGAAAACAAGGACTCCATTTTGATAATCAAAGCACTCCTTGTACGGGTCATAGTTTTAGCATCTAATGATGTTGTAGATTTTGCAGCCTCTCTTATTTTATCCCCATCTCGATCTCTAATAGTTCTGACAGTTGTTGCAGCCACACCAACAGCCTTTGCTATCTCCACAGCCTACTCTACCTTATCGCAGAATATCTTATTTTGTCTCCAAGCTGATAGTTTTATTTTTATTTTTGGTAATTCTACCAGCAGCGCCCTTTCCACTCAATTGGCTAAATTAGCAAAACAAAGTGAAAATTAAACTGTTGCGTTGATTTTCAGTTAGAAAGGGAATCCCCGAGTTTTGATGGCTCAATTAGAAACAAAAGTCTTTTAGAAAAAAATGAAAATATCAAAAAATTTCGAAAAAAAAAATGAAAGACTCCAACCCAAAACAACGCAACTTCGAAAATCTAACGACGCACAGTGAAAGTTAGTACTAATTCAGCAGCGACGCAACTTCGAAAAAACGCAAAACGAAACGACGCAAAGCGAGGTATTGGTGTATTGAACACTATTTGGGTAAGATCCACTTATGTGATCGCACAGTTGCTAGAGTTATATGTGAAATGAACGAATACAAATCCACAGGGCGAACATAGCACCTCTTCCGCATTAGTTCTGAAAAGAGGTGTTTTTCAATGTTGGCATTTTCATTACGTAAGCTTTTCCATATATCCCATTCTTTTGGACTCGTCCTTCACAATCCAAAATCACATACGAACAGACGAACGAAGAACCGTGCGGGATCGGTTTAAAAGCATCTATCAAGCGACAAAAACAAAAACAAAAAC
Organism: Nephrocerus scutellatus; assembly: GCA_947095585.1. Lineage (NCBI taxonomy): Eukaryota > Metazoa > Arthropoda > Insecta > Diptera > Pipunculidae > Nephrocerus > Nephrocerus scutellatus. The sequence continues at coordinate 19,498,735 of OX352762.1, read as the reverse complement.
AAAAAAGGTCGCAGTCCCGACATAGATCCGCCATAACGTCTATCCACCGATCCGCTTCTCCGCCGATCCTCCGAAACGTCTGTGTGAACGAGTAGCTTTTAGTGTCTGGCGAACAGGATCTCCATTTCGGTGGCAAAGTCGGAGTCGATAAACTCAATATGATACTCGAGTCCGATATTGACTTGATCACCGACTTGCGTACAAAATAGCTCAGGTAATTGGATTTGTGAATAATGTTCCTCTTTATGTTGACATTGAAGGCAAAGTCGCTGTCTATCTGCTTCGGTAGTTTCTGCACTATGTTGTTCACATCGACGGGTATGTTGATCACCTGGCCGACTATACCTTAGTAGCGTAGACGACGAATTTGCATAAATGGTAATCGCGGCGAAATCAACGTAACGGCAACGGTATGCCATCCGGCTTCCTCGTATATCGAAATTCGTTCGAGCGCGACAGCGTTGGGATTTTATTGGCATCTATTGGCTTGCTATAGGTACCACATAAACGAAGTTCAGCTATATTTTCGCCGGGGAGTTTAGTCTGAAGGAATGGAATGTGACGAGCAGAGTAGGGGTCGTTTACTGAGCGTGCCGTAACAGTTTTGCGACGATTTCGAAATAGTCTCGCTCGCTTGGCATCGAACATTGTGGTACCTGTGCGTAGCTAATAGCTTATTCTTTCAAACGATAGGGTCATTTATATTTTTGGTTGGCTCTTTCACGGGCTGTGGCTGACATATTTTAATACTTTTTTATAGGCTTACTTTAAATGTTTCCATACATACGAGTACTGTCCAAAATACGCAATTTTTGCGTATTACACAAACATACGAATCATCGCTTTATTACGTCTGAGTCGTGAATAGAAAGGAGTGAGAGTGCCGATTTTGTCGAATCTGCGTAGCTCCCCTTCCCCGCCAACCCTCCAACAATCCAATCCAACATGCCGATCCGCAATGCAAACTCAAGGTCGTTTCTGCGACTAACTATATACGTTAAGTGATGACACCGCTTTTACGTCTCTAAGACTAATAGTTAGGGAATTATGTATTAAGGCAAGACGATATAGACGATACAGATGGTCCGCCATTAGCAGAATAGAGGGAAGAATACGGATTGCATCAGAATTGCAGGTGGCCGTAACTATTTCTGACTGGTGAAAGGGCGATCAAACTTTCACGTGGTGGCCGTCGGTAATTTTCCTCCAATGCAATGATCCTCCAAGCTAAATGATCGGGCTAGTCCCTTCAAAGTAATGTTGCCGCGAGGCTAGTAACCTCGCCCGCGAAAAAATTTTATTACGGAACCCAAAACAGCCTCGGAAACACTGACAAACGACGACGGCAACGAAAAAGGCTAAACGATTTAAGTATTTTCTCATGTAAAGTACGCTCACTGTTTAAAGCTCGAGCTGCACAGCAGCTAGCTAACACCCTGACCAAATATAATGCTGACATATCATAATTTAGGAGATGCGGTGGACGGGGAATGGTGTCTTACAAAAATAAGAATATGACATATATTACAGCCGTCATGCAATAACTCACGTGCTCAGAGTGAGGTTTCTAGTCAGCAAAAGTATGAAACCCAACGTTAGAGCAGTAAATAAATAACTATGCACCATTTGCGTGCTGGACAGATTTAAAAACATCAGCCTCATAAGCGCTTAAGCACCTACAGAGGATTCCCCAGATGATGAAAAAGAAGAATTCTTTGATTCGGTCGAACGGGAACTCCATGCCTGCCTACAGTATGAAGTAAAAAGCATTTCATGGGGATATGAATGCAAAAACAGGTAGGTAGCCAGTATTTAGGCACTACATTGGCACCGATATCTTACACCAATGTAAATTGACAATGAGTCATAGAGATGGCATCAAACAATTATTTGGTCCTCAAAGTCACCTAGGTAAGTCCTGATGGAGCCACTCGTTACCAGATAGATCACGAGTGGGTAGACCACCGCCACAACCCGAACCTGAAGACGGTACGAACGTTCCAAGGTGGCAACTTCGACTCGGGACAGTATCTTGTTGGTTCGAAACGAAGAGAGCAGAAACAACGACTACAATTACCAACAACTAAGCAATAGGACTCGCCCTAAATGCAGGGAGGGTAAGTTCTGGGGCTGAGATATTGGGCGTAGAAGAGAAATGGCCACGACTTAGGAATGCTGTCATTAGTACTGACAGTCGTAGAAATCGGAACGACTGCTAGCGACTGAACGTAAGAATGTTGCGTACCGAGAAATGCAAAAACCTCATAGAACGCGGGCACCCGGAGATGAATATAAAGAGCCCAGAAAATATTAAAAAGCAGTTCTCTGACGAACGAAAGCAGCCTGTGAGAAGAATCTCGTCCGTAAACTAGAACAGTACAGAGAGCAAGGACCGCACCAGGTGTTCTACCAAAGAGTCCGCGAGAGAGAGAGAGAGAGAGACTGCAAAGACAAAAAGGGTAATCTGACCGCCGATATCAAAGGGATCTAAGAGCGATGGAAAGAGCAGTTGCATTATGGCCAGATAAATGAGGCTCCACTAATGAATGACCGAAGATCACACTATGCTGCCGCCACCAAGCATAGACGAAGTTAGAAGAGCGATAAATCGGCTCAAAAATAATTAGGCCCCGGGAACAGGTGGTATCCCAGAGTGGCTTAGTACACCAAGCAATTTTTGAACTAATCATGCAAGTATGGGAGGAAGTAGCGATGCCAGAAAACTGGGAAAGAGGAATCCTATGGCCACGTCTGTGAACAGAAGATCCAACAATGGTCCCTCAATTAAAATAGTGGAGCGCGAATTTAAACTATCCTTTAACTATCTCGCGTCGACTGTAGCAGCCGATAACAGCATGGAACCAGAAATAGGCGAACTATATTTTTGTGTTTACAGAGCGGTCCACAAGAGTCTTGAAGGCGACTTTACGGCAGAATATGGGGTTTGTGTATATTACACAAAACCAATGAGAATGATATCGAATAATCAAGGTTATCAAAAGTTCTGCTATTAGTATTCCGTTGTGCAGTCAGAGGCGGGTACTTTTCTGGTCAATTTCTGGAGATAACACGGATGTGATGATGTGAGCTAAAGACCCTTCCAGCAAGAACCCGCGGTCAATTTTTGTGGGTTTACTGGCATCTCGTGAATGGCTTCGGGTTGCTGACTTACCCAAATTCGACAATTTTGCTCCCAAAAGAAAAGCCGTTGTGCCAGAAATAGGCTTCATCACTGCGAATGAGCGACGTACGTTAAGTTGTTACAACCTAACACGAAATTTGAGTTATGGTAAGTACAGGAGAGTTGAATCTGTGGTTATCCTATAGCTGAGAAATCTTATTAGAAAAATGTGAGGATGTCCCAATTGAAAAACCAAATAATTGCTTAGCTCTTTTAATTAATTGACACACTATCTGCCGAGCATAAGTACATCAGTCGACTTCTCAAAACTTTATAGATTCTCTGTGATTACTCATTGGTCCAGTTATCACATATCCGAACACTAATTATGAACTTTAAACCGAATCATCGAATCACCGAATACCCAGTTGGTCACCTGACAAATCACAAACAAATTGCGCTACAAATATGCAAATTTCCTTCAGTTACAATTGCAAGGCAATTGTCACATCAGCATTAAAAAAAAGCATAAAAGTGCACTACCATTTTAACTCAATTCCAGTAGCAGCAACAACAACGGAACGCACGAACCGGCTGGCGATAATTGCTGTTATCATCATCAACAGCCACCAAGCAACACTTGCCACACCGCGCGGCACAGGTAGGACGCGATGTCGACTGTGGATGGATGTCACTGTATAGCAATTTGCAGCTACTGTGCTTTAAACCGTGTTGTTTGTTTGGGGCGTATAGGGCGTTCACTGGCAGTGTTGTCTACGGTGTTGGTTATGATGGCGGTTCGCCTCCATTAATCTCTTGTTAACACACAACCGCAGCAACAAGTAGCGCAGAAGCACCAGCAACACAGCAACGAATGTGCTGCTACCATTACCAGATAATCCTTTCAGAAAGTTTTTGTCTGTTTTAAAAAGCGATCCGCAGTTTAACATGACACCCGCCTGCCGGACGGCTACGGATACGGCTACTTCTGCTGCTACTGATGAATCGCTCTAGCTGCGCATAGCATATGCCACCACCAGAGCGAACTACTACTGAGCGTTCGGTTGTTCATTTGTCCGCTTGCATGTACCGTCCACAAGGCAAGAAAGATAAATTATTGTCTGTGTTCGCGCGAGCGAGCTCCGAACTTTGATCGCGATCTCCGCTATAGATGCGAGCGACCTCGTCGACAACACGGCCGATTGTGCGATGCTGATGCTGATGATGACGACGACGACGACGACGACTACGACGACGACGATTACGATGATGATGATGATGCGGATGACGATACCAGGCCTTCCAGACCACCAATGTGATAAATGATAAGACCGTCGCAAGGATCTTGTTAGGTCATTAATAATTTTTAAGTTTGAGGCATCTAAAGCGGACGCAGCATATTCTCCTCATGCTCTCGAACACGTTCCGATCATTTGTTTCCCATCAAAACTTCCTCCGAACTTTGGCGCGAGATCAAACAAACATTAGCCGTGTGCGCGCACTGCCCGAAAACTATGCACCACACATGATGGGAGATGCGTGTCCTTGTTTAATGGATGTGAACGGAGATTGTGTTTCGTTTGGTTGAATATTGAAGTTCTGCTGGTTTCTTGGTGCACTTTGGTGGTTGCGAAAGCACAAAAGCGTTGTGAAGATCATCAGGAACATTCGGCCGCCGCGTACAGGAAGAGTTTCAAAGTTTTAAAAGATTTTCGTTTTTCAGTTACAGCTTCAGTTTTTTAATAGGAACTACTCGTACATTATAAGCATTCTGCGTAAATACAGGGTGAGTTTTGCGATAAGAATGCCAGACTTTTATTATCTCGAAAACAGTGCAAGATAGATAAAAACTACTTGTTGAGTGTATAATGTAAGGTGTTTATATTGATTGGCATTAAAACTTATTAGTTTCACAAGTACAGACTACATAGTAACCAATAATTTTAAGTGATTTTTTGGCATAAATACTAAACTTTCAAAATCATATAGGAAGGAAACATATGCAGCCTTCAGAGCTAAACAGGCGTGAAACACATAAAACTATTAAAGGTATGAAACAAAAACGTCTTTAAAAGGAACTTCATCAGACGTGTTGAGAGTAAACCTTCAAAGCCAGACAGAAATGAAACACATGTAACGATGTAACACAAGAAACATGATGTAAGATAAGAAACAACAACGTCTTTAAAAGAAACTTCCTTTGACGTGTTGAGAGTAAACCTTCAAAGTCAGACAGAAATGAAACACATGTAACGATGTAACACATATAAAACGTGATGTAAGGCATATGAAACATGAATGGCTTTAAGAGAAACTTCATTAGACGAGTTGAGAGTAAACTTTCATAGCAACACAACAGTGAAACACATGTAACGATGTAACACATGAAACATGAACGTCTTTAAAATAAACTTCAGTAGAGTTGAGAGTAAACCCTCAAAGCCAAACAGGAAAGAAACACATGTAACGATGTATCACATGTAACGATGTAACACATGAAACGATATAAGGCATGCAACCTGGCTTTAAGATATATTTGATCACCGTGTTGAGAGTAAACCTTCAAAGCCACACAAGGACGAAACACAAGAAACGGTGGAAGGCATGAAACATGCATGTTTTTTAAAGAAACTTTTAACATTAAACGATGTAAGGCATGAAACATAAAGGTCTTTAAAAGAAATTTCATAAGACGAGTTGAGAGTAACTTTCAAAGCCACACAACAGTGAAGCACATATAACGATGTAACATATAAATCATGATGTAAGACATAAAAAAATGATCGCCTTTAAAATAAACTTCAGAGCTACACAGGCGTGAAACACATGAAACGATGTTAGGTATAAAAAAACAACGCCTTTAAAAGAAACTTCGTTAGATGTGTTAAGAGTAAACCTTTTGAGCCACACAGCAATGAAACACATGTAACGATGCAACACATGAAAGACGATCTTACGTATGAAACATGAACGTCTTTAAAATTTCATTAGAGTTGTTGAGAGTTAACTTTCAAAGCCACACATGAATGTATCACATGTAATGATGTAACACATGAAACGATGTTACACATGAAACGATGTAAGGCATGTTACCTGAACGGCTTTAAGAGAAAGTTCATTAGACGAGTTGAGAGTAAACTTTCAAACCCACACAACAGTGAAGCACATGTAACGATGTAACATATGAAACATGATGTAAGACATGAAACATGATCGCCTTTAAAATAAACTTCAGAGCTACACAGGCGTGAAACACATGGAACGATGTTAGGTATAAAAAAACAACGCCTTTAAAAGAAACTTAGTTAGATGTGTTGAGAGTAAACCTTTTGAGCCACACAGCAATGAAACACATGTAACGATGCAACACATGAAAGACTATCTTACGTATGAAACATGAACGTCTTTAAAAGAAATTTCATTAGAGTTGTTGAGAGTTAACTTTCAAAGCCACACAGGAGTGAATCACATGTAATGATGTAACACATGAAACGATGTTACACATGAAACGATGTAAGGCATGTTACCTGAACGGCTTTAAGAGAAAGTTCATTAGACGAGTTGAGAGTAAACTTTCAAACCCACACAACAGTGAAGCACATGTAACGATGTAACATATGAAACATGATGTAAGACATGAAACATGATCGCCTTTAAAATAAACTTCAGAGCTACACAGGCGTGAAACACATGGAACGATGTTAGGTATAAAAAAACAACGCCTTTAAAAGAAACTTAGTTAGATGTGTTGAGAGTAAACCTTTTGAGCCACACAGCAATGAAACACATGTAACGATGCAACACATGAAAGACGATCTTACGTATGAAACATGAACGTCTTTAAAAGAAATTTCATTAGAGTTGTTGAGAGTTAACTTTCAAAGCCACACAGGAGTGAATCACATGTAATGATGTAACACATGAAACGATGTTACACATGAAACGATGTAAGGCATGTTACCTGAACGGCTTTAAGAGAAAGTTCATTAGACGAGTTGAGAGTAAACTTTCAAACCCACACAACAGTGAAGCACATGTAACGATGTAACATATGAAACATGATGTAAGACATGAAACATGATCGCCTTTAAAATAAACTTCAGAGCTACACAGGCGTGAAACACATGAAACAATGTAAGGCATGCAACCTGAACGGCTTTAAGATATATTTGATCAGCGTGTTGAGAGTAAACGTTCAAAGCCACACAAGAATGAAACACACGTAATGATGTAACACATGAAACACGATGTAAGGCTTGAAACATGAACGCCTTTATAGAAGCTTCATAAGAGGTATTGCGATTAATCCATCAGAGTTACACAAGAATGAAACACATGTAACAATGAAACACGATCTAACGCGTGAAACATAAAGGTCCTTAAAAGAAGCTTCATTAGCGTTGTTGAGAGTAAATCTTCAGAGCTACGCAGGCGTGAAACACATGAAACGATGTAAGGCATGAGAGTAAACTTTCGAGACTGGAACGTTTTGCCATTTTTTTAAATTAAATGATCGACTGAATAAAATACCCTGAATATATCCAGAAAAATATTAAAATGAAATAATAGAATAAGAATAGAGAGAGTAATAGAGTTTTTGTTGTTTACTTTATAGAATAACCAAGCTTTCAATTCTCTCGTGTGAAGTGAGATCCAGGCGCTTTTTTGTTGATTTTCAGTTAAAAATGAATACTATATACTCACTTACATACTTAAGTCCTCGGACCATTAAGTCCATTGGGTTCCCATTACGGAGTATATGGCATCCACTACATCTGCGCGCCATCGTGTGCGGTTGTTTAGCTTCCATTTCAGCTCGCTCCAGCTCTTCCCCAGTTGCGCCGATTCCTCCTGAACTATCATCTACGCCATGTACTTTTAGGACGTCCCACTCTTCTGCCTGTCTTTGTGAATGGGTTCCATTGTATCGCTTGGCTCGCAATACAATTATTTCCTTTATGAAATGTATGGCCAATCCACTGCCACTTACGTCTTCGAATAATAGTTACAATGGACGTCTGACCTGGTTCTCATGTGCACTTCATCATTAGAGATGCGGTTGTAGCTTCCTTATGACAGCAGACCTTCTCTGTGCTCCACTCGTACAGCAGTACGGATTCAACATTAGAGCGGAACAGTCGTAGCTTGGTCTTTTAACTAATAGATTTGTTTTTTTTTATTTAAAATTTTGGACAACATTACAAACGCAGCCCGTGCTCTCCTGATTCTACTACTGATGTCTAGTTCCGTTCCACCCTCGGTAGAGACAATAATTTCAAGATATTGGAAATTTTCTACCTTCTCTACCGATTGCACAGAAATGTTCATTTGGATTGATGAGGATGCTTCGAGAATGATCCTTTTTGTTTTCCCCGAATTAATCTTCATCCCCACGATTTCAGATTCTTTTTCCACCCTTGCCGTCAATTTATGTAGATCGATGATCTTGTGAGAGAATAAGCATTCGTCGTCCGCGTAATCTAGGTGTTTAAGGTGTGTCTGTAAAGTCCATTGGATTCCTCCCATTTTCTCTCGACAAAGCTGCGTCCAGTACTTCACTTATCACCAATAACAAATGGATTGGTGACAGTATGCAGCCGTGTCTAACACGACTTTGGATTTCTAGAAGCGAAATTCGGCTTGTTCGTCATCGTGTGTGTCCTCAAGATGGGCTTTTTTTCTATCGAGGATGATTTTTGCTACCTATCTTGGCCCCAGCAGACTGCACATAAATCCCTCTCCCATTTTCCGCACTCCATGTGGTCTCCTTTCTTCGGGAGCTTGACAATGATGCCTTTTTTCACTTGTCAGGGAAGCTTTAGGATTCCCGGGCTCTCTCTATGAGTGGATGCAGTAGATTGCGTGATGAAGTTGGCACTGTCCGTAAGAGCTCTGTGTTGGCCTTATGGTTTTAAAAGTTTTTTAAATTTTTTCCAATTTTAATTAAAATTTCAGAAATATGTGCAAAACCTGATAATCATTAAGAAAAAATTGTTTTCTCTAAGTTGTATAATAATCTATGTTTTCTTTTAAACTCACCCTGTATACGCAGATTGTTTCAAATTGTTTCATAATCGTTTCGATACTATGTGTTACAAGATGAACCTACCTTTTGTTGGCCAGAATGGGATTCGTTGTTTTCACCTGCGCTTCACTGCAATTCCTAGATTGAGCTACTTGGCAACAAATAGGATAGTTCTTTTTGAAGAAATTTTCTTGCATTCGAAATGGTTCCTCTTGTCGTCGTCGAATCTCGTTGCGCTACCACACAACGCATCTCACACCGATAAAACGATGAGATACATTATCTTTGCCGCAGCAATTGCCTATAGCATGATAGCTGTTAGTCACTGCCTCTCGTACACCGTCGACTCTCTGCGAAGGTGATGATGGATTGTTGGTAATACGTGTTCCAGGTATTTAAGAATATGTGTGGTGTTCCATGGTGCAGCGATAGAAGAAGCCGCATCTCATTAATCCTTATTCGCGTGCGAGACTTCGAGCTCCCCGCCTTACGCTTTCGGTTTTATTTGTCTTCAGCTTCAGAGTGATGCAGAAGTTTGTTGCCGACTTCCCAGAGCCGTCCTCCGGTATTCTGATAAATTACCTTCTGGTCTTCATTTGCATAGAGCGCAAAAGTCCTGCCATGGTTACGTACGTACGTACGATACGATGTGAAAGACACAAGTGTGATAAATACGAATGTGAATGTGGTATAGCAATTGGCTCGCCACCCCCAACCCCACTACGCCATAACATGAGGAACCATCAACATCATCATCATCATCATCATTATCATCAACATGCACTAAAGTATAGGTGCGAAGGTTTTGGTTCTGTGATTTGTGCGGTCTTGTGAGGATTTCCACAACCGCCATAACAACGACAACAACAACAACAACAAACTGATGAATGTGTATTTTTCTTCAATAGATAAACATTAAACACGTTTTTATCGCTTGGCTCGGTCGTCTTCAGCCGCAAGGATTTCAATTCAGTGTCAGTCAATCATTTTGAGTCGGCGATAAGTTCCTTCGTGGTGCTTCTTGTCGCCGCACCGCTAGAAAACCGAAAGGATCAACATTTTGGGAATTTGCGAATATGTCACGTCTCACGTTGTTGTCGTTGTTATTTCGCAAAGTCTTTGGCACTGAGCCGGCTGGTTGGTGGGGGTTGTTTATAAAATATCATTAAGTTCTTTCCAAATGAACTGAACTAATGTTTGTTTGTCTATCCGTCTGTCCGTATTCTCTACGTACCTTCAAAATTGTAGAGCGGAATTCATCGTTAAGTCGAAGGAATAAAAAATTAAAACATTCATCGGGTGTTTTATTTTGACAAATACCTGAGTCTGCTCTGGGTTACACGTACATAGGTGTGCATGTGGGATCGCAATTCCCTCGACAGTAGTGTTGAGCTTACCAGAGAAAATTTAAAAAGTTTCCGTTTCAAAAGAAGCAGGAAAAAAGTTTGAATTCGTGCTGTGATTAAGTTGTGAAGTTTTTTCATTTGTGCCGTCAATGGGTAAATAAAAGAAGAAGAAGAAAAAACCGCATAAAAAACCGCAACATCATAAGTATGTTCCCTAACCATAGTTTGGTTGTTGACGGAATATATCGCATTACTTCAAAGCGCGGTAAAGATTTGCCGTGCAGGTGTTGGTGACTGTTATGCATTGAAATATTTAAAACTTGGAAAACCTAAAAGAAGAAACTCTTGACTGTTTACTTATTTATTTTATTTATTATTTATTTTTGTTAATTCTGATTTTGTTTTGTTTATTTAGTAAGCACGCGCGCCATAACCCGTGCGCGCTTCGCTCGCTACATCATATCAACCAAGCAACTGAAATGAGTTCCATTAATGCTCCATTAATGTGGGCGCCGTGGCTCGGTGGAAATGTGCACGGCTACTGAGCAGGAGGTTCGTGGTTCGAATCCCAGTAACACCAAAAGTATTTTTCACGGTTTCCCACCTCTCGCGTATGGGTGACAAACGTTTCGAGAGTAATAATTTGTCAAGGAAAGCTTCTCAATTTGCCGTTCGGATCCGGCCTTAAATTGTGGTAGGTCCCTTCCATTTGTGTCCAAAAATATACATGCGCAGCACAAATGGTTGCGAGAAGCTAGGCCTTGGATCGCAATGGTCTGTCGTGCCGAATATTACTATTATTAACTTCGTTAATATTTTCACTATAGATATATGGAGCTAACTAAAAAAAGGAATAATAAAAACAACCCATAAAAATTCAAATTTTTCATGTAAATTCTCTAATAGGAGATGGGTGTGTGATAAAATTTGAAGAAAATCAGTCTTCAAAGTGTTGTCTCCGGAAATATACATGCGTGCAAAATTTCAATAACATCGGGCTTTGGGAAGTGGGTTAAAAATTTATCGCAAGATTCCACGACAGACGACCGACGACCGACGACCGACGACCGACGACCGACGACCGACGACCGACGACCGACGACCGACGACCGACGACCGACGACCGACGACCGACGACCGACGACCGACGACCGACGACCGACGACCGACGACCGACGACCGACGACCGACGACCGACGACCGACGACCGACGACCGACGACCGACGACCGACGACCGACGATCGACGACCGACAACCGACGACCGACCCACGGGCAAGTGAAGTTAATATAGAGAATTCAAAAAGAATAAAAAAACAAAAATCAAAGTCTGTCCACGATTTTCCGCAGATCGACTTAAATGTGGTGGTCCTATCCCCAGTAATATTCTTTTCCTAATCCAAGGTGTAACAGCGTACGCCGATGGATGCATGGCTAGGAGGGAGCTTAGTCGCTAGTATGCAGCCTCCGAATACCTGGTGACCTGTGGAGTTTAAGAAGCCCTCCCTTAGCATACCGGGCTCTGATAGGGATGAACTCTTTTCCCGGTTTCTTGTGGGTAATAATAGAGAATAAAATTAAAATTTATGAGACGGATGCATCTCCAACCGCATCAACCTCGGGTCCTTCTGTTGAGCAACCCGTTGTGTCACAAGAAGCTGGTGAGCTCTCGACGGCCAACCTCAGTCTGGCCTCAACCTTACGATCTGCTGTTAAGCAGCCAAATCTTTCAAAGATTTCAGAAGGCGCTGCTTTCACTCACTTCGCTGGAATCAACGAAGTGGAGCAATCCACTTCTGATTCACACGCATCCACAGTTGTTAATGCATGTAGTGTCATCACGGAGAGATCCGGATGCTCTTCCATTGGAAAGAATTACCTGGCTAGGTATAATGAATTGCCTAAGCCCCGAAACGCTTTCCCAGTGGTGGGCCAGACGAACTTTGTGCTCCCAACAATTTATCAGTGCTGTGGAGGCAGCTTAGTTGACACCACAGTAGGGTTCAGGTCCCATGAACGTAGATTCTGAGGCAGCCCTAGCTAGTTCATATGCAGATTCGTTGCCTGCAATTCCCTGATGACCAGGGACCCAACCGAGTGTGAGTTTGTTGTGTCTGTCGCTTTTTTCCGACATTCATAATGGTAAGATTTACTTTATGCTAATCGATTATTATTCCAAGTAGTTAGAGGTCGTTCCAGTAGGCACAACATCAGCTGCTTGTGCCATACAGGACCTCCGCAAGATATTTGCCACCCATGGAATTCCGGAGATCATTGTGAGTGACAACGGTACTGCGTTCGATTCCGTTGAATTCCGACAGTCCTGCAATATGAATGGCATTCGCTCTGTATATGTGGCTCCATGGCACCCAACGGGCAAGCGGAGATAATGGTCAAATCGACGAAGGATTTCCTGAAGAAAGAGGTTTCGGGTGACATTCAGCAACGCCTGTCGAAGTTCCTACACCATCATCAAGCAACTCCTTCCACTGCGACTGGCAGATCGCCTGCCGAACTTCTATTTAATCGGCGCATTCGAACTTTCATCGATCATATTCACCCGGACAACATTCATAAGGCCAAACCAGTGGTCGACCAGACGAGGAAATTCCCCGACGGGTCAGCAGTTTGGGCGCAAAACTACTCGTCAGGTCCGAAATGGATACCTGCTTCCATTACCAAAACAACAGGCCCTGTTTCTTATGCCGTAGTGACTGAACAGGGCCAAAAGATAAGACGTCACGTTGATCAGTTGCTACATCGAACCACCCAAGAAGAGATTGACCATTAAACAACCGTTCCATTAGGTCAAGCGCAATCGGTTCTTCCGGATCATGTGACAACCAACACCTGCCGTTCAAATTCCGATAATAGACGATGTTCCACCATCGCCTTATTTTCAACTTTCAACGTCAGGTACCCAGCAAAATGTAGATTCATCATCAGCCGTCCAACATCCTACAATACAGCCAAAGAGACGAGCTAAGAAGACACCGGCTGAAATCGATGAGGCTTCACTTCGTCGCTCAGGAGGACCTTTTTCTTTTCGGAACTCCCCGTATACGTTAAGAGTACTTCCTTATAGCAAGTAGTTTTTCTCAGAATTATTGCGAGAATGTTTTATGTTTTCTTTTTGTATTTGTTACGTATACTCAATAGTCTTCATTCCACTCCAAGTTCTGAAGAATAATAAATCCCTTCAATTCTGTGAACGCATCCCACGTCAGCAGTATTTGGCAGTTTTCTTGAAAGCATCGCGTACCGCTTGGAGGCAATTCGAATGACGGGTATCTGGTACATCTAGAATTCATGAAACTCATCACCGTCAATCTGGTGCTGGGACGATTTGTAAAGTTTATTGAACGCCAAACGGAACAGAGGATAACAATATCCCAGAGCGATTAGGTCGCCGCGATCGCGAATGCCACAGGAAGTTCGAGTTAAGGCAATATGGATGCGTATCAAGCACCCACTCCACCACCCCCCCCCCCCACGAATACGCGTTGTGCCTTGCAAATGACTTTGCACTTTGTGCACAGAGTTTGTTGTCTTCATGTGGAAAAGCAATTAAATTCGACTGCGACTATCGAAGGATTCGTGACGTTTTTTGTTATTTTTTCCAGTTCGTTGAAAATTCGTTTTAATCTGCTACCTGTTTTTTTTCTATCTCTCTCTCTCTGTCTCTCAATCTCTTAGGTATGTATATTTTAAGTCATTTTCATGGAATTAGCGTAAACGCAATCTGTTCCCAGCAGACATAGAGGCAGGCAAGTTGCCTACTCATTGCGGATCGATTTCCCGCTCCAAAGTCTCATTTTTTGCTACGTATACGAGTATGGCTGTAAGGAAGGTAAAAATTAAGAAAACTCACGCCAAAATACAATTAAATTAAATTGAATCAAACTGATGGTGGAGCGCAACACAGCTCTTTCTTAGCGGGCAGGAGCATCAGCCATTAATCGAGAATTATAAGTTTGTCTCAACGGAATTCGAAATTGCATTTTGTCCTGATGACAAGTCGGTCGGCAAAACATAAAAAAAAAAACCATGACAAACAGGCAACAGTCCTGGATATAATTTAAATTTGTTGGGTTGTTTTTTTCCCCGCTGATATTGCACAGAGTCTTTCTCAATCAGTCATCCTTCCGATGGGATTTATTGCCATTGAGCTTATTCCTTATGCGAGTAGATGGATGAGCTTGGCTTTTTTCACGTCGCTCATGTGACACATTGAGTTAACTGAATTCAGTGCTCGGTCGATGTCTTTGCCGGAGAGATTCTCCCAGGGATTGAGAAGTTCTTTCAGGAACACGCATGTACAGTAGGTAATTTGTTCTATTTGCTAGGAGTTTTTCTTATCCACATTTTTAGTTCGTTTCACAAAAAAGGATTAAGATGAGCAATCGAAAAAGTCTCACAGACAGAATAATTTGATTGTATACAGCGGGAAGTCTGGCGCTTAATTTATAGCAGACATTTTAAGATTGTGTTTTTTTTTTGTTTTGTTTTACTTACTAGATTTTATGATTAACTGCACTGCGGAATTTATCGGAAATTAATTTTCGTAAATGGTGCTAACATCCATTACTAAAGGTGCAAAAGGAAATTGGACTTTTCAATTCAGCTGAAGCTGAAAATTTGCAAAAAAAAAGAATAAAGCCAGTCTATCAGATTGAGGAAGTCGTGGGAATTTTTCGTTAATGTGAGTGAGCCACTGCCTAGAAAAAAGGAAAATAATATCATGTATATGGCTTCTTCGTTGGGTCCTTCTTGTCGTGTAAAATAAATTTGCATTATCAAGCCTAATCAACATCTTCAACGTGTTTCGGCAAGGAGATAGAATGGTCGACGTTATTCCTCTTTAACATGACGTTGGAGAAAGTGATCCGAAACTTTAATACTAGATCAGGTATGAATCCGCCAGCAGACATTGAAATACGCAGACGAAATTAATATCATCGGTAGAAGTTCAAGTGGTGTACAAGAACCTTTCATCCAGATAATGAAATCTGGCACAAAAAGTGAGCACAAAACAAAGCATATTGTGGACGCGTCTAATAGCAACCGTTGGTCGTTATACTCGTATAAGGTAATAACCTATTCAAAAAGTTATTTGTGCTAGGATCTCATAGATTGTAGAATATATTATACTTTATACAGGCCCACATGATTTTCGACTTCTTGGCTAGTGACAATTTTTAGAAACTGTCTATACGCAACTATGATATTTTTCCTTTCATCCCTGATAGAAGATGCTATGAACCTGCAAAAGATTTCAGACACTTGAGTCTATCTTCGTTCTTGTTGAGAAGAATTCTAACATATCATTCAACAGTTCGAAGATACCTAAGCATCGAAGTCTTAAAGGCAGGTCAAAAGGAACGGTCCTCCATAAGGAAGTGAACACTCGTTAACCTACAAATAATATACGCTAGCCACAGGTTGAAGACGCATTAAACAACATTTGGGCCATCAGGAATCTCTCAGTCAGTTAGGTGTGGAACATTTTCTAAAGTAATGGATTTCAATACTTTTTTTCGATGATAAGCCAAAAATAGAATGCTATCTAGCGCAGCAGAATACAAAGATCAATATCACCTGGTATTACAGGATCTTTAAATTCATGTACCTGCTGACATATTTATCAAATACGTTTGTTCTTGCAGTTCAGTATGACTCAATGTATCTGGATGGGTTGACTTCAGTCCGTACGGGCAGTGTAATATACTGCAGATAGTACCAAAAATATGTTAACATCTCAAACTGCATACTATACTAAGCTTCATCTCTTACTTTGCTGTCGAGTTGGAAGGAAGTTGGAAGGACAGGAGAATAACGAGGCAATTTGACGTGACACTATGCACTGGCGAATCTAAGATGAATGATGAAGTCGGCAAAAATCAGATGGATTGGCATATATGTCTTAAATCTAGACAGCCAATCTGCAATCAAATTCATTTATGCGACACTTAATAACTCGAAAATTGCTAGACAGTGCCAATAAGAAGAGGCTTTAATAAGCCAATTCCTGGACACTACCCTTGTATGAAAGTTAGGACATAGTAACGTAGATCAAACTTAGGCTCGCTCTGAGTTGAAACACTGTCTAAGTTTGGGCTTGTAAATAAAAAGCTATAGTGAATGTTACGCCTTTGTACCATCACTCTCAGCCATATCAAATTAAATTCCAAACTGGAACATCGGCTGAATTGAAGCAAAAGCTTAAACGCAACATCACTACGGACATAAATTGAGAGTCCTCGTCGAGGGAAAAATAATGGCACTAAACTATACCCAGGCGGATTTAAATCCGAAGTATCAGAATCCTCATTGAGTTTCGCTCAGTGCTAGAATTGCTGGCCTGTGGACATGTACATAGGTCAACACAGCGAAAAAATTCGTTCTCAGCTGAGATCCCCTCTGAAATCACACATAACTACAAAAAACCAACACACAAAACACAACTTACCGCTTCTTTTAACCGAATTTGTGTAGTGAATGTCTCACAGTGGATTATTGACACCTCGTTATGACCTCGGATATAATGAAATGATTACGTCATTGAGGAATCCAGAGATCTATAATGTAACTAATGTTCGACATAGGATACGGCGATATTTGGACCTGTTGATACCCACGGCGGAGCGGCAATTGGATGATTTTACGGTGGGTATACGATATTGTCGGCCTATGGTCAAAACACAGCAATATAGCGAGAGGAATGCTGGCGGCCTACGGTCAAAACACGACAGTGATAGGAATACTGCTGGCCTATGGTCAATGCATGCCAGAGAAGAGGAGTACTAACGGCCTACGATCAAAACACGACAGTGTGAGGAATACTAACGGCCTATAATCAAGACACGTCAGAGAAGATGGGTACTGACGGCCTATCGAGAAGACAGGACAGTGATAGGAATACTGACGGCCTATAGTCAAGACACGCCAGAGAAGATGGGTACTGACGGCCTTTCGAGAAGACAGGACAGTGATAGGAATACTGACGGCCTATAGTCAAGACACGCCAGAGAAGAATGGTGCTGATGGTCTATGATCAAGACACGCAAGAGAAGTTGGATACTGACGGACTATAGTCAAGCCACAAAAGTGATTGGCAGGGAGTGACGCGGTTTACAGACAGTCGTTCTGTCATTTTCAGATTCATGCTGCTGGTTTCCCAGCATGCCCAAAGTATTCTGGTTACTTCTACACTTTTACCAGCTCCTTGCCGAGCTCGTTCGGAATTCGACAACTTTATGTGCAAAAGTTGCTGAACCTAACCACTAATTTGCAAAACCGTGTGCAAAATTTATGATTTGCCCATACATACCAATTAAGTAGTTCAGTTATTAGGGACGTAACCATAATAGGAGCAACACTTTTAAATAAAATTGAGAAATATTGACACTAAATTTTTTTTAGTTAGCGCACGCTTCAATAGACTTCGAGGGTAATAGACATTATATTAAATTATACAAACAATGAGCCGGCTTATTCGTATTACATGCTGCTTTTAAAATAATACTTGTTGTTGTTAGAGCCATTTTAACCTTCTACCTATATAATGCACAAAACAAATGTTGAACAAATCATGCATCACATTTGTTCATTAGACCACGAGAATAATCTTTCTTTCTTTCCTTTACTCCACGGGGGAGCATAAGGCTTCTACAAACGCCCGCCAACAAACTCGATTTATCGTCTGAGGTTTCAAGAGATGCCATTCGGTCCCCTAGGAGCTTGCTTCCTCTTCTATTGTCCTTTTCCATGTCTTGATAGGACGGCCAACTCGGCGGCTTCCTTGTGGATTCCAGTCGAGCTCTAGTTTCGTAATATCGTCCGCTGGCTTTCTCAATCTGGCCAATCCAGCTCCATTTTCTTCATCTGATGGTGATCGCGATTGCTTCCTGCTCCGTTACTCTCCACAAGTCTTGATTGGTGATAATGTCCGGTCATTCTCAGTATCCTCCTTAAGCACTTGTTGACGAAGACGTCGCAATTGACTCTGTGACTTTCCATAAAAGAGTACTGAGAAAACGTTAGATCTGAAGATCGTTAGCTTCAGATTCCGGGAGATTTGCGAGGAGTTCCAGATATTATTTAGCATACTATAGGAGTGTCGCACCTTGCTTACACAAGAGCACATATCCGAGTCAGCTTCACCATTTTTTGACTTTCAGCTGCCCAAATAACAAAACTTATCGACTTCCTCTATCTGATGTCCGTCAATCGAGAGATCACATGTTCCTATACCGTAGTTTTGCTTTTGAGACGTTAATTTTTAAACTGAATTTGTTAGCATGGAGTTCTAGTGAGTTTAATTTTCGCTCCATGTCACCTAGTGACACCTAGATATCATCGGCATAGTTCAGGTCTTCTAGGCGGTGAAAAATATTCCATGGCAAAGCCGATGGAGTACGGGTTACTATTTTCATCACCCAGTCGATGACAAATTGTGAAAAGCAATGGTGAGAGGGTGCAACCTTGCTTGACTCCCGAGTAGATGTTGAAGGGTGAGCCAAGATGACCGTTATGAATGACGCGACATGTTGAGTCGCGATACAGCTCCTTAATGAAGTTAATGAGTTTTTCCGGAACACCATAGCTAGACAAAATCTGCCACATCATGTTTCGGCCAACGCTATCAAAAGCGCGTTTAAAATCTACAAAAACCATATACAGAGGAGAGCGATACTCAACTGACTGTTTAATGACTATACGCAGGATGTTAATTTGATCAGTACAAGAACATTTTGGGCATTTTGGTTGTTCATTTCTCAAAATTGGCTCTAACGCATTCCGTAAGCACCTAGCTATTAGAGAGGAGATCACTTTGTTTATGGTGTTTAGTAGGGTAATTCGTCTCCAGTTTTCGCAATTTCTCAGATCACCTTTCTTGGGGAGTTTGACTATTAAGCCTTCCTTTAGCGACGATGGAATGGTTTCAGATTCCCAGATACCTTGATACAAACACGGCCTTTCGAACAGCAGATTTAAATCTTGCAATAATAATTCTATCGGATATTACTTGCCAGTCCTGTAACGATCTTCTCGCGGCTTTAGAGAGTAGAAATCCTACTCCATTCGCATGGTGTTCTCCTGCAGGCTTACCCGAAAAAATTAGAAGCTCTCCGGTAGATGTTCGTTTTTCCCCTTATCTCAATAAGACCAAGAATCTCTAGATGGTATTTACGAAATTCTTTTGTTAATTGTGCAAGCGTTTTTGTCTCGACGAGCGTGCGAATGTTCCAAGTTCCAAAACGTGTCCTTTTCCGTGAGCCAAAGGTTATTGTTGATAAATTCGATGTGTATCCGAGGCTTCTATTAGCTCCAAGAATCAATTAATTCAGTTGAGTGGTGATTGGCCAACCAGCCAACCAGCCAACCAACCAGATTGGAAGCGCCGCCGACCAAGGCAAGTCCGCTTCTTATTTACTCCCGACCCAAGTTAATACAAATCGGATTGGGTACCGAAATCGTTTACTTGATTTGGCCGAGTTTCCAGTGACGCGACGTAGACGCATAACATAGGAATTATGATACGAGAGGCTTAAGGCATGACGGTCTATAATCGCGTCATCATCACCGTTTGTCGCCAAATAACAGTCACGGGAAAAATACGGCATTTGAATCTATACCACGATCAGTTATCCTTGAATTCATATTGCTATTCAAGAACTACCCATTCTTGATTTGTTGCCCGACACTTAACAACGGCACTATTGTTGTTTTTGTGTTTTCTTACCATATGCTTATTTAGGTATACTGAAATTTTCATTTCCAGCTCAGGTTCGAATCTATTCTTTTGCCGTTTTATTCAAAAAATACAAAACAATCAACTGACAAAAAGCGAGAGGATCGTTGCAAAAGATTTTGAAAAAAAAAAAAACAGTGAACGCCTTCTAATTAATATTCTATAGAGTTGCAGAGATCCTTGCATCATCATCATCATCAATCAGGATCGGTAGTAAAAAAAACAGCGCATCCCCTAAAATGATATTATAGTACAGATACCTGAGCAGCAACCCCTTCGGCATTTGGTATTTCCATTTTTTTGTGTCCTTCGTTTTATTCATTACAATCACTCATGCAGTAACATTCTTCTACCTCCGATGTCATATCATCGAAGATCAACAGCATTAGGGATACAGCATGCTGTATCCGAATTCCTGCAAATATGCAAAGTAACGTGCTTATTAAATATTTAAATTTTTTTTTGGCATCAAATGAAATTGTCTGCGCTATTTGCTTTCCATTACATATGAGCGGAGATTAGGATGTATCTACGAGTAAGCGTGTGCAGCTGCTACTCTGTAGACATGGCGGGAGATCATTAAAACAACTCTTGCACCAATAAAAGCAATAAAACTCTGTTACAAGAAGGAAAAACTCAAATAAGGATACGAAAGTGTGTTTTGTTTACCTTTATGAAAGGAGGAATCCGCTCAAGCTTACTCAAGCTGAAGCAGGAGGCCGTCTGACTAGAAAGAAAAAAAATCACATATTCGTTGACATCGATTTTGTTAGTTTTTAATTCTGTTGCTTCCTTAAACAATCGCGGCAGACATTACAAGTGGAGATGGCAGCAAACCTTGTGTTAGTGCGGTGCAGGATAATAACTCAAGAACTCCATTAATAACAATGGTCTGCGAAGTTCCACGTGTAAATGAGGATGAGATAAGACTTTTGTATGTTTGTGTTTTCAATATCATCGTAGACAGTTTGTAGGTGTAGGTGTGCGGCGAGCCAAATTCGCCTATGATCAAAGATTAAGGCAAAAAATACTTAAATGTCCCAAAAAGTAGTAAACATTCTTTGGTCATTCGTGCAAAGAATCAAAAATACTGTCTCGTCGTCAATTCCAACGATCATTCATAATGACATTCCAGCTGTCAGATCTAAGGACAAGGCCAATCTACTTGTTGCACATTTTGCAGCTAGCTCCACGCTTTCGGACTGTGCTTTGCTTCCACTGCTTGTACTGCCGAGCGGCGAACACCTTATGGCACAGATTTACATTCGTACTAGTGAAGTAGCAAGAGTTCTAAGTGATCTTAGCACATATCATATCACATATCTTCATCGCTTGAATTAACATTGCGTAAGCTTTTCTACTTTTTCTATGCTTATGGACTCTTCCCGAGTAATTGGTAAACAGCAGTTGTCCAGCCTATATAAAAAAAAAGGCGAACCGTCATGTCTCCCTTCGCACTGACCAATAGCACTAACGTCCCTTCTTTCTAAGGTCATGGAAACGATAATTAACCGTCAGCTTATGAAATATCTTGAATCACGAGAACTACTCAATGACAGCCAATATGGCCTCCGTGGACAACGTTCTAGTGGTGATCTGATTGCATATCTCACCGTACAGTGGAACCAGTCTTTTCACAAGTTTGGTGAAAGCAATGTGGTAGCACTTGATATTTCAAAGTCATTTGACTGAGTTTGGCATCAAGTTTTTCTGTCCAAAATGCGTACTTTTGGAATCAATGTAACCATTCTTCAATGGATTAGAAGCTATCTTTCAAACCGTTCAAACCAAGTTGTGCTGGGTGGTTTTAAGTCTGATATCCACCGCATAAATGCGGGTGTCCCTCAAGGCTGTGTTTTATCTCCGACACTCTTTCTTATGGTTATCAACGATATTCTGTCTGTAACTTCCCAATTCATTCCTTCGCTGATGACAGTTCTCTTAGCTTCTCTTATATGTTCGCAGGTTCACGTCCTTTCTCTTCGGATGTGGAACAAGAACAACAGCTTATGTTAAGCTCGTTAAATTCTGAACTTGACTGCATTGCAAAGTGGAGAGAACACAATAGAGTCGAATTTAACGCATCCAAACCCCAATGCTCTCTTCTGTCGTTGACACGTAATAGTAACTTCTAGCCAGTATCCATGAATGACACTTGCATCGAGGAAACTGAAAAACTAGCAGTTCTTGGTATGTGCGTCAATGAAAAGCTTCGTTGGAATGACCACATATTTAACGTCGCAAAAAATGCTGCTAAGTGCCTTAGTTTCCTAATACGGTGCAAGAAATATTTCACTCCCTCGATCTGGCTACTATCCACACGGCATTTATTCGCCCTAAACATGAGTATAACTGTCATGTCTGGTCAGGTGCACCTAAGACCACCTTGCATCTGCTGGACAGAATACAGAACCGTGCGATATAACTTATCGGTGACGCAAACATAGCGATATCAAAAGATTCGCTCGAACACCGCCGGAACGTTTTCAGCTTGTCACTGTTTAATAGATTCTTCCACCAACGGTGCTCAAGAGAAATAACCAGTTGCATGCCACATCTCCTTGAATTCAACCGCAATACCATCTTTGGTCGTACTTTTAAGTTCAGAGACTCTTTCTTTAGTCGTACAAAAAAAATGTGCAATGCTTTACTAAGCTCTGTATTCCCGCATCAATATGATCCACAGGCATTCAAAATGCATGCACATCGACATCTCATCTCTCTCTTTCCTAAATACCTTTGGATTGTTTCCGCTTTATGATTGTAAGTTTGAATTCATTGATGTTTCTCATATTTACGCTCCATAGGTCCAAATTGGTTTGATAACAGTCTTGAAAAGTAAAATTTTGTTATCCAAAGATAGCTTGCATCATTTTCCTTTCAGCCAATAGAGGTGTGGGAATGTGACTTTAATCTTCCAGTGGTCAATATACTGCCCAGGTTTATTCCTAAGTATTAGTAAGTGGTAAGCGGTCATATCAAGTTCTCGTCGAGAATATAACTTGGACTGATTTGTCTTCGTTTATTGCTATACACAATTTTGTTTATCCAATCCATTGTTTTTGAATTCATAGATTTTAGTTTGTTGGTTGCTGTGCATTTATGTGCATTTATGGGATGTCACGAGGATAATGTCGTCTGCGAAAGTTGCTATCATAGATTGTCGATCCTCTGTGGTCCGGATGTCTGCTGTGCATAGGAGAAACAGAATCGGTCCAAGCACACTTCCTTGGGGTACACTTAGTAAAAGAGAGCATACATTATTATATTTGACGTAAAAAAATCGTTTACTTAGGTAGCTCTCCAAAATTAGGTAGGCTCAAGTGATAGTTGTGTTTTAGTTTGCGTAGGAGATGCCAGACTTTGCCGAAAGATTTTACAAAATCGCATGTTGCTTAAAAAACAGGAGATGCGGTGGACGGGGAATCGTGACCTACCTAAATCAGAAGATGACATATATTACAGCTGTCATGCAAGACATCATGTTCTCGGCAAAAGAATGAAACCCATCGTTATCGGCTTTAAAGCAGTAAATAAACGGCTATGCACCCTTAGCGTGTAGGGCAGATTTAAAATCTCAACCTCACAAAAGTTAATGAAAAAGAAGAATTATTTGAATCAGTCAAACGGGAACTCAACGCCTGTCCTCAGTATGACGTAAAAATCATTCTTCGGGATATGAATGCCAGAATAGGTATATTGGCACACATAGCTTACACAAGAACACTAATGACAATGGACAACGAGTAATAGAGATGGCAGCAAGCAATCATTTCTTCGTTGCGAGTACAATGTTTTCGAGTAAAAATATCCACAAGGCCATCTGGGTAACTGCGGATAGAGCTACTCGCAACCAGATAGACCACGTGTTGATAAACTGCCTCCACAACCTGAACCTGATAACGGTACGAACGTACCGAGGGGCCAACGTCGACTCGGACCACTATCTTGTTGGTATGGTGCTCCGAGCGCGGATAGCTTCATAAAAAAATGCATCCGCGAATCAGATTCGAGTCAACGAAGACACCAGAAACAACTACGGCCAATCTATAGAACTCGCCCTAAATGCAGGGAGAGTAAGTCCTGGGGCTGAGATGTCGGCCGTAGAAGAGGCATCGACATGCCTGAAGAATACCGTCATTAGTACTGCTGACTCCATCTTAGGCAGTAGTCGTAGCGATTGGAACGGCAGGTTCGATGACGAAACTAAGCTACCGACTGAACCTAAGAATGTTGCGTACCGAGTAATGAAACAATCTCATAGAACGCGGGCACGTGAAGATTAATATAAAGAGCTTAGAAGATGTAAAAAAACCGTTCACCGGCGAAAGAAAGCAGTCTGGGAGGAGAATCTCGTCCGTGAACTAGAACAGTACAGAGAGCAAGGACCGCACCAGGTGCGGAAGTTCTACCAAGAGTCCGCGGTATGACGCAATATACACCCCGCTACATGTTTGCAGAGCGATAAATCGGTTCAAAAATAATAAGGCCCCGGGATTAGATGGGATCCAAGCGAAGCTGATAAAAATAGGAGGCCCCATATTACACCAATCAATTCATGAAATAATAGTGCAAATATGGGCAGAGGGGCATCCTATGCCCCATACA
The DNA here is from genome assembly GCA_947095585.1 of Nephrocerus scutellatus. Classification (NCBI taxonomy): domain Eukaryota; kingdom Metazoa; phylum Arthropoda; class Insecta; order Diptera; family Pipunculidae; genus Nephrocerus; species Nephrocerus scutellatus. The sequence continues at coordinate 19,473,882 of OX352762.1, read as the reverse complement.
TAACAAAGGAGATATCACAACCTTCAGTAATTACCGTGGTATAACGTTGTTGAGTACCGCGTATAAGATTTTCTCCTCTATCCTTCAAGACAGGATAGCCCCATACGCTAAAGTCCATATTGGTCCATACCAGTGTGGCTTCATCCCAGGCAAATCAACAACTGATCAGATTTACACCCTAAGGCAGGTGTTGAAAACATATCTATAGTTTCAAAACTAACTACACCTTCTTTTTATAGAATTTAAAGCCGCCTATGATACCATAGCGAGAGTAAAACTTTATAAATCCATGATAGAATTCGGCAGCCAAAATAAACTGACACGACTATGTATGTTGACCATGACCAATGTTATGAGCCAAGTAAAAATATTCGGATCCCTATCAAGCGCATTCAACATTTATAACGGGGATGTTGACTGGCCTTCCTCCTCTCCAATCTGGCGAAGAAAGATATCCGAGACTCTGACGTAACGGCGAGAGGAATAATCTTCTATAAATACATTCAGATACTAGCTTACGCAGACGATATTGACATCATTGGTAGAAGCTCAAAATCTGTACGGGAAACTTTTATCCAGATCGAGCGGTTGGCACGAAATCTGCGGCTGCGTATAAATTAGAGCAAGACAAAGTACATGGTGACCACGAATGCGAGCAGAAGATCTAACATTGGTCCCGCAATTAAAATAGTGGAGCGCGAATTTGAAGTAGTGCAATCCTGTAACTATCTCGGGTCAACTGTAGCAGCCGATAACAGCATGAAACCAGAAATACGCGCACGTTTGCTTAAAGCCAACAAAGCCTAATACAGTCTGTCAAGACTCTTAAAATCCAGGAATTAAACCATAACATCCAAGCTGCTGGTGTATAAGACAATGGTCATACCAGTACTTACATATAAATCCGAGACTTGGGTGCTTAGCAAAAAGCATGCTGACCTCTTAGCCGCGTTCGAGAGAAAAGTTCTATGGAGAATTGTTGGCCCCGTATGTAAGAAAGTATGATTCCGGAAACTCTACAATCTGATATGTACGAGCGTTACCGCGATATCGACGTCGTGAAGAGAGTTAAGCTCGGTGGGCTCCGGTGGGCGGGTGAGGAAGATGATCATGCCCGGAAAGTCGTTTGCGGTAGGATGTATGGATTTATAGACAGCGAGGCAGGCCAAGAGCACGCTAGAAGGATGGCCGAGACCAGTAACCCAAGATTTTAGGGATGCAAAACTGAATGACATCGGCACAAAATCGGTACCGATGGAGGGTTGTAGAGTCAAATATTATGATGACTAATAAGAAAGAAATCGCGGTTTATCTTAATTTGTCTTATCTTATCTTAGTCTTAATTTTCCCTACAAATGTTGTCCAAAAATCGTAGCTTCCAGGAATTTACCCAAACCAAACACATCTAGCTCATCGTAGGATGCCAATCAATTTGTATATACCTATATGATTTGTTCGTAGTGGCTATCTTTTTTGATTGCCATGGCGTGCAAAATATACACAACTGCCTATCATATTTGATAGTTATGACAGTTAATGTGTAAAAAACAAATATATCTCTAACAAATGAATCAATAAAACCATTTACTTTATTAGCAAATAAACCTTTAATGCCACTGCATCAAAAGAAATTTTTTCGAAAATTGTCGTGGGAACTTTTTCGCACTGTGCTGTCTGTGTGCACAATATTCCAGTTTTATTTTTGTATCTTTTTGAATCAGAAAATTTCACCAACAACACACAACTGAAGTCTGTACAGAGTGCTTCAATGTAAACTGCAATCATCCTTCTATTAGGGGGCAAATGATGTGCGGTTACTAGAGGATCTTCCTTTGCTTCGGTTTTTTCCTTCCATCTTTCAATTTAAGCGCAAACAAACAATTTTGCATAATGTCTTAACGCAAATGCATCGCGCGCATAATTTATCCGCGATTCACACGCCAAGCCAAAGGCAGACACCAGTCTTGAGGAGTCGTCTCTGCAACAGTCTCAGTCCACCGGAGATCAGATGAAGACGTTAGAGACAAAGCAATTCCAATGTTTCGCATATCCATGTGGGACGAATGGAGCAAGGACGTCGAAGCCAGAAATGTGCATTTATTTTTCATATCCAACGCTCATGAATTTTTCATCGTTTTCGTAGCCAAATTCGGAGGAGCAACGGAGTCAATAGAGCACAGACACAGTGTGTGTGTGTGTGTGTGTGTGTGCTATAAGCGATGCATCTCGGACGAAGGGAATGCAGCTGAAATAAGAATTTACCTTTCCTTTGGGAGGATAAGCTGCAGCAATTCTGAAAGGACAAGGTTTGCAGGACCTTATTTTTTCTTAAAGTTTGAGGTTGCAGCTGTACAATCACGCCACAGAGCTGCAAGCGATCTTTTTGATGAGGGAGTGATGGTACGAGCTGGCTCCTGAAATTTTAAATTCAAACTGACAAGCAGCACTGCTCTCTACAAATGTAGAGTGACGCTGAGTGCAAACGAGCGAAACAAAATTGAAAGTCAAGTCAGTCTGTTAAGAATATACAAGAGAGGTCCTTTCGATATGAATTGATGTGAAATTGTGCAAACAGTTACTGCACACATCAAGCGGAGTGATAAAGCGTTAGTAATTGGACAAATGGATAAGCACGAGGTTTGACCGACACATTAGCACAGTGTGAGGTTGTGGTTCAACGCCCCCCCCCCCCCCCCCCACCCCCCTTGTAAACGCATGTGTGCGTGTGTTATTAACAAAAGTAAGTCCCAAACAGGAAACCGGACATCGGGAGATACATATCACTTTGAAAAGGGTTGTGTTTTTGTCTTTATCTTGAAGACACAGAGGACCGTCTGACCGACCGACCGACCGACCAACTTTCTCATAAATTATGAAACTTTGATGAAAGTTCTGCCTTTCTACTTTGAAAAATTAGTTGTATTCATAAGGAGAGTACCGCTCGCTGGACATCGAACAACAAAAGGAGGTTTCTTGACCGCACTCGTCATCATGTTGCGCTCATGAAAAGGGTCTCGTAATGTCTTGACGGTCAACACTTCATTAATCACATGGAAATGAGAGTCACACATACTCGTACATATACATTTCGCAATAGAAATTGGAGTCGACGACTATCACGCACAACAACAGATGGTGCGTTTGCTTATGTGAGGAGTTTTAGGTGAACTCCTCACATGCTTCAGCTTATACTTTCTGCGGTGAATGTCTTAAAATTTCGGATATTATTACAATAAAGGATAAATAAGAATTTAGACACGTACACACGTCACATGTCTTGATCGGACTTTTACGATTACCGGACTTTGTCTGATTTATAGTTTCAGGCTGATAATTTATGGCATTTAAGTCAGAGGGGATGGAGCGAAAAAAGGCAGTATACAATTAATTGAAATCGATATCCTTACTGATGATGCTGAGAATTATCATTTCTGAAGTTAAATTTTTTAAGGGCATGTTGATAGTAGACTTCCAATGCTACAAAAAGTCCTACGTTGTTTACCTTAACATTGTTGAAATGAAATGCTGCGTTTTGCATTTTAACATTGGATTTGCAAAATGTATCTGGTTATTTATTTATGTGTGAATTTAATTATCTAAATAAGTCATTGGCCAGTTAGTTAAACGCTAATTTTGACATCGAAAAGTCAATTAGATTACAAATGCAGTTGAAAGCAACAGAGCAACAGAAGAGAACAAGAAGATCCTGTTACAATAATAATAATAATATTCGGCACGACAGACCATTGCGGTGCAAGGACTAGCTTCTCGCGACCATTTGTGTTGCGCATTTATATTTTTGGACACAAATGGAAGGGACCTACGATTTAAGGACGGCTCCGAACGGCGTATTGAGAAGCTTTCCGTGACAAGTTTTTATTCTCGGAACGTTTGTTACCCATTCGCGAGGGGTGGGACACCGTGAAAAATACTTTTGGTGTTACAGGGATTCGAACCACGAACCTCCTGTTTAGTAGCCACGCGCATTTCCACTGAGCCACGGCGCCCACACATCCTGTTACAGGTCCATAAAGCATACAAATAAAACAAAGATAAGTTCATGGATTGGAAGTGTCTTGACAGACTATAGTAGGCTTTGTTGGCATTAGGCAACCGTGCGGCTGCTACAGTTGACTCGAGATAGTTAAAGAATTGCACTACTTCTAATTCGCGCTTCACTTTTTTATTTGCGGGACTAATGAGTATTGGAACTTCTCCACTCATTCATGTGCAGCCCCAGATTTCGTGCCGCCCGTTCGATCTGGATAAAAGCTTCTTGTACAACTCTTGGGTTTCTAGCAATGATGTCAATATCGTCTGCGTAAGCTAGTATCTGAATGTATTTATAGAAGATTATTCCTCTCGCCGTTACGTCAGAGTCTCGGATATCTTTCTTCGCCAGATTGGAGAGGAGGAAGGCCAGTCAACATCCCCGTTATAAATGTTGAATGCGCTTGATAGCGATCCGAATATTTTTACTTGGCTCATAACATTGGTCATGGTCAACATACATAGTCGTGTCAGTTTATTTTGGCTGCCGAATTCTATCATGGATTTATAAAGTTCTGCTTTGGCTATCCTATCATAGAAGACTATAAAAATATCGTATAGTGAGTTTTGAAACTTAAGACAGTTTTCAATCACCTTCCTAAGGGTGTAAATCTGATTAGTTGTTGACATGCCTGGGATGAAGCCACACAAGTATAGACCAGTGATTACTTTAGCATATGGGGCTATCCTGACTTGAAGGATAGATGAGAAAATCTTAAACGCAGTACTCAACAACGTTATACCATGAAAATCGCTGCATGTTGTGATATCTCCTTTCATATGTATGGGAAACAGGATGCCTCTTTGTCATCTGCCATCTGCTCCTTATTATTTTTGAGCCGATTTAAAGCTTTGCTTACTTCGACTATGCTTGGTGGCGGCAGCATATTGTGGTCTTCGATCATTAGTGGAGCAACTCATGAAAGTGCTCTTCCGATCGCTCGAAGATGCATTTGAAATCGGCGATTGGATTACCCTCCTTGTTTTTGCAGTATGTGCCAAGCCGTGTATACTGCGTCGTACCGTGTACTCCTTGGTAGAACGACTAGTACGGTCCTCGTTCTCAGTATTGTTCTAGTTCATGTACGAGATTTTTCTCATAGACTGCTTTCTTTCGCCGGTGAACTGTTTTTTCATATCTTCTGAGCTCTTTATATTCATCTTCACGTGCCCGCGTTTGTTGCATTGCTCGGTACGTAAAATTATTACGTTCAGTCGCTGGCTTCCATTTGACATCTCATCCCCAGGACTTACTCTCTCTGCATTTCTGGTCTCTTTATTACGGTCGCGGTTGCAGTCTTTCGTGATGACGAAATCCGCACTTAGAACACCATTCCAACAAGATAGCGGTCCGGGTCGACGTTGGGATCTCGGTACGTTCGTACGGTCATCAGGTTCAGGTTTTGGCGGCGGTCTATCAACACGTGGTCTATGTGGCTGCCAGTGTCTCCATTAGGAGATACCCAGGTGGCTTTGTGAATATTTTTACGCGCAAACCTTATACTCACAACGACCGAATTATTGCTTGCGCCATCTCTATGACTCGATGTCCATTGTAATAAGTGTTCTAGTGTAAGCTATTAAAACCCTACCTCGAGCACATGATACGTGAGTGCTCCTTACGTACGGGAACAGTCATTTTCTGTAGGAGTTTCCTTCGAACGCGGCTAAGAACTCAGACTACTGTTCGCTAAGCACCAAAGTCTCGGATCCATATGTACATATTGGTAGGTAGGTAGAGTGGTGTTGAACCCCGTCGCACTTGTAAATACCACAAATAGCGCTATAGTGCGCCATTTTGATACGACCAGCCTGTAGCGTTCAAATACCAGATCGTTTCGATGATCCTGTAATCTCTATCAGGTCGGAAAAAAATTTAATCTTGCCCCTGCTTGGGTCGGACAACTACAGAGAAAGTGTATAAGGTTTTTTTTTCAAATTTTCATCCTTACAACTTTTGCAGAAGTTTTTGTGCGTTATACACAGCTTAGCCACTATCCAGTGACTGTACTAATAGCAACAACTCTTGCAATATTTTTACGAGTTCTTGATATCAACGCGATGGTTTTTCTTTTGTTGTAGGATGCCCATACTACTATTGAGCGTTTGAAGAGTATTGACGGATTATGTTTAAGAAATCATACGACAGCACGTCACCTTTTCAAATCCTTTCGTTATATCGAATACTAGATGCTTTGACAATGTCAGTGGCTACCTGATGAATCTAACATCCTGCACACACGAATGTCTTTGATAGATTTTCAAAAACTAGACATTGCCTTTTAACGCTCTTCTCTATAAAACTAAAACTAGTCTAAGACTTCATTAGGAAAGTTATAAGTAGACTTTTGAGACCATCAGAGACATCAAATCACATGAACCTGACTACCCATTGACTGGTCCATTTTTGGAGGTAACACGTTCAGCAAACCTCGACATCAATTACTCGATTGTTATGCCAGCTGGGTGTGGCATGTGGTGCCATCTCGTTAGAAGGTTGGCACCATATAAGCTCCAAGACAACCTCTTTCTATTTATTCTAAAAATAGTCAGTCAACATAGTCCCGAAGCGAATCCCTTTCACTGTAACTGTTTTACCAGTCTAATTGGAGAAGAAGTATGGACCATGGACCAATCCATCATGAAATGGCTTCAGGTTACTGATTTTTGCTAAATAACATTGAAGGAATATTGCCGCTGTAAATGAAATGAATTAAATCAAAATTTGGCTATAAGTTGATTTAAACCCCTGTCAATTGGTCTCCAAGGTAGTGCGATTTGACAACTCTCGATCATTTCCTGCGGTGCTTTGTAAAGACAATGCTTTATGCTAATAAGCCTACAACAATTGGTGCCTTAGAAGCTAACATTGTTCGTGTTATTTGTGACATAGGGCCAGCAGTGCTCTAAAAAGTGGCCCAGAATTGGACGTCCAGAACTCGCAATTTGAAATTTGATGAAAATTTAAATTTTGAGTTACTTTTTATAATTTTAAGTTCCATTAGGCTTCATAAAACAAACTAAAGCTAAAATTATTTCCAGAGGTTTCGTCAGAAAGATGAATCGCTGGTCACGAAATTGAAGGTAGTTTCAGCTTTTACTCATCCTTTCAGTCATAGACTATCATCCAAGCATACAGAATGTGTTTCTTAAATTCATCGTTTATCCAACTAAATATCTAAAACGTTAATTTGATGCATGGTAACCTGCACAACGGAGCATCATTATACCCACTCCCCCTTACTTCGTTAAACTCGATATTTTATCCTTTGAACAGATATTAAAATTTAACCAAAAACACTTAGTCAGATTCCCAATACAAGTTCTTTCGCTTCAGTCTCTCGTAGACAGTCAGTCCAGCTTTCAAGGACACATGTACCACATGTATAAAACCCCAAACACTTATCCCCTCTTTCACAATCGGTTGTTGTAATTCATTCTGAAACGTAAATTAACACCAGAACCAAGAGAAAGGATATCAACGAGGAAATTAAATAAAATCGATACAGACGTACATAGTTTGCCGTATAGTCGTTAAGGGCTTCTTGTAAAAGTTCTCCACTTCAGGCAGACCATTTGTCATTTCGTTGAATAATTTAAACTTTTCCGTATTCACTCCTTTCACACAGCCCCTAGTCCCAAGGTGACTTGACCGAGATTCGTGATATCCAATGCTACTATATATGAAAAAGGAATGTAACAGCAAACTGTGACTGAGTGACTTTTCTGCTGATATTACAAGTAGTGCAAGCCGCATTTCGAGATTATCATCAGAGTCCTTCTGGGCAAAGTCAAATGTGTGTTTGCTTTGAGGTTAACTACACATTACGACGATGAGATATCCTTACTCAAATCTTGCACTGGTGAACAAGAGGAGAAGACATGTCCTTTTTTCGTAGGCATTCGCACATTCGGATGACTAAAGTAATTTGGAAATTGAACCTTCAAAACATAACCTCGGTCAACGCCTTGATAATGTTATTTTTAAAAGGTGTGGAGGGAGGGAAAATAAGAAGAAGAAGAAGAAGAAAAACAGAAGAAACTTTTTGTCCTGCAATATCCGCAACTAATATGTTTGGAAACCCCTTTCTTTACACCTACACATTTCTGCCAAAAAAGGTCGAAGCTGATGTTGCGATAAATCGTCTGGGATTTGTTGTACTTCTGATGCAAAAAAGGTCCTCCGGAACCGATAAATCCTTTATGACTTAAAATTATTTTTGCTTCGACGAGGAAATGGAAATTTGTTGTTTCGTCACACATATGGCAATTTCTTTTGCTTCGTTCGCATGGATTCTGGATAATTCAAAGACTGCGACCCATGTGACATATGATAATTTAAGTAAGACAGAGAAAGTTGTCAATCTCTTTGTGAGTAATTATGAAACAGACTTCAGTTTAATTTGTGGTCTAGTGTTTAACTTTTTTTCGAAGGATTAATTGTTTAATATTGATGCAACAGCTTGTGATAAAAGGCTTTTAAGTTTACCTCTAACTCAAGTATTACAGATCCTTAAAATGCAAAAGATTTTACAAATTTATAATCAGTCTCTTATTTAGATTATTCTTTCGTATATAGGAGTATACAAACCGCTAGTTATATATCTAAACGCCACGTCAACCCGATTGTGTAAGCAAAAGGAGTTTCAAGAAAGCTACAATGAATATTATTTGGTCTAAAGACGAGACTAGTAACGTAGCGAAGAAGGCTAGGATTCAGATGAAGGGTAGACTACCGAGACATCTTCTAGTGGAGGTGCTAAGGCGGCCAAGAAAAGCAAGGAATCCGCGGCCTTCTATTGGGAGAAGGCTGCAACTTGTGTTCATACAGAGAGGTTGCCAGCTATCACTTGAACGTGATGCTCATAGATGAGGTTTCGAAGAGCAGCAAACCAGTTCTGGTGAGTTGGGGTCTGATAGAGGCTCGCCTGTCCGAATTGGTGATGGTAAATCTCATAAGCAAGGCACAAGGTTCACCAGCCTCATTTGACTGTTCCGAGTTACAGCGGGGCTTTCGGATTATCAGGTGCGAGAACCGGGCGTCTTTGAATTTCCTTGGCGAGTGCGTTACACATGTAATTAACCATGCAGTTAGAGAAAAAACTCAAAAAAAAAACCATATGGCAATACGAGAAAGCCAACTGGTACGGCCCTAACAACTTATTATTTCGCGATAGCAACGAGGATGCCGCCTCTGATGCAACCACAAACATCATCCTTATTGGTATGAGAGAATTTATCCCATCCAGGAATAAGTCTGTTAAACCAAAAGAAGATGGTATGACTCGAGCTGTAAAGAGGTTTCTAGGTTTAGAGAGGTATGCTTTCGTGTTTACAAAACAAACACAACTAAGGAAAACTGAACAAACTTTAAACGAGCCAGAAATGATTGCAATACTCATCTTCGGCGATTCAAATTCGCTTATGACCAAAAATTGAGGCAAAAATAATACATTCTTCCAAAGGTAGTAAAAATTTTTTGGTCATTCGTGAAAAGAATCACAAATACAGCCTCGTCGGTGTTTCCAACGCTCATTTATAATGACATTCCAGTTGTCCAAACTTAAGACAAAGACAATCTGTTTGCTTCACACTTCCAGATTGCGCATTGATGCCGCATCCGAGTATTTAACACTCTACTTCGTACTTGTGCAGTTGCAGTTTTAAACGATGTAAACACTCACAGATCCGCTGGGCCAAATGGTATTTCCCCATTAGTTCTGAAGAGGTGTTCTTCCAAGCTGGCATTACCATTGCGTAAGCTTTTCCATCTATCCTATTCTTCTGGGCTCTTCCCGAGAAGTTGGAAAATAGCCTTTGTCCAGCCTATACCCAAAAAGGTGAGCCGTCGTCTCCTTCTTCGTACCAACCCACAGCACTTGCATCACGTCACGGCAGAACGAATTTCATGCAACGTTCTACTTTTGATTACATATATGGTATCACAGAACTGTGGAATTCGGTAAAAGCAAAGCTGTTGCACTCGATATTTCCAAGGCATTTGTCGGAGTTTGGCATCAAGCTCTTTTGTACAAAATGCGTGCTTATGGAGTTGATGAAAAACTGCTTCATTCGATTAGAAGCTATTATTTGGACTGCTTAATTCAACTTGTATTGGACGGTTTCAAGTCTGAAGTACATCAAATAAATGCTGGGTTTCCCCAGGGCTCTGTTTTGTCCCCGACACTCTTTCTCAGTTTTATTAATGATGTCTTATCTGTGACTTCTAATCCAATTCACTCTTTCGCTGACGACAGCAGTATCAGCTTCTCATATAAGTTTGATGAACGTCCCTGCTATTCTAATGTGGCATTCAAACAACTACGTATGTTAAGCACGTTAAATTCTGACAGCATAAATGTTTAGGTTGAGAAATGTTTAGGTTTTCTAGGCCGGTGCAAGAAATATTTCTCTCCTTCTGATCAAGATACTATCTACAAGGCTTTTATTCGACCTAAACTTGAGAACAATTGTCATATCTGGTCTGGTGCGCATCTAGCATCAGCTAGATAGAATACAAAACCGTGCGATAAAACTTATCGGTGATGCAAATATTGCGAAATCGATAGATTCCCTTGAATACCTCAGGAACGTTGGCTTCTTGTCACTGTTTTATCGCCACTTCCACCGGCGGTGCTCAAGCGAAATAGCCAGCTGCATGCCACCTCTCCTTGAATTCAACCGCAATACTCGTGACGCTCTTAAGCCTATCTTCGGACGTACAGTTAAGTTCCGGGATTCGTTCTGCAGCCGTACAACACGTAAGTGGAATGCTCTACCAAGCTCTGTCTTCCCACATCACTATGATCCACAGGAATTCAAAACACAAGCTCATAGACATCTCCTCTTTTCCTTAAAGCACTGTGCGCTGTGCCAAGCATATAGCCGAGCATTATAAGGGTGCGAACCCCTTTAAGTGTGCGCGACTTATAAAACAAAAATCCGTCGTCATTATGGCTAAAATCAATTAGTTCGAATTACTGCCTCATGCACCCTATTCGCCAGATTTAGCCTTCTCGGATTATTTTCTGTTTCCGAACTTGAAAAAACTGCTCGACAGTAAAACATTTGCCAACAATGAAGAGGTGAAGTCTTCGGTTGACGGTTATTTTAAGGAGCTCGACGATTCTCAGGGTATCGAAGCTATTGAACATCGCTGGGAAAAGTGTATCGAACTAAAAGAAGACTATTTAGATAAATAAAGATATTTTTTCCCAAATTTTTTGCGTTTTCTTTGTTAGGTCGGGTACTTCTGGGACTACCCTCGTACTTTAAGTAAAGCAGTATATGCTGTATATATACAATAGATAGTGCTTTGCTTTACGTCTCTCGAGATATGGTGTAATGCATACTACGGGTATCATAACTATCATGAGATAATATTATCGCCTGCCTTAACTCTGATTTAATTAGAAGCTGTATATTTTTGTCAAACTGATTTGTACAACTAATGACTTTGACTCACTTGTCTTGTAAAAAATCGGATAAAATGTTACAACAACCAATAATATATCTGCTTAACTACTGCTTATAATATTCATAATACGATAGGGTATAGGATTCCTCTTTTCCATCATGTCGTATTCAAAGAAAAGGACTCGCGACTTGCTATTACATGAGTTTTGCTATCAGTTTTTTTTTATAACGAAGTGGTAACAAGGCTCGACAACCTATTAATATTCATAGATTCATAAGAAAAAAAATTATCATTCAGGTTCAAACAATAACGGCGCAACCAAGCACACGAGCTTCGTTAGGTAGTTTATGCATTTAGTGATTTTTTCCAAAATTGTTAATCCCATAAATAAGAATTTTATGCTTTTTTTTCTTTGCTTTAATCGAATATTTATATTCTTCGTTCCAATGCCTAATCATATAGCTCCTGGTAACTGAGTAGTTAATTTTTTTTCGCTTATTTAAATGCTCGTCGAAAAAAACCGTTGGTGTAATACTATCATCGATACAAGGACGTGAATGACTAAAGAATTTTTTACGTAGGTTTCATGTATAGATACGTCCTGAATGCATACTTAATTGGTTTTTTTTTCTATTTAGATTTTTCGCTGTCATTAGAGTTTAGTCTCGATATCAGGATATGTCTTCAAGAAAAAATTCCAATCAGGTTTGCCGTTTCGTCTATCAATCAACCACAAACCCACAAATAGACGGGCGTTTTTATTCCCTAATGAAATGATTTTAATTTCAGATTACGGCGAAAAAAATTATCATAAAAATCGTATCAGGGTGTGTGGGTGAGATGAGGGGCAAATACAAAAAGTGCTAGAGGACAAGTATTAGTATGGCATGCTCCAAGTTTAAGGACGAACCGTACATATTTGTGTAATGTGTATATTGTTTATTTATTTATCTATTTTTTAGCCACTGCTTTCTGAAGTAAACTGTTTGTCGTGCAGGATGTGCAGAACAGACGGATAGCACTCACAAGTTTTTCTGACAATTTAAGAACTGACTCGATGGTGTCTTCTTCTCAGGAGGGCACCAGTTAACTAAAAATCAACTTTTTCATACATGATACTTTTCAGTCTCGACCGCCGCCGTCTGAGACTTGCATGCCTCATGCACATGAGTCTTTGAATTATGGCAGTTGTTGTGTTGTTGTTTCACCGCTTCTGAAACTTTTTAGTAGGTTTTGGCATACCAGAGAGTTGTTACTTAATATGTTTTTTACTTTTTAAACTGTTTGCGTTCGAGCTACTAGCTAGGGTTGTGTTGGTGGTAGGAATGGGAAAATGAGAAGTAAGCACGATTCAATTCCGCGTGCAGAACATGTGATGTGTAGCATTTTTATGCCTATGCATATGCATTTTATTTGTTACATTGTCGTTTATTTTGGGTGACATGACATCGCTTAAGTAAACTTTGAATTATTATACCACTACATCATATCTTTTTTTGAACAAAAAAAAAAAACATAAGTGGAGCTGTTTTAAGGCAGGATTCAAAAAATTTACTAACTGTGTAATAAAGGCTTTTTAAATATCTTTCATGCCGAACAAGCAGGTTTCCGCACTGGATCCTCCTGTGTAGACCACATAAACACCCTGCGGATCATTATTGAACAGTGCGTTGAATTCCGGTCACCACTGCACCTGCTGTTCATCGATTTTGAGAAGGCGTTTGACAGTGTCAACAGACAGTTTATCTGGCTCGCCTTCCGCAGGAGAGGTATACCCGATAAACTAATAAGAAAGCTGCCAGAGGAATTCGAGATCCTAAGTGGGGTACGACAAGGTTGCATTCTATCGCCGATACTTTTTTTGTTAGTGATTAGCGATGTACTTCGCGCAGCTTTATCTACTGGAAAGGGAGGAATTCGTTGGACTCTTACATCTCAACTCAAACATCTGGATTACGCTGACGACGTTTGTGTACTCTCACATAGAATTATGGAGATACACCAAATGACAACAAATGTGGTGAGGGAGGCAAATGTTGCGGGTTTGAAGATTAATACTGCATCAACATCAACAATCATCAACCTCGGCACTAACTCAGTAACTCAAGTTAACATTGCTGGACAGCCGGTATTGAGAGTAGAGAGTTTCCAATATATTGGGAGTATTGTCTCGACCGAAGGTGGAAACGAACAGGACATTGTCAACCAAATCGGCAAAGCAAAATCGGTGTTGATCGGAATGATGTTCATGATATGGCGAAGCAATGCGATCAGCTTAAACACCAAGCTGCGACTGTTCAAATGTTGAATCTATGCTCTTGTATGGGTGCATCACTTGGAAGGTGACCGCTACTATAACAAAAAGATTACAAACGTTCGTAAAAAGATGCCTACGGAACATCTTAAGGGTTTTCTGGCCTAACCGTTTCTCTAACGAACATCTTTACCAGAGAACGGGTCAGGAACCAATAGGCACAACCACCCAACGACGGAAGTGGCAGTGAATTGGTCATTCACTCCGAAAAGGCGACAGTTCTATAGCAAACTACGCAATGCAATGGAACCCGTTATCTCAGGATGGTAGAAGAACGGGTCGTCCGAGAAATACATGGCGCAGAACAGTTGAGGAGTAGTCACTGCAATTGGGGAACAGTTGGAGAGAGCTATAGCTTATTGCCAGGAACCGTACGCGATGGCGCGTAGGCGTAGTAGAGGCCTTAGGACCCACGAGGGGATATAGGACATAATCAATCAAATCAATTATCTTTCAAATACATACTCAGATATGACAACTCACCTTTACAAAAAAGAATGACTTACATCATCCTTTACCGCCGGATTCCAGTGCTGACATTTTTCAGAGAATAATCTGTTTTAATAGCAGATCACCACCATTAAGCAAATTATGGAAGAATGTCAAGAGTTCCAAAACTGACTACACCATCTATTGATAGACTTTAAAACCAAATAAACTGCTACGACTTTGTAAGTTGCCCATCATGACCAATCATTTAAACCCTTACTGCCCAGCATATCATATAGGATATGCTTTATTTATTTAAACGATTTTATTTGTGTCAATTATTAATAAACAAACGAGGTAGGTACCAATTTTTTTATACTTTTTTATGAAAATGTTAATATTTTTTGATTTTTACTAAGTTTGGGGATATATATTTACCGAGTAAATTTGATGTCATATGACATTTAATGCAACAACTAAGTTCAAAATTCAGTTATCACTTATCAGACATGATAAATATGTCACTTAGTTTTATTTTTTTATTGTTTATTAAAGCATCAAAATTTAAAGGAAAAGAAGCAAATTTAAAAAATTTCATCAAAGGCCTGAATTGGAGGTTTTTCCGGTGAAATTGGCAAGCTACAAGGAACCACAGAGAATCTTCAAGACATCCATTTGAGTCCAGCTTTTTCGCTCATCCTTGGTGCAATGTTTGGCGTTGGAAGCCGATATCATAGTTTTGTATGTTTTTTTTCTTTTTTTAGGCCTGGTACTACAAATGAATTCGGTCGAGTTGTTGGCCTTCAAGAAAGAAGTCAGCTAGTTCCTAAAAAACCAAATTTTTCAATGGAGGTTCCAATAATATTGAAGGCTCACTCACGTATGTTTTTTTTTTAATATTTTCATGGTCAAGGTTTTTTAGTAGTTTCCCTTGACCATGATCCGTGTCGTTTTAGTTTCGTGATCGTTTTTCCGTATTGTTTTTTTCAATTAATTAAGGAATTCTGAGAAAACATTTGAGGAATGTTATAAATTGTAAATCACATTTCTCCGATTTTATTCTTAATTTTAATAAAGGACTTAGCCCACCCTATTGCCGTGGCGTAAGTCATTCATTTTATTGGCAATAAGTTTAAATATAAAAAAATGTATATTGTTTTTAGATTCAAATAGGATCAAAAACTATCTGCGATGAAGAAATTTTGAAACTGATAAGAAATTGGGATGAGAGTGCGGATAAATTTGAGGGAAAACACTGATTTTGATATAGAGACGCAGAGCTTGACTCGAACCGATATCCCTAAAATCTGGGCGTCCTGGTCTATGCCATTGTTCCAGCGTAGTCTTGGCCGGCCTCGCTGTCGTTTTCCATAAATCGTACCGCAAAGGACTTTTCGCGCAGGATCCTCATTGCTCATGTGAGCTAGGTGTCCTGCCCACCGCAGCCTAACGAGCTTAATTTTCTTCACGATGTCGACATCGCGGTAACGCTAGTAGATCTCATCATTACAGAGTCTCCGGAATCGTCCTTCCTCACATACGGGGCCAAAAATTCTCTGGAAGACTTTTCTCTCGAACGCGGCGAAGAGGTCAGAATGCTTTTTGCTAAGCACCGAAGTCTCGGAACCATTTGTAAGTGGTTTGACCATTGTCTTATACACCGGCAGCTTGGATGTTATGGTTAAGTTCCTGGATTTAAAGAGACTTGACAGACTATAGTAGGCTTTGTTGGCTTTAAGCAACCGTGCGCGTATTTCTGGTTCCATGCTGTAATCGTTTGCTACAGTTGACCAGATTAAAGCCCCATACTATTTTAATGGTGGAACCAATGTTGGATCTCCTACTCGCCGACGTAGCCACCACGTACTTTGTTTGGCTCTTATTTATGTCCAGCCCCAGATTTCATGCCGCTTGCTTGATCTGGATGAAAGCTTCCTGTGCAGGTCCTGGGTTTCTAGCAACGATATTGGATAAAGTGTTGTGTTATAGATGTGGGATGGGCTTGATAGTGTTATGTTATGTTATGGATATGTTTCCTTGGCTTATAACACTAGTTATGGTCAGCCTACATTGTCGTGTCATTGTCGTATTTGGGATGACGAATTATCTTATAAAGTTCTACTATGGCAGTGAGTTTTAAAACTCTGTACATTTTCCATCACCTGCCTAAGGGTGTACATCTGGTCAGTTATTGATTTAGCCCTTTAGCGTATGGGGCTATTCTGTCTTGAATGATAGAGGAGAAATCCTGTAAAGATAAAGTGTTGTCACGGGAGATACACATGTGTGCAAAGTTTCGATAAAATTGGGCTTTAGAAAGTGGGCTAAAAATTGATCACAAAAATTGGTGTGCCAGTCCGACAGCCACGGGGACGCGACGTTAATATAGAGAATTTATATATTGTTTTCGGATTATCCGATTTTTATGTTGTTGGGATTTGAACCTGGCGTGGGTTGATGTCGTTCGGTCGTTCTTAACGATTGTGCTATTAATGATGTATGAGTATATATATATATTATATTTTCGGTTTATAAAAGTAGCCGTATGGCATGTAACAGTGTTAATCATATAAAAAATGATTACCTTCCTTACAAGACAATTATCATATCAGTACTTATATATAGATTCGAGACTTGGGTGGTTATTCAAAGCACCCTGATATCTGAGGAGTGTTCGAGAGGAAAGTATTACGGAAAATTGAATTAAAGTAGCCGTATAGCATGTGACGGTGTTAATTACATAAGAAATGATTAACTTCGTTACAAGACAATGGTTATAGCAGTACTTAGTTATGGAATTCTCATATCAATTGCGTTTGATGCACCACTATGGCCTTGTGAGCCAGTAGACGCCTCTACGGTAGAACTTGGGGTCTAAATCATAAAATGATATATTGGATGTACGCAATGATGGTGACACCTTATTATTACGTACGCGGCCATCGTTTGGTGGTTCTTGTTCTTGTTCTTGTTCTTGTTCTTGTTCTTGTTCTTGTTCTTGTTCTTGTTCTTGTTCTTGTTCTTGTTCTTGTTCTTGTTCTTGTTCTTGTTCTTGTTCTTGTTCTTGTTCTTGTTCTTGTTCTTGTTCTTGTTCTTGTTCTTGTTCTTGTTCTTGTTCTTGTTCTTGTTCTTGTTCTTGTTCTTGTTCTTGTTCTTGTTCTTGTTCTTGTTCTTGTTCTTGTTCTTGTTCTTGTTCTTGTTCTTGTTCTTGTTCTTGTTCTTGTTCTTGTTCTTGTTCTTGTTCTTGTTCTTGTTCTTGTTCTTGTTCTTGTTCTTGTTCTTGTTCTTGTTCTTGTTCTTGTTCTTGTTCTTGTTCTTGTTCTTGTTCTTGTTCTTGTTCTTGTTCTTGTTCTTGTTCTTGTTCTTGTTCTTGTTCTTGTTCTTGTTCTTGTTCTTGTTCTTGTTCTTGTTCTTGTTCTTGTTCTTGTTCTTGTTCTTGTTCTTGTTCTTGTTCTTGTTCTTGTTCTTGTTCTTGTTCTTGTTCTTGTTCTTGTTCTTGTTCTTGTTCTTGTTCTTGTTCTTGTTCTTGTTCTTGTTCTTGTTCTTGTTCTTGTTCTTGTTCTTGTTCTTGTTCTTGTTCTTGTTCTTGTTCTTGTTCTTGTTCTTGTTCTTGTTCTTGTTCTTGTTCTTGTTCTTGTTCTTGTTCTTGTTCTTGTTCTTGTTCTTGTTCTTGAACGGACAACGGCAACTAAGCTTCAGACGCTACAAAGAATTGCCTGTCTAGGTATAACGGGTGCCATGCGCACCTGCCCTACGACAGCACCAGAAGCTGTTCCAGGGCATTCACCCCTGAAAATGCTAGATGCGCTACTAAGCTGCAACTAGAATACGGGCACAAACCGGGTGACTATGTGGGTCGCCTTAAAATCCTTCACTCAATTCCGGAAAGAGACATGTTCTGCACAATCCGCGTGTTCAGGGAGAACTCTTTCGGCAGGTTATTTGAGGTAGAAATATTGAACCGGGTAAACTGGTGCAATAGTGTTCCGGCACTGGACGCTAGAGGTCTGGTCTGGTTCACATATGGATCAAAGATGGAAACTGGAGTTGGAGCTGGTGTCTCTGGACCCAACATCAACGTCTCGATACTAATGGGAAAAAGTCCCTCAGCTTTCCCGGCAGACTAAAGGCGCTAAAACATACATCTATACAGATAGCCAGGCAGCACTTAAATCGTTGTAGTCCAATTTAATGGACTCGATATCAGTCAAAAACTGTTACGATGCACTGCAGTCTCTTACCAGACACAGCAAGGTCAAGTTCATTTGGGTATCTGGTCATCAGTTAATTGCAGGAAACGAATCTGCAGATGAGTAGGCGCCGTGGCTCAGTGGAAAAGAGCATGGCTACTGAGCAGGTGGTTCGTGCTTCGAATCCCAGCAACACAAAAAATCTGAACCCTACTGTGCGGTGTCAACTGGCCTAACGCCACAGCACTGATAAATTGTTGAGAAGAAAAATTTCGTCTGGCGAACTGGGAAAGCGTCCCGGGTCTTAGGATGCAATTCAAACAATTAATCAGACCCTTTTCCAAAAAGAAAAACCTTAATTTTAATAAGAACGACATTCGGAACCTGGTGACATTTCTAATGTCATGTGGGGCTAGCGATATCACCTTAACAAAATTGGTATGGGCTCAGAGTAATTTCTGCTTGGCATATAAAGAGTCAACCGAGAACATTCTCTGTGAATGCATTACTTTGGCTTAGGAGACAAGGAAATATGCACGGAAGCGGAGTTAAGAAATTATGCCACTTTCTTTCATTAAGGAGATGGTACGTCTCTTAGAATAAACAAACCCTAAGATACAATAGATTGTGGGCGCCGTGGCTCAGTGGAAATATGCAATAGATCTTTTAGATCGCAGTATCTGCCATATGGGCTAGGGTAGTAACCAAAAAAATGCATATAGATCCGAGATTTGGGTGCTTAACAAAAAGGACTCTGATCTCTGAGACGTAATCAAGAGGAAGACCTTACGGAGAATTGAATTAAGGTAGCCGTATGGCATCTTACAGTGTTAATTATATAAAAAATGATTAACTTACTTACAAGATAATGATCATACTAGTACTTAGATATGAATCTCCGAGACTTGCGTCCTAAGCAAATTAATTGTTGGCCCCATTGTAACTAGGAAAGAGAATTCATGAGACTCTAATCTGTGGCTTTATTAATAAAATAATAAAATTTGGCTGGACAGACCATAGTGATCAAGGACTTAGGCTTCTCGCTACCATTCGTGTATTTTATTAGTGCACACAAATGAAAGGGTCCTACAATATAAAGCCGTATACGAAAAGCGGATTGAGAAGCTTTTCGTGACAGTTTGTCAGACATTCGCGGGAGGTGGGACCACGTGAAATGGTTTTTTGGTGTTTTTCTGGTATTGGAACTTGGAATCTCCTGCTCAGTAGTCCAACGAGCTAGAGCCACGGCACTTAATTTCTTTAAGCTTTGGAGTTTTCTTCCAATAAGTTTGATGATGTTGACTTTTTAGAAAATTAATTAGCGATGGCCATTGTCCAATTCATACCACAAAAGTACTACGTACGCACAGCCTAAACCAGTCGTGGTATATTCAAGTCCGCTTTGACAGTGATCCCCTGTCGATGAGGAACTCTGCTAAGCTTGTTATCTTTGGCTTGGGATTGCAATGCATAAAACTGCGGTACCTCACCAGCCTTAGTCTACCGACTGGGAACGTTGTAGTCAGATCCGTCCCATTGGTACCTACAGAAAAATGATTCACTATATATTTATTTTTTATAAGAAGACCCACTAGAGACGAATTTACGAGTAGACATTTCGAGTGTGAGTCGTAAGGAAATAAATTATCTCCATGCAGTCAACAAAAATAAAACTTTTCTCGGTTTTTTTTTTAAATCCATCGCACTCTTCGTGTGTATGCATATTCCCTCCAAGGATGCAAGATGAATGATGTGCTGCCGTTGGTTTCCTTACCGTAATGAGTTTCTTCGGTTGCTATAGCTTCTTAGACCATCAGAGACGCTGTGCACATTACAATATTTGAAAGGAACTCTCATGCTGCAGGCAAGGCAAAGGAATAGACCTCATCTTCCACCACACCGCACCAACCCCATCACACTAACACATGCAACTTGTGTGTATTTCTTTCTTTCTTAATTTCTTTTCTTTTAAATTCTTCGAAGAGAAAGTCGAAAGGCTAAGAAAAATCTCCTTGTTGTTTGCTACCGGCCGTGTGGTGCGGTGTGCAATTTCTTGAGTAAGTCCTTTTTTTTTTTCAAGATGTGTATTAATATGAGAAAAAAAAATTAACGGCAAAATGTTAAAAAAAAGAAGGAATTAGACGTCGAAATTTTACTCCTTAAAAGATCGTTCCGTTCCCTGTTTTTACCCTAAGCGGCAGACTTTTTGCCGCACCCGCCTCATCATACCACCAATACATAGCATTGTGCTTTACAAAGCGCGGATACGGATATGCGAATGCGTCTTGGCTTGTCTTCATCCTCACCTCATCCTATATGCCTGCGATTATTTCTCTTTTCTTAATGAAAACTCTATCGTCTGGAAATTTATTTTCCCTGTTTTTCCGTTGCACGTTTCATTATTTTTTTTTTTTAATTTTTTATTGGGGACTGAAGAAAACATTTTTTTCCCGTAGCTTTCCTTGTTGGTTGCGCGTTGATAAGCGGACATATACACATTTATAATAAGTAGACCGTGTTTGGGTACTACAATGCATACATGTCCATTTCGTATGACTTGAACGTTAACTACTCATTCCTTCCAACAGCAGTGGTCTCTGACATTTCAAAAAATTCAAACGGTCGAAGGTTTCCTTCAGAGTTCTTCCTTCCTAGGAGACCCGTGCAGTCCATGTGACTTGTGGTAAAAAATTTATGGAATTGCAGGAATTTATGATTTTTTTTAAAAAAAATATTTAAAAGAAACAGCAAAAAGTTTGTTAATTCGATTGTTACATAAATTTGTGAATTCAAAAAAACCAGGTAGCAATTTCATCAGTAAAGCCTACATTTTGAGTAAAACAATCATCTATGGCCTTGTCGTCATCTGGCGCTCCTACCAGCCATGACTGCGATTTCAAATAGGATGTCCGCATGCTATTCGTGCGCGATTACTATTGCTGCCAGCACATTCAAGTCCTCACGAATGCGAATGTATGTATTTAAATAGCGACGGTATTTAACGCACGTAAAACAATTTTTTTCCGTCTTCTTTTGTGTTCTCGCTTAAAGTCACTCACAGTGTATGTTCGGAAAATCTTTACAGAGTTTTCCCTGGATAGCGAGAGACGGCGACGGATGGGCATTTAGTATGCCCAACGAGAACATCGCTGACCGTGACTCGTAAGCGAAGTTAGGAAACTTTGAAAAGTGTTTGGTCTTACCATCCGTTTGTTTGTGTGGCAGCGTTGCCAGCTTGTGTTTATATACAACGAAATAATGCAACTGAAAATCTTTGAGTAGAGTTTTTCTTATTCACTAAGCAAGTTTCTTTTTTCTTTCAGTACATGCAGTAAATCTTTCTGACTTAATTTGCACGCTTAAATCGTATTTTTACTAAATTTTCTATATAAAGTTCGCGTGTCCGGTTGTCAATCGGTGGCTGGCCAAATCTTGTTATCAATCAATCAAATTATGTAATTCCCAACTAGCTCAAGAAAACGAATATAAGCAAAAGTGAAGACAACATAACAAATTATTATATAATTCCCAACTAGTTGAAGTAAAAGTATTGACAAGCCATTTTGTAAGAGTGGTTGAATTGAATCGAGTAGCGTCGACTTTCGACTTTAATCAAGTAGAGTTATGCAGAACATAAATAATAAAGATCATTAGTTAATAGAGCTGTAAAAGTAATGTTAAAATGAGTACCCGTATGTATACGTTACTTTTGGTATGAATACTCGTTACGAAAATATCGTTGCTAATTACTACATTTGTTACTTTCATGTAAATTGGTGTTTCCGTTAAAAACGTATGTATTTCAGATGCACAAGAAAAATGATACTTTCTTGTTTAAAATTTTACACAAACACAAAGATAGTTTGTGTTAATTTAAATGTGATTGAGCTGATATTACTTTTCTCAAAATTAATAAAAGTTTATCAAAAAAAAAATCTAAAATGTTTATACAGACGGTTTATACAGTGAGCGGAAAATATATAAGGAAAAAAATTAGTTTTTTTAATATATTGAGAGATTGAAGTTTAAATAAAAGATTTCCAATTAGTGGTATTGGAAAATATTTATTAAAAATTTGTTATTTCATCATCTTTTTTAATAGCATAACAGGATAACAAAAAAAATCTCTTATTAGAGTCAAAACAAACTATATTGCTTTGGCAAAGCTAGCTTGGCTTTCAACAACAATCGCATTTTTATGATTAAGAAACTAAAGCCATTTTATAGTTATGATGCTCACCGTTAGGCGGTAAAATCAAAGGTGTTGCTTTGAGAATTAAAGTAAAGCCAAGCTGGCTTTGCCAAAGCAATATAGCAAATAACAAGAAAGAACATGCATAAAAAGACTCGTCCTACAATAGATACAAAAGATGAAAAGAGATACTACAGTAAAAACGCACACTAACTCACACTACTCAACTATGACACAGTTCACAGAAAAACAAGACACATCACAATATACGGATGACTAGTTACATACCATTATAGAAAGTAGTATGGAATAGCTACCTGCTACAGCTCTATTAGTTAAGAATCGGACAAATTTCTATTTTCTCGAAGACTAAAGCGGAGAAGTAGCCAGTTATAAGTTCTCTCCCCTCCTCGTTCCCTGTTCCTGTTGTGAGCTGTTAGAGGTCTCTTCTTCGCACGACCCAACACACACGCAACAACGTAATAAGACGTGAGTAAAGGTTTGTGCCATAAATTTGTTTTTTTTTTGCTGTCTGTCGGTTTTTTCGACTGCCTTGAAGTCTTTTTTAGCTATCTTTCACGCGAGCTTTTAGTGAGCAGCTCTGTGTCATTTACCACTTTTGAAATCTTGCGTGTGACGAATGTCACGAATTGGATTTGGCTCGTAGGATACGTGTAAAGTGGGTTTTATTATAGTTGTAGTGGGTTGGTGTGATAATCTGAGAAAAACCACACCAGAGCACTCAGACCGTCGGTCCATTGTACTCGTTCCCAGTGAGTTAGTTCACTATTCAAATCTCTTCGTTACTTTAAGATAGCGAAGGACTTGATGTAGTTTCAACGACCGAAGTTATTCGATGGTTATTATATCCCTTCCAAAAATGTTCATCCGTAGCCTGAAGAAAGCAGGACAGCTACAGAGGAAGTGTGTACTTGCAAGACTTACATATTGGATTCAATAAAAGTCCGAACTTGAACATATGTATTCCAGTCGGGTTATGTCCTATAAGTAAACTGACCATGCTCCGGCAGTTTCCTCTGGATATTCCTAAAATGAACTTAGCGGTGTTTCTGTTCGGCTTAGCCACAAAATGCTTGGCAGTTCTACATGTATTTATAGATTTCCAACAGTGCTTCTGTTCGGCTGTTCCAGAAATCTTCGAAAACCGATATTTAAGCTTGCCTGACTCAAGCCTAACTGCCAGTAGCAATATCGGAAGAACCACTTCTTGCAAGTGCATCAGCAAATTAATTTCCCTTTTTTTCCTGTATGTCCTGGAACCCAGCTAAGAGTGACGGAATTCCATCTTGAAATAGAATTCATTCTTCTCTTACATATGTACTTGAACAATCTTCGAATTGGCACAAGGTGATTCCAGTGCTTGGCTGTCACTACATATTGCAAAGTTTTATCCTTGTATCTTTTTAAAGACAGCCCAGTTGGCAACTTGTAAAATAGCAAATATTTCTTTTTGAAAAACAGTTGGCCATTTTCTATTTTCCTTAAAATGCTCATCTAAGAACCATCCTGCACCAGTTCCTTCGGTAAGAGAACCGTCAGTGTAAAATATGGGTTCGAATTCCCTAAGGATCTCAGTTGACTTTTTCCAACTTTCCATGCTAGGGTTTTGAACTTTATATACTCTTTTGAACATAAAAAAAGGTACAGTACTGACCAAAGGTATCAGAAGCGTAGGAATTTGTTCCGAAACCTTTTGGAATACCTTTTGGCATATGCTCATAGTGCCAGACGTTATTCTTGCGAAGTCGACATATAGCTTTTACCGCTTCCATCAGGTGGCAGATTTAGCAGTGTTTTGAGAGAATCTGCCGATGTAGGGCGCGTCTTTGCAATTTTCCTAGTGTCCTCTAAACCATTTTCAAAAAAGTTCTTGGCCAAAATACTACTACCGAATAGGTGATACTGGGTCTGATTATCGTTAAGTACAACCAGTGTACCATTTTCGGACTCAGCCCCTATGATTTACCAAATGCTCTTTTACATTGAATAAAGGTAAACTGACCTTTCGATACTTACGATTCCAGGTGAATCATCCATTTCTCGTACACCAATTATCCAATCGATTCAGAGCAGTCTGTAGATTTATACAAGCGGCCCTGAGGGATTTATACATCGTCTGCGTAAATTTTTATCGAGAATCGACAACATGGCACCATAGAAGCGTCGAAAGGACTCAACCTTATGGGCATCCCTTGGCCACTTCGACCGTAACTTTAACATCCATATTCTCGTCTGTCCGAAGAAGCCGGTGGGAAAGCATCTAGTGAATCCATCTGGTAAAGGTTGGTATGCCTCTCATCAGAGTTGCACATCTAATCAAAGGTAGCGTTGTCAAATGCTCCCTCAATATAAATCAACACCCCTATGGTGAAGGCTCCGTTCATCATGCTCTTTTCAATCCTGAAAACAAGAAAGGGGGTTAACCTTTTAAATCTTTAAACCACATTCCACATTTGCTATAGAGTTGAATTTTTGAACTTGGGTATTTCCGGTGACAATACTTTCTATAAAAATTTGAAGCCCCGCGGGGCTCACGGCGAATTGGTTTGAGTCTGTAAGTTTATTTATGCATGTAGAATTTTTGTTGTTGTATGTGTCTGGCAGCATTTGGCATTTAACTTTTGTAAAACTGATTGATTGATCTATTGATTGCTAATCTTTAGTAGAATTTATATAAATTTACCATAAGTTTTTTGAGAAATAAGTGTTTAAACTTCAATTGTGATTACCCAAACCTGTGAACTATAACATACGACAATCATTTTGCATTTTATCACTTCACGAATACATCATTTGCGTTCCCCGATCTCATTGCGGTAATGTTCTTTGGCAGCATGTTCTAAAAAAGCATTAAATAAAAGTTGCTGTAATTTTGGTATTGTAAGCTTCAAATTCATTCAATGGAGCCTCATAAAATGAGTAGCTTGTGATAAAATAATTATAATATGAATAAAAGTGACTCCCAAAGCACAATTTTGTGTGGGCTCGAGTATGAACAACCAATAACAACACTATATTTTCTTCTTCTAAACCAATATTTCCAAGACCATGCTGTGCCTAGGAATTATAAGGGTAAGAGTGCCTTGAAGCATTCGCTAATTAAAAAAAAATCTTCGGGATTAACATTTCAACATTGTCCTGGACTTTATTGGATTTTTGAAGCAAAACTTAGTGCAAACGTTTCGTTCCAAAGGTAGTACAAGTGAAACCTTGGCGAGCACACCAAAATACGATATGTAGCATTTTCGACAGCCCACAATAAAGTGAACATCCAATATGCGTTACCAATGTAAAGATACGTTAGGGACAATAGTACCAACACTACAAAAAATATGACTTATACCTACTCCTCGCATAATTCCAAAATAACAACTTATTCCAAAAAACACTCATCTGGCAACACTAATCACATATATCTATGTACG
Source organism: Nephrocerus scutellatus (assembly GCA_947095585.1). NCBI lineage: Eukaryota > Metazoa > Arthropoda > Insecta > Diptera > Pipunculidae > Nephrocerus > Nephrocerus scutellatus. The sequence continues at coordinate 19,447,844 of OX352762.1, read as the reverse complement.
AATGCGATAGAATGATGAGATGAGGGAGTTGAATTATGTACAGCACTTGAAGTGATTTTGCACGCATGAGATTCGGTTTAAGAGACCGCGTTGGTGGCGGATTGTCAGTGGGTGATGTATTTATACAAGAAATCTGGAAAATATGCTAATTAGGAGCAGAAATTTATTAGCTAGACGTGTACGAGAATTTACTCCTAGCAGAACTCGAAATGTGTACATTACATTTATGTATAAAAGCTGTGTATCGGGAAGGATATCGCTAATGTGTGTGCGTATTAAAATGTACGAATACACTGGCCAGAGACATGCCCGGCGTTAAGGAACCGACAGCGATAAATGTGTGAGAGCAGCAGCATCACAATATAAGTAATGGTGATAAGGAAGGGAGGCGAGGAACTCGTCCATGGAGTCTATTTTCATTTCCTTTTTAACGAACTTTTTTCCACATAAAGTAAAGGAAAAAAAATTGTTAATGTGATGTGAAGTACGAGGTGTTTAGTTTTACTCCATCTTCCCGAATTCTATCCCGACTGAAAGTAAATAAAGTTTTAAGAGGTATTGACGTGGGTGGTTTTTACAACCAAAGGCCATCGTCATCACAGCAGTTTGGACGCAGGAATAATAAGAAAAAGGTGACATTAAAAACACAGAAAACGGTGAAATGAGTTACCGGTTTTCCATTAAACGAAAATCAATTTAGAATCGGTCCATTCGGTTCTTTTCCCGTCCACATGGGACGGGAAGTTTGCACTTACAACATGCTGTAGAGAGAAGATATTGGCGTCCGTTGTGTTTTTTTACATTTCTCGCCAACATTTTAGCTTTTCTTACGGTATATTTTATAACTTCTTGATTTTTTCTTTATCACTTTGAAAACGCTTGATAGGAGTACATTAATTCAGCAGATATTATTTTGTCCTTGTTATCGTTTCTGAATAAAAAACTGACTAACCTAACTTTGTGCATGAATATGTGTTGTCCGCTTGCTTGCTTGGGACTTCGCATCAGGGATGATGGGATGGTTTTCTTCAAAAAATATTATCTGAAATGGTTTGGACTTTTATTGGTTTCGAGGATTGTTAACTCTTGACATGCACATCCTTAATAAAATTTAATTCGAAATTTCGGGTTTGACTAATTTTTTGGTGGGGGTTCTTGTCTGATAAGTAACTTTTATCAACTCACTCCTCTTGCAATCACTTTAAATATAATTTTAGTCCAACTCCACACATTACAGCCTGCGAATCATATAATGGTTTTTTACATTTCTGAACGCTCCTTTTTGTTTTTTTTTTTTGTCAGAGTAATTTTTGCTAAGCATCCGAATCCGAGGCCCCTAACGCTAGTCTTGAATTGCTATTCGTTTATCCAAATGTTATTGTTATTAATCGTTTTAAGGTTTCAGTTAAAACAAGCTAACGAAGAGCACGGTATACCAAGAATGAAAACTGGAATGATGGAAAAGTATCTTTATAGAATTCCAAAACTCACTATTTATATACATAGATAATAAAGCCGCCTTTGCCAATGTACAGCCATTTTTTTTTTTTTTATTATGTACACACGCTAAAGAGATTTGCACCCACCCTTATAATGCTTAGCACAGCGTGGGCGTTAGGAAATTAGGGAGAGGAGCAGATGAGATGTCTATGCACGTGTGTCTTAATGACCATGACCAATGTTATAAGCCAAGTTATGATATCCGACTATCCGATGATTTTATTCAGATTAAGATGGCGGCACAAAATCTGGGCCAGACATAAATAAAAGCAAAACAAAACACATTGTGTACAAATTCGCGAGCAGATAATACAACATTGTTCCCTCAATGTCCAGTGGTTGAAGAACTGTAATCATTTAACTATTTCGGGTCAATTGTAGAAGCCCGATAACTGTATGGAACCAGAAATACGCCTTTCTTATAGACAACAGAGTCTGTAGAGAATCTACAAATTCAGAAATTAAACAATTGGACATCCAAGCTGCTGTTATCAACAACTTACATATGGATCTTAGCTGCGTTTGAGAGGAAAGTCTTGCGGCAAATTTTAAGACCCGCATTCGAGAGGTAAGTCTTAATGAGAAGTCTTTAGAGAATAGTAAGAAAAATTATTTATATACAAATATATATATTATATACTAAAGCCGATAACTGTATCTCTAAGCTAATAACGAATAAACTCGGAGTACCACAGGGATCTACGTTAGGAACATTGTTTTTCATTCTGTATATCAATGATATAGTGGAAGTTATACAAAATTGTAAAGTTGGCTGATGTTTGCTGATGATAACTTGATTAGGAATGCTGCACCAACTCTTATTGAAGCTGTGCAGAAAGTAAAAGAAGATTTGGAATATCTGAGAAAATGGCTTATATTTCATAAGTTAGCACTGAAGATTTCTAAGATAAAGTATAAAGTGCTGCCATAAAAACAAAACTAGAATGTAATCAAAATATATTAGTAGATAAAGAAGCCATTAAAGGTGTAAAACAATATAAATTCCTTGGTGTTTTTAATTATAATGAAAATTTAAATTTTATGGTAAATACGACAACAAGCTTTTATCTATTATTGGCATTTAACATTTGTAGAACTGATTGATTGATCTATGTTTTCGCAGAATTTTCTCCATGTGGCACGTATGGATCGCCTTAATTCAGCGTTGTACTTTGTACGAACGAACCTATATTCGTCCCAACTCTTCATGCGCTTAGCCACGTTGACGAGTTTTTTAACTCTCTTCCTAAGCTAAGCCAGTTGCTCGTTCTATCAGGGAAGTTTACGTTTACACAAACTGGTTTTACAGACACAACCGTCATGATATGAAGTATGTACCATATCCTTTAACTGGTACGCTGCCTAATCAAGATCCCCTGTGAACTTTATAGACGTGATAAGCATCTCCAATTTAGATAGGACCCGATACAGATTCCAGTCCGTAGACTTAGGATCGAATCTAGAAGTATCGTATCAGAGAATGTCAAACCTGATGTGGTGACAGCGAGGCTTTGTAAGAAACATGCCAGTTTTCAACAATATTGGAGGTAAATAGACCGGCGAGTGTGAGGTGAAGTACCTCTTCGCGGATCGCATTTATAAAGGTAGGTTTAGAGCCCTTATTTAGGATTTCTACATTATTTTATTTATGCCGATGCTGCCGCAAACCTCATTATGTGCATTGCCTAATTCCGTATACCTCTAATGAATCCGCTTATAACCCAAGGCTCTTAGACGAGACCAATGGTAATATTATCCTCGGCAAACCGCTTGCTGAGGGATTGCTGCGGACGAGTCCTAGACTGCTTTCTTTCGCCGGTGAACTGTTTTTTCATATCTTCTGAGCTCTTTATATTCATCTTCGCGTGCCCGCGTTATATGAGATGGTTGCATTACTCGGTACGCAACATTCTTACGTTAAACCCTAAGCTTACATTCGTCATCGAACCGGTCGTTCCGATCTCTACGACTCTACGACGACTGCCTAAGATGGAGTCAGCCGAACTAATGACAGTATTCTTAAGGCGTGTCCATTTCTCTTCTACACCCGGCATCTCAGCCCCAGGACTTACTCTCCTTGCATTAAGGGCGAGTCCTATCGCTTGACCGTAGTTGTTTCTGGACTCTTCGTTGCCGTGTTGACTCGAATCTGATTCGCGGATGCTGTCTTTCTTGGTGATGCAATCCGCGCTCGGAGTACTACATCAACAAGATAGTGTTCCGAGTCGACGTTGGCACCTCGGTAAGTTCGTACCGTCATCAACACGTGATCTATCTGGTTGCAAGTGGCTCTTTCAGGCTTTGTGTATATTTTTACGCGCAAACCTTGTACTCTTAAAGACCAAATTATTGCCTGTTGCCATCTCTGACTCGTTGTCTATTATCATTAGTGTTCTCGTGCAAGCTATGTGTCCCAATGTACTGCCTGAATACTGGCTCCTTAACTATTGTAGCATTCATATCCCCCAGAATGATTTTAACATCATACTAAGGTCAGGTATGGAGTTCCCGTCCGACTGATTCAAAAAATTCTTCTTATTCATCATCTGGGGAATCATCTGTAGGTGCCTGAACGTTTATGAGGCTTATATTTTTAAATTCGCAAAGAGTGCATATCCTTTCATTTAGAGAAGCTAGGCCTTGGAACGCAATGATCTATCGCGCCGAATATTATTATTAATAGCCCCAGAACTTACTCTCTCTGCATGTCTGGTCTCTTTATTGCGAAGGGCAGCCATGTTGACTCGAATCTTATTCCCGGATGCTGTCTTTCTTGATGATGCAGTCCGCGCTCGGAACACTACGTGGTCCAAGTCGAGGTTGGCACCTCGGTACGTTCGTACCGTCATCAGGTTCGGGTCGTGACGGCGGACTTTCAACACGTGGTCTATCTGGTTGCGAGTGGTTCCAACAGGAGATACCCAGGTGGCTTTCAAGATATTTTTGCATTGTACGTAGGAATCTACAAAATCGATTTTTGTTGACGTATTTATCGGATTATGTACACCGAATCCGTCTGACTTCGACTTCAAGTCAAGTAATAATATCCGATACTTGAACCTCGTTGTTTGGTCTTCAATTTTTATATGGCTTCGTTATATTCTTCCACAGCGTGTAAAACCCAATTGCTAGACTTGGTGACCGAGATCATACTGCTATTTTTTAAATTCTCTATATTAACTTCGCTTGCCCGTGGAACGTCTGTCGGTCGTTCTGACAGTCTGTTGTGGAATCTTGCGATCTATTTTTAACCCACTTCCCAAAGCCAGATTTTATTGAAATTTTGCACACAAAATTTTGGGCCCGTCGGGCCTTAGGGCCGACTTTTTTTTAGGTCCATTTTAACCTCCTTTCATACGACCTAGAGAGCTGAAATATTGTGAGCAACTATATATCGCACAGAATTTTTGATATGCCACGTGCGTCGCGTGTCGCGCGTCGTATGTGGCGTGTGTAATGCATGGAAAAGTGAAACTGGTATATATATCAGCTTCTACTATTCAGAATTTGATGAGGCTTGTTTTAAAACAATTGGTTACCGATCGGCTTGCAACGACGGAATTTGTGATGTGTGGCGCGTGTAAGAAAATCAAAGAGAAAAAAAAATATATTTTTTGTTAAATTCTGTGAGCAGCTTTATCTCACACAGCAATTTTGATATTCGGCGTGTAATGCGTGTCGCGCGTCCTATGTGGCGTGTGTAATGCATGGAATAGTAGAACTGATATATATCGGCTTCTACTAGTCAGAATTTGATGTGACTTGTTTTAAAACAATTGGTTAGCGTTCGGCTTGCGATAACGTAATTTGCGACGCGTGTGACGTGTGGCGCGTGTTATATATGAAAATTGATTCTTAAGGAGTAAACTTCAGTCACGCGTCGAATTCGATACGCACTTTTTAATTTGAAATTTATTTCTGTTTACCTGTACGACGGCAACCTATTCATTCGGTCACCTCTTCGCTTAACATATATCAAGGTCAACGTCAACGGACGGACGCAACGGATTCTGTGGGCTGTGCTCTCTATAGTGTTATACGTAAAATGTTAAATTCCAATACACTACCCTGCGCTCCACGTGAACAAGATCAAAATATATATGTATTAATATAGTTTTTTGCGGTCGAAGTTATTGTCCTCGCGCCAACTTTACTTTAAAGGAACTAGCCCGATCATTCAGCTTTTCCTGCATTGGAGGAAATTTACCTGCGGCCACTACGTGGAGGTTTGATCGCACTTCCACCAGTCAGAGATAGTTTCGGCTACATGCATTTCTGAAGCATTCTGTGTTATTCGCCCTACTCTGCTGATGGCTGACTACAATGTGTGCGATCAAAAGGAATAATATCTTACCTATTGAATTCATAATACACAAAATATTAAAACAATTAGAAAACCATTGAATTAATAGAATTAGAAAAAAAAATAAATAGAATTGATATTCATACTATAAAATCAATAACCGTCCTATTAATAATTTAATAGAATACCTTTCTCTTAGTGCATTACCTTATCAATGCCACTTAGTTATAATTTTAAATTAAAGATATCCTGAGGAATCAATAAAGAATAGTGCTTAAACCTCGTTCTCATATCTACGACGTCGATAAAATTATCTCATTTCAATTGCAATTGCAATTCCAATAAAAAAAAGTCAAATGTCATGGTAATTCGCTTCTGCATCGAGTAAAAGCCAATATCTTCAACAAATACCGCATGAGATGAATGCAAGTTTCAGGACAGCTATAGCTGTTTTCCATTTCAAAAATTACTTTTTATTTATAAAACAATAAGAAATAAACAAAAACAACTTCAGCAAAGCAATACCGATTTAGTTCGAAATGATACCAACCAGAAGATACCGGGTAGTAGGTGTACAGTGCAGTACATTGCAGAGTACATGCCTAAGTGCCATGGACTACTCCCGGTCTCTTGAGAAAGTGATGAAAAGTTTTCTTTTTTTTTTTTGTATTTCGGAAAAAAACGTGCAATATTAATACCGTACTGTTATTATTGCCATATAGTACGGATAGGAAAAAACACTTTTAATATAAGTGCAATAAAGGACAAGAAAAGTTTCTTCGGCAAGTTTTCTCTCTCTCTCTCTCTCTCACTCTCTCTACTTTGGGTGAGTGTGGAAAACACATAAATAAATATCGCGCAATATTTCTTCATTTCGATCGCCAATGATGGCGGATGGGAAGCACTCATCTAATGGATGATTCTTGTAAAAATCAGGACAACAGTGGAAGAGTGGAAATAAATTAAGAAAAGAAATATAACGATGAAGCAATAATGCAGTGATGTAGCTTGCGGATCATAAGGAGGCTTACAAGGACCACAAATCAAATTCGATTTATTAAATTGGAAATTTATTTTGTTTCTATATACAGAGTACATACTCGTACATGTTTCCTTATATTTCTGCCCCTAACCCCTACACACATATAGCACGTTTCTGAAACAAACAAATTGCCACAAGTCTGGCACCCTCAATTAAAGGGTGCACAGTTAGAAACTATATTTTGCACATAAGGGATGCAACCTTCCACCAACCATATACACGAGTGCGTATTTCGTTACCATGTACATACATGTCATGTGTAACTGCCACATAAACAGATCACATGGGGTAAATAGAAGTAATACTGCATCACATGCATGCGTATGTGATGACATCACCCTGGGTGGTGCTTACTATTTTCCAGTTGCTCATAAGTTTGTGCTTGAGGGTGAAGTCATAGCAGTTCCTCCACCATATCGCCTCAAAGACGATAAATCCTTTACGGAATAGGTTGATCTCTGGCTAGGGCGGAGTGCGGGTGCTGTGACACAATTTATCATCTTCCTGTTAGATTTGAAAGTTACAATAGGCTTACATAGTTCAAGTTGACGCCATTTTGAAGACAATAATGCATCTCGTTTAAGGAAAAAATTCCCATTTTTATAGAATCCCATGCCATTGAAAATTGTTTTGGATTAATGGATGATAACTTGGGGAGGATGGATGTGCCACCGGGGTCGAGCGATTTCTGAACTCTCAAAGGGGATATTCTATTAAAAAATTTACGAACGTAATAGCTGTTTTGCGTGGTGTCGCTTTTGATTAGGGGTTCAAAATGGCTTTATTACATTTTAAAATTAACGACCACTGACTGATTTCAGCCATTTTGATTGTTATTGATTGGACTGCCACTTGAGAAGGATATTGTGATATTTATTTATGATTTTGTGTGCTTTAACTTAAAATTGTAAAGCTTTGGAATATTAAATTTACGATATATATAGGAGCTTGTTAAGTATTTAATTTTTTGCTCTGGAGTTGAAACTCAAAGTGAAATTCAATTTTGTTCGAAAGATAATTCGTTTTGAATATGCTCCTATGTATATGTATAAATAACAAACATAAAATATATTATTTCCTTTTAGAGAATTTACATGAAAAATTTGAATTTCTATGGGTTGTTTTTATATTAATGATCTGTTGTCCATTACTTCTAATTCAGTGCACTCTTTTGCTGAAGACAGCACTCTTAGCTTCTCATATAAGTTTGAGGAACGTCCCTCCACTTTCTCATGTTTAACTTAAACAACTACATATACTAAGTACGTTAAATTCTGACCACAGCAGCATAATACAGTATCTCCTGTCGTCTAAGCGAATCTTAAATTCAATACCATTATCCATGACTGGCATCGAGGAAACTGAAAAGCTCGCAATTCTTGGTATGTCCGATAACGACAAGCTTCGTTGTAATGACCACATATTTACCATCGCCAAAAATGCTGCGAAATGTTTAGCTTTTCTAACCCGTTTCTTGAAATATTTTATTCCTCTCAACTGGCTATTATCTACAAGGCTTTTATTCGACCTTAACTTGAGTTCAATTGCCATATCTGGTCTGGTGCATCTAAAACTAATTACATCAGCTAGATCGAATACAAATCCGTGGGATAGTACTCATGGACATCTCTTCTTTTCTCCTCCTTTTCCTTAACAGCAACGCTGTGCCAAGCATATTGCCGAGCATTATTAGGGTTGCGAACCATAATAATTACTTACTTATGTCTTATATCCCCTTGTGAGTCCTAGGGCCTCTACTACGCCTACGTGCCATCGCGCCATCGCGTGCGGTTCCTGGCAATGAGCTTCAGCTCTCTCCAACTCTTCCCCAATTTCCCAATGTGCAAAGTTTGAACCGTGTTAATTTGGAAAAAATTAATATTGGAGCCCCTTCACTTCAAAAATTTATATGGCCCAGGGCCCTCAGAGCCCTACAACAAGTTTTGTCCATCGGAGATACCCATGTGTTTAAAATTTGAAGAAAATCAGGCTAATTTTTAAAAAATATATATGGGCACCTCTCGGTCCTAAGGGCCCGTTTACTCCAACAATTTTACAAAACGTTTTGTCAATCGGAGATACACATGTGTTTAAAATATAAAGAAAATCGGACTAATTTTTAAACATTTTTTTTTAATTTTTTAATGGGCACCCCTCGGGCCTCACTCCAAAAATTTTTACAAAAATGTTGTCCATGTGTTTAAAATTCGAAAAAATTCGGGCTTATTTTTAAAAAATTTATATGGGCACCACTCGGGTCTCAGGGCCCGATCACTCCAAAAACTTTACAAAAAGTTTTGTTCTTTGGAGACACTCATGTGTGTAAATTTTGAAGAAAATCGGGTTAATTTTTGAAAAAAATGTGTATGGGAGCCCGGGGTCTCTAAAACTTAAACAAAAACTGTTGTCCATCTGAGATACACATCTGTATGAAATTTGAAGTAAATCGGGTAAATATTGTAAAATATTTGTATGGGAGCCCCCTGACCTCGAGGTCCGAGGGGCCCCAAATTAATAGAAATTAATAGAAAGTATTGTCATCGGAGATATGCGTGTGTGTAAAGTTTCAATGAAATCACGGTCACCATCAGACGACGAAAATGGAGCTAGATTGGGCACACTTTGAGAAAGCCTACGGACGTTACTACGAAACTAGCACTCGACTTCAATTCACAAGGCAGCCACCGAGTTGGCCGTACTAGTAGGCATGGAAAAGGACAATAGAAGAGGAAGCAGGGGACAGAGTGGCGTCTCTTCAAACCTCAGGCAATAAATCGAGTTCGCTGGCGGGCTTTTGTATGCTCCCCCGCGGAATAAAGGAAAAAAAGAAGAAGATTGAGTTTACTGAGTTTACTGAAATAAGCAAAATAAATATATTAATTAATATATATTAATTATTAACATTTGTGATTTTGAATTTAGAGTTTTACTGTGATTCCTAAGATTAACCAGCTCACAAAGATGTCTCACCAGTGCGATCTATACTCAAGTCTTACCTAAGGATAGATCTATAGAATAATAAACTTAGAATTTCCATAAGAAGAGGAAGAAGCGTTGTGTACTGTTGCGAGCATTTGAAAATGTTCCTGCCATTTTGAATTTAGAGATTCGCTGTAAAGAAGATTAACAAGCTCACAGATATCTCTCACCAAATTGACCCACACCGATGTCTTCCTAAAGGAACTATCTATCGAATATATTATGCTAGATAACAATGCAGAGGGGAAGAGGCTTTTGTACATCGGTTTGAACATTTGCAATTTTCATGAAATTTTTAAATTTGGAGGTTCGCTGTCAAGCGGATTGGCCAGGTCACAGAGATGTCTCATTAAATTGACCCACACATAATATATATACACAACATATTTTTTTTCTTCATAGAGCATTCCTTAAGGAAGACTTGGCTGTTAGTAGCATCTGTGGAACAAAGCTGTGGGCTGATTAAATTTTATTACACTGAACATGTATTTAACAAATATAAAATGTATGCCTTCTGTTAAATATTTAGCATTACACATTACATACAAATATTTTGTTATTTGTTAAAAACTTCACATGCGTATAAAATTAATTACACAAATTTGCTTACATTTTACAACAAATGTCAAAGTTTTGTTGCCTAATACCACTTATTTTGTCGGGCTTACCTAAGAATATTGAGACTAATCACGGCGAAGACTACGCAAAGAATAAGAAATAAAGGGTCCGCCATCTAAAGTTTTTTTTTCAACTAGTGCTTATTTCGTGAATGGTAACACTTAGCTCATGTCTGATTTGACAGATAATTAGTTGTATCCTTCCGCTGAACGAATATGGTTGTGTATATGCTTGAACAACGCTGGGAAATATTGCGACATTACTTTGAAAATCATGGTAATGTTGCAGAATGTGTGCGTTATTGTGTGTGTGTGTGTGTGTGAAAATTGCGTACGGTTTTTGGAAGAAGAGAAGCACCGTCAGCTCCGTATGTTCGTTATCTTGTGAAAAAAGTGAAAGAAACCGGCATCCTCATCGATAAACCAAAGCGTGAAAATCCAAAAACAGTGCGTACACCCGAGAATATTGATGCTGTGGCAGAAAGTGTGCGTGAAGCGCCATCAACATCAATTCACCGTCGTTCTCAACAATTGAACATTTCGGAGACATCATTGAGACGAATTTTGCATAAAGACCTTGGTATGACGCCATACAAAGTCCAATTGGTTCAGGAGTTGAAGCCAACTGACCATCCAATGCGTTTTCGCTTCGCTGAGAGGGCCTGCGATCGACTTACAGAAGATGCCGCTTTTGCCAAAAAAATCATCTTTTCGGGTGAAGCTCATTTTGATCTTGGCGGGTATGTAAACAAGCAAAATTGTCGCATTTGGGGCACAGAAAACCCGCACGCATACATTGAAAAGCCGGTACACCCAAAACGAGTCACTGTTTGGTGCGGATTTTGGTCCAGAGCCATAGTTGGGCCATTTTTCTTCGAAAATGAGCAAGGAGTGGCCGTTACAGTCAATGGCGATCGTTATCGGGCCATGTTGAACGAATTTTTTTTCACAAAAATTTAAGAGGAGGATATTGGTAACATTTGGTTTCAACAGAACGGCGCTACGTGCCACACAGCCGAAGCTACACTCGATGTTTTGCGCCCTGTTTTTGAAGATCGCATTATCAGCCGCAGAGCTGATGTCGTTTGGCCACCTCGGAGCTGCGATTTGACACCGTTGAACTATTATTTGTGGGGTGCCCTTAAAGATAAGTGTTACGCCGACAATCCAGAGACAATTGACGCTTTAAAGGACAATATTCGTGAAGCCATTGGTGAAATACAGCTGCACACAATCTATAATGTGCTTTAAAATTGGCCCGATCGTGTAGGCTACTGCATGGCCAGCTGAGGCAGCCATTTGAATTAAATTATTATCCATTGTTAACCGGAAGGATTGTACTTTCAAATAAAAAAAGAAATTTGAGAAAATATTCAGTAGTTTTTTTTTATAGCATTTTTAAAAAAAAAAGTAAGTTATTTGGCGGACCCTTTAAAAGTCTAAAGTCTTAGCTAAGGCTATATAGTCTTTGCAGAGACTGATCTTTATGGGCGCCGTGGCTCAGTGGAAATGCGCATGGCTACTGAGCATGAGGTTCGTGGTTCGAATCCTATGGAGTAATAACTTGTCGCGGAAAGCTTCTCAATTCGCCGTTCGGATCCGGCTTTAAATTGTAGGTCACTTGAATTTGTGTCCAAAAAAATATACATGCACAACACAAATGGTTGCGAGAAGCAAGGCCTTGGACGGTCTGTCGCGGCGAATATTATTATTATTATTATTGTTATTAATTGATTTTTAGTCTGTGACTGTATGTCAGAATTGGGTGGTTAGTATTTCATTCATTTAAAGGAAAAGTCAGATAGACATCATTGATTTGTACGAAATTCAAATTCATATTTGAACACCCATAATTGCTCAATGTCTAAACGTATGTGATGGGCATCAATATCGATTGACTATAAAGAAATTAAACGATAGTAGTAACTGAGTTTAATTTTTGAAATTAGTTTATTAAAAATTCCTCTGGAATTTGAAAATATTATGTGCACTAAATGTGATATGTTGATTAAGAAGTACCTTGTAAGGAATTAAAATAACAGCAAATGCTTTATACTCTTACAACGTTGAGTTTAGATGAGCTTTACTTGACTCGACTTCCCTCGCTCAGAGAAGTCGAGTCGAAACGTTTGGTGACATACCTTCGTCAGAGATCCAGCAGCTGAGGAAATCCACCGTAAATACTCGTACATGAATAAAAGATTTAAATGCGATATATATGCGATATGCTTGGCAATTAAACAAGAAATGCAGCAACGAAACGAACGCAAATTAATTGCTTTCCCATTGGAAACACTTTTACGACTGATTGACAATTTCCGCATACTGTTCGAATGTCATTCATATTTTCCCTTATTTTTTGGATTCTGTAATGGTCCATGCATTGTACAGATAGAGGAGGCATACGTTGAAATTGAGACACATCTGGGAAATTTGCATATTACTACTACTTAATGCAAAACAAAACTCAAATGGGTTATACACCGAAGTGAGAGAGAAAGAAAGGGTGAGAGTTACTGCAGACAATCAGAGCACACGAAGAAAACGAATAGAAAAAAAAAATAGAAATAAATCGGATAACAAAGCGAAAGGTGGTAAAATTTGCTTTTCATATGCAAATGGGCAAAACGAGTCGATGTGAAAATTCATTGATTTATCACGTTCGACTGCGTGAACATCCGCAGATACACGCCGCCGTCTACGAATGAATTCATTATAAATTTGCATAATTTCTTTATATTCTTTTCGATTTTATTGCAAACAACGTACGTATGTGTGGTATATTGTTGTGAATTTGAATTAAAGGATATATGCATTTTGCTAAATATCGTTTCCCCATTTAATTGTGTGTTGAGCTGCGCGTCTTTGTATCTGTGAAAGGGTGTCCGTTCGAATCAAATCAAATCATTATTTTTATTATTAACATTTAAAAATGAATACGAATGGGTTGGCTTAGTGGAGTGTTATTTTTTTCTTTGACTGATTGACTATAAAAGGAATTTAAACTTCATATTCACATCATCAATCATAAAGTGCTTCCTGCAATGCACAACTAAGAGTATTTTATTGCGATCGTTGTTAGTTGACAAATCAAGTCGATTCCATTAATATTTCGGGCTAAATATTATTGTAAAAGCCGGAAAGGTAGTTGTGGTTTATGGCTTAGCTTCTTGCGGCGATTCTGTTGTGCAAGTTATACTTTGGCACGGAAATGGAAAAGCTGTATCCAAAAGGTGGATTGAGAATTTTTTCATGAAGGTTAGAAGGGAACGGCAAAATCATCGAAGCTCACGCTCAGTAGTCTAACGAAATATCCACTAGCGACCCACAGCGCCTACCATTTAGTAATTTAGTACTTGAAAATCACTTCCCCATCGATGATAATCTCGAATTATAACTTACTTACTTACTTACTTATGTCCTATAAACCCTTGTGTATCCTACTACGCCTAAGCGCCATCGCGTGCGGCACCTGCCAATGAGCTTCAGCTCTCTCCAACTCTTCCCCAATTGCCGTGACTTCTCAGACGACCCGTTCTTCTACCATCCTGAGATAATGGATTCCATTGCATTGCGTAGTTTGCTATGGAACTGTCGCCTTTTCGTAGTGTATGACCAAGCCACAGTTGGATGGTTGTGCCTATTGGTTCCTGACCCATTCTCTGGTGAAGATATTCGTTAGAGATACGGTTAGGCCAGAAAACCCTTTAGATGTTCCGTATTACGAACGTTTGTAATCTTTTTGTGATAGTAGCGGTCACCTTCCAAGTGCTGCACCCATACAACAGCACATATTCAACATTGGAACGGAACAGTAGCACCTTGGACATCATTCCAAACACTAATTTTGCTTTGTCGATTCGGTTGACAATATCCTGCTCAGTTCCACCTTCGGTCGAGACAATATTTCCAAGATATTGGAAACTCTCTACTCTCTCTACCGGTTGTCCAGCAATGTTAACTTGAGTTACTGAGTTAGTGCCGAGGTTGACGATTTTGGTTTTTGCTGTATTCATCTTCAAACCCGCAACATTTGCTTCCCTTTTCACATTTGTTGTCATTTGGTGTAGCTCCATAATTCTGTGTAAGAGTAAACACATGTCGTCAGCGTAGCCTAGATGTTTGAGTTGAGATGTAAGAGTCCATAGAATTCCTCCGTTTCTAGTAGATAAAGCTGCGCGAAGCACATCGCTAATCACCAACAAAAATAGTATCGGCGATAGAATGCAACCATGTCGTACCCCACTTAGGATCTCGAATTCCTCTGACAGCTTTCCTTTATGCAGCACATGATATTTAGAGCCATTATAGGTAGCTTAAATATAAGTTATTAAATGAGCAGCAGGTGTACTGGTGACCGGAATTCAACGCACTGTTCAATAATCACCCGCAGGGTGTTGATGTGGTCGATACAGGAGGATCCTGATTGTTCGCCATCAGGTGTATCTTCCAGATGTTCCTTAATTCGCTCAAGTACTAATTTGGCTATTACCTTTGCAACTACAGGAAGAACGCTAATGCCTCTCTAGTTTTCGCACTCCATAAGACTACCTTTTTTAGGGAGCTTGACAATCATTCCCTTCTTCCACTCGTCGGGGAAACTTTCTGCCTCCCAAGCTCTCTCTACAAGATGTCGTTGGAGCGGTACGCAGAAGCTCTGCGGGTATAACATCTAGTCCTACTGACTTGTTGTTCTTAAATGCGTTCATCGCGGTAGCGTCCTCATCTGGGATTTGAGGTGCGAGTTTGTTACTTCCTGCAGCTCCGTTTGATTTGCGTGCATATAGTTGGCGATAAAGGACCGTAGAAAAATGCTCCTTCCATCGCTTGAGCTGATCCTCATCTGAAGCATCCATCTAAGCCTTTCACCAGATATTTTCTAGAGCGGTGACCACCTTTCAGCTCTTTGGTGATTCTATAAACGGTTTTGCTATCGTACCTACTCGCTGTTTCCTCTGATTCGGAGGCCAGGTTGTTAATAAAATTACGTTTGTCACGTCTTACAGTACGCTGCAATTCTCTCATTTTTCGCCGACACAGTGATTCTAGCTCGATCTTCGCTGCTGCTGTGGTATCTACCTTACGAGCTTTAAGTAGCTTACGTTCTTCAATCTGCTTCCAGGTATCCTCGGTATACCACGTGCTGTTCTTTGCCTGGCTTCTACCAACAATACTTTCCGCTCCTGATTTGAAAACATTTTTCACAGCTTTCCAATATTCTTGAATGGTTGTCGGAAGTGAGCTGCTGATTGCCTCCACTCCTTGCGATAAATGATCCCTTAATTGTTGGCGTACTGAGGGGATCTTTAGCCGGTCGATGTGTCGAATTTATACATAGGCATTCGGATGATATTGCGGATTCTTTCAGCTGATGCAGTACGTAACTGGACAGTAGCTACCATTAAGTAATGATCCCGTACCATACCCATGTCGGCTCCTCGTCTGTTTCGGACATCTAAAAGACATTTCCTAAAACGTCGGCTGATCGCAACATGGTCGATTTGGTTGGATGATGATTGCCTGTCAGTTGACACCCAGCTGACCTTGTGGCAAGTCTTATGCTCAAACATGGTGCCTCCTATGACAAGGTTGTTGGTGTTGCAGAAATCCACAAATCTTTCACCATTGTCATTTCGTTCGCCGAGGCCGTGCTTCCCAATCACATGTTTGAATCCTTCATTGTCGTTGTCTACCCTGGCATTCAATTCCCCCATCACGATGACGATATCTCTATGTTCTGTTTGAACATTCTCTACTGCTGTAGGAATTATAAAATATGTACTCGTAGCATCTTTTGATGTTTTACTTAAATAATTACTATTATTGACATTTGAAATCAAATTATATCTATTTCCTAGAAGTTTTTCTCCCATTAATTGCATTGCTGGAAAGCTTGAGCATTTAAGGTCCTTTACGTAAAGTTTAATCAAAATAAAGGAACACTTTTTGTTTAACTATACGTTTGAAACATGGCATGGTGCAAATATTTAATTAGATCAATTATTGTTGGTGGTTATAATAATTGTTTCAACCTAAATATCGTATATAAGTATATTGCAAAAAAGGATTATCTCTAAAGCTACCATAAAATCACAATTCCGTCCTTTTTATATATTATTCATAAAGTCATCATGACTTACATTCCATCAGAAATGAGGTTAATTCCGGCTTATGTATATATTGGAATCCCTTTCAATAACCGTCTATAGGTATCTGTTTAGTTGGTTGCAGTAGATAAGTTGCGGGTCGTCTTGTGTAATTTTTCATTAAAATAATAATATTTAATAATATTCCCCATAAGCGTCTTAGAGTATCCCCATCTTGTATCTCTCGGGGAAACCAAAAAACCAAATGAAACAATTCTGTGAGTATCTGCTATGTGCGTACGTACACTAATACAGATAATTGCGTGCTGCGTTGATGCCCGCGCGTATAATTATCCATTCAAGTGAAAAGTTAACAAAATGAAATTTTTGAGTCCGCGATATATGAGAACATCCTATGTTGATGGTAGCTAGGAATAGGAACAAAAGCTATCACAACCACAGCCTAAGCGATTTATTTATTTTAACAGGATTCACAATATGGCTGCTCTATACTAACCGCGTCGCGCGGCTTAATGGGAGTCACCTCCTTCCCGCATGTAACAACTACAAAAATTATACACACGCTCTCTGTATTCGTATATATACGCGAATACATAGAAATAATCCTCTACATAACATAACTCTTTCCACCCTCCGGATATATATGGGTTAAAATGGGGTGGTGGGTAGCATTCGGCACGCATTACAACTTACGCATGATTCGCAACTTTGACTATCAAAGGGGGTGGGCAAGCAGCAGCCGCGTGAGGTATACATATATGTATATTAATAAAATTTAACCCTTTTTTTGGAGAAAATGCGCGTAAATAAAATACTGGGTTTTTGTGGCTGTGTTTGTGTGTATATAAGTATATAAGTAAATTAAATAAGCGAGTTGTTCAGAGGCATAAGATGTTGGCGGAAAAGTTTCTTTGCCGAAAATAAAGTTTTAAAAGTCCTGGTAGTGGCATTAACAGTGCTCTGTGGTGGCTGTCTTCACTTCATCAACGGCAAACTTTATATGTATGCTGAGAGATAATGTTTTGAAAGGTTATGCGTTTGGAGGTACTTCTCAAGATATTCTTGCCACAGTCAACTTCATATTGTATTCTCTTTGTTATAATGAAATGGAGTTTCCTATAAGGTTATAAACTCTCCTCTCTTAATCAGAGTTAATAAGGAAACTATTGTTTCATTGTATAATTAGGGTATTTTGGAAGTTTCTGTAGACTTTAGATTAATTTTTGCTTGTGCTGAAAAAATTACGATTTCAAGTAATTTCTGATCATAAATCTCGGATGACCATTACGATTTGATATTAAGGTAATGATCAGGAGAGCAAAAAAATAATAAATGAAATGAAAATTAAAAGTTTGCGGCATTTGTTGAAGAAAAAACGATTTTATAATATTACAAATGACAAAGATAATTTGTTGAAAAAGCCTTGAGGCTTGGACTTGATCAATATCTTGCCAGTTTTGCACCAATCGCTCAAGAATAACTATTGAATTAACTTCTCCACTCCACAAATAAGTTACAAAAACTCAATGATGAACTCTCACCAGGCTCAGATGGTGAGACTTTTCTGACATGATTCTTAAAAAGCATTTCCCCAATCTCTTCCTCCCCTTCTCATACCTTTTATACCACTCCTTTTAATAACACGGTCTAATCAACACGGGTTTTAGAAAGGTAGATAAACTGCCACGAACCTTATTGAATTCGTGTTATTCCCCCTCTCAACCTAAGAAAGTGGTAACGAATTCGACGTAGGCTAGGATATATCTCATCAATTGGTCCTTTTTGAATTGTTTGCCCTCGACTTAAGAACTATATGGTTAAAATTGGTATACATTTTTCTGGAAAACCGTCTTTATAGTGTTCGCTTTAGATCTATGCTAACAGCCCCTTTTTTAGCCACCTCTTGTATTCCACAAGGCAGACATCTTGGACCCCTTCTCTTCATCCTAACTATGAACAATCTTTTATTAAACGCTCCGCTCCCTCTTTCTACGCTGAAGATACAAAATTTTTCAAGCCAATTTCTTCGCCACAAGATTCCTGCTTCCTTAAATTTTTTAGAGTTTTAGGGACCATTGGAGAAGTTAATGTCAATAGTCGATAGAGTTATGGAACAAAGCGAGACAGAGAAGGTAATGGGATTAGTTGTGAAGATAAAGTCTACAGGGACGCCACTATCGTTTGCCATAGTCTTGAGTCTGTAAGTCATCTACGAAGAGACATTCGTTAGTTGAGTTTGGGATATTAAGCGATGAAAAAGGATTGATCATATGATGGAGTCCATCATATTGCAGTTGAGGCAAATTAAAGTCGCCGAAAATAAGCATGTCGTCAAAGCAGTCAGATGAGCTGACTATTTGGTCAATGGCGTCGATAGCAAGTTGGTAGGATTCGATAGGTTCGGCCGGTTGAATGTAACAACACATAACGTACAGCGACCTACGGGGGAGTGTTATTTTAACTGAAATGAAATTAGATGGCTAGCAAGACGCCTCGATAGGGAAAGTCTATCGTAGGGCGAAAAACATTAAATGTAGGAGGGAAAAACTCCTGGTTCCTTGTGGTTTCAGTCAGGGCATAAATCTCGAATTGAGATTGGCGCAGAACATCACAGGTTTTCGAGCATAGGCCTCTTACGTTCTGTTAGTAGAAGATAAGATGAAAGTTATGATCAAGTGTAAGGGATGGTGGTTGCAGTGCTGTCAATGGTGGTAATAGGGACGAATAATTTGCTTTGGTCAACATGGCTTCGTGGAACGTTTTTTACTAAATTTTGTTTGCTATCGACGAACAACGACTTATTGCTTTTTAGCACTACTTTAAAATAGGTCAGTTACATAGTCGAAAAGCAATACGAACGTTCACACAAAAATATATTTTTGTTGGTGTAAGCGTAAACACTTAAGGAGGTCGACGAACAGCGGATTATTGTTTTAAAGCAATTATTCAACACAGTAAGCGGGAATTATTTTGCTCCGTTAGCGGGAAGAAGAAGTTATTTGATTTTACGAAGCGGCAGATAAACCCGTCTGCAATGGTCGGCGGTTGAAGAATCAATAAGATCTAGATAGTTTTTTTTTACCTGGTGCTTTAAAAATTTATTTGAGCTTAATATCAACAAATGCCAATCTATTATCTTGTAAAATAAGTGCAACAAGTCTCCTCCACAACTTTACCTTCTCCACGGTCCATGTCGCTCGTTCAATCTTTTCGCTACCATGGGATATTCTTTACTTCAGAACTCGATTTTTTTTATTATTTTATTAAAACAAAAATGAAAGGACTGTGTTTGTCTAGTTAGTAGCTAATAGAATTGGTACATTCTACAATCTATAAGTATATAAGTATTACTCACAGAAGACTCACAGCAACTAATTAATATGGCGAAAGTAGTAGACAAAAATCTTGTAAGGATTTGATACTCGGAATTTATTTACTTTGCATAATACAAATTAAACAGAAAAATTAAATCTAAAAAATACTGTTATTAAAAAAAATTGTGAGCTTCAATTTAATTATAAGGTATCCTGCAAACAACCACTGTTTCATCTAAACTTCTATCCCATGTGCAATGAAGTAAAGTAAAAAAAAGTATGTATGTAGGGAGATAAGAAAATTCCATATCATATTCATCATTCCGGGAGATTTCTTACTACAAACAAAAAGAATCCTTTCACTTCACTTTGATCATTCACCGCGGCGTACAATACAAAAGCCGGGAAAATCAACGCATTATTTACGCACTAACTGAGCTTTCCGAATTTGCATTCGTAAAGGTTCTTCATTCAAATTTGACTGCTTGAGTTTGCGAAGAAAGGGTTTCTATTTATCTTTGTTTAGTAAATATCCGATGATATATATATATATGTTATGTATAAATGAAATGTACATAATTTATATATATGGCTATATAACCTTAGAAAGGTAGTTATATTATATACCTGCTCTTAGATATGTATTTACTACGTTATATTATTTATATAAGTTTGAATTTTATTTAACCCTTTTCGATGTTAAGAATGCCGTCATCCATTCGAAGAATAATCGAAGACACACGTCTCTCATAAAGGGATTCGATTTAATTTACATTGAAATGGAAGGATAATGGCGTGCAAAAGAAATTGTAACTAAAAGACTAAAAAGAGAACTGACTGACTGAACTCATTTCTGTATAGATAGTTAGTATAACTCTGACTCATTTACTTCATTAGTCAAATAAAGAATGTTGCAAAATAGGGTCATAATTGATGACTACAGATAATTGAGTATAACAGGAGTTATTGCTATTCTCCGAGGGAGATTTTTCGGCCTAAAATAACATTTGTTATCACATTTCCCACAAAAATTTTCCCACATTAATTAATTTTGTACAAAAAATAAATAAAACAAATAACTTAAATTAATAAGTATAATAAACCAATCATATAAATAATAAATACAATAAATAAATAAATTAAATTAAGAAAAACAGTGCGTGTAACTGTTACGCGCGATGCAAGTGCAACTTCATTGATGTTGTGTTCAAAAGACTCTTCAAAAGACTCCGAAAAGACCCTCAAAAGAGTCTTCAAAAAACAACCCCAAAATACCCGCAAAAGATCACTAAAAAACCTTAAAAATACGCCTAAAAACCCCCAAAAGACCCTCAAAAGACCCTAAAAAGACTTTCGAAAGACCCCCAAAAGACCATCAGAACACCCACAAATACCCTCAAAAGATTCCCAAAAGAACCACAAAAGACTCCCAAAAGACACCCAAAGGACCATACCGAATTGCATACCAATCGGTTGAAAAACGGCTTAGTTCCAAAAAGTCCAGATAAGTTTTACAGTCGCATCATAGTCCTACATACCAAATTTCATAAAAATCGCTTGAGAAATGACTTTGTGACAAGATTTCAAAAATGTAACACAAAATCGCAACACAAATTTTTTTTTGATACCGTGCAAAATTTTCTCCCTTCCGCTTTCACTTACAAAAATAAATGAATCATCATCATCATATTTGGCTCTACAACCGGGGTCCGGTCCTGGCCTCCCGAAAAAAGTCTCTCCACTGGTCCCGGTTTTGAGCCGATGTTATCCAGATTGGTCTACTGGTCTACGCCATCGTTCCAGCGTAAGCTTAGCCGGTCTCGCTGTTGTGTTCCATAAATCCTTCAGAAAACGACTTTCCGAGCAGGTCATGGTCAACCAATATAGTCGTGTTAGTTTATTTGGAATGCCGAATCCTCTCATGGCCTTATAAAGTTCTACTCTAGCTATGCTATCAGAGGTGGCTGTAAAGTCTATAAAAATATGGTGTAGTGAGTTTTGGAACTCTAGACTTTTTTCGATCATCTGCCTAATGGTGTAGATCTGATCAGTTGTTGATTTGCCTGGGTGGAAGCCACTCTGGTATGGACCAATGATGACTTTAGCGCATGGGGCCATCATGTCTGGAAGGATAGAGGAGAAAATCTTATATGCGGTACTTAACAACGTTATACCGCGATAATTGCTGCATGCTGTGATATCTCCTTTCTTATGTATGGGGCACAGGATGCCACTCCGCTCATACTTGCACTATTATTTCATGAATTGATTGGTCTATTGGGGGGCTTCCTAATTTAATCAGCTCCTTTGGGATACCATCTCATCCCGGGGCCTTATTATTTTTGAGCCGATTTATCGCTCTGCTAACTTAGTCTGTGGGCGCCGTTGCTCAGTAGAAATGAGCATGGCTACTTAGCAGTGTGTTCGTGGTTCGAATCCCAGTAACACCATCAAGTATTTTTCACGGTATACCACCTCACGCGAATGGGTGGCAAACGTTCCGAGAGTAATAACTTGTCACGGAAAGCTTCTCAATTCGCCGTTCGGATCCGGCCTTAAATTGTAGGTCCCTTCCATTTGTGTGCAAAAATATACATGCTCAACACGAATGATTGCGAGAAGCTAGGCCTTAGACCGCAATGGTCTGTCGCGTCGAATATTATTATTTTAGTCTGTGCTTGGTGGCGGCAGTATAGATTGGTCTTCGGTCATTGGTGGAGCCTACAGTTCCTGAGTTAGCTGCCCATTTAGCAACTGATGAAAGTGCTCTTCACATTGCTCTAAGATGCCTTTGAGATCGGCGATCAGATTACCCCCTTTGTCTTTACAGTATGTGCAACGTTGTTTATTGCGTCATATCATTGACTTTTTGGTAGAACTTACGCACCTGGTGCGGTCCTCGCTCTCCGAGGCTGGTTTCTTTCGCCGGAGGCAGCTTTTGCTGTTTTTATACCTTCTGAGCATTTTATATTCATCTTCGCGTGACCGCGTTCTATGAGATTGTTGCATTGTCGGTACGCAACATTCTTACGTTCAGTCGCTAGCTAACAATCGTCATCGAACCAGTCGTTCCGATCTCTACGACTACTGCCTAAGATGGAGTCTGCAGTATTAATGACATGAAATATATATACATACGAAAATACCCGCTGTTTTCCGGCTATCATATCCCACCGAACCCCACCCAACTGACCAGCTGCACACTGACCTCCCGCCCATTGACCAGCCGCCCACTAACCTCCCACCCACTGACCTCCAACCCACTGACTTGAACGCGATCGATTCATAAAAACATGCAATTTGTAAAAACAATAAAAAAAATCGTATGGTGACCACTTGACCTATGAGTCTGACCACTTTTAAAATATGCCTAGTAAGTGCCTATTATGGTAAAATACCATATGCAAAGTAAGAACGCGATCGGTTGAAGGGTTTGGCAGTCCATACCGGACATACATACACATACAAAGTTTCACTTTTATATATATAGATGAATAATAAAATAAATAAATAAAATAGGAATAAAATTAATTCACAAAATAAATAAATTAAATTAAAAATATAATAAATGCATAGTATAACTAAATAAAATTAATAAATAAAATTAAAAACGGAATAAATAAATTAAATAAAAAATAAAAAAATTAAATAAAATACGCGCATAAAATAAAAAATAAATAAATAAATAAAATACACACATGTAAATAATATATAAAATAAAACAAAAAAATTAAATAAATGCAATTAAATTTAAAATACATACATAAAACTTATAAAAAAATAAAAAATAAAAATAAATAAATACCATTTTTAGTACAATAAATAAATAAATAAAAAGACTGAATAAAATAAATAAATAAAATTAATGAATAAATTAAATAAATAATCAAAATAAAGAATAAAAGTAATTCACAAAATAAATAAATAAAATTAAAAACGGAATAAATAAATTAAATAAAAAATAAAGTAATTAAATAAAATACGCGCATAAAATAGAAAATAAATAAATAAATAAAATACACACATGTAAATAATATATAAAATAAAAAAAAAATAAATAAATAAAATAAATAAAATATAAATTAAATAAATGCAATTAAATTTAAAATACATACATAAAACTTATAAAAAAATAAAAAATAAAAATAAATAAATACCATTTTTAGTACAATAAATAAATAAAAAGACTGAATAAAATAAATAAATAAAATTAATGAATAAATTAAATAAATAATCAAAATAAAGAATAAAAGTAATTCACAAAATAAATAAATAAAATTAAAAATATAATACATGCCTAATATAAATAAATAAAGTAAGTAAATAAAATTAAAAACGAAATAAATAAATAAATTTATGCATGTAATTTATATAAATAAATAAATATAACATTTAGTACAATAAATAAATAAATTAAATCAATAAATAAAATAAATAAATAAATAACTTTTTTTGTACAATACATAAATAAATTAAATTAGGAAAATCAATAAACAAAATAAAATAAATAAAAAAAATAAATGTGTAGATAAAATATATAATCAAAATAAAAAATAAAATTAATTCATAAAATAAATAAATAAAATTAAAAATATAATAAATTCTTAATATTAATCATTAAAATTAAAAATTAAATAAAAAATTTAATAAATAAATAAATTAATGCATGTAATAAGAAAATAAATAAATAAATAATTACATCATGGCCCATTTGGTTTGGCAAACACCACCTTTCTAATTAGTCGAATCGAGGCTGGTCGGATGCTGCTTTGACATTTTGAAATCCATTGCCAGATATAAAAAGATAAAACCCGCACTTACAGAGAACTACATGGCCAGGACTGTAAATAGTATATTGTTAAATCTATCTGTTTTTAGTGGAATCTTGCGATCAGTTATCAACCCACTTCCCAAAGCCCGATTTTATTTAAACTTAGCACACATGTGTTTTTCTAGTGACAACACTCTCTATTAAAATTTGGAATTGATCGGGCGACGGAGTCGGGGACTTCCATACACATTTTTTTAAATTTTGTGTCTGTCTGTCTGGCATCCAAGCATGCCATACTATAATGACTGTATGCGCTGTGTGCAGTGATTCTTTATGATTTAGGCTGCTTTTATTTTTTAAACCACATGCAGTCCTTCGCATGTTTTTTAACTTTTCAGCATTTGTAGTAGAATTAAGTATACTTTTGGTTATAAGGGAATTTACATGAACAATTTTTATGGGTTGGTTTTTCTAATTGCAGTGTACATCATTTTAGGAATTCTACCGAACCTATAGTGTTGCTGGTTAACACCATAATTATTATAAATCTGTCCTTTCCTGTCCTAAAAACTTGACTTAACTAAAAAAAACATAACTTTAAAAAAAATCAACTTCCTCACTTCACTCGAATTATTTCATCTGACAAAGTGTAACACATGAACACTAACAACATATCGTGGAAAATTAAAAATTAAAATAAAATATAAACCCATGCCTGACATGTCAAAAACACAGTATTTCACAATTAGTGTTTTTTGTCCAAATGAATCACAGGCCATAGGATTTATTAGAATTCCCTTTCGCTCTTACGTACTATATAGAAAGAACGAAAGAACGAAATTTGTTATTTTCAATATTGTTGGTATTGTATTTATTTGTTTTTCTTATCCTATATGTAAGAATAAAAATTAAAAATCTCTTGCTCGGCTGCTGGAGACGACAATGAGTATATTTTTGTGAAGCTGAAATTTTGACGAAACAACAAAAAACCCCCAAAAACCAAGGGTGCTTTTGGTTAAATTATAAATTATGTTTATGCATGCACTAGATATACATACAAAGATACAAGGCTGAAGATTTTTGTTTTGAAATCCTCGTTTTGTTCTCCCAGTCCAGTCTGTACGCACAGTTAATTTTTTATTTAAAAACCGACGCTGAACTGATGCCCAGACGGCTGGCAGTAGTTATACGCACCCTCATTAAGCAAAACCGATGCTAAGAGAAAGTTTGATATGGATGAAGGCTGCGTGCGGGAGAAGGATTGTGCTAATGTTCGTTTATTTCAAGAAGTCGTTCCCTCAAAACGCAGCAGAAAAAGGAAGATGAGCGAAGGAAGATGTAAATTTCAGCTATTTTTTCGTTTTTTTTTTCTTCTTGATTGGAGAACATTTTTGCCCCCACCTCATAACACATACACTCACAACAACCAAGACGACCCCCCAGAAAAAAACAAAAAACAATGAGTTCCTTTGAATCTTATCCCATTTCATTGAACTGCTCTGCATACATGCGGGGAAAGCGCTGCGTGTTTTGTATTTACTCGCATACACTACATGCGTATGTACGACTATATAAGTACATTATAATGCGTGTATCGTAGAAAAGTACCCAACAAACTCTCATTAATAAGAGGAAAAGCGCGTGTGTTGTGTTTCTTACTTTTCTACGCATAGTGAGGATGATGGACAGAACATTAGATTGGGAACGGGGAGAAATGTACGCGGCGAAGATGGACAGAACATTGGATGGGGAAGGGGGGAAAATTGTATGCGCACTAAATAGACGCAACTTTCTTGCAAGAAAACTCATTTGTTGCACTGTGGAATGAATTGGAGAACATTTAATGAAAACTAAAAGCAAAACAGTTGGTATTCAGAAGAAATTTCATGTC
This sequence comes from Nephrocerus scutellatus, assembly GCA_947095585.1. Classification (NCBI taxonomy): domain Eukaryota; kingdom Metazoa; phylum Arthropoda; class Insecta; order Diptera; family Pipunculidae; genus Nephrocerus; species Nephrocerus scutellatus. Next base: position 19,421,320 of record OX352762.1, on the reverse strand, counting down.
GAAATCCTTCTGATCTTCTGACCTTTTTAGAAGGAATAAATTCACATCTAAGCAAACGCTAACGCTGTATTTTGCGTAATCACTGAATCAGACAAAAATCAGAGAAAAGTTAACTTACATTTTTCAAAAAATCAGAGAAAATTTGGCCAAAACTTTTCGAAAAATCAGAACAAAAAAATTTTTTAAAATTTTTAAAATATCAATTATATTTTTCCTGAGATTTCGTTATATTTATTTTTCACGGAGCTCTTTCTTGATTTTTTTCAACAGCTACTGTCACACCCTGTTGCATGCAATTGACATTTTTGTTGCTTTTTATTTATGAATAATTTAAGGATTTTTTGAAAAGCTACTTACCTGACTTGATTTGCACCAGTAAACACCTGAATATGACGCGGGACCTTAACCATCTGACCTAACTAATGTATATACAACCAAAGTTAGAAACGGTCTTTATTAATCTACTAGCTGATCCCGGCGCTTCGCAACCCGCATACTTGAATCGCCGCCTTCCTGATACCAACTCAGAGTTTGGATGCTCTATAGCCTTAAAGCTTCCTCCACCTGCCAATAATACACATACATTGAAAATTGCATAAAAATAGGTTGGTAAATGTGGGTGATATTAATATTTTATATTTTCCACCCTCCAGGAACACCCCGTTGTATTATAGCCTATACCCTTCCTAAGCCTGCCACTATTATGCATTCAAAATTTTATAAGCATCGATTGGTATTTATCAACCAAAGCTTCCATAAATAACAACTGCACAAAATTTATTTTTTATTTACGTAGATATGCAAGGCTCGCTTGACCAACCTGTTTTTCTCAGAATCTGGGGTCGAATTACTACATACGTGATTTAGCATGATCGCTTAAGTGAAAGATTGACGAGTAGTGATCATCCCAATGTAAATACTCGATCACTCGTTAACTTATGGACTTCATTTACCCGTTAACTAATGTCGTAATTCGACCCGAGATTTAAAATTAAGCAAATGGTTCAGACTAAGTTAAAATTTTCAGACATTCTGAATTTAAGCAAATCTTAATAACGAATCAGAGTTTATATGCAGTGTTTTTAAACAAACTGTTTTGCTCTGAAGGAAACCTGAAATTGAGCAAAACGTTCAAGTTTCCATGGCTACCCAAAAAAGGTTAATATCGGGTGTTTCAACAGGTGCGCTTCAACTTTTCTCCGATAGGGACGGCGAACAACGCCATATTTTTTATTGTTCTTTTGTCATTTGGAAACTTCATTAGTATACAATTCATCATATAAGATCAAGCTGACACAACAACTAAAGCCGTTTAACCATTTGAAGCGACGCCGATTCGTGAATTGGGCTCAAGAGCAAATCGAAAATGATGCAGATTTTCACCAAAAAATCATCTTCAGCGATGAGGCTCAGTTTTGGCTAGAAGGATTTGTCAACAAGCAAAATATGCGTTACTGGGCAGAAAGCAACCCACACGTGATTCATGAGGCACCGTTTCATCCCGAAAAAGTCACTGTTTGGTGCGGATTACATGCCGGCGGCGTCATTGGGCCATATTTTTTCATCGACAATAACGATCGCCACGTTACTGTTAATGGAAATCGGTACCGGGATATGATAAACGATTTTTTTTGGCCGCAATTGAATGGAATGGACTTGGACGACATGTGGTTTCAGCAGGACGGGCCCACATGCCACATAGCACACGATACAATCGCGTTATTGAAGACTAAGTTCGATGAGCGTGTTATTTCGCGAAATGGGCCCGTCCAGTGGCCGCCGCGCTCGTGTGATTTGACACCTCTAGATTATTTTCTTTGGGGTTATGTGAAGTCATTGGTCTATGCCAATAAGCCGGCGACGTTGCAAGAGCTCAGAGCCAATATTGAACGTGAAATTGCTGGAATTTCGGCCGATTTATGCGAAAGAGTGGTCGAAAATTGGGTTCAAAGATTGGACTTCGTAAAACGTGCACGCGGTGGTCATGCAAAAGAAATCGAGTTTCATACTTAAATGTATCATATGTATATGTTCAAATTCATTAATAAAAAAAAAGTTAGTTCAAAAGTCGAACAGTTTTTGTTTTATTCAAAAAAAAAGTTGAAGTGATCTTATTGAAAAACCCTATAGATGTACACATAAGGGCATGCTTACATGTGTACATGCCCAATGTAAGGGGAAGTCTGTAGACACAGCCTTACATACCTTAGAAAGCTCAATTGAGAAACCAATATACTCCCAGGTGTACACACTTGTAGGATTCTTGGAAATCAAGGGTGCATTCAATAATGTAATAAATCAACACAGAAAAATTAAAAAAAATTCGTGTAAATTCTCTAATCGGGGATACACAATGTCCAGTATAAATAATATCGGGTAAATGTTTTAAAATTTTTGTTAGGGAGGAAAGGTTAGAGGGAAAGGCCTCCAAAAGTGACACTCCACCATAATCAAATCGCTAAGGCAAGAACTGACCAAAAAAGGTTTTCGGACAACAATATTCTTCAGAGAAGACTTGAAGAGTGGATCTGTAACTGATTGCGAGCCCGAAGGGTGAAGCTAATAATCAGAGAACAAGAAAATTTTTCTAGCGTACATGTGTCGGTCGGTTGTATTTTAAAACAATTGATAAGTGCTTGGCTTGCGATGACGTGACGCGTGTCGCGTGTCGCGTGTCGCGCGTGTAATTTTTTTTTTAAATTACTTGTTTTAAAACTTGGCTTGCGATGACGTGACGCGTGTCACGTGTTGCGCGTCGCGTGTGGTGCGTGTAATTTTTTTTTTTAAATACTTGTTTTAAAACTTGCCTTACGATGACGTGACGCGTGTCACGTGCAAACGTTATCTCATCAATAATTTTAACTTTTTTTATTAAATACAATATATATACGAGACAGAAGACCTGCATTTTTTTCAGTGTGCGTTTGTCAGTTTGTCACTTTGAATCCACTCCACATCAACAGGTCAGAATTTTTATGGGACTTGTTTTGAAACAATTGTTAAGCGCTCAGCTTGCAATGATGTAATTTTGAGTTTCTTTTTATTCATAGGGGTTAGGAGAAAAAAAATTTTTTTTTTAAGTAAAACCCTTTTAAGATAATTCAGTCTTTAGGCTGAATTACAATTATCCATATGGCGAGCTGATAAGCTCGCTTTACTATCTTAAAGAAATAGTATAATTTTTTTTTACAAATAAGCCAGACGGCAAAGTAGGAGCAGGAGTCATCTATGAAAAGCTGTAAGTTTCTCTGTCTGACTCCTTGATCACTGCAGCATATATCAGGCTGAGGTGATAGTGATTGAAGAAGTTATGAATTGGCTCAAGCATAATGTATTATCTTCAAAGAAGATTGTCATTTATGTAGACAGTATGGCGGTCTTAAAATCATTAAAAGCAGTCTCACTAACATCAAAGGTTGCATTGGAGTGTCACTCCTCTCTCAACGATATGGGTGAGCAGTAAGAATGAATTTGTGCCCGGGCCACTCGGATGTGGAAGGAAACTGCATGGCGGTCGATTTAGCTAGGAGTGCTACGATTCTGCAGCTGTTACCGGAAAGGACAGAGGTGGGAAGTTCTATTGCGACACTGAAACTTGATCTTCGGAAAGAGGCAGAAGCAGCAACAAATATAAGGTGGAAAAAAACACCGACACTTGTAATATATCAAGACAAGTTTGGGCAAAGCTTGACTTAACGCGCTCATCTGCGCTAATTTGCTTGCAAAGACGTTAACCAAAAACGGTTGTCAGGATAATGACTGCCTTCTAGGCAAAGAGGCGAGAAGGATGAGTGTCGAATATAATGACTTTTGCAGAAGCTGCATGGATCAGAGGAGAAAATAGAACATCTTCTCTATTCCTGTCCGTGTCCTGTGTATCACCCATGACAACACTTTCCGTTGAAACTTGGGGCCCCTAAGGCCTTGCGGTCGGTGCTCCCATACAAATATTTTACGAAATTGATCGAATTTTTTTCAACTTTTATAGGCATGTTATCTATGATGGACAACACTTTTTGTAAAAATTTGTCCCGTGGTCAGGAGGCACCCAAAGAAATTTTATATAAAAAAAGCTCCTTATAATACTATGGCAAAAAAGGCAACAACGAGAAGTTTTTTATATCACCCCTCCTTGTAAATAAACCTCTCTTGTAAATAAAAAAATTAACTCGACTCAGTTTAATGCTGCAGAAAACTTCTGATTCTGTTCAGAATTCCCTAGAAATTTTATAATTTAAATTAGCTTTTCTGAGAAGACTTCACAGAGTGTCCGTTTTTTTCAGCGCCAGTCATCATAGCTGCCCTGATGTGCCATATATAGAGACCGGTTGCGAGGGTGGCATTCAACTAACGACGATCGACCGACAGAGGAAAACGAAAACTCTTAATGGTGATTAAAACAGCAAATGACTAGAAGAGGAAGACAAAATAAATGAATTCTGTGCTTATTCGTTTTAGAAGAAAAGAAAAATTTTCCCTTCATTTTTTAAGGACTTTTTTGCACTCTGTGTCGGTACATGAGTGTATCTCTGCATGTATTCGAAGAGTGTGCAGTATGTTAGTATGGGCAATGAGTAAGGACCCCTCAGTCATACGAAGTAAGTTTGTAAAATTTAAATGAATGTGTAACGCAAAAGGACAATGTTCGTCCTGTTTTTTACCGATTTTTATTCGTATACGCTTGGTTTTTCTTAATAAAACACTCTGTCCCATTGCCTCCTTCGAATAATCGCCGAAAGACACTTTTCCCTGTGTGTATTTCCTTGCTACGACGGTCCCGTAATCTTCACTTTTCTTGATGATGTCTGTAATTATTTCGGAAACGAGCTCCTAGGGATGAATATCTTAAGAGGGTAGTGTGTATACACGCGTTGTCTGATTTCAACCTAGTGGCTATGTATTGGTATTTTATTTTCTAAATGAAATCTGATAACGTCGCGTCGCTTTAATATCCCTTTAGGAGTCAGACCAAGCACAATTATCGATGGTCACTTCAAGTTAATAATTCACTTTGACCGTATTGGTGACAGTTCTCATAAGTACGGTCAGTACTTGGTTCATGCAATTAAATCAAAACATCAATTTGTTTGTTGTAATTGTGATTGTGAAGCAATTAGGGTAGTTTAGCGTGGCCCATCCTTATAGTATTGTCCCCTTGAGAAAAGTAGGATTGACCATTGCCATTATTCACCGTGTCCTAATCCCTTGGCCACTATTGCGGATTATATCACATAATGGTGTGCAAAGTTTAATGGGCCATTCCTCTCAGTGATTGAATTACCTCCTAAACATTGCATTATCTTTTTAAACAAGCATGACCGGACAATAATCGCGCAACCCCTTGGTCAATTTTTTCATGCAGGCAACATCATCGACCTTGTTTTCATTTCTCATGGTCAATCGGATTACCGGTGGACTATACTATGTCCATTCGAAAGAGCGTAATTGACCCTTGTCAAAAACCATCCCCTTTCTAGCTGACCGCATCACAGGCAAAGGAGCACAGAACAATTACAAACCTACCTATACCGACACCGGAAATATCTCCCGGAAGGAAGTATACGCATTCTGATTTTTATTTCAAATAAATTTTGCGAGAGAACGACAGCTCGGATAACAATCCGCAATCCCTCATAGTTAAATGGTCAAGCATACCGATGATGACCAATTGTTGGTAAAGGGTATTTTTTTTTTTTTTTTGTAAACTGGACATTGAACACTGATTGAATGTTATTGTTGCGTGTACCTGAACATTAATTTGCCGGCCACTTTAAAGTGACTTATCGTACAAAGGGTGCTATCTGATCCCTCAAAGCAATTTAAAAGTCGTTAATTTTATAACAACAGAAGCTACAACAATTTAAAACATGAAGGATGACTTTAATTTGTTGACTTGTTGCGCGTGCCAGTCCTCTGACCTAGAAATAATATCGCTTGACCAATGTTTTAATTTATTGTTTTGTTGTTTTCTTTTCTTTGTGGAAAGAAAATAATCAAGATATTTGTTTCAAGATTGAGGAAAGGGTTGCTCTTTGTTGTTTACTATTTATTTGTAAAATTGTGATATTTCTATTTCTGCCGTCCGTTTTCAGCGATGGTTAACTTTTCATTTAATTTTTGTCTCACAGTGTCAACTAATAAAGACCAAACATTTGATGTTTCTTGTTGCGTTATAAGTTCGACTTTGAAGAGAGAAGAGAGACTGAAGGACTAAACAATTAATTAAAGAAGTTGCTATCCAAAATTTTCTACCCGAGTATGGTCTTTAAAATTACAATAAAATGTACGGGTAACTGAACAGAAATTTGTACTGTAACGAAATGGCCTTTATCGTCTGCCTTAGCTCTCTAAATATTAGTCCCAGAGTTATATTTGAACATATATGGTCAGCTCACTGATACGGTCTTGAGTTCCAGGCGCGGAGGAGTGGCGAAAAGGTGGCACAGAGTGCTGATTGGTCATTACCTTTTAATTCACTCTAACTCGCGACTCAGACGTGGTAGTACAGTGATCCGTGTATGTAGATTTTAAACAATTTATTTTTGTCGTTATATTTGACCGAATTAAAAATTAAACTAATATGAAAATTATGCTACATTAAATGACTAAGTGTAATTCTTTATAAGGTTACTGTGTTATTTATTAGTATCCATTTTATAGTTAACTGGACTATTGGATGAACAAATGTGACAAGCTTCTTTGAATTGTCGTTTATAATTCTTGTCTGCATTGTCCAAAGTATTAACGCTATCTGTATCAAAATCATGTTTTAGTTGGTGGCAATGTTTAGCGAGTGCTGATCAATGACCAAGTCTGTTGTCCGTTTTTATGTCTTTTAGCATCTCTTTTATGTTCTTTAATGCGTTAAGTTAATGTTTTACTTGTTCTTTAATATAACATGCATTACGATTGTTACAATTTATTTTATATATCAAGCCGCTTTTTTGACTTAAAGGAATTTTGTCTTTTAATTTTGTGTAAATGTCAGAAGTTTAACTTATAATTTTGTTCATCATCATCATCATATTTGGCTCTACAACCGGTCCTGGCCTTCCGTAAAAAATCTCTCCACCGGTCCCGATTTCGATCCAGTTTGACATCCGTAAACTCTAGGCATCCTGGTCTACACCATCCCTCCAGCGTAGGCTTGGCCGGCCTCGCTGTCGTATTCCATATGAATCCTACCGCAAAGAATTTTCTCACCCACCGGAGTCTACCGAACTTAATTCGACATCGCGGTAACTCTCGTAGGTCTCATCATTATAGAGATTTCAGAATGTTTTTTGCTAAACACCCAAGTCTCGGATCCATATGTAAGTACTGGTATGACCATTGTCTTATATACCAGCAACTTGGATGTTATGATTACGTTCCTGGATTTGAAGAGTCTTGACAGACTATAGTAGGCCTAGGCTTTGTTGGCTTTAAGCAACCGTGCGCGTATTTCTGGTTCCATGATGTTATCGGCTGCTATAGTTGACCCGAGATAGTTAAAGGATTGTACTACTTCAAATTTGCGCTCCACTATTTGAATTGAGGCACCAATGTTGGATCTTCTACTTGCAGACGTAGCCACCATGTACTTTATTTTGCTCTCATTTATGTGCAGTCCCAAATTTTGTGCTGCCTGCTCGATATGGATGAAAGCTTCCTTTACAGTTCTTTGGCTTCTACCAACGATGCCAATATGGTCTGCGTAAGCCAGTAATTGAATTAACTTATAGATGATTGTTCATCTCGCCGTTACATCAGGATCTTGGATCACATTCTCAAACGCCAGGATGAAGAGGATGCAGGCCAGTCCATCCCCTTGTAGTAGCCCGTTATATATGATATGATGATGATAGTGGATATTTTTACTTGGCTTATAACATTGGTGGTGAGCGCCGTGGGTCAGTGGAAATGAGCATGGCTACCGAGCAGGGGGTTCCTGGTTAGAATCCCAGTAACACCAAAAGTATTTTTCACGGTGTCCCACCTATCGCGAAAGGGTGACAAACGTTCCGAGAGTAATAACTTGTCACGGAAAGTTTCTCAATTCGCCGTTCGGATCCGGCCTTTAATTGTAGGTCCCTTCCATTTGTGTGCAAAAATATACATGCTCAACACGAATGGTTGCGAGAAGCTAGGCCTTGGACCGCAATGGTCTGTCGCGCCGAATATTATTATTATTATAACATTGGTCATGGTCAACCTACATAGTCTTGTCAGTTTATTTGGGATTCCGAATTCTCTCATGGCTTTATAAAGTTCTACTCTGGCTATGCTGTCATAGAAGGCCTTAAAGTCTTTAAAAAGATGGTGTAGTGAGTTTTGAAACTCTAGACATTTTTCCATCACCTGCCTAAGGGTGTAAATCTGATCAGTTGTTGATTTGCCTGGGATGAAGACAAACTGGTATGGATCAATGATGACTATAGCGTATGGAGCTATCCTGTCTTGAAGGATAGAGAAGAAAATCTTATACGCGGTACTCAACAACGTTATACCACGATTATTGCTTCAGCTTGTGATATCTCCTTTCTTATGTATGGGATACAGGATGCCTATTCGCCAGTCTTCTTTTTTCCTCCCATACTTGCACTATTATTTCGTGGATTGCTGTTTTAATCATCTCCGCTGGGATTCCATCAGAGCCGATTTATCGCTCTGGTAACTTCATCTGTGCTTGTTGGTGGCAGCATAGTGCGGTATTCAGTCGTTGGTGGAGCCTCCAATTCCTCAGTAACCTAGCCATTAGGCAACTCATGAAAGTGCTCTTCCAATCGTTCTAATATGGCTTTGAGAGCGGCGATGAGATTACGCTCTTTGTCTTTGCAGTATGTGCATCGAGGTTTATATTGCGCTATACCGCGGACTCTTTAGTTTAAATCCTCGCTCTCTGTACTGTTCTAGTGCACGGACGAGATTCTTGTCCCAGGCTGCTTTCTTTCACCGGTGAACTGTTTTTTCATATCTTCTGAGCTCCTTATATTCATCCCCGCATGCCCGCGTTGTTTGAGATTGTTGTATTGCTCGGTACGCAACATTTTTTCGTTTAGTCGATAGCCTACATTCGTCATAGAATCAGTCGTTCCGATCTCTACGACTTCTGCCTAAGATGGAGTCAGCAGTACTAATGACAGTATTCTTAAAGGCGTGTCCATTTCTCTTTTACGCCCGGCATCTCAGCCCCAGGGCTTACTCTCCCTGCATTTAGGGCGAGTCCTATCGCTTGACCGTAAATGTTTCTGGTCTCTTCGTTGCGAAGGGCAGCCGTGTTGACATGAATCTGATTCGAGGATGCTGTCTTTCTTGATGATGCAATCCGCGCTCGGAGCACTACACCAACAAGGTAGTAGTCCTAGACGACGTTGGCACCCCGGTAAGTTCCTACCGTCATCAGGTTCGGGTTCGTGGTCTGTCTGGTTGCGAGTGGCTCCATAAGGAGATACCCAGGTGGCTTTGTGAATATTTTTACGCGCAAACTTTGTACTCGCAACGACCAAATTATTGCTTGCTGCCATCTCTATGACTCGTTGTCCATTGTCATTAATGTTCTCGTGTAAGCTATTGGTGCCAATGTACTGCCTGAAAACTGGCTCCCTACCTACTTTGGCATTCATATCCCTCAGAATGATTTTAACATCATACTGAGGGCAGGCATGGAGTTCCTGTTCAATTGATTAAAATAATTCGTCTTTTTCATCATCTAAGGAGTCCTCTGTAGGTGCGTGAACGTCTATGAGGCTTATGTTTTTAAATCTGCCCGCACGCAAAGGTTGCATTGCCGTTCATTTACTGCCTTAAAGCCGACTTTTCTTTCTTTCTTTTGCTGACTTGAAACCCCACCCCGAGCACATGAAGTCTTGCATGACAGTTGTAATATATGTCATATTCTGATTTTTGTGTGGACACCAATCCCCGTCCACCGCATCTCCTGGATTGCTAATATGTCAGCTCGAGCTCTATACAGTGAACGTACGTTATATGAGTAAATTACTAAATCGTTTAGCCGTTTACGTTGCCGTGGTCGTAGTCGATCATCAGTGTATCCTAGGCTGATTTGGGGTTCCGTAATAATAATTTTTTACGGGCGAGGTTACTGGCCTGGCGACAATCTTACTTTGAAGGGACTAGCCCGATAATTTCGCTTTTCCTGTACTAGAGGAAAATTAGCAGCGGCCACCACGTGGAGGTTTGATCGCGCTTCCACTAGTCAGAGGTAGTTACGGCCACATGCATTTCTGAAGCATTATGCGTTATTCGACCTACTCTGCTGATGGCTGACCGCTCGTCACGCGTCTTACTCGAAAAATAAAAAATGCTATTTTGGACTTAGAGACTTTCAAAGTTTCAGCTCTCTATGTCTTGTGGAAGTTGGTTTTAAAGGACCTCAAAAAAATCAAATTTTTCAACCCATCACACGCACCACACTTTACACGCGTCATACTTGGAATAAAAAAAATGGTGTGAGACTTTGGAGATTCGTATAATATCACTGCCACTTTGCTTATGGCAACGCCGAAAGGATCTAGGATCTGAACTTTTTAAAAACTATAAATTTAAAAAAAAAGTATTTTCGAAAGCAAATAAATTTCTCGATTGCGTAATTAAAACGGAAATTATCGGATTCGAAAGCGTATCAAAGGTATTTTAAGACAGTATTGGTAATATGTACTTTAAATCTGCCAACAACAGCGAAACCTAAAGGACCCTTCCATAGTAAAAATCAGTCCGTCCGCCTGCTAGGCACATACACAACAAATAAAAACTCTACATACCTCGTCGTTTTTTTCTGAGCTTATCCAACATTCAAAGTAATTTGCATAATTATGCCGCTGCGAGTGGTATGCTGGAAGGGGAGAAATACATCTTCGTCCTTATGCAAAACACATACTGACACTCAACGCGCAGTTATATAGAGGAGTCCTCATTGCGTGCGTTAACACTCATTGGATGTTTAATTCAGCGCACAGTCGGTCGGATTTTTTTTCCCTGCGTCTTCCTTGAAATACATTTTTATGTTTCATTATTATTCCTATCGTTTTTGTTGTTGTTTTTGTTTTCAGTGAGTGGCGCATGTTACGCATGTGTTCGTGGCCAGCTCATTTGCATGTGTATTGTACCGTTCGACGCATATCATACACATTAGATAAGCTTATGCGTGATTTACACGTGTAAAGTAGGGGGTAGTAAGTTTGTTGTGTTGCGCTGCTGCGATGTTTTGTTCATCTTCTTGTGCCACAAATCTACAGCAGCTGACGACGATGAATGAACCGAAAATTAGGATATCCTTGCACTGAGCTCGTATAGTAATGAATTCGTTTTTTATGCGTTTATCATTTGTGTGTTTGTGTGCGAATATCGCACTCTACCGCCGGATGATAAATGACAATGCCGATGCCGAATTTCGATCTGAGTACCCTGAGTATCTCTTTCCAGATGAGCTAGTATAGGTGTCCTATATAGATACATGTACGCATGTTAATATATACAAAGCAAAATCAAGAAGGAAAGTAAATACTTTACATGCGGTTGTAAAATCAAATTAGTCCTGTGTCTGGGGCTGATTTCCCTCCAACTTCAAGCTGTCATAGGAGTCCGATATTTTTTTAATATCTCAAACAGTTAATTAAAGATAGATATCCGGTAGATTTTTTTGGAAATTATCTATTGCCATCAGATATTTTTTTCAGAAAACTTTCGATTTTTTACTGCCGGAAGAATCATCCCATTTTCAATGTTTCGAGCTCTTAATGAATCAAGGTATGATTCGCACTTTACCGTTTTGAAGATCTGAGAAGAAAGATGATGATGATAAATGGGGTGTAGTAGCACTGCGACCCATGCGGATCTATTGCGCTTCCCCCTGACTTGTGCTACAGAGACTCTCTCTAAAGTACTCCCTCCATAACTGTGGCTTTTAAGAACTTAATAATATGGAGCGGATTCAGTGAATGTCGCGAAGACTCCGAGATTACGTGAGTTCCAATGTGATCTCTTCTCTGTCGGATCGTTGCTCCGCATTCGTTGAGAAGATGCCACGGGGTCTCTTCCGCTTCCCCACAGAGTCTGCAGCTGCCATCATCAACTAATTTTATTTTCTTTTGATGCCCTTTCATTGTGCAATGTCCTGTAAGGAAACCCTTACATTACTTCTGTTACTATACTTACCTATACTGCGTAACTCTTCCCGCATTATGCGGTAGCCTACACCACAGAACGGTACTGGCCCTATTAGCGGTGTTTCTGTGCACTTATTAGCGAGCCTATCCGCTGCTTCGTTGCCTTCTATGCCGGTATGTTACGGCACCCAGTACAAATGCACTTTGTTGACTTCGCTACCTCTATTTAGGTTCGCCTTGCATTCCTCCACAAGTTTAGATGTGATGTGGAATGCATCCAGGGCTCTTAGCGCGGCTTGGCTGTCTGTCAAGATAGCTATTTCCTGCCTCATGTAGTTCATTGCCAGATTAAAGTGAGCACATATTTCGATGGCGTGTACTTCTGCTTGGAATATACTCTGGTACTGCCCCATTGCTACAGAGTACTTGGTTCGTGGCCCATAGACTCCAGCACCCGTATCTTGAGAGTTTTTTTATCCATCCGTATACCAATTTATGGCATCCGAATGTATCTGGTATTCAGTCTCAGATCTGGTGCTCATTATTACTTCAAAAAAGAGCAGGGTAGGCTGTGTCGAAGACACGGCCGTGGGTTTTGAGCGTGACAACGTCTGTCCGGGACGAAAGAAAAGAAAACTTAGATCTTGTTGTCTGTGGGACATAAACACGGACGGATATATTAAAAGAAAATTCTATACTAAACTTCTATATATATATATATATATATATATATATATATATATATATATATATTCTATATATCTATACTTCTATACTCTATACTACTAGCACCGTAGCTCATCACATACATCATCATCACATCACATTATATATAAATTATTTATAAGCGAATTTTAATGTTCATAACCACTAACTTTGAAGTTGCTGCATATTGCATATTACTGCCCAAACACAGTAATGGAGATTTTGGTTTCAACTCATAAAAAAATTTGAGTAGTTTTAAATTAAATTAGAAGAGAAAAGGTAATGGTATGGTAAGAATGTCACTTTGAAACACGCAGGCCAATTATTTCTCATTCAATTTCTTTTGCATGGTTCTCTTATTTCTGTAAATGATCGAATAGTTATTTTGAACCGATGCTTAATGCCATGTATGATATTTGATGGTTGACTCAATGGTCGATGGTAGATTCATTGTTCAGTGGCAGACATCCAACTTACGATCGAACATCTCTTCTTTGACTGAGAGACTGGCATTTTTATAATGTTAAATTTAGCTTCATTTTTATATAAAAAAAAATCTGTGTTTAAAATGATTTTTTGTAGAAGATTATTACTTAAATATATTAAAGCTGATATCTGCTATACAAGGAAATATTGTTTAATGTAAATAACAAAAATAAATTACTGTAATACTTTTTATAATAATTAAAAAATGCAAAAACCATTCAAACTTATGTGCTCAAAATGCCAAACGACACTGAAATGAAGATTTCTAAATATAGTCTTCTCTAGGCGATTCTCAAATTTTCGAGTACGGTACGCCTTCTTGATATTAAAAAAATCAAACCAGCAATCGAACTTCCTGTATACTAAGGATAAGTTAAGCCAAAAGAAAAGGAAATAGCAGCAACAAAATTTGTATTTTTTTTTCTCTTTCACAGAGCACTGATCATTTATGCAATGTTGATAGAAAGAGCAGAGCAGAGCACTGATAGAAAATGAACAGTGACTATACTATCAATACGGTTGCGGTGAAGAATTAAGTAGCTTCGCAGCTTGTGCTGCACAAAAAAATGGCAGGCAGTCGGTGTGCACGAAATTGCGGCTATTTTTGAACCGACTAACAGTCTGCTTGTAGGGCGACAATTTGACATTTACATTTTGCTATTTGCATCCAATTTTAAGTAGCTGCGTAACTGCGCAGTCGATTTTTCTTTAATGCATTGGCTGAAAATTGAGTTTTTGACCAAAATGCAGCATAAACTGCGCAGCGGCTGAATTCTTGACCGCAGCCTACTACTGCATATGTTTGTTTCGTTCTGCTCTGCTTGATTGTATGTTATTGAAACCACATACATGATCATCAATCACATCAAATACAACAGAATAAATAATTTATAAGCTGATTTTAATTTTCATAACCACTAACTGTGAAGTTGCTGCATATTACATATTACTGCCCAAACACAGTAATGCAGCTTTTGATTAAACTCATAAAAAATTTGAGTAGTTTTAAATTAAATTAGAAGAGGAAAGTAGTGAGTACTGAGTAGTGCTGCCCATACTTCAAAATGGTATGGTAAGATTGTCGCTTTTCAAACAGGCAGGCCAATTATTTCTCATTAAATTTCTTTTGCATTGTTCTCTTATTTCTGTAACTTATAGTAGTATTGTTTTCTGTTACACGACCAAACACGAGAGCACTCACTCACAATGTTGATAGAAAGAGCAGAGCAGAGCACTGTTAGAAAATGAACAGAGACTATACTATCACTACGGCTGTTGTAAAGAATTAAGTAGCTTCGCAGCTTGTGCTGCACAAAAAAATGGCACGGTATGCACGAAATTGCGGCTATATTTTGAACCGACTTACAGTCTGCTTGTAGGGCGACAATTTGACATTTACATTTTGCTATTTGCATCCCATTTTAAGTAGCTGCGTAAACTGCGCAGTCGATTTTTCTTTAATGCATTGGCTTAAAAGTGAATTTTTGACCAACATGCAGCATAAACTGCGCAGCGGCTGAATTCTTGACCGCAGCCTACTACTGCATATGTTTGTTTCGTTCTGCTCTGCTTGATTGTATGTTATTGAAACCACATACATGATCATCAATCACATCAAATACAACAGAATAAATAATTTATAAGCTGATTTTAATGTTCATAACCACTAACTGTGAAGTTGCTGCATATTACATATTACTGCCCAAACACAGTAATGCAGCTTTTGATTTCAACTCATAAAAAATTTGAGTAGTTTTAAATTAAATAAGAAGAGGAAAGTAGTGAGTACTGAGTAGTGCTGCCCATACTTCAAAATGGTATGGTAAGATTGTCGCTTTTCAAACAGGCAGGCCAATTATTTCTCATTAAATTTCGTTTGCATTGTTCTCTTATTTCTGTAACTTATAGTAGTATTGTTTTCTGTTACACGACCAAACACGAGAGCACTCACTCACAATGTTGATAGAAAGAGCAGAGCAGAGCACTGTTAGGAAAATGAACAGAGACTATACTATCACTACGGTTGTTGTAAAGAATTAAGTAGCTTCGCAGCTTGTGCTGCACAAAAAAATGGCACGGTATGCACGAAATTGCGGCTATATTTTGAACCGACTTACAGTCTGCTTGTAGGGCGACAATTTGACATTTACATTTTGCTATTTGCATCCCATTTTAAGTAGCTGCGTAAACTGCGCAGTCGATTTTTCTTTAATGCATTGGCTTAAAAGTGAATTTTTGACCAACATGCAGCATAAACTGCGCAGCGGCTGAATTCTTGACCGCAGCCTACTACTGCATATGTTTGTTTCGTTCTGCTCTGCTTGATTGTATGTTATTGAAACCACATACATGATCATCAATCACATCACATACAACAGAATAAATAATTTATAAGCTGATTTAAATGTTCATAACAATTTATTTTGAGGTGGGTACATATTAAATATATCATATCACTGCACAAACATAGCAATGTTGCGTCGATAGTAGTAGGAGAAGTAAGAGCTGTTAAAAAAATATGTGCGTGTAATCTTTACGTGCGGTTGGAGTGAAATTCTTTGACGTTGTGGCAAATATTACGATTAAATTAAAAGGCACGAGTTGCTTGAGAAATTGCTTAGTTCCCGAAATTCCAGACCATAATGATCATACTCCAGAATTCCCATAGGAAGAAGTCTTATAGCCGCATATTAGTCCTGCATTCCGAATTTCATTTCAATCGCTTGAGAAATTGCTTTGTTCCAGAAATTCCAGACCATAATAATCATATTCAAGAATTTCCATAGCAAGAAGTCTAAAGCCGGAACTATAATGTAATTTCATCTCTTTACGCTAGTGTCAAAACCCGACGATTAAATGAGCGAATACAATGAAAATGTATGCTGCGCCCATAATAGCGTTCGCAATACTTTCGTTACTTTGCCAATCGATTAGATGTGCGCTGGCGAGCGCATTTTCTTAAGATAACTTGACAGTCGTCATATGTTATTTCGTCGAGGTGACAAAACTACATTTTGGTAGGATGAGAAACTTTAGAATCTTTGGAAAGCATTTCGTCGGATTTTGACTTTAACGTAAGGGGGCGAAATTGCATTATAGTTTAGCCTTTATAGTCGCATCTTAGTCCTACATTCCGAATTTCATGCGAATCGCTTGAGAAATTGCTTTATTCCAGAAATTCCAGACAATAATGATCATATTCCAGAATTTCCATAGGAAGAAATCTTATAGTCACATCTTAGTCCTACATTCCGAGTTTCATACGAATCCCTTGAGAAATGGCTTGGTTCCAAAAATCCCAGACCCTATTGGCCAGATCCTAGAATTTCCATAGGAACAAGTCTTATAGTCACATATTAGTCCTACATTCCGAGTTTCATACGAATCCCTAGAGAAATGGCTTGGTTCCAAAAATCCCAGACCCTATTGGCCAGATCCCAGAATTTCCATAGGAACAAGTCCTATAGTCACATATTAGTCCTACATTCCGAATTTCATGCGAATCGCTTGATAAATTGCTTTGTTCAAAAACTCTAGTTTCTCATGACCAAATCCCATTGGATATTAAAAAATGTTACTTAACATCTGTTAAATAGTGACATTTAACATTTGAGTTTTTGAACATGTACCCTCTTAAACCTTGGAGTGAGACGTTGTCACGTCAAAAAATTTTGAATTCGAGCTTTTGCACCATGTTATGAAATGCCATGCTCGCTAAGGGAGTCAGCTTGGCCAGTGATTCCACTATTGCTCCTGCCCTGCTGCCCGTGAAGCAGCCTACCTTGCTTAAACGTAACTTTGTTTCCCTGGATTTGCTCTCTACCACTAAGTGTAGTGGGCATTAATTAATTTATTACTGCTCCAGCTGGTCGCTGAAGTAGTTCATCTACAAGGATATTCCACAAGAGGGGTGACAGTAGCCCCCTTGTGGGCGTCCTCTTGTAGTGTTGAACATAATGGTTTTATCACCGACTATAGTCTCCGCTGTCCTGGTGCCCAGCATCTCGCATCTCTGAGAAGTATTTTATCAATCATTTTTTCTAAGCTTATATATCTTCTTTAGTCTAATGCCGGACAGGAGCAATAAAAATGTTCTATTGTCTCCTCTTTGCCGTCGTACATAGAGCTTTGTTAGAAGGCATACCCATCCTTCTGGCAGGTTTCCCACAGAAAGCAGTGTGCTGTTAATATCACAACAACCGTTTTTAGTTCACGTCTTTGTTGGTAGATTAGCGCAGATGGGTGCTTCATGTCAAACTTCAAACTTTGGCCTAAGTAGTCGTGATATATACCAAGTGTCGGTGTTTTTTCACCTTTTGTGTTAAGGCTTCTGCCTCTTTTCGAGCCGCAAGCTTTAGTGTCGCAATATTCCTCCCTGCCATTTTCGGTAGCAGCTGGAGAGTCGTACCGCATCTAGCTATCTCGTCTGCCCTGCAGTTCCATTCCACATCTGAGCAGCTGAAGACCTTAATGATCGTTACGTTGAACTGCTCACCATCTCGTTAAGAGAGGAGTGATAGCTCCTCGGACTTTCGATGTCCGCGATACTGCTTCCAGCTCTTATTCACTGAGCCCGCTAGGCTTCTATCTATTAGCAAATAAATATTTCCCAGCATTTTTGGCGACGACAAAGAATAAACGTTGCTTGTCGTCGATGCAAGAGTGACATTCGAGTTTACAATGACACCGTTTGGTCTGTATAACTCTCCATCCACTTTCTGTAGATTCATTCATGATGTCTTAAAGGATCTAGTCATCGAATGTGTAGTAGTATACGTCGACGATTCCATTATTCCGTCCATTAATGAGGAGCAAGATCTAGAACGATTAAGGCCAGGAATTGGAGTAGCAGCTGAGCATGGGTTTGAGATCAGATGGGATAAATCCCAATTCATACAACGAAGTGTCGAGTATTTAGGACACATCATCGCAGACTCTTAAATCTATCCCTCTCTGGCGAAAATTAAGGCAGTGCAAAAATTCCCGATTCCAACTAATGTGAAGCAATTGCAAAGTTTTTTGGGGCTAGTTGGATACTTTAGGAAGTTTATTTTCCGTTTTGCTGAGCGAACCTCACCTTTGACGCAGCTTTTGGAAAAGGGGAAAACTTTTGATTTTGGCGATGAGCAATGGAGGTCCTTCGAAGACATGAAGAAAATCTTGGTGGATGAACCAGTTCTGCGAATATACGATCCGAAAGCAATTACAGAACTACATACAGACGCCAGCAAGGTGGGCATCGCTGGCATACTGCTACGAAAAAAACAAGACGAAGACGAGTTCCATCTGGTGTATTACTGGAGTCGTTGTACTACAGGCGCAGAAAAGAATTACCGCTCGTACGAGTTGGTGGCATTAGCTATTGTCTCGGCTCTGAAGAAATTACGACCGTACCTGCTGGGGATTGATTTTGTGGCTGTCACTGAATATAATGAATATATTTGAAAGGTACAATCTCGATCGAGTACGCGGATAAAACATTTGGACAGTCCGCGTTCGAGAGAAAAGTCTTACGGAGAATTGTTGGTCCCGTATGTGAGGAAGGACGATTCCGGAGAATCTATAATGATGAGATCTACGAGCATTACCGCGATGTCGACATCGTGAAGAAAATTAAGCTCGGGAGGCTCCGGTGGGCAGGAGCATGAGCGAAGAGGATCCTCCTCGGAAAGTACTTTGCGGTAAGATTTATGGATCACGACAACGATGCCGGCCAAGCCTACGCTGGAAGGATAGCGTAGACCAGGACGCCCAGAGTTTATGGATACCAAGCTGGAAGACATCGGCTCGAAATCAGGACCGGTAGAGAGACTTTTTGCGGGAGGCCAGAACCGGACCCCGGTCGTAGAGCCAGATATGATGATGATATCCAACAAAAACTACAAACGCTAACGCTGGATCGACTGGAGATGCTGGCTGCAACATTTGGATATCCGAAGAGAATCGTTTCTGATAGAGGCGCGGCGTTCATATCAAGCAATTTCAAGACTTTTTGTGAAAGCAATAATGTGGAGTTGGTGCACATCACTACCGGTGTACCTAGGGGAAACGGCCAAGTAGAACGTGTGAACCAGGTGATTATCTCAGTACTTACAAAATTGGCATGGGAAGAACCCAACAAATGGTATAAGTACGTCAACACCCCACGAAGTGCTAACAGGTGTAAAGATGCGAGACGGCGAAGATGGTGAAGTTTTCGACTTATTACGAAGGGAAGTGATCGGTCAATTTGCGATCGATAGAGCGGACCATCGAGCGACGGTTAGAGCATCTATCTCTCGCGCCCAAGAACATCAAAAACAAGCATAGAAAAACGGCATACCAGTATTCAATTAGAGACACTGTGCCAATGAAACCGTACGCAGTTTGGTAGCCATCTTAAGCTTCGCAATCATTTTTATGGACACTGTGGTTCGGGCTGACATTTGGCAGTTCGCCTGTGAAATGTGACGACTGTGGACGTTGTAACATAATTTTGTCTAAGAGTAATAAAATTAGAAAAAGCTTTCCGTGGCAAGTTATTGCTCTTGGACGTTTGTCAGACTTTCGCGAGAGGTGGGACACCGTGGAAAATACT
This sequence comes from Nephrocerus scutellatus, assembly GCA_947095585.1. Taxonomy (NCBI): domain Eukaryota; kingdom Metazoa; phylum Arthropoda; class Insecta; order Diptera; family Pipunculidae; genus Nephrocerus; species Nephrocerus scutellatus. The sequence goes on along the minus strand of OX352762.1, from coordinate 19,401,445 downwards.
TTTGGTGTTATTCGAACCACAAACCTCCTGCTCAGTAGCCATGCTCTTGTAAAGTTGCCCTAATTTGTTGGAACAACTTTGCTGTTAACTTTTTTGAAGGATTTAGATACCAAGCTCGATATCTGACTCGTCAGGCGTGTTGCCGTGTCAACGTAAACCCAGCCGGAGTTCTCTAGGGAGTTAGAATACCGAATTGGTATGATGCTTTAATAAATGAAAACTCGATGATTATTGTTCAACGTTAGGTGTGAAGATGATTTTATTCAGTGAATTTTCCCATCTTTTATACAAAAATAATTAATCGGTTTTCGACCATGCATCGACTCTGGAATGCCTACTCATCGATATTCATATTTTACATAATATCGCTTTATCAGCATAGTGTATTGTAACGAGGTTTTCCCAGCCGGGGTAGAACTCAGTGTGACCAGGGTTCCTTCTATTAGGGTCGTTACAATAAAAAGAATTTGTTTTTAGTTGGGAATGGAATTCAATCGTTCTTTATTTGTTCTTCGCTTAATCTGTACACTTAAAATTATCGTTTGTTTAAAGCTATATATTATTTTACTGTATAAGTTTCAATTATGATTAAAGGAGACCGACGTATCTCCAGGCGGGATGATAGTCTGTTCTCGCGTAGAGCGTGGATTTGAAGGCAAGGACTTCGCTCTTGAACCTCCAATAGTGTGGATAATGTCTAGCGTTAGGCGTGGGCGTGAAGGCAAGGACTTCGCTCTTGAACCTCCAATCTAGCGTACAGCGTGGGTAATGTCTAGCGTAAAGCGTGGGCGTGAAGGCAAGGACTTCGCTCTTGAACCTCCAATCTAGCGTAAAGCGTGGATAATGTCTAGCGTAAAGCGTTGGCGTGAAGGCAAGGACTTCGCTCTTGAAACTCCAATCTAGCGTAAAGCGTGGATAATGTCTAGCGTAAAGCGTGGGCGTGAAGGCAAGGACTTCGCTCTTGAACCTCCAATCTAGCGTAAAGCGTGGGTAATGTCTAGCGTAAAGCGTGGGCGTGAAGGCAAGGACTTCGCTCTTGAACCTCCAATCTAGCGTAAAGCGTGGGTAATGTCTAGCGTAAAGCGTGGGCGTGAAGGCAAGGACTTCGCTCTTGAACCTCCAATCTAGCGTAAAGCGTGGATAATGTCTAGCGTAAAGCGTGGGCGTGAAGGCAAGGACTTCGCTCTTGAACCTCCAATCTAGCGTAAAGCGTGGGTAATGTCTAGCGTAAAGCGTGGGCGTGAAGGCAAGGACTTCGCTCTTGAACCTCCAATCGTTAGGATAACTACTGGCGTAAAGTGTAAAGTGAAGGCAAGGACTTCGCTCTTGAACCATTCACTCTGACTTGTTGCCGGGAAGAGGGATTTCTAGGAAAGAAGGATTTCTAGGAAAGAAGACCGATTGTTAGGACTGCTGGCCTTTTATAGTCCTCCATCGAGTGTAGAAATCCCGTTGTTGCAACGATCGTGAAATCCGCTAACTCGCCTGATGGTGTGCTGTTGTTGTTGTTTCCTTTGATGTGATATGGTTGTTGTTGTTTTGTCCGGCCGGTCAGTATTGCTGCGCTCGGCGGTCTATTGGTTCGTGATCCCGTTGGTGCAACGATAGGGAAATCCGCTACGTCACATGATCGGTGGGACTTGGTAGTGTTGTTGTTGCCTCTTTGATGTTTGTTAGTTCCAAGATTCCGTTGATGCAACGATAGGGAAATCCGCTACGTCACATGATCGGTGGGACTTGGTAGTGTTGTTGTTGCCTCTTTGATGTTTGTTAGTTCCAAGATCCCGTTGATGCAAAATTAGGGAACTCCGCTACATCGCATGATCGGTGTAGTGTTGTTGTTGGTTTGCCTCGAAAATGCGTGCTGTCGTACATTGTGTGTTGTTTGTTGTTGTTTTTTTCTTTTGGTTGTCTAATGATGCTGCAGACTTCTGATTGTCCGCTATCATATTTTGCATGCTGTTTGTTGTTGCCTTTTACGTGGGTCTGCGCCGTCTTACACTGCATGCTTTGTTGTTGTTGTTCTCCTTGACTTGTCTGATGCAAAATGTATGCATGTTGTTTGTTGTTGTTTTGAATATTGATCGGGTATTCTGTGTCTGTGGTGCTGTATGCCTGCTGTTGTTGTTTTCTCCGATGATGCTGTGTGCTTCTGCATGTATTGTGAGTCACGAGCGGGGTATCCCTAGTCTGTGTGGTCTGGTGCTGTATGTGTGTCGTCATTCTCTCACTCAGCTGCTTGATGATGGCGTGCATTGGTTGTGCGTGGTGAATTTACGCGTTGTGAAATATAGAGGACCTGTGTGTCATAAGCCGAGAGTAATTTCGGCGAGTAATTTACCACTTAAAAGAGTGGGAAACATGTTGCTAGGTTTAAGAACATTATGGTAAACGTTTCTTTGTAATGTGTATGCAAGTTTTTTTTTATTAAATTCAAAAGAAAGTGTTGTTTACAAAAAGATGGTTGCGTACCAAAAATAATGTGTGGAAAAAAATTGTGTGGCAAATTTTTCCTTCACACCTCCCCCTTACTTCGACGGATGCTGATCTTTCCCTTCCTGGTGACTAGCACTCCAAGTCGGGTCTTGTCCTGCACATGGAAGAAGTGTATCCTTCGTAGTTCTCCCGCTTGTACTCTCGCCTTTGCCGTATCTATCTTGGCCTGGAGTTCATGGGATACGGTTTCGCTCATGGTCTCTTCTTTGTGCACTATGTCACTCCCTGTGAGTGACAGGACATCTTCCTGTCGTCGGGTCGTCGCGGTTTTTGGTGGGTTGTTCCTGTCTGGTCCGGGTTCGAGGAGGCCTGTCGGCGGGGTGAAACTTCTTTCCCTCGGTTTGTTGTTGTGGCTGCCACTGCTACTGCTGCTGCTACTACGGTTGCTGCTGTTGCTCCCACTACTGCTGCTGCTGCGGGTGCTGTTGCTACTACTGTCACTGCTGCTGCTACTGCTATCGTGTCTGCTGCGACTGCGGTAGCGGTGGCGAGTGCGGCGCGGAGTTTTTGGCCTCGTTCCTCGGTGTTTTGGCCCACGAATCGTACACATCAATGGTGGCACGGTGAGGTCTCCCCGGGTTGGTAACCACCACGAGGTACCAATGGTTGCCGTCGCAAATGGGCACTAAAACCAGGTCTTTCCTGATGAGGTCCTTGTGCCGGTCCCACCTGCTCACTAGTGCGTGTCGCCTAATGGCCGTTGACTCGGGGCTCTCCTGCTGATCTGGCTGGTACTGCTGCATCCGTGAGAAGAGGAATGTGCTGCAGATCTTGATTCTCTCCCGGTGGCTTTCCTCCATCCTTCTCTCTAACCACCTGAGTCCGACTCCCACCAGAACGTCGTTGAAGTATACCCCTTTCTTTAGTCGGCAGTAGTCGGTCATTCGCACATCGATGCCACCTGGCCCTGGAGGAAAACTTCCGATCACCTGGTTTAATTCGGCGTCTCCGGATGCGTGAATCGTGTTTGTGGCTTCCATGCAGATGCGTTGTATGGCTTCGTTGTCTATCTTGGGTGTCCTCTGGGTATTCATCTTGTAAAAATTTTGTTGGTTTTGGTTTTGTTTACGATGTCTGGATACACTGAGTAATCACTTGAGACTAATTTTTACTTGTTGTGTGTACTTGAAACGAAAACAAGTTGCGGGACCTGTACTCCGTTATTTTCTTCTTCTGGTGTAGTTTACTTCGTTGTTTCAGCATTGGTGTGTCGTGGTGTTACTTTGGATGTGTTGTCTTTTCTTTCTTTTCTCAAGTTGATATCATAGTTTCTGTAATTTAACTCTTTTGGTTACAGATGGGATCGTCAAATGCCGATTCAGTGTCAGTGTGTTGCTGACGTATTGCTCTGGATTTCGATGATGATGCTATTGATCGCTGTCGCATTTTCGTCATGCCCCTGACTTCTCTCTCCCGCTTGTGTTCTTTTGTGTGGTCGTCTTGAGGTTTGTTGCCGATTGTTTTGTCTTGTGGTTTTTAATGGAACGATGTTCTGTTCATGGTTCCCTGTCCCAGACCGCCAGTTGCGCGGGTGATTATACCATTCGTGCTGATGTTTGCTGCCGTGTTGTATCACTGTGGGCTCGTTAGAGTGTTGGGTGTGGGGTGTCACTGTTATTACGATGCGGTTTGTCTTCTCTGGTTCGGGTGGGGAGTTTCCGTGGAAGTCTTTCAACTCATTGACGTGGGCTGTGCGCTCCTTGTTTTGCCCATGTTTCCTTAGCCTTACTATGACAGGTGAGACGAAGCTCATCACTAAGTATGGCCCGTCGTATCGTGGTGCTAGTTTACTAGCGAACCCTTCCACTGCCTTTGATAGGTGGTGCTGTTTGACCAGCACCAGATTTCCGATCTCGGGCTTCCAAGGACGTCGTCTGAGGTTGTAGTGGCGGGCTTGATCCTTCGCAGCTCGTTCTAAGTTTCGTCGCACAATCTCGAAGATCTCGTTCATCTGGGTCTTTCGGTCCTCTGGTTTTTTACCTAGTGTACCCGTCCCAGGAGTGATCTCGTCGTACAGCGTGTTCGGGAGGCGGGGTTCTCGGCCCTGTGTCAGGAATGCCGGGCTGTATCCTGTTGAGTCCTGTACGCTTGAATTTATTGCTAGCATAACTTCGGGCAGCTTCTCGTCCCAAGTGCGTTGTTGCGTTCCCGCTAGTTGTGCAATTATTGTTTTAGCGGTGCGGTTGACCCTTTCAGTGGGATTTTCTTGGGGGGTATATGGCGCTGTAAATTGCTGGCGTATGCCCATGGTCTCCAAGAATCGACGAAATGCCCTGCTACTGAATTGCGCCCCGTTGTCTGTTATCAGGATCTTGGGTACGCCGTATCGGGCCAGTATACGTTCGCGAAAAGCCCGTTGAACTCCTTCGGTCGTTGCCCTTCGCATTGGAATCAGTTCGACCCATTTCGAAAACCGATCAAAGAAAACCAGTAACATGGTATTTCCGTGTTTCGACCTAGGGAGTGGCCCAACGAAGTCACTACACAATGTGGCCCATGGTTCGTCGGCCACCTGGGTAAGCATTTTACCTGCTGCTTGCTGTTGGCTGGGTTTGTAGCACTGGCAGCTTTCACATTTCTTTACATACTGACGAATGTCACGAAACATACCCGGCCAATAGTAGCGACCGCATATTCTCGCCGTGGTCTTCCGGATCCCCAGGTGCCCTGCTGATGCGCTGTCATGGTTTTCCTGCAGTACCCGACTTCGAAGGTTACTTGGCACACACAGTTTCCACGGTGTTGAGTCCTCGTCTCCGGCTCGATGCCCTATGTGTCGATACAGCTGCTGGCCTTCGATCACGTAGTCGGGGAATTTGGCTGGGTCCTCTGTGACCTGCTGGACCTTCTTTTGCAGCCAGTGGCACTTCTGTTGCTCTACGTGTTCCTCGGAGGTTGCCATCAGTGTTTCTTGCGGTTGTCTTGATAGAGCGTCTGCAACGACGTTGAGTTTGCCCCGCCTGTACTGTATGTCGTATGTATACTGCTGTAGTTCTAGCGCCCACCGTGCGATCCGGCCGGACGGGCTGGATATCGAGTTTAGCCATTTGAGCGAGAGGTGGTCTGTTATTACTGTAAACCTATACCCTTCGATGTATGCCCGCATCTTCCTTATTCCCCATACGATGGCCAGGCATTCCTTTTCGGTCGGCGAGTAGTTCTTCTCTGCGGGGTTTAGGTGTCGACTGGCATACGCTATGACCCGTTCACTGTCGTCTATCTCCTGGGTGAGGACTGCTCCTAAACCATAATCGCTGGCATCCGTCTGGAGTGTGAACTTCTTAGAGAAATCGGGGCAGGCCAGGATTGGGGCCTCGGTAAGTTTAACTTTGAGTGCTTCGAATGCTTGCTGCTGCTCTTCTCCCCACTTCCAGTGCTTGCCTTTCTTGAGGAGGCTCGTCATCGGTCGCACGGTCTCGGCGAAATCTGGAACAAATCGGCGGTACCATGAAGCGATGCCCAGGTACCGGCGTACCTCTCGTACATTACTCGGGGGTTGGAGCTCTTTGATGGCCGCTATTTTGTCGGGGTCAGTGTGTATGCCTTTGTTACTGACCACGTGTCCCAAGTACCGTATTTCCGTTTTGCAGAACTCACATTTTTCCGGGTTAATTTTTAGGTTAGCCATCTGCAATCGCCTGAACACCTTGCGCAGATTTCCCATGTGTTCGTCAAACGTTCTCCCGATGACGACTATGTCGTCAAGATATGCAAACGCATGGGGCTCCATTTCTGGTCCGATGACTCGATCGAGCGCTCGCTGGAAGGTCGCAGGGGCCGAATGTAGCCCAAACGGCATCACGCGCCATTGGAACAAGCCACGGCCGGGTACCGTGAAGGCGGTGTACTGCTTACTCTTCTCCTCCATGGGGGTTTGCCAATATCCATTTCTCAGGTCCAGACTACTGATGAATTTGGCACCGCGAAGCTTTTCTAGAATGTGTTGGATTCGTGGCAGGGGGTATGCGTCGGGCACTGATCGTGCATTCAGTTCTCGATAGTCGATACATAGTCTCCATTTGCCCGTCTTCTTTCGCACAAGAACTATGGGCGCGCTGTGGGGGCTATGTGAAGGCTCGATACATCCTTTTTCCAACAACTCGTCGATCTCTGTATTTATTATTTCCTGCATGGCTGGATTACGGGGGAAGTAGCGCTGCTTTATTGGGCGTTCGTCGTGCATGATGATTCTGTGTTCCGTGATGTTGGAAACGGCGGGTAGTTGATCAAATTTCTTGAATTCTTGTTGCAGAAACGCTGAAAGCTGTTCCTGTTCTGTCCGTGGTGTCTCTTGCGTGGTGGTGCATTGTCGGATGTGTTCTGCGGGCGTTGTTCTGTGCTGTAATTTTATGGTCTGGCCACCGCAGCTTAGACGGGCCTCCACCCGTGACAAAAAGTCCAGACCTAAGATTACTTCATCCATTGCATCTGGGAGAATCAAGAATGGAAACTGTATCTCCCTATTACCTATCTCGACATCTAGCTGTAGGGCCTCTCGGATCAACTTGGGTGTCCCTTCGGCCATCCGTACGGTCACATACATGGGTAGACTCTTTGTTGTCCCCCTTTTGTCTTCTGCAAAACGTTCGCTCACAAAACTCCTAGTAGCCCCTGTGTCAATCGTAGCTTTTACCGGCGTCCCTCCTAGGGTGATGGTGGCGAGGATCCGGTTGGAATCGTAGGCAAGGAAGTTTACTGGGCCCGGGGTGTCGGTCTCGGGGTTTCCGTCGCACCACGGTTTCGGCGGTCCCCTCGCTCGTTTCCCGGTCGTTCGACGCGTTTCCGGCAGCATTCCACGGTCCGAACATTTCGAAGGCCGCAGTCCCAACAGAAGATGGTTTGGGGGTTACGACAGTCCCGCCTCATGTGTCCGTCCTGGCCACATCGCAGGCAAGCCGTCCTTACATTTATTCGTGCTTCCATATTTTGTGCTACCATGAAATTCCTTTCGGGTTGTCTGGGTCGGGGCGAGGGTTTGATAGGTTCTGCTGCACCAGCGATGCCTTCGAAATCTTCTGCCAGACTGATGAGTTCGTGGAGGTCTCTAAAATCCTTCCTCCGGATATAGTACTGGTACTCTTGGCGACAGTTTCGGAAGATCCTTTCGACCTGTTGTGTACCGGTGTAGTCTGCGTGCCTCATGAGGTTCTGCATTATGATTACGAAATCCTTGAAGCGCTCCTTTGGCTTTTGCTGGCGTTGACGAATTTCGTCTTCTAGATGTTCCCAGTACCTGGAGGGCAGGAAGAACTGTAGAAAATCTGTCGTGAAGCCGTTCCAGGTCTCCCATTTTCGGTTGTTGTTTCGGAACCATAATAACGCGCGGTCACGGAGTAGTTCCGGCATGGTTCTGGGTAGAAGGTCCCTGTTTAAACAGTAGGCATCCGCAAGTTCTTCTAGCCTTTCGATGAATAGGAGAGGCTCCTTACCACCATCGTACTTCACCGACCACTTCCTCACCTGGTCCATTATTTGAGCGTACGACGTAACTGTCGTGTCCGTCCTGCCTCGCGTTGGAACCACTTCCGGGGGTGCCGGAGAGATTGCCCTGATGGTTGCCTTTGGGTCGTCGCGTACCGTGGCTTCAGATGGATTCAAGGTTATAAGGGGCGCTTCTATGCTTCTCCTCGAGCTCACTTAGGCGTATCTCGTCCTCCGACGTAACGTCTCGTCCCGAAACAAAGCTGGAAAACCTTTTCCTTAGATCTTCCACTGCGCCGTTGCTGTCGATTCGGAACTCGCTCATGTAGCTCTTCAGCTCCTCTTTCGACAGTGTATAAATCCAACTGGTCTTAACCATCGTGGTTATCTAATTGTGTTCTTTCTTTATATTTTTTTTTTCTCTATCAAATTCCAGAGTCCCTGTTCGGGCGCCAATTGTAACGAGGTTTTCCCAGCCGGGGTAGAACTCAGTGTGACCAGGGTTCCTTCTATTAGGGTCGTTACAATAAAAAGAATTTGTTTTTAGTTGGGAATGGAATTCAATCGTTCTTTATTTGTTCTTCGCTTAATCTGTACACTTAAAATTATCGTTTGTTTAAAGCTATATATTATTTTACTGTATAAGTTTCAATTATGATTAAAGGAGACCGACGTATCTCCAGGCGGGATGATAGTCTGTTCTCGCGTAGAGCGTGGATTTGAAGGCAAGGACTTCGCTCTTGAACCTCCAATAGTGTGGATAATGTCTAGCGTTAGGCGTGGGCGTGAAGGCAAGGACTTCGCTCTTGAACCTCCAATCTAGCGTACAGCGTGGGTAATGTCTAGCGTAAAGCGTGGGCGTGAAGGCAAGGACTTCGCTCTTGAACCTCCAATCTAGCGTACAGCGTGGGTAATGTCTAGCGTAAAGCGTGGGCGTGAAGGCAAGGACTTCGCTCTTGAACCTCCAATCTAGCGTAAAGCGTGGATAATGTCTAGCGTAAAGCGTTGGCGTGAAGGCAAGGACTTCGCTCTTGAACCTCCAATCTAGCGTAAAGCGTGGATAATGTCTAGCGTAAAGCGTGGGCGTGAAGGCAAGGACTTCGCTCTTGAACCTCTAATCTAGCGTAAAGCGTGGGTAATGTCTAGCGTAAAGCGTGGGCGTGAAGGCAAGGACTTCGCTCTTGAACCTCCAATCTAGCGTAAAGCGTGGGTAATGTCTAGCGTAAAGCGTGGGCGTGAAGGCAAGGACTTCGCTCTTGAACCTCCAATCTAGCGTAAAGCGTGGATAATGTCTAGCGTAAAGCGTGGGCGTGAAGGCAAGGACTTCGCTCTTGAACCTCCAATCTAGCGTAAAGCGTGGGTAATGTCTAGCGTAAAGCGTGGGCGTGAAGGCAAGGACTTCGCTCTTGAACCTCCAATCGTTAGGATAACTACTGGCGTAAAGTGTAAAGTGAAGGCAAGGACTTCGCTCTTGAACCATTCACTCTGACTTGTTGCCGGGAAGAGGGATTTCTAGGAAAGAAGGATTTCTAGGAAAGAAGACCGATTGTTAGGACTGCTGGCCTTTTATAGTCCTCCATCGAGTGTAGAAATCCCGTTGTTGCAACGATCGTGAAATCCGCTAACTCGCCTGATGGTGTGCTGTTGTTGTTGTTTCCTTTGATGTGATATGGTTGTTGTTGTTTTGTCCGGCCGGTCAGTATTGCTGCGCTCGGCGGTCTATTGGTTCGTGATCCCGTTGGTGCAACGATAGGGAAATCCGCTACGTCACATGATCGGTGGGACTTGGTAGTGTTGTTGTTGCCTCTTTGATGTTTGTTAGTTCCAAGATTCCGTTGATGCAACGATAGGGAAATCCGCTACGTCACATGATCGGTGGGACTTGGTAGTGTTGTTGTTGCCTCTTTGATGTTTGTTAGTTCCAAGATCCCGTTGATGCAAAATTAGGGAACTCCGCTACATCGCATGATCGGTGTAGTGTTGTTGTTGGTTTGCCTCGAAAATGCGTGCTGTCGTACATTGTGTGTTGTTTGTTGTTGTTTTTTTCTTTTGGTTGTCTAATGATGCTGCAGACTTCTGATTGTCCGCTATCATATTTTGCATGCTGTTTGTTGTTGCCTTTTACGTGGGTCTGCGCCGTCTTACACTGCATGCTTTGTTGTTGTTGTTCTCCTTGACTTGTCTGATGCAAAATGTATGCATGTTGTTTGTTGTTGTTTTGAATATTGATCGGGTATTCTGTGTCTGTGGTGCTGTATGCCTGCTGTTGTTGTTTTCTCCGATGATGCTGTGTGCTTCTGCATGTATTGTGAGTCACGAGCAAAACCTTCTCTATAGAAAGCCCAACTCTACGCATACTTATGCTGTAAACCAAGACCAAACGCATGTGTATGCAATCGTGTAGATATACGATTGTGAATACAATCGGTGCAGTAAACAAAAGCGAATTATGAAATTAAGAGAATTGATACTCTCTTTGATTCTCATAAAAAAACAATCATGCGCAGTGTCGCCTCTATTTAGTGAATAGCCAGTGAAAATGAAATTCTCATAAATTTAAAATTGTATTAGACTAGTAAACAAAAACGCAAAAGGTGAAGTGCATGCTGAATTTCGCGCCGAAATTTTCAATAAAATTATTTAATTGGAAAAGGTAAGAATTTTTAATATTTTTGGAGTTTTTATTTATTTATTAACACTTATTCGTAACATTGCCATAATGAACATGAGACAACAAAAACAGAGAGTAAAAATGCTCAATTCTTTGCAATGGATTTTTATATGGATTTTGCTTTTTAGTTGATTACTAATACAAATACGTTTGGTCAATTCTAAGCATGTATCTGTGTACGATCGGAACAGTTGCAAAACCTTCTCTATAGGAAGCCCAACTCTACGCATACTAATGCTGTAAACCAAGACCAAACGCATGTGTGCTTGTGGGATGTGAATACAGTGTACAAAAAATAAGCAGTCGCAAAGAGCGAGAACCGTAAGATGTGGTAGTGGGAAACAGAAATATTCTATATGGATTTTGCTCTTTAGTTGATTACTAATACAAATACGTTTGGTCTCAATCTAAGCATGTATCTGTGTACGATCGGAACAGTTGGGCTTTCTATAGAGAAGGTTTTGAACAGTTGGGCTTTCTATAGAGAAGGTTTTGGTCACGAGCGGGGTATCCCTAGTCTGTGTGGTCTGGTGCTGTATGTGTGTCGTCATTCTCTCACTCAGCTGCTTGATGATGGCGTGCATTGGTTGTGCGTGGTGAATTTACGCGTTGTGAAATATAGAGGACCTGTGTGTCATAAGCCGAGAGTAATTTCGGCGAGTAATTTACCACTTAAAAGAGTGGGAAACATGTTGCTAGGTTTAAGAACATTATGGTAAACGTTTCTTTGTAATGTGTATGCAAGTTTTTTTTTATTAAATTCAAAAGAAAGTGTTGTTTACAAAAAGATGGTTGCGTACCAAAAATAATGTGTGGAAAAAAATTGTGTGGCAAATTTTTCCTTCACAGTATGTATGTACGTATGTAATATATGACCAACCGCGTCAAGAGTTTTTGGGTTCGTTTGCCTATGCTGCTGCGCTAACATATTTGTTTCCACAAGCGAACGACCTTATTATTTCATTAACATTTCCATGCGCCGCTTACTCAGTGCAATGCATAGAAAGGGTAATTAACGTTCTAAGCGGCCGGCGCTCGTTTGTCCATTATGCTTAGATTACATATTTATTTTCATAGGCGAACGACCGCCGGTCATAAATTTTGCTATTGGAGATGTTTTATAACTGCCAATAAAGAATACGTATGGGTTATTTTTGTTTACTTTTGTTTTCATGCACCAAGTGTGCTATTAATTAATACGTAGTACTGATTTGTGTATGCTTTGACTTTGAGAGGCACTATAGTCGATGTAGGGTCAAAAACGTTGTATGCTTTTTAGGCATGTTATTTATGTGGTCGCTGGTGCGATCCCTCACACTCTTATCTACTGAGCAACGGCGCCACATATTATTTATACATTTTTTTTAATTTATAGATTGGGCAGAATATCGAATACCGAGAAAATCATTAAAGAATTTGTTGGAATTTTTCTAAGATGCGATATTCGCTTCAATATGGTTTTAACTTAAGTTATTTTTCTCCCGGATGCTACCTGCATGGCAGGATAAAAATGAGAAAAACAAATGTACTAAGAATACCATTGAAAAGAAGTAGGATTTTTTAACATCGCAAGACCTCCAGGTAAATTGTGAAACGGAAAACAAATAATCCTCATGCGAGTTCTCGTATGTTATTTTATTTTTCCTTCAGTTCGTGTGTTCTCGGTTGCACAGTCGTTTCGATATTTGCACATCACATAACGTGCGCCCCAGCAGCATATATTCCCTGCAACAACTGCAATGCGACATGCCACCTTTGCGTACATCCAGATTTTCACAATAAACCCGAAAAATCTCAGTACACTAAAGGCAAATGCCTCTGAATGTACAATGGCTACTTGGCTACCCCTACCCCATTATCCAACGCTGTCAAGTGCCTGTTTTCGGGTAATTAATTGTCATAGTAGCAACCGCCCGCGTAAACTCGACAGCGGCTTAAGAGTTGCCAAAAATAAATCAGCGTCAATATGAAAAGGCCAAATAAGAAAAGAAGAAAAACAAAAAAAAAACTTAAAAATAAGAAAAAATTTCAAGTACCCTAGAGACTGCTAACGGCGCGCCATAGCCAACGAGGAAGATAGGTGTGTAGAGGTACCTGTACTGGCGTACCCACCGCCCGTTCACAAAATTGGAACAAAACGACGAAATTTATGACAATGTAGCCCCGGCGCGCGGATTTCAGGTTAATTCGACGTATGATGGTCTCTTGACTCCTTCCGTTTTTTTTTTGTTGTTTTGACTTCCATCGACGGGTTCAGAATGCATACATGCATGAGATGCCTACTTCGTCGCGTCATACTCATATTATCGCGGCCGTATATTGCACACGGTTCAGCGGAGCTTAACTGCCAAAAATTTGTTTCAATTTGATCCTTGTTGCAGTGCGAATGAATGGGCACGGTGGCTTTTCTTTCTTTGAGTATAACGTTCTGGAGCATTGTGGATAATAACGCAACAGAAGGAACAAGGGAACATAAAAGAAGACAACTTTTTTTAGAGGATATATAAAAGAAAGGAAAGGAAAGGAAAGTCGAATATTGTTGTTGTCGTTTTATGCATTATTCAAGTTGCGCTTATGCGCTAGAGTTGCTGTAAATCTTCTCAGGATTGCGATCTTGATCGTGTGTGTAAGAAGTGAATTGTTAGAATACCTGATTGAATTCACGTTAAAACGATCTGTATATTAGCTGTTTAGATTTAACCCTTACCAACCTTAAATTTCTCAAATGTAGAAAAAAGTATAAAAAGATAGTATTATTTTTGGTCTAATCTTACATTGACGAGTAGTTTTCTGCAATTACTTTTTTGTATAAAAATCCAAGATAGTAAAGCGAGCTTCTCAGCTCGCCATATGGATAGTTGTAATTCAGTCTAAACACTGAATTATCTTAAAAGCCCAATAGTAAATATTTAATTCGTAACAATTTTTTTTCTCTTTTTTTTTTTGAAATTTTTATTTCTTAATTTTTTTTTTTTTTTTAAAAAATCTCTTTTTTTTTTTTAAATTTAATTTGTTTTTAATTTTTTTACACACGCCACACGTTCACACCCACCACACGTGCCTCACGCGACACGCGTTACAATTTTTTTTTAAAACTAGTCCCATTAAATTCTGACTGGTATAAGTCGAGATATACGAGTTCCTACTAAAAACGTTCCACTACTATAGACACACGAGCTAATGTATTCTGCTATGCGAGTGGGTACACACACCAGTGTATCTATATTTAGTTGTAATTCAGTCTAAGGACTAATTGTTCCTTGAAGCCTAATAGAATGCAACGTTCAATGTAGGTGTTTCAGTCATAAGCGATAGGTCATTCAATAATAAGCGATTTCTGAAATAGAATGAAAAAACCACATTTTACTTTGCAAACGTTTAGGCTTAAAAAAATCGATAGCGAAGCATGGATTGAGTATTTTTTTCAGTTTTCTCAGGGGTAGTAACCTCTGTGAATAAATAATTGCAAGCCGAGCACTAACTAATTGTTTTAGAATAAGTCCCATCAAATTTTGACTCGTAGAAGCCGAGATATACGTCACGACAAACAAACGTACAAACGTACAACCGTTTGTTGTTTGTTTGTTGCATTTTTGGGGTATGACTTTTCGGGGGATCTCTTGGTAGTCTTCAGGTGTTCTTGAGGTGATTCATGATGGGCCTTACAGTGGGTCTAGTCAGGTCATCATAAGGGGGTTCAAAGAGGGTTTTGAGCGGGATGTTGATTGGCTTTTGAGGGCGTCTTGTGATGATGTTAAGGGAGTATTAAGAGGGCTACTTGAGGCGGTCGTGAGGATGGTCGAGATGGTTGTCTTGAGGGGGTTCTTGAAGGCTCTTGAGGGTGGTCTTGAGGGTCGTTTGAAGGGAGTCTTTAGATGGTCTTTAGTGGGGTGTTTAGATGTTCTTGAGGAAGGCGCCAGAGGGTTATGAGAGGGTCGTGAGTTGAGTCTTTACGAGGTCTTGAGGGAGTCTTTAAGTAGTCTTGAGGGGATCTTAAGACGGTTTTGAGAGGGTCTTGTGGTGGTTTTGAGGGGTTCTTGAGGGGATTTTGAGAGGGTGTGAAGTCTTGAGGGGATCTTAAGACGGTTTAGAGAGGGTCTTGTGGTGCTCTTGAGGGGGTTTTAAGAGGGTCGTGAGTGGAACCTCAAGGGGGTCTTTAGGTGGTCTTGAGGGAGCGATGCTGGGGTAGTAACGTGGTAACGGGGTATTGAGGTGATCTTGAGGGTCTTTAGGTAGTCTTGAGAGGGGTCCTGAGGAGGTTTTGTGAGGATCTTTAGTGGGGTTTGATGGTGTCTTGAGGTGGTCCTGAGGCGATTTTGGGAGTGTCTTTAGTAGAGTCTTAGGGGTTTAGGTCTTAAGGGAGTTTAAAAGGGGACTTGAGAGTGTTTAAGAGGGTCTTGAATAATATCTTAGGAGGGTTTTGAGGGGTTCTTAGGGAATATTTGAACAGGGTCTTGAGGGGGTTTTAGCGGGGTTTTGAGGGGTTCTTAGGTGGACTTGAGTATGTTCTTAAGAGGGTTTTGTCTTAAGGGAATCTTGAGTGGGGTCTTGAGGCGTTCTTAGAAGGGGTCGTGGGGTGGTCTAGAAGGGGTCTCGAGGGGGTTTTATGAGGATCTTTAGGTGGTCTTGAGGGGCTCTTGAGGGGATTTTGAGAGGGTCTTGAGTGGAGTCTTGAGGGGGTCCTAAGAAGATTTTGAGGGGATCTTGAGGTGGTCTTGAGGAGATTTTGAGGGTCGAGAGTGGAGTCTTGAGGGGGTCTTTAGGTGGTCTTGAGAGTGTTTTGAGGGGGTCTTAAGGGAATCTTAAGGAGGGTTTGAGGGGGTATTGATGGAGCATGAATGGGGGTAGTAACGTGGTCTTACGGGGTCTCGAGATGATCTTGAGAGAGTCTTTAGATAGTCTTCAGAAGGGTCCCGAGGGGGTTTCGTGAGGATCTTTAGTGGGTTCTTGAGGAGGTCCTTAGGTGGTCTTGAGGGGATCTAAAGGGGATTTTTAGAGGGTCGTGAGTTGGGTCTTGAGGGGGTCTTAATAAGGTTTTTTTTAGAGTGTCTTGGGGTGGTCTTGGGTAGAGAGGAGTCTTGAGGAGATTTTAAGAGGGTCTTGAGTGGAGTCTTGAGAGGGTGTTTGGTGTTCTAAAGTGTGGTCTTGAGAGTGTTTTCAGGGGGTAAGGGAATGTTAAGGTGGGTTTTAGAGGGGTCTTGAAAAAATATTGATAGGGGTCGTAATGGGTCTTAACGGGGTCTTGAGGGTGATCTTGATGGTGGTCTTGAGGGGGTCTCTAGGTGGTCTTGAGGGGTTTTTAGAGGGTTCTTTGGGGGTCTTTTCGGGGCTTTTTGGAAGTCTTTTGAGGTTATTTTGGAGGACTTGTGGGAGTCTCCATATTACCATCTCATATCTGAACTCATATCAATTTAATAGATGCTGATTTCTTTGCGACAATACTTTGTTTAAATTGACCTAATCAGACAGAAATGTTCGAGAACATAATGGGAGTACATGACAAGGTATGCTTGCTGATATAGAAAAGCTGCAAATATGAAGCTTAAATTTTCCAAGAAATAAAGTCATGGAAATACAGATGATTGTTGTAAAGAGTAGTTTTCCGTCGACGGTTAAAAGATCAAATTCATTGCTGAACTTACACACAAACATAGCTCCCTCCCGAAATCCTGTCTACACCTTCATCCTGAAATAAAACAAATAACTGTCAAACTGAAAATCATATCCTTTTATTAAATAAATATTTCACTTAATTTATCTTTCCTGCATATTTACCGTTTTCCAGTTAGCAAAGAAAACACCACAACAAAAAATTCCACAACTGACCACTTTGCCGAGCATCGAGGATATTATTTTGCGGTGTGGTTTCTGCCGTTTCTTATTCCTGAATAAACTAAGAAATTTGTTAACATTCGAATGAATGTAGAGGACGAAGAAGAAGAAGAAGAAGACGAAGAAACTTGAGATTTTGAGATTTTCATTTGTTCGCTTGGGCGGACATCGACTACCTACCTACCACCGAACTGTAAATCAGCTATATGGGAAATTGTATTCTTGACACAGCAAAGGAATTCATTCCGAATTATTGCTGCAAATAATAAGACACTGGGTACAGAATAAATGAATGAAAGGATTAATGTGTTTTCTTGCGTCAAAAGGTGGTCGGTCAAGATGAATATGCCGCTTTGGGTGCAAAAGGACAACACTCGAAATTCAATAATGAATGGACGATAGAGGGTAGGACTGTGGCTGGGACAACCGATGACCGGGTTGTCGCGATGACCATCGAATGCTTGGAAACGAACTGATACGGAGAAATTGGTCAAGGCACTGTGTGTGTAGAGAATGTATATATATCGAATACATCTCTTGAGTGTTTTCCCAGTGAAATAAAATGTTCACAATATACGGGTAACGAAGAATTTTCAAACAAAAGCACCAAGTAAGTTGGTTATGCTTTGGTGTAAATGTAAACAAAGGAGCAGCAGCAGGAATTTCATAACGAAATTCGAATTGAAAATTTTAATAAAGTGCGGTCTAAGCAAGAAATATATTCCCGATGTGGAAAAGGATTTGTGCAATCGCACTGATTTAATATTGTTTAGTGTCACCGCACAACCTTACAATCTCTTTATGCCAAGAAGGTGGGTTCTTCCCGTAAACCGTATCCAAAAGAAGGCATGCGACTTCATTGGAATGTCCTTTCGGCTCATCGGAACAGTATACTTCTGCCGAATCTCCCATTCGTTTAATGCATTGTCCTTTGTTCATTCACTGCTCATTAGCTGTGGAATGTTAAATGTAAAATGCATTTGTTTATTTTTAGATGCACCGGCAAGCCATCCTGTGCCTCATAATGAATGAAAGGCGCCAAAAATGTTCCCTTTTCCTATTCCTTGCATTTGTATTTGCATTCGCAATTTTCCAGCCACTCATCGTTCTTATACAATTTTGTTGTTAACTTGGTTTTGTTTTTGTTTTGCACTCAAGCAGATTTTTATTTTTGCCAAAAATTTCTGCAGGTACGAAAAACCCTGGCAAAAGAGCGGGAATATAATGAGAACTGTGATGCTGAAATGATAGAACCACTAGGGGGGATCGGAAACGTACCTTGATGCAAATACATTGTCAGCTCGCTCGATGGCATGGGATTTTCGGCCAAGGGCAGTTTTCATTTTTGCAAGATGAACGAACGTACGAGTGTGTTTGCCTGCCGCAAAAGAATCTTTCGTGTGTTAATTAAGCGCATTGTTGGTTTTTTTTCTTCTTTCGTTTTCTTTTGGCAACATCAGGATGCAGTTGGCTTTGGTTCGGCTTTGGTTATGGCTTTTTGTGCTGCGTGCTTTGTTGGCTGTTGCAGTTTTGTCTTTTTTATGTTTTTGCCAATGGTTAGTAGCTTTTTTATTTAAATCGTCAAAGTTTCTGCAATATTCTTCCTGTTTTTCTTATTTGTCCTGTGTGTTGTGGATGAAACTTCAGGTGAACCACACAATCTGCCCGATGACTACACGAGTGCGCTTGTCATCCCACGTACGACCGCACAGCAAATTCATCTTAGTTAGCTGATAGACATAAGATGAATATCCTGTGTATTTATGGGTGCTTCTAGTACCTGATGTAATAATTCGACTACGAAATAAAGTAAATATTTTATTTTACAGCGTAGGCTTGGCCGTCCTCGTTGTCGTGCTCCATAAATCCTACCGCAAAGGACTTTCCAAGCAGGATCACCTTCCCTCATGTGAGCTAGGTGTCCTGCCCACTGGAGCCTACCCAGCTTAATTTTCTTCACGATGTCCACATCGCGGTAACGCTCGTAGACATCATCTCCGGAATCGTCCTTTCTCACATACGGGGTCAACAATTCTCGAACGCATCTAAGAGGTCAGAATGCTTTTTGCTAAGCACGGATCCATATGTAAGTACTGGTGGTGACCATTGTCTTATATACCAGCAGCTTGGATGTTATGGTTAAATTCCTTAAATCTTATACGCGGTACTCAACAACGTTATATCACGATAATTGCTGCAGGTTGTATTATCTCCTTTGTTATGTATGGGGCACAGGATGCCTCTTCTCCAATCTTCTGGCATAGCTTCTTCCTACCATATTTGCACTATTATTTAATGAATTGCTCGGTGTACTGCGGGGCCTTATTCGTCTGTGCTTGGTGGCGGCAGCATAGTGTGGTATTCAGTCATTGGTGGAGCCTCCAATTCCTCAGTTAGCTGGCCATTAAGCAACTCATGAAAGTGCACTTCCCATCGCTCTAAGAAGCCTTTGAGATCGGCGATCAGATTACCCTCTTTGTCTTTGCAGTATGTGCAACGCGGTGTATATTGCGTCTTACCGCGGACTCTTTTGTTGAACTTCGGCGCCTGGTGCGGTCCTCGCTCTGTATACTGTTCTAGTTTTTATATTCTTCTTTGTGTGCCCGCGTTCTATGAGATTGTTGCATTGCTCGGTACGCTACATTCTTACGATCAATCGCTAGCTTACATTCGTTATCGAACAGGTCGTTACGATCTCGACGACTACTGACTATGATGGAGTCAGCAGTACTAATGACAGTGTTCTTAAGGAGTGCCCATTTCTTTTCTACGCCCGTCATCTCAGCCCCAGGACTTACTCTTCCTGCATTTAGGGCGAGTCCTATCGCTTGACCGTAGTTTTTTCTGGTCTCTTCGTTGCGAAGGGCAGCCGTGTTGATTCGAATCTGATTCGCGGATGCTGTTTTTTTGATGATGCATTCCGCGCTCGGAGCACCCTCGGTACGTTCGTAGCATCATCAGATTCGGGTTGTGGCGGCTGTATATCAACACGTGGTCTATTTGGTTGCGAGTGGCTCCATCAGGAGATACCCAGTTGGCTTTGTGGATATTTTTACGACCAACGATCAAATTATTGCTTGCTGCCATCTATATGACTCGTTGTCCATTGTCATTAGTGTTCTTGTGTAAGCTATAGGTGCCAATGTACTGCCTGAATACTGGCTCCCTACCTATTTTGGCATTCATATCCTCCAGAATGATTTTTACGTCTGGGAGCAGGCATGGAGCTCCTGTTCAATTGATTCAAAGAATTCCGGAAAATCCTATATAGGTGCGTGAACGTTTATGAGGCTTTTGTTTTTAAATCTGCCCCACACGCGAAGGGTGCATACCCATTCATTTACTGCTTTAAAGCCGATAACGGTGGGTTTCATTCTTTTGCTGACTAGAAACCCCAAACCGAGCACATGATGTCTTGAATGACAGCTGTAATATATGTCATAATTTGATTTTTGTAAGACACCAATCTCCGTCTATCGCATCTCCTGAATTGCTGTTATGTCAGCATTATATTTGGACAGCGTATCGGCTAGCTGCTGTGCAGTTCAAGCTCTTTACAGTGAGCGTACGTTCTATGAGGCAATTCTTAAATCCTTTAGTCATTCATCAATGTATCCGAGGCTGATTTTGGGTTCCATAATATGGTGTTTTACGGGCGAGGTTAATGCCCTCGCACCAACCTTACTTTGAAGGGACTAGCCCGATTATTTCACTTTTCCTGTACTGTAGGAAAATTATCACCGGCCACCACGTGGAGGTTTTATCGCACTTCCACCAGTTGGTCATACATAAATATAAAATGAATGGAAGATCAGCTTTTTATGATACCAAAAATTAAATTCTACTAAAATTATTTGTTATTAAGCTTTTTTAGGCAAGAGCCTCGAGCATTTAAGAATTGCAAGACCTATCAAGTGTTGTCTAGGTGGTTTTAAATGCAGTGTTGGACCAAAGTGCGGGCTTGAGACATCTGCAAAGATAGTGTATGAGAGTTCCTTTCTAGTTTACCTCATTGCACCTCCTGCAGATGCTTTTATGTGGAATACCTAGTTTAGCAATTTGACTCTCCACCGGCCAGTGACCCACTATTATGAACCAAACCATCCCCTTTCTGATTCAAAAAGTCACCTTACGGCAATTTGTGATCCCAAACGCAGATCAACTGGACAATAAGGCAGAAAACTAACCGAACAGTAGTGATCTGATAATTTGTTAACTAATTCCGATAGCTTGCATCAATTAGTGTCGATTGACGTGTCGATAAGAACACGCATGTTGTTGAGTCGGCGATATGTTATGGCACGGCACAAGTGTCTTGATATCAATCCATATAGCGTGTATGGCGTATCGCTGTACAATTGCATAAATTAACCTCTCATGTGAATATGTTGTGAGCGAATGTGGGTCACATCCGGTTCGGTTGGTTGGTTTCGCCGTACGGAAACGACCTCTGTCAGTAATCATGTCCTTTCGCACAATCACTTTAATCAAAAAGCGTATATAGTTAACCGACGGTCAATACTCTTATATTTCAGAGAAATTCGCCGTCACTAAAATTAGAACACCGCACACATTAAAAAGTAATTTCATTGGACTGCCCGTAGAGCGCCTACTTACAGGAAATGCGTGATTTTTGTAATAATCTTGGGCACACATTTTTGGAAAAATTGGGTATAGTTTTGGGACATTTCTAGCTGACGCATATTATGTGCGAACCACATTTACATATCACACATATAAGCCATAATCCATAAGCCATAATAACGTAAGTGTGTTTCAAGAGTAATGAGCTCTACCGACCATTGCAGCGACTATCGTTTATTTAATCGCTCTAATACCCGAAGACCACGAGTGGATTTTGATTTTACCAGGCTTTTTATGTAATCAGCTTGTAAATCATTAACTACTTGCGGACACTGTTCGTTTATGTGACTTGCAATGTTGTTTTATGAATAATTGAGGTTGACACAATAATAGTTCAGCTAAATGTTCTCTATGTAATGATAGGAGAAAATGATGTCCAAGAAACTTTTGTATCCAACAACAAGGCCATTTGTAAGTAAGATGTGGTACAATTTTAGTGTTCACATACAAGTCGTATCAGATCGTGACAAACAGATTTTGGAGGAATATACTGACAGGGTCCTTTGTTTTTTGTTTGCCTAAGCTAGTTTTGCGCTACCTGGATTTTGTGAGCGTATAGTGCTCTCTTTGCTTAAGCCCTCAGCTTTTTCAAGACAAAAATCTGATGATACTTTTAAAATTTTCTTCTGCAGCAGTTTCTCTTATTGCGTAGAGCCGTATACTAACAATTCAAGTAAATTGTAAGACATTCTCAGTTCCCACCTCTAACATTTCAGCAACAACACGTCATCACTACAAAAAATCTCTTCAAACTATAGGCGTCCTGGTCTATGCAATCCTTCCAGCGTTGTGTCTCATATATTCTGCATAACATGCAAAGAACTTTCCTTGCTGGATCTTCTTCGCTAATGCGAGGTGTCCTGCCCACGGAAACCTACCGAGTTTGATTTCCTTCACATCACGGTAACTCTTTAATATTCCATCACTATATTACAAATAAATAAATGCTATATATTCTTTTATTATAGAGTGTTTAGAATCGTCCTTCCTCACATACGGGGCCCATAATTCTCCGTAAGCCTTTTCTCTCGAAATCGACTAAGAGGTCAAATTGCTTTTTGCTGAACACCAAAGTCTCGGATCCGTCTGTAAGTACTAATATGACCATTATCTTATACACCAGCAGCTTGGATGTTATGGTAAGATCCCTAGATTTGAGGAGTCTTGACACAGATTATAGTAAGCTTTGTTGGCTTTAAGTATCCGTGCGCGTATTTCTGGTTCCATGCTGTTATTGGCTGGTACAGTTGACCTGAGATAGTAAAAGGATTGCACTACTTCAAATTTGCGCTCTACTATTTTAATTGAGAGACCAATGTTGGATCTTCTGCTCGCAGACGTGGCCACCATGTACTTTGTCTTGCTGTCATTTATATGCAGCCCCAGGTTTTTTTGCCACCCGCTCGATCTGGGTAAATACTTTCCCAACTACCTATGTCAGTATCGTTTTCGTAAGTTAGGATCTGAATGGACTTATACAGGTTTGTTCCTATCGCCGTTAAATTATCGGAGTCTCGGTTAACTTTCTCCAACATCACGTAAAACCACGTTGGACGCCGGCTAGTCTATCCCCTTCTTGGAGCCCGTTATAGATATTGAACGGGCTTGATACTGATCTGAATATTTTTACTTGGCTTACTTAGCTTTACTTAGTCGTGTCAGTTTTTTTGGGATATCAAATTCTTTATAGTGTCCTGGCTATTGCTGTCATAGGCGGCTTTAAACTTTATAAAAAGGTGTTGTAGTGAGTTTTGAAAATCTAGACATTTTCCTATCACCTGCCTAAGGGTGAAAATCTGACCAGTTGTTGATTTTCCTGGGATGAAGCCAAACGGGGCCAATGATGACTCTAGATGGATAGAGGAAAAAATCAGGGTACGCTCTGTCGGAGACACGGCCGTAGGTTTTGAGAGTGACAACGTCTGTCCGGGACGAAAAAAAAGATCTTCTTGTCTGCGTAGCGGATACACGAACGGACATCTCAAAATGGTGTACATAGTTTCCAAAATACCAGATCGTAATTACCATATTCCAGAATTTTCAGTCTTAAAGTCGCATCTTAGTCCTACATTCCGAATTTCATATGAATCGCTTGAGAAATGCCTTAGTTCTCAAAAAAGTGACATTTAATAGTGTCTCGCTAAACAGTGTGAGCGTAACAGTGTCTCGCTAAACAGTGTGAGCATAACAATGTCTCACTTAACATTTTACTTTTTAAACATTCACCCCCTCGTAGTGAGACCTTGTCAATGTCAAAAATCTTATAAGCGGTACACAACAACGTACTACCACGATAATAGATGCACGTTGCTATATCTCCTTTTTATGTAAAGTGCACAAGATACCTCTTCGCCAGTTTTCTGGTACCGCTCCATACTTGCACTATTAGTTCATGAATTGCTTGGTGTAGTGCGGGACCGTCTGATTTAGACAGATCCGCTGGGATGGATTCTGATCACGAGGATAAACTAATTAGAGCTTCGTATGCAGCGTAGGAGACTACCAATGTCAATGTTGATGAGATCATTAGTGTCGTTGTAGAAAGAGCTCCCATAAGGAGTTTACGCCTTTGAGAGAGGCCTGGAATGTACAGAGAAGATGGAATTATAAAACTCTGTGTCAGAGACACGGCCGTAGGAGCGTAGGAAAACGTCTGCCCGGGACGAAAAAAAAAAAACAAAGATCTTCTTCTCTGTGGAACGGGTACAAAATGGTATAGTTTCCAAAAATCCATATCCTTTTGACCATATCCCAGACTGCCAACAAGTCTTAAAGTCGCATCTTAGTGCTACATTCCGAATTTCATCATAGAAATGGCTTTGTTCTCAAAATAGTGACATTTATCAGTGTCTCGCTAAACGGTGTGATCATAACAGTGTTTCACTTAACATTTTACCTTTTAAACATTCACCCCTTCGTAGTGAGACGTTTTCACGTCTGCTTTCTTTCGCCAGTGAAGTAGTCTTTTTTCATATCTTCTGAGCTTCTTATATTCTTCTTCGCGTCCACACGTCCTATCAGATTGTTGCATGGCTCTGAACGCAATGTTCAGTCGCTAGTTCATATTTGTCATCGAACCAGTCGCTCAGATCTCTACGAGTACAGCCTAAGATGGAATCAGCAGTACTAATGACTTCTTAAGAAGTGTCCATTTCTCTTCTACGCCCTGCCCAGCTTACTCTTCCTGCATTTAGGGCGAGTCCTATCACTTGACCGTAGTTGTTTCTGGTCTCTTTGTTGCGAAGGGCAGCCGTGTTGACTCGAATCTGATTCACGGATGCAGTCTTTTGTGACGATGCAATCCGCGCTCAGAGCAGCGTACCAACAAGAGAGTGGTCCGAGTTGACATTGGCACCTCGGTACGTTCGTACCATCATCAGCTTCGAGTTATGGCTGCGGTCTATCAACACGTGGTCTATCTGGTTGCGATTGGCTCCTTCAGGGGTTCCCCGGTGGCTTTATGGATATTTTTACACGCAACAACCAAATTATTTCTTGTAGCCATCTTTATGAGTCATTAACTATTGTCGTTAGTGTAAAATATTGGTGCCAATGTACTGCCTGAATACTGGCTACCTACCTATCCATATCCCTCAGAATATTTTTACATCATACGGTTTTTTTTACGGGCGAGGTTATTGGCCTCGCGCCGTACTATTATTGGATTCTACAATTTGCACCAAAAGGTATAAGACTTAAAATAATTAACTGTTGAGTAACTTTACAATATTCCCTAACCCTACAGAGTTTTATAATTTTAAAACTACAATATCTACATTGAGTCTTAACAGAATAGAAAGGAATAATACCACTACAAATACCTATAAGCCCAAATAGTCTTACAAATATCTTATGCTTTCTCATAATTTGCTATCACTTCTATACCTGTGCCAGTTAGGCGCCAAAAGCCTTCCATTAAAAAAACTAAGGCTCTGAACAATGCTTCAGTATTATCATATTATTAAATGAACGAATGTATAATTGCATAAGTCCATCAAGGGTGCATCAAGCATTACAATAAGGATATCCTTCGTTATATGCTTCCCAAAGGTTCAAGTGTTCCTACTTTGTTTAACTTTATAAATTTTCGTGAGTCTGGTTGAAAGGTTTGGCTCGTCGCCGACTTATAGAATTTCCCACCCACCAACAAGCAACCATACGTAATCACTTTAACTACATTCATACAACAGAGAGCCGTCGCCATCCGTCCTCGTCATCAGTCATCCTCAACTCATTCCACAAGGAATCATTTGGAAGAAAACATTCATCCGAAAATTAAAAACGAAATATCATTTCGAACGCTTGAGTGCACCTTTTCGGTGAGATTTCCATTTCAATAAAAAAAATGTATCTGCACATATAAAAACTCCTTTCGGCATATTTCTCTCAACCAAAAAAAAACACACACACACACAAACTCGACGTAATCTACACTTTCTTTTCGTTTTTGTGAGTCAAGGCGAAGGTGGCTCATAGGCAAAATTAGCCACCTAGCATGAAATCTTGCAGACGGATTTTCTTTTTGGAATGTGAGGATAAACCAGAGTCGCCCGCCGGAGAAAAACGAGTTATGCTGCTCAGCGCACATCATAAGTGTTTGATTTAGGATAAGGAATCAGTTGGCTCGGCGTTCAGTGGATGGATGCTTCTGCTACCAGCTGCTTTAAGGCGATTTACAAAATTAAAACCTTTTTCAGTGACTGTGAAGAGCTTTTAACTTTTTACTTTCGAGTGGCAGCAAAAAAGAAAGAAAGAAAGAAAGTGAATATGACTAAGGTCGTACGTAGACGTGGAGATATCCTGCAAACAGGATATATGAGTACTCGTACGCCCAGCAGCAGACACTGGCAAAAGGTGAAGATGGTGACGCGACGATCAAGACAGACGTAGAACAAACGTTCTGTGAATGGTGTTGCACGCTGGTGGAATGTAGTACTGCAAATATTTTTTGGAAGAAAAACGGATGTGTACCTTGCCAAATAGAAGACCATCACCTTCAATATAGTTTTCACTCTTCCATTACAATTGAGGATATTCCATTGCTGATTCGATTGCATTCTTTTCGTGCTACTTCGCAATATCCTTTCGGTTTGACTGGATATTTGAAATTCTATGAAAATTGAAGATGAAAATATGGATGGCATGTG
Organism: Nephrocerus scutellatus; assembly: GCA_947095585.1. Taxonomy (NCBI): domain Eukaryota; kingdom Metazoa; phylum Arthropoda; class Insecta; order Diptera; family Pipunculidae; genus Nephrocerus; species Nephrocerus scutellatus. The sequence continues at coordinate 19,375,234 of OX352762.1, read as the reverse complement.
TACGTATGAGTTTGAACTCCACTTGCGCGAACGATCCTTGATTCATGCCATAATTAATTCCGATTATTCCTGTTTTTCCACGTGGATAATTAAATAATTCACATTTCGCATCACATTTTATTACATTTGGTTTAAAATTGTGCTGAAGTCCGCACTTTTATTTTGCACCTAATTGTGTGTAGATGCGCGTGTAAGAGTAGCATATCGTGCCATCTTCATTTACTGCCGATAGACGGACACCCAGACTGTTTGTCTTTCATCAAATTCGCGCTCATTTATCCCTGGTATGCATTTGGTGGGAAATTATTCAACTCAATTTATTCGCGCGGACTGAATATAAAAGGCTTTTTTATTCGCGAAAAGGTAAAAAATTTATCTTTTTTTTTCCGGACGATAAAAACCACACGAAACTCGAAAAGAACTCAAATTATTTCTGTTTGAATATTTCTCTATTTTTTTAATATTATTTTCACTTTGTATTCCGTGCTTGTGCAGCTTAATTTTCCACTAAAGGGTTCCTACATTTCCTAATTAGGCATATGTTTTCAAGTCACAAAAAAAACCCAAATAAAAAGGTGGGCAGTGAACCGGAAAATAGAGAAAAAGCCATATTTATCTTCATTTCATCCATTATTGTAAAATTTGTTGCTGCAATATTTAAATTTAAAATAAAATTTAAGTGCCATGGCATATAGTGATGCTGTTAAGGTTAGATAGTAGCAATAACAGAATTCACTTAAAGTTAGATTATCACTCTTATGGAGTCAGCCCAAAAATTTATTAAAAACGGGTGGTTCCTCATACTCTTCTTATTATCTACACGAACTTCCCTTGAATTACAACTTCAACTTTAAAGCGTGGTGCTTTTTTTTTAAAACGGAAAGAAAAGCTTGGCTAAATTGTCTTCCTCTTTAACCGTTCGATTACCGAACTATTTCCAATGAACAGAAAAAATATTTTTGGCTTGTTTATGGTTTATAAACAAACTAGCTGGAATATCCGGCCTTGGACGACAGCTCCAAACGCACTAACCACTATCCAAGTGACCACCAAACCAGTGATCCCTCCACCGACCGCACAACCAAACCTACTTACCCCGTAACAAATGACCCAAGACTGTAGACTATAACCTCGAGGGAAAAACCATATACAATGATGAAAATTAAGCTAAAATAACAGGCGTTTCCCACCTTACAGACCCCCAACTTTAACCATCTCACTTACACCACACCAATTGATCCCTTGCCTACACTGCTGCCAGCATTGAGTTCTCTTTCCGCCAAGTTAACCAGATACTGACACAAAACTCAAGCCCATAACATCCGGGACCAAAAACCTCTGTACAATGGGGAAAACCTGCTCAAAATCGGTTCTGCAGTTTCCAAAATTAGCCTACTCGATCGAAAATGCCAACATATATCTTTATATGTATAATAGTATTATTATTTATTATGTCCTATATCCCCTTGTGGGTCCTAGGGATCGTATGCGATCCTGTACGAATAATAACTTTCTTCCAGAATTCATGACGAAACATCTGGTGGTCCTACTGGTAGAAGTTCCGACCAAAAGAGGAACACAGGACATCGTGTGTGCCTCGGCATATTTCCCCAGCGACGACGACGAGAACATGCCGCCCATAGATGTCCATCAGGAACTAACACGACCCGACAATGCCAAGACAATAATCTAAACTACATTATAGGTTGCGATGCAAATGCGCATCATTAGGTCAAGGGCAGTAGTGGTATCAAGAGAAGTGGTAAGTGTCTTTTAGAATATCTAGTTAGTAGTCATGTTGATATTTTAAATAAAAGCTCTAAGCCTACCTTCATAAATGCAATTCGCAAAGAGGTACTTGACCTCACACTTGCCAGTCCACTTATCTCCAGTTTTGTTGATAATTGACATGTGTCCGACGAAGTCTCGCTGTCTGACCTTCAACACCTCTGGAATCTGCAGATGACCTAGCTCAGAACTTTCGCTTATAGACCTGAACCCTATTTTGGTGTGAACTGGGCTGCCGCCACAGCGCGGATTTATGACAGGGACACAAGCTTCATCTGTCCCAGTGGAAAAATGTCTCGGGGCTGATTATTCAGGCTTTATTCGTACAAGGAAATCCATAATCTAGACAAGGATATCATTAGAAAGTTGGTGAACTGGCCGTATATCACAAATAACACCAAACGGTGCATTTTTCTGGATGTAATGAAGTCTGTAGGGTCATTTGTGGAAAAATCTTACTACATATTTGGTTTTTTAACAAACCCGTTAAGCCAAAAATGAGCCTCATCGCTAAACAGAACTTTGCGATAAAACAACGGGTCAGCTCCCAACTGATCTAAAGCACTATCGGCGAATAAACGACACATATCATGGTTTCGTAGCTGTACATTCTGTACGTGTGTAGGGAAAGATCTTTGCGCAAAATTTTCCACGTAGTAGATGGACAGAGCCCCAATTTCTGCGACCTATGACGAATCCATTTGGATCTTCTACCCCACTTTCATTTGCAGCGGCAGTATTCTCTTAACTGCGCACATTCTTTCGGCGTGTTGGAGTTGTTGCATAGTTTAGAGAGTTTGTGGTATGAAATTTATCCACAGCTCGACGGATGACTTGCTCAGATGGACGATTATGCGTGCCATAAACACCATGAAGTAGTCTATAAGTAAGGCGAATTGACGACTGATTTTCAAAGTAAATTTGGATAGTTTGTTATTATTGTTCAAGCGTTAATCTATTCGTGATGATTTGTCTGAGTATTCTGATATATTTTTTTTATTTATGTCCTATATCCTTTTTTGGGTCCTAGGCCTCTACGCCTATGCACCATCGCGTGCGGTTCCTGGCAATGAGCTTCAGCTCTCTCCAACTCTTCCCCCTTGAATCCTCCTCAACTATTTTGCTCCATATATTTTTCGGACGACCCGTTCTTCTACCATCCTGAGATAACGGATTCCATTGCATTGCGTAGTTTGCTATGGAACTGTCGCCTTTTCGGAGTGTATGACCAATCCACTGCCACTTCCGTCGTTGGATGATTGTGCCTATTTGTACCTGACCCGTTCTCTGGTAAAGCTGTTCGCTAGAGATACGGTTAGGCCATAAAACCCTTCAGTTGTTCCGTAGGCACCTATTTACGAACGTTTGTAATTTTTTTGTGATAGTAGCGGTCACCTTCCAAGTGCTGCACCCATACTACAGCACAGATTCAACATTAGAACGCAACAGTCGCAGCTTGGTGCTTAAGCTGATCGCATTGCTTCGTCATATCGTGAACATCATTCCAAATACTGATTTTGCATAGCCGATTCGGTTGACAATGTCCTGTTTGGTTCCACATTCAGTCGAGATTTGAGTTATTGGAAACTCTCTACTCTCTCTACCGGCTGTCCAGAAATGTTAACTTGAGTTACTGAGCTAGTGCCGAGATTGTTGATTTCGGTTTTGGCAGCATTAATCTTCAAACCCACAACATTTGCCTCCCTTTCCACATTGGTTGTCATTTGGTGCAGCTCCATAATCCTGTTTGAGAGTAAACAAACGTCGACAGCGTAGTCCAGATGTTTGAGTTGAGATGTAAGAGTCCAACAAATTCCTCCGTTTCCAGTAGATAAAGCTGCGCGAAACACATCGCTAATCACCAACAAAAAAAGTATAGACGATAGAATGCAACCTTGTCGTACCCCACTTATGATGTTGAATTCCTCCTAATTAATAAAATCATTTTTTTTAAAAATTTTTATTATTTATTTATTTAATACCTTTTAGTTTTAATTGAAATATATATAATTTTAATAATATGATGATGGGATGGGATATGCCACTCAAGATCCCTTAAAATTCCCTTAAAACCCCACTCAAAACCCCATTGGGACACATATCAAGACCCCTTTCAATACCCTAATCAGCACATCCCTAAAGACACTCCTCAAGACCTAAATAAGATCTCAATAAAACCCCTCAAGACGCCCGCAAACCCCCTCCTTGAAGACTCACTCAATCCCACCTCAAGATACCTTCTAGACCGTCACAAGACCCTCTTAAGACATCCCCAAGTCTCCCTCAAGATCCCTTAGGAGTACACTTAACAAAATCAGGACCATTCTCAAAACCACCTCTATAAGTCCCTCAATAACCCCTCAAACCATCTCAAGACCCCCAAAGATCCCCCTTAAGACCCTCCAAAGACACCTCAAGACCAGCTTAACCCTCTTAAAACATCCTCAAGATCCCCTCAAGACCATCTAAATGACACCTCTTAAGACCCGCCCCCGGAAAGTCCTACTACAAAAACGCGTACAGGACTGTCAACTATCAGCATTAGAATGAAAAAAAAAAACCTAACAGAATGACATATAAACCGACATATAGAGCCCGACATAGTTAATATAATAGATATTCTTGTTGCTAATTAGCTCGTGCGGTTTAGGTAATCTTGCTAGCTCTGTTGAAAAGTGTAGCAACTATCAGTTGAATATATCGTCTAAGTCTTGAGTGGTGTGCTGTTGCATATTCATGAATAGTTTCTGCTGTTGTCCACTGGTCAATGGCCAGTAGCTAGAGCAACGACTCTGAAAATATATTTCCTTGATCTACAAATCCCGGCAAATCTCCTTCATTCTTTGGGAAATAGTGACTTTCACAGAGACAATGTTTTCTGTACTCTCGATAAATATAACTCGATTGATTTTGAATGAAATTAGCTGAGTGAAATTTGTTGGTTGCCACTAATTTATAGGAGCCCGAGTTCGATTTCCTGTGGATGGACATTCAACTTCCTCTTATATAAGGGTGGCGTAAGGCTAATGACCTCGCCCATAAAAAAACAGAACTTCTCCAGAGACCAAAACCAACGACCGTCAGCAGAGCCAAAAATTACTAATAATGATGAACTCATTGTTTTAATCGATGGTTTTAACCAATCGACATTAACATCGACTTAACAAAGTTTAACGTTTCCTTTGTTAACCTGCACTCAGACGATTAAATTGATTTTTGTGCAAAACAATTGGAACTAAAATATTTCGCTATGTAATCCCTGTTTCGCAACTCCGTCGAGTGAGTATGAATTTTACGGATACATTTTTATTTTCTTCGTGCAGTTTAGTACTTGGCATCGGTTAGCATCGACGGACTAAAATTTCCTCCAACACCAACACACTTATTTAAAGTTGTTTTTCGCAAACAATTGGCCTGGTAGAGAATAGTGCAGCTTCTCGATGGTCCACCCGTCCTGGGGCCTAAATTTATTTGCCGCCGTTTTTGTTTTTCGTTCTTCCTTTCGAAAGAAAAAAGGAAATATTTAAGCCAAGCCAAGCAAGTTTTTTTTCGTGTAGATTTTTTTTTAAAAATATTTCGATTTCGTATTGGGGTTTCATCCGATTGGATATAACGTCAATGAGGAAGAATAATGATTTCAGTTGGGGTAACTTTCCTTCCGCTTTTTTTATTAAGCGTATTAGAGTTTCCTATATTTCAGCGAGGAAAAACGAATGGTGGTTTAAGACGAAGATGGAGAATTTTTTATGCATGAACTCATACAAGTTTGGTATCTGGTCGAGCATCGCGAATAAGTTTCTTTATGGAAGGGAGTGACGAGATATATATCCTAACTAACAGCGATGAAGGCGAAGGCACACTCGCGATGTCTATTTATGTAAATGTCTATTAAGTAAGAGAATGGAGCATTGCATTGTGTATTGATTAATGATTTGGTTTAGTAGTCTAAAAAGTTTCTGTAAGTTCAATGGTATCAGTTGCAACTTTATTTGAGAGAAGCTTCTTCAAGAAAAACTTAATTAAATGAGAAAGCAATTTATTTGTTATTGACCCTGAATCACGGATATCTGGAAGTCAATAGAGGTTAACTGTATTTTATCCTTTACCTTCAGAAATGAAACGAGTTGCGGTTTGAAGTTTTTTACACTGATTTTGATTAACTTTAGATTAAAAGATAATATTCATTTCCTAAACTATTGATTTTTGAAGCTAGCTATGAATAACTGTTTAGATATCTTCTCAAAGTTAAACAAAGTTTATGTTATCTTTTTAAATTCCCTATATTCCCATGGCCGTTTGCTTTTGGGTGGCTGGCCAAACCTTGTGGTCAATTTTTATTCCGCTTCCTAAAGCTCGATTTTACTCAAACTTTGAAAACATGTATATTTTCGATGACACGACTTTCCGTAACAATTTTGAAGTAATCGAGCCCCATGGCTAACACATGCACACATATGTATCTTCGATTAAAGAATTTGCATGATAATATTTAATTGTGTCAATTTTTGTATTCTCCGCTGTTTTATGCAATTGCATAAGAACACCATTTTCAATCTCAGTGATGAGACTTTTTTTATTGTTCCCCATAGGTATCTGTTTAAGTCTCGGTTTTACAAATCCAATACAAATACAAATACAATTGCTAAGGTTTCTCTATAAGCTCATGCCAACCTACCGATGTTGATTCTATTCACTATGTCATCATGACGGTAACATTCGTAGATCTTGTCATTATCTTTCCGCCTAATTCCGTAAGACTTTCTTTTCGAATTTCAGCTAAGAGGCGAACATAGTTTTTTCTAAGAACCTAGGTTTCTAATACATATGTAAGTATGTAATGATCTGGCTACTGTGTAGTACGTACGTGCGGTGTGTGCGGCTTGAATATTATGGTTTAATTCCTAGATTTTAAGAGTCCTAACAGACTTTATGCAACTTTATGCAGTAACCTTTGTTGGCTTTATGCAACCGTGCTCGTTTTTCTGGTTCCATGCTGTTTCATGATACAATTGTCCCGAGATTGTTAAAGCATGGCACTACTTCGAATCCGAAGAATTGCACTACTCAAATAATCAGTCCACTACCAGTGTTGGATCTTTTGTTCGCATTTGCGGCCACCATATATTTTGATTTGCTCTCATTAATGTCCATCCCAAGATTTCATGCTGTTCGCAGTTTTGTTTTACTGATAATTTCAATATAGTCTGTATAACCCTGTATCTGGACGAACTTACAAAAGATTGTTCGACTTTACATCAGAGTTTCTGATAACTTACTTCAAGACCAGGCTAAAAACGATGGTGGACAATCCATCGACTTAACAAAGCCAATTATATTATTTTGAATTATCTTGTTTGTGATCCGAATATATTTACTTGACTTGTAAAATTGGTTATGGTCAGCCTATAGTTTATCTGGAATGCCAAATTCACTCATGAGTCATATAGTCCTCTTCTGGCTATGCTGTCAAAGGCGGCTTTAGAGTCTATAAACAAATGGTTAAGTGAGTTTTGAAACTCTCAAAATTTTTTTATTACCCCAATAAGGGTGAAAATCTCATCAGTTCTTTATTACCTGGGATTAAGCCAATTTTTTGCTTTAGCGTATGGCGCTATTTTGTCTTTAAGGTCAGAGGTACGTGATACCCAACAACGTTATATCACGATAACTGCTGCCTGTTGTGATATCTCGTTTCTTATGTATGGGGTACAGGATGGCTCTTCTTCAATCGTCCATCTTCGTTTCTTCTCCCACCACAATTGCACTGTTAGCTCATAAGTTGTTAGGTGTATTTCGCGCACTCATGTCTGTCTGTCCTATGCCCACAATTCCCTCTAATTAGGGCTAAGTATCGCCCACACTCCAGTCCAGCAACCAGTATCTTTTTTTTATGGAATTGCCTTTTGTCTAGCCGGTTTTTTTCAGGCACGCTACGTACCTGTTTCATTAAGCAATGCCGAATTCTTTTGTAGGTTGCTCTTCTAGCAACATAGTATATATAAGGTACGTTGCACGTTTTTAATAGAGGCTGAAATATTACCACTGATGTGGTGGCGCTCCGCCGACCAAATGGTCCAACTATGGAGTTTTCGAGTTCTATGTTTATTTTACACTAAAACACACTTATACGAAATGTTTAAATTTTTCTAGTTAGACAGAATTATATTGAAGCACGTCCGCTCTGGGGCCACTTCAAAATTTTTAGAAAAAGTGTGGTCCATGGATTGGGAGACCGATCCTGGGACAATAAAATAAAAAAAAATAGTATCGGAGCCCTCGACCCTGGGGCAAGATCACTCCAAAATTTTTAAAAAAGTGTTGCCCATCGTAGATATATATTTGTATAAAATTTAAAGAAAATCGGGAAATTTTTTAAAAAATTTCTGACCCCGGGGTCCGATCACTAAAAAAAATTTACAAGAAATTTTGTCCATCAGAAATACACATGTTTGCAAAATTTGAATAGGATCAGGCTTTGAGAAGTGGGTTATAAATTGATCGCAATTTTCCACGACAAACAAAGAAAAAGATATCTCCACGGGCATGCCAAGTAAATATAGAGAATTTAAAAAAATTTAAAAACTATGCTCACAATATTGGTCACAAGATTTGGCCAGCCAGTCAGCCACAAATAAACAAACAAACCAATGGGCACGCGAAGTTAATATCATTGTCATATTTGCCTCTACAACCGGTGTCCGGTACTGTCCTCCCGCAAAAAATCTCTCTACCGGTCCCGATTTCGAGCCGATGTCATCCAGATTGGCATACCTAAACTCCGGGCGTCCTGGTGTACGCCATCCTTCCAGCCTAGCTGTCGTGTTCCATAAATCCTACCGCAAAGGACTCTCCGAGCAGGGTCCTCTTCGTTCATGCGAGCTAGGTGTCCTGCCCAGCAGAGCCTACCGAGCTTAATTCTCTTCACGATGTCTCCTCAATCGTCCTTCTACACATACGGTGCCAACAATTCTCCGTAAGACATTTCTCTTGAACGCGGCTAAGAGGTCATATTGCTTTTTGGTAAGCACCTAAGTCTCGGATCCATATGTAAGTACTGGTGTGACCATTGTCTTATACACCAGCAGCTTGGATGTTATGGCTAAATGCCTGGATTTAAAGAGTCTTGACGGACTAAAGTACGATTGGTGGTTTGGAGCAACCGTGCGCGTATTTCTGGTTCCATGCTGTTATAGGCTGCTACAGTTGACCTGATATAGTTAAAGGATTGCACTACTTCAAGTTCGCGCTCCACTATTTCCAATGAGGGACCAATGTTGGATCTTCTACCAGCAGACTTTGTCCAGATTTCGTGCCCACCACTCGATATGGATAAAAGCTTCCTGTACAGCTATTTGGTTTTTACCAACGATGTCGATGTCGTCTACGTAAGCCAGTATCTGAATGGACTTATAGAGGATTGGTCCTTTCGCCATTACGTCACAGTCTCTGATCGCTTTCTCCAACGCCATGTTGAAGAGAAAGCAGACCAGTCCACCCCATTGTCAAAAACCGTTATAGATGTGAATGGGCTTGATAGTGATCCGGATAGTTTTACCTGGCTTGGTTATGGGCAACCTATATAGCAGTATCAGTATATTTGGGATGCCAAATTCTCCCATGGCTTTATAAAATTCTACTCTACACCATAAAGTGAGTGAGTGTAGTGAGTTTTCTAGACATTTTTCCATCACTTGACTAGGGATGTAAATTTGATCAATTGTTGATTTGCCTTGGATGAAGCCAGACTGGTATGGACCAATGATGACTTTGGCGTATGGGGCTATCATGTCTTGAAGGTTGGAGGAGAAAGTCTTACACGCGGACTCAACGAGCGGTACCACGATAATTGCTGTATGTTGTGATATATCTCCTTTCTTATGGCACAGGATGCCTTTTCGCCAGTCTTCTGGCATCGCTTCTTCCTCCCATACTTACACTATTATTTCATGAATTGCTTGATGTATTGCGGTACCTCGTGTTTTAATCAGCTCGCTGGAATACCATCTGATCCCGGTGCCCTATTAATTTTGAGCCGATTTATCGCTCTGCTAATTACGTCTATGCCTGGTGGCGGCCGCGTAGTGTGGTCTTCGATCATTTGTGGAGCCTCCAATTCCTCAGATAGCTGGCCATTTAGAAACTCATAAGGGTGCTTTTACCATCGCTCTAAGATGCCTTTAAGATCGGCGATCAGATTACGGTGTAAATTGCGGAGTCTTTGGTAGATCTTCCGCACCTGGTGCGTTCCTCGTTCTTTATACTGTTCTAGTTCACAGACGAGATTCCTTTCTCAGGCTTCTCTTTCGCCGATGAGGCAATCCACGCCTGTCAGAGATAGTTACGGCCACTGCAATTATAAAGCATTCTGTGTTATTCTCCCAATTCTGCCGATGGCTGACTGCCACATTTAAAAAATCACATAAATTAGAAGAATCACTTTCTTTTGGTTCAGTTCAGTTCAGTTCTTTTAATTTTCTTTTAAACCTCAATTATTCCAGATTTACCTTAACAACATTCCAGCTATTTTCATTTACTTTAAAACAGTTCTAGTTGCTCTATATCAACCACCTATTCTATTTTCTATCTTTAAAGGGCTTGTTATACTTTAATAGAAACATTTGTTTTTAATTTTTTTTATTAAGTATGCCAGTCTGTCAACTGCAAAGATCATCGTTACCACATTTTTCATTCTTCTCAAGTTCCTTTCTACATAAAGCGGTATGTTGTCTTCGATTCATTATTTGTTTTTCGAAATCATATCCAGTCTATGGACTAAAAATTATGAGCTAATCTTTGGGTTTTCTTTTGTAAGCTCAATTCGTCGATAACACAAAAAATCACAGAAGACTTTCAATGTTACAACATTTCTTGGAAATTTCGCAAAAACCAAAAACAACTGACTGAACTGAAAAATCACAAATTCATTGATGGAAAAGCGTAATGACATCCACGACATGGAAGCATGCAATTAGGCTTCGACGTCTGCCTGCAACTTGGCCAACTTGCTCAGGCAAGTTCATCACAATGTGACTCTGCTACAAATGGAAGCCTTTGGCGTAGCTTCGCTTCAATCTCCATTGACTTAGTCAATAAGCTGAACATCATAATCGCTCTATCGTCAGCACAGAATAAAAAAACAGTCGATACAGTTCCCATGACTCGGTCATGTACGTCGGCCTGAATGTTGTTCTACAAGTCGTGGTTTTTTTTTGCAGTTATTGTTGTTGTTGTTGTTGCTGTTCCATAGTTCACATAGCAGTATAGGTATAATCAATTGTCTTATGCAAACAAACATCGGATTGGATGTCGAAAGGAGATACAAGGGGGTGATTGATAAAGTCGAACTATCAGCGACCTCGTTGTTTCAGCCGGATCCGCTGCTGCCGATTACATCGCCATCAGTAGTTTCAGTTACCTGTGCGCTGTTAACTCTTCCCGTTCATCATAATTCTGCTGCTGCCGCAAGTAGCTCAAATCCCAATTCTGTGGCAAATTACGCATAACCATAGAACGGGTGGTGTAATAACGAAATTAGGTTCACCGCGCCACAGCTCATCCTTGATTTTGCGTGGTGGCGTCTGCGAGGTGCTTTCATCATCATAGCGCGATCGGTCTCGAATCGGCTGTGGATGGTCGGTCTGCACACAAAATGGGTAAAGGAGTTTGTTTGATTTCATTGGAGCTTCTTCAGCAAACTCTCACGATGCAGTGGAATTATTGATAGATGTAACCTATGAGTGGGGACCAACTCACGGCGGACAGGGAATCCAATCGCATCGCATTACATCGAACCGGCAGCTATTTCGAGCCAAAACACAGTTATAATCAGTGACAAAACGTAGCATCGAGCATCCACGATCTCGGTCGATTGAACTCGTTTCGGAGTCAGATCTCGAATCACATACGTGATTGATTCGCTTTGGATAAAGGTCGCTGTCATGAGCTACGAGTATCTACGTACACAGAGTTGTTATCTGTTCTGGTTGTGATTGTTCCGGAGCAGTAAGAAATTTAATTCGAATCTTACGTGCGATGTAATGTGGTTGTTTGTGCAATTGTTCTGTTAGACTAGAGTCGCACAAGCATCAAACCTTGATTCCTTGATTCTGGATGATTTTCTGCAATTTCACGTGCATGCATGGTAGTGTGCATGACACAACGTAATTATGCGTTATCATGCGGTATTACATCATATAATTATAAGAATGATTAGACTGACGTCACGCATGCTGTGCACGCTCGAATTGGATATGTAATTGGTTGTAGTTGGGGGGAAACAGTGTAGTAGCTCGTAGTCAATGAGAGTGGACAGTAGGTGACAAATGTCACTTAAGTTTGGTTACTAATTCCGGTTTCAATTTCAATTATTTACATAAAGATGGCGAGTTGACAAAAGTGGAATCTTAATGCACAGGAGAAGGATACTTTTCTCCAGCAATATCTTCCGCGTATTCTTGGGTTGTTGCTGTTTGTTGCTTCCAGTACGCCTGACATTTTTGAGAGTGATCTTAATCAAAATGTTTTGTTGCATTTGCGATGATTTTCTTTTCTTTTAAATGCTGTGAGCTTTTAAGTCGTTAGGGCAACTGATTAATCCAGGAAGCGCATCACCTTCAGCTGTGCAACTCGTATGTGGAATCTTCGCCAAGCTCTATTTTTCCACTTCGCCACATTCTTTATGCATTCAAGACACACTTTTACAGACATCTCCTCTTTTCTTTTTTTCCGCACTAGAGCCAGGCACCCATTCTTTTCCTGAGTAAGGAATGTCTAAGAATGCAAGCAGTCTTTCTTAAGGGTTATTGGTACTTGAGATTTATGATCTCGACAAATTGAACCTGCCTCCTGTGACAGGCTCGGTGTGGAGGACGAGGATGTATGGTGCATGCATACATCCTCGTCGTCCACACAGAGCCAAGGTATTCTTAGACATTCGTTCCTCAGGACAATAACTTTCTCATACAGAAATATGAATTGGTGCTCTCCCAGCGGTTTTTGCTTTGGCAGTTGCCAAATCGACAATACAATAATGCTCTGGGCTATGAATGGCGGCGAACTAACCAGCTCTTACCAGTTCATTCATAGTTGGGTTGCCAGAGAAACTCCCAGTGTAAGTTTCGTTATCAGTGCGGAAGTAGTTGGGTAAGATATGTTTAGAGATTCTTTTGGGGTATTTTGGGGGTCTTTTGGAGGTCTTTTTCGAAGTCTTTTGAGGACCTTTTAAAAGGGATCCTTTGAGGGTCTTTTGGGGGTCTTTAATGATTTTTTGGGGAGTTTTTGTGTTCCTTTTGAGAGTCTTTCGGAAGTGTTTTTATTCATTTTTGAGGGGTTTTGGGAGTCTTTTTATGGTCTTTGCATTATATTTGGGGGTCTTTTGGAGTACTTCTGGGAAGTCTGTTGAGGATCTTTTGAAGGTTTTTTGGGGTCCTTTGAGGGTCTTTTGGGGGTCTTTAATGATTTTTTTGGGGGGTTTTTCGTGTCCCTTTTGAGAGTCTTTCGGAGGTCTTTTTATTCATTTTTGAGGGGTTTTGGCAGTCTTTTTATGGTCTTTGAATAATATTTAAGGGTCTTTTGGAGGTCTTTTGGGAAGTCTGTTGAGGATCTTTTGAATGTTTTTTTGGGTCCTTTGAGGGTCTTTTGGGGGTCTTTAATGCTTTTTTGGTTTTTTTGTGTGTTTTAGAGTCTTTCGGAGGTCTTTTTATTTATTTTTGAGGGGTTTTGGCAGTCTTTTTATGGTCTTCTGATAATCTTTGGGAGTTTTATTTGGTCTTTTTGCCCACAATATCAAAATAGTTTCACTTCAAAGGCGCGTAAAAGTTATACGCACTGTTTTTGCAAGTAAAACTACTTTATCGGCGGTGAGGAGAAAATTTACTACGGTATCAAAAATAATTTATTGTTACGATTTTGTGTTGCGATTTTGTGTTACATTTTTGAATTCTTGTAACTAAGTCATTTCTTCAGCGATTTCTATGAAATTCGGAATGCAGGAGTAATATGGGACTATAAGACTTGTTCCTATGGAAATTCTGGGATACGGCCATTAGGGACTGAAATTTCGGGAACTAAGTCTTTTCTGGAAATTCGGGAACTAAGCCATTTCTCAAGCGATTTCTATGAAATTCGGAATGCTGGACTATAAGATTTGTTCCTATGGCAATTCTGGGATATGGTCATTGGGGACTGGAATCTCGGAATTTAAGCCATTTCTCGAGCGATTTCTATGAAATTCTGTAATGTAGGAATAAGATGCGACTATAAGACTTGTTCCTATGGAAATTTTTTGATACGGTCATAAGGGACTGAAATTTCGGGAACTAAGTCATTTCTGGAATTTCGGGAAATAAGCCATTTCTCAAGCTGTTTCTATGAAATTCGGTATGTAGGACTAAGATGCGACTACAAGACTTCTTCCTATGGGGATTTTTTAGGGGGTCATTTGGGTGTCTTTTGTGTGTCTTTTGAGTGTGTCTTAATTCCGCAAACACTCAATGACTGCCCTAGTGATTTGTTTATTGTAATTGCGAATGCGAATTGCGAATTTAAAAAATTCCCCTATTTTTTATATTCTTCTGAATTTTCTCAGTTATTTTCCTGTATTACATTACTCACATACTGCCGAGTTAAATACCTAATTGCTATTGATGTCTTGTTACAATGCAATTTGATGCTCCCCGTACCTGCGCACGCCAATATATCACAGACTATGGAAAGGATAAGTTTTGCTCGGTAATCACATGTTGCATGTTTGTGTATTGGATAGTAACAGAATACCATGAGTGTACTCGTACCTCACCGATCTGCGATAGATCTCAATCAGGTCAACTTGGCTAGCATGCGAATAAATTATCATAATGCGATTATGTGGCTCCATCATCCTCCACTCCATCTGTGTTATTATTTGTTTTTGCAACTACATTATTGGTGGGTAAAGTGCACCCGCTGATGGATGGATGGATGGATGGATATTTTCAAGAGATGATGACCACCGTGAGACGACGAATTTTTCACTCACTCAGTGAGCACAGGAGGTTAGGATGCTGATACACTCCAAAGCATATACTCCAGTGTCTATCTCCATGTCGATTTCTAAGGTAAGTTGCGGCAAAAACATGTGAAATCAATTTTGTCCGTTCTTCTTCGTGCCACGGTCGTTTTCTCGCAGCAACCAGGAGACTTGCACGAGAAGTGTGTTGCGGCAATGCATGTAATTCGCAGACAGTTACCTTTGCCAGAAGAAAAACGACAACAACAACAACAACAACAACACAAATCAGAAACAAAAGAAAAACCTAAACTCTGAAGGGAAAATCTACAAGAAAAATGAAAATCAAAATGAATTTGTAACAGATTTGCCGAAAATCGTGATCGTGTGGTATGACTGCAGTTGTACGTGGATACAATGTTTCCCCCAAATAGTAATTACCAAATAACATGCAAGTCTGGATAGTGGTGTATGGAGCTGTTATTGATTAATAAAAAAAAACTTGCCATTTATTATTTTACTGTATGGATAGTGAGTCGGTGAGTGAGCGTTTTCAAGCATTTTCGAAAGTCATTTCGGATGACTTGAGCTGTTGGAAGCCTATGCAGCCACTTCGTAATTTTGTTGAAATGTTTAGCAAAACTTAGTAGGGTTTAGTAGCGGCATGAGAAGAAAGATATAATTTGTGATGCCGTCAGCAGTTCTCTTAGAGGCATACTCATTAATTCCTGTCTCAAACAAATAAAAACTGGCGAGTGGTGAAAAAGTATTCCAAAAATTCTTAAAAATAAAATTTTTGTAGAACAAAATATAAGGTTTTTGAGTACCGTGTATTCTATTTGCTCCTCAATCCTACCGGACATACGATAAAGTCATCTTTCATCCATAACAGTATGGCTTCATCAGAGGCAAACCAACAATTGATCAGATTTCCACCTGTAGGCAAGCTCTGGTACAATGTCTTGCTTTCCAAAACACACTGACTTTAAAGCCACTTATACTACATATAAAAGGAATCCACAAAGTCTGCCAGAACACCTCCGTAAATGGAGGATTATATTTAAGTTTTGAAAAAAATATGACAAAATTGCCATATAGGTCCAGTAGTCTAGTATTTCAATAAAACAACTAAAAGACCCCATTATTTCTTAAAATCTGTTTCTAAAAATTAGAATCGTACAAGGTTTTTCAAGGAGTAACTTTTTACATAACGTTATCCAACTTTTAATGTTAAAAACTTTTATTTAACATGACTTAACCCCTGTTTGTATGTATTTTCGACTAATTTGAGGTCCTTGTTAACCATTTTTCGCAGGATCTAGAAAGCTGAAAGTTTGCCTAAGAACCCTGACAAAGTGCTATCAGCCATTTGTTTGATAGCACTTAGACGATTTATGGAAAAAAGAAGCTAAATTTTTAATGTGACCGTAGAAGAAGCCTGGGAGAAGAATCTCGTCCGTGAACTAGAACAGCCTAGAGAGCAAGGAACGCACCAGGCACTGAAGATCTAACAAAGAATACGCGGTATGACGCAATATACACTGCGTTGCATATACTGCAAAGACAAAGAGGGTAATCTGATCGCCGATCTCAAAGGCTTCTTAGAGCGATGGAAAGATTATTTTATTGAGTTGCCAAATGGCGACCTAACTTAGGAATTGGAGCTTCTACCAATGACCGAAGACCACAATGCGCTACCACCACCAAGCATAGATGACGTTAGCAGCGCGATAAATCGGCTCAGAATTAATAAGGCACCGGGATCATATGGTATCTCAGCGGAGCTGAATAATTTAGGATGCCCCGAAATAAACCAAGCAATTCATGAACTAGTAGTGGGAATAGTATGGGAGGAAGAAGCGATGCGAAAAGACTGCCGAAGAGGCATCCTGTGCCCCATACATAAGAAAGGTTATATCACAACGTGCAGCAATTATCGTGGTATTTTGTTGTTGAGTACCGCGTATAAGTTTTTCTACTCTATCCCTCAAGACAGTATAGTCTCATACGCTATACTCATCATTGGTCCATAACAGTGTTGCTTCATCCCAGAACTGATCAGATTTGCACCCTTAGGCAGGTGATGAATAAATGTCTGGAGTTTCAAAACTCACTACACCATCTTTTTATAGACTTTAAAGCATAGCCAGAGTAGAACTTTATAGGCCACAAGAGAATTCGGAATCACAAATAAACTGACTCAACTATGTAGGTTGACCATGACCAATGTTATAAGCCAAGTAAAAATATCCGCATAACTATCAGGCCCATTCAACATCTATAACCGGGCTCCGACAAGGGGATGGACTGGCCTGTGTCCTCTTCAAACTAGCGTTGGAAAAAGTGATCACAGACTCTGACGTAACGGCGAGAGTAACAATCCTCTATAAGTCCGTTCAGATACTGGCTTACGTAGACGATATTGGCAAGGTTGGTAGAAACACGAGAGCTGTACAGGAAGCGGGCGGCATGAAATCTAGGGCTGCACATGGATGAGAGCAAGACAAAGTACATGGTAGCCAGGTGTGCGAGCAGAAGATCCAACATTTGTCCCGCAATTAAAATAATGGAGCGCGAATTTGAAATATCTTGGGTCAACAGTAGTAGCCGATAACAGCACGAAACCAGAAATACGCGCACGGTTGCCAACAAAGCCTGCTATAGTATGTCAAGACTCTTCAAATCCAGGAATTTAACTATAACACCCAGTAATTTAATATGGATCCGATACTTGGGTGCTTAGCACCTCTTAGTCGCGTTCGAGAGAAAAGTCTTACGGAGAATTGTTGGCCGCGTATGTGAGGAAGGATGATTGAGGAGAGTCTACAGTGATGAGATCTAGGAGCGTTACCGACATCGTGAAGAGATTTAAACTCGGTAGGCTCCGGTGGGCAGGATACCTAGTTCGCATGAGCGAAGTTGATCCTGCTCGGAAAGTCCTTTGCGGTAGGATTTATGGAACACGACAGCAAGGCCGGCTAAGCATACGTAGACCAGGACGCTCAGAGCTTAGGGTTGCCAAACTGGATGACATCGGCTTAAAGTCGGAACTGGTTGAGAGATTTTTTGCGGGAGGCAATGACCGGACCTCGGTTGTAGAGCCAAATATGATGATATATTACAGTTAAGTTCAGATATTCGTTCTTCAGCCGTACAGGACGTATGTGGAACGCTCAGCCAAGCTATGAGTTTCTACATCATTATGATCTACATTCATTCAAAGCACAAGCTCATAAATATCTCCACTTGTCTCACCCTTCTCCTTAACGTCTCGTTTATAAGATGTTTTATCTATAATTAGTTGTTTTACTTATTTTGCAATTATATTTCACGGTATCTTTAATTGAATAATATTTCTGATTTTTTTGTAGCATTTTCTTTATTATTTATTACTTTCTTGGCTCTTCTAAACACAACTTTTAATTGTCGCCGCCTGTACTTGCAAGAGTTGAATCCTCTATGGGATATATTTACTTTCGTACTCGTCAAGTGGCTAGAGTATAAAATGATCTCAACATTCATAAATCTGGTGGGCCTGATGGCATTCCCGCTATAGTTTTGAAGAGGTGTTCTTCAACGTTGGCATTACCACTGCGCAGACTCTTCCATTTCTCTTATTCCTCTGGAGTCGTCCCAAGGAATTTGAAAACAGCCTTTATCCAGCCTGTTCCCAAAAAAGGCGAAACGTCATCTCTGTCCTCGTACTGACCCATTGCGCTAACATCTATACTCTCAAAGTTCATGAAAACCCTGAACAATCGTAAGCTTATGCAATACCCTGAATCACGTGAAATCCTTAGTGACCAGAAGTATGGTTTTCGTAGGCAACGTTCTGCAGGTGACCTGATTGCTTATCTCACTGAAAAGTGGAACCAGTCTATTCACAAATTTGGTGAAAGTAAAGTTGTTGCACTCTATATTTCCAAGGTATTTGACAGAGTCTGGCATCAAGCTCTTTTGTCGAAAATGAATGCTTATGGAAATAATAACACCCTGCTCGATTTGACTAGAAACTTCCTTTCTAACCGTTCATTCCAGGTCATATTTGACAGATTCAAAATCAATGTTCACCGCATAAACGCCGATATTCCTCAAGGCTTTGTTTTATCTCCGACACTCTTTCTGATTTTCTTTAATGATCTCCTATCCACCACCTCTAATCCAATCCATTATTTCGCTGATGACAGTACTCTTAGCTTTTCATATGACTTCACGCTTTCTGCACGACCCTCTTCGTTACAAATGGAACTTGAACAACAACGTATGTTAAGCACGTTAAATTCTGACCTTGACAGCATAACAAGGTGGGGACTACATAATAGAGTTGAATTTAGCGCTTCTCTTCTGTCATCTAAGCGTAATTTAAACCCCCAACCTATATCCATGAATGGATCTTGCATCAAAGAAACTGAAAAACTCTTAGTTCTCGGTATGAGCGTCAACAACAAGCTTCGTTGGAACGACCACATATTTGCCATCGCCAAAAATTCAGCGAGATGTTTAGGTTTCCTTAAACGGTGCAAAATGTACTTCACTCCTTCAGACCTCGCTACTATTTACAAGGCGTATATTCGCCCTAAACGTGAATACAACTGTATTGTCTAGGCAGGTTCCCTCAAGACCACATTGCATCTACTAGACAGAGTTCAGAACCGCGCGTTAAAACTTATTGGTGACGTTCATATCGCGAAAACAATCGAATCGCTTGAACATCGTAGGAATGTTTCCTGCCTGTCACTGTTTTATCGCTTTTTCCACAAGCGGTGTTCAAAAGAAATATCCATATGCATCCCGCCCATTCTCCAACCCATCCGTAATACCCGTGCCTCAACTCGAGCTCACGGGTCTACCATTAAGCCTATGTTCGGACGTACTAACCAATTCAGAGATTTCTTCTTTAGCCGCACGCTAGTTATGTGGAATGATTTGCCTGATTCTGTGTTTCCGCATTTTTATGATCTGCAGTCGTTTAAGACACGCGTGCAAAGACATCTCATATTTTCCTCTCCCTAATTTCCTAACGCCCACGCTGTGCTAAGCATTATAAAGGGGCTAACCCCTTTAGCGTGTGAACAATCTATAAAAAAATTTAGATTTTCCAACAAGAATTATCCTAAAAGAGTGTATGTATGAGTGAGTCAACGAAATTAAAAAGAAAAATAATCCTGCAAATTCTCGTAAACTTGCCGTATACCATACAGAACTGTGCACGTATATTCGTAATCTAGAATCTAGATGATAAATGCGGTGAGAAAAATTCTTATTATTTTTGGACGCGTCAAGGATCGAACGTCCTTCGAATGAGAGGCAATTGTTCTAACACTTAACTACACAATAATCGCCGTTCTTCTGCCTTGAATGCTGTGCTATTCAAGCAAACTGAAAAATAAGTCAATGATCTGATTATTTGTTTCTTGTAAGATCGCCGATAGAGGCCAACTTAATATGCGCGTAAATGCTTTGGTACAAAATAAATAAGTCCCTTTTATAGTTGCATTGTTTTGTGTTTCGTCTGCTATGCGCTTGAGAGAAGGACATTCTTTATTCTGTTGTTCATCTTAGAAAAACAATGAAAGATTTGCATTGCAGGACATTGAACAAATTCGTAAGGGAAACCGGTGGGAATCGGGTTATTAGGAAACTGTGTCACTGGGTTACAATTGATGTTACGTGCGAATACAATAGAAAAATAGAAATTACTCCAAATCACGTTATCAATGATATTCCAATGACATATATTATTATTAAAGAAAAACGATACAAATTTAACATATTTTAAATAAATAATCTGCTTCCTTTTCCAATTTATCGCGTTTAAGATCTCAAAATTATGACGATTACTATACAGAATTTAGTATTCACAAGAAGCCATCTTCAATCCAACATACCTTGCCAGTTTCTTATTAATATTCCTGACATTTGATTCATTTTTATTTACAACAAATTTCACTGCTGTGGTCTGCTGTGTGAACATTTCTTTCAGAGAGCCAGGGGGTGGGTTTATAAAGCCGCGACCGAGTGAGTATTTTGCACAGACATTTTGTGCCAATATTTGCTCGGCGGAAATCACGGCCAACAGCCAGCACATCCGGTTAAGAATTTTAAATTATATCCCACGGATATAAGAATGGGCAAAACGATATAAGCAAGAAAGCCAAAATCTCAAATCAAACCACACTTCCCGAACCCCACGCGCGCGGTTATTCTCGTCACAGGAAACCGCATCAAAAGGATTGGACATCGAGCAATAATCCATGAACGAAGCCAAGTACCACCCGCTCAAAAGTTCGCCTCTAAAAAATTCATAATAAATAATTTCATTATTCATTTTGCGGTCTGTCCGGGGCTTGGCTGGGCTGAATAAGCGAGGCCAGCGCACGAGTTAAGAATAAGTCGCTGTGGTCGTTATTGTTGCTGACGAGCACATCTTCTAGGATACCTACATAATTTCCGGGCTGCTGCTGCTGCGGACTCCTCGAAAAATAAAACCTAACAAATAGGATACACAAAAATTAAGACAAAATGCGAAAATCCCCTGCACGACGCATCCCGTGAACCTATTGCCAAAGAAGGATTTGGCTTGAAAGTCCTTGATTCCGTTCCTATTCCTTTAAAGTCAAACTATAAGTACACACTCTACAGATATATCCATCCAGAAAAATATTCAAGCATAAATATTCGCTAAAGAACTCGCTTGTAGTCTCGTACTTGAGGAGTTGGTCGGCTGCGTTAGCTCGTCCACGAAAGAAATCCCCTCAAGCGAACATAGCCACCCTCACTCTAACCCACACCAGCCCCACGTCGTTGACAACTTGAACTTTTTTGCCGTCTCTTTCATTTGCATTCTACTCTTCAACGAATTGTGTATATGAAGGACATTATAAAACGACAGTGAAACGCGAGTCCAGGACGAAAGGTGGATTTTTATTTCTCATCTCAGCAGCAATTTGGGGAACAGAATCTCCCGCGTGCACCCTTATTGTTGTTTTGTTTTTCTTAATAAAAAGGATTTGTAATTTACATACCAACATACCTATATTCGGATACAAACATACATGAATTTGACTCGTACAGCTTCAGTAGTTGCTGGTTTCATCGAGTAGGCGATTTTCTTCGCTTTATTATCCTTCTTGTGCTGCGAAGAAGATGAAGATGAAAACTGAGCTACAGGCGGAAGCAACATTAATATTGTACATCCTCCTGGGCTACCATTTAGTAGAACTAGACATGAAATAAGGATGACATGAATGGTCTTGGAAATGAAATATGTTGCAATGCAGCAACAATGGAGGAAGAAGTGCGGATTAGACGTTGGACTTAACCTGAATCAAAAGGCAATATGACTTTTTCAAAATTTGACGAAAAATAATTGCAGGTTCCTCTTGTTGTGTATATAATCTGGAAACCAATGCGAAAAATTCATTTAGTTTGTGTTTGCCAATATTATTAGATAAGGAAACTATAACTATCGTTAATAGCGAGATATAGAAGCGCCTTTTGAAATTCCAAATCAAAAGTTTCTAGATTATAAGATTGATGATAAATTAAGAAACTGTTTACCTATATTGTTGTATATCTTGTTGAAAGGTGGGCGATAAGGGAATGTCTATTTTTGACGTCAGTATTCAGTGAAAAATTAGGAAAACGTCATAAAAAACACTCTTCTTTTTCCTTTGATCAATGATCATCATTTTACAAAATTCTTTTTAATTTTTCATCAAAGAAATCACAATAAACATTCTACACATTTTTCCAACTTATTTATTGGTCCTTCGAGCCGGATCACAGATAAAATGTAAACTTCAGGTGATCTGTGAAACTGAAGTTTGACGTAGACCAAGAGATCTGTAGGTCACTCAGATGACCTCGATTTGAAACTGATACCAGTGAGTAGATTTTCTAAGCAGCAGAACCGGATTCCAGTTGTAGAGGTTTTTAAGAAAAAATTTACATCCGCGTCAATGGATTTGCTCCCTAAACCTATATATTATGGCGTTTAAAAAAAATAGAAACATAATATCGGCTAAGGATATCCAGATCTTCTCTGTTACGCAAGCTGCGCTAAAATTCCACCAAACATGGCCAATTTTACCTGAAAATGGTTCCTTAGTCATACCAATCTCTACATGCAGACTCATTTAAAAGCTGGATGCTACCGAGAGAACTAAACTTAGGTGGTCAAATTGAACAACTTGTCTATCGCAAAAACAGATCTAGACTGAGCTAAACAGATTACTTAAACAGATTGCATATAGGTACTAAAATAGCTGCTATCACTGGGCATTGTCTTATAGGCAAGCATGCAGAAAGACTTGGTGTATTTTCGAATGACTTTTGCAAAAGCTGCATAGACGAGGAGAAGGAGCAGACCATGCGCCACCTTCTAAGCCCTATCTGAAAAACGTAAGCTCGATATTGATTTGGCTAATACTAATCCATGTGGAACATTACTGATCTAAGATTGTGGGTTTTCTGCCGACAACCACCTCAACCCAACCTTACCTATATAGTTGTGATAAAACTATACCTTTTTCTTTTTGTTACCTTAAGATAGTGGGCGCCGTGGCTCTAAGGGTTAGTGCATTAGACTTTTGAGTACGAGGTTCGAGATTCAAATCACAGATACACCAAAAATCGTGTTTACTATCCCACCACTCGCGAATGTCTGACAACCGTCTGAGAGTAATAACTTGTCAACAAAAGCTTTCGGATACAGTATTCAATCGTAGGTCCTTTATATTTGTGTGCTAAAATATAACACGCACAACACGAACGGTCGCAAGGAGTAAGGCCTTGTACCGCATCGATTTGTAGCGCCAAATATTATTATTAATTAAGATAGCGAAGGACTTCTACGATCGAAGTTTTTCTAAACTAACGTTCATAAAGGGGTTTATGGTAATTGTGACTACTCGACTTGAAACCGTCCAAAACAACTTGGACAGATCGTTTCGAAAGATAGTTACTGATCCAGGGAAGCACGCATTTTTTTATGACAAACTCAGACAAATGGCTTGGAAATATCGGATGGTAATAACTTCTCGTTAGCCATGCCATAACAGCACCACTAGAACAGCCGGCTCTAAGGAATTCATCGTATGTTTCAAGATATTTCCTGAGCTGGACGTTGGTCACCGCTTCAATGACATTGAACATAATGGACGTAAGTGCTAGACATAAGGAGACAATGGTTAGTACTTTTAAGTTATAGTCTGGACAAAGGCTGTGTTCTATTTTCTGGGAAAGACTCCAGAAGAACTAGATAAATGAAAAAGGTTACGCAATGGTAAAGCCAGCTTTGAAAAACACTTCATCAGAACTAATAGTGAAATATTCCATCTGGCCCAACGGATTTGTGTATTTTGAACTCATATCATACCATCCATCCTTTTTTTTTTGGTTTCCCATTCCAATAAGAATGATGTTGGTGATCAAATCAGTGGCGGCATGTACGTCGATATCACGGAACAATATTGAAAGGTCATACTTCTAAAGAAGTTGTTGTTGACCTACAAGTTACGTTTCTCATAGTGCCGTACTGCTTTATCGGGAATTTTTTCGCTAACTGAACGAGAAATTTGATGATACTCCACAACATGCGGACCTAGAACAGATAATACGCGGTGCATTAGTTATTAGGATAAGAAGTAAAGAGCAAGTCCAGGATGTTAGCGATATGATTTGAATGTCACAAATTCTTGTAGTCTCATCTTAAAGCTGAGTGCTATAATTTATCACGGCTGTTATCCTTTGGGTTTTTTCTCACTAGAATAACAAAGCCAACTAATATTGTACGTACATTGAAATCACCCGCATAATGTTTTCAGGTGAGGATATTTGGTGAAAACTATTCTTGAGCTTAAATCAGACAGTTAAGTTAAGTCAAACTCGTTAAGAATTGAAGCAAGAATTTGAGGTTTGAAAGATATCTCAAATGACACAGTAAAAGTCTATTCGGTAGTTTACCTGAGCGCTGTTTCAAGAACGGCTGAGAAGATATTTTATCAACGAGTCCTAGTAAAGCAACTCAGTAACACTGATGTTTCTTTTATTATAGTTATTGGAAGAAAGTTTTAAAGAAGAACACTGTAGGAATCTAAGCGGTGCTTTAAAAGAACACTGGAAAGCGCAAAAGACTGACTCGTTTAACAATTTATTGACAATTATTAAGCCACAACAAACTTAGCAATTTTTGCAGACATCTTATCACGCATAATCTACATATCAATGGATTAGTGCACTGATCACATAATTGAACGATACAATCTGAATGTTGTATATAGGTCGCTACAAAAAATTGATATTTTTGACTCTTCAAATTCAATAAGATTTTTGTATTTTTTTATTAGCTGCAGTACAATGAAGAAACACTTAGAATCTACGCGCGTAGGTCAAGCGATACATATTGATTGCTTAATGCGTGTTTCTGATTTCGATGGTAAACGACTAACAAAGGCCTCGTAGGAGCAGCATCTTCCGATGGGTGCTAAATAACGAGAAAGAGCCTCTGAAGTCGAATAACTTGCAGCTCAGTTAGTAAGTGCTACTTTACTTCCACCTCCTCGTTATGCCATCTGGATATTTTTCTGGAAATTGCGATCGGAAGAGGGCATATGTCGAGTCTCCTGCGCCACAAAACAAGATAATAACAAGGTAAGTGTCGATTAGTCTGTGGCCCAGCGAGCCGCAACCGTAAAAAACCCAATTGTTCCGAAACGTAATACAATTCCTCGGATACGGACTGATACTTTGTTGACAACCTTAAGCTATCGTACACGGAAAACGATCGGTTTCTGGAACGTTAAGACCATCCTGGACTCACTCCAGGAAGGACCTCAAAACGCCAGATTCCTTAAATTAGATCGTAAGCTTACGCGATATAATATAGACATCTTGGGGTTGACTGAAATAAAATGGTATGATGCCGAAAAATCCCAGTCTCCAAAAAATACTGTGATGATCTACTCCGGTAGAACAGCTGGGAGCGGACGGAGTTCTGGAGTTGGACTGATGCTAACTCCGGTAGCACGGAACAGCCTTATATTCTAGAAACCTCACACTGACCGGATGCTGATGGCTAGATTTCAGATTAGAGTAAGAAAAATGATTATCGTACAATGTTATGCTCCAATCGATGACGCGATTTAGGACGAAAAGGACAATTTTTACAGACACTTGGGATCTGGGGACTTAAACGCCAAGGAAGGAAGCACTATGCTTAAGCAAGTGATGGGAGTTCACGGTCTTGGTGAACGAAACGATAACGGAGAGCGTTATGTGGACTTCTGTAATACCAATCGCCTAGTAATTGGAGGTACACTGTTTAAGCATAACACCTACCACAAAATCAGTTGGGTCTCAACTGACAGACAGAAAACATCAAACCAGATTGACCAGATTGCAATCAGCAGCCACTTCAGAAATTGCCTTTTAGACGTGGAGCCGATATCGGTTAAGAGCGAGATCACCATCTTATGTTAGCTTTTATACGCCTTCGCACTGCATCCGTCAACAGCATCCGCTCAAACTTGCCCAACATTACCAGTTTCAATATTGATAGGTTTAGGGAACCCGAAGTGGGTCAACAATACACGGACCAATTTGCCTTAGAAGCTGAAATAATCAACAGCATACCGCAGGAGAACGTGGACCACCACTGGAATGCTGTGAAAAAGGTTTTTGTAACTGGGGCACGCACCTAGGTCGGTAAAAAAAAGGAAGAATAAACACCGCACATGGTTATCGGCAGACACTTGGAGACGGATCGATGAGCGTAAAGCAATCAAGGCTCGAATTGCAGCGCCCTCAGCAGTAGAGAGAACCGATCTCGAAGTCCAATATCGCCTCAAAAGAAGGAAGTGCAGCGTAGTGTAAGACGGGACAAACCACAGTACATCGACTCAGTTGCCTCAATGGCCGAAGAAGCAGCAAGAAGGGGTGACAGTAGGGCTGTCTATAAATTCACAAAGGAGAATTAATATTTTAAAAAAAAGTGTTGTCATGGGAAATACACATGTGCGCAAAGTTTGAATAAAATCGGGCTTTAGGAAGTGGGTTAAAAATTTATCACAATATTCACAATCACAATATCCGTGCGAGGGGTAACGAAAGGTCCCAAATGAACGGTTGGCTACACAACTTAAAAGACTTATCGTCGACGGCCTACTTTTCTAATAATTTTAGCTTTGATGATGCAAATTAATTGATTGGCTGGCTGGGTTCGGAGGGTTGGTTGGTTGGAAGTTGGAAAATGTTGGCCACACATCTACAAACTTTATAGTCGAAGACGCACTTTTAGACCATTTTTAGCTTTGAAGGTTTGGTTGGCTTTGAAAGGGAAAGAATTTTTCGAAGGTCCCAAATGAAATGTTGGCTAG
Source organism: Nephrocerus scutellatus (assembly GCA_947095585.1). Classification (NCBI taxonomy): domain Eukaryota; kingdom Metazoa; phylum Arthropoda; class Insecta; order Diptera; family Pipunculidae; genus Nephrocerus; species Nephrocerus scutellatus. The sequence goes on along the minus strand of OX352762.1, from coordinate 19,348,084 downwards.
ACATTTACAAATTTTATGGTCGATGACCTACTTTGGGAACAATTTTAGCTTCGATTATGCAAATTAATTATAGGGCTGGCTGAGTTCGGAGGGGGAAGTATTCTTCAAAGGTCCTGAATGAAATCTACATCTACAATTTTGGAACATGTTTAGCTTTTGTGATGCAAAATAATTAAGGGGTAGTATTTTTCGAAGGTTCCAAAGTGAAGTGTTGGCTGCACATCTACAAATTGTATGGTCGATGAACAATTTTAGTTTCAATGATGTAAATTAATTGAAGTGCTGGCTCTGTTTGAAGGGAGAAGTATTTTTCAAAGGTCCTAAAAGAAAGGTTAGCTACATATCAGCAAATTACAGCCGAGGACCCACTTTTGGATAATTTTTACCTTTGATGATGCAAATTATTTGAAAGTTTGGAAGAGGAAGTATTCTTCGAGGGTCCCAAATGAAATTTTGGCTACATATCTACAAAGTATATGGTCGAGGACCTACTTTGGGAGCAATTTTAGCTTCGATTATGCAAATTAACTTATTAGCTAGCTGGGTTTGGAGGGGGAAGTATTCTTCGGAACCCCCAAAAGAAAGCTTAGCTAAACATATACAAATTTTATGGTCGAGGAGTCAATTTTGGAACATTTTTAACTTTCAACTAATTTTATTAATTTATTAATTTATTTTCTATAATTCAGTCTTTATTTTGTAGGATAATGTCGGAGTCGGAACGACTGTGGAGCATTCAATCCATAGGTCGATATTCCTTCACCTAATATAAAAAATCAAATATTTAATTTAAAAAATATATTTAAGGAGCCCAAAAGACACTGTGTGCCCTTTCAACTTCTAAAATATGGTTAACCGATGAAATGCAGCTGAGATACACCGATACATTAAAAAAAAATCTTCTGGTTTTTTCCATTTATCTCGTCCCGTCTAATTGGATTATTTTATCATACATACATACATTGAGAGAGAAGTAGAAGTGCAGGATACACTAGCTGACTCCAGTGCACAAGGATAATGTTTCGTGCATAGAACTTAAAACTCAAACCGAATCCCAAAAGCAGCATCCGTGTTTAGCGGATTTTTCGAGGAAACACCATCCATCGTATACTATAACGGGATAAATATTAATGATTTTTCACTTTTCGCTTCGTTTGTTTTTCATTTCGTCAACGACGTGCCGTCTCGTCGTCGCATCTCGTCGTTTTAGTTGTTTTTGTTGCCCTATCGCTGCAGTATACCCAATAGAGGTTTACTTTGGCGGACCGCACCCGTTTTTGCCTGCCTTACTCTCTCACTGAATGTATAAATCTACACAATTCGAAAACCCAGAAAAACGAATGAACCGACTAAGTCCTTTTTCCGGCGTCTCCGGCGTTAGTCCTTCCCGCTATGCAATATGTATGTTGCCTACTGTGACTATGGTGATTTTTGATGATGTTTGATGATGGGTGACAGCCCTCTATCCTGGTGCTCAGGCAAGCGGAGACCAGGATCGACAATCGGCAACACACACAAAATCCTTAAGATAAAGGCCATCTCAACCGAACACAATAATTGTGGGCATCATCAGACACCAAATGTTTAGGCAGAATAAACCTTCGAAGCGACATTTGCGCGAAGGACCCAATATAAAAATAATGAATTTGAATCTTGGGCTACTGCTTTGTTGCGAACTCCTATTGTGTATTGAGATACATCATGGGTTGTCTGTTCGTCGTGTCATCTGGTTAAGCTCTAAAAATTAATGATTCACGCAAAGAGAAAAGATTAATTCAAAAATCGTAACAACACAAGAACGCGTCCTGGCATTCTAAGATAACCGTCAGTCGGATGCTTTGGTTAATATGCAAAATGTTAGCAAGGGATACGCCCATTTACTGTCTCTAACAATAAAAACAACAACAACATACAACATTTTATTGTACTCGTAATACTAGTGTGGTATTTTGCATTTCAAGTTTAGAATTAGATTACAGCGGACGCCAATCTGGTGATATTGTGTTGGGAAGGACGTTCTTTTTTGTGTGGCAATACAAGTTTTGTATTGGCTAAGCAAGGGAAGCGAAGGAAAAATTAATGAATTTTATTCGCTCGTTTGTACAGCGAATCGTCATTCTTCCCGCATTGTTTTTTTACACCGACGTCCAGCTAATATTTTCGTATGCCTATGCATATGAAGACATCTATAGAGGCGGACGCGTATCACATTTTTATTTCTAGTGTCAAATAACACTATTCCTTCATTTTAAAGAAACTTTAGTCACAAATTTGTTTTCAGTTCCCCCCAAAGTGACTTAAAATAAAAACCATACCTAAATCAGTTAGCGTTAGCTCTTTATTAGAAGTAGAAGATTAAGAAATTTCTTAATTTACTGCAGAGCATTAGCAAAGAAGCACAAGTTGGACCAAATCAATAAAATAACTAATAATTTTGTATATTACGAGTATATAACACAATACCTATACACTACCAATCGTTCTGGACACACTTGGCTTGCACGTAAATATCCTTTAAACTTTGTAATTGGAAATTTTATAATTTATGAATTCCTTGGAGGGAAACACGATCTTTGTAATTAATGCGATAGCTTTTCTAAATCTACATTCTACAGATAAAAATATGAATTTTGTGAGTTTCGTTTTTGTTTGCTTTTAACTGCGAAAATGTCAATGCTGCACAGGAATGCGATACTTATGTATCTGAATATTATTTATTACAAATCTGCGTTGTAGATTTTAATCAAACTTTTTCAGTAATTTTTGATTAATGTTTTTTCTTTTTTGATGATTCCAAAAACAAAAAAAAAACAAAAAACTTTTATCTTCTACTTTTAAAAGAAACAGAAGCAGAATGGTATGTGTATTTGAAATACTGAAGTGTTTCATGTTGCCTGTCACCGGTCTTGAATTCATTTTAATCTTTTTTAATTAAGCTTTTGCAATTCGTTTTATTAATAAAACTGTATTTTTTGTGTAGGCGCCGTGGCTGATTAGTCTGTCATGCCACTGAGCGTGAGATTCGTAGTTCAAATCCAAAAAAACACCAAAAAGCCTTTTCACGATATCACCTCTGACCACTCACGAATATCTGACAAACGAACGAGAGTACTAACTGGCAGGCGAGAGTATATAATTTCGGATATTTCTTTAAATCGTAGATTTCTTCAATTTGTCTACAAAAATAAAATAATATTAAATGCTTTTTTAAATGCTTTTATTGAAGGTAGGAAATAATATTTAATAATTGAAAAGAATGTTAAAATAATATCAAATAATTAGGGTGTGTGGTTCTTTTAATTTATGTGATTTTTTTTAGCCTCAAATAAAACAGTTCTGGTTGCTTCAGATCTGCCAGCAAATGACCTCCAAAAGACTCTCATGAGACTGCCAAAAGACCAATAAAAGGCGTCCAAAATAACTTCTTAAGCGCTCATCAATACCACAATGAACCCCCTCAAATCTTCTTTGATAACCCTTCAATACCCACCTCAAACTACCATCAAGACACCTCATGATACCCCTGTAAGAACCCTCAATAGTCCCTTCAGATGCTTGTATTCTAATTATACCATGACTGCTTTTTTTAAATATATCTAACAGCTGACAGTATAATTTAGAATCAAAGGCGCTTTCGAAAAAGTCCATCCTTTTTAAATTCTCTATATTAACTTCGCGTGCCCGTGGCCAGCTGGGTGGCTGGCTGGCTGGCGGGCAGAATCTTGTGATCAATTTTTAACACACTTCCTAAAGTCCGATTTTATTCAAATTTGGCACACATGTGTATTTACCATGACAATACTTTCTATTAAAATTTAGGGCACCTGGGGCCGTGGGCTACCATACAATTTTTTTTAAAAAATTGACCTTTCTTCACCTTTTCTTCTTCTTTAGCTTCTCTTCAAATTTTATACGCATATGTATCTTCGACGGACAACACTTTCTGTAAAAATTTGGAAGTGATCGGGCCCCTGGGTCGGGGGCACCCATAAAAATTTTATAAAAAAAGTACCCGATTTTCTTCAAATTTTATACGCATGTGGACAACACATTTTGTAAAAATTTTGAAGTGAAATGGCCCCGTGTTTGGGGGGCTCCCTAACATAAATTTACCCGATTTTATTCAAACTGCATATTGTGTTTTCCCGAGTTGAGAATTTTTCACAACAAAATTTTAATTTTTATGGGTTGTTTTTTTAACTTCTCAATTTTAACTTCGCGTGGCTGGCGGACTGGCTGGCTGGCTGGCTGGCTGGCTGGCTGGCTGGCTGGCTGGCTGGCTGGCTGGCTGGCTGGCTGGCTGGCTGGCTGGCTGGCTGGCTGGCTGGCTGGCTGGCTGGCTGGCTGGCTGGCTGGATGGCTGACTGGTTGGCTGGTTGGCTGGCTGGCTGATCATATCTTGTGATCAATTTATAACCCACTTCCAAAAGACCGATTTTATTGAAATTGTGCATACATGTGTACCTCCGGTGATTAAACGTTTCTGTTGAAATTTGGTAGTGATCGGGCCGCGGGATCGGTGTATACCCGCTGTACGCTGCTGCGCCATGGGTTATTCCCCAGATAATGAAAAAGATGTATTCTTTGAATCAGTCGCGTGCATAGACATCTCATATTTTCCTCTCCTTAATTTTCTAAAGCCCACGCTTTGCTAAGCACTATAATGGTGTAAATCCCTTTAGCGTGTGTACATTATAAAAAAAAAGTCGAACAGAAAGTCCATGCCTGCCCTCAGTATGATGTAAAAATCATCCTGGGGGATATGAACGGAATAATAGTTAGGGATCCAGTATTCAGGCAGTAGATTGGCACCCATAGCTCACACGAGAACACTTATGATAATGGTCTACGAGTCATAGAGATAGATGGCAGCAAGAAAGTCTTGGGGCTGAGATATCGGGCGTAGAAGAGAAATGGACACACCTTAAGAATACTGTCATTAGTACTGCTGACTTCATCTTAGGCAGTAGTCTAAGAGATTGGAACGACTGGTTCGATGACGAATGTAACCTAGCTACTGAACGTATGAATGTTGCGTACCGAGCAATGCAATAATCTCCTGGAACTCATAGAAATCTCATAGATGAATAAAAAGAGCTCAGAAGATATGAAAACAGTTCACCAGCGAAAAAAAGTAGCCTAGGAGAAGAAACTCGTCCGTGAACATTAAGAGTACAGAGAGCGAGGACCGCGCCAGGATTGCGCGGTATGACGCACCGCGATAAAGAGGGAATATGATCGCCAATCTCAAAGGCATCTTAAAGCGATGGGAAGAGCACTTTCAAGAATTGCTATATGACCATCTAACTGAAGAACTGGAGGCTCCACCAATGACCGAATACCACACAATGCTGCTGCCATTTATAAATAATATTCGGCGCGACAGACCTTTTCGGTCCAAAGCCTAACTTCTCGCGACCATTTGTGCTACGCATGTTAATTTTTGGACACAAAATGGAAGGGACCTACAATTTGAGGCCGGATCCGAACGGCGAATTGAGAAGCTTTCCGTGACAAGGTATTACTCTCGGAACGTTTGTCACCCATTCGCGGATGCCATTTAGTATAGATGAAATTAGCAGAGCGATAGATCGGCTTAAAAATAATATGGCACCGGAATCACATGGTATCCCAGCGGAGCTGATTAAAACAGGGGGTCCCACAATACACCAATTTATTCCGGAACTAAAAGTGCATGTATTGGAGGAAAAAGAGATGCCAGAAGACTGGCGAAGAGGCATCGTGTGCCCCATACATAAGAAAGAAGATATCACAACATGTAGCAATTATCTTTGTATAACGTTGTTGAGTACCGCGTGTAAGATCTTCTCCTCTATCCTTTAAGACAGGATAGCCCCATACGCTAAAGTCATCATTGATCCATACCAGTGCGGCTTCATCCCAGGCAAATCAACAACTGATCAGAAAAATGACTTCGTAGTCCATATTTTAATTGATATTGTCGATATTCTGTGAAAAAATGTTGCGGTTGGCACGAACATATATTCCAGTAATTTATGTAATTTAAACAAAAATTTATATGTATTTGTTTATCCCAAATTATGAAAATGCTTTCGTTTAAATCCATATTTCGGGCAAAATACGAATAGTGAAGAGAAAACGTCAAAATTTCACCATTCATCCGAAAGCATTAACCAGTTTCCCTGCTACAGACCTAATTATTACTTTTATACACAGAAAGAGCAACAAGTGCACAACGCACAAAGTTACGCCCAAAATTAACAGGGAAACCTGCTGCAGTTGTTAAAATGCACAACGCCGTGGTGACTGTTGCCGGCGCATTGCATTGTGCGAAAAATCATGCGAACAAAACGCCAAAGCCACAAAACCAATTCGGCAACACAATGGAAGTGCATTCGTTTGCACCGCAAAATGCATTTTGAGCGGCGGCACAATTCCATAACAAAAGGATGATTTGGGTACAATGCGAATTTTTGCGCGCAGCATCGACAATAATATTTTGCAATAAAGAGGGTTGGCAGGATACCTTACACGCAATTGTATTTTATGCAAAGTAGTCCTGCCGCACGACACCTCAATAGGAACAATGAATAAAGTGCATATCCTACAGCAACCCTTCACAACCCCAGACGCATTCAACTCGCATGCAATTTTTTGCAACCTAATGACGAATTTTTGCACACCTAACGTTGTTTTGGGACTACGCAACGTTATCCTGTGTGTAATTTTCTTTGAATGCTTGTTGCTATTGCTATCCCTTAATTTCCGAGTGCTAATTTCCCAGTATTTAACACAGTGCAGATCTGAATTCTACACCGTCATGATTATCAAGGACAACAGTGTTTGTGGGGATGATGATGAATAAATACGATATTATTGTGTGTTTTTCAACAGGGATTATGTATTTTGCTTCATTTGCTTTGAAGTCGCAGATTTACAGATTCCATCAGAGACAAAACGTGTAGACGATATATCACAGGCATCCCATACCATCGTAATCGTGCTGAATTTTTTGCAAAACAATTCTAGAAGAATTGCCAGATTCTAGTGAAATTAAAATGCAATATTCAAAACGTCAAAATGGTAGATGAAGAAATATTTTGGTTTGTTGAAGATGTTATATGAAAAATTGCAGAAAATTTGTAGGAAAGATGTTAGCTAAAACAACAAGGACTACGACCAGGTCTATTGCGCTTCATACGAAGCTCCAAGTGGTTCAACGAGTAGGTGTGGGATTTTCTAGATCCTTGTGGTATCACAACGGACCTTCTTGGTCTAAGTGCGTCGGCGGAATGACGGCCATTTCAACCTAATCTAGCCTAACGACCAGATTATGGTGGAACAATGGTGGAAATTTTAGTGAACTGTATGTAATTATAAAAAACTATATTTGCATATACACACCTTCCATTACTCGAAGTATTACCACATACTAAAGTTCATTATAAGAAAACTTTATTTTGCTTATGTTTGGAAACGCCACTCGAAGTGTTACCAATAAGAAATGCTGCAATTTCACTAATTATGAATATTTTTATATGATATTTTAGGAAACTGTTAAAAATACATAAACATTTTATAATAACATGTCCATTAGTAACTCTGTCTTGGATGATGGAATCAGGTTTACCGACGAATGCTATGCACGATAAAAGAATGTGAGCCCGTGGAATTCGTTGCCATTCCCGAAAAAGGGTTGACTTATATGTTTACACACTTTTATGTTTTTTTGTTTGACAACTTAGCCTCTAAAATAGATAAATATGGATAAGTCCATCGGATTCAGGTGAATATGAAGCGCACTGTTGAAAAAATGGAACATAAGTTTGTAAATATTCTTCAACGTTATCATTGCCACTGCGCAGACTTTCCTATTTCTCTTCTGGAGTCGTCCCAAAGAAATGGAAAACATCGTTTATCCAGCCTGTTCCTAAAAAGGCGAACCGTCATCTCTGTTTTCGTACCGACCCATTGCGCTAATATCCATAATTTCCGAGGTCATGGAAACTCTAATCAATCGTAAGCTTAGGCAATACCTTGAATCCTGTGAAATCCTTAGCGACCAGCAGTACGGTTTTCGAGGCAACGTTCTACCGGTGATCTGATGGCCTATCTCACTGAACAATGGAACCAGTCTATTCAAAAAATTGGTGAAAGGAAAGTTGTTGCACTCGATATTTTGAAGGCATTTGACATCAAGCTCTTTTGTCGAAAATGAATGCCTATGGAATTGATAAGGCCCTGCTTGATTGGACTAGTAACTACATTTCTTTCTGGCCGTTCAATCCAGATCGTATTGGACGGTCTCAAATCCAATGTTCATCGCATAACCGCCGGTGTTCCAAAAGGCTCTATTTTGTCTCCGACTCATTTTCATTAATGATCTCCTATCCGCCACCTCTAATTCAATCTATTCGTTCGCTGAAGATAGCACTCTTAGCTTTTTATATGACTTCGCGCTTTCTGAACACTCCTCTTCGTCTCAAGTTGAACTTGAACAACAACGTATGTTAAGCGCGTTAAATTCTGACCTGAACAGCATAGCAAGGTTGGGACTACATAATAACGTTGAATTTAACGCTTCTAACACGCAATGTTGTCTTCTGTCGTCCAAGCGTAATTTAAACCAGCAACCTTTATCCATGAATGGATCTTGCATTAAAGAAACTGAAAAACTCTCAGTTCTCGGTATGTGCGTTAACAACAAGCTTCGTTGGAAAGACCACATATTTGCCATCGCCAAAAATGCTGCGAGATGTTTATGCTTCCTTAAACGGTGCAAGATGTACTTCACTCCTTCAGATCCATATGTTATTTACACGGCATATATTCGCGCTAAACTTGAATACAACTGTACTGTCTGGGCAGGTGCTGCAAAGACCACATTCCATTTACGAGACAGAGTTCAGAACCGCTCGTTTAAACTTATTGGTGACGTAAATATCGCGAAAACAATCGAATCGCTTCAATATCGTAGGAATGTTTCCTGCATGGAACTGTTTTATCGTTTTTTTCACAAGCGGTGTTCAAATGAAATATCCTGATGCATCCCGCCCATTCTCCAACCCATCCGTAATACCTGTGCCTCAACTCGAGCATACGGGTACACCATTAAGCCTATCTTCGGATATCCTAACCAATTCAGAGATTCCTTCTCTATGTGGAATGAATTTCCCGATTCTGTGTTACCGCATTTGTATGATCTGCAGACGTTTAAGACACGCTTGCCCACGCTGTGTTAGGCATTATAAGGTTGCAAATCCCTTTAGAGTGTGTAGATTATAAAAAAATATATATATATTTCTTTAAAAACTTCTTCTTTTTTCTTTTCTTTATGTCCTATATCCTCTTGTGGGTTCTAGGGCTTCTACTACGCCTACACGCCATCGCGTGCGGTTCCTGGCAATGAGCTTCAGCTCTCTCCAACTCTTCCCCAATTGCCGTGACTCCTCCTCAACTGTTCTGCGCCATATATTTCTCGGACGACCCGTTCTTCTACCATCCTGAGATAACGGATTCTATTGCATTGCGTAGTTTGCTATGGAATTGTCGCCTTTTCGTTGTGTATGCCAATTGGCCTATTGGTTCCTGACCCGTTCTCTGGTAAGGATGTTTGATAAAGATACGGTTTGGCCAGAAAACCCTTAAGATGCTCCGTAGGCACCTATTTACGAACGTTTGTAATCTTTTTTGATAGCAGCGGTCACCTTCCAAGTGCTGCACCCATACAACAGCACAGATTAAACATTTGAACGGAACAGTCTCAGCTTCGCCATATCATGGACATCATTCCAAACACTGATTTTGCCTTGCCGATACCTTCGTTCGAGACAGTACTCCCAAGATATTGGAAACTCTCTACTTTCTCTACCGGTTGTCCAGCAATGTTAGTGTCAAGGTTGACGATATTGGTTTTGGCAGTATTTATCTTCAAAATAGCAACATTTGCCTCCCTTTCCACATTTGCTCCATAATCCTGTGTGAGAGTAGATAAACGTCGTCAGCGTCGTCCAGATATTTGAGTTGGTATGTAAGAGTCCAACGAATTCCTCCGTTTCCAGTAGATAAAGCTGCGCGAAGCACGTTGCTAATCACCAACAAAAAAAGTAACGGCGATAGAATGCAACCTTGCCGTACCCCACTTAGGATCTTGAATACCTCTGACAGCTTTCCTCTAGTCAGCACATGACATTTAGATCCATCATAGGTTGCTTTAATAATAGGTATTAGTTTATCGGGTATACCTCTACTGCGCAAGGTGAGCCAGATAAACTGTCTGTTGACACTGTCAAACGCCTTCTCAAATCGATGAACAGCAGGTGCAGTGGTGTCCTGAATTCAACGCAATAATGATCCGAAGGGTGTTGATGTGGTCTACACAGGAGAATTCAGTGCGGAAACCTGCTTGTTCGGCATCGAGTGTATCTTTCAGATGTTCCTAAATTTGCTCAAGTACCACTTTGGCTATTACCTTCGCAACTGTAGGGAAGAACGCAAATGCCTCTCCAGTTTTCCCATTCCTTAAGACTACCTTTTTTAGGGAGCTTGACAATCCTTCCCCTCTTCCACTCGCCGGTGAAACTTTCTGCCTCCCAAGCTCTCTTTACAAAAGGATATAAAAGCTCTGCTGATGTCGTTGGAGCGGCACGCAGAAGCTCTGCGTTGATCGCGGTAGCGATCTCATCTTTACTGGGAGTTGAAGTGCAAATTCGGGAAATGGTTACTTTCGGCAGGTCCATTTGATTTGGGTGCATATCGTTAGCCAATACACGGTTAAGGGCTGTAGAAAAATGCTCCTTCCATCGCTTGAGCTGATCCTCATCTGAAACGAAATTGCAAACTCTCGTTGAATTATTTTTTTGTTATTGTTGTGATTTGTCAATGTTCATCCAGTGCTGAGCTATGTTTCAAGTCTCTAGCTCAATGGGAAGTTAGTTTAAAATCAATAAAAAAATTCCACCCGCACGGACAGACATACACGAAAGCGAGCTGATAAAAACGTTTTACAAAAGGTTCAGTTAATGAGATTTTTTCAAATGACTTTGCATTTTGCAAGACTAATGTCCATTGTAATGTACAAGGGGATATATCCACGTATATTGATGCATTTCTACTTATACTTAATTTTCAGTTTTCAAAGCTTCTACTTTTGGTCCTGAATAGGAAATTGTTCTATAATGCAATTAGGCTAGACTTTCGCCACACTAAATAAATAAAAAAAATGTGATGTGTACCTCACTGGCAACAGTGGCTCATACGAGTATCCAAGAGTTCACATCATATATCCTGAAACATAAAAACATCCAACATAAGTGCGATTATCTTTGTGAATCCTTTTATTTCATTCTGACCTTTTCTCTTTGTTCTTCCACATGCATTCAATAGGAAGCACCAAACGATTTGTTCCTTCCCAGTTCAGTGTTATTCTCTTAGTCGTCCTCGACATATCCCCGCACGTCGAGTGCAACAAATACACTCGTAGCAATGTGATATTATGTGGGCAGAATGCATTTCAAGTGCACTTTGCAAAATAATAGTACTTGAGATAGCATCTTTTCAGGAGCGTTTAGCGCATATGCTTTGCATTCGGTTATCCTTGAGGTTTTTTGTTTTGACTAAAGTGCGAAACTGTGTGAATTGCAGCGAGTGCAGTGCGGATGAATACAGGCAGGATGGGAGGAGAACCCTTTTCATTTGGAAGCGCGTTTGTACTCGTATCTGCACACTAGGCACCACAGCTTTAGGAACTGCTATTGCTTCTGCTGTTGATGTCTGATGCATCCTTGATGCATATGCTTTTCTTATGGAGTGTTTTGCTGGGCGAAATGGTAGATGCATGGATACGTCATTCCCGTTGCAGCATTAATGAATGTGAGTTCAATTGTAGAGTGTGTTGAAGAGGCCTTTCATTTATGGGCCGCAGTTAATTTCTGTTTTTTTCTCCTCAAGCAGACGCTTTACAGTTGCAGTGAGTGAGTGAGTGAGTTTCTCCTTTTGCGGTGCACACAAATGCATCGCAGCATCGCCAAGCTACCGTATGCTTGTGCAATTGACAAGACGAGTTGTTGAATTGAGTGCATGAGGTGGGGAAAAATGCCACGCGGTTTTTTTGTTTGCTTGCCCCTGCTTTTTCGTAAAAAATTTACAAACAAATTGAAGTTGAGTGGTGCGCATCCTTTTTGTATTTTTTGCTTCCTTCACACCATAGCTGCTGTGTGCGGCTGCGATGCAGTCGATTACACGTCCTTACAGATGACTGCTTTTGACATGCATCGCCCGATTAAAATGGCACTTTGACTGTTGGTTGCTGTTGTTGTTTTTTTTGCAGTCCCTAATGGTATCGCAGGATTCCTGGAGTTTTCACACGTTACATGACGGAAAGACATGGAACTTACTGAAGGAGTGCACATTGAGCACATCACATCTCTGAGTTGTTGTTGTTTGTGTGGGTGGGTGGAGAAGTGTTAAATGTGCACAGTTAAGGTCGGTCGTTCGTTCGTTCGGTCTTTGTGCAAAGAATTTCCTCAAGTGGAATTGCAAGTGGCTGTAAATGGCCTGCTTGGTCGCGTGAAACCGATGGTTGTGTTTACAGAGGTTAGTGTCAAAGGACGAAGATAATCGCGTGCAACAAGTCTATCCAGAGGAGGTAAACACTTTACAAGCACAGAGACGAATAATTTAAATGATTGAAAGTGATAATTTGCTTTAGGAGTGATGCGCTGTTTTGCTCGATGGAGTTAGATACTTGAAAAAGGATTATATTGAGCAGTTCTTTCAGGAGGATGCCGAGAATTGATTGTGATTGTGGTTTAGTGCTTAAGACTTTAATAATATTAAGCGGGATATTACTTTTTGTGTATAGATGCTGTTGTGAATCATCGGCGACTCGTTTGGAAGAGAAAAGAGGAGATGTCTCTGAGCTTGTGTTTTGAATGCGTGTGGATCATAGATGATCCCGTCACAACGGCTAATATTCTATATCCGTTGATATAAATTATTTGGGAAAACGAAAGCTATCCCAAGCACTGGAAGGACGGTGTAATTGTTAAGCTGCAGCTGAAAGGTGACCTTAAGAATTGCAACAATTGGCATGGTATCATCGTTTTGTCTGTTTTCCCAAAACTAATAACAACAATCACTCTCGTACGGATAAAGGATAGAGTCTACACTCAAGAGGCATCAAGCTGGCTTCCGCAGTGGTCGATCATGTGTCGACCATATTAACACCCTAGGTATCATCCTTGAGCAGTCGATGGAATTTCAATCACCGCTTTACCTCATGTTCGTGGATTTTGAGAAGGCCTTTGATCAAATTAGCCGAGAATGTTTATGGAGATCGTTGCTTGGTAGAGGAATTTCACCAAAAATTGTTGCCATTATTAGAGAGTCCTACAACAACGCAAGGTGTTTTGTTTTACACAATGGGCAGCTATCCGACTCCTTCGTAGTGCAACAGGGTGTTAGATAAGGGGATGTTCTATCGCCAATCTTCTTCCTGCTGGCAATGGACAACGTATTGACGGCCAGTGTTGGTACAGCGGAGCGGCAGGGCATTCAATGGAGACCGTTTGAAAGGCGCAGTCATTTAGACTATGCCGATGACATATGCCTCCTGGCTATTACCATCAGTGGGCTGAACACTGAAAGTGAAGGGAGAGTCGAGTGGTCTAAGAATAAACAGCAAAAAGACAAAAATAATGGTCACAGGCCGCTCCACACAGCAGCGTGTTACTATACAGGAGACGCAAGTGGAAGAAGTCGAACAGTTTAACTACCTTGGCAGTATTGTTTCTGCAAATGGCGGTACGGATCTAAGCGTTAAAAGTAGAATTAATAAAGCTCGTGCTGCCTTTGGTACTCTGACCCCTATTTGGAAATCCAGTCAAATCTCCTTACGTACTTAGTTGAGATTCTTCGAATCCAATGTCAAATCCATGCTGTTATATGCCTGCGAAACCTGGAAAGTCACGTCTACTATTTCGAGGAAACTGCAAGCTTTTGTGAATCGCTGTCTACGCTACATCCTAAAGATTCGCTGGCCACAAATTGTATCAAACGAGGAATTGTGGCGCAGGACAAGTCAAGAGCGGCTGGACGTCGATATAAGAAAGCGCAAATGGCAACAGATTGGTCACACACTGAGGAAACCAAACGACGAAATTGCAAGGCAGTCCTTTGAATACAATCCACAGGGTGCACGGCGGGTTGGAAGACCAAGAAAAACATGGAAATCAACTGTCTTAGCAGAAGCAGAATCCCAGAGAAGGATGTGGCAACAGCTAAAATACCTTGCTGCATCACGGTATGGATGTAGAAGTTTTGTTGACGCCTTATGCCCCAACCGGGGTTACAGAACACGATGATGATGATGATGATGATGTGGATAATAGCGATATGGATAGACAAAGCTTGGCAAGATATCCCGCATATGTGTTAAACGGCTGAAGGAAGAATTTTTAACCTTAAATTTACGTCTGAAGATGGGCTTGAGGGTAAACTGATGAGCAATTAGAGCACCACGAGTATTGCAATTGAATTCAAGGAGAGGTGGCGTGACTCAGGGAATGAAGGACCTCAAAATGCCAGATTTTTTCAACTGGAACGTGAGTTTCTTCGATATAATTTGAACATACTGGCAGTGAGTGAAGTAAGATGGTGTGACACGGGACAGTACCAATCCCCAACGTGTAAAACTGTGCTACTCTACTCCTGCAAACACTCCGAAGGTCCCCGTGAATCTGGAGTTGGTCTTCTGCTAACGCCAAAAGCACGCAGACGCCTAATTTTCTGGCACCCACATGGTGATAGGATCTTATCGGCCAGATTTCGGACTAGAGTACGGCGCGTGACGATCATACAGTGTTATGGCCCAACGAATACCTCGATTGAGGATGAAAGGACAACTTCTACAATCAGCTAAGCACTGTATTGAACGCAACGCCAGTAAATAGTAGCCAGATCAGAGGTAATAAACTTTCCGTCATATGATTCGACTTTCAGCTCCTTTCTTTGCCTTTAGGTCGGCCCTTCGTGTCCTGGAACCTAAAAGAGCTTGAAATTGTTTTTTTTTTTTTGCCAGATTATTCAGGGCATTGTGGCACCCGATGACTGCCTTTAATCGAAATTCATACCTTCAGCACGGCTTGACTGTCAGACATTATATTTATTTATGCCTTTGTTAGCCTTCTTGCTAGCAAATTTTCGGTGCCAGCGTTTATTGCAACTTGAAATGTTGTGGAGTCCTTGCATAGTGGGATGAATTTGTTGCATATTGGTCCCACTATTCCTGCTCCTACTCCTTGACTTATTTTTAACCCATCAGTGAACCATTTTTGAGAATCATCACTGATCCATTTTAGGTTTAAATTCCACTCATCTCTTGTGGGTTATCTCTTTCGATTCTAATGCTTTTTCTATTTTTGTTGTCACTCTATGCAGTGCCGTTAAGGTTGATTTTGTGAGTGTCTAAATTACAAATGGCACTTTTACATTCCGCGTCAGACGTGTGTCGCGTTTCGCATGTGGCACATCATGCCGTCATTTTCTTGTTATTTGAGGTTCTTTTTAACCACCTTTCTCAAAGGTCAAAGGTAAGAGAGATGTTCCCTGGTGGAACCATGATCCTGAGGTTAAGAAAAGAGAAGTTCGTAAACTGTTCAACAAGGCCAAACGAACAAATATTTGGACGGCCTATCGAACTTCCCTTACCAAATACAACGCGGCAATAAGAAGCAGCAAACGTAATAGCTGGAGAGAATTTTGTGAAAGCATCGATAAACTCCCAGCAACATGTCGACTTCACAAGGCTCTCTCCCTTGACCACACAATTCCACAAGAAAAGCCCAACGGAGAATTGACAACCACAAGATACAAAACTCTTGACTGTCTAGTAAAAAGCCACTTTCAAGACTGCTTAATACTGGGTAAAGATGAAGACATGGGTATATCATTCCAATCATGACCTAAAGGCGTTCGAAAAGCATCTTTTCCATTGAAGGAGTCCGCTGGGCATTAAATTCATTCGGCCCATTCAAATCCCCTGGAAGAGACGGCATCTACCCAATTCTGTTGCAACGTGGTGCTCGTGAAACTCTACAAAGACAGCTACAGCCTAGAATACGTTCCAAGGTGCTGGAGAGAAGTGCGAGTGATTTTGTAATCAAAGGTAGGTAAAAAATCTTCCGAAGATGCCAGGTCTTATAGACCAATCAGTCTATCTTCATTTTTACTTAAATCCATTGAGAAGTTATTAGCTCACTACATAAAAGCTAATATACCTTAAAGTAACCCTCTAAATCCCAGCCAGTACGCACATCAGACTGGAAAATCAACAGAAACAGCACTGCACGAGCTGACAGACGAATTCGAAGACACACTTCGGAACAAAGAAATGTTAATATGCGCCTTCATAGACATTCAAGGCGCTTTTGACAGCACTAACTTCGAAGTGATTCAATCACAAGCCAGAAAAAAGGGTGTTGAATCCTCTATCATAGGATGGGTTATAAGCATGCTAAGAGGTAGGAGAATTCCGGCCTCATTTGGTGACGATGCCATCACAGTAGTGGCAACTAGAGGCTGCCCACAAGGCGGAGCCCTGTCACCTCTTTTGTGGCTGCTGGTAATGGACCAGTTACTCTCTAGGCTTAAGAATAATCGTATCACCAGCATTAAATATGCGGATGACCTTGTCCTCATGGTTTGCGGCAAATTCGAGAGTACGATAGCAGAACAAATGCAGTTTGCTCTCAATCTAGTAAACGAATGGTGTCAAGAGGTGAACCTAAGCGTCAATCCAGACAAGATAGTGTACACTATCTTAACAAAGAGAAGAAGAATGAATCTTCCTACACTGAATTTCCAAGGCAAGGTCCTCCAAATAATGCCGGAAGCCAAATATCTGGGAGTTATGATTGACCAAAAACTAACATGGAACTCTCATATGACATACATTATTAACAAAGCTAATAAAGCTTACTTCACATTCCAACGCAGGTTTAATAAAACGTGGGTAATAAATCCGCAAATGACTCTATGGCTATACCAGAGTATTATCAGAACCAGGCTGACATAAGCAGCCTTGATATTGTGGCCAAAACCAGAGCAATCTAAGACTCGCTCAAAACTCAACAAGATCCAGAGACTCATTTGCCTTAGGTGCCATAAAGACCTTTAGAAGATTCTAGGACTTCCACCACTTCACACACAAATTAAAAGTGAAGCTGTCTTAAGACTCTCTACTCTCAACATACATAATCAGGTCAAATCCAATAGACCAGGACATACAAACATAATTTCCAAAACAAACTCGGAATATGGAATTGTCCTACAATCAGACTCAATGACAAAAAGAACTGATTTCCAAAGGAACTTCTTGGTAGGAATTCCAGAGCGTCATCAAATTGCAAATATTATCAATAATCTCCCCCATCATGTATCCATCTGGTGCACAGACGGATCTAAAATAGACACAGGAACAAGAGCAGGAGTATTCGGACCCAGAACCACACTGCGAATACCCCTAGGTAAATCCCCAACCATTTTCTAGGCAGAAACAATAGCACTGCATCTTGGAATGTATTAAAAGAAGTTATAAAAGAACTCAGATTTACATGATCTCAGATAGCCAGGCCAAACAACTTGCACAAAAGGCACCAAAACAACGTGGAGTTGCTGCTGCCACTTAAAACAGTGGGCTAAAACCAATAAAATTACCCTTATGTGGTCTCCAAGGTGCGCAAGAGAAAGCGCAGAAGGTACATTTACTGGGCCAGAACAAAGCATTGCCTACTCCCTTAGCCACCTCAAAAACAAGATTAAAGAGTGGGCTAACAATGCCATCGAATCGTCGACATGGATGAAACAAACTAAAAGGCTTCTCAAGTATAACATCAAACACATTGACAAGGCAATCAAAATGAACCGTCATGCATTCAGATCCCTAGTCTGGTATATAACGGGACACGGCCCAAAAATAGGAAAAGCACAGACGCTTAGGCTAGGTTAGGTTGAAGTGGCAGTCAGTCAAAACCGACGCACTTAGACCATAAAGGTCCGTTGTGATACCACAAGGATCTAGAAAATCCCACGCCTACTCGTTGAACCACTTGGAGCTTCGTATGAAGCGCAATAGACTATTAATGTCAATTTGGGTTCGATCGTTGAGATCGTTGAAAAAGAACGCTCCCAGATGGATCTTCCGCCTATTCGAGAGGGCTGGGCACGTACAAAGTGCCCTCCTCCTCATCCATGCAGCTTCTGCAGAAATCGTTGGAAAAGACTCCTAGTCTTTCTTCATGCTTGCCTATGAGACAGTGTCCTGTTATGACACTTGTAATGGCACTAATGTGCAGTCTGTTTTGAGAGATCAAACACTTGGAGCGTTTCGGATCTAGCTTGGGCCAGATCTGCTTCGTTGCTATGCAAGTTGTACCGTTTGTCCATCTATAATTAGTTTTTTTATTATAGCATCCCGTTTAAACATGAGTTTGTACGTAGTGATCGGCATGCCTAGTGAACCATATTCAGACAATAGGAGTAGTGTGGTTTGTGCTTGGCGAGTTTATCAGTTATACAATTATCAGGAATGTCTCTATGCCCCGGCAGCCCAGACGAACAGTTGCCGTTTCTGTAACAAGGCAAAAGAATCACCAGAACACATACTTTTTATGTGTGATGCTCTCACACGGAAAAGACTTAAGCACCTCAAGGCTCATACAGAACAGAATGCCATTTCGATCGAATTGGCAGACGTAATGGCGTTCATAAAGGAACTAAGCCACCACATAAAGTGGTAATTATCTGGGATGCACAATAGATCTTTAGGTCGCAGTGTACCAGGCTTCTCAGCTTAACAACCTAATAATAATAATAATAATAATAATAATAATAATAATAATAATAATAATAATAATAATAATAATAATAATAATAATAATAATAATAACCACCTTTATCACGACCTAGAGGGCTGAAATTTTGTGAGAGTTCAATGTCAAGGCCAATTTTGATATCCCGCGTCTGACGGATGTCGCGAGACGCGTGTGGCGCGTGTGATGCGTGGAAAAAGAAAATTCTTTGAAATAGGCCCGACCTCAAAAACAGATATTTTGGCGATTATTACCAACAAATAAAGGACGTATAGATATATATTTTCAATTACGTATGTATGCTCGTAATAGCATTAGTGTTTACTATCTATGGGATGGATGGGATATTCGGCAGTTCACACTGTTCGCTGCTGTTCCAAGATGCTCTCTGATAACTTGCAAGAAGCGACTATGTACACACTTGGCGGCAACGATTTCACAGTATAAGGTCACTCTCTAGCTCTACCCAGACCAAAATAAGACTATATTGGGTACTAAGTATACAGAAGAAAGAAAAAATTATGGTTAACACTTGTGTGTGTGTACGTTTCCAGTCCATTTAGACTATTACGAGAATATCAACCTCAAACTCACTGCTTATGAATAATGCAAAAAGTTGAATCTAATAAAATGTTCAACATTTCAGTTTGGAAAAAGTGCCCTTTTTGTTCTGCTTCATCTTGCAGATACAAACATTTGAAAAACTCCTCCATATTCTCATCATTTCGCGAAAATGCGAAACACGCTCGGCGCAACACGAAAGGATGTCACACGCAGTAACGTTAGCCGCCGTCGAGTTATCTTTGTATTGTAAAAGGAAATTTAATATTTCGGATCGGCGAGTGAGTAACAAAGCTTTGAATCGACTACAATGGAACAACGCACATTCCATACAAGTAGCTAAGTCAGCACTTTCGACATGGCACAGTATAAGGATACGTAAAATATTAATGATGAAAGGTCCAAAGACCGCGAAATCCTCTTAATAAGCTAATTAAATAAATGCCATTGTGTTGGCATTTGTTTTGCTGAACATGCGGTTTTGTGTTTTGCATATTTCATCGCGCGTTAGCTCCCACCATAGACGACTCATCACAAGCTACCAGCACAACCCAGGACGAGGGGTCATGTTCATTTGGTTTCCAGTTTGCTTTTTATAATTCTACCACAACAGATAGGCTTCAGATAATATTTCCTGCACCAACAAATGAAGAACACCTGAAGAGTCATTAATATCTACACAATCGCTGTGCGCGAAAACAATCATCGCTCTGAAAGCGGCGCTGTTAGAACGCCTGCGCACGATTCAATAGCGCCTACGGCTATATGCATGTAGATGTTCACATTCGATTCGAATTCAAAATCGATTTAGTGTCGATTCCGATCAGCATCAGCATCGGTCTGGAGTCTGGCCCAGGTTAGAGGAAAAAACACAAATATACTGCCATGTATGCCACACAATCGGTAGTTACCGACCTCAGTAAAAGCTGCACAATTATCCCGCGCCCACTTCAAAGTCCAGGAAAGTAACGATAGGATGCTTGTAGAATGCTAAAAGGATGAATCCAAAAAAGATTATAGGATAATTTCAGATAGACTGTAGGAAGATTATAGGATGATTATAGAAAATAGGATGCTTGTAAAATAATTAGAGGATTAACGATTGTAGAATGATTATATAATGTTTATAATATTATAGGATGTTTGTAGGATTGAAAAATTAGGTTTATAGGATAGTAAAAATATAATTTTAGTAGGATTATAGGATGATTACAGAAAGATTAGAGAATCTACGATTATGACTAGGGATTATGGAAGAATTATAGAATGATTTAAGAATCAAAGGATGCTTCTATAATGATTAAATTATGGAAAGATGGTGATAGGTTATTAAATGACTACAAAATAATTATAGGATGATTAGGGGATTCACGATAATAGGATCATAAAATTGTAAAATACTTGTAAAATGATTAAAGGATGAATCTAGAAAGATTACAGGATAGGATGATAAATTATGTGTGAAACAAAATATCGGCCAAATGCTCGCCACGGCTTCGGTGGCTTACCTCTATCCGATGGTCCATATTTTAAATAACTCTGAGAAATAATTGAGGTTCAACGTCGTTAATGTGCTGAATTATCTCATCCCTTAGCTCTTGAATTGTTCTTGGCTTATTGATGTACACTTTTTCTTTTAAATATCACCAAAGAGAGAAGCCCAACGGTGTAAAATCACATGATCGTGGCGGCCAATTAACATCGCCACGACGTGAGATAACACGGCCATTGAATTTCTCGCGCAAAGAGCCATTGTTTCGTTGGCTGTGTGGCAAGTGGCACCATCCTGTTGGAAGCACATATCGTCCAGGTCCATATCCTTAATTTCTGGTCACAAGAAGTCCATTATTATCTCGCGATACGGTACTGCTTGGCCGTTCTCATTTTCGAAGAATAAGGCCCGATGACGCCGCCAGCCCATAAACCGCACCAAACAGTCACTCTTTGTGGATGCATCGGCTTTTCAACAATCACTCGTGGATTCTCATTTGCCCAAATGCGGCAATTCTCCAATCCACGAATCCACTGAGGTGAAAGTGTGCCTCGTCGTTGAAGATGATTTTCTTTGTAAAGCCACTTCTACACTTCACTTCTGTCTGTTCAACCAACCATTCGGCGTATTGACGACGCTTGAAATGGTCAGTAGGCTTCAGCTCTTGAGTCAATTGAACCTTGTAAGCGTGTAAATTCAAATCTTTATTCAAAATTCGCATCAGTGATGTTCGTGAGATGTTCAACTGTTGGGCACGACGACGAGTCGAGGTTTACGGCTCTTCTGCCACACTATCGCGAACAATAGCAATGTTTTCCGCAGAACGAACTGTGCGAGCATGCTCAGGTGTTTTCACATTTCGTACAGACCCGGTTTGCTGAAATTTGCGCACAATTCTACCGATTGTGGACACATTTGGTCGCTTATGCTGACCAAAAAAACACGAAGTGATTTGAACGCCCATTTTCGTAAAAGGCTTCAACAATCTTAACGCGCTGCTCAATTGTGTACCTCTCCATGGTTGAATTTGTCAAGCACTGAAACAAAGAAATGAACATGGAATGGTTATATAATTATTATAGTAGGATTTAAGAATCAATTTTGAATGAATAAATCAAAGCCTTCTTTGTTGTGTTATTAATCCTACATATATGCTTTCTATTTCTTTCTCTCTCTCTCTCTCGCTCTTTATTTCTATAATATATTCTCATTCTAATTTCTCAATTATTATTTCCATTTTTTTAAAAAGTCAGTTTAATTCTCAACTAGCTTAAGTCTTGAACTTATAAATAGATTTATATATTTCGTTAATAGGTTAACAAAATAAGTTTCAATCTTTAAACTTTCTGGTAAGCTATCTCTTCGTCGCACTCACATTATGGAAAACTTAACATACCCATACAATGAACATAGGGTACAAAAAGTATTTGACGGCTCTGCTTTCAAACTGATCTTTGGCTGTTAGGTCAAACTGTTGTGCTGACTGATCGATTGACTACATGAGCACGTGTGCGCGCTTTCTCTCTCTTGTCAATACAACACTAGACGCATAGACGTGAAAAGCAACAACAAACACTACATGTGCTCCTCATGTTGTCTCTTATGAGTGCAATTTGTTTTACGCTGATGTCCTGCGATGCTGACATGGTTCAGTGATACACCCTGTACAGACGCATAGTGTCCGGCGCCAGCGTCTCCCGACGAAGGCGATTGATTTTGTTGCAATCATAGACAGTGAGTTGGTATCTCTCGCGTTAAATGAGTCTTTGTGATCGCATAATGTGTCTTACAAGGAAACACTAATGTGCGACATCAATATTTAGAGCGATGGAAATCGAAGGCGATATCTGCATAAACGAGCATGAGATGCAAGGCTATTAGGACCGCAAAATCGCTAGTATCTACGGTAGACTGTAACTAGGTACACGCGCTATATCATTTGTGATACATTTCTTATGTTGTTACATCACGCAAGACACCGGAAGTAGTCTGACTACTTTTTCCGATTTCTTCCCTGTGAACGAAGCAAGGAATTGGCTAAGATAATCGGATAATATATGGCTCTTAGTGTCATTATATGGCATTTTTAAACAGAGTATGATGAAACACTTAATTTACCAGTTAAAATCATTTGATCCGTGAATATGACCATTTATGTCTTAATACTTATAATCTCAAATGACTGACAACGCGTTATTGCTGGATGTTCATCCTAGAACATATATTCGGACTCGTGATCATCTAGCACGTTTAGCAATGCATTTTTTTTCTTTTGATACATATGGTCTGACTTGGCCTACCACCACGCCGCTCCACAATGTTTGCAATTAAATTTCTCTTCAATAAATCCTCAAAAGCGCCGAACAGTCGTTTAATCTAAATTCTGAACGAGACGTGGGACATGGGAATCTGTGCTTGAATCGATCGCATCATCAGGATTCAGTCATGTGCGATAAACAAAATATTAGACGCCGACGAACATTGATTTTGTTCTGCCGTCGCGGCATCGTCAGTTGCCGCATTTGTTTTGTAAGTACAACAACTGATGCACTGTGTGGCATCTCGGAGGCCGCCCAACGGCCAATCGATGAATGAAGCTATTTTATGAGCACCAAGCCTAATGGAGTTTATGCTTTCGGTTAGATCGTATAAACATTTGTATAATAGATTTTCAGTTAGAATAGGAGGGATCGAGATTGACCGACACAGACCAAGTACGGTGCCTTATGAACTGGTTGTTGAAGAATCTCTTCAAATGTGCTATATTTTACATATAATTATAATTATAATAATATTCGGCGCGACAAACCGTTGCGGTCCTAGGTCTAGCTTTTCGCGACCATTTGTGTTGTGCGTGTATATAATTGTGCACACAAATGGAAGGGACCTACAATTTAATGCCGTATCCGAGCGGCGAAATGAGAAGCTTTCAGTGACAAATTATTACTCTTGGACGTTTGTCAGAGATTCACGAGAGGTGGGACTGTGAAAAATACTTTTGGTGTTACTGGGATTAGAACCACGAACCTCCTGCTCAGAAGTCCATGCACTTACCAAACTACTTTACATATACACCATTAGAATTTTATGAATTCTTAAAAATTTATGATTTGAACATCAATTAAAGATCGTATTGGTTTCTTTTTCAATTCTTCAATACACATATATGATGGTTACATGAAAAAGGAATCTAATGTCAGCTCTGAGCGAGTTTACGTCTACAAAAAAAAAGATATATATTTGATTTCTTAACTAAAAATTAAAAATAATTATTTCTACAATTATGCGATTAGATAAAATTATCTTTAAAATCTACATATCTTTATATATAAAAATGACTGTGCGTTTGTATGTAATCAGGCAACGCCTAAGCCAGTGGACGTATCAAACAATATTCATACCATACGTTCGTTTGGAGCTACGATAAGTTCATATTTATTTTGGACCCGTTAGGTGGCACTGAAATCGAGACTGGCACTGGACGTATCGAAGCCATATTCATACTATATGTTCCTGTGGTACTTCGATAATCTTGTGTCCTTTTTGTGCCCGATAGGTGGCGTTCGAGTAGAGATATTAACGAAAATGTGGTTTGATCTTTGGGGTGTTTGTGCATATGATTGTTATAGCATCACCCCTAAACAAATGGACATATTACAGCCATATTCACATCGTATGTTCGATTGGTGCTTCTAAATGTTCATCTTTTTTTTAGCTCAGCAGGTGGCGCTGGAGTCGAGATATTCTTAAAAATGTTATTCTGCATTTATGTGTATCTAACCCGATCACGCCTAAACCATTGGACGTATCGAAGCCATAATTTCGTTTTGGTGCTTCTAAAAGTTCACAGTTTTTGGACTCGATGGAGCGAAGATATTGTTGAATATGTCTTAAAGCATCACACCATATATTCAAGCTACACTTACACCATATGTTTGGTTTTTGAGACTAAATGCTTATTTTTTCAGTCTGATAGGTGGCGCTAAGTTCGCGATACTTTTGAAAATGTTTAAGTTTATTGTATAAAAACGTTCGTAATAAAGCCATATCAACACCATTGCTTCGTTTGGTACACTGATAAGTTTATATTTTTTGGACCCGATATGTGGCGCGGTATTTTTGGGATTTCCACGAAAATATCATTAGTTTTGTTATTAGGTCTTTTGTTTTCTACAAAGAAAGGCGGTTCATATATGCGGGTAGTGAAGCGCCCGCAAAAACCTAGTCTATATATATAAAAACTAGCTAAAATACTCGGCTTTGCCCGACTGCGACCAACGCACTCACCAAAACCCATTGATCCCTACACGGCCCCATACCCATTGACTTCCATCCACACACTGACCACCATACTGATCCAACCACTGACCACAAAACTATAGCGTATAACCTCCGGGTCAAAAAACACCGTACAATCAAAATCGGTCCAGTAGTTTTAAAGAATAGCTAATATAACAGGCATTGCCCGGTTACTCACCACCTCGCTGACCGCCCCACAACTGACCACACTCCCACTGACACTACCACACTGACCCACATGAACCCCCTTTACTATGTCCCCCTCTCAAACTACCCACCAGCTGCCCCCGACCCATTGCCACAACTAGAATGCCTAATGTCATTGCCATTAATAGATGTGATCGCTAGGTGGCACCACAGTCGATGACCGAATTCTATATTTATGCTCCGACTTGGCGCACATTAAAAATGTATGTTGGCTTGGACACGACGTTCTGCGGTTGAATTCATGGAAACGTGGCATGCAAGTGGCTGTTTTTCTTGAGCACCGCTGTTGGTAGTAGTAGCGGTAAAATAGTGACAAGCAGAACATTTTTGCGGTGTTTAGGCGAATCAATTGACTTCGCAATGTTTCGGTCATCGATAAGTTTTATAAAAAGGTTTTCGTCATACAGACAAATTTTTTTTTTAAAAGTTCTATTGATTTGTACCAAAATTTATTGAAAGCAATCCTTAATTTTGCAAACTTGTCACCAATGACAATGGTGCTAATATGAAAATATTGAAAAAGCCAAAAAATACGTAATATGGAAATCAATCATTTGGCATTGTTTGTGATGGGGTTTTCATTAAGACCGCCCCAAATAATTATTAAAAACGAGCTTGCGTTTGAGGGTGAATTCATTTTTTTTGTAAGGTTCCGGCCCTTGCGGCTCTTTGTTTCCGCAAATTGAGAAATCCCTTATTTTCCGACCTGAAGGAGTTTTCAGAGTACGGCATCACATATTTGATATCGTACCTTAATGCTACAGGTATATAGGTAGGTATACAAGTATACACAACCATAAGATCCCCCGAGGACTGTGGTAGCAAAACTGTAAAGCGCTACTTGAAGCCCTCGCCAAGTCTGTGAGGACCGCCACTTTATCTACCTACCTGGAGATCACCACCTTTCCTACTATTCATCGACTACCAAAGAGCTTTCGACACCATAGCCAGACCAGCCATTTGGAGTGCGCTAAAAAATTGTGGTGTACCACAAACAATTACAGCTCTGATTCAAGAGCTTTACAGAGACGCCAAATGCAGTGTCAGGTATAAAGGAAATTACAGCACCAAATTTACGATCAACTGAGGAGTACGACAAGGGTGCGTTTTATCACCAATACTCTTTCTAATTTTCTTAGATGGTGGTACTGTAATGAAACAAATTAATAGCAATGCACCGAATGGAATTCAATAGCGACCTTTTCTGAAGTTAAACGATCTCGATTACGCTGACGATATCTCTGATCTCTATTGCACAGAAAGTCGGACTGAAGGTGAATATAAGTAAAATAAAATTACTTCGAATAGGAACCACAGTCCTGACTCCACTGACAATAAAATTTTTAAATAATGACAGCACCATTGAGGAAGATGAGGAGTTCTGCTACCTAGGAAGTGTGTTATCTAAAGACAACGGCACTGAAGCCGATATAGCATCACGAATCAACAAAGCCAGACATTCGTTCTTCAGACTAAACAAAATATGGCGCTCACGAATAATATCAAGACGCACTTAAACTTAACGTCTTCAATTCAAGCGTAACATCGGTCCTCCTCTATAGATGGGTTCATCAAAGGGTTCATCAATAAATGTCCTTGAAGAGAGTATGTGGTATCTTTTGGCCCAACTCGATCTCCAACTTTGATCTACTGGAACTAAAATCTTAAAGTCCAGCAAAGATTGAAATACGGCGGAAAAAATGGCAATGGATTGCAAAATTGCAAAAACTGACAAATGACATTGCCAAAATGACATTTGAATGGAACTTGCAAGGATCCCGAAGATGTGGGTGGCCTAGAATTACATGGATGATATCCGTAGAAGCAGTGTAAACCGGAAGAGGAGTGTAGTTGCAAATCAAGCAGATTTCGCAGTACCGTCGACAATGGAGAGAGCTTGTTCCTGCCCTATGCTCCGAATACGAGCAATATTCATTGTTTTTTTATGATTATTTTTTACACATTATGTACATTATGATTATTTAAAATGAAAAAAAATTAGGGAAAGAAAAAAAATCAAATAAACGTTTCTCAAGTTATTCATGGTATTTGAAAAGGTTTTTTAAACCCGAATCTGGCAAGCTTTGCTCGGGAAAGGTACCTAATAGATATTATTTAGTCTACATACAACGGTTCAGGATACTACGTCTTACTCTATGGTTACGAATCGGAATACTTTGCTGTTCAACGTGGGGCTTAACAAGGCCGTATACTATCATATTATTCAAATTGGCAATAGGCGATGTCTTATGTGAAGCCCTAAAATCTAATACCCATGGAATACAAGAGTCAATGTCATCCATCTTTAAGTAATTGGACTTGGCAAGCAAATATCTGCTTTCTATTGGAATGAAAGCCACAGCCACAAGCACGACCAATGAAAAAAGCTAACAAAGCTAGGTCGAGCAAACATTATTCGATTCATTTGTTGTTGAGATGAAAGAACGATTGT
The DNA here is from genome assembly GCA_947095585.1 of Nephrocerus scutellatus. Taxonomy (NCBI): domain Eukaryota; kingdom Metazoa; phylum Arthropoda; class Insecta; order Diptera; family Pipunculidae; genus Nephrocerus; species Nephrocerus scutellatus. The sequence goes on along the minus strand of OX352762.1, from coordinate 19,320,222 downwards.
GATCGTAGTTGTATATGATATGTTGTGTTCGTTAAAGCAACATATCTAAGAATTTGTCATGTTCACTGGCAGTTAACGTCTCTTAACAAAGTAAATAAAAATTTAGAAAATTGTGTTCAGATAAAATGTGCTATAAAATTTAACCACCATCCATACTATCTCTAGAACAACATTGGTACTTTAAGTCCAGCGATATGGACATCATCTTGACTACACACTCGTACATTGTTATTAATTGTTTCTTCTTTAATTGACCAGCAGCAGCAGTCCGAAATCGAAGGGCCTTTTCCTAACCCATCTCCGTACGATTATCATCGTCAAAGGCTTTGCGCCAATTCAATAAAAGTTCACAAGTCATAACCTGCAAAAGATTGATTTTTTCATTGTGTTAGCCGTCGACAACGTGCGCTGCGCATGGCGCTAACCGCACTTTCCACAGGGAAAATAAACACACATCGCACATGTACGGCGCCGCACGGCACTGTGCTTGGGCCGCGGTGCGCAATGCGCATAGGATATTGCACCAAATCACAATGGACAACACAAGGAAATTGCTCTAACCGAAAAATTAGTTAATAAACAAGAAGGAAATCGTGATTGGCCGTTAATTGAAGATCTCTGAAGATCGCCTTTAGATGAAGCATATACCTTTACCTATGGGACCTATGGGGGTAAAATCACTCGCTGGACATCACAGCGTCACAATCGTTGTGTGTTGTGTGTTCAGGCTATTGCGGCTCCTTTGTAACGCCATTATTGCCCAACCTGATGTGTTGTTCTGTATGCCAGATATTGTAGAACGCTCCGATATGTACTCTCGTATATGTCTAAATTTGCCTATTTCACCTGCCTCCCGCATGAGATGTAAATGAAATTAAATGACCATGATCGGATTTTCTTCTTTATTAATGGACAGTGGTCGTTGAGATATGAGATTACCTGTTGGCGGTAGAGATACTTGCAGCGGTCGGATCGTTTTTTTTTTCACCTGTGCTAATATGAATTTAAAAAGAGAAAACCGAAAAATAAAAAAATCCTGATCCTGACAAAATCTTATTAAACACCCAAAAATTATACGGTTAACCCCCTTTTGCCTTATCTGTCTAAATCAATTTGGATATTTTCAATTTTGTTGTTTCTCCATTTTTTTTTTGTTATTTACGCTACATTTTCATTCAAATATCGCAGTTTGTGTAGATATTCGTTTCTAGTGTGAGTGTAGTAAGTAGGCATTGACAGCTTCTAGCGTTAGATGGCTCGTAGTAAAAAATTTCTTCTCCACAGTCTCCAGATAGTCCCAGTCCCCTTGAGAATATTAATATTTTCCTTAAATGTCTACGAAGTTCGAAAGGAGAAGAACAAAATCCACTTACAATTTTGTGCTCATCCTTAAACCGTGTGCTGCACAGTGGGGTTAATTATTGAAATATTTTCTGATGTTTCTATTTTAAAATACTCGTTATAAGCTCATTGCTTAACGAAAAATCAGAAGCTAAGTGTGACATGAATAAGTTAAACATTGTTGAAAGAACAGATGGCTAAAGGATTATTCCTACATCCATTTATCCGTCTGTTCATTCAAGAAAGCCCCGCCAGCTTATAACATACTATGCTGCCGCATCCAAGCATAGACGAAGATAGCACAGCGATAAAATAACAAGGCCCCGGGATCTGATGGAATCCCAGCAAAACTGATAAAAATAGGAGGCCCCAAGCAATTTATGAAATAATAGTGCAAGTATGGTCCGCTAAAGTCATAACTGGTCCATAGCAGTGTGGCTTCATCCCAGGCAAATCAACAACTGATCAGATTTGCACCCTTAGGCATGTGATGGAAAAATGTCTAGAGTTTCAAAACTCACTACACCATATTTTTATAGACTTTTAACCCGCCTTTGACCAATGTTATAAGCCAAGTAAAAATATCCGGATCACTATAAATCCCATTCAACATCTATAACGAGCTCCGACACGAGGATGAACTGGCCTGCGTCCTCTTCAACCTGGCATTGGAGAAAGTGATCCGAGACTCTGATGTAACGGCGAGAGGAACAATCCTCTATAAGTCCATTCAGATACTGACTTATGCAGACGATATTGACATCGTCGGTAGAAACCGAAGAGCTGTACATGAAACTTTCATCCAGATCGAGCAGGCGGCACGAACTCTGGGGCTGCACATAAATGAGAGCAAAACAAATTACATGGTGGGCTCGCCTGCGAGTTGAACATCTACCATTAGTCCATCAATCCAAATAGTGGAGCGCGAGTTTGAAGTAGTGCAATCCTTTAACTATCTCGGGTCAACTGTAGCAGCCGATAACAGCGTGGAACCAGAAATACGCGTAGGGTTGCTTAAAGCCTGCAAAGACTACTGTAGTCTGTCAAGACTCTTCAAATCCAGGAACTTAACAATAAGATCCAAGCTGCTGGTATATAAGACAATGGTCATACCAGTACTTACATATGGATCCGAGACTTCGGTGCTTAGAAAAAAGCATTCTGACTTCTTAGCAGCGTTCGAGAGAAAAGTCTTACGGAGAATTGTTGGCCCCGTATGTGAGAAGGGAGATTCCGGATACTCTATAATGATGAGATCTATGAGTGTTACCGCGATGTCGACACCATGAGGAGAATTAAGCTCGGTATGCTCCGGTTGGAATGACACATAGTTAGCATGAGCGAAGATGATCCTGCTCGAAAAGTCCTTCGCGGTAGGATTTATGGAACACGACAACGAGGCCAAGCCTACGCTGGAAAGATGGCGTAGACCAAGGACGCCTAGAGTTAAGGGATGTCAAGCTGGATGACATCGGCTCGAAATCGGTACTGGTGAGGAGATTTTTTGCCGGAGGCCAGGACCGGACACTGGTTGTAGAGCCAAATATGATGATGATAGTGCTTAGCACAGCGTGTGCGTTAGGAAATTAGGGAGTGGAAAATATGAGATCTCTACGCAACGCGTGTCTTAAATGACTGCAGATCATAAAAATGCGGAAACACAGAATCGGGCAATTCATACCACATAACTGTAGTGAGGCTAAAAAAAGGAATCACTGAATTGGTTAGTACGTCCGAAGATAGCCCTAATGATAGATCCCTGGGCTCGAGTTGAGGCACGGCTATTACGGATGGGTTCGAGAATGGGCGGGATTCATCTGGATATTTCTTTGAACACCGCAATATAACAGTGACAAGTAGGAAACATTCTTACGATGTTCAAGCGATGCGATTCGATATTTTTTAACATAATACCTAATGTACCTACCCTAACAACACCTTGCTAGTCCGCACTCAGTGTAATAAAAAAGTGGGAGCTCAGAATGAATGCATTGTGAGATTAAAACAAAAAAATTTTGAAATGCTTCTTTTCTTTATTCAAATAAAACTATAAAATAGATTGATTTGTAAAAAACTAAAGAAACTTGCGACCTAATACTAGTATTTACATATATAAATGACTTAGTTGGTTCTCATTAAAAAAAACACAACAACATGAAAACAAAAAAACAACACTTTTTCTACCACTACTCGTATGTATTTATCTATTTTAGAGTATTGGGGTTGATGTCATATAACAAATACCAGCCTCTGAGTTCTTATTCTTCTGTACATTTTTTCATGTATCTCAAGACTCAATAAACCCAAGACACGGTGAGAAAATATTTTCATAGTATGCTAAATATTCATGATTTCAGCTGGGGTAACAGACGTTGCAGTAAGGTGATCACTGGAAATGGAAAACTAAATCTTAAAAGCGATAATAAATCGGATGGATGCAAGACCATAGGATTTCTTTCACAGAGTGTTTAAGGTCCTCAGAAACTACCTGGTATGTTCAGAAAAAACTACCTGCTTTGACAACAGCCAGCGACTGTTCCTTGTCCTTTGTGGATGATATGTATTGAACTATGAAAGCCTTCGATGCAATTGTTTGCATTGAGTCCTTAAACAAAATGTTCACTATAAATTCATTATTGATGTTATTTCGGATTTTAAGAATTTTATAGGAGTACATACATACAACTGTGGGAATAATCCAATCACCTGATTGATCGATTTTTACCACGGCATCAGGAAATATAGGAAGGTTGATGTAAGTTTCGAATGGCGGAATATGCAATGATAGAAGAATAGAAGAAAAATTCCAGCTGAACCATGGAACAAACTGTCATCTCATTCTTCAGAATATTTGTACTAAAAAGAATGCAAGGATCAAAAAAACGTATGACTTGTAAATTACGATTTTCCTATTTCCTATTTGTCTGCGTCGTATACCAGCCTATTTGCGCTGTTCGCCTGTTAGCCGGGTTAGATATTTTAACTCTTTGATTATAATGAAATAAGATATCACCTGAAGGCTGTTCTATTACAATGATTGAAAAACATAATACCAAAAGAATTGAAAATTCTTTAAATAAAAGTGAAATAACTGAAATTTTGTTAATGAGTTGCCCATCTTCATGAAGGAATACAGACGCATAAAATAAGAGCATCGAAGAAATTCATTAACTCAGGATCTGTAGATCTGCCTGAGTTTATGTCCCCCTAATACCATCCAGCGAAGATAATAATTATCTTTTATCAATTATTGATTGGTTGCGGTCAGCCATTAGCAGAATAGAGGCAATAACACAAAACACATCAGAATTGCAAGTGGCCTTAACTATATCTGACTGGTGGAAGTGCGATCAAATCTCCACGTGGTGGCCGCCGGTAATTTTCCTCCAATACAGGAAAAGCTGAATCATCCCTTAAAAGTAAGGTTGGCGCGAGGCCTCGACCGTAAAAAGACTTTGTTACGGAAACAAAGATCAGCCTCGGGTACACTGATGAACGACGATGACCACGGCAAATGTGACGAAAACGGCTACACGATTTAAGAATTTTCTCATGGAACTTACCATTACTGCATAGAGTTCGAGGTGCACAGCAGCTAACCGATACCCTGTCCAAATATTATGCTGTCATAACAGCAATCCAGGAGATGCGGTGGACGGGGAATCGTGCCTTACAAAAATAAGAATATGACATATATTACAGCTGTCATGGAAGACATCAAGTGCTCGAGATGGGGTTTCTAGCCAGCAAAAGAATGAAACCCACCGTTATCGGCTTTAAAGCAATAAATGAACGGCTATGCACCCTTCGCGTGCGGGACAAATTTAAAAACATAAGCCTCATAAACGTTCACGCAACTACAGAGGATTCCCCAGATGATAAAAAAGAAGAATTATTTGAATCAGTCGAACGGGAACTCCATGCCTGCCCTCAGTATGATGTAAAAAACATTCTGGGGGATATGAATGCTAAAATAGGTAGAGAGCCAGTATTCATGCAGTACATTGGCACCCATAGCTTACACGAGAACACTAATGACAAGGGACAACGAGTCATAGAGATGGCAGCAAGCAGTAATTTGGTCGTTGCGATTACAAGGACGGCAGGTAATAATATCCACAAAGCCACCTGGTTATGTCCTGATGGAGCCACTCGCAAACAGATAGACAACCGCCACAACCCGAACCTGATGACGGTACGAACGTACCGATGTTCCAACTTCGACTCGGACTACTATCTTGTTGGTATGGTGTTCCGAGCGCGGATTGCTTCATCACGAAAGACTGCATCCGCGAATCCCGAGTTAACACGGCTGCACTTCGCAATAAAGAGACCAGAAACAAATACGGTCAAGCGATAGGACTCGACCTAAATGCAGGGAGAGTAGGTCTTGGGGCTGAGATGTCGGGCATAGAAGAGAAATGGACCCGACGCGATACGACACGAGATCGGAACGACTGGTTCGATGACGAATGTAAGCTAGCGATTGAACGTAAGAACGTTGCGTACTGACTACCGAGCAACAATGTCATAGAACCCGGGCTCGCGAAGATGAAGAGCTGACACGACTATGTAGGTTAACCATGACCAATGTTATAAGCCAAGTAATAATATCCGGATCACTATCAAGCCGATTCTGGACTTACGGCCTGCGTCCTCTTCAACCTGGCGTTGGAGAAAGTTATCCAAGACTTTGACGTAACGGCGAGAGGAATAATCCTCTATAAATCCATTCAGATACTGGCTTACGTAGACGATATTGACATAATTGGTAGAAACCGAATAGCTGTACAGGAAGCTTTCATCTAGATCGAGCATACGGCACGAAATCTGGGGCTGCACATAAATGAGAGGAAACAAAGTATATAGTGGCCACGACTGCGAGTAGGAGATTCAATATTGGTCCTGCAATTAAAATAGTGGAGCGCAAATTTGAAGTAATCCTTTAACTATCTCGGGTCAACTGTAGTAGCCGATAACAGCACGGAACCAGAAATACGCGCACGGTTGCTTAAGCCAATAAAGCCTACTATAGTCAGTCAAGTCTTTTCAAATCCAGGAAACGAACCATAAAATCCAAGCTGTTGGTATAAAAGACAATGGTCACACCAGTACTTACATATGGATACGAGACTTGGGTGCTTAGAAAAAAGCATTCTGACCTCTTAGCCACGTTCGAGAGTAAAATCTTACGGAGAATTGTTGGCCCTCTATGTGGGGAAGGACGATTCCGGAGACACATCTACGAGCGTTACCGTCGCGGCTCTGGTGGGCAGGACAGCTATCTCGCATGAGCGAAGAGAATCCTGCTTGGAAAATCCTTTGCAGTAGTATTTATGGAACATCCTACGTTGAATGAATGGCGTAGACGAGGACAAAATCTTTTGATAATTTTTTAACCCACTTTCTAAGGCCTAATTTTATAAAAATTTGCAAACATGTAAAACTCTGATGACAACACTTTTGGAAGGTATCGGGCTCCAGTTTCGAGAGGCTCTCATAAAAAATGTTTTTCAGAATTAACCTTAAGAGCAATGTTACATGAAAAATTTTATTCATCACTCAATAAGTCTCCGATTCGACAAATATGATAATATGTCAATACTGGCAACACTGTCAAAGACGTGTCAAATTTCATTACATTCTGACAATTAGTTTACAGGTAACAGTTGTTTCAGTAACGCTACTTTTGTAATTTTCAAAATAATGGATAACAAGTCAATGTAAAAAAGCTTCGTTGTTCGAGTACAAACTTTTATATATACATCGAAACACGCCACACAGTCGTTTATTATTTGGTAATAATCGGCAAAATATCCCTTTTTGAGGTCGGGGCTATTTCAAAGAATTAATTTCCTTTTTTCCACGCTTCACACGAGCCACACGCGACTCGCGACACATGTTAAAATAAAGGGATATTAAAATGGGCCCTTGACATTGAGCTGCTTATAAAATTTCAGCCCTCTATGTCTTGCGAAAGATGGTTAAAATAAACCTCAAAAACGAGAAAATGGCGCGATTTTAAACTAACAAACTTTTTACACGCGAAACGTGACACGCGTCATACGTGGAAGGTAAGTAATGTTATTTTGAACTTAGATATACTCACAAAATTTTAACTCTCTAGGTCATGTGGAAGTTGGTGTAAAAGGACCTCAAAGAAGTCGAAAAAACAAAAATGTCAACCCATCGCACGTGGCATACGCGACGCGCGACACGCGTCATACTCGGAATATCAAAAATGCAAAAAATTGTTGAAGCTTGATAACCGCTATGTCGACTCTACCCTAGGGAAATCAACTATCAGTGACTGGTATTCTGAATGTAAGCGCGGTCGTAAAAACTCTGATGATACTAAACGCTATGGTCGCCAAAAAAACGGCAGTTGTTCCGGAAAACATAAAAAAATGCCCCAAAATAGTTTTGAAAGAGCGTAAAGTAAAGTTCCGTGAGATAGCTGATACCTTAAAGACAGCAGAAGGTAGTGTGTTTACAATTTGACACGAAAATTTGAGCTTGCGTAAGTTGCTTTTAAAGTGGGTGCCGCGTTTGCTTGATGGGTCGACGACTTGGAACGCTGCTTGGAGCTGTTCAAGTGATATAAAACGGATTTCTTTCATCGGTATGTGTCAATGGATGAAACATGGTTCCACTACTACACACTTGAATCAAAACGATCGTCAGCTGAGTGGACAGCAGCCGGTGTAACTCGTCTAAAGCGACCAAAAACTCAAAGGTCAGCTGGCAAGGTTATGACATCCCAATTTTGGGACGCGTATGGTATTATATGGTGTGGATATGGTATATTATTACGGAACACCGGGAGGCCAGGACCATACCCCGGTTGTAGAGCCAAATATGATGATGATGATGGTATTTTTTTCATCGACTTCCTTGAGAAAGGTAAAACTATCAATAGAGAATAATTACATGGCATTATTTGATCGATTGAGTGTAGAAATCAAGAAAAAAACGGCTTCACATGAAACGATAATATAGGGTGTTTCAACAGGGGCGCTTCAACTTTTCTCCAATAGGGACGGCGAACGACGCCATATTTTTTATTGATCTTTTATAATTTGGAAACTTCATTAGTATACATTTTATCATGGAACGCTACATATGTGAACAGCGATTGCAAATCGTGTAAATTTTTTATCAAAATAATCGTTCTGTTGCCGCTACTTTAAGACGTTCGCAACAATTGGGCCTTTCTGTGACATCATTATGGCGAATTTTACGTAAAGATCTTGGCCTACATCCGTATAAGATCAAGCTGACACAACAACTAAAGCCGTTTGACCATTTGAAGAGACGCCGATTCGTGAATTGGGCTCCAGAGCAAATTCGGCCGATTTATGCGAAAGAGTGGTCGAAAATTGGGTTCAAAGATTGGACTTCGTAAAACGTGCACGCGGTGGTCATGCAAAAGAAATTGAGTTTCATACTTAAATATATCATATGTATATGTTCAAATTCGTTAATAAAAAAAAGTTAGTTCAAAAGTCAAACAGTTTGTGTTTTATTCAAAAAAAAAGTTGAAGTGCTCTTATTGAAAAATAGTAGATTACATAACGAGCGAGGGAAGTGGAGTTTATCGTGCAAGTTATAAGCTTGAATTGAGGCGGTAGCCGAGTGCAGCAATCTAAAGAACATGATGAGCCCTTTTCTGCGAGTAATGTACGCTATTTTTCACATGACCAAAACCAGTTTTTCTGCTAAGCCGGCTATGCGCAATGCAAAATTACTCTGGGAATGTGTGTTCGCTGTGACTGCAGTAAATAACAAAAGGATTTTATATGTTAACTCACTAGTGTGTATAACGGTTACTTTCGAAGCTGGGTTTTAGTGTATGAAACAGTCACTTTCGTCTATGGGCGTGTGAAAAAATTGTTCCTCTACCAAGACAATGCCCTGTGTCACAAGTCGATGAAAACGATGGTTAAATTGAATGAATTACACATCGAATTGCAACCTCACCCACCGTACTCTTCAGATTTGGATACTGAACACCAAACTGATGCTCCGGGAAATTAAGTTTGTCTTAAATATAGAATTAATTGCCGAAACTGAGGCCTATTTTGAGAGCAAAGACAAATCGTTCTACAAAAAAGGCATCGAAAAGTTCGAGGAGCGTTTGACTGAATGTATCAATCTTTAAGGAAAGTATGTTGATGAGTAAAGTCGAATTTCTAAAAAATATGTTTTTCATAGTTAGACCGGAAACTAATTGAGTTACGTTATATTTTTGATGGTTTGCAGTTTTCCAGTTTAATTCGTAATATATTCATTTATTTAATTATTTTTTTTAATTAGCGATTTAGCCCCACAGTTGATCAATGGATCAGCAACTGAACTAAATAAAGCATTTTCCTTTTTTTTATATGTTGGCCTATCGTCACACACACGGCTGTTCAAAGTTTTTTTTTTGTTTCCGAATTTCTGTAAAACAACAAATGGCTCGATGGATGGTGGTCGATTTGTGAATGGGTGCGTCGTTTCTCAAGAGGTAAAATCAACTAAGTAACCTCTTTTGCTTATGCATCACTCTTTATATTATACAAGTAATGAATGTATACAGGGAATATCATTGAATTTAAATACAAGAGCATTGCATTCATCACCCCTTGGATGACACCTCATTCCATCCCCCCAACCACGATTTCCTTCATTTGAAAAGTCCTTTCTTTTCACGGAATGGTACGGTGGGGTGTTTATCTAATTCCGCAGTGTGAGCATCTTTTGCCTTTCTTTACATTTTATTTTTCTTCGAATTTCCGTTACATGTTCGGAGAAAAGGACTTCCATAAAATAATCCTTAAAGAGCTTGCTAGCGTGTTTCGCGCTCAATGATGGTGGTGTGCCTTTCCCAACTCCTGTTTGGCCAACATTGCTTTTTAGCTCAGCTCAGCCGCTCTCATCTGCTCGCATCGTTTTACCCCGCGTCCTGTTTTTTCCGTTCATTATTCTCCATTGCCAGCCGGCTGTATTTACGTCCGATAAAAATTAACGTTTTAAAAAAGGGACAAAAATTCCAAGTGTTACAGAAGATATGACGGCGTGCAGAAAGCGCGCGCGGTATGGAAATTTTGAATTCCCTTGACATTCCCCGTATTTAGGTGTATGGAATTGAAATGACTTCTATCGCCGGACGCCTGACGAGCAGAGAAATCGTCGGGAGTGTGGGTGATTAAGTGGGTGGCAGTGGCGATTGAACTGTACATAACATGCGGACCAAGTTGACAGTGGATTATGTAAAAGAGGGGAGAGCGTGAGGACAACATTAAAAAAATGCTGTTTTTTATTTTTTTTTTATTTTCAGAGTTTCTGTCTTCGGTTTGTTTATCCATCGAACGTAACACAACCGACGACCACACGCGGTCTGTTCTGCCGTGCAAATGTTAGTGGCATGCCAAAGCAATGCACTGGAGCTTCCTAGGAGCAGTCGTGGTTGGTACATATATTTGAAGAAATAAGGCAGACGTCGCGTAGATTAAAATGACGTTGCAAAGTGTGCGGTGGATGATGAGGAAGAAAAAGCAGAAAACGCTCTCTGAATTGACAGAAGATACCCAAACAGACATTTTGTGAGACGGACCAGTCTACAAATGCATTAGAATCCATGTGGACTAATTTCGAAAATTCTTTAGATTTTATTTCTGTCTCACAGGAGAGGATCTTTCTGCTTAGCGGTGGAGAGGCTTCTTCAATACGTTGGCATTCCACTGCCACTTCAATCTAAGAAAAGGACACGTTTTGCATGAGTCTTTCTTTGCTTCTCCTCTCTACACTCTTCTCCAGTATGGGGGAGAGTGCTGTATTTTCGATTCTATTGTTTTTTTTTTATTTCACTTTTGCTTTTGTCTTTCTTTATAATTATTTCTTTGTGATTTGATGAACATATAATGTATAACGCATAACAATGTTGCAAATGAAAAAGAAAAAGAGATTATTTGCAGACACACACACACATGTTTATTTCTTTCTTAAGTTAAAATAATCTGAATTCTTATACCGCCGCTATATAAGTATATAATTAGTTCAACAAAATCGTATTCCTTTCCCTCCCAGTTTGTTCTGTTCAGAAATTATGAAAGGTAGCAGACAGGACTGACTTAAGTTCTTGTAAAAAATATCCCATTTTACCAATGATAGACTCGCCCCCAATGGTCGGCAAAGATGGGTATACATCTGCTGCCACTTTAACATCCTTTTCACTCACATCAGGATCTGTCAAACGCAAAAACCCGCACCTTAAAATACTCACATTTCAGCGGCGGTTGTCGTCTTGAAGAAAATTCATTATGAATAATGAAAACCTTCAGAAGGAATGAAAATACATTTTATTGTGTTTTTGTCCTTTTTTCCAGTCTTGCAACCGCCACATGGCGACCAAGCAAAAAACAAAATCAGAACTAAAAAACAAAGAAAATCCTCTCATGACAATAAGAAAGGTGTATACACACACACACACACATTAGGTGTGTAAGGATACACTGGTCCCTCTGTATAGTCCTTATGTCCTACGGACAATGACAAAATGCAGAAGATGAAAAATTACGAAAATTAACGAACGAACAGGAAGGAAAAACACGAAAGAAAAACTAAAGATGAGGAAAATTATACGAAAAGAAAATTCAGCTCAGATGATGAAAATGATGTTGATGAGGATGGGGAACCCGTCCTCCTGCGCAACCACTGCTGACGACCAGGCGATTAATTATATTTCATTTCATGTAAATATTTACCAGCACACAAGTGCCTGGCTATGTAATATATGTACATATGTACTCGTACACATTCTGTGGCTACAATATGAGGGTTTTTGCGCCTCGAACAACTCTTTCCCTTTTGCGCGGAAATAAAGTAAAAGAAGTTTTTACTGCACGAAGCACCAAGCCGCCCCCAGCCCTCAAATAATCTCCTGACCATTTTTGGAATTATAATTCCTTTTTTGCCTTTGGAGTCTTCGTCAGTTCTCTTAGTCAACGGAGTTTTTTATGTTTATGTTGTTCATTAGGATTTCTTGCTTTCAGCGTTATGAATGTACGAGTGGGGTATTTCATTTATGAGGGTGTGTATGTATGTCAGATATTGTGCATACTTACACTTTTTTTGGTATTTTTTTTTTTACTTTTCAAAGAATTTAAAACTATCGGGTGTTCTATAAGCCAAATAGAACTTGAAATTGTAAAAACTAACACAATCTGCGTTGGAATGGGCGCATAGTCACCGTCGCCAAAGATGCTGCGAAATGTTTAGGTTTTCTAAACCGGTGCAAGAAAAATTTCAATCCCCCTTATCTGGTTACTATCTACAGGGCTTTTCATCATATGTAGCTCTACAACCGGGGTCCTGTTCTGGCCTCCCACAAAAAGTCACTCCACCGTTCCAAATTTTAAGCCGATGTCATCCAGTTTATCATCCCATCTGGGCGTCCTGGTCTAAGCCATCCTTCTGGTGTAGGCTTGGCCGGCCTCACTGCGGTGATCCATAAATCCTACCGCAAAGGACTTTTCGATCAGGATCCTCTACGCTCATGCGAGCTAGGTGTCCTACCCACCGGAGCCTACGGAGCCTTTTTCTCTTCACGATGTCGATATCGCGGTAACGCTCGTAGATCTAATCATTATAGAGTCTCCGGAATCGTCTTTCCTCATATTGGCTTAAGTTCCTGGATTTGAAAAGTCTTGAAAGACTATAGTTGGATTTTAGGCTTTAAGCAACCGTGCGTGTATTTCTGGTTCCATGCTGTTATCGGCTGCTATAATTGAACCGAGATAACTAAAAGATTACACTTCTTCCAATTCTCGAGATAGGTAAAGCGCTCCACTATTTTAATTATGGGACCAATGACGGATCTTCTACTCACAGACGTTGCACACATTTATGTGCAGCCCCAGATTTCGTGCCACCCGCTCGATCTGGATGAAAGCTTCCTGTACAGCACTTCGGTTTCTGCCAACGATGTCGATGTCGTCTGCGTATTCCAGTATCTGAATGGACTTATAGAGGATTGTTCCTCTCGCCGTTACGTCAGAGTCTCGGATCACTTTCTCCAACGCCAGGTTGGAGAGGACGCAGGCCAGCCGAATTGTCTCATGGCATTACAAAGTTCTACTCTGGCTATGCTATCATAGGCGGCTTTAATGTCTATGAAAAGATGGTGTAGGGAGTTTAGAAACTCTAGATATTATTCCATCACCTGCCCAAGGGTGTAAATCTGATCAGTTCATCAGATCCTTAATCTAAAAAATTCATACGAGTATTATATTTAGAGAAGTAAAGGGAGATAGTTAATATCATAGATGAAGTTTTATCGAGCGACACGATATATAACATGCGCAACAAAATGTCACGACTGGATTGTTTAGCATGCTCTTTAATATAAAATATACCCTTTGGATTGACTTATATATTTTTTTAAAAATATATAAAAAAGAACATTCAAAAAACCTCAAAATATTTTCAGAAGACCCTCAAAATAATCCCAAAATACCTACACAAAGACCCACAAAATACTCCATAAGAACCCGAAAAAACTTCCCAAAGACCACCAAAATTCTCTTAAAGACCTCCCAAAATATCACCAAACATAACCAAAAGCTCCTCAAATATGCTTCCCAAAAAACGCCAAAGAATCATTTAAAGACCCCCGAAAAGACTCCCTAAGACTCGCAAAAGACTCCAAAGAAAATTCAAAAAGTCTATAAGTTGCGCGAATCGACGACTGAATTTCAAAGTAAAATTGGATAATGTGGATAGTTCTTCAGGCATGACGATCGATTTTTAATGATTTGCCAGAGTATTTAAGAAATGTTAAAGAGTGATCGGAGTATAACAGCTTATTTAACCCATCAGTCATTTTATTAAAGCAAAAAAAACCTTCTTCGCCGTACATTAAAACAATAATTTGATATTAAAAGGTAAGAATATAGAACACAGTTGATAAAATCTTTTATTGTACGAGTAATTATGATGTTTTGTCATATGTGTTTATTCATGTTTTAATATTGCTTCCACAAAAACTTCGGAGCTCAATTATCGATCCATATTGTTATGTTTAAGGACAGATCGGCTTTTGGAGATTTAACCGAGTAGTCCAGTTCTAGCTTCCCATAAAATATATCTTTACCGGTTTTGAATTGGAGCAGATGACATCCAGTTTAGTATCCATAAACTCTGAGAATCCTGGTCTACGCCATCCTTGATCGGCATTGCTATCGTGTCGCACCAACACACAGCAAATGATGTTTGTCCTGTCCACCGGAGTCTACCGAGCTGAATTCTCGTCACGATGTCGACCTCGCGGTAACTATTGCGGATCTCATTTTTACATAGTCTCCACCCTTCGTCAAATACAGGGCCAACAATCTTTCATAAGACTTTCCTCTCACACGTGGCTTAGAGGTCAGAATGCTTTTTGCAAAGCACCAAAACCTCGGGTCTATATGTGAGTCATAGTATAACCATTGTCTTATACATTAGCAGCTTGAATGTTATGCTTAAATTGCTGGATTCGAAGAGTCTTGAAAGACTAAAGTAGGCTTTTTTGGCTTTAAGCAAACATGAGCGTATTACTGGTTCCATGCTGTAATCGGCTGTTATTATTGACCCAACATAGTTAAAGGATTGCGTTATTTCAAATCCTAATCTAATCCTATCCTAATTGAAGGACCAATGTTGGATCTTGCACTAGTATTCACCATAAAAAAGCGACCTAAGACAGTGAAAAAATTGGCGAATCATAAGACTGCTTAAAACTGTACAGAAACTTGTCGTAACCAAAGACGTATAGCAGCTCTGGCCAGCTGCTGAATCTCTAAGGCAATAACAAGCCGGTTTCCGTAAGGGCTGCTCATACTCAAACAACCTTGCAAGGCTTAAAATAATAACCACACAAGCTATAATATTTTACTCCACACTATAGATACTATTTTTAGATTTCGAGCATATAGGAAACGCGTAACCCAAATCAAAGGCTCGCCCAATACTATAATCAAAATAACTCAAAATACTTAGATGCACACATCATTGTCATATTTGGCTCTAACACTGTGGTCCAGTTCTAGTATCCCGAAAGCATATACTTAGCATATACTTAGATGCGAAAAAATCTTCGCCTGTCCCGATTTTGAGTTGATGTCATCTAGACACAATAAGGTACTAAAATAAAAAATAGACCAAAATCAAAATCGACTTCGACAAGAAATAGGAAGGATACCTATCACCACTAGTCCGCGTTGTATGAGTTACGACAGCCAACGAACAACTAAGACCCGAATGATATAAAATACACAACAAAACGACCTCGACTAAGCCGGCGACCTATACCTGCTTGCTCAAAAGTTCACCCAATTCAACATATAAATTAAGGCTCTCCGTAAAAACGTCCTTCAAGTCTAGACCTAGTTGATGAGAGTCAACTTCTGCTACCTTGGTTGCTTCATCTCGAAAAACCACGGCCATATAAATTTTGAAAAACATCTAGAAGTCAAATGACCTGCCGCGAGAAACCAATAAATTAAGTATTTTCAACACCTGTTGCACACTCTACTGTACCGAAGCAAGAAATGGAGCGACTGACCATCTGTGAATAGTTATCTTGTTTCGATAGTAAGAAGCATTTGGAAAAGTCAGCAATTGACTCTTTATTTCGGGTTTCATGCTGAAGGCTTAATTGTTCATGATACTTCTTCAATTGAGATCGCTACCGGACCGCATGTTGACTTACTGTATTTTTCATGAATTAGAAGAGGTTGACTGGGAACATTTGTGGTTTCAACAAAATGCCACAAAGCTGCTGGCCAAACAATCGCGTTATGGAAGTTCAAATTTGATGGCCATGTTGTCTTCATGAATTAGAAGAGGTTGACTGGGAACATTTGTGGTTTCAACAAAATGCCACAAAGCTGGCTGGCCAAACAATCGCGTTATGGAAGTTCAAATTTGATGACCATGTTGTCTTCATGAATTAGAAGAGGTTGACTGGGAACATTTGTGGTTTCAACAAAATGCCACAAAGCTGGCTGGCCAAACAATCGCGTTATGGAAGTTCAAATTTGATGACCATGTTGTCTTCATGAATTAGAAGAGGTTGACTGGGAACATTTGTGGTTTCAACAAAATGCCACAAAGCTGGCTGGCCAAACAATCGCGTTATGGAAGTCCAAATTTGATGACCATGTTGTCTTCAGAAATGAATCGCTCAATTGGTCGCCTCCTTCGTGTAATCTGTCGTCTCTGGAACTATTTCTTTGAGGCTTTTTCAATGTCTATGTTTACAAGCCAGAGACTTTTGACGATCTCAGAAGCAAATTCGAATGTGAAATTTGCCGTCATATCCGCCAATTTATGCGGAATATTCATGAAAAATTGGATTTAGCGCTTTCACTCTTTCAGGCCTCTCCGTAGAGGATATGCTAACGATATTGTATTCCATAGTTATAGTGTGCCATCGATAGTACTTTACCCTAAGTTAAACTTTTTTATATATCTTTTAAAAATAGATTGTGGTGCTCTTATTGAAAAATCCATTACTAATTATTCACTCCGAGAATACATAAGAAGAGAGTAGTGAAAATTATGTATTCATTCAAGATCCGCATTCGAGAAGCGAGAATTCATCCAGAGAATCTAGGCCTTGGATCTGGTAAATTTTGAAAGAAATATATGGAGGCATTTCGACCTTGGGGCCCGATCACTTCCAAATGTTTCGAGAAAATGTCGTCATCGGAGATACACGTGCAAAGTTTGAATAAAATCAGGTTTTAGAAAGTGGATTAAAAATGAATCACAAGAGAAACATATCGGGAATCAAAGTTATTATAGAGAATTAAAAAAAAATAAGAATTTTCTCTCCTACTGGGGTAGAAAAGTCTATTATTACGAGTACAAATTTGCTTTTATAATATGAAAAGGCAAAGTCGATCGCATCGATACCGTTGGCCAATAATTGAAAAACACAACAATCTTATTGTGTGCTGTGAAAAACCTTATCAAATGTAATTACGCCACGTATAAATCCCAATCGATCACATTGCGACGAGCGACCCCATCTAGCGATCGCGCTAATAGCGATCAATCACCAAACAACATCGTCAGGGCGCTTACTTACTCAAGCAGATCTCGTTGATGCACTTCCTGAGTACTTCATACACACAAAAAGTGTGAACATTCCTGTAGTAATACAAGTACCTATAATAGTTTTCGATCAGTTTTTCAATTTTTCTCTATTTCGTGTTGGCAGAAAAATCAGTCGATCAAGTCGATGGATGGATCTTAATCCTATTTAAGCCGTTTACTTTGATTTTAAAGGGCACAAAAAAGATGCGAATTATTACGCCCGCTGACGATTCATCTAGAGGCTACCACTATATTCTATAGCCGCAGGTAAGTAGCTTATCTATTTTCGAAGCAATCAACTCCTTTATCGATTTCATTTGCAGGTGAAGATCAAGTGGTACATGATCGGTTGCTCTCTCGAACGACGCAATGAAACGGAACCGATCGACTAGCAATTGTGATGGTGCGATATTAGTTGAACGTTTCGCAGCTTCACGTAATCACAGGTACGCTCACTCTGATCGCTAAAATATTTTGCCGTACATCCTGATTTAGTGATAACGATCACAAGCGATGCCGGAATATAAGCGCTATGGTGTGTAGGAGTTTACGTGTGCAATACTGTAAGCTACATTTATAGCACCACGTCGCAAGCTTTATTAGAACTTATACTTTTAAAGTTGGTAACAGTTCTAATTTAGCTTGCTACCTGCCACCCATTCCCTCTCCATACTCGCATTACACCCAAAATGAAGCCAACTATTGAGCATTCGATTTTTTTTGTATGTTTGATTATAGGCATCAGATTCTTAATAATTAACAAGATTACTATTCTTGCTTACCATAGAAATTTATGTGTGCCGATCCAGTTATCGATAACCAGCAGAGTATGACGCTAAACTGGTCAACAATTAGGTCGAACACAGAATTTTACAAGGTGTGGCAGAATTGCCTTGCACTCAGCCTACAGAATCAGAATATGTATAAATAGAAATGAAATGCTGTTCGTTTGTAAGCGCATGACTTAAGAACAGCTTGACCGATTTGGCTCATTTTTATTTTAAAATGTTCGCCATAGTATGAGTAAGTTTTCGACGGAAAGAAAAATTGGAAAAGTTGCCCCAAAATTGGAAAATTCTGGACAAACTTAAATGGTTTAAGCATAAGTTCCATCACGATGGAGTGTACAATTGAGTTATCATTTGAAATTAGTAACACATTCCCTATAGAATCGCTCTAAATTTGCTTACTAGTTATCTTGTTAACACAGATAAACATACAGCCAGTAAAGTGCTGTATTCCATAGGATTTTTGTATGAACTCACGACAATAACTCACGATTCCAACGCGTATATATTTTTTGCCGATATAAGTGTCGATTCTATAGATGGCTGGGTGGCTGAGGTAGTCAATTGTTGGTGGGGTTAGTGGTCGGGAGGTCAGACTCCATTAAATCCACAAAAAAACACCGTTTGGTACCATTTTTACATAAAAGACTCATAAACGTTCACGCACCTACAGAGGATTCCCCAGATGATGAAAAAGAAGAATTTTTTGAATCAGTCGAACGGGAACTCCATGCCTGTCCTCAGTATGATGTAAAAATCGTGCTGGGGGATATGAATGCTAAAATAGGTAGAAAGCCAGTATTCAGGTAGTAATTTGGCACCCATAGCTTGCACGAGAACACTAATGACAATGGACAACGAGTCATAGAGATGGCTGCAAGCAATAATTTGGTCGTTGCGAGTACAAGGTTTGCGCGTAAAATTATCCACAAAGCCACATGGGTATCTCCTGATGGATCCACTCGACGTCAACTCGGACGACTAACTTGTTGGTATAAGTGCGGATTGCATCATCAAGAAAGACAGCACCTGCGAATCAGATTCGAGCCAACACGGCTGCCCTTCGCAACGAAGAGACCAGAAACAACTACGGTCAAGCGATAGGATTCGCCCTAAATGCAGGGAGAGAGAGTCCTGGGGCTGAGATGCCGGGCGTAGAGGAGAATGAAATACTGTACTGCTGATTCCATCGTAGGCAGTAGTCGTAGAGATCGGAACGACTATTTCGATGACGAATGTTAGCTACCGACTGAACGTAAGAATGTTGCGTACCGAGCAGTGCAACAATCTCATAGAAAGCGGACACGCGAAGATGAATATAAAGAGCTCAGAAGATATGAAAAAACAGTTCACCGGCGAAAGAAAGCAGCCGGGGAGAAGAATCGCGTCCGTGAACTAGAACAGTATAGAGAGTGAGGACCGCACCAGGCGCGGAAGTTCTACCAAAGAGTCCGCGGTATGACGCACTATACCCCGCGTTGCACATACTGCAAAGACAAAGAGGGTTATCTGATCGCTGATCTCAAAGGCATCTTAGAGTGATGTGAAAAGCAATTTCATGAGTTGTTTAATGGCCAACTAACTGAGGAATTGGAGACTCCACTAATGACCGAAGACCACACTATGCTGCCGTCACCAAGCATAGACGAAGTTAGCAGATCGATTAATCGGATCAAAAATAATAAGGCCCTGGGATCTAATGGTATCCCAGCGGAGCTGATTAAAACAGGAGGTCCCGCAATACACCAAGCAATTCATGAACTAATATTGCCAGTAAGGGAGGAAAAAGCGATGCCAGAAGACTGTCGAAGAGGCATTCCGTGCTCCATACATAAGAAAGATGATATCACAAAATGCAGCAATTATCGTGGTATAACGTTGTTGAGAACCGCGTATAAGATTCTTCAAGCCCGATAGCCCCATACGCTAAAGTCATCATTGGTCCATACCAGTGTGGCTTCATCCCAGGCAAATCAACAACTGATCAGATTTACACCCTTAGGCAGGTGATGGAAAAATGTCTAGAGTTCCAAAACTCACTACACCAACTTTTTATAGACTTTTTAGCCGCCTATGATAGCATAGTCAGAGTAGAACTTTATAAAGCCATGAGAGAATTCGGCATCCCAAATAAACTGACACGACTATGTAGGTTGACCATGAACCATGTTATAAGCCAAGTAAAAATATCCTGATCACTATCAAGCCCATTCAACATCTATAACGGGCTCCAACAAGGGGATGGACTGGCCTGCGTTGGAGAAAGTAATCCGAGACTCTGACGTTACGGCGAGTGGAACAATCCTCTAAAAGTCCACTCAGATACTGGCTTATGCAGACAATATTGACATCGTTGGTAGAAACCGAGGAGCTGTACAGGAAGCTTTCATCCAGATCGAGCAGGCGGCATAAAATCTGGGGCTGCATATAAATGAGAGCAAAACGAAATACATGGTGGCCACGTCTGCGTGTAGAAGATCCAACATTGGTCCCTCAATTCAAATAGTGGAGCGTGAATTTGAAGTAGTGCAATCCTTTAACTACCTCGGGTCAACGGTAGCAGCCGAAACAGCATGCATATACATTTCTTATAAAATGAACCCGATTTTATTCAAACATTGCACACATGTGTATCTCCGATTAGAGAATTTCAATTAACATTTTTAATTTTCTTTTAATTTTATTTAATGGCGTAATCCCTAAACCGGAAAGGCTGACAAATAATTTAATTGGGGTAATTCCGATTGAGCCCATCATCGGTAGAGCATGAGATCACCCTGTGTATAGCATTAAACTGTCTATCGGTTGTTCAAGTACACTCGTGTTAACCTGACTTGCACCCAATAAAATTTTAACAACACAAAGGAAAAAAACGACTCTCTCAGTCAGAGTTGATTTGCCAAAAGATTATGGGGTATCGACTGCTAGCTGCAACTGCACCACACATGCTAACCTAACCACACAAAACCCATTAATAAACGCTCAACTTCACGTCGGTCACTCTCTCACGTTACCGCATTAGCAGTCGATGTTCCTGGCTGGCGTTAAACATACAGATTAAGTCAAACGTATCTGCGGGCGCGTATAGATACCGGTGGAGTACCTGGCATATTTTACTGGCTGGCGAGCTGAGCTTAGTTAGCGTGTTGCATTGATTTTAGCAGCCGTCCTCCTCACCACTAACCGATCACAAAAAAAAAAAAAAATACTCGTAAACGATGTGTACACATGCACCACACGTTTTTTCGCCGATATGGATCACCCTTAAGTATCCTCGTGCAATAAACTTCTTCGAGTGAGTGCAAGCCATTTGGTATTTTGTACTCTGACCAAATTCATCTTCGTCAATGTGATGGAATTTCATTCTCAACCGCTGCCGCACTGCTATTTACACAAAAATTCGTTTTGATGCGACCTTTCGTTGTTGTAAGATGTAAGTCTACGTATGTGTTCAGGATTATAGATGCAACGCTATCGTACCTATGTCTTTTAACCTGATGTAATTTGGGGAAATCCAAAACAGTTACCGATCGATGCATTGCTCCTTTTGATCAGTCGGCTAACGGCGCGGCGGCCGCCACCGCGAACATCAATGCCTATTATGCTCTCGACCGCACTGTGGTAATAGTTGTTATTTGTGTAGAAAAATCACACAGGATCAGGTAACGCAGTTTGCCAATGATGTGCCCCTAATAATATCCATCATCATAGGAAACTTGAACAAGTTCACTGAGAGGGAGACTGAACTGGACCGGAGAAGAAAATTCTAAACGAATTGGCGACTTAGTGCAAGAACAGACAACAACATCGCACCAGTTAGTGATGAAGATTGCACTTCCTATTAGGCGCCTAAGGGATAGAGCTGCTTCTACTAAGCACCACTTCCACTCTGGTGGATTCATCGAGCGTATTTCTGTTCAAATTATGGTGTGTAGAGCTCACACAACCAAGCCCAGATGCGCGGCACGGTAAGTGTTGCCTTGAGCTTGCGTATCGCTTAGGTTGGCTGTCAATTTCATTGTTTTCCGGTGTCTAAATTGTAAATTGCATCAAATCAGCTGGCAATGTTCACTTGAGCGCTTGACTTTGTCTCTTCGTATCTAAGATTTTTATTTTATTCTAAGCACAAAATACATTTATCACATATGAGATGTGAAAAAAAATTGTTGATAGAAAGCTAGCTTTTACTCGAATTCAATAGCTGGTGAGAGAAATCTAATTTCCTGACCCAAACACACATAATGTTAACAGGGAGCTGACAAAATAAGTGCTGTGGAGGGACTCTACCAGCACCATTATTGAGATAGGAAAACAGACTCGATTACGAAAACCATTCGAGTGGTAATAGAAGTATGAAAGGATTCTATAAGTATCGCCAAGTAGTAACATTAGTTCTAAACGAATTGAAAGTACAATATGTACTTCATTGAAAACATTCCGGATTACTTCAGTAATCGATTTCTATTCCATGAAACCGATAATGGTTATATAAGGTGAAGGCTGGGTTTCATTTATGGACGGCCAATAGTCTGGAACACCGTTGGATAAAGTAAAAGTAGTGGGATTTGCAGAGGATATTTGTTTTAGCTAAGATCCTTTACAAAAGGAGTTATATCATGGGTCATGGTCATCCTACATGGTCGTGTGAGTTTATTTGTGATACCGATTTTTTTTTATGTTTTACTCTGGCTATGCTACCGTAGGCTATAGAGTCTATAGACAGAAGGTGTATTTCGTTTTGGAACTCTAGACGTTTTGTCATTATCGGCCCTAGGCTGATAATGGGATCATTTGTGATCAATGCGATCAAATAATAATAATAATATTCGGCGCGACATAACATTGCGGTCCATTGCCTAGCTTCTAGCGACCATTTGTGTTGCGCATGTATATTTTTGGACACAAATGGAAGGCCGGATCCGAACGGCGAAGAATTAAGAAGCTTTCCGTGACAAGTTATTACTCTCGGAACGTTTGTCATACATTCGCGAGAGGTGGAACACCGTGAAAAATATTTTTGGTGTTACTGGGATTTGAAACACGAACCTCCTTCTCAGTAGCCATGCGCATTTGCACTTAGCAACAGTGCCCACTCAATGCGATAAAGCCACACTATTGATTGGCCAATAATGACTTTAGCGTTATGGGCTATACTTTCTTTCAGGACGGAAGAGAAAATCTTATACTAAGAGTCAGGTTTTATTTATGGAAAATGGTTTTCAGTTACAATCAATATAAATCGGGAACATACAGAATTCAAGATTTCATTCGTGTCAATTCTTTGTGCCAACTGTCAACTTCCAACAACAGTTGTCGTTCTCTACCGCACGCCTTCCCATAGCTTGCAATACATATTATTAGTCGTTCCGATTGACCATTGCCTTTGATAACTCAGATACTCCTTACTCTTCGTCTTCACTGGATGAATTCAAGCTAGAGTTATTGCCGTTCCAATAAATTTGCGGATTCATCCCGGACCATGGCTTCATATGAGTGCTTGATATAGCGTTGCTGTTGCGCTCCTGAGTTCGGAGTTTACCGGGAAGGTCCTCAATATGAAGGTCCTTTATAAGAAGGATCAAGCCTTTGCGAGTCACCTGTCGCTTGTGGAATTACTCCATTCTCACAAGTCCTCCTTTGTTGTATTTGTACTGATGTTTCTATCAAATCTTTTTTTTTTCAAATGCCCTGTGCCTTTAAAATATTTGTTACTGGTTTGTCTTTTTTATCAAACACATCTTTCGGTTCTTCACACAAGTCATCATATAGCGCTTGTTTGACAGGTTTATGGCTCATATGTTTTGGATTAAAATTCAATACCAACTCATTGAGTGAAAATTTCGTGGTTGCAGTGCATGGTAGCAGCTTTTAACTGATACCGAATCCATTTAGTTGGACGACAGCGCTTTAAGTGCTGCCATAAATGCTACCTGGAGAAGATGTTTTGCCAACAAATTTATTTCGCATAGCAGCAAATAGGAGCTTTTTGAAGCACGCCATTATGGTGTATGCAGCTCAAGGTATGACACCGTAGAAAAGCTCTTGAGGTTCTACATAAAATGAAGGTTTAACTTCCCCTAAATACACCTCACTACATGCTATTGATTGAGACAGGTTCGCCCACAGTCTTCATAGAAATGCTAAAGTTGCTAATGGACTATATCCTGAAGGTTCCTAAGATGCCAGATGATCGACTGCCGAAGAAAATTGCACTTAATACAATTTCCAACCGGTCAAGATGGTATGCGTAATGGCTGAAGCTAGTGCAAAGCTGTGAGATGGAGCTTCAACTTAATATAGAAGAGTATCAAAATTGGAAACCAACGCTCTATAACCTCATTAAAAAGCTAAGGGAAGGCTTTCTAAGAGATGCAGCGGGAAGAAAGTTACTTTCGGGATAAATAGAGTGTGTATGAACTATCGATGGTGATAAAGCTGAATTTTATTCCACATATAGATGATCTCCTAATTACTTGCACCCTATGTGATCTTGGAGAAAACGAAGATATCTAAGATTTCCTTGGAAGGTGCCCGATGCTGAGGGAAACGAGAAGACACTTTTTTGTGTCTGGTGCAATTACTAGGATTCTTAAATGAGCCTAATGTGACACAACTGGCAAAGTTGCTCTAGAGTATCGAAATCAAATTATTCCATGCAACTTCTAGAGTAATCTCTAATTTCTTCGTGAATTCAATTCTTTATCTTTTAATTTCAATTTTTATTCTTTTTATTTTACTTAATACGAAGTGGTAAGACTAGTAAGCTATTATACAGAATTAATTGTCAATCGGCAGACGGCAATGCCAAGCTTTTTTAATTTTGTAGCAAAAAAAAAAATACTATAACATTTTAAACGAATGGTAAATAAAATAAAATCTTTCTTTCTATCTATCTATACTCTCGCGACACTAATCCTTTACTTAGATTAATCCTAGCACAGATCTTGATTGCATGGAGTTTAGCTTGGAAAGCCGTAGGACTCATTCCAATTGATACCGAGACTTTGGTGTTGGGCTCAAAGACACCAGCTCAAACACCGTATTCTATCTTTGATCCATCTAGATACCAGACCAGACCTCTTTTGTTCAGTGCCTGAACACCTGAACCAACCAGTTTGCACGGATCAATAATTCTACTTCGAATAACCTGCTGAAACACTACTCCCTGATGTAAGGTCGGGGTTAGTGCAAAACATGTCTCTTTGGGGAATTTCGTCAAGTATTTTTAGATGATCCTCAAGGTCACCAGGTGTATAGCTGTATTCTAGCTGCAGATTAATAGCGCATCTCCCTAATGAAGATTTGTAAAGGTACAGCTTCTAAAGCCGCCATATGGCAGATACGCATGGCACCCGTGATACCGAGATAGGCAATTTTTTGAAAGCTCTGAAGCTTATTTGCCATTGTCCGTTCAAGATTTTTCAGCCACCAAACCTTGTACGATGCCGCGTATGTAATAATGGGCCTCACTATCATGGTATCCTTCCAGTGTATCATTTGTGGATTTAGAAACTAAGTTCTGCCGTAAAGATGTGTGTTGTCATGCGTTCGATGGCGGACTTGATGTGAGAATTCCAGCTAAGTTATTTTTAAAGGATAACTCCAAGAAATTTAACCTCACTGGAATAAACTAAAGTGTTGCCAATAATACTGATAGGTCCTACATTGACCAGTCAGACCAGTTGTGAAAGGCACTAGATCGGATTTGAAAGGATTGATGAATAGTCCTTCTCTGCTATAGCATTCTAAACATGCAATGGTCGTGTTGTGTTTAGCACTAACAAGCTACCAACATAACTAATGTCGATTTAACCTTTTCTCCTCCTTTTCTCCTCCTTTTCCTTAACGCCAACGATGTGCCAAGCATACAGCCGAGCATTAGATAGGTACGAACCCCTTTACGCGAGCGCAAATTATGGGAGAAAAAAAGACCTGATCTCTGTAGATCAGCTTGAAGGCTGTCGATGACTAGTGACAACAGGTCCCTGCTCCTTGGGAACAACCCTTAACTGCGGTCACAAACATTCCTTCTGAGGATGAAGTAATTTCTCGACTTTCTAGTATGGCCCTTATCCATTGATATTAGTCTTCGATACCTCTGCTACTGATTGCACTTGCTATTGAGTTGTAGCCAGTGTTATCGAATGCTCCCCCATTATCCAGTAATGCATACAGAGCCACTTCCTTGGAACGAAAAGTTCTTTCTGTCTTCTTTAGAAAATAGTGAAGGGGACCTTCTGTGATTTTACCTTTACGTATGTAAACTGACTTGAGTGCTGAGGGGTAGATAAATCTAGCAAGCCTCTGATGTGTAAATCAATGAGTCTCTCTGGGTGTTCTAACTGGTGTCTTCACATGCCGAACACCGCACCAAAAACCAAATTTCTTTGAGGTGAAAGCTGTTCCCCTGTCTGAATTAAGTCTCAAAGGTTGGCCAAAGACGTACGTAAACACCTGAATCATTTAAATTACCGGTGCTGTCTTGGTATTTCGTTAGAAGCAGTATGACAAAGGCATTACCTCGCTTTCTCTTAGGAAATGCTCCCAATTGATCTACGTTTACCGATCAGAAAGGTCAGCACTTCACTTAAATGTAGTTAACCCTCAGTCTAACCACACTTTGCTTGGTGTATTAAGGACTTTCCAGATTTAGTTAGCTTTATTAAGCTGATACTAAGATAAGTCCTAGCAATTTTTTGCAATATGTATATAGCTTACAAGTAACTGCGCTGTATTCGCAACTCAATATCACAATTATTGATATTGAGAGTGCAAACAAATTCGTTGCTCGCATGTGCAATGGCCTTTGAGATGTAAGTCATGCGCCGAATTTTCACTGAAACTATTTAAAAAACATACCGACTGCTACGGCTTTAACCAGCCATGCGATGCGATCCGCATGTCCGCGTCTTTCACATAAAACGGGAGAGATTGCATCTCTTTCGCATCGGTTTGCTTGAGTGCTTGGACTCCACCGCGCCGTCATTAGCCTCTGGATACCGCCGCTTGGATTAAAAACCAAAATGCTATATCCATGTGCACATGGAATAACAGAATGGCCAGAACGTTAGACCAGCGAATAGTAACACCCTCAATAAAATAAATGCCCCGGTAATACCACTTCAAAGTCCACTCTTGGATTTATAACAGATCTTGTCTGATGGCTGCATGCATTGCGATGGTGCCCGGTTGTTCCTGCAGGATCCAGCCGCCCAATGATTTATTTACTCACGGCGCGAGTATTTATCAAACTCTAATTAATCGGTGATAAACTGATCAATCCACCGCAGAATGCAGCGCAATGCATTCAATGGATGGATGAAGTATCGGCCATCTGACAGCAGGCACATGCGCGCGCGCGCTCTTGCGTTTCTTGCATTTACTTCGTTTACGGTTTGATGTGAATTTTCTATTTTCCACACGATAGTCGCCTACAGAGCCTACGAGACTGTCTATCGTCTAGCCTCCTCCACTAAGGCAGAAATTAGGGGTACAGCGATCGATTTACTGTATGTCAGACAAATAATAGAGTCAGACTTGTAGCTGCGGATCGTTTGAATCTACAGTCATGTCCAAGTCGGTCGGTTGATCTGTCTGTCCGCCTATCTGACCGGCTGACTGGCTGACTGCTTGACTAGTTGACTGGCTGGCTGCATGATATCGCTATCCTCATGCCAAATCAATTTATTACCCAAATGAATTATGCCTTTTTAAATGTGGTGTTGTTATTGCTGTTATTGTTGTGGAGCTGGTAAGAGCTTGCATGTTCGTCCAAGCGAAATAAGATGATATGCTCTGCTCACCGTACGTTATTCATAAATAGGATGTTGGTACGCCCATCCCCTTCCCTCACCATCACATGGAGAAAACAATCGCAAATCACCCACCATCCATATCAGAGCCGCATGACTTTTCGATTACCGTGGGAATTCAATTTGAAAGTAAAATGTGACCGACAACCGTCAAACATCAAGGATCAATATGTCTAAGCAGGTACTTTGCAAAAAATGTCCTCGCACGCATTGACTAGTAATTCTTCTTTCAAATTACCCAATCAGAGGGAAAATTGCAATCTTATTATCAAAACAAACCACCAAATCCGGGCTGGAGGGCTCTACTGACACACCACCGTCACCCTCCTCACTTAACAAGCGTTGTGGGTTGCACAATGCGCTATTCCCTTTATGGATTTATGGGTAATTGTAATTCCTGTCATCGATCAACAAGCCCAAATTCGA
Source organism: Nephrocerus scutellatus (assembly GCA_947095585.1). Classification (NCBI taxonomy): domain Eukaryota; kingdom Metazoa; phylum Arthropoda; class Insecta; order Diptera; family Pipunculidae; genus Nephrocerus; species Nephrocerus scutellatus. The sequence goes on along the minus strand of OX352762.1, from coordinate 19,291,730 downwards.
TACCGCGATGACACATACCGACTGTCAACGTGCAAATTTATTTATATTTATTACCCGCAAGTAACAAAGTCACCACCCACTCCACTACACTCCACTCCACTCGAGGCCATCACTTGGAAGAAAAAGTTAAATTTTGCGCGCCATTTTTGTAAGTTCCTTTCTTCGCTATCACACACGCACATTATTCCTTTGTGATATTTTGCAAATTATCCGCAAGTGGGTTGGACTACTTTCACCCTGAATACGCATATTGCCCGTGTAAACCCAATTGGATTGAGTTCGATAGAACATCAATTTCATGCCGCAAAACAATCATAAAGTGCCGCTCGCTACCACCGCAAAACAGCATCATCGTCCGCTCCTCTGATTGCCAAAATGTAAGCAAACATGTTGCAAAATTGCACATCTCCTCCTTGTCCCGTTTGTATTTATTGTAGCAGGAGATGGGTAATCTTGATATTCGAGGGTACTCTCGCACACAATGGGATTTGTTGTACATTTAACAGGATATTAGCGAACATTTGCAAGAGAGAGGGTGGATGGTGGATAATGCCACCAAATTTGTGAAAGTGAGCAAAACAAACCACCTCCTTTATATTATTCTGATACGACTGTTGTGTAAGTTGGTTGTATGTACTTTCCAATTCGCGTATTTGAATTTGAAATCCGCTTCAGTTTTTGCATACGGATTAGCCATTGGCATCAAGGAGCATTCGCTGATAGTTCGCCAATTCTATGTTTGTGCTGGAACAATGGGGCAAACACGTTTTTCTCAAAGCAAAATGCGATCTTTTGTGCTAATGGTTCAATGGCTGAGTTTTTCATCTGAAAACTGTCACAATTCCTTGGCAGAAGCTTTAATGCAGGAATGATAGTCCTACACTGTAAAAAAAAACAACGAAATAGAGAAATGTATAAAAATGGACCAACTTCAAGCTTTGGAAAGGTGCTAAAATATGGGCCACATAAGAAGAAGGGGTGCCACATCCGGTCACTATAGTAGGATACTTCCACAAGGGATCGGGCCTTGAAAAAGAAAAATTTCTAAGCATAATACAGGTGCAGAATACCGACCTAAAGACAAAATCGTGGAGGGTCCTAAAGCGAGAAAATCTGTGAACTACATGATGGTAATATCGGTAGACAGCAACAAAGCTTAAAAAAAACCCAATGGTCAGCTTCAGTTTCAGTAAAAGGCCAAAGAAGAAAGAGGTTCAAGAAGAAGGGGCCATCAAAGAAGACCTCCAACAGAACTCCGACCCAGGTGAGCCAGAACAAGGATCAGACAAGACCCCTTCGTCTTAAAACAACTTATAAAATTAGATGCATCCAAGCAAATCTGTACCATGCTAAAGCAGCATCGGCTGATATAAACAGAAGATTTGCCAGAATGACCTGCAAAATTGTACTCCTTCAGGAGCCCTGAGCAATAAAAAGCAAAATAATGGGCTTTAGAAACAAAAGCTGCAAGTGAATACATCACAAAGAAGCAGACCACAAGAGGTCTGCCATTATTGTAGACGCACCATTAATATAATGCCTATTCCAGAATTCACGGACAAGGGGTACAGCAACCATCCTAGCAAAGGTTATCACCCAGGAGAAAAGTACAGGGGAATTATTGCCTCAAAATAATTCGTAGGGGAAGCCCGACCTAGAATGCACTAGAGAATTATTGCAGGAAAACAAATAAGATCCTCATCATCGGTTGCGATGCAAATACCCAAAAAAACGGTATGGGAAAGCGGTGAAATAAAGAAAAGAGGTGGTCTTTACTAAAACTCTTAGTAGCTAGCCAACTACCAATAACAAATAAAGGGGAAAGCCCCACATTCGTAAACGCCATAAGAAAAGAAGTTATAGACTTGACTTCAATAACAAATGGAGCAATGGTCGTGATTCAAAATGAACTGGCTCAGAGGAAGATGCATTTTCAGATCACAGACATTTTCTATTTGAGATAGCCACCAAACAAAAGATTCAACAGGTCTATAGGTCGCCTAAGTCAACAAACTGGGAAAGGTACAAAAATGAGTTTGTTGTGAAAAAGAGGGGTTATCTATCAACACTAACAAAACCGCAATAGTACCATACAACAAAAAAAGGAAATAAAAAGTATATTGAATAACGAGCACGTAAAGTGGACGCAATAAGCACATTCCAGTGACTAATGTACGCTATTTTTCAAACGACCAAAACTATTTCTCTGATAAACTGCTCATGTGCAATACAAAACTACTGTGGGAATGTGTCTTGCTGCAATAAATAACAAGAGTATTTTCTATGTTAACACACTAGTGTGGTTAATGCCTACTTTCGAGAGTAGGTTATAGCATAGGAAACATTCACTTTCGTTTATGGTCGTGTGAAAATAAATTTACCAACTCTAAAAATAAAAGAAACTGAAGTAAATTTCAAAGAGGTAACAAAACTCCTACGAATCTTCCCAGATGAAAAACTCACATGGGAAAAACATCTAAAAATGGTGACCATAAAAGCTTCAAAAGCACTATGGACCCTAAGACAATTACTTAGACCTATACCCAAATGATTAGAACCGGCATTTTGTATGGATCGATCCTATGGTGGGAAAAAACGGTACAACGCACAGCAATAAAAAAGTAAAAAACAAAATACAAAGACCAGCATGTGTAACTATTACAGGGGCAATGAGAACAACACCTACACCAGCTTTAGATGGTCTTTTAATCTTACCCTTAAACATTGCCATCAAATTATCACCATCAATTACCACCAATAAAAAAAGCATTGGTGACAGTATGCAGCCCTGTCTAACCCCATTTCGGATTTCAATCTCCTCTGACAGCTTACCTCTGCGTAGGACATGATATTTGGACTCATCGTATGTTGCCTTGATAATCATATTTGGCTCTACAACCGGCGTCTTGGCCTCCAGATAATAGCAATCAATTTATCTAGATGCCTCTTCTGCGCAAAGCAAGCCAAATAAATTCCTTATTAACGCTGTCGAATGCCTTTTCAAAATCGATGAACAGCAAGTGAAGTGGTGATCAAAATTCAAGGCAACCTTATAATGCATAGGTACATCATGGGCTTGGAAATATTTGGATAGAAAAATGGAATTTTTGTGGTTGTTCAATGATAATCCGCACGACGTTGATATGATTTATACAGGAAAATTAAGAGCGAAATGCGGCCACTTCGAGTATGTCATCAAGATGGTCTTTGATTCTATCGAAGACCCTCTTTGGTTTTCTCTTTTTCGGGAGCTTGCCTTTTTTCCACTAGTCATGCATTATTTCAGGCTCTCTATATGAGTGGATGCAGTAACTCGCTCTAATTTGCGCTGCTGTTAAGGGCTCCATGGGAATACCGTCAAGTCCTACCGCCTTATTAGCCTTCAAAATGTAGCAAAGAGTTCTTTCCATGTTCTTTCGAGCAGATCTTTACCCGAAATTAACAGGGATCCATCAGCACCCTCACCTGGGTGTTGCTTGAAGCTGTGAACACCTGTGAGATCCTTGGTGATTCTGTAGACAGTTACGCATACTGTAAAGTTGTGTCATATTCACTCGATTTATAGACTCATTTCTCCGCTCCACAGGGGTAGCTGCGATGCGTGCTTTGAGGGGTTTTCTTTATTCGATGCTTGCCCAATTTTCTGCGGTGAGCAATCTATGATGTCATCGACCGTTTATTCTTTCAGCACCAGATATAAAAACATTTTTCACAGCATACCAGATTGTTCTCAAGCCGTGTGAAAGGTGGTCTCCTAAATGTTATCGCACTCAGGGATGCTTTCGTTTATGAATATTAAACTTGGACATACGGGTGTTCTCATGGGATCTTCGAATTGCAGCTGTACGGTAGGTACCATCAGATGGTGGTCCTTAGCCATACTCATGTCCGCTCCTCTTCTTTTCCGGACAATGGGCTCAGGGAATGCATGGCGTTGGCAACTGCAATGACAACGGTGAACGGTTTGTGGATTTTTGGCTTACTCATTACTGCCACAAAAATTTACTTTCGCTTTCGCTCAGTGTGACGATAAGACTCTTGACAGGCGTCGTTGGTGCGCAAAATAAAAATGGGGTAAAGCGGTTTCCAAAGAACAATTGCAGTTTATTGGAAAGGCTTTTGTTTTGTGATAAGTTGAGCATCTAAGTTTATAGAGTCAAGAAAAATCAACGTTATTTCTATAAAAAGGATTGCTTCCTTTAGATTGGCTTACTCATTACTGCCACAAAAATTTACTTTCGCTTTAAAAAATCTGGCCCACTGTTCACCGAAGTTTGGCAAAACATTCCAATCCTCTTTTTTTTGTCATCCTCTGCTACCAACAGCGGACTATCAATGTCACTTTCACCCTTGAACTGTGATCGAATTAGCTTGCGTAACCCTATGTATACTTTCTCCTTGAAGTCCCGCCGGCACATAGACGTAATGTTGCGTTACAGGGCGAACGATGATTGTATCAGAAGCCTTTTGGCATATCCCGTTTGCTAAACGAATCAAATTTCGCAAACAAAACGCAACCAAAGCGGGATAAATGGCAGTCATCGAGAAAGTGTGGCGCTATCATCGTAGTCCACGTCAAAAAATTCAATATCACATCCCCTGCGACACTGCGACTGGCGGAACCCGCATTTTGCTTGCATCGTTTGGCTTTTGGCACTACTGTTGCGTTCGGACGTGCGTTGAAAAGTGGCACAGCTCGGTGGGCTGACAGTGCGGTAATGGTGGTGTTGGAAGTGGTGGTGGTGGTGGTAGTGTTGTTGGGATGTGCACCATAAAACCAACTCCAAATTGCAAACTCCCGCTCAGACAATGAAAACATCAAAATCCAATGAAATGAAATAAAATAAAAATCCAATAAAAACATTTTTATCGGTTGTATGGGGGATGTAAAAGATTGGCGGCGGCGAGTCCTGCGAATTATATTCATCACTGTTCGACCCTTGTGCAAAATACGCAACAATCAGATAACATGGAGATTTGCACATTTCAGCAGCATGACATTCGCCATCCGCACTCGCATGTCATATTATTATGTTGTGTTGTGTATTTTAGTGATTTGCGTTTGGTTTTCTTTTCTCTCTGATGTTGTTGTTATCCTTTTTTTTTTTTTGGTTGGTGTCTTAAGTGTGACGATAGGATTCTTGACAGGCGTCGTTGGTGCGCAAAATTAAAATGGGGTCGAGCGGTTTCCAAAGGAAAATTGCAGTTTATTAGAAAGGCTTTTGTTTTGTGATAAGTTAAGCATCTAGGTTTATAGAGTCGAGGAGTATCAGTATGTGGGAGTGCAACTAGTGGTCGAATTTATTTCTGTAAAAAGTATGTTTTTCTAGAGACTAAAAATACGATTAGAATTCTTAGAAGTATTGTTAACATCATAGTTATTTGGAACTTATGTGACGATACCATACAAGCGACAAAACTTACTGTTAACAAAAAGCAAATCTTAGGGACTATAAAAAAGATAATACAGTAATGTTCTCTCCCAGTGTATTGAACAATCAAGTTTTAAACAAAGATCTGATTTACAATTTTGAGAGAGAATCAAGGAGGAACATAATCTAGCAAATCTAGAGTATCTCTTTTCTTTAGTCTTTTACGTGAGGCGGTGATCGAGATAAATGCCTAAGTATTTAAAGTTCGACTTTTGTGGTATGGTGAGGCCGTTGATTTTGACTCTGGCGCAATTACCTTTCTTTTTTTCTTCCTTTTTTCTTCGTTTACTTTAATTCTCCAGGTTTCCAGCCATTTTTCTAGGCCGTAGACATAATTTTGAAGGCGTTGAGATGCGATGTTCTGTATGAAAGCTGATAATTGATGTATCATCCGCAAAAGTTGAGGTGTTTTTGAAGTGATGAGTTGGCAAATCAGAAATATATATTAAGTACAAAAACGCCCCGAAGATACTCCCGTGTGGGACTTCTCTAAGTTGCATAGATGGGACGTATAGTGTTTATATATCATGCGGAATTTACAGTTTGAAAGGTAATTTTCTAGAATACCGTGTGTGTTTTGAGGGACCATTTGTCTAATTTTGCTTAACAGCCCCTTGTGACATACCTTATCGAAGCCTTGGATAATATCAATAAACAAAGCTGAACAATATTGTTTATCTTAGAATGCTCGAAGGCTAAGCGACCCTCAGCAAGCGGTTCGCCGAGGCAAATATAACCCTTGGTTTCATTGGATTATTAGCGGGCTGATAAAAGGTCTACGGAACGGGACAAGTAAGTTGATCTGCAAATTAAAGCGTCGCTGTCGGACCATCAACTTGACCAACTGCTCTACTTGGTGGGCGATGTGGCCTAACTACAATAAAAAGACCACCGATCTGATCACAAGATCACGGAAGGATATTTACAGAGACGTGGCTGTCATCACTGGCCACTGGCCAAGCTGGAAATTCCGCTCAATACTTTTTGCAGAAGCTGCAGGGATGTCAATGAGAGGGAGACGCCCATTATCTCTGCAACTGTGCGGCCCTGGCGGGATTCCGACTCCACAAATGGAAAAAACCCTTCTTCGCCAACCTGAGGGAGCTATCGGAGTATCGCATCACCGATCTGATCTCGTACCTGAGAGCTACAGGCTGGCTATAATCATTTCAATGTAACTTTACCGTCAGAAGGCCTCCCGAAGTCTGTGGATACAAAACGGCGCACTCTAGCGATACTTGAGGTCCTCGCGAAGGCAGCGCGGACCCTACCTACCTACATACCAGACCATCAACACATCAGGTTGGATTTTCCTGGCAAACTGGTCATGCTTCTCTTAGATATGATCCAAAGTCTACCGTCTGAAATCTATATAAGGGACTTGTCCTCTCTAATGATTGTCACATCTATTAAGTCCACAGGAGACTTATATAGCATATCAATGATGCGTTGCTCTCTTCCTATCCCTGGTGAAACGAACAGCTGGCTAAGCTTAGGAAGAAAGTCAGAAAACTCTTCAACTCGGTTAAACGTACGAACAGTTGGGACGAATACAGGTTCGCCGTTACCGGTTCGATGGCACCACACGTCGGACCGTAAGGATACAATCAGAATCCTACTCCAGGTTCATTTTCCATGTTTGTCTAGTCGTGCACCATACAAGTACCCGAACGAATCTGACCAAAGGGTCCTTATTACTAGTTGGGTAAATAGTTTTTCCGTTAAAATCTTCAGTGCAGAAGAAGTTTAAATGGACAGTAGGCTCTTTTAAACCTTTCAAAGCATCCGGCGGTGGTGGGATCTTTCCAGCGCTTCTACAGAAGCCAATCAATATCATTCTACCGGGTATGATTACTTTATTTAGAGCTAGCTACAACTGGAGGTATATTTCTACTATCTAGAGACAGGTAAATGTGATATTTATCCCCAAACCAGGCAATAGGCCTAGTGAGCTGCCTAAGTCATACAGACCTATAAATCTAACATCATTTGTCCCCAGAAGAGACTCAAGGAGAGACTTATTGACGTTTATATTAGAGGCCGGTTAGAGTTGTCTACCTCTCTGCACTGAAGTTAATTTGCGTACAGGAAATGCAAAAGCACAGAAGTTTCCCTGTACCCTTTGTAAAGAAAATAGAAGGAACTTTTCGTTCCAAGGAAGTGACCCTGTGTGCCTTCATCGACATTGAGGGCGCTTTCGATAACACTGGCTACAACTCTATTGCCAAGACAAACATCGCCAAAAGTCGATCAAATCATTTGACCACACCAGAAATTGTCAAGAAAATCAACAAAATGGTATTGGGATGACCGTCGGCTAAAAGTGAGCGAGCTTGGAAAAATGGTAGGTGCTGTACGTTGTATGATGCCTGAAAATTTGGACATGAGAAACCTGTGCGAAGATGGGTGCCACTTTTACTCCCAATGGAAAGCAGCTTTGTGAGGATGTTTCAATCGAGTGTTGTGCAATACAAATAAATCCAAGGTTTTGCGTCGATTCATAACTATGGACAAAACATGGATCTATTACTTCACACCTGAGATGAAGGAACAATCAAAACAAATGACCGAAAGGGGAGAATCCGTTCCAAGTCGGTTTCTCGGATTATTTTCTCTTTGAAAACTTGAAGAAAGGGCTTGGCCGCTTGGTGGTAAAATATTTGCCAACAATGAAGAGGTGGAGTCAGAGGTTAATGGCTATTTTGAGGAGCTTGACGGTTGCTTTTATAAATAGAGTATAGACGTTTTTGAACGTCGCTGGGGAAAGTGTATCGAGCTAAAAGGAGACTGTTGAAAAAAAAAACCATTTATTATTATACATATTCTTTATTTTACTAAACTTGTTGCCCTTTTCTAGCAATTGAAACAACAATTGTAACAAATGCGACTGGCGGTTACAACAAATGAGCTAAATTTAAAATTCACTTCTTGTCCAAGGAATTACCTATCATCAACTTTAAATGCACATTTTCGCTTGAAATCTCAAGAGGGACATAACTCATCCGTTTGCTGCTGGGGGCAGACGTTAAAAGTCGAACGAGAGCCACTTCAGAGAAAATCCGACAAATTTATCCCGAATCTCAATCATCAGACGGTTTTCCATCAAAGATCGCACAGGAGCAGCAGCATCAGTTTACAGTACAGCCGAATACAAATGACAAGGATAAAGGAAAAAGCTTGCCGCACAAAGTGCGTACGTACAGGAAACTGTTGCAACAGGTTGTACCTATGTTGTACCGCATCACATCACCACCATTCCCCATCAACATTGCGGGAATTAGGGCTCTTTTTGCAACGCAATAAAATCCGGAATTTTTATTGCTCTTTTGACTTTTTGTGGCCTTTTTGTTCTGTGCGCGTTTCCGCTTTTCGCTTCGTTTCCTTTGGACTTTGCATTTTGTTGTTGTTGTTGTTTGCCATTTGATATTGGATTTGCAAAATGGACTTGAAATGGGGCGTCACACAGCAACCGCCTGCCTGTTGCTGGACTCTATGGCCACTTGTCGGCGTCGTCCTCGTCACCGTATTGCCAAATTCAATTTTGTTTCCGTCTTTGGATGCGGATGGAAGAGACGCAACAGGACAAAGCAAAGATTTCGCCAACACCAGACAAGGTGACGCCGACGCTACGCGATGTCTTCGTTAATAATTCTGTAGCAGCACGCGCGTGATACTTTATAGCCTTGGGGTGGCGGCGATTGGCCGTTTCTGCTCTTCCCATTCCCCAGAGTCGCAATAACATTGAAGGACTTTGGTGAGTGAGCAAGGCCACGACTAGGTCGGCTATTATCATCAATCTTTCACTTTCGTACGGTCGGCTACAGGTCGTTGTCCTGCATCGGCCTTGGGTAATTTCAATGCAATGCAGTGAAAGGACGATTAGTCCCTTTTTCTTCCGCAGACGCCTTGCATCGATGCGGACCGTCCAATCATTGAGTGCTATAGTAAGGGGACATGCCACCGTGCGCATAGGTAGACTGGACTGAAGGACCGCTGCTCGACTCGGAGGCTCGGCGCGACACAAAAGGGTGGCTGGCGTGCTGTCGTTCAGCAGCCCGCATAATTCCTCTGTTGTGTTTTCACCCCGCTTCATGTTCTCTTCTTTTCGTCTCGTTTTCATCGAGTGCGGCCATCCTGCACAAAATGACCCTCGTTGACTTTTTGCGATGTAGGTCATGGTTATTAAATTGTAATTTGTTGTATCAATTACAGGAGACACAGTGCACAGTGCAGCATTTCACTTGGATAATGGGGAAAACGTGGTATTTAAGCGAAACAAGTGCTAATTTTTGAATTTAGACTGAGGGGCTGCTTCTGTTATGATATAGACACTTCTTCGCCATTGGAGGTGAGTTTTGGGGTGCAAAGATGTAAACAAATTTTTTAGTGAAAAGTCAGGCGAATTTTTTATTTTATGCATAGCTCTAAACTTTATTTTCCAACAAAAATCCGATAAGAATCCCTCATCTTATAAGAAATTTGATGTTTTTTGAATTTCTCCAACAACGTCTTAAAGATGGATAGGTTTTTTTAAGCCTACTTTTAAGCGCATTAACATCACGTAAGAAGTGAGCGAAATTTTGTGTTGAAACTCACATATTTATTAGCAGATTGGTGTCCATATCCAAACAGCAATTGATTTATTTATTTATTTAAATCTTTATTTCATAGAATAGAATACAATACTTATCCACAAAAGGGTTTACAAAGTAGTTATATAAAAGATTTAGAAGTATCATAGACACTGGTGTTAATTGACGCAACCATTTTTAAGTAAATTTTTTATCTTCGAGGTGAAATTTTTTGATAAAGAGATATATTAATAATTTAGTTAAATATAATAATTTTTAAATATTATTATTGCTTAACTTACTTACGTGAAAATTATAAATAACAATTAATAAAAATTATAATGAAAAATCATTTGTTATAGCAGAGATTCAAAACTACGAGTATCATGATCATCGAATGAAAAAGGCCATTCCTTTACTCATCTCAAAAAAATAAATTTGGATGGACAAAAGATTAGGTCAGTAACATATTTAAAAGTTAAGGAGCCATGAAAAGGAAAAACTGGTGACAGTATTACTTTCTAGTGAAATCAATTATGCAAAGATTATTGATACGGAAATGGTAGGTACACACCTCCTCTTAAAAAGAATATCTTTCATACTTTGTAGACATATAAATATCAGAGTGGAATAATTTGAGTTTCTGCAAAAAGTTTAAAAATATGTTTTACAAGTCCTCAGGGCACAAGTCTTTTAAAAGGAAAAATATTCTTATAAGTCACTTCATGTCGATTACTATCCCCAAATAGTTAACTTTTTAAATGTTTATGCAATTTTCGTTGCATATTTTGGACCTACAATGAGACGAGTCAATAGTTATATCACTTGAGGTATTATCAATTTGGTTTCGCATAAGAAAGTGCATAAAGCGAGTTTTAGAGCTGAGCACCATTCTATCAAAACTGAACTACTCTTTTAAGGCAGATAAATCATCAGGAATCTTCACCATATCTTATTTCCATGTACAAGCATGATAGGAAAACGAAGTATCATCAGCAAAAGTGACAACATTTCCATTAAACTTAAAATTGCATAGAGAGATTGTAATATAATGATTAATGTTGTCACAACGAAGAGGAGAGAGAATTTTGGACTTGCATTAGTTCCGCCCCGTCCTGTCTTCTATTGCTGTATTTGCTGGAGAGTAAAAGCGGAAGACCGATGAAAATAAGAACACCAACTGGTTCGATTGAAAAAATGATTCTGAATACTTTATTAAAACAAGTGGCCCTTTTATAATTATTCTCTAACTTATTGATCTAACAAAATAATTCATATTAAAAACAAAGTATTATTAATGTTCTACATTTGATTTTCAGTGCGCTTGACCCAGTTTATAAAGGTAGCGCTCTTTGTGTAAATGTCATTAAAATAGTATTAAGTTTTGGTTTAAAACCGTATTGCGAGGGAGTGAGAAAGTTCGTCTTATGTAGATAATCAATAATCCATTTTTTAATAATTTTTTCAAGTTTTAAAGTCAAACTGTTAATATAGTATTCGGCCTTAAGTTAGACATATCTGGCGAATCTCCATTCAAAAACAAAGGCTAAAACTTAAAAAACAATTTAATTGGTTTAATAATATTGAAAGCAATTTCTTGAGAACTTATCGAAACCAAATGAATTTGTGGTGCTAAGAGACTTATCTATCTATATAAATAAAAATGAAATGCGTATCGTTGGTAGCCGAATCACTTGAGAACGGATGGAATGATTTGGCTGATTTTTATTTTAAAATATTCGTCATAGTCCGAGTAAGGTTGATATGGAACAAAACTAAAAAAGTTGCCCGGAAAATTGGAAAATATGAAAAACAACTGAAAGTGTTATTTTCCAAAGGAGTTTTGTATGAACTCGCGACCATAACTCACGTTTCGAAAGATGGATTTGCGTTATTATTATTTTTGTTTGGTTGGTTATAGTCAGGGGAGCTCTGTTTGTTTATGCCACACAACAAAACAAATAAAAAAACAAGTGCGCGTACCAGAAGACCCCAGGAAGACACAAGGATACACCAAAAAGACCCCAAAAGACCCCAAAAAGGCCCTCAGAAACCCCCATAAGACCTCCAAAAATCCCAAAATGATCCTCAAAAGACTCCCCAACAGACCCTTAAGAGGCCCCCAAAAGACCCTTAAAAGACCACCAAAAGGACCTCAAAAGACCCCTAGAAGACCTACAAAAGACCTACAAAAGACCTGCAAAAGACTCCTCAGAAGACTCCCAAAAGACCCTTAAAAGACGTTCAAATACCATAAAAACAAAACTTCCAAAAGGCACCCAAAAGGCCACCAAAAGTTACACATGTGTGGATAATCGGGCTTTAGGAAGTTGGTTCAAAATTATTCAAAATATTTGGCAACAAGCCACAAACACGCGCAGACGAGAAGACATTATAGAGAATAGATCTCAAAAGAAAATACCCAAAAGGACTCTCAAAAGATTACCAAAATACCCTCAAAAGAATCTGAAAAGACCCACAAAATACAAAAGACAAAAGGACGTTCAAAAGACCACACCGAATTTCATACAAATCAGTTGAGAAATGACTAAGCTCCCAAAATGTTAAATTATAGCACAATAATGTGACACAAAACGCAATACAATATTATTTTTTATACTGTACTTAATTTTCTCCTCACCGCGCCGATAATGTAGTTTCACTTGCTGGAATACCTGGACTTGTAAATCAAACTAATTTTTTTATTAATCGTCCAGGTCTATTTTTGGACAATATTAACCCATAAAAATTTTCGTGTGAATTCTCTAATCGGGGATACACAATGTGCATTTTGAATAAAATCAGGTAGATTTTTAAAAATTTTTGTTATGTAGCCCCCCCTCCAAATTTTAGAAAAAGTGTTGTCCATCGGAGATACACATGCTATAAAATTTGAAGAAAATCGGATTTTGTAAACAATTTGTATTGGTGCCCCCTGATTTTCAAATTTTTTACAAAAAGTGTTTTCCATCGGAGATGAAGGAAATCGGGTTCTTTTTTTTATAAAATTGGTATGGGTGCCTCTGACCCCGGGGCCTTATCACTTCCAAATTTTTACAGAAAGTGTTTCCGATCGGAGATACACCTGCGCATAAAATTTGAAGAAAATCTAGTACTCTTTTTATAAATATTGTATGGGTGCTAACGAAGCCGCTGTAGGCTTTTGAGCAACATCGTACCTTTCTTTGATGACCCAGTCTCGTTACATTGTTTATGGTACGATCCACAAAATATATCAATTATTTTGGTGCGCTTGAAACTCTCTTAAGAAATCACTCGTAGATTTTTCAGCTGAAAAAATAACAATCACTGCACTAAGTTTTGCTTCTTAGTCCATACCGTTAGTGGAACTTTTTCGATATTTTGTAAGATGTACGAATGGTAATGAACATTATGCATGGAGGAGTGTATGGCTGCAGCCCGTTGTACAGATAAGCAGGCTCCTAGTTTGTATTATTCAATTTAATGTCAATTGTGTTACAATTAAAATATTTCTCAATTTTATTTAAAAGTATTGTTCCCATTATGGTTTGTGTCTCTGTTAAAATTTGTGAACCACTGAAATGGTATGCTGATGATATTTCACCAGAGTCTTAGAACCAATTTGGGCATGAGGAAGATAGGTAATTAGTATATAGAAGATTTTCAAAAATTAAGAGCAAACCTACATGTGACTTTGAAGTTGTGTCATTCAAAAGTTGATTACAGTTAATTGACTAACCCTGTACATAGTAAGAAAATCTCTAGTGGTACACTCATTAAAATGATTCTTTGGCATCATACCCATACAAGTCATAACACCCAATGTGTGTGTGTGTGTATGGGTAAGGCACCTACAACTGTATCGTACATAAACGAAGAAAACCAACTAAAAGCATAAACAAGAAACTTCCATCATCATCATCACCATCAGTTGGTATATTTATACATGCTCCTACTGCTATCCACCTAGCCAACCGGCCAACCTCTTTCCATCAACAACCCATTTTAGCAACGGAGCCAAAAAGTGTCAACTTATATTAAGGCGTTTCGGGCATTTAATTGTGAGCGATTCAACCCTATCGCCGAGGGGCCTGTTGGAAATGAAAGAAAAGAAAATAAAAAGAATTTTATTCTTCATCTGGATGGAGCATCACCGTACCCCGTATACGAAAAGATGTACAGAATCACACATAACCAGCATTTACCATCTCCAGCGTCTTTATGGAGACACGGCGCTCATCACGGCATGACAAACCAGACCCACTATAACAAAGTCATTATATTTAGGCGGAGTTTTGTTGTCGTCTTCGTTGTCACGCGTCTTCCTCATAGTCCATCGCGTTTTGTCACCATTGCCATACAATTTGAAATGTTAGTACTGTTATATTATATTATTTGTTTTATGTTTTGTTGGTTTGTTGTGCTAAATGCTTGACAATATCTTTAACAAAAAAGGCAACAGCGGTAACGTCTCAACCGTACAAAACTTTGCTAAACGCGTAGTAGAATGTTGACGCGTGTCGTTTTTCATTTTAGAAACTTATCAACGGTATCTTTCTTTTTGTATGAAGCTGAAATTTTCTCGTCAACAACATCAACGGATTAAAATATGTGTAGATAACTCTTCCTTTATATTGCATTTTCCTGTTGTCTCCTTCTGCTTCTGCTGCACGGTAAAAAATTATTAACGTCTTAAACGACTTAAGAGGATGCGACGGCTATTTGATGTTTCGTCTGCAAATATTGCAAAATGATTATTATTATTATACAAAAGATATCAAGTATATAGGGTAAAATAAAATTAAATTTTATACTATGAGATAAGAGCAAAAATATTAAAAAGAAATGGGCCACGCATTGATCCTTGAGGTATACCAAGAGAAGTGGGATTGAGTCAAAAAATGTCCATCTTCTATATGTACAGCAAAAAACTTATCAGGAAAAAACCTTTGTAAAAATATTATTAAGTGCATCGGAAACTCTGGGTAGTTACACTTGCAGAGGGAAGCTGATTTAAGCAGTAACTTATTACTTCATTAAGTTTTTATTTGAAAATCAATTAAATTGAATTAGGTAGAGCGGTGTAGTGGTTTACCGGAATGGATGTGGGATTTCAAAATTTCTTGCGTCAAAATGATTTAAAGACAAGGATGAGAAATTATTAGATTTTAAAGTTTGTACGATAACGACTTGCAATACCTGCCATACGAACTCACCACAAATATTTTATTTTTTGATTTAACTCCTCTCAGGAACCCATGGTGTAAAATTTTTAATCTGAAGTACTCTTTTTACTGTCAAGCCGTCGACAAATATTTACGAAGAAATGCACTCTATGAACTTCTTCTATTTATCTCTTGATATTGAACTAAAATTTTGGAATATTTTAATTCCCAGTGTACGTCATCTTCTTTTGCAAAATATTTGCTGACTTATTAAGCAAACTTTGCTCTGAAAATAATGAAAATAAGTAAAACGTTCTGACAAAATAAAAAAATTTCAGACATTCTGAATATTGGAATAACTAAATTTGCAAAATAAGAACTTATTTTATCAAATTTAAAAAAAAAAGAAAATATTGTTTAAGTATCCATTCTTAAGCTTTTTTAAATTAATTTATTATTTCATTATTGTTATTAGTAATAAATAAACAACTTACTGTCTATATAATAGTATTGACCAGCAATTTAGCCTACGGGGGCTTTACAATACTTACTTTCTACAAACTTGTTCTTCTATCTTCTTCTATATATATAAATAAAATGATATTTTGTTTGGTTGTTGTTTTTGGAAACTCACATTAACCCATTTTATGATATTTTCATTGTAATTTATTAGCATGTGGGAAAAGTTATAGTACAACCCCTAACAACGCGGTGGTTCATTTCTGCAGGTAGAGAGGAGCAAGAGAACGGCTAGTAATATGTATATATAAAAAAAACATAAGAATTACAATTTTTTATGTAAATTCTCTAATAACCAAAAGTATACTTAGTTCCACCAATAATGCTGAAAAAAAAACAGATGCGAAACACTGCAACCCAACCACAAGACAACACCAATCGTATGCCGTTATATGGCATTATTATTAAAAAAATGTTTAGGAGCTCCGAACCCCGGCCCGATCACTACAAAATTTTAACAGAAAGTGTTTTCACCGGAAACACACATGTGTGCAAAGTTTCAATGAAATCGGGCTGTGGGAAGTGGGTTGAAAATTGATCACAAGATTACACGACAAACAGACAAACTTTATCTGTATGAATGTTCACGATTTATTCGAAGACCGTTCATGTCTTCGATGTAGATGAAGCTTTGTGTTGTTGTGGGAACGGTTGAGGTGGGTGTTTCCAGGATTTCCAGGTTGTATGGGACGTATTTTTTGTTTGAGAATAACTCGAATACCCTACTTTTCATATAAGAAATTGTCTTTGGCTGATATTGCCTTGAGGTATTTGGAGGTCTTGTGAGGCCTGATATAGTTGAAAGTTTAGTGGTGCTGATGCCGGAGGTGGGGTAACTAGTGGTTTAAGGTCTTGGGGTCTTGGAGCGAATTTTGGGGTCTTGGGAAGGAGGAATCTTGGGGTGTTGGGGTCTTGAAGGGGACTTAAGTGTGGTTTTGAGAGGGATTTATATGGGAGTAGTAAGGGAGTATTTAGGAAGTTCTTAAAGCATCTTAAAGCGATCTTCAAGCGGCTTAAAAGGGGTCTTGAGAAGGGTTCGTGGAATGCCTTGAAGAGTGTGGTTTTGAGAGGGGTTTCTATGGGAGAAAGTCTTGAGAAAGTTTTTAAGTCATCTTAAAGGGATCTTCAAAGGGCTTAAAGGGGTTTTTATGGAATTCGTGGTTGTCTTGAGATGGTATTTGGGGTGCCCTGAAGGGCTCTTGAGCTGGTTTAGATGGAGTCTTGAGTGGGATCTTGGGGGTGGTTGGGGGTTTTGAGATTGTTTATGGAGTATTGAAGTTATCCTTCAGGAGGTTTTTGAGGGAGGTTTTGTATTTGCTGGATACTACTACTATAATTTGTGTAACAAATCAGAAGAAATTCGGAACATGGTGGAGACATTTCTCTGATTTTTCACTGATTCAAAGATTCAGCACTTAATTGTTGCTGTTAAGAAGCAACTCGAAAGCATTTTTATCTCTAAACTATTTTTTGTTCGAAAACTCAAAGAAAAGTTTGCTTGAAATTGTTATTTACCCTGAAACCCATACAATGTTAACATCTGGGAAATTAATTCTTCTTGATTGTGGATTAACTAGATACAGAATTGCCAAATGCTACATATGACAAATATGAAACCAGGTGACGAGATGTCAATCCTTCCGATTTTTGCGGTACTCAGACCACGCAGAGATATCTGTCGCTTATTTCTATGTCTGAAAGATGAAATTAGAATTAGTCATTAGCGATAGATATCTCAGCCTGAAAGATTCTAGAAAGCCTGCAGGACTTTTACCAATTGAGTTTTTTCTGGTAGGTAAGATATACCGGCACCGAATTGATCCTTCATTTTTAGTGTAGAGTGTCACGTCAGATTGCCCGTTACTCCCCTTGTCCATTCAATTTCTTGTAGTTTGGAACATCAGGCAGATGAGGATGGTATCATATATTTTTGCACTATCTTGCAGCACTCATACTGTCTGGTGACATACTATCCACATTCTCATAGTCGTACTGCACATGCATATGACGTTTCTTAAGTATATGTGTATATGTCAGTAGGTAGTAAATGTAGAATTGTGTTCAGAGCATCAGTCCCACCTCACTATAAATCACCTATGACATCATCTGCTTCTAATCTTTGGATTCAGCTGGGCTTGCAAACACCTTTTATTAATATCCTGCCCGGCCAAGAAATCACCGAAAAATAAATGGAAGAATTAAGCGTACAACAGGTGTATTCATATATGGATATGAATATAAAGATAAATGGATGGATGGCAATGGGTCATCTTTGGCTGTAGATCTCATTTCTTACCTTTTGTTTAGCTGCAGGTATAGAGAGCGACAGCTTTTTTATTCTTTTGCGCTGGTAGTCTGTTCGCTCTTTAAGTTTTGGGGCAAGGTACGTAGCAATCGTTGTTTCTTTTATTAAAGTAAAGTCCTTATTGCGATTTGTGATTGTAAAATATATCTCATATTTAATGTCTTGAAAAAGGCGGACTCCCTACCAAAGTATAGTGCATTTGATATGAATGAGCTTATTATACTGAAGAAGTAGAAAATACTCATTAACTTTCACATGACATTAATAGTTCATGTACATAAGTACATAAGAATATTAGTTTTATTTTATTTATTTTTTTTTTTATTCATGCAAAAACGCACAACCTCCTACAAGCTACCGGTATGTGCGTCTGTCGGGTGCCAAATGCAAACGTATTCTGATTCGCCTTTCAAACTTACCTCTTCTATGCTGAGGCAGAAACGTATTTGGATTCTCATGATTCGTTCTGTCTTTTCCATATATGAATACATGTACAAGCGCAGTGTGTAGGAGCAGTACCTCTCTCCACTTTCGTCTGAGTTTTTCCTTATATACCTTTACTGTCGAAGTCGCACATCAACTCGTGTGGTCGAATCGCACAGCAGCGTAGAAATGTTGAAAAAGGATATCCACAGCGTTGATATCTTCTTCTCAAGCCGACGATAACGATAAGGCTGCCACATTCGAGACGACGAAAGCGACCAATTGCACGACTTACAGCGCCGCAAAATGCAAAGAATTCAAGAAAATGTACGCAATAAAAATACTTTTCCTCGTCATGCGACATCCTTTCGTCATCATTCCAATACGATAACGACGAGAGGAAAACACAACAAAGTTCTGCAAATATTAAGACAGCGCGCGGAAATGCACCACGCCGCACCCACATCAGCATCATCACAATAACCATCGTATCCATGAGGCAGTCGGCATGGGAACGAGAATTCCTGTAGATACGACAACATGTGAAATGAATAAAAATTTTGTATCTTTCACCCAAAGAGGTGAGCTCACAAAAGTATATAAAATTTTATGTATCCACACGCTGCTGGAAAATGTTAGATAAATTTATATGGAAATAGCAATACATAGCAGGCATACGATGTGCCCCTAAAAAACACACACACACACTACATACGAGTACATAATATAAATAGATTTTCTATGTGAAAGCACGTTCGCTCAAAATCTGTCTCTTTCGTTTGTGTATGGGGAGCACAAGTATAAGTTTGATTTGATAAAGGAAAACTTGGGGTGGAATCCTTTTCGTCATCCTCATATCAAGTCGTTTAGTCCAAAAGAAACCTAAGCGATTGCAAAAGGGTGGAACACATTTTTTGACATCGTACTTTAATATTTGCATCCCGATACTGGGCTTACTCAGGCGATGTTGATATCCTCGTAAGGGCTGTAAACAATGAAGCTTTCACCAAGATCATAAGCGCAGCAATAAATATGGAGTTGTATATAAATGCGAGGAAACTTAATACTACTGGAACTCGTACATGTTGAACGCGTCTGTGAACACAAGATCCACCCCACCTAACTAATGTTTTGAAAAACGAGTTTAATTCTTTGACAACCTCAGGCTGATAGTAGCAGCAGGCAATATCACTGAATTGGGGTTGCTCGAAATCTTGATTTGTTACCAACAGCTTGCAGCTGGAGTAGGATGGTGTTCGCATCAGTTCATATTTGTATTAGGATATTGGGCGTTCAGAAATATGCAATTCTAACCTTGGACCTACGAACCTAGCATTAATAGGTGAAGTAAATAGTGGCCATAAAGTTGTTTTCGAAAGAATATATGGGACATGAAAAGGTTAATCATGTAGAGAAAGGCGGAAATACGTTAATTTAGTTTTGTTACTAACAACTAATTGGTTTTAAGTGAATCATTCTTTTAATAAGTGGTTGTTTATATCAGCTACAAATGAAAGTAGTTTGGAGAATTAAGTGCAATTTTAAGGTCACCCTCAATGCCTTTGATTTCACCCACTAGACCAAATAATGAATTAATAAGCTTAGAATTAATTAAATTTCCTCCGGCACTTCTTAGATTATGTTCGATTTGGTGGTTTTGTGAGTGTCTAGGTCTAAGTATGACGCGTGTGGCATGTCGCGTGTGATGGTTTTGCATTTTTTTTCGACTTTTTGAGATCCTTTTTAACGACCTAGAGAGCAGAAATTTGGTGAGTGTTTAAGTCCAGAATAGCATTTCTTATTCCGAGTATGACGCGTGTCGCGTGTGATGGGTTAATACTCTTTTTTCGACTTCTTTGAGGTCCTTTTTAACCAACTTCCACACGATCTAGAGAGTAGAAATTTTGTGAGTATCTAAGTCTTAAATATAAAATTATATTCCACGTATGACGTGTGTCACGGGTCGCATGTTGCGCGTGTGATGGTTTTAATTTGCGCCATTTTCTCGTTTTTGAGGTCTTTTTTAACCACCTTTCGCATGACCTAGAGGGCCTCAAGCCGGAGCGGCTCAATTTTGATATCCTGCTTTTGACGCATGTCACCAATCGAGTGTGGCGCGTGTGAAGCGTGGAAAAAATAAAATTCTTTTAAATACACCAAATCCAACCACAAAAAGAGATATTTTGACGATTATTACAAAATAATAAACGACTGTTTGGCGTGTTTCGATATATATATATATATATATTAAAAGCTTCTATCCTAAAAACGAAGTCCCACACTTTACGATTTCGACATCCGATAAGCTGATTAATGTGTAATATCCCAAATGTTTCAGTCTTTGCTTGCAAGAGCCGGACATGTAGACAGGAAGTTGGATACTGTTTCTTCTTATTGGGCGTCTGAGCAGCTTCTACAGGAAGTCATTGAACGCAAAGTCCATCCTTCTAGCACTTTGTACTCGAAGGAGACAGTATCCTGTTAAAATACCTATAGTCATTATCATATCACTTATTTGCAGGCATATCAGTGCTCTAGAGCGATTTAAGTCCTGGTAAGGCCTAACTTGTTTTACTATAGTACATGTGGCAGTATCGCGTTTTTTAATGCTCCTGCATCTTTCGGAAGCAAAAACTTCACCGCTGGTAAAGGGGTTACTATACCGGTAGGCTTCCGGTATTAGTTAAAGCTTTATGTCATTTCTAGCTAGTTCATCAGTTTGAGTACCCGAAATAAGAGTTAACAATTTGGTAAATCCAATTGTTTAAAAAAAAGAACGAACTTTGCTTTTTCCGAAAGTAAACCTTTTTTTTTTCGAGGTGTCAATTAACTGTTTACCAATAGTTGAATTTTTTTAATGCTTCTAAAGAACTAACTTTATTGTCTGTATCTTACAGTACCCGCATGTATCTGTGTATAGATACGGTAGTCAGCGCTGCCAAAATGAATTTAAGTGAAATATATATTCTGAAATAAATGCAAGCGAAGCGGTTACTTATTTGAACTAAATGTGGGTATTGCATTTAGTGCGAACGAATGTTGTTCTGACAAAATTCTTAGCAATTGTTTGAGACATTTGGAGCAAACAATTATTAAGAATGTCAATTAAGTTTTTTGGAAAGGGAGGAAGGGGTTTGCTATAACTACTAAGTGGATGTTGAAATACCCGCTCATCTCGTTGAGAGATGTGTGGCAGCTTATGATTAACCCCGACGTCATTGAGACTGAATTCAGTGATTTGTCTACATAGATTACGATATTGATTTCCGATGCTTAGGCCAGGTCACTAGTTCTTCAATCATTGTCACCTCAGCCGGATAAACGCCGCTGCAATGGTCCGGAAGGCGAAAGGAAATGTTCACGTTAGGTTTGTCACAGTAGACTCCGGCATCGACTTTACTCTCGAGATTGGAGCCATCTGTGAAGAATTGAAGAATGCAACAGTTTCTTGTGGTTTAAAAAAAATGCCACGACTAGAGCGAACATCTTTATTTTTGTTACGACACATTTCAATAAAATGTGTTTTTAAGTAAAAATTCAATGGATTCTTACAACATTTTTAATGAAATTTTTATCTTACTAAAGAGCGACTAATTCAGTCCAATTACGAGCAAGACCACAAGACCAAGACCAAGATAAGGACTAAAAGAACCAACGCAAAATCAAGATCCAGACCCATTGCCATTGTCTTACTTTTGCGTTTGCTAATCAATTTATAATCCCCACTGTGTGTCCTGGTCTACATTGCTCCTGTTATTTATTTCGCCAATGCTAGTCAATTTTAAGTTTTTCGTTGGTATTCCGTGGCATATATAGATAGCTCAGTCGAGATGTGGAAATCTATTTTTTGTTAACCAAAAATTGGCTACAAATACATTCCGTTATGTTCAAAAAAGTGCAAATCACCAAATCTTTGAAAGCTTAATGTCGCAATGGGGGGTATAAATGGGGCAGGGCGTTTACCGATCGACAAAGGAACACGATCAATTAGATTTAAGAATTGCATACTTTTCGGCCTTCAGCAAAGGTAGTTGACAGATTACACCATTATTGACTGGTGTGCCATATGAAGTCAAACCGGTTTGTCTGGTTTTTCCGGCTTGTGATGTTCATGAAAACCTCGGCACTAACTCAGTAACTCAAGTTAACATTGCTGGACAGCCGGTAGAGAGAGTAGAGAGTTTCCAATATCTTGGAAGTATTGTCTCGACCGAAGGTGGAACCGAACAGGACATTGTTAACCGAATCGGCAAAACAAAATCAGTGTTTGGAATAATGTCCATGTTATGGCGAAGCAATGCGATCAGCTTAAACACCAAGCTGCGACTGTTCCGCTCAAATGTTGAATCTGTGCTGTTGTATGGGTGCAGCACTTGGAAGGTGACCGCTACTATCACAAAAAGATTACAAACGTTCGTAAATAGATGCCTACGGAACATCTTAAGGATTTTCTGGCCTAACCGTATCTCTAACGAACATCTTTACCAGAGAACCAATAGGCACAACCATCCAACGACGGAAGTGGCAGTGGATTGGTCATACACTCCGAAATGCGACAGTTCCATAGCAAGCTACGCAATGCAATGGAATCCGTTATCTCAGGATGGTAGAAGAACGAGTCGTCCGAGAAATACATGGCGCAGAACAGTTGAGGAGGAGTGAGGGCAATTGGAGAAGACTTGGAGGGAGCTTAAGCTCATTGCCATAGGCGTAGTAGAGGCCCTAGGACCCACAAGGGGATATAGAATCCGTTATCTCAGGATGGTAGAAGAACAAGTCGTCCGAGAAATACATTGCGCAGAACAGTTGAGGAGGAGTGAGGGCAGTTGGAGAAGACTTTGAGAGAGCTGAAGCTCATTGCCATAGGCGTAGTAGAGGCCCTAGAACCCACAAGGGGATATAGGACATATATAAGTAAGTGTTCATGATTGCACATGTAGTTTATTTTTGGTAGATGACTCATTATATATGAGTATGGTTAGTTGTAAATAAGGGAAGTTGCCACAATATTCTGGTCTTTCTATATATAAGTTTGGAAGCCTCTGGAAACTTTTCAATGGATATAAATAGGTGGTTTTTTGGCGCAGACATTCAATTGTTATTTGAAATTCAACCAAAGCCGTTGAACAGTACTTGCAAGTAGAATAGTTGTGTTTTTGTGTGCTTAGAAAATTAATCACCAATATAAAATTGTGAAGTGTTGTTTTTTTAAAAACTTTTATTTAACTTGACTTGACCCCTTTTTGTCTGCATTTTCGACCAATTTGAGGTCCTTTTTAACCACCTTCCACAAGACCTAGAAAGCTAGAATTTTCTGAGTGTCTAAGTCCAAATAGCGTCTTTTATATTCCGAGTATGACGCGTGTAGAGTGTCGCGTGTGATTGGTTGACATTTTTTATCGACTTTTTTGAGGTCCATTTTAACCAACTTCCACACGACCTAGAGAGCTGAAGTTTTGTAAGTTTCTTAGTTTAGAATAGCATTTTTTATATTCCGAGTATAGCATATGTCGCGTGCCGCGTGTTTCGCGTGTGATGGGTTGATTTTTCGACTTCTTTGAGGTCCTAATTAACCAACTTCCACACGACCTAGAGAGCTGAAGCTTTTTTAAGTGTCTAAGTTTAGAATATCATTTTTTATATTCCGAGTATAGCATATGTCGCGTGCCGCGTGTTGCGCGTGTGATGGGTTGATTTTTCGACTTCTTTGAGGTCCTAATTAACCAACTTTCAATAATTAAACATCAATAACTTCTCGTGTTTTAAAGAAAGAAACATTGAGTTATTGTAAGATACTCGTACACAATTGTGTCTTTTTACTATATGAGTATTTTCGTATATCTACTTTTCTACCATCTGGCTTAAAAAAGGGTACTTCCACCGCATAATACTGTGAAGCTGTGAAACTTTTGTACCAATCAATTTTTATGTATCTAATGCTACTGGCATAAGTCATCCTTTCTCGATTGGCATTACCCATACTACGCCACCAAAAAGAAACAGTTTTTTTTTTTCACTTTTTTGCACATTGTAAGAAAATGTGACTTTCCTTTTTGCTGTCTGTATCCTGTATGTATTCCGTTTGCTTGACTTGGTGGCCGATGGTATAGCTCCTGCCAAAACATATGGAAACTTATCTGTCGTTGTCGTCATTGGCTGAAGAGTAATGTAAAAAAATGGAATAAAATTGAATTTTGCACTGGAAAATATTCAATGATATAAGAAGAATCGAGGAACGATACACAGTCGCACAAGTTGGTTGAATGAACGAAAAAAAAAAACAGCAAATTGAATCGTTTGTTGGAATGGTTACATGGAGAAATGGAGTTTTCGTCCTTTCTTTTCTCTTTGCGAGTTGAATTGTGGACGCGATTGATATCCAATACGAACTCTGCAAAAAAGTGATTGTAGATTTGTGCACCCAATATCCTTCCGAAGGAATGGTCATTGCTTATGTACAAGAAGTGAGATTGTATAACAATTGAATATATTTTTTTCATAATTATTATTTCTTTTATTATTATAAGAATTAATAATCTTAACAATCTAGTATACGCAGTAGTAGATACGGCACTTACATGATTGCCACGTGATATTTCCCCTATTGTGCTGATTGCTGATCAATATATTATAATTTATATTAAGTAATTTACATGTTTTAGAGGCAGCATCGATGTAAATATTGTAAGATGCTTATGTGCGTAAGTCCTTGAGTATATGGAAAAAGTACATATAGAGTGTGCCACACCATTTGACAGCTAAAAGACAGTTGGTTAAGATGCGTGGTATGGAGGTATTTTATTTGTGAAAAATGTCAGAATTCTAGTGCCGAAGCTGATTTAATTTTTATTTCAAAATCATAGTGACGATAGGAGAAATGATGAAATCACAAATTTTTCTCAGTATTGGCAATTGATGGTGGGCAATTGTGGGCGCCGTGGCTCAGCGGATAGAAGCATGGACTGCTGAGCAGGGTGTTCATGGTTCGAATCCCAGTAACACCAAAGTATTTTTCACGGTGTCCCACCTCTCGCGAAAGTTTGACAAACGTCCGAGAGTAATAACTTGTCACTGAAAGCTTCTCAATTCGCCGTTCGGATCCGGCATTAAATTGTAGGTCCCTCCATTTGTGTGCAAAGTCAAGCCTTGGACCGCATGGTCTGTCGCGCCGATATTATTATTATATGGGCAATTGATATTACAAGCTTCAATTAATTTTCTACTGATAATATATCTTCTTACATAAATAAAAGAATATTAGTTTTGTTAAGAAACTATTTTGATTTTTTCCTTTAATTAAAATATCAAGAATTCGAAAACAATCTTGTGCTCCTGAATCGAAATATTATTTTGTATAAAAAGGACAACACATTAAGCCTTTTGCCTGCACTTTTAATTTGTTTATTCAAGAAAAAAATGCGAAAAAATTGGTTGAATAAAGACCACTACTCAGTTCTTAATTGGAGCACGCAATATTTTGCTAAAAAATCAATAGATATGTTGTTACACCCAAATTTCGTTAGTCCATTTCAGCGTACATTACGCATTAGAATTAGCCTTGTTATATTAATGTATTCTTAAATAATCACTATTATTTTTTTTTCATTTAAGTTAAGTTACTTTGATAATATTTTATTTTAAAATTTGCATTGAAGCAACTTTTGTATGAGGGAACACATTCCCAACTATTATTTTTTAATTCATGTAATTCCCAACTAGTTTATAAAAACAAAACAAAGTAATTTCTGTTCATATAATTCACAACTAGTTTAAGTAAAGTAAAGGTAGATAAAAGTCAAGTCAAGTCGGCTATATATCGCATGAACAGCATCGTTATCATGTATTCTCGCAATCAAGATGATCAGTGCGATCGTTGTTACGTTGTTTTTTTGAAACGCTGAAGACGGTGTCCGGCGCTCATAACACAGAATGCATAAGAAATGCAGGTGACCGTAACTATAGCTGACTGGTGGAAGTGCGTTCAAACCTCCACATAGTAGCCGCCGGTAATTTTGCTCCAACACAAGAAAAGCTGAATGATCAGGGCTAGTCGCTTCAAAGTAAGGGTGGCGCAAGGCCAATAATAGAGACGTTCAAGCGATAGGACTCACCCTATATGCAGGGAGAGTAAGTCCGGGGACTGAGTTGCTGGGCGTAGAAGAGAAATGGACACGCCGTAGGTATACTGTCTCATTAGTACTGCTGACTCCATCTTAGGTAGAAGTCGTAAAGATTGGTACGGCTGGTTCGATGAAAAATGTAAGCAGCGACTGAACGGAAGAATGTTGCATAACAAGCAATGCAACATTCTCATAGGACGCGGGCACGCGACGATGAATATAAAGAGCTCAGAAGATATGAAAAAACAGTTCAAGGGTGAAAGAAAATAGCCTGGTTGAAGAACGTTGTCCGTGAACTAGAACAGTGCAGAGAGCAAGGATCACACCAGACGTGAAAGTTCTACCAAAGGGTCCGTGGTATAACGCAATATACACCGCGTTGAATAAACTGCAAAGACAAAGAGGGTAATATGATTGCCAATCTAATCTCGAAGGCATCTTAGAGTGATGGGAAGAGCACTTTAATGAGTTGCTAAATGGCCAGCGAAAGAAGACTGGCGAAGAGACATCCTGTGCCCTGTATGTATAGGGCACAGGATGTCTCAGCAGCAATTATCGTGGTATAGCGTTGTTTAGTACCGCGTATAAGATTTTCTCCTATATTTTTAAAACAGGATAGCCCACAAATAGCAAATCAACAACTGATCAGATTTACACCCTAAGGCAGGTGATGGAAAAATGTCTAGAGCTTCAAAACTCACTACACCATATTTTTATAGACTTTAAAGACACCTATGATAGCATAGCCAGAGTAGAAATTTATAAAGCCGTAAGGGATCGTAATCGGCATCCCAAACAAACCGACACGTTTATGTAGGTTGACCAAGACCAATTTTATATGCCAAGTAAAAATAACCGGATCAGTATCAAGCCCATTCAACATCTATAACGGGCTTCGACAAGGGGATGGACTGACCTACGTCCTCTTCAACCTTGCATTGGAGAAAATGATCCGAGATTCTGATGTAACGGCTAGAGGAATAATCCTCTATAAGTCCATTCAGGTACTGGCTTACGCTTAAGACATTAATAGTGTTAATAGATAGCCAAGTGC
The DNA here is from genome assembly GCA_947095585.1 of Nephrocerus scutellatus. Lineage (NCBI taxonomy): Eukaryota > Metazoa > Arthropoda > Insecta > Diptera > Pipunculidae > Nephrocerus > Nephrocerus scutellatus. The sequence continues at coordinate 19,264,159 of OX352762.1, read as the reverse complement.
TGTACAGGAAGCTTTAACCCAGATCGACGGTGCAAAACAAAGTACATGATGGCCACGATCCAACATTGGTCCCTCAATTTAAATAGTGGAGCGTGAATTTGAAGCAGGGCGATCCTTTAACTATCTCGGATCAACTAAATCAGCCAATAGCAGCATGGACCTAGAAATACGTGCACTGTTTCTTAAAGCCCACAAAGCCTACTACAACAAGACTCTTCAAATCCAGGAATTTAACCATAACATCCAAGTTGTTGGTGTATAAGACAATGGCCATCCGAATACTCACATATGGATCCGAGACTTGAGTGCTTAGCAAAATGCATTCTGACCTCTTAGCCGCGTTCGAGAGAAAATTCATACGCAGAATTGTTGGCCCGTGTGTGTGAAATGACGATTCCGGAGACTCTATAATGATGAGCTCTACGAGCGTTATCGCGGTGGGCAGGAAACCTTGCTCGCATGAGCGAAGAGGATCCTGCTCGGAAAGTCCTTTGCGGTAGGATTTATGGAACACAACAGCGAGGCCGATCACGTGATCACGAATGACCAAAAATTCTTTGACTTATATTTTCAGCATTTACATCACAAATTAGTTAAAATCTAAAGTTACAGCCATTTACCACACATTTTAGAATTATTGCTAATTTCAATTCAATTTGTTATTCTGTGAATTTTTTCTGTTCGTTGAATGCTTGACATTCCTTCTTATCGTAGAATTAAAGAAAAGTTTTGCATTGAAAGTGTCTATCCCTAAGGGTTTGTGTTTGTTTATATCTTTTAATTACATTATTTTTCATTGTATAGAACGCTTTAATTTTATGTGGTATGCTCTTTATTATTTAATAATTTTTAAAAAAGTGAGCACGTGATGCTTTAGAGAATGTTTGAGGTTTTTGCCCTGAAACGAATTTGAAATAATCTCAAAGGATACTCCATCACGAATCCGGAAAGATGTAACTGGTAATCAAAAACCTTCACGAAAATTAAATTGAAATATTTGCATCGCTATTTTAGTGGCACGTGTTATGTCATATTGTATTTACATATAGATTAAAATGTCAAAATCTATCAAAATCTGTCAAAATTTTAAAAATATCAGCAGAGTTTTTTAGGTGTGTGGAAAATCTGCTCTTAACGATGAGCAGAGACAGCTTAATGTCAAACAATTTTAAATGCCAAAGAAATTCTTTTGTTAGACACTTTGCTCCCAACTATAAAAAATAGCAAAAGGAAAATGGACAAAATACGCCAGAGAGGGGCGAAAAAAGTCAAAGTCTATGGTCGAGCTGATGGTAAGTTTCGTGAAATTCCCAGAGGCGCGTCGTCGCCATTGTTCGTCGTTGTGTGCGTTTGTTTCGAATTACACAATTATTAAATGCTCACCGGTGGGTAAGACTGAAGAGAAACTGAAATGACCATAAACCCCCAGACGGCTCACAGACAGAAAATTCAAAAAACGGACGAAAAATGACAAGAAAAACGACAGAAAAAAAGAACCGAAATGCTGGCCGGACTGACCTACATAGATGGACGACCGCCAGTATTTAAATTTCCACAAAAAAATCCTACCCAGCGCCAAAACTATTTCTTTTTCTTTTAAAAAAAATAGAAATACGCGAAGGAAAACAACCAGACAACCTTTTAGGCCAAAAATCAATAGACGACAATTCGCTTTGGACAATTAATATCAGCATGAAGAGCTTCCCGTTGAGCTATCGCTATCGCTATCGATAAAGAGTTACGCCGCCGACTAATCGTCCATAGCTGGTCGGAAGGATGCTTGATTAAACATTTGCCGAGAAGTTTGGGCAAATGCTACCAACTCGTGCTTTGTCGGAATTTATATATAGATACTATCCTTACGCTATAACATTGCAGCATTTTTTTTTATAGCTGTATTATAGTTCATTGAACGCATGCGGCACCTTTATCCTCCTCAAATTAATGATAAAACTCGATTTTCCTTTGTGGTATTGCGTCAGTCTTTGTTAACAATGGCGATTGTTTTTCAAATGGAAGTTATTTTGCTCTACGATATTCGTTATCTTTTGAAATTCGCAAATTAATGGGAAAATATTGACGAACAATTAGCGGTTTTTAAAACGCGCTTTGAAAGGTATACTTTGTGTCAATAAGAATATAACGCAACATTTCGCTCAACTTCAAACAATATCAAAAAAAAAAACTAAAATCTATATTGACGTTAGTGACAAACGAAAAAATTGTTATTTGTTTTAATTAACTTACTAATATTATAAAGATCGATGAACCAACCACATCATGGGAGAGCCCATAATTAATGCTGTCTGAAAAATATCATACGAATTTTTTTCTTAATTTCCATGGAAAGTTTTAATTTTTTTTTCAATTGAATTTGATATTTTCGTTAAGTGTAGGAAAGAAATGATAACGCCTTAAAAATGCTTTGTTTCGTACTGTTGATTGCATCTGATGGAGTAGTCGTAAAGATCGAGACAACTTGATCGATTATGAATGTAAGTTAGCGACAAACGTAAGAATGTTGCGTATACAAGTCAAGTCAAATTAATCTCATAGAACGTTTAGAAAATATAAGATAAGAAATATTGACGTCATTTGAAGAAAACCAAGAACTGTACATCTAGAACGAGCAGAAGCAAGAAATGCATAAACGGATGGATAAACGAGAAAAAAACAAAGTGGCTATGTGTGGGAGAAGAAGATCGAACAATGAACCCCCAATTATCTTAATAGAGCGGAGTTGTGCCGTCCTTAAATTATCTCGGGTCGATTGTAGCAGCCGATAAAAGCCGAGGTGGTTCCATCATCATGTTCGGGTTATGACAGCGGTCTATCGAAACATGATCTATAGGTTAGTAACTATATCAGGAGATACCTCGGTGGGTTGGTGGATATTCTTACTGGCAAATCTTTTACTTGCAATGACCAAATACTTATTTGCTGTCTCCTCTATGCTTCTGCTAGCATTTCCAGGCGAAGATATTAGCAATAAGGGAGGCATGCAGAAAGCCAAGAAATTTACAAGACGCTTTCATCCAGAACGAGCGGAGGCACAAAATATGGGCCTGCATAAACGGATGGATAAACGAGAGAAAAACAAAGTGCATGCTGGTTATGTGTGGGAGAAGAAGATCCAATTATTGCCCCCAATAGAGCGCGAATTTGAAGTTGTGCCGTCCGATAATTTAATTATCTTGGGTCCATTATAGCAGCCGATAAAAGAATGGAACCACCTCATCATGTTCGGGTTATCCCAGTGGTCTATCGAAACATGATCTATAGGTTAGTGACTCTATCAGGAGATACCTCGGGGGCTTGGGGGATGTTCTTACTGGCAAATCTTGTACTTGCAATGACCAAATTTTTACTTGCTCTCACATATATGCTTTTGCTAGCATTTCCAGGCGGAGATCTTAGCAATAATGGGGGTGTTCAAGGCCCTATCTCATAGTACCGCGATAACTGGCAGGGATGGCGTCACACTGTACATGTCACACGGGTAATGGACTACACTAAAAGAGTCTGCTGTCCTTTGAACTCCGTCAGAGATCGTGTTCTCAATTTCCCTACCACCAAGGCACAGCTATGTTGGATTAACTTGACCAATTGTACCATGTCGATGGCGATGTGGCCTTCCTATTACAAAGGCAAATCCATCGAGCTGATCTTCATATCACGGAGGAATATTTTAAGATTAGTTGCCGTAATCGCGGGTCATTGGACAGTAGGCAGTCACGCAGCCAAACTTGGAATCCTTCAAAATACCTTTTGCAGGAGCTGTTTGGATGTGAATGAGAAAGAAACTCTCATTCATTAACATTGGAAGTGTCCGGTCTGGCGGGCTCAAGACTCCGCAAATTGAGTAATCCCTTCTTTTCCGATCTGAGGGCGATTTCGTAGTGTGCCTTCACCGATGTATCTGAATGCCACAGATCGGCTATAATCAGCCCAATTATCTTTCTCTCCATTAGATCTTCTGAGGACTGTGGTCACAATATGGTGCACTCAAGCGCTATTTGAGGCCCTCGCTTAGACAGCGCCGACCATCACTCTACCTACATATGTTTCATTGTCCATTCTCATTATTGTTCTGGTAGGTATAAACTATGGGTGTCAATGTACTGCCCGAATACTTGCTCCCGGCCTAATATTGAGTTCATATCTCCCAAAAGGATTTTCACATCATACTAATGGCCTGACATGGAATTTCTCTTTGACTTATTCAAAGAATTTTTTTGCATGGTACTGGGAGTTCATTAAAAGTGCATGAGCGTTTGTGAGCCTTATGTTCTTAAATTTGCCCCTACAAGATGGGTACATAGCAATTAATTTATTGCTTTAATGCAATAATAGCATTGAATTGCTAACTAGAAAGCCAATATCGAGTAGAGGACGTCTTGCATGACAGTACCTGCAGTCCTCTTTGGCTTCTGAGTTTTTTTTTATGTCTACCCTAGCCCATATGGCAGACACTGCGAGCTCAAAGATCTATTGTATCTTAGGGTGTCTTTACTCTAAGAGACGTACCACCTCCCTTATAAACGATAGTACATTATTAGTAGCAGAATTTCTCATCTCTTCATCTTCCGAGCAGAACCTACATTCTGTCTCTGAGCCCACACCAATTTTCTTAAGGTGATATCGCAAGCTACAATGACCTGTTGGAAAACCCACCAGCTTTCTAATGATTTCCCTATTAAAATTAGGGATTTCCTTGTAGGAAAAGGGCCTGATAGCCGAAGTCACGGGATGCTTTCGCAGTTGGATTTTTGGGTCCAAAGACACCAGCTCCAACTACATTTTCGATCTTCGATCCTTCTGTGAACCAGACCAGACCTCTAGCGTCCAGTGCCGGAACACCATCGCACCAGTTAATCCGGTCGAATATTTCTACCCCAAATTTCCATCCGAAATAGTGCTCGTTAACCGGGAATGTCGCTTTCAGGAACAAAGTCAAGAATTTTCAGGTGACCCACATAGTCAGCCGGTTTGTACCCGTATTCTAGTTGCAGCTTAATAGTGCATCTAGTAGCCATCTTCCTAATGAAGATTTGCAGGGGCTAAAGCCCTACAATGGCTTCTAGTGCTGTCGTAGGGCAGGTGCGCATGGCACCCGTTATATCTAGAAGCTCTTTAAAGCTTCTGAAGCTTGGTTGTCGTTGTCAAGAACTTTCGGCCACCAAACCAAATATACCATTTTAGGATCAAGACCCCAAGTTCTGCGTAGAGACCTCTACTCTCCCACAAAGCCCTAGTGGCGTGTTCTATGGCGGACTTGGTATGAGAGTTCCAGTTAAGCCGTTTATCAAGGATGACACCGAGATATTTAACCTCCCTGGAATAATCAAACGTGGTGCCTTTGATGGTGATAGTTCCAAATTGACCAGTCTTCTTTTCGTGAACGGCACTAGAACGGTCTGATTGATGTATAGTCCGTCTCTGCTGCACCATCCCACCATCATTGTGTATATCCTATGTACCATTTTAGGATTAAGACCCCAAGTTCTGCCGTAGAGACCCCTTCTCTCCCACAAGGCCCTAGTGGTGCGTTTGATGGCGGACTTGATATGAGAGTTCCAGTTCAGCCGTTTATCAAGGATGACACAGAGATGTTTAACCTCACTGGAATAATATAACGTGGTGCCTTTGATGATGTTAGGTCCAAATCGACCAGTCTTCTTTTCGTGAACGCCACTAGAGCGGTTTGATTGATGTATAGTCCTTCTCTGCTGCACCATTCTAAAACGTGTAGTAAAGCACCTTGCAAGACACTAGTGATAGTCGTGCAGTTTCCTTAACTGCAGTCACAGACACTCCTCCCAAGGAGAAAATAATATCTCGACTTTCAAGAATCCAATGATTGTTCGAGTCTTCGATACCCCTGCTACTGATTACCCTTGCAATAGGGCCTCACAGGGCTACTTTATTGGAACGAAAAGTTCCTTCTATCTTCTTTACAAGATAGTGTGCATTTTGCTTTTCTTATACGTATACTGACCTGAGTGCAGAGGAGTACACAATTCTAACCGGCCTCTAATATGAACATGAATCAGTTTCTCCCTGGTTTTGAGGACAAATGATGTTATACTTATACGTCTGTATGATTAAGGCTATAACTAGGCCTATTGCCTGGTTTGGGAATAAATATCACATTTATCTGTCTCCACATAATAGGAATGTAGCGCCAGCTGTAGCGAATACAAACGAATCCATTAACAAATTAAAACATTCTATGGACATATATGATAATCCCAGACTATTACATCTTCAGTTTGGGGATTGGCAGGCATCGTTAAGATAAACTCACTGCTGAGTCTCTCTCCCTCTTCACACGAGAATTCTTTTACTTGTTTTTAATTTTGTCCATCTGATTGAAAAATTATCAAGCAAATAACTACAAAGGATTCAACGCTTAAATTTGAATTTTAAAACTAATTATGGTGCGCAAATGAACGAACTTTAGTCCCGACGAAGGAAAAGAATGAGTCTGCGCAATATAAGGTTAGGATTAAGTTAAGGTTATTGATTGAAAAATAAGCGGTTTTACTCTTCAGCTTAAGTACAACTTAAATTGACGAATATTGACAATTTCAAATAAAAGCAAACATTGCTGGCCAAAGCAATAAATTATTTTATTTCAAAAGTCATCACCTTGTTGGAATAGTAATCTCCAACCACAGTTATTTAACCACACTTGTGCAATTACTAATGTGCAGAACCCTTTTAAACACCCATGAGGCACGTAAATCCTGGTCAAAATTGCTAAAATGTATTTCAATTTGCGGGTTCAACGTCTGCACGGTCGCGTCGCCGCCAGATCACCTATTAAACTCCTGGCGCTATGTGCGCGACCGCAGTTCATCTTTGTTTTTATTCCAGGTGAACAGTTGCTCCACCGTTCGATCATCAAGTGGCGCTCAGCATCAGCAAAGTTGCACATGAACACAAGCGGCTATAACGATCGCATTCTCCACAAAGTCTGCTTCACGGCATACGAGCGCATCTACTACTGAAACATCGGTCGCGCATGTGCAATAAGCAAATTTCGAGCGGCTGGCGCTCACTCACGCTGACTGGTACATACGTACAAAATGAGCGATCATAAAATGTTTGTTTAATACGTGACCGATAATTCCGGTGTATCGCGTACACCAGCACTGGGCAGGAGCAACTGCGATACACACACAAAACACACGGTCGAGAGTCGAGACCTCTGACTGAGATGTGAGAGTTGTCCGGCGCGTCGCATCTCACCTTCTCCAGCAGCCACTACTATGTTCGAACAACAGATATAGTCTTGCACGGTCACGTTCGAGATCAAAAATTATCCATATGTGAAATGAAAATGATGATGATCCCGAACCGGAGCGCATGCGAAGGTATGTTATTAGTGTAGCTAGCTGCATTGCGTTGCCAGTTGCCTTTTTATTGTACCTTAGCAAGTGGATCCAATTTCAGGGCATTTTTTGGAATTACATATTCTACATAATGTGTGTAGGTTCCTTGGCCTGCATAAATGTATACGTGTATACCATAAGAGGCTGCTACGTCAATGCGCGTACCATTTTGCTAAATGCAATTGTTTCCTTAGCATAGCAGCCGGCGTATATCATGTGGACAATTGAAGATTCTATCTGGGAGTCCCGCACTGGAGTCCACTGGTGGTGGTGCCTCATGTATTTCACTGTCACGTACTTGTATAGTCGCTCGGAGGAGTCATCGCTCTGTCGTTTGCTTGGACAAAACAAAATTTGTTCAACGAAGGTCTGTCCACAGCACTAGGTATCCAGACACAACAAAAAACCATTTATGTAGAAATGAGAATGGGAATGGTGTTGTGTGTGCACACATTTGGAGCAAATTTAGCTAAATGCTTTGGTGTGGTGCGGTTGCTCGATTTGAATGTGGAGCTCCCAGCAGCATTCAATTGTTCTGTCCTGTTTATGGCGCTGTTGTTGCACAGATTGACCCTGTCAGATCGCAAATTGCTCACGCTTACAGATTTGTTCTATTTCATGGTGAATGCCGCAAGAATGCTGGAATGCATATAATGTTCTCCATTTCACTTGCGCACAGTCGGTCACGTAGTTGTGTTTGTCTGCCATCGTTGAACTCTTGAAGGACATCATTGTCTTTGATAATTTGCACACACTGTGCGGTATTTCATACTTTTTTTTAATATTAATATTTAAACTTAATGCCAAGGTAATACTCCCTAAATGACTTGCGCCACGGCAATAAGCTGGGCTAAGCCCTTTATTAACATTAAGAATTAAATCGGAGAAATGTGATTTACAATATATCACATTTCTCACGTTTGTAGCCGGCTTCAATTTTATTTTCTTGGAATTCTCCCTGATTCATTGAAAAAATCAATACGGAAAAAACGTTCACAAAACTAAAACGACGCGAGTCCAAATGCTTTAATGAATGGATCATGGTAAAGGAAAAGGAAAACTACAAAAAACCTTGACCAAGAAAATATTACAAAAAAACAACACATAAAAATTAAAATTTTTCATGTAAATTCTCTAATAGAGATGGGTATGTGTTAACATTTGAAGAAAATTGGGCTAATTTTTAAAAAATTAACATGGACACCACACGGGTCTCAGGGCCCTATCACTCCAACAAATTTACAAAAAGTTTTGTCCGTCAGTGATGCACATGTGATTAAAATTTAAAGAAAATCGGGTTAATTTTTTTTTAAAAATTTATATGGCGCCCCAAGACCCCGGCCACCAAAATTTTTGCAAAAAGTGTTGTCCATCGGAGATACACACATATAAAAAAATTTAAAAAAAATCGGGTTAATTTTTTAAAAAAATAATTTTGGGGCCCAATGACCCTGGGGCCCGGGTCTACAAAATTTTACAAAGTGTTTTCCATCGGAGATACATACGTATATAAAATTTGAAGAAAATCGGGTTAATTTATTTTTAAATTTTGGGGTCCCACGAACCCAGGGTCCGGGGTTTCCAAAATTTTTACAAAAAGTTCTGCCTATCGGAGGTACATGCGTGTATAAAATTTGAAGAAAATCGGGTTAATTTTTTAAAAAAGTTTTATGGGGCCCCACGAACCCGGAGCACGGGGTCTCCAAAATTTTTACAAAAAGTGTTGTCCATCAGAGATACACATGTGTATAAAATTTGTAGAAAATCGAGTAAAATTTTCTAAAATATTTGTATGGGAACCCCCCGACCCCGTGGCCCGGCGGGCCTCAAATTTTAATAGAAAGTGTTGTCTCCGGAAATACAGATGTGCGCAAAATTTCAATAAAATCGGGCCCTGGGAAGTAGGTTAAAAATTGATCGCAAGATTCCACGACAGACGACCGACGACCGACCCACGGGCAAGTGAAGTTAATATAGAGAATTTAAAAAGAAAATGACATACGTGAGCCTTCAAAATTCTTGGAGCCTCTATTGAAAAATTCGGTCTTTCAGGAACTAGCTGACTTCTTTCTTGAATGCCCACAACTCGACAGTTAATTGTACCGGATTCGTTTGGAGTAGCAGGCCTAACAAACGAAAAAGGCATGCACAACTATCGAGCCGATAAGCTCCAACGCCAAACATTACATCAAGGATGAGCGAAAAATGTTGACTCAAATGGAGCTCTTGATGATTCTCTGCGGTTCCTCGTAACTTCCTCAAATTCAGGCCTTTCATGATGATTTAAAATTCGATTCTTTTCTTTTAAATTTTTATGATTTAAAAAGAAATAATTAAAAAATTAAACATTTAATTTCGAAAAACGACCGACTACTACGACAATTATTATTACTTTGATAATTGCTTTACAGTTTAGGCCATTTTAACCTTTAACTACACCCTAGCTAGTGTAATTTTTATACCTACCATTTGCAATAAAAGGCCCGCTATTTACCCACTCCAAATTTTGACCATGAATTCCGAAAGAGTCAGCAATTAATTAAATGTTCGGATAAACTATCACGTTACCGTAAGTGTCTCATCTAAAGGTAAAACAATTAATTGGCACAAGGGGACCGCAACGCCCAAGATATCAGCGGAAATTGTCTTGGAAATAAGTTGGTCGGGTATTGAATTGGTCATCTATCTTTGACTTTGGCAATGGCAATAATGGCAAAAAGTTATCCCAAAAAATTATAATTTCTTCTATTACCTTTTTTCTAGTATGCGCTGTGCAATTTTTTGTCGTCAACAACAACACGATAGCAAATTTTGATGAGGTCTTTAAAACTACCGCTTAAAAGTTTATCGTACACAAGGTGATCACCAAAAGCCAATGCCGTAAGATCATTATGTTTAAATGTTAGGTAATTTTTTGGAATTACATATTCTACATAATGTGTAGGCTCCTTGGCCTGCATAAATGTTAGAAGTTAAGAAAGAAAACGATTGCAAATTAGGGTCCTAAAAATGAAATCTTAAACAGGGCACTAAAAAAGCTAGGTACGACACTGGGTATGACAATTACCTTACATCTTCGAGGCATGGAGGTTTTGCTTAAGGATTTTCTGGATTTGCAGAGTGTTAACAGACTAAAGTAGGCTTTGCAACATTATGATGTATTTCTTATTCCATGCTGTTATTTGCTGCTACCCAAGATAGTGAAGGAGTGCACTCCTTCAAACTTGGATGGTGTAGTGAGTTTTGGAACTTTATGGATATCTTTCCATCGCCTGCCTAACGGTAAATATCTGATCATCAAATCTGCCACACTGGTATAGAACAATATTTCATTTAGTGTATGGATTTGTCCAGTCTTGAAGCATAGATAATACCTAGATGTGTTACGCATATGGAGTGATGCTAGGTTCACAAATTTATTTTCTGTATTCATAAGCCATCTATTGTTAAGTTAAGTCCAATTTCATTTAAATCTGACACTTTCGCTCATCCTTGGTGCAATTTTTGGCGCTCAGAACCACATTGATTTTCTGGAATATGCAAGATTTTTGTGTCTTTTCAGTTGTAGAAGCTGTATTTTTAAAAATCCTGTCTGCTCGATAGTTATGCGCGCCTTTTGCGTTCTAAACGAATCCGGTACGATTTACTATTAAGTTGTTGGCCTTCAAGAAAGAATTCAAGAATTTTGAAGGATTATTTATGCCATTATTTGTATTTTCTTGGTCAAGGTTTTTTCCCTGACCATGATCCATTGATAAAAGCATTTGGACTAGCGCCGTTCTAGTTTCGTTTTCGTTTTTCCACATTGCTTTTTTAATGAATCAGGGAGAATTCTGAGCAAATAAATTGAAATCGTCTACAAGGGTGAGGAGTCTGCGTGCACGCGAAATGAATAGAAAGAATATTAAAATCAAACGTTGACAAATTTCTTTGTGAAACGCAAAAAAATTAAAAAACTAAACACAACTAAGAGTTGTTTATCAGCCACATATGCAGAACGTTCGATAGAATGCAAAAAAATGCCTAACAGTCAGAATTTTAATTCCAACGTAGATGCCGCATTACGGCTTAGGCAGTCTAAACTTACAATTTGGAGTAAATCTAAATTTCGTGTCCGCGTTGGACACGATCCAGTTTATCCAGTTCATCTTTATCTTTTAAATCATAGGCTATGGCAACTTTTTTTTTGAACGATTTGCTTGAAATTTTGATAGCTCGTCAGTTTGATATGTCGCGGCACAATCATGTTTTCGCTTGAGGAGCATTACGAAACATTGAAGCCGTGAAGTTGTGTAGCCGAAACCGTGCAAATTTTGAAAAGAAATATGGGTCGTTAAATAGCACCACCGCTGTGGTGAAATTGGTGCAGAAAGTTTGTGACAAAGGCTTGCTATTGGATAACAGATGTGGTCTTTGAGCACGGACAGGTCGCACCCCCGGGAATATTGCGGCTGTGGCCCATATTGTTGGACAGAATCCATCGACCGCAACTTGACGCCAATCGCAGCAACTGGCAAACACTAGCCTGAATAGAATACCGCACAAAGACTTCGGATTATTTGCTTACAAAGTCCAGATGACTCAGGAGTTGAAAGAAAATAACCATCCGCTTTGATAACAGATCTCTGCGCGGGCCTTAGACCAGTATGATTATGAGGTCGATTTTGGTCGAAAAATCATCTTTTCAGACGAAGTGCATTTTCATCTCAGGTGCTATGTCAGATTTTTAAATTCTCTATATTAACTTCACTTGCCCGTGTGTTTGTGGGCTTGTGGGCTTGTGGGCTTGTGGGTTTGTGGGTTTGTGGATTAGACTTAAAAATCTCTCTCTTTCTTGCAGCCTGTTCATCTCGGCGAAGTGGCAACATCACGCTCATTATGACCTTGCTTATCAAGTTCCAGGCTTCTTCGGTGCTCACCATTGCTTGAATGAGGCCAGCCGGACTGACTCGCTCTCCAAGTAGCTTGCAGTACATGTTCTGCGTTCTCTATACTGCTCTTGCAGTGAAGACAGAATGGCTCGTATGCGTGCTTGTATTTGTGGAGATACTCACAAAAACATCCATGCCCCGACAAGAACTGTGCCAGGTGATAATTTATCTCTCCATGTTTTCTTGCTACCCACCCTTGGATGTCTGTGATCAGCGTATGCGTCCATCGGCCTTTTGTAGGTAAGTCCCATCTACGCTGCCATTCTAATTTCGCAACGTTTTTGAATGTCTTCTCTCGTTCGCTTACCTCCACTGATTTGTTGGTTCGTGAGGTCTATCACTGCCGCTGCTTCAATTGCACATTTTGAGCGACGGCAGTCTGTACGCTGCTTTACCTCCTTTCATGTAGCTGGAGAAAGAAGACGCCGGGTGCCATATACCTAGGCACCGCATACATTAGTATCGGGGTATTGACCCTGGCCAACAGTTTTCTTATCGGCTGGTTAGACCCACCAGTATTGGGTAATATACTCGCAAGAGCTATCCCTACACGCGATGCATTTTCACTGGCATATCTCAGATGCTCCTTGAAATTGAGCCTGTGATCCAGTAGGACTCCGAGGTATTTTATATGTGGGCTCGATGTGATACTATGTCCTTTCCTTTTTCCTGCTACTTATCAGAACAGCAGCTTCACTTTTGTGATCCGCTAGCACTAACCCGGTTTCATGCAGCCAATCTCTGACATCCCGGATCATTTCATCACATTATTGCGTTACCTCAACGAGTATTTTAGCAACAACCGCGTATCCGACGATTTCTACACCAGCAGGTCGTCTAATTGTAAGAATGCTGTCGTACATCACATTCCATAGTAGCGGTACAAGTACAGAGTCTTGTGGTACTCCTCCGGTGACTTTGTATTGCCTGGGCCCTCCTCGGTGTCATACGAAAAGGTTCTGTCACTGAACTAGCTCGAAATGATTCGCAAAACCAGTTAAGCAAACAAGCGTTTTGTCCCAATTTGCGGAGTTGAATGCATTTTTGCATCGAGTGTCACCACTGCGCACCTCCGCACCACGTTCCTGCAATTGCAGCCGGACTGACTCGCTCTCCAAGTAGCTTGCAGTACATGTTCTGCGTTCTCTATACTGCTCTTGCAGTGAAGACAGAATGGCTCGTATGCGTGCTTGTATTTGTGGAGATACTCACAAAAACATCCATGCCCCGACAAGAACTGTGCCAGGTGATAATTTATCTCTCCATGTTTTCTTGCTACCCACCCTTGGATGTCTGTGATCAGCGTATGCGTCCATCGGCCTTTTGTAGGTAAGTCCCATCTACGCTGCCATTCTAATTTCGCAACGTTTTTGAACGTCTTCTCTCGTTCGCTTACCTCCACTGATTTGTTGGTTCGTGAGGTCTATCACTGCCGCTGCTTCAATTGCACATTCTGAGCGACGGCAGTCTGTACGCTGCTTTACCTCCTTTCATGTAGCTGGAGAAAGAAGACGCCGGGTGCCATATACCTAGACACCGCATACATTAGTATCGGGGTATTGACCCTGGCCAACAGTTTTCTTATCGGCTGGTTAGACCCACCAGTATTGGGTAATATACTCGCAAGAGCTATCCCTACACGCGATGCATTTTCACTGGCATATCTCAGATGCTCCTTGAAATTGAGCCTGTGATCCAGTAGGACTCCGAGGTATTTTATATGTGGGCTCGATGTGATACTATGTCCTTTCCTTTTTCCTGCTACTTATCAGAACAGCAGCTTCACTTTTGTGATCCGCTAGCACTAACCCGGTTTCATGCAGCCAATCTCTGACATCCCGGATCATTTCATCACATTATTGCGTTACCTCAACGAGTATTTTAGCAACAACCGCGTATCCGACGATTTCTACACCAGCAGGTCGTCTAATTGTAAGAATGCTGTCGTACATCACATTCCATAGTAGCGGTACAAGTACAGAGTCTTGTGGTACTCCTCCGGTGACTTTGTATTGCCTGGGCCCTCCTCGGTGTCATACGAAAAGGTTCTGTCACTGAACTAGCTCGAAATGATTCGCAAAACCAGTTAAGCAAACCAGCGTTTTGTCCCAATTTGCGGAGTTGAATGCATTTTTGCATCGAGTGTCACCACTGCGCACCTCCGCACCACGTTCCTGCAATTGCACCGATGGTGCTCCTTTTCTTCCAGAAGCCATGTTCCTTCTGTGTATCTTTCCAAGCGGGCGCATATGATTCTTTCTAGCACCTTTCCACGCTGAGTCCAGCATACACAAAGGTTGGTGCAACGACGGGTGCTATGTAAACAAGCAGAATTGCCAGATTCGGCATTCGGAACAGCCACGTGTAATCGTAGAGAAGACAATGCATCCACCAAGAGCGACAGTTTTGTTTGGATTTTTCCCATTTTCCTTTGAAAACTTTACTGGAAACGCCGTTACCGTAATTGGCGACCGTGACAAATCCAGCTGACCAACTTTTTATGGTCTCAAATCGACGCTATGAATGTAGACGACCTTTGGTTTCAACAAAGTTGCACCATATGCCATACAAGCCGACTGATAATCGTTCTCTTACGCGCCAAATTTGGCAACCTAATAATCAGCCGTTTTGAAGATGTTAATTAGCCTGCGCGGAGATGAGATTTGACGCCGATTGACTTTTTTCTATGGGGTGCTATTAAGGAGAGCTGTTATGCGGATATTCCAGAGAAAATTGCAGCTTTAAAAAATAACTTTGCGACTGTTATTTACGAGATAGGCGCAGAAATGATCGAAAAAGTTCTTAAAAATTCACAGGATGGCTTACTGTAAGGCCAGCAGAGGGAAGAATTTGAACGAAATTGTTTTTCGTCTTAAATCGAAGCCTCCAATCTTTACAACAAAAAATTTCCAGAAAAATATTGATGAACACTAATTTTATAGTGTCTTCAAAAAAATGTTTAAATTGCTCACCCTTTTCAAGGCAATAGTGTTTGTGAAAAATAAGAAAACGAATTGGGGATAGAAGAATTTTTTCCGGGACATCAGGTTTCCAGCTTATACAGATAAATTACAGTTTTTACTGTAATTAACCAAGAAATCATCCCCTTTGCCACGTAAACAGATACTTCCTGTACATAACTTTGTTTACTTTTATCATCTTAAGCTTAAGCTCGTTCAAAATACTGCTTCGAAAATGTAAAGCAAAATAAGAGAAATATATGGCATTTTATAGTCAGGTATTGTGGGAAAACACTTAGGGTCCACTTTAAGTGACTGGTATGAAATCCAGTCAGATGGAGTGCTATACTGGTACTTCTGTTATAAACAATTAGTTAGGAAGTTATATAATTTCTATATTGTAGCATAGTTACAAATATTTTTAAGATAAACCTCGATGGAAACAAATATCCATAACATTTTACAGAATTTTCTTCCGATTTCGGTTTATTTAACTTTTTGTACGATGGCTTTCTGCAACCACTTTAAGAGGATAATTATTTCCTTAAATTATTCATTGCAACCAACTCCGTCCGTTGAAGAGACGACGCCCAAAGATGGAATGATGTGGTTTTCAAGAACACTATACGTGTTATTTCCTAAAGTCCTGCCTGAATATACCTACTTCCTGTGGAATGAATTGCTATTTTTTTATAGATACATATATCCAAAGATACACATCTAGTGATAGGCGTTCATATACCTACATAGTGTTCAGTATAGCGCAGTATTTTTAGCATTTTCAACTTAAGCTTCAATCCTTTCATGCCAACGGAGTGTATTATTCCCCCATCTCACATTATTTTTGTAAGCGGCATTTTCTGACATCTCCCTCAACTAAACAATGACATGTTCCGCCTGCAATTCGAGAATTTATTTTATGTACTTCATGCTCGTACACCAGTGTATCTATGCGATAAAAATGACTTGTCGGGCTGGTTACGACGCGGGGATAGAAAAGAATTCGCTTCAACATCCAACAAGAAAGAGTTATACGCTCAGCGATAATACATATATTCTCTCATATAGTAGTGTGTGTGTGTGTGTGTGTTTGGTGAATACTCTGCTCCAGCTGTGTATCCGAATGAAATAAATACACAAAACATTCATTCGCCTGCGTCGGACGAACAAAAAATCCACAGAATCCAACGGAGGCGGAGCCACAAAATGGGGAGCTCCAAATCAGCGCCCGACTGTGTGTAAAAGTACAGGAACTCATCATAACACATACGAACGCACATATGTGACGACGTTCATGTGTTCATGTGTATGAATCGACGATGTGTGGCCACTCTATATGCATGGATGACGGTATATATCAGAGTGTGTGTTCTGTGGGTGGGTGGGTGTGTTGCCAGATACAAGACTTTCGAATCTATGTGCTCAGAATGGGGCGGTGTATATCCACATTTGTACACACATGTGTGTACGTCGTAATCGTGAGAGTGTGTGGAGATTTTTGCCGGGAAATCTCGACTGGTCGTGAATCGTGATAAATGTTTTTTCTTTTTCTTATTCCCTCAGAGCAAACGAAATATCCTCTCTATGTTTTTCTCAAGCAGAGAGCTGAAAAAGAAAACCAAAGTAGGAAAGATGAAATTATTTATGTTTACCTCACAACAATGGGCTCCTACCTTCTACTCATTCCCAGATGGGAAGAATGGGAAAAATGGGAAAAATTAGCAAACTCGTAATCGAAACAACAGTCGGTCGCTCGTAGCTGAGTGTGAAACTTGAGGGATTCGTCAGCGACTCATCACTTTTTTGCGACCACATTCACGTACGGTACTACGGTAGACTCCCAGATATGGCTAACGAAACAGTTCTGTTATTATCGTTGTCGTCGACGGCGTCTTATTATCGATAAGAATCCAAGTAAATCTCCTACACTCATGGGACTCCCTTTTCCATACCTTTTGTAATCCTCTCATCGACCACTCCATTACCAATCATCCTCATCGGTCATCACAGAGAACGAGCGGCAATTTTTTTATGCGGGCAACAAAAATACACCAATACATTTAAACACTCACTGGAATAGAGATAATCGAAAGAGCGAAATTCATTTTCTCGTATGGTAATTAATTCATTCAGAGGTAACGTTACAAACTGTTTCGAGTTAAGCAAACTGGAACTAACACTGGAAACGGTTAAGGATTTGAAAGAGATACTTGAGAGCGATAGTTTTCCATTGGCAGTGGAAATACAAGACTAGAATGAATCGTCCTCTCTCAATGATTTGAGAATTATTTATCGCGAATGGTGAACCGTGTGTATGGTGTAAGGAAAAGAGTGATGAGAAAAAGTTATGCATCTGACTGTTTTAGTATTGCTTCTTTGTGTGTGTGTGCTACAAACAACCTGTTGGGTTGGGGCATTGAGACCCAGGGAAGTGGAAAAGTGTTTTTTTTTTTACCTAGCGCATATTAGATTTTTACCGCCCACAGTACCTACAGTCGATACCTACAGTGTAGGGAAAACTAAAATCGCTTCACTGCGTACTCATATATACATATATACATATTAAGTCATAAAGCACCGATGCGATAGTAACTTTGAGAAGGGTTGAAAAATCGTAAATCGTTGGAATTATGAGTACCTATAGGTAGGTAGTCAGAGAAATATAACAGTTTGCTATTCTTTTGATAAAGAATATGCGTTCCTCCTATCGGCTTAGAAAATAGGTTCGATTTAAAGTTTTTCGACAAAAAGACTTTTTTTTTTTGGATAATTACTTAATTGTGAAAAAAATTACAATTCAGAGAGTGCATGTTATGGTGCAATGTCTAGGGACTTAAATTACGGAGGTGTTCATATGAATGTTGTAGTTTATTATATAAATTGTGAATAACTAAAAAGCATTTATGTTATTATCTATTATATTATATCCGAAACTATTGTTGCGCTCGTTAGTTCTTCTAATACATATATTGGGTGTATTTTTAGGCCCAATAGAACTTTATATTGTAAAAAACAACACAAAATGTTTAATTTTAATCAAATCGTTTTATTAATTCGTAGGACAAATAAATGGCATTAAAATGCAGCAGAAATGATAATTTTTATATAGACTCTTGATCATAACTGACGATAATAATAATAACAAAATTGGCGCGACAGACCATGCGGTCCAGGGCCTGGCTCCTCCATTTGTGTTGAGCATGCATATTTTTGCACACAAATGAAGGGACCTACAATTTAATGCCGAATCCGAACGGTGAATTGAGAGCTTTCCGTGACAAGTTATTACTCTCGGACGTTTGTCAAACATTCGCGAGAGGTGGGACACCGTGAAAAATACTTTGGTGTTACTGGGATTCGAACTACGAACCCACTGCTCAGAAGTCCATACTCTTATCCACTGAACCACGGCGCCCACTGACGATATGAACGACATATTTGATTAATTCTTTTTTTTTTTTTTGTTCGTTATGCTCCCGGAGAAATTTTTAGTTGATTCGTGATCTGTCCAACAAGAGTCGGGATTTCATTTCTATTCCAATAGGTTCCAATAGTTGGCGCTATGTATTGGCGTAAGTAGTTTGACAGCTGATCCATTTGCACGGTATTTCTTTTGCGATCTCTCAATGAATCCAAATGACTCCGACCGACTTTAAGCACTTGCTGTTTCGGGTGCGGTTTGCATTGCATTTACAATAAACAAATCACAGCATTCAGCTTTGTTTGTTTACGCGCCATACAACAAAACAAATAAAAAAAGAACAGTGCGTGTAACCTTTACGCATGATGTGAAACTTCTTGATGTTGTGGGAAAAAAACCCTCAAGAGACCCATAAAAGACCCCAAAAGACCATCAAAACCCAAAAAGAATAAAAACTTACCCTCAAAGGGCACACAAAAGACACCAAAATGATACATAAAAACTCCAAAAAGACCCTTAAAAGACCCCTAAAATACCATCAAAAGAAGCCCAAAAGACTTTCCAAAGACCCTCAAAAGACCCCAAAAATACCTCGCAGACGTCACCACCTTGTTTGGCTCTTATTTATGTGCAGTCGATCTGGATGAAAGCTTCCTATACAAATCTTGGATTTCTACCAATGATGTCAATGTGGTCTGCGTAAGCCAGTATCTTAAATGGACTTGTAGAGTATTGTTCCTTTTGCCATTACGTCAGAGTCTCGGATTACTTTCCCTAAACGCCCGGTTGAAGAGGATACACGCCAGTACATTACTTGCCGGAGCCCGTTATAGATGTTGAGTGATAGTGATCCGGATATTTTTACTTAGCTTATAACAATGGTCATGGTCAACCTACATAGTCGTGTCAGTTTATTTGGGATACCGAATTCTCTCATGACTTTATAAAGTTCTAGACTGGGTGTAAATCTGATAGTTTATTGTTTTGCCTGGGATGAAGCCTCACTGTAATGGACTAGTGATGACTTTTGCGTAAGGGGCCATCCTGTCTTGAGGGATTGATAAGAAAATCTTATACACAGTACTCATCGTTTCAGTATGTGCGACGCGGTGTATATTGAGTTATACCGCGGACTCTTTGGTAAAACTTCGGCGCCTGGTGCAGTCCTCGCTCTCTGTACTGTTCTAGTTCACGAACGAGATTCTTCTCTCAGGCTGCTTTCTTTCGCCGGTGAACTGTTTGTTCATAGCTTCTGAGCTCTTTATATTCATTTTCGCGTGCCCGTGTTCTATGAGATTGTTGCATTGCTCGGTACGCAACATTCTTACGTTCAGTCGCTAGCTTACATTCGTCATCGAACCAGTCGTTCCGATCTCTACGACTACTGCCTAAGATAGAGTCAGCAGTACAAATGACAGTATTCTTAGGGCATGTTCAATTCTCTTCTACGCTTGACATCTCAGCCTAAGGAAAAGACAGACTTTTTCTCGATATTTTTGTTTACTATTATAACAAGTAATTATAGAAAAAGTATCTCAAGGGTCTTTGGCAAGACCCTTCTCATCCTCCTGTTTTTTTAAAAGTTGAATGTCAGTCCACACACCAGTTGACCAACCTAGTTCGGTTTACGTTAGTCTGCTGGTTGCTGAGAGTATTTTGTTTAGGTACATCACTGCATCTGCGAGTCGGAAGCAGGTTACACGTTGGCCAGTACCCGTTGGAACTCCTATAGGATCTAAAAGGTCGATAAATTCAATGGCAAATGCAAAATGTTCAATATAATATAATAATAATTGCTTATGCCATTCACTGCGAGTTAACTTTTTATAAGTAATAGATAGTAGAGTAAGACAGATAGATAGATAGATAGATAAAGTAATAGATAGATAGATAGTAAAGTAATAGATTTAATTAAATATGCACTTATTTGTATAAGCGAACGCAAAAAATTGAGGATAGACATTATAACAATAGTGTATGGTCTTAAAATATAATTGGGCTAAATCATCACGTTTTGTGACACCGAGCGGTAGATGATGAAAATTATATTCGTATGCATTTTGTTAAACTAAAGTGTTAACTAATGTGTTAAGTTAAACTAAGTTGTTAAACTACTATAATAAATGTTCTCTTAAACGGGTACTTTTTATTTGGTTTTGTATAGATACTTTAAAGAACCTTAATTCATCATAAAGAAACAACAATCATATTATATCTGCGTATAGGCTCCAGCAGATCCGTTCAAATTAAAATCAGCACGGGTGTGGTCAAGCATCTGATCTGATCTGAGCACACATAGAATACCAGTATGATGCACCACGATTCAAGATACATTATCTCGCTTTGGTTTATCGTTACTTTTGTAGTGCTCGTTATTCTCGAGAATGAATTTACAAACATCGCTAAACGTACATATATCCTTGCGAACGTGATAACCATTTTCAGTGAGCGACTTATTATTAAAAAAAAAAAAACCAAATATGAACAAATTATTTCTCTCGTTCTAACCCATTATTATTGCTCTCTTTCCAACGGTTACATTCTGTACATGAAATGAGTGTATACGCTAATGTCTTTTTTACATTATTTATGACTATTTACATGGTATGCATGGTATATGCGTTCCGTGACGGTTGTTTTCCCTGCCAACCGTGCTAGCTATGCATCACCTCTCGCTTACCCGCCCCCAACCGCACCGAATTTCACACAAAAAAGAGACTTTTCAGGACGCGACTGACACAGTATACTAAGAATATTCTTTAGCGAGATTAATTATTCATCGTAAACCGCTACCCAACTCGGCCATAAGTGGCATGAGCATGATGAGCTATGTGCACCCATCATCGCCTCGCATCATACAACCCCTTAACAGAGACCCTCAGATACAATTACTTTTCTCGTCATAGTAGAACCCAATTTCAAGTTTAATGTACATAGGTATGTACATTGGTATATACTCGACTTTATGTATGTTAATTAAGATTTGCGATGGAATTCAGCAGGCGTCAATATGACATAAATTTTGATGGAAAACAAGGCTTTAGCAAAACGACGAGCTTGCACTTGTCATTAAACTACGGCGCGATGTACCATCAATGTGATTGTGATGTTGGCGAGCTTCCTTCTCATCGTTGCTACCACTTGGTAGTAATAAATTGCTACAACAAATTTTGCTACAACGCTACAATCCAAAGTACGGAGTTTGCACACAATTTGCTTTGTAAAGGATTTTCCGTGATTTCTCATCACAGCAACTGGATTCGTAGCGCAGGCAGCTTCATTGAGTAGTCTCACAGTTATCTTCACTATATATACTCCTGTAAGTCTTGAAGAAAAAGTAAAAAATCCCATGAATGATTAAGGTTTCGATATCATTACCCAATGGAATAGTAATTAATTGAATAACATTCTTGCACCTGCGGATATACTCGTAATATTGCCTTCCAAGGAACAAGCAATATGTTAATTAAAAACCAGCCTGGCTTACCAGGCTTATTAAATGGATGCATGTTTCTCCCCTTTGACAAGTTCTACAGTAGCTTTTTGCTATGAAGCTATCTGTTCCTCAAAATAAATATCTTAACCTTAAATCTTGAAACCATCGGAGACTTTAATAGAAATATGAAATAACACTTTAACCTCTTTAAGATTAAGCCTCCTGGTGTTATATATCATTCTAGTTTTGATTCTTAAAAGTGGCAGAAGACTGCAGTAGCTAAAGCGTTGCTCTCTGCATCTGTTCTTGACCCCTATACCATTCTGATGCACAACGTTGCTATTCACGCACCGAGCTAAATTTTCTTATACGATGTCAACCCCGGCAGGACACGTAGATCTTGTTGTAAAAGAATATCAGGAATCTGCATGTTCCTTAAAATTAACCTCTCGAAAGCCGCTTGGAGTTCTATTGCTTACCAGTGCTGATGATTAAAAATTATGACCATTATCTTATGATTGTTATGATTATTTCTTTATTTTATAAAAATATAGATTGCAAAATTATTACAAAGATGTGTGTTATAATCTCTGTTTATTTAATATCAATATTTATAAAATAAGTAAATCCATCAATTTGAAGTGCTGTAGACCTTGTGTCACAATTTTTTAAAAATAAGTTTAAATTTTTTTGTGAGGTGAATTAATACTAAAAACAAAATTTAAAAGTTAGAAGTACAACTATGCTTAGAATTAAAACAATCACAATAATTTCTCAACAGTAATATGAACAACAAAAGAGAAAAACCGCTTTTTTTAAGAAAACTTAAGAAAATCGATACAGAAGAACTATTTATAATTTCTATAGGTAGAAAGTTGAAGAGTTTTGAGCTCTTAAAAGGTAAAACTGTCGACAATATACTTTTCTAGAAAAGTCTACTATACACAGATCGAAAAAAATGGTACCCATCATAAGTCCAGATTCTCCCATGACCTCCTGTAAAGAAAAAAATTATATTAAGCATCTTATAAACATACAGATATCTTTAAAGGAGTATTCATGAATCAACAAACTATTCATAGGTATGTACGTAGGCTCTCTTTCTATAAATAATCCACCAAAATCTAACCGACTATCAATTACAATACCGAATAATGTAAAGATTACGACCTTTTCTATCACTATACATTTATCGTTACAATTTCCTTGAAGGCAATCAGTCGAATGAATGCAAATATACTCAGGGGAACCGCCATTTTTATTTAGCATTACAAATGGCATAAAAAAAATTTTTTAACCCAAAACCATGTTGTGAATACTAACCCACTTTTTTAAGGTCAATAAGTCATTTTTTAAATTTTGTAAATATAACTATGTTCCAGGACTCCCCTCCATAAACGAATGCAAAGGCCACAATATTTTCATTAAAATTGCATTTACAGAGTGAATTTACATATATCAGAAATAAAATTGGACCTGAAATGGATCGTTGAGGTATTCCACAGTTAATATATTCAGTAATACTAAAAAAGCTATTTATGATAACATTTTGTGAACGATTCAATAAGTAAGATTTAAGTTAATTAATCTTACACCACAGAAACCAGCATAGTACAATTTTTTTAACAACGGGTCATGATCTACAGTATCGAAAGCTTTAGTCACGTCAATGAAAAGTCCTTCAACTTTTTATTTTGCATTCAAATTTCAATAAACATGTGTAAAGCAATCCAAAAGAGCATCTTCAGAATTCATTTTACTTCGAAACCCGTACTGTGAATTACTAATAAAAAGTGTAGTGTTCAGAAATTCAAGCGTTCTCTTTTTAAAAACTTTTATTTAACTTGACTTGACCCCTATTTGTCTGTATTTTCGACCAATTTGAGGTCCTTTTTACCACATTCCACACTACCTAGAAAGCTGAAATTTTGTGAGTAAGTCCAAAATAGCGTTTTTTATATTCTGAGTGTGACGCGTGTCGCGTGTGGCACGTGTAATGGGTTTACATTTTTTTTTCGACTTCTTTGAGGACCTTTTTAACCAACTTATACACGCCCTAGAGAGTTGTAATTTTGTAAGTATCTAACTCCAAAATAGCACAATTTAAATTCCACGTCACGCGTGTCACGTTTCGCGTGTAGTGTGATGGTTTGAATTCGCGCCATTTTATCGGTTTTTGAGGTATTTTTTAACCACCTTAACGCACGACCTAGACGGCTGAAGTTTTGTGAGCGACTCAATGTCAGGAGATATACCGCTTTTGACGCGTGTCTCGAGTCGCATATGGCGCATGCAAAGCGTGAAAAACAGAAAATTATTTGAAATACCCCGACCTCAAAATCAGATATTAGATTCCTGGATTTGAAGAGTCTTGACAGACTAAATTAGGTTTGGTTGGCTTTGAGAAACCGTGCTAATTCCATGCTGTTATCGGCTGCTACAGTTGACCCGAGATAGTTAAAGGATTGTAGTACTTGAAATTATTTTTACTATTATTTACCCCACTATCATATTAATTGTAATTGAAGTGACATTTAAAACTAATTTTTAATTACAAAATGTCACTAAATTTTTTTTCTCAGCTAATTTTATATTTATATGTATACCATTAATTAATAAATTATATTGATTATTACAAATTTATTAAGTCTTTAATTACAATTTTTATTTAATTGTGTTGCTTATTATAGACTTTATTTGATCGTATGTAATAATATTAATATTTACCAATATTTCGGTGTCAGTTTATTTGGGATTCCGAATTGGCTTTATAAATTCTTCACAGGCTATGCTATCATAGGCGGCTTTAAAGTCTATTAAAAGATGGCGTAATGAGTTTTGAAACTCTAGACATTTTTCCATCACATGCCTATGGGTGCAGATATGATCAGTTGTTGATTTTCCTGAAATGAAGCCGCACTAGTATGGACCAATAACTTTATCGTATGGGACTATCCTGTCTTGAAGTATAGAGTAGAAAATCCTTTACGCGGTACTCATCAATGTTATACCACGATAATTTCTACATATTGTGATATCTCCTTTCTTATGTATGGGGCACGTGATGCCTCTTCGCCAGTGATCTGGCATCGCTTCTTCCTCCCATTGCACTATTAGTTCATGAACTGCTTATTGTATTGCGGGACCTCGTGTCTTAATAAGCTCCGCTGAGATACCATCTGATCACGGAGCCTTTTTTTATAATGCACGCACGCTAAAGGGATTTGCACCCTTATAGTGCTGAGCACAGCGTGGTCGTTATGAAATTAGAGAGAGGAAAATATGAGATGTCTACGCACGCGTGTCTTAAATGACTGCAGATCATATAAATGCTGAAACACATAATCGGGAAATTCATTCCACATAACTAATGTACGGCTAAAGAAGGAATCTCTGAATTGGTTAGTACGTCCGTAGATAGGCCTAATGGTAGACCCGTGGGCTTGAGTTGAGTAACGGGTATTACGGATCGGTTCGTGAATGGACGGGATGCATCTGGATATTTCTTTTGAACACCGCTTGAAAAAAAAGGGATAAAACAGTGAGAAGCAGGAAACATTCCTATGATGTTCAAGCGATTCGATTGTTTTCGCGATATTTACGTCACCAATAAGTTTTATCGCGCGGCTTTGAATTCTGTCTAGTAGATACAATGTGGTCTTGGGGGCACCTGCCCAGACAATACAGTTGTATTCACGTTTAGGGCGAATATACGCCTTGTAAATAGTAGCCAGATCTGAAGGAGTGAAGTAAATCTTGCACCGTTTTAGGAAACCTATACATCTCGTAGCATCTTTGGCGATGGCAAATATGTGGTCGATCCAACGAAGCTTATTGTTGACGTACATACCGAGAATTGCAAGTTTTACAGTTTCTTCGATGCAAGATCCATTCATGGATAAAGGTTGGGGGTTTAAATTACGCTTGGACAACAGAAAACAGCATTGAGTTTCAGAAGCGTTAAATTCTACTCTATTATGTAGTCCCCACCTTGTTATGCTGTAAACGTCAGAATTTAACGTGCTTAACATACGTTGATGTTCAAGTTCTACTTGCTACGACGAGGGGCGTGCAGAAGGCGTGAAATCATATGAAAAGCTAAGAGTGCTGTCGTCAGCGAAAGAATGGATTGGGTTAGAAGTAGCCGATAGGAGATCATTAATGAAAATCAGAAAGAGTGTCGGACATAAAACAGAGCCTTAGGGAACACCGGCGTTTATGCGTTGAACATTAAATTTGAATCCGTCCAATACGACCTGAATTGAACGGCCAGAAAGATAGTTACTAGTCCAATCGAGCAAGGCGTTATTATTCTTGAGCCGATTTATTGCAATGCTAGCTTCGTCTGTGCTTGGTGGCGGCAGCATGGTGTGGTCTTTGGTCATTGGTGGAGCTTCCAATTTCTCAGTTAGCTGGCCATTTAGCAACTCATGAAAGTGCTCTTCCCATCGCTCTAAGATGCCTTTGAGATCGGCGATCAGATTACCCTCTTTGTCTTTGCAGTATGTGCTACGTGGTGTATATTGCGTCATACCGCGGACCCTTTGGTAGAACTTCCGCGCCTGGTGCGGCCCTCGCCCTCTATACTGTTCTAGTTCACGGACGAGATTCTTCTCCCAGGCTGCTTTCTTTCGCCGGTGAACTGTTTGTTCATATCTTCTGAGCTCTTTATATTCATCTTCGCGGGCCCTCGTTCTATGAGATTGTTGCATTGCTCGGTACTCAACATTCTTTCGTTCAGTCGCTAGCTTACTTGCTGCCATCTCTATGACTCGTTGTCCATTGTCATAAGTGTTCTCGTATAAGCTATGGGTACCAATGTACTGCCTGAATACCGGCTCCCTAACTATTTTAGCATTCATATCACCCAGAATGATTTTTACTTCATACTGAGGACAGGTATGGAGTTCCCGTTCGACTGATTCAAAGAATTCGACTTTTTCATCATCTGGGAAATCCTCTGTAGGTGCGTGAACGCTTATGAGATTTATGTTTTTAAATCTGCCCCGTTAGTTAGTAAATATTTGGAAGTGAACCAGACTATTTGAAAAGTTGAAAAGTAGACTGATCTACCGCCTATGTGAATATTAATGTTATAAGTGAATAATATCGAATCACCAGTGTAAATTTGTGAACTTTTGGTTTTTGTTAATTAAAGTTATAATTTGTGAATAAACGAACTTGTATTGTATTTTTATTTGCAGAATCCATTACGAACTAGAAAGCATAAACTTCGTAACAATATATATGCATGATAACTTATATATATATATAGATATTCTTTTATATAAATAATGTAGCCTTTTTCTATTAACTAACTCCGTTCAATGCACGGATTCGCATTTAGGATACGCTCAAAATCGCAAAAAGCAAAACTTCACAAACTTCCCTTACATCTTTGGGCTCGCAATTAATTTCTAAATCAAAATAGCAAACTAAACCATCAGTGTCGTTCGTGTCTTCGTCGTCAATTTATTTTCCTAAATCGGACCTATAATCAGATTTGGCCTACTCGGCTTAAGTCATTCTGCAACGCAACTAATAAATGAGATTACCTTAGGGTCGTTGCGTCCCTGCCCTATAAGAGTCGGTATACACGAAATGATGTTATTTATCATATGACATTTTATGTCTAAATTGTTCCCACAGAAGCGTAGAAGAGAGCGCCTTGATCTCGGCTCATATAAATCATCTCAATCGATGCCAATAAGTTTTGCCTCTCTATGTATTTATCACACTTCTCGGTGTAAAATCGCGCCGGATCATTAGCAAATGAGTGTGGCAATTTTATTGGCGTTTACGCCTCCATGCTAGCCGGCGTGATGGTGGTTGAGTTGAAAGGCAAGTTAACACGAGCTAGCGCGCGCTTAACTTCCCTCCAATTGGATGTAAATATCGAGTTAGTCATAAATTAAAAAAATATTGGAAACTCCTGCGAGCCCTAAAACGGCTCGCTTTAGCCGTATCGACAACGCAAAGGAAACTCCATCGGCTATTATACGGTTTAACGATCAATCGTCGCGATCGATCGTGTTGGATCCAAAATTCACAACCTGCCTGCGCCCGCTGTTGCCATATCCTTTACGCTGGCGATTAATTTTCGGGCGTGTGATCATCTGCGCGAGTGATGGAAATACCGCACATGCACATGCGCATGCTATTAGTGTTTTTTCTCTCTCCACATATTATGTCATTCATGTACGCAATCGAGATCAGGTTTATAATTGATTGGCAGACGATCTGCAACTCAGGGTCCGTTTGTGATCGTCACCCGCCGATCGTATGGTTCGTTTGCATTACGATGAAGAAGCAAATGTTTTGCCTGTCCGATCGTCATTGATCGGGTCAAACGATTTGAATTGTGCAAACCTTTATAGAAAGGGCATTTCAAATTCGAGCTCATGACTTTTTTTTTTCGGGCGCTGTGCTGGCCAAAAAGTCCTCGTCCTCACCAGCACCGCACCGCTATCATGACGAGTACTTTTTGGTTTCCCGCTTCTGCTACTCTGGGTTGATATTGGATTTGGCTGATTGTGTGCGCTTCGGATCGATTTTCATGATGCACGATCGCGCTTTTGGCTTTTGGGCCAAAATAAAGAGCGAGCGTACACAAAACAAAGACAACAACCACAACAACAACAAGATCAACATAAACTGCTCTCGATGTTTTGCTTGCTATTGAGGGCTGCTGTCGGGGATCACCCCATTCGTTTCAACAATCACTCCGCGATGACTGACTTGCTGCGATTTCACAATGGCAGTGGCGAAAATCATCAGACTTACGCGCCAGACATAAAGCGGGAAGCCAGACAGACAATTTGTTCGTGTTATTGTTATGTGTGCGCCTCTGCGCCATCCAGAGTGCTTGAGCATTGTTTTCGAGATACCATGGTGTACTCGTAGAGTTCCTCTCGCACGGTGGTACGCGGTGATGGTGATCTTTCCCTCGAGTGTGCATTGGGTATCGTCCGCTTCGTGGTCGCAGCGTCCAACAAGACCAACGCGACGAGAACAAATCATATAAGTACACCAATTATATTGTGGAGCATGCATTATTGTTGTGGATGGAATCGCGCCCCAACTACACCACACACTAGAACCACATTATGCAACAGCAAGAACAACAACAACAACAACAAGAACACAAAAAGGTTAATCAATCTTTATCTACTTTAAACGAGTGGAAAAGATCATCGCACGAGATCAGTCCGAGAGATCTTTCTTTTTTGTTCTCTGCGGAGATCTTGTGGTTGGACGACGATGCGGATGATGATAATGATGATGATGATGATGATGATGATGATGATGATGATCATGATTATGATCATGATTATGAGATGAGGAGTCAGGGAAGAACATATAGATGGTACATCATGCGCGATATCGTAGACCATACAATAAGGTAACATGCGCGGATGCAGACTAGATCGTGTATCTTCTTATGTGAGATTTGAAGAAACAAATGAAAACGAAGAAGAAGAAGAAGAAGAAACAGTTGTTGTTTGTTTCACTGATGGTGGTGATATGTGGGTGGTAGTAATCGCATGGTGGTGGTGTTGGTGTTAGTGGTGGTGTTTTTGGTGGTTGTGACTTTGCGGATTCTGCTCGCCGTTTCACATTTTGTTGCGATCACAATAGGGCACCGCGCAATGTTTAGCATCCCCGGCGTGGAACTCTGAACAAAGTAGCAGAAGCTCTTGCAGCAAGGAAATCGTGATCGTGTGGTCAAACCTTTTGTATATGAGTGCTGACTGCGGAGAGATCGTTCGACGTTGTAACGATATTATCGGCGCGGCGCGCAGTGGGACGGACCTAAAAAAAAGGTTTCTACTATTCGCAGTGAGTATCGCACGACCGTCAGTCGTTGGCGGTGGCGGTGGCATCATTGCCGGATTGCTAGGCTTGTCATTGGAATATGCATTCAAATTTTGGGGTTTTTGTTCCACTCTCATGTACGAGGTAGTACGCGAATATCTACGAGCAAATTCTGCCACTCACACCCGAATCTTGTTTTTTTGCGCGCGGGAACCACTATTCTGTTGCTGTCGCCGCGCCACCGCACAGCCTCTACCTCAATAAACCAACGATGATTATTTCGCTTCATTGGGCCAATTTGATTCTAATTGTGGCACACTATAGACAGACACAGACGGAATGAAGATCATTTGAGGATCTCGTTGTTGTCTGTGCGAGTGCTGCGATGACGATGATTTGCAATTGCCTTTCATCCAGTAACACGTGATCTGGAATTCGATACGAACGTACACGTATGCGGATAGAGTAACTGTTGGCCAGACGGATAACAATGTCTAAATAGCCGCAATCGCATCTGTATACATCAGCACGATATGTGGACTGGATATAATGTAATTGTACGATGAAGCACATCAAATATTCGCAGGTCAAATGTTTGGGAATCATCATCACATCACGGCTTTTCGAGATATCGCTTCATATCTTTCAATCTCAAATTAACAGTGTGGGAACGAATCGTGCTGTTCATACTTCATAGTGTACTCAATAGAGCTTAGCAATATAATTTGAACACTGATTTAAAAATGAAATGTAATAATTTCGACACAATTCTTTCAAAATTTTTATGAATACTTTGTAGCGATGTAGCGTTTGCCGCAACGTGAAAATTGAATGATGAGAAATTGCTGGCACATTGGCATGCAAATTAGGTAAAGTATGTTTTAAGAATAGCATCACCATCTACCAACTGGAATGACTGGAGAGCAAAAACTTTAGAGGAAGGGACATTAAAAGATATTCTTTGAAGTGACAATATTGAACATAAAACTCTTAAAAATAATATATATTATATTAAAAGTTGTATATAGTATCCATAAGATTTGGATAGTCTAAGGGAAAGTTAATTTCAAATTTCAATAACTTTAATGCTTTTTTAAGTACATTTTAAGTTAAAAAGAGAGAAGGTACTTAGTGCCTATCTCACTATTGCTCTTGACAGACATTTCCAAGTTAACGGTATTTCTGAGTTGATCTTGTGATCTTTTTTTTTGTTACAGTCTCAACAGTAAGTTAATTTCAGACCTGATAGATAAAATGTACGATCTTTCGCAAAAAATTTAAGTACAATGATTGGCAAATAGGACGACAAAATTTAATATAATTTGAAAAGTCGATCAACAGCCCAGGTACGTCTTATGTTCCAAAGTGTATTCAGATGAATGATATATGACAACTAATAAGATCGGTGATTCTGCAAATTTAAAATCTAGAATCCCAATGGGTAATATTTTTACGAAATGTAGGCTTTCTAAAGTGGTTTGTTAGGCGCCGTGGCACAGTGGATAAGAGCAATGCTTCTGAACAGTGGGTTCGTGGTTCGAATCCCAGTAACACCAAAAGTATTTTTCACGGTGTCCCACCTCTCGCGAAAGTCTGACAAACGTCCGAGAGTAATAATAACACTGTCACGGAAAGCTTCTCAATTCTCTAACACTACGCTACTCTATCTACTACAAAACTACTCTATCTACTTGCAGTAACTCCGGTACAACATCAAATGATAACTAACTCACTGTGGGGAAATATGGGGTATTTATACTTAATCAACAGTTTCGAGACGGTTCTATAAATTATATAAAGAAAGACTTAGAAATACCAAATAATGGTACATTTTAAATATTTATGTGTTTGTTTGAATTTTTGTGCGTAGTTCTAGTGCCGAACTAACTCTGGAACGTCCTGACGAATTTCAACAGAACTTGGTATACATATTACTTACAATCTGGAATCAAATATAGGGAGTTGGAGTAGGGATATTAGTGTTTAACACATAGTTTTCGGGATCGCCGTGATGAATAGTGCTAAGTGATTGGATGTTGTTGGACGGTTGGACATTCAGATCTCCAGCGTAATTAAGATAGTGGAGGTAGAATACCTATGGTAGGTGGGGGTGGTTGTTCCAGCGGGTGGGGTGACCTATATTGTGCTGATATGATACCTCTAGAGGGTGCGGGTCAATTGTTGATATTATTTTACACTCTTGCAACGCCACATACAATTTTATATACAATTATACTGATACTGTATACAGATGGCGCTGTTAAGTGTATTAACAATATCAATGAGCTGTGTTCCAGCGATAACACGACGATCAATACCGTCTTGCAATGCAATAGTCATTTTAATGTCTATAGGAACAGCTTTTGTGTGGAAATATTTCGATAGAAAAGGAAGAATAGTGTTGTGGTGGGTGGAGTTCAAACTCTAGCACCCACTATTTAGATTATTGTGCATCCTAGCCCACATTGGTGGCTCTACAATCTTGATTACTTTATACATCAATTCAACCGTACATGTGAATAAAGCAACTGTATATCACTTGGGCGCCGTGGCTCAGTGGATAAGTGGATGGGATCTGAGCAGGAGGTTCGTGGTTCGAATCCCCAGTAACACCAAAATTATTTTTCACGGTGCCCACCTCTCGCGAATGTCTGACAAACGTCCGAAAGTAATAATAACTTTTCACGAAAAGCTTTTCAATTCGCCGTTGCGAGAAGCTTGGCCATAGACCGTAATGGTCTGTCGCGCCGAATATTATTACTATTATATCACATATAAAGCATCGTACACATCATTATTGCAATCTTGATGATAAGTGTGGTAAGAAAAATTTCCGAACCATATGTCCTCCAAATGGGATCCAATAAATCTTGCGATCAACTTTTAACCCACTTTGTATAAAAACTTTGCGCATATGACGTGTATTTCCGATGAGATCACTTTCTACTTAAATTTGGTAGTGACCGGGCCGCTATGTCGGGGGACTCCTATATAAATTAAGCTAATTCAGTCTGAATTAAAACTACCCATATGGCGAGAAGCTCACTTTACTATCTATATATTTTATAAAATTTGGAAGTGATCGGGTCCCAGGGTCAAGAAGCTGCCATATAAATTTTTAAAATTTACCAGATATTATTCAAACTTTGCACACATGTGTATATCTCCAATTCGAGAATTTACATCAAAAATTTAAATTTTTATGGGTTGTTTTTTTGGACTTATTTCATAGAGCCCGAAGTATGTTTACACTTTCAAGAAAGAATCAACACATTAGCTTTTTTATTGGTACTTTCATATCAGTAGTAGTACTGCTTGACTCAGATTTATTCAGCAGATAACGAATTGTTTTTTTTGCAGGCCGATTTTTAAATCATACAAATTTTAATATTTTGCACACATTATTTGATGCATATGCATCACTACATAACTCAAATAAGAATAACCATACGACAAATAAGAAAATTCTGAATTTGACGCATCCACAATCGTTGATGGATGTAGCCTCATATCGGAGAAATCCATATGTATCCACTTGGAAAACAAACTATAAAATGTAGTGCACCATAATGCATTCGGCATATAGCAATGCATGGCATCACTGCTTAGCTCCTTCATATTAACTACACATAATGGAAACAATGCGAGTGCACCATTTGGGTGACTCTGTTACAAATGTTTTTTATCTGTGATTACTATTCGTGTATAGTTTTCCTATATTCAGTTATATTAATTCGGCCAAGATTGTTACAAATTGCTTTGTAGTATGTGTTATCTCTATAAAGTAACTATCTAGAATATATGAAATATCCAACAGGATGTGTCGAAATCGTTACACGATGACTGGCTTGTATTATTGTTTTTCTGTATATTTCTTATTATATTAAACTATGTGCACAGTTAATTGGCAGGAATGAAGCAAAGTTTCAACGAAGCCTGGCAGGAATATTTTATTCAATGTCTGGCAGGATCGTCATGTAATATTTGGGTTATTTAAACGCTGCATTGAGTACTATCCGCGAATAACACAAATATGCGTTTGAAGTAATATTACTTCGTTCGAGATGGACGAATACTGAAGTCGTCTTGAATATCCACTAGCTCTGGCTATTGCGCCTTCAACTTTAAGCTCTGGCAGTTGCCTGCACGCAAGGTGGGATTTTAATGCTAGTTGAGTGGAATAGGAGAACCAAAAGTGTTTAAGGCTAATCGAACCCAATAAAACCTCTTATGGTTCCTGCTTCACGGCGAAACCTGAAGTCCTGGTGGGACTTCAAGATTAGAATAGTGGAGAGAACTTCCCATTGCTTAAGGCTACTCGAGCCCAATAAAACCTCAGATGCTTCTTCTATCACGACCTAAGTTTGATACACTTTGTCCTCAAAGGGGTAAACTGTCTCTCACCCTTGAGGATTCTGTTAGTGATCGTATCAGAAATGACT
The DNA here is from genome assembly GCA_947095585.1 of Nephrocerus scutellatus. NCBI lineage: Eukaryota > Metazoa > Arthropoda > Insecta > Diptera > Pipunculidae > Nephrocerus > Nephrocerus scutellatus. The sequence continues at coordinate 19,229,757 of OX352762.1, read as the reverse complement.
TCCACTCCCCTTTTTACATTAAGTAGCCAGTTAATGCTTCTAAAGAAATTATTGAGGCCATACCGGTCGGCTTCTCGTGCAGCCATACTCTTCTTTTAGGAGATTTTTCTTTAACTGTGTAGTTTGACAACGGGAAATTAGCTGATACCACACAATGGTCTGAAGAGCCTAGAGGTGATAATACACTGACGGTGTATTTGTTAGGAAGAGAGGTAAGAAACAAGTCAAGAGTATTAGCGTTATGGCTTATAATGTCTGTAACTCTAGTGGGCTCATTTACAAGCTGAGTGAGGTGGTTAAAATCAGCAAATAATTCAACATCCTTTCCTTGCGGTGTTGTTAGGCCTGAATGGCGAAACCAACTAGAACTTTGACTTTGAGCCAAATGAAATTAAATTCCGCGTTGGAACAATGGTTGAACTGTGCTTGAGTTTGTTAAGTTACATCAGTACGCACATAAATGGCGTTACCGCGGTGGGGAAAAATACTGGAACCAAGTTTTAACCAGGACAAATAAAATCTGAATCGTCGGAATCAGCAGATTTATGGACGCACGTGGCTAAGAGATTCAATCTGATATCTGGTATACAAATTGTCGAAAAAATTCTCTTTATAAATTCTCTATATTAACTTCGCGTGCCCGTGGATGGCTGGCTGGCTGGCTGGTGGGCAGAATCTTGTGATAAATTTTTAACACACTTTCTAAAGTTCGATTTTATTCAAATTTGGCACACATGTGTATTTCCTATGACAATACTTTTTATTAAAATTTGGGCACCTCGGGCATCGGAGTCGGGGGGTTCCCATACGCATGTTTATCTCCTATGCACAACACTTTTTGTAAAAATTTGGAAGTAATAGGGCCCAGGGGTCGGGGGGCACTCATACAAATTTTATAAAAAAAAATACCCGATTTTCTACAAATTGTATACGCATGTGTATCAACAACACTTTTTGTAAAAATTTGGAAATAATCGGTTTCAAGGGTCGGGGGGCACCCATTTACCCGCTTTTATTAAAACTGCACATTGTGGATTCCCGATTAGAGAATTAACACGAAAAATTTTAATTTTTATGGGTTGTTTTTTTTTTAATATCCTTTTGATATTGAAACAAAGTTTGGAATTTTTTATTTTATACTCAAATTTAAGTCGAAAAAATAAGCTCATGAATAGGGCGTAAAGGTATGTTATTTTAACATGAGTTAGTGTATTATTGACAACTGAAAATATTTTTTAATTAAAATAATCTGCAAACGGGCAAATTAGAACATATTCCATTTTGCAAGGTTTTATAATAAATCCATTTAAAACTTGAGTTGCAAAACCCAATGCATTTAATTATGCGTATATATTCTTGTGACAAAAATTGTAAATTGTAATACTAAATTTTTTTGATTTTATTTTAAGATAAATCGCAGTGTACATACTGTATACTAAAAATATGCACTGAATTAGAATTAAGCACTTTTGAATAGCATACTTTTAGGCTGTAAGATTTTGTAGATTATTTGAAATGTCTGCAAGTTTAATCGTTATGCACTGGTCAATAATGTAGTCAAACCGGTTTGTGCCGTTAGCCCGATTTGTGTGTAGGAATATGATTGTACATGTAGTTTATTTTTAGAGGATGACTCATCACATATGAGTATCGTTAGTTGTAAATAAGGGAATAAGGCCACAATTTTCTGGTCTTTTCTGGATATTTCTGTCCTTAAGATTGGTAGTTTCTGGAAACTTTTCAATGAGTATAAAAGGTGGCGTTCGCTGCAGAGGATTCATTCATTATTTAAAATTCAACCAGTCAAGTTGTAAAAGTTCTTGTAAAGTAACACTGCTACCACTTAAGAGAATTATACTGAAATACAAGTGTTGTTGTAATAAGTGTTTTTGTGTACATTTAAAGTTATCACCAATATAAATTGCGAACTTGTCTTTTTTTACTGTTTGTTTATTAAAGTTGTTTTTTGTAAATTAATAAACTTGTGTTGTCTTTTATTTGAAAAATCCTTTACGAACTTGAAAGCCTAAATTTCGTAACAAAATATTAAGAAAACCGTAGGCAACAAGAATGACCCTTGTGGAACGCCAGCATTGATCCCATACGAAGATGAATAAATACCATCCAATACAACTTTTAATTTGCGGTTCAATAAATAATCGTCAATCCATGCAATAAGAGGGGTGTCTAAGTGGGAGAATGAATCTTATTTATAAGACAAACATGCCATACTCGATCAAAAGCCTTTAGGGATACGACGCTTGATTCACCAAGATTTTCAATGCTTCGCTCCCAAAAATGAGTCATGAACGTCATGAGTTCACCTGATGAGCGATTTTTGTGAAATCCGCACTGCAGATCGGATAAAAGAGCATTCGAATGCAGATAGAATATTAGTTTGAATTTAACGATAGATTCCATTACCTCGGAGGACTGATAACAAATCAATAGGTCGGTGGTTGGTAGGTGCAGATTTATCACCTTTTTTCCGAACGAATTGAATATTAGGCATTTTCCAAATTGAGGGAAAAACACCTGTCTTTATTAAGAGGTGAAACAATTTGCTAAGCGGTTTATTTTCAATAATAATGTCGGAATACCGCCGGGTCCAGTTGTTTTATTAGGGTCAAGTTTTATGTATTTTAACTCAATCAATTTCAAAAGTAGCTCCACCTACTACCTACTTCTAGCCAGACAACTCCTTTGTCATCATGAAAAGCTTCCATTATTCCACCGATAATGCTTAAAACCCCAATGCGATACGATCCCATACGCATATTGATATTTCAGTCAGCTAGTAGCGACAAGAATATTAATTTAATTAACTACTTTATATAGATTGTTGTCGGATGAAATAATTGATTAAAAACAAATAAAAATGAATTTTAATATTTTCAAAATTTTATTTAACTTTTTTATTCCACCATTCTTTTCTCCCCAATGATCCAATGAAAGATGGTGGGTCACAAAAAAAAATATTTACGTTTAGTAGTTAAGTTACTTCAAGTCTCCAAAGCTATATTTCGATGTTGGTCTGGGCTGTAACGAATAAATCTGCCTGAAATTTTAAACAAGAAAATCATTCTTTGTTAGCCGTAACTTATGCGCACACACAAATCCGTTCGAACCACCACATTGACATTTAGTTACTTCTAATGAAACAAAAGCGGTACCCGAGATTTAAGCCACACATTTGAGATGCACACAGGGACAAAGCGAACCTCCAACACAGGCGAGAATTCTTGCACATTCCAGTCAACACTTTAAAACTTAATCCTCAGCCAGACCCCACAATGCACAAAGACACACTTAAGCTCACCACCACTATCAGCCAGGCGGCTCCCACAACTAACCAACCAGTGCCGATCGTTTGTGCTGCGCCAACTGACCGAGTCTGCGAGTGTGGCTTGTGCATTCAGAGTTTATCCGCTTAGTCAGTGGATTCCAACGATCGATTCCACAGGTGAGCTTGCGCGTACAAAATAATGTAAGTTGCGCACGCGCACACGATATAAAAAAAATAAAAAATACCGCCGGTGAAGAAAACAAAAAATTCAAGTGCGTAAGTGCGTGAAACTGTGAGAAAATTGATATTCGATTACACAAAAGTGATATTGTCGCCGATAATTCTTGGCTGGCCCAATTTATGCACATAAAACGTCCGACTAATCTTTTCATCATATCTCGAACACAGTAGCGGTAACACCTCTCGCTTGTCCAATTAATCAAAGTGCCGCGATCTCGCGCGAGTTATAGTCATTCGTGATCAAATAAAACATGCGGCGCGCCGGCGCACTCGTTTGATGAAGCAAAATGCAAACTGCACGAATGGAAGGAATTCTTTTGAATACGCCATCAGTCGCTGTGGGAACACCTTTAAGTAATGAATGACCTTTTCAACACGCCAACTCATTACTGGCGATCGGGTTGCACATTATTTAGCAGCCACCAAACTTTACCACCTGATTAACCCCACTTGACTGCAAGTGCATGTTGTTACATACGAGGATATGATTGTCTGCCTGCCCTGCAAAATATTAATTTAAATACGACGCGTGTTCGTCAGTCGGTCAGCATATCGTCAGCTCATTCATTCAATAAAAATATAAAAGATTTTTTCGTCTTGCCGGGAGGGGTTGTTTGGTGTGATTCACATCAGACCTTTCAAATTGTTCACAAGACGAACGTACATAAGCAGTTCCTACGAGTATCCACAATATCTGTCGTGCCCTTGTCGTGCATCATTCGCAGACAACAATCGCTCACTCAAATTCAATTCAAATTCAGTGAAAAATGGAAATTCGCAAAATAATTAATAAAAAAAAATTGCGCAATTGCATTAAATGAATATACCTAGAATGTATCATTTGTGTTTCGCCAATTACGAATTGTAAATATCTTTGTGGAAATTAACATCAAACAGAAGATTCTCGAATTGTTAGATGAGTGCTTCGTTGAAATACAATTTGATGCTTCTCGAGATGTGCACTCTATTGTATTGTATTGTTCTTGAGCAGCAATTTAATTAATATTTTTTCACACCATCAACTATACACCGGGGTGCAGGGTAGAGCCTCCTTTTTTAATATTGGAACATCACTTGAATGCGAGGTAAGTTTTTCATGAATATGTGCGCTTGCTACTGATGTCATTTGCATTAATGCGGGCAGATATACAGGCATCCCTCTACACTTTGTTTCTCTTTTTCTATAAGTAGTTGCTTTCAATTATTTATTTATTTGTTTTGTTTTTTCTCTTAGTCTTATTATTAATAACATAATAACTACTTTCTACAAATACCAACTCACCACACGTGTAATCGACAAAGCAAACACTTTTTATGTTTTTATGAATTTGTATGTGTGACTTGTTTTATATCTCAAACATTACATTTAAAAATATGGTTTTTATTCTAAAAGTCATCTGAACTCATATGGCTGTGGTGATTGTTGTTAATCACAGCCCGACGGAAAAAAGAAATTTAATACGAGAGACGTTAATGTCTCCCGGCGAGAAAAAGTGGCAGGGGACAGATGCTGTAGCACAGGGTGGTACTGAACCATTCGAGTACCAAACTTTTTCCCATACATAAAACGAAATCACCAAGGAACACAAAAATTAAAAAAACGATGACTATTGATTTTGGGTGTATCTTTTTGAAATGTCCACTGTGATGGAAATTATGTCTCAACGGTCAATTATGTCAGCTGATAAAAAACATTTTCTTATGAACTACTAACTAACAAAAACATAAATTACTTTGGGTGCCTTTGAGGGTGCGTTCGATAATACTGGCTGCGACTCAATAACAAGAGCAATCAGTAACAGAGGTATCGAGGACTCGACCAACTGGCTATGCTGGAAAGTCGAGTCATGACTTCCTCAAGGAGTGGTCGGTGACTGCAGCTAAGGGCTGTTTGCAAGGAGGCGTACTCTCGCCCCTTCTATGGTCACTTGTCATAGACAACCTTCTAACCGATCTACATAGATTCTACATTGCTACATTGCAATTGGTTATGCTGACGATTTGGCGATTATTATTAGTGGTAAGTACAGCACGACCATAACAAATGTCATGTAAGGTACATTACTTCACGTCTTAGAATGATGCAGTAGAGAAGAACTTTCCACCAATCCTTGCAAAGCCTTTCACGAAACGTAGATTGTCCGAAATGGGACCTATCATCTTAAAGGGCACTACTCAATTCTCATATCAAGTCCGCCATTGAACGTGCCACTTGGGCCCTGCGGGCCTGTATACGCCTCTACGGCAGAACTTGGGGTCCTAATCCTAAAATGATACATTGGATGTATACCATCATTGTGAGACCAATTATCACGTACGAGGCCATCTTATGGTGGCCGAAAGTACTTGAACGGACAACGGTAATTAAGCTTCAGAAGCTACACATAATTGCCAGTCTAGGTATAATGGGTACCATACGTACCTGCTCTACGACTGCATTAGAAGCGGTTGTAGGGCTTTTACCCCTGCAAATCTTCATTAGGAAGACGGCTGCTAGATGAGCTATTAAGCTGCAACTATAATATGGGTACAAACAAGATGACTACGTGGGACAGCTAAATATTCTAGACTTAATTCTTGAAAGAGACATGTTTTGCACTGTAACGGACACCAAGGCCAGAGAGTACTGTTTTGTTAGGTTATTTGAGGTAAAAATATTGGACCGAGCAATCTGGTCTAATGGTAATCCACCACTGGACAATAAAGGTCTGGTCTGGTGCACAGGCGGATCGAAGATGAAGTCTGGAGTTGGCGCTGGGGTATACGGACCCAACACCAAAGTCTCTATACCAATGGGTAAGAGTCCCACTGTCTTCTAAGAGGAGCTCCATGCCATTGAGATCTGCGCTAGGATAAACCTGAGTAAGGGTATTATAGCCGCTATGATTTATATCTTTTCAGATAGTCAGCTGCTACGATCCATTGCAATCCCTGGCAGGGCTCAATAGGTTAAAACTCGGTTGGTTCACTGGTCAACAGGGTGTTGCAGGTAACGAATATGCAAATGAACTAGTTAGGGCTGGTTCAGAATCTACGTTCTTAGGACCAGAACTATACTGTGGTATTAGCTGGGCTTATGACCACAGCGATGATTAATAATTGGGAAAGTAAACTTCGTCTGGCCCACTGGGATAATACTCCAGGTCTTAAACAGTCCAAACGGTTGATCCTTTTCCTAATTATTCCAATGCCTACGTCTTTAGTCAAATTCCCCTCCGATCAAAAACTGTGGCAAAAAGTTCTACAATGTCCAAGAAGAAGTACAATTTTTATTAATACAGCCTCTTCGTTTGTCCCAACGCTCATTTATAAGAACATTCTAGGTGTTAGCTCGAAGAACAATGCCAATGAGCCTGCAGCGCATTTTGCAATTAGATCTACGCTTCCAGATTATACGTTCTTTCTGCCGGTACCTCTGAGTATTGAATACTACTCTATGGGACAAATCTACTCTCGTACTCGTAGAGTATTAAGCGATCTTAAAATTCTCAAATCCGCTGGGCCATATGGCATTCCCCCATTAGTTCTGAAGAGGTATTCTTCCAAGCTATAGCCATTGCGCAAGCTTTTCCATATATCCTATTATTCTTGATTCTTCTGTGTGTGGTTAATTTAAGACTTCTAACCGTCCAAAACACCTTGGATTGAGCGGTCAAAAAGATAGCTTCTAATCCAGAATCTAATCTAATCTAATCATTGCTGATCGACTCCATAAGCTTGGAATTTTTTGATGACAAACTTTGTCAAATCAAGTGCAACAAATATTTGCTTTCGCCAAATTGATGAATAGACTGGTTCCCCTGTTCGGTAATGATATGCCGTCAAATTACCAATACGTTGCCTACGAAATCCGTACAATCGGTTACTAAGAAAGTGAAGCAAAGAGTCGTCATCAAAAGAGCTCTTAACAGAATAAATCAATAACCATAACTGAAATTCTGCACGTGATAAAATATCGAAAAATAAATAATAAAAAACATACCCAATAAGACACTTGAATATTTGTTCAAAACAGACAGACAGGCTAAGCACAGCACCCGCGTGCTATGCCATGTGCCAAGCCCAATAAGACAAACCGACCGCCTCAAGGGTTATATTGCTTACGTGTCCGCAAGTCCATAACATTCACAATTGTACGTATTGTCTTACATCTTGGAAAAACAATAACAATATATCTTTGACTGTCTAGCGCCACACCTTTGTCAAAAGTTAAAATAATCCTGCATAAGACATTGATATGTAGGTTATATGCTAGACTTGTACGGCGCGTCTGCATAGCAATGAGTCCACTCGCATATTCCTTTTGTTCGATTTTGATCTCGGCGTTTGCATGCAAAACCAACCGAAATAGGTTATCCGAAACCGCACTCATCATCATCAACAACATTTTCATCATCTTCGTTGCTATATATCCTCGGGGATCAATATGAGCCGTGTGCAATAGAAGTGAAATTGTTGTTATCATCATCGTCATCATTGAGAAATCATCGAACTCACTGACTACACCTTCTTCCTTTTCGTTATCCTTCGAAATCCCAGTGCCGCCAGTCGTTGTCGTCGTCGTCGTCGTCATCATTATCGTCGCCACGCCACCGTCGTATCATCAGCATCACACCATATTACACTGAAAACACTAATACCAAACTCCTTGGATCCATCGCCATATCGGCATAAGGAGCAAAAACGAGTAGCTCGACAGACATTCATCCTTATAGATGCGGCGGGCAAAAACTATATCATTACCGCAAAACAGATAATAATTTGCGATGTTGTCGGTCGGTTGGTCGAGCAAAACAATATATCATCATCGTCATCGCACCATCATAATCCCATACTCGTATATCCGGCGCCGAGCCCTGTGCGGCGCCAGAGTAAAATCCCTTCCTCTGTGTCGATTCTATTCTGCTCTGGATTGGCAAATCTCCATCCGAACAGGTATGTGATGAAAAAGTAGGCCAACTGAGATTCGATACGAATCGATTTGATTACGAAACGCAGCAGTAATGGTGACACCACATCATAGGCCGACGAGTCCTGAGGCACAAGATTTGACTATTTTCAGAAATTTTCCACTAAATTCTTGAATTTACGAGATTGCGAAATGAATTTCAGCGGTTACTGACGATAATGCGACGCCAGACAGAGAATAGATGACATCTAATTTCAGGGATAAACCTCTGGCCTAATTCACAGTATCCGATTATAGTCTGAGTCCTCCCGCTACGATCAGTAAGGAAATGTTGTTTGCTGGTGGGAGTGATCAGACCAGACCGAACGATATGTCTGTGTGCGAGCAAAGGGTTTCTTGTTTGTTGTCGGTAGCACTGGATTATCGACTTGGATTAACCTGGCGCTAGTGCTCTCGTAATCCCCTATTAGGAGGTCTAGTCAAGTTTAGTTAGACTAACAATAACTCAGATATAATTGGCTCGTCTCAGGGTGGCATTTGTGTTCTATTTTACCACTGAAGATTAAGGAAAAAAAGGAAACAGTTGACGTGAATGAAGGATCTGAAATTTTCATAAGCTTCTGAAATACGGTCGTGCAAACAGATAATGTCAGATCGATTAGGATCAAAGATCAAATATGTAAAAATGATTTGCATTCACCGAAATTTGATTGTTACTAATTATATTAGTTGTATGAATAAGCGGTATTCATATGATAATGATTGATATTTTTTATTAAGTTGATGTACTTCATAATTATAGCTAAAAGGTAACCCCGTTATAGAGTACCAGCAAGCCGATTTTATTCTTCAGAATTTACGATTTTTTGGAATTGCTAAAGAAGACTTCTTCACACAAACTCACAACTGAACATCGTGATTCAGTTATATTTACGCAACCACTTAGTTTCTCTTCAGCATTACTTACTGTTGTTTTGTTGTACTGGAATCATTAATATTTTGTAAAAAGTATTTTATTTAGAAACTTAAAATACACACCTTACTTAAAACTCAGAAACTGTAACATATCACAGAAAATTAAATAGAAATAGAAAATTTTAAAGGAGGTAGTTCTTAATATTGTTACGAAAATGTAAAAAGAAAGCCTTTATCGTCCTATACATAATTGTATCTACGAATAAGCATTGTATTGAATTTAAGAAATTACTAACAATCATGGCAAAGAATTAGGCTCAGTAATAATGTATATATAGGTGGGCGCCGTGGCTCAGGGGAAATGCACATGGCTACTGGGCTTGAGGTACGTGGTTCGAATCCCAGTAACACCAAAAGTATTTTTCACGGTGTCCCTCCTCTCGCGAATGGATGACAATCGTTCCGAGAGTAATAACTTGTCACGGAAAAAGCTTCTCAATTCGCCGTTTGTTCCCAAAAAAAATACATGAACAACACAAATGGACGCGAGAAGCTAGGTCTTGGACCGCATTGGTCTGTCGCGCCGAATATTATTATTATTATTATTAATAATGTATATAGAACTTATCTATATAAAAGTTATATGAAGAAAATAGGTATATCATATTTGCTGATATTTTCTAGGTAGTTGGGATAAAATAAAGTAGAAAATATTATAACCTTCTGGATAAAGTTGATTAAAAGTATAAATACAACAATTTTACCACAGAAAGCTAGTTATTATTTGGAATATAACCACACTACTTGAAAAGCTGAAAAGTAGGAGTGGATAGAGCTACCGCCTTATGCGAATAATAGTGTCATAAGTGAATAATAAGTAATCACCAGTGTAATTTTGGGAACTTTTGCAATCACAAACATCATCCTAATTGGTGTAAGAGACTTTAATTCTTTCAGGAATAAGTCTGTCAAACTAAAGGAAGATGGATGGTATGACTCGAGCTGTAAAGAGGCTTCTAGGATTAGATAGGTATGCCTTCGGTTTTACATAGTAAACCCTACTAAGGAAAACTGAACAAATTTCAAAAGAACCAGAAATGATTGCAATACCCAGCTTCGGCGAGTCAAGTTCGCCCACGATCAAAAATTGAGGAAAAAAATACTGCAATGTTCCAAAGGTAGTTAACATTTTTTGTCATTCGTGAAAAGAATCAAAAATGCTGTCTCGTCATCGATTCCAACACTCATTTATAATGACATTCCAGTTGTCAGCTCTAAGGACAATGCCAATCTGTTTGCTCTGCATTTTGCAGCTAGTTCCACGCTTCCAGAATGTGCATTAATCCCGCCTGCACCTCAGAGTATTGAACACTATATGGGACAGATTTACATTCGTACTCGTGCAGTTGCTGGAGTTTTAAGCGAGTTCAGCACTCACAAATCCATCTGGCCCAGCGGATTTTCCCATTAGTTCTGAAGAGGTGTTCTTCCAATTTGGTAGTACCATTGCTTAAGCTTTTCCATTTATCGTATTCTTCTGGACTCTACCAGAGTAGTTGGAAAACAGCATTTTTCCAGCCCATACCCAAAACGAGCGAGCCGTCATCACGTTCTTCGTATCGACTCATATCACTTATATCCATTTTTTTCTGAGTTCATGGAAACGCTGATCAATTTCCAGCTCGTAAAATATCTTGAAACCAACGAAATCCCTAGTGACTAGCAAGGCGGGCAACGTTATGCTGATGTGATTTGATGGTATATCTCACCGAACAGTGGAACCGGTCTTTGCATCAATTTGGTGAAAGGAAAGCTGTTGCACTCGATATTTCCAAGCCATTTGGCAGAGTTTGTCAAAAAGCTCTTTTGTCCAAAATGCGTGCTTATGAAGTCGATGAAAAACTGCTTTACTGGATTAGAAGCTATCTCTTGGACCGCCGCTCAATTCAAGTTATATTGGACGGTTTCAAGTCTAAAATACATCAAATAAATGCTGGCGTTCCCCAGGGCTCTGTTTTGTCCCTGACAGACTTTTCACTTTCATTTTCATTAATGATCTCTAATCCATTAATTCTAATCCAATTCACTCCTCAGCATCTAATATAAGTTTGAGGAACGTCCCTCCACTTTTCATGTGGAACTCAAACACTACATAGGTGAAGCACGTTAAACTATAACCTGAATTTCATAATAAAATGGGGAGAACGCAATCGTGTAGAATTTTACGTTGCCAAAACCCAATGCTGTCTCCTGTCGTCTAAGCGAATACAATGCCAATATCTATGAATGGCACATGTATAGAGGAAACTCGGTATGTGCATTAACGACAAGCTTCGTTGGAATGTCCACATATATACCGTCGCCAAAAATGCTGCGAAACGTTTAGATATATTTCACTCCCTCTGATCTGGCTACTATCTACAGGGTTCTTATTCGCACTTAACTTGAGTACAATTGGCATATTTGGTCTGGTGCACCTAAAACTACCTTGCATAAGCTACATAGAATACAAAACCGTCCGATAAAACTTATCGGTGACGAAAACATTTCGAAATCAATAGATTCGCTTGAACACCGCAGGACTGTCTTATCGCTTCTTCCACCAGTGGTGCTCAAGTGAAATGGCCAGTTGAATCTTAAGACTAATTGCTAGAGATACAATCATCATCATCATATTTGCCTTTACAACCGGGGTCCGGTCCTGGCCTCCCGTAGAAAGTCTCTCCACCGGTCCCGATTTCAAGCCGATGTCATCCAGTTTGGCATCCCTAAACTCTTGGCCAGCCTCACTGTCGTGTTCCATAAATCCTACCGCAAAGGACTTTCCGAGCAGGATCCTCTTCGCTCATGCGAGCTAGATGTCCTGCCCGCCGGAGCCAACCGAGCTTAACTTTCTTCACGATGTCGACATCACGGTAACGCTCGTAGATTTCGCCATTATAGAGTCTTCGGAATCGTCCTTCCTCACATACGGGCCAACAACTCTCCGTAAGACTTTTCTCTCGAACGCGATTAAGAGGTCAGAATGCTTTTTGCTAAGCACCCAAGTCTCGGATCCATATGTTGTTAAGTACTGGTATGACCATTGTCTTATATATCAGCAGCTTTGGTGTTATGGTTAAGTTCCTGGATTTGAAGAGTCTTGACAGACTATAGTAGGCTTTGTTGGCTGCTATAGTTGACCCGAGATAGCTAAAGGATGGCACTACTTCAAATTCGCGCTCCACTATTTGAATTGAGGGACCAATTTTGGATCTTTTACTCTTAGACTTGGCCACCATGTATTTTGTTTTGCTCTCATTTATGTGCAGCCCCAGATTTCCCGCCGCCTACTCTAACTGAATAAAAGCTTCCTATACAGCTCTTCGGTTTCTACCAACGATGTCAATATTGTCTGCGTAAGACAGTATCTGAATGGAATGGATTGTTCCTCTCGCCAATACGTCAGAGTCTCGGATCACTTTCTCCAACGCCATGTTGTAGAGGACGCAGGCCAATCCATCCCCTTGTTGGAGCCCGTTATAGACGTTGAATGGTCTTGATAGTGATCCGGATATTTTAACTTGGCTTATAACATTGGTCATGGTCAACCTACATAGTCTTGTCAGTTTATTTGGGATGCCGAGTTTTCTCATGGCTTTATAAAGTTCTACTCTGGTTATGCTGTCATAGGCGGCTTTAAGGTCTGAAAAAAGATGGTGTAGTGAGTTCGGGAACTCTAGACATTTTTCCATCACCTGCCTAGGGGTGTTAATCTGATCAGTCGTTGATTTGCCTGGGCTGAAGCCATAGAATAGCGAAGAAAATCGTCAATGCGGTACTCAACAACGTGATACCACGATAATTGCTTCATGTTGTGATATCTCCTTCCTAATATATGGGTTACAGAATGCCTCTTCGCCAGTCAACTGGCATCGCTTGTTCCTCCCATACTTGCACTATTAATTCATGAATTGCTTGGTGTATTGCGAGGACTCCTTTTTTAATAAGCTTCGCTGGGATACCATCCCGGGGCCTTATTAGTTTTGAGCCGATTTATCGCTCTGCTAACTTCGTCTATAATTAGTTCTTCGTTTCTTCGGTCACTGGTGGAGCCTCCAATTCCTCTGTTAGATGGCCATTTAGCAACTCATGAAAGTGCTATTCCCATCGCTATAAGATGCCTTTAAGATCGCCGATCAGATTACCCTCTTTGTCTTTGCAGTATGTGCTACGTGGTGTATATTGCGTCATAACGCGGACTCTATGGTAGAACTTCCGCGCCTGGTGCGGTCCTTGCTCTCTGTACTGTTCCAGATCACGGACGAGGTTCTTCTTCCAGGCTACTTCTTTCCCCAGTGGACTGTTTTTCATATCTTCTGAGCTCCTTATATTCATCCTCGCATGCCCGCGTTGTTTGAGATTGTTGTATTGCTCGGTACGCAACATTTTTTCGTTTAGTCGATAGCCTACATTCGTCATAGAATCAGTCGTTCCGATCTCTACGACTACTGCCTAAGATGGAGTCAGCAGTACTAATTACATTATTTTTAAGGCGTTTCCATTTCTCTTCTACGCCCGACATCTCAGCCCAAGGATTTACTCTGCCTGCATTTCGGGCGAGTCCTATCGCTTGACCGAAGTTGTTTCGGGTCTCGTCTTTGTCGTGTTGACTTGAATCTTATTCGCGGATGCAGTCTTTCGTTCGGAGCACCATACCAACGAGATGGTAGTCCTAGTCGACGCTGGAACCTCGGTACCTTCGTACCGCCATCAGGATCGGGTTATGGCGGCGGTATATCAACACGTGATCTATGTGGTTGCGAGTGGCTTCATCAGATGGCTTTGTGGATATTTTTACGCGCAAACCATCTCTATGACTTGTTGTCAATTGTCATTAGTGTTCTCATCTGGTCTTTCATCTGGGGAATTCTCTGTAAGTGCGTGCACGTTTATGAGGCTTATGTTTTTAGATCAGCTCCGCACGCGATGGCTGCATATCCGTTTATTTATTGCTTTAAAGCCGATAATGGTGGGTTTCAATCTTTTGCTGACAAGAAACCCCACCCGAGCACATAATGTCTTGCATGACAGCTGTAATATAGGTAATATTCTGATTTTAGTAAGACACCATTCCCCGTCCACCGCATCTCCTGAATTGCTGTTATGTTAGTATTATATTTGGACAGAGTATTGACTGGCTGCTATGCAGCTCGTGCTCTATACAGTGAGCGTTCGTTCCATGAGAAATTCTTAAATCGCTTAGCCGTTTTCGTTGCCGTGGTTGTCGTTGTTCATCAGTGTACCATAGGCTGATTTTACTGGTAGTTTCATTAGCAGTTTTTAAACTGATATTAATTAATCACACTTCCATTTGGTTGCTTTTTACTTCGACACAGCGATCCGCTTCATCGGTGCTTCATCTTCATCTAAAGGCTTCGTCAAACAGAACGCGGGAATATTCTGCCCGCCGCGGTCGCTCTACTGTACTGACCGCGCCGCTTGCCCGCGTTCTCTTTGATGGAACCTTTAACAAAAATATTTTATTACCCAAAGTAAAAAGTTCTGCACAGTACACAGCCTCCTAAACACCCAGACCAACTGCAAATTGCTGTACCTTGTGCCTGCTAACAAAAGATATCAAAATTATATAATAGGCCAAAATTTCCTAACATGATACTCAATTCATTTATTTTAAATGCCAGATTTGATGTCAAGGGTACGAAAATTAGCAGTGCGGTTATACGCGAGCAGCACTATATCTGCACTTTATAGTACCCGCATCCATTCTATTCATTGTTCATCAAAGAAAAGTCAAAGTAAAAATCCTCGCATTCAGTACTACGTTCATCTTTATTGCTCGAATGCATACGTCGATGATCGTACGTTGTGTGTTTATGCAAATACGTATCTGTGATCTGTTGTACAGATAAATCTGCCCTCGGCCTAACTTAATACATATATATATATATATATGAGTATTATAGAGATTTTGATTACTTCATACGTCTATTACCGCACAATGCGATATATGGGCGGTTTCGCAATTTGAAGGTGCGGACGAAGAGGATGCCTTCCATCGAGCAACGCTACAAGCGCCTATAAAAAAGCATTCAAACAAAACACCAAACCGCAAATCAATTTATTATCGGAGCAACAACAAAGTCTTTTGCAATCCAAGTGCCCCGCGCACTCTAAGAATACTCAAAACTCTTAATAAGTACATCGATTATTATAACTTCCAGTGCTAAGTTTGACTTTTGGTTGGCCGGCCGCGGGGAGAACATTGTAACCGACAGAAAACTGTGCACTTCGCACGTAACCGTCAGGATATTAACAGAAACAACAACAACGACAACAGATATTTTTTTTTTACTTGATTTTTACTTGAAACCAATGTTAGATAGTTTTTGTGGCACCCAGTTGGGTGGTGGTCGGCGTGCGCGGTTCCACCCATTGTTCGATTGTCTATCTTTTTGTTGTCTATATTTGTTCTACGTACGTTTTGGTGCGCAGTGCGGATGCACACTGGTGATGAGAATGACCTTAAAATTTGCTTCGGGCTGTGTTTTTGCATACATATATCCAATGCATGAAGCAGATAAAGATGGCAATGAGGCGATCCCCGATGCGATCAGATGAGCAGACGCTGACTATATGGAGCTTGTGGTTGCATCTTTGATGTTAATCTTTATGTGCAATGCGATTGAACTGATGAAAAGAAAGTTTATTCTTCGACCCTATTTCGTAATATGACAACCTCAGTCGATGTGATAGGCAGCCAGTGTGTGTGGTTTGAGGTGCTGATTGTGATTATGTATGATTTTTTGATAAAAAGTTGTTGTAGCTGTTAGCAGCATAAACGATAACAAACGAATGTCGATTTATAACAAATATCAGTACCAAATATTTAGAATTTTAAAGATCTTAGCGAACCACGTTATCACAGCTAATTCGATTCCCATTTTGTCACAAGGTGGATGTTACATCTTCGCAGTTCTCTTGTTGTGCACAAAGTGGAAAACTCTTGTCTTGAAACTGGGCTCTGCAAACACGAACGAATTTCTTAATCCCGGGATTTCGGTATTGATATTTTCTAATACCGGGATCCCAGGATATATGTCTGCGCCTGTTGAATATAGTCTCTCATCCAGAACAATTATTTATTATATTATTATACTATTACTATTACTTCTACTCAGTCCGTCTCAGTATCATTCGACACCTCTTTGGGTTGTAGTTTCACAATTTTTTTTTTTGTCTCCCGCAGGTCTGAGAGAGTTTTTTACCTTACGGCTACAGCTGTTTCATCCATTTTGAACTTCTTTGTCGCATTATGCAATAACTACAGCATGGTTATGGCCTTACTAGCTAAGT
Source organism: Nephrocerus scutellatus (assembly GCA_947095585.1). Taxonomy (NCBI): domain Eukaryota; kingdom Metazoa; phylum Arthropoda; class Insecta; order Diptera; family Pipunculidae; genus Nephrocerus; species Nephrocerus scutellatus. Next base: position 19,213,051 of record OX352762.1, on the reverse strand, counting down.
TTCTGCTACTTAATTCGCGAGCTCTTCTGCTTTCTCGTTGCCTTCTAGACCGATGTGTGTTCTGGTACTGTATTGTATAGTATTGACACACTTTTTTATTTTCCCCAAGTCTGTTCAACTCTCTCCTACAATTCACAGCAATGATATTGACGTGATATTGAATGCATCCAGGGCACATATTGTTGCTTCGATGTTCGAAATAATCGCCATCCTCCGTCTCATATATATCTTTTATAAATTAACGAGAGCACATCTTTACATGGCTTGTAGCTCTGCTTGAAATATACTCGGGTGCTGTTCCAATTGCTTTGGCGTATGTACTTAGACATTGGCTCATATACTCCTGGACCGCAGTAGCTTGTGTTTTATTTAATCCATCTGTATGGCTCCCCGGTGTATTTTTTATTCAGTTTCAAAACTAAATTCTTTCGTGGTGATCAATGTGGCTTCAAAGTATTTTTTGAAGTCAACCTTATGCACCGTGTTACCACATGGTATGCTTGCTAGTCTCTTATCTACTTTCCTTAGCGTCCGTGATATCGCCCACCATCCTGGAACGTAATACGAGTAGCTTATTCTCCTTATATTTTCCTGTGACTACAATATGTGGTGGAGGTATTCTAATGATCGCATCTATCCGACCTGCCGCACAGAGGTCTGCATGACCCCTTTATAAAAGACAGGCCAAAATCTGGACTTTTTCAAAAACTCTTCTTGTGGGCTTAGCATAGTTTTGGTTTTATAGCATAAAGTAATATAAGTATTTAAGTCTTTGAAAACAGTTGGTATCATTCAACCAAATGTGCGCTTTACAAAATTTTCTAGTCAAAATCACTATCGGGAATCTAAGCCCCAAAAAGAGTCCACCAAATTGCAAATAAAGTTGCAAGTAGAAAATAAATTGCAAATGTTATGGCATTTTTTCAAAAATGTCTCTATCAGACTCGTTTTTGAACTCAAATAATGCAGTTGTCAATCAAGTCAGTCAAGACAGACAATATTATAAGCGAAACCGTATGTTCTTATTCCATAAATTATACTGTGAAGGATTTTCGAGAAAGTTCCATACTTTCTGTGCACTGCCTACCAAACTTGATTTTATTTACGTGTAAGCGATTGTAGATAATGATATTGTAAAGTATTTGTAAAAATCCTTTACCAACAATAATACGTAATATAGTCTGTTTTGTAAAATTCTGGAATTGTAAGAAAAAAACCATGTCTATGACGTCAGTCATGACTGACGTAGGCGCTTCTTCCGATTCGGTGTGATTTCTTTGCTTCATTCTTTAAAAAAAAAAAATTCATCTTTTATGATGGTGATGTGAGATAAAAGTTTATAGAACCGTTTTGTGACGTAAATATTATATAAATATATTATTGATATCTCTCACAATGACAAAAAATATGAGGACGGGTCTTTTTCTTTCTTTTTAGAAAACAAGTTTTAATTTTACCCATTCATAAGAGTGGATCAAGAGCGGTTGTTGAAAATTAAAGACCTATTTTTTAAGTTGTTTAGTGTTCCTAAGTTGGGATCTTTCCATCGCTTCTACAAAAGGCAATCGATCTCTTCCTACCGGGTATGATTACTTAATTTAGACCCAGCTACAGGGGGTACATTCTTACTCTCTGGAGACAGGTTAATGTTATATTTTTTCCCAAACCAGGCAATAGACCTAGTGAGCTGCCTAAATCATACAGACCTTTAAGTCTAACATCATTTGTCCTCAAAACCATGGAGAGACTTATTCATGTTAATATTAGAGGCTAATGAGAATTGTCTACCCCTCTGCACTCAAGTCGGTTAGAGTACAAGAAAGGCAAGAGCACAGAATTCACTATCTTCTAAAGACGATTGAAGGCCTTTGACGACATTGAGGGCGCATTCGATAACACTGGCTACGACTCTATTGTAAACGCAATCAGTAGCAGAGATATCAAACGAAGACTCGACAAATCATTGGATAAGGTTCATGCTTGAAAGTCGAGATATTATTTCCTTCTCTGGAGGAGTGTCTGTGTCTGTGACTACAGTTAAGGGATGTCCTCAAGGAGGAGTGCTTTCTCTCCTTCTATGGTCACTTGTGGTTGATAGATAGAATAGATAGAAGATAGAATTTTGAGTTGGACAGAACAGAACAGGACAGAACACCAAAGTCTCCATACCAATGCTATTGAGATCTGCGTCAAGGTTAACCCTAGTAAGGGATTTGAGGGCGGTATATTATAAATCTTTTCAGCACTTTACTTATAAATTTTTGGTAACACAAACTTCGTCTGACCCACTGGGAAAACGTCCCTGGGCTGGAACAATCCAAACAAATAATCAGGCCCTTTTCCTATAAGAAAATCCTTAGTCTATATATGGACAGCAGTAGGAAGCTGGAGAGTTTTTAACAGGTCATCGTGGCTTGCGGTATCACCTTAACAAAATTAGTGTGGTCTCAGAGATAGAATGTATGTTCTGCTCGGAAGATGATAAGTCATCCGAGCATTTTCTCTGTGAATGCCCAGCATTACTACCCTTTGGTTTTACTTTTATTTTCTTTTACTTTTTCATAAGGAAATAGGCTCAACAGCGGAGTTGGGAAAATCTCTATGTACTATCTTTCACTAAGGATGTGGTACGTCTCTTAAAGTACACCCTAAAATACAATAAATCTTTTAGGTCGCAGTGTCTGCTGCACGGGCTAGTGGTACTTATCAAATACAATTCTAAGTTCTTTGGCACAATGATTAATTGTGGTTTAACTTTTAATAAACACATTGAATATATTTGTGAAAAAGCGCGAATATCTTTAGCTTTTCTTAAGAGACACACTGTAGAGTTTAGAGACCCATATACGTTAGAAAGTATAAATGTTTCAACTGTGCGCTCTATTGTGGAATATGGTTGCGTTATATGGAATTCTAACCTTAATTTATATTGGACTAGACTGAACAGAATCAAATAATCTTTTACAGGATTTGTATTAAGGCATCTGAACTGGGGTGATTTCTGTATTTCTTACAAGGCTAGATATGTGTTGATCGATCTACAAATACTCTCAGTTAGAAGAGAAGTTTGATTGATAAATTTTGTTAGGGACGTGTTTACAAATTCCACAGATTACCTGCAGATCTTACCTTCTTCATTTGAATTCTCCTGAAAGGGCTTTGCGCTCTCGGGACGTTTTTTACATTCCTCGTTTGTACGAACAGGAACTTTTTGTTGAATGTTCTGATTAATTCTGTTGCTTTCGATTCCATTTTTAATCTAATTGATTTTTCAGTGTCAAAATTAGCGTTTAAAAAACTCTTCAATGACATATTAAAACTATTATGTTCATATATAAATTCATGTTAATTTTAGTTTTAATTTTTTTAAGTCTGTTTTTATTTTACATAAAATAAATCTATATATATATACAGATTTATAGAAAATTTATGTGTTTGTATATTCGTCTCTAACTATCTCTGGAATTCCTTAACCAATTTCAATCAAACTTGGTGTACATATTACTTACCACCTGGAATCAAATGCTGATGGTTGGGGGTAACACATTTTGTAGGTGCAATACAATACCCTATGGATACAATGTTGTCGGTTGATCGGGTGTTGTTGGATGGTAAGTTCTTCCGATATCCAGTGTTGTTGCGATGAATAGTGTTGGTAGGACAACTCTAGTGGGGTTGGTTGTTTGGAGGGGTGATGATATTAGTTTCGATTCTATATTGCCAAAATTTACACCCGAACAATGCCGGGAACTAAAAAGATCAACAAATATAAAAGCAAAAATATATATTGATAATTTGCTAAAACAGCAGATTTGTTATGCATCCATTCTCAATGTTTTTTAAGCCCAATAGAAATTTAAATACACATAACTTGTAACTGTAATCAATTTGATTCATTTATGTAAAAGATCGATACATGACATTATTATTTTAAGATGATGTTAGGCATTTAGGCGGCTAATCTTGCCAGGGAGCAATCTTGACGAATAATTTTGAGCTTCTTTTCAAGCAGTGCTGGCCATATGTCAAAAATATTACGAACTATGTTGGCCTTCAAGGCGTCAACTGTTGCTTGTTTATCAGCATAAACCAGTAACTTTATGTTGCCCTAGAGGAAATAATCGAGATGTGTCATATCTCACGACTTTGTCAGGCTTTGCCAATTGTCAGGTTCATGTCTCGAAATCAACTCATCAACCAAATTTTAATTTTAATAATTCGAATGTTGCTGTGTCCGTATGACAGCTGGCGGCATCCTGTTGACACTACATCTCGTTCCTATCAATGCTATCTAACAAAAAAATATTGATCATGGTGCGGTGACGATCTCCTTTGATTTTAACACGCACTCTGGCCTCATTTTTGAAAAAATAAGTTCCGATGATGCCACCAAACCGTGTATTTTTCTGAATGTAGTTGAGTATGTAGCGTCTCGTATGGATTGGTCTCATTCCATGTGCTGCAATTTCGCTTATTAACAAACCCGTTAACCAAAAAATGAGACTCATTGATATAACACAATTTTGCGATAAAACAACGTCTACTGCGTGAATCGACGACTGTTTTTAAAAGTACAATTTTTTTTCAATAAATAATAAATTTCTAGAGTAGGTATACTAATAATAACTATCAAATGTGCGATATAATATCTTGTTTGATAGTTACCCCTTCGGTAAGTGCTATCTAAGCAAAATAAACCCCGTTTATTTGTTATATTATGTGTCGATCTAGTTTTGTATGATTCAATACAACATGTAATTTCAATTAAAAGGATAAACGAACACAAAATGCTGTCTAATAAAGCTGTCAGAAAGCCACTTGGACTTTGGCAAAATGTTTGCATAAATATAGAGCGATCAGCCAGAAAATTATATTTTTTTAAGTACACATATAGATGTAAAGATTTGGCTTTTTTTGAGTTGCGGAGAAATCGACAACATATAGATGATTTACATTTAAAGATACGTACTCGTAGAAAAGTACCTCAACTGTTTTAACCGAAAAAAATACAAAGATACATACTCGTATCTTAAAGATGAGTCTTATTGTATAGTTGTGATAAAATCTTCACCACCAACTTTTGTACAAAAAACATTCAAAAGTAGGCTATTACCACGCAGGTTAAAGAATGAATGGTCAACGTTCCGAAGGGTGACTCAATGTTGTTGAAATTTTCTTGCATTTGTTCGAGTTTCCACGTTTCTTTTTCTTTTTTTTCTTTTCGATTCTTTATAATGTTAAGACCGTTGTGGATTGGGGAAAAGAGGAAATTCACTTTCTTTCATCTGACTGTAAAGTCGGAATTTAATGTTGGCATTTTTTGAACAAAAACACCGTTTAGCCGTTTAGCAAATGTAAATCATGATGAGAATGTGCGGGAAATAAATTCAAAGCTTGCCAATGGAAAATATACTTCTTATTGCCGACCAACCGAAATGATATGAACTAAGCGTGGGAAATCACGCTGGACATTGGCCGCAGCGGTAAAGGAGTTTTCCATGTGCGGTTCCCATATATTATTGTGCGACTCTGAGTGTAAAACCTATGAGCATTAAGCGCTCAATCATACACGGTGGATATGTTACTTGGTCTCGGAGCTTTGTTGTGTACCAAATGTGGGTGGGAAATTCATACTCTAATGTTCGTTTGCATAAACAGATGCGAAATGAGATAAGAAGATGTTTTCTAATTTAGTAGTAGAAATAGTTAAGTAGAAGTAAAAACGTAGTTATGTAACGACGCAGACTTAACTTTTCCCACGTTTCTCACAATTCGGACATAAATTATAATTACTGTTTTACGTTTAAGCGAACTCATATGCTAATGAGGGAAATCATTTGTAGTTCATGACTATATTATTTTAAAATCATATCAATGCAGACTTATTTTGTGAAATTTGTGAACATTTTGATTGCTTTCAACGTCGCGACTCCCAATAAATCTTCAGGTATCATTTTTATCAACCTATTCGATTCAACCCAGCGGGTAAATCCGCGCATTGAATTTATCTTTTCTGTGTAGACATGTAGACAGTTGTTTTGTCTCATCTGGACTAGACTTACAAAGTGAAATGTAATAATAAAATTAAACTTTTTTTCTATATAAAAATTTAGTAAATAAAAACTATATTCTCTATAATATACGAACGACGTTTATTCGTTTTACGTTTGTCTGTTTCATATCTAATCAATCGACACGATGTCTAACAGTCACCGTATCGAGCTTCAGTGAAAATAAAAACAATTTTTCATGTAACTTCTCTAATCGCAAATACACGTGTATTCAAACTCGAATATAATTTGAAGATATTTATATGAGAGCCCTTCGACCCTGGGGCTATTTTTTTTTTGTTATAGACATGTGTATAAAATTTTAAGTAAATCGGGATAATTTTTTTAAAAAATTTGTATAGGACCCGACCCAGAGCCCGTGGTCGAAAAATTTGTACAAAATGTGTTGAGTTTGAAGAAAATCGCGTTTATTTTTTAAAAAATTTGTATGGGGCCCCCGACCCCTGGGCACGGTATCTCCAAAATTTTTACAGAAAGTGTTGTCAATTGAAGATACACACATGTATAAAATTTAAAGAAAGTCGGGTTAATTTTTTTAAAAAAAATTTGTATAGGGCTCTACGACCCCGAGGCCTGGGGTCGCCAAATTTTTTACAAAAAGTGTTGCCCATCGGAGATACACATGTGTATAAAGTTTGAAGAAAATTGGGTTATTTTTTTTTTAAATTTGTATGGGGCTCTAAGACCCCGAGGCCCGGGGTCTCCAAATCGGGTCAATTTTTTAAAAAAATATATGGGCACCTTTCGGCTCTGAAATCCGAGGGGCCTCAAATTTTAACAGAAAGTGTTGTCACTGGAAATACACGTTTGTGCAAAAGTGCAATAAAATCGGTCTTTAGGAAGTGGAATAAAAACTGATCACAATATTCCACGACACACAGACAGAAACTGTCTATGAGATTAACGTCAGTACCTGCAAGAAACGCATTACCCCATGGTTCTCTACAGACACAGATTTGGTTTTGAAACGCCAATCAACGCTCACCTACAATATATTCTATTGCATATGTATTAGTATAACTGGGTGTATGGGCCCAGCATTCTCACTGATGGGATTAAGACCTATCGAAATCTCTGCCGATCTCTGGATTACGGCACCCGGATGTGTACGACACACAGGCAGACAGACAGTTAATATAGATAACTGAAAAGGCCAATCTTGATTAGAAGACGCAACATTATTATCGTTTTTCTTAGGACTCTTTATTAATATCTCTAATAAGCAAAATTTTCCCCAGTTTTTTATTTTTTAAATTCTCTATATTAACTTCGCGTGCCCGTGTGTTTGTTTGTCGTGAAATATTGTGATCAATTTTTAACCCACTTCATAAAGCCCGATTTTATTGAAATTTTGCACACATGTGTATCTTCCATGACAACACTTTCTATTAAAATTTGGGGCCCCTCGGGCGGCGGCGTCGTTGGGATCCCATACAAATATTTTACAAAAAGTACCCGATTTTCTTCAAATTTTATACACATGTTTGTCTCCGACGGACAACACTTTTTGTAAATATTTGGAAGTGATCGTGCCCCGGCGTCGGTGGGCACCCACACAAATCTTATAAAAAAAATACCCGATTTTCTTCAAATTTTATACGCGAGTGTATCTCTGACGGACAACACTTTTTGTTGGCGTGATCGGGCCTCGGTGACGGAATGCCCCATTGAAATTTTTAAAAATTTACCCGATTATCTTCAAATTTATACACACATGTTATACACACATTTTTAAGTTGCCCCAAGGCTGAGGGGCTTCCATATCAATTTTTAAAAATATGCCCGATTTTCTTTAAATTTTTTAGACATGTGTATTTCCGATGGAAACACTTTATGTAAAACTTTTGGAATGATCATGATAAGGGGGCTCCCTTTGCACTTTGTGCATCAATTAGAGAATTTAAACGAAAAATTTAAATTTGTATGGGTTGTTTTTATTTATTTAAGATTTCATTCACAACATCCCATTCATTTTTCGAGTTACCTATATTATCAGAAAGTTTATTTCTAAAGTAGTTGTCTCTACAACGTGGAATTTCAATTTTAAGTTTATTACACATTTTGTCATAACAATGTTTGAGCCTTATGTTGCAAGGATGCCTCTTTATTTTACCACAAAGTTTGTTCTTTAAATTATGTTTTATGTTTCCATTGTTTTAGTGGTTTTAACTTATTATCCTTTGTGTAGAAACATTGTCCACAGCTAGCATTGTGAAATTTAAGCTTCTGAAGAAATATATCAATGGATCACTTGTTTTGTACACTTCATCCCAAAACTCAAAGGTTAAAGCAGAAATAAGTGCAGAAAAATCGATTTTTTTTTAAAGTATTAGTGTAGGTCTGCCTTTTTCTTTTGACACAACTTTTAAGCTGTATGGTTGTTGAACAATGATCAGTAATATTAAGATCGTGTACTTCTGTTTTATAAGTAATATCATTATTTATATGTAATTTTATAAAAATATGGTCCAAGCAAGGAGGACCTCTTGTAGGGTCTGTTCACTAAAGAGCTAAAGCCAAGTTAAGATAAGACCGCAACAAAATTATCAGAATCATGTGATTTAGACAAAAGGTAAAAAAAAAATAATTTGATTTTTGCAGGTTTGAGAATCCAAAAATTCCGAAAATTCCCCCACAAAAGCACTAATAGTGTATAAATGCAATCTATACACACCAACAAAATGTAAACAAATTAAATCCGCACTTTTAAGACTGGGTTTAAAAACCTCACACAATAACACTTCTATAAAAGACCGCCACACCACCAGCTGCATATGAATCATTGCAAGTAGCAGCAAATGTAAAATCGGGAATGCAAAGGGAAGAAATGTCAAATTCATAAATCCATATTTCAGAGACGAATATAAAATCAGGTAAATGACCAAGAGATGCGAGATGTGCAAAAATCATCAAAATTCTTACGCAAACTGCGAATATTTAGGTGTATAACTGATAAACCAGAGTATGATGATCAATGCAAAAACAATTCATTATATCTTTTTTTATTTTATTTTTTTAAATCCATTTATTCAATTTTTAGAAATCTTAAGTAGTATTGTTTGTACTAAAATAAATAACTTTCAATTAAAACTAGTAAATTTACCTACGAGGGCTTACACTACTTTCAATATTTATTATTTTTAAATTTTTTTTTTATTTATTTCTTTTGAAATTATTTATTATATTGAAATTATAAAGAACAAAAATTTGGTAAAAATTCTTCCGCCATATTTTATAAGAAAAAAAAAATAAAAAAAAGGAAACTACTTAAAACTAATTAAAATACTTAAATAGACTTGAAAACTAAATCCCTACAGGTAGCGGTTAGCGTTAAATTTCGGCCACACTCCAGTATTTTCTTTTATCTAAGGGCCTGTTGTCTGCTAGGTCTCTTTCAGGCACGCTACGACAGTATCTCCAGATATCATTTGCAGCCCCATTGGACAAAAAGGCATGCGGAAGTCTTTTGTCAGAGGCCCTTCTAGCAACATGGTATATTATAGGAACGTTGCATGAATCTGACAAGTGGCCCAGTGCGTCCATATACAGAAATGTCTCAGGTGATATGAATCCACTCTCCAATGTATTTTTAAAGTACCCAGGATAAGGATAATATGCTCCCGAGATTAAGTCATTTTCAATAGAGGCTGACCGAGCGGAATGATTCCTAGTAAGGTTAAGAATGACATTGTCAATTCTTGACCCTCCGGAAGAATTCAGGAGTTTTTTGTTTGACACATAATGCCTGTACTTAGAATGTTCGCTTCTGTACATATGTATACATGCTCGAAGGCATATCCTCTCAAAGGCACGAAGTTTTTCCATATATGATGGACTGATGTTCCACCATATTGGACACGCGTACGTAATAATTGGTCGAATGAATGCCTGGTAGCAAACAGTCTTCACGTCACTCCTCAGGTATCGTGAAAGGAAAAGCTTTTTGAGCGACAACATAAATGCCGTCCTTGCTATTTCCAAAGCAATATTTACATGTTCATTGTAGTAAAGAAATTTGTCCAGATGAACACCCAAATAGCGCACGATATTCTTCGATTATCCGAAGATTTTCCCAATTATTTCGAAGATGTCCTCGCCTGAGAGTATAACTTCGCATTATGAATAGCTAATCTTAAGTTTCCATGTTTCGCAGAATGTCCGAAATTCGTCAAATTTGCTTTGTAGCTTTCTATATATCTCTTCAATTTTCGAGCCGTGTGCATATAGTACCATATCGTCAGCATATGCTAGGGACGCCTCAGAAATATATATTTTGAATAGGATTGGTGCAGTTACTGTACCCAGGGGCAGACCGTTAGCGATATTGAATATTTTACTTCTCGTATTTTCTTTCGGATACCACAAATTTCTTCCCGTATATCATTTTAATCTCATATCTAATAATTTTAAACCTAAACAAAATTTAAATCATAAAAATTTGAGTGGCACAATTATCACAGACATCACTAAACAATGGCAAAATGGTTCTGGATATAAATCGGTAGTTAAACTCTTCAACTTCTCAATGCAAAGCAATGCTGGTAATCATTGTTAGTAGTTTAGCGTCATCTGTCCTTCGTGCAACTTTTTTTAAATGGCTAGAACTAGGGAATTAACCACGAAGAAACGTGCGGCTATTGTTGCAGAATTTGGAACCGGTACTTCGGCAACAAAACTTTCGGCAAAATATCACTGCAGTCGAAGAGCAATTGATTACCAAATTCAAAAACAAAAAACACATGGAAGTGTAAAAAACCGAAACGGTAGAGGCAGAAAAAGGGTTACTTCGAAAAGGGAAGACTTCCGAATTATTTGTTCTTTTAGAAGTAACCCATGTGAAAAAGTTCGAAATGTGTTAAATGATTTAAACAAGGATCGTGAGGAGAAGGTTAGTGAAAGAACGTTACGCAGAAGGTTAAAAGAAAGGAAAATTCGAGCCTACGTCATACGAAAAAAAAAAAACAACCCATTAAAATTAAATTTTTTATATAAATTCTCTAATAGGAGATGGGTGTGTGTTAAAATTTGAAGAAAATCGGGCTAATTTTTAAAAAAAATTACATGGACACCACACGGGTCTCATTGCCCTATCACTCCAACAAATTTACAAATGTTATGTCCATCAGTGATACACCTGTGTTAACAATTTAAAGAAAATCGAGCTAATTTTTAAAAAATTTATATGAGCACCCCTTGGGCCCGTTCACTTCAAAAAATTAACAAAAAATTTAATCCATCGCAGATAAAGATGTGTATAAAATTTGAAGAAAATCGGGTTAATTTTTTTGAAAAATTCTTATGGGGCCCACGACCCCGGCCACCAAAATTTTTGCAAAAAATGTTGTCCATTGGAGATACACACGTATATAAAATTTAAAAAAAAACAGGTTCATTTTAAAAAAAAAACATTGGGGCCCAATGACCCTGGGGCCCGGGGTCTCCAAAAATTTCCAGTGGAGATACACACGTATATAAAATTTAAAAAAAATCGGGTTAATTTAAAAAAAAAAAAAATTGGGGCCCAATGACCCTGTGGCCCGGGATCTCCAAAAATTTTACAAATAGTGTTTTTCATCGGAGATACACGCGTATGTAAAATTTGAAGAAATGCTGGTAATTTTTTTAAAAAAAAATTATGGGGTCCCACGAACCCAGGGCCCGGGGTCTCCAAAATTTTTACAAAAAGTGTTGTCTATCAGAGATACACCTGCTTATAAAATTTGAAGAAAATCGAGTAAAATTTTGTAAAATATTTGTATGGGAGCCCCCCGACCCCGGGGCCCGAGGGGCCTCAAATTTTAATAAAATGTGTTGTCTCCGGAAATACACTTGTGTGCAAAATTTCAATAAAATCGGGCCTTGGGAAGTGGGTTAAAAATTGATCGCAAAATTCCACGACGACCGACAACCGAAGACTGACGACCGACATCCGTGCCACGGGCATGTGAAGTTAATATGGAGAATTTAAAAAGGCCTATATAACACCAAAAAATAAGCGGCTTCGGCTACAATTTGCTAGGGAACATATCAACACACCAGTGGTTTTTTGGAGAAGTGTGCTTTGGACTGACGAGACTACTTGTTCTTTAGATGACAGCAATGATCGAAAGTTTTATTACACCGATTCAAAAACAAGAGCCAAACAACCTGTTACGGAACTCAAAAGGCATTCCAAAGGAGGCAAAATTATGATATGGGGATGCATACACACGGCCTCGAACATCAAAAAGTTTTTATCAGAAGTAGGACAAGAAGCTTTTAAATGGCCTCCGCAAAGGCCAGACATAAATGTCATAGAAAATTTGTGGCATCTAGTGAAGTGAAGTGAAGAGTAAAGTCCAAAAGTCCACAAAACATAGGAAGATCTGCAGATGAAACGTGGAAAGATTTTATAGAAGCGTAGAGTTCCATTCCGGAGCAGCAAATTCAAGGTTTGATTGATTGTGGCAAAAGGAGGAAACACAACTTATTAGGTAATGCTATGCCAAAGAAAATCATTGCATTCAATGTAAAAATATTTCCAATTTTCAGCCTTCACAAGTGTTTCAGAACAGTTTTTTCACTCGTGCAAATAATTTTGCCATTGTTTAGTGATGTCACAATAATTGTGCCACTCAAATTTTCATGATTTAAACTATTTCTGTTTGAAATTTTGTTTAGGTATTTATTTACCGTTTTAACATTGTATAAGAGATTAGTAATAAACAACAATATCAATGATTTATTGAATTTTAAAAAAGTTATACAACTTTATTTAAGTGATATGGTGTAAATATTACATTGTGCAAATAATTTTGCCATTGTTTAGTGATGTCACAATAATTGTGCCACTCAAATTTTCATGATTTAAACCATTTCTGTTTGAAATTTTGTTTAGGTATTTATTTACCGTTTTAACATTGTATAAGAGATTAGTAATAAACAACAATATCAATGATTTATTGAATTTTAAAAAAGTTATACAACTTTATTTAAGTGATATGGTGTAAATATTACATTGTGCAAATAATTTTGCCAATGACTGTATATGCGGCTCTTCTTGTTATTGTCAAATAATTTGATTTTGTTTTCACGTAGTTTTTGCATTATCAGCTTCTTAGACGAGAGAGAGAAGACAATTTAACACACACGATTCTTGTAGTATCAGCGGCATTATTTAGGTCAATGCCCTTTCCTTTTATGTTCTTCACATAAACGGTTTCAATGTCGTGTTGATCAATTTTCACTCGCAAGTCGTCTGATAACAGTTTAATGACCTTTTCTTTAGCACTTGCATTAGACAATTCAGGCAGACCTACAAAGTCAACTGCAAACCGTTTTTCTCTCTGCTCTAATGCATTTATTTTAGACTCCAAGCTGTTCGCCGTGGCATTTCTTTTTTCCAGAGATTGGATTTTTTCAAGAGCATCAGTGTTTAGCTGTTGAAGTATGATAAACTGATGATAGAGCATATATCAAGAGTGATAGTCTGACTAGCAGCACCAAAAACTTTTGGAGCGGCAGGAGCAATGATTTTGTTCGTAGAAGTAGCGTCAGCGGAGGAAGAGCAGTAATCGCATAACATTTTTTGATCATGCTGGCTAATAGGGATATTTGAGAGAGTAAATTCGCTAGCAACAGATGATCTTCGTCGCTGATCACGACACTTGTCGCACTTGTGGCTTACGCCCAGCTTACTCTTTTCATAAAACTCAATATCTTTCTCCTCTAGCTTAGCACACTTTGCATGGAAATAATCACTGCAATTTTTACACTGTATTTTAGTGTCTTTTATTCTGTCAATTTTCAAGTGGCATATAAAACACTTCTTAATTAATTTTAAAATCAAGTTTACTTTGTTTTGTAAGATACTGTATTGTGTTAAAAACTTTAGTAATAGAATAAAACAATATTAAAGAACTAAGAAATTTTTCAATTTGTAATCAATTTATTCTCAGACGATTGATTGACCCCTTCAACACTCGCGAGAGAAGCCTCAGCAGGTACGTTCCATGAGTAAATTCTTAAATCGTTTAGCCGTTTTCGTTGCCGTGGTCGTCGTCGTTTATCAGTGTATCCGAGGATGAGTTTGGGTTCCGTAATAGTTTTTTGTTTTACGGTCGAGGTTATTGGCCTCGCGCCAACCTTACTTTTAAGGGATTAGCCCGATCAATCAGCTTTTCCTGTATCGGAGGAAAATTACCTACCTGCAGCCACTACGTGGAGGGTTGATCGCACTTCCACCAGCAGAGTTAGTTACGACCACTTCCAATTCTCATGAAATTTGTGTTATTCCCCCTATTCTGCTGATGGCTGACCGCCAACCGATATAACTACCGGTAATAAAATTATGCATTTCGTTTTGATTTACCGATAACCGGTAAACCGGTTTACCGGTTCAGGCAGTCCCTGACTGAATGTATTCAGCTTATTCCATCTTTTTTTAACGTCATGTTAGTATATCAATTATTGGAGGGCGCTACACCACCTCGTGATCTCGTATTTCTATTTACAGCAAATAATTCAGTGATCGCGAACTATTGAAATCGCATGTATGCGTGTAATTAAGTTGCTGTTAGTGTGTTCCTGTTTTAATTCTTAAATTGATTTTAATTAAGACACTCGAGGGTTTTCCTGTTTTCAATATAACACAAGAGTCATCCAGGTATTCTTTCAGCTGCCTTTTTTATTGTCCATAATTAGTTTTTCAATAAAAGCCGATAATTAGTTCGCTCTTGAAAAGGTCTGAAAAAGGAGACAAATATAGACGTAAACAGGCAAGACGGTCTATGCTTTACGGTTGTCTGCGAGTGTTCTATACACCACCAAAATACATCAGAGGATTTGTTTACGATAAAATATGTTTTTCTATTTATTTTTTAAACACTAAGGAAACCCACAAAGGAAACATAGATATTATTTGTTGTCCATTTTGCCATGCATCTCCTACAGGTTGATTCTATACCATGTGCTTTTCAGCAAAGTTTCATATCAAGTCAACAGTAGCGTTATCAAAAGTTCCGTCAATATTAAAAAACAAGGCTGCTTCTTCATACTTTTAATAAAAGAACCGGATAGTAGTTTTTATAAGAGCTCTCAACTATAGCAAGACCCGAACAGTGCAAGTAAGAAACGATTGTATTAACAAAAATTGCATTTTTTTAAAGATTTTGTTCTCAAGAAGTCTTTTGATTAAAATTATAATTAAAATTGTCTGACATTCGTTTTAAGATATAAAAGTATAAATGTAGTACTCTTATATAGCAACTGTTGTATCCGCAGAATAGAGGATTCACTCGAAATGCGTGGGAGACTTTGATTATGCTGCAACAATCATTATAGTCCAAATCCAAATCCCAACTACACTCCTAATGATTGAACCTCGCCTTTCCTGGCACAGCTCCCCGACATTCAAGACATTATACATCCATAACTGAATAAATTAAAATTTTTTCCATTTGTTTGGTTGATGGTGTTTTGTGGAGCCTACATTGCGAATGTTAACTCCAAAAACCACGAAACGTTAGGAGTATTTTTCCACAGTATATATAAAATGAAACTACACATTCATCCGCGACCTCCCCGTAAGCGTCATCGCATCTTCTATACCTAGAATTATGCAAAACACTTCATAAGATCTTCGAGGGAAAAAAGTATATTTACTCGAAGTGTTGTGAGGATTCGTATTCTGTCCAATAAGAAGAAGCTTTTAAATGGTTTATGTGCGATAGCTTGGTAGCTCGTTCTTGTTCACATATGTACACGAAGTACGAGTACCAGTACACAGGGGAATGTCTGTTATTTCCTATATGTACGATACAGGTATACCTACGAGTAGGACATCAACGATGAATAAGCAACAAAATACGAGTTCAGATACTGGTGCTGGGAAAAAAAACCAATGAAATGTTTTATTCGCTAAGGACGATTGTGTAATATTTTCCACCGCCTTGTATCCAGCCCGCCCATTTTTTCCCCATTCGCCCGTACGACCGTTCGCCGTTATGCGACAAACGACAACGCAAAACAAAAATAAACACACACTGTGTACGGCGCTCACATAACCCCATAAGAAAAATTTCGATGTACTTGGCATGAATTTATGTACCAAGTACATAAGGTAGATACTAGATATCACCCACCTATTATCAAGCTTATATATATACCTTCTTCCTCGCCCTACACCGCACAACCAAACCACATATCTATTATATATGTATATGTTTGTATCTATATGTAGTACCCGTTCACACACAGCCAGAACGCGCATGTGACATACACGACACGGCGGACGATATGTGCACATAACTCCCCGAGTGTTTTCCTTTCTCTCGCGGAAAAATTCCAGGGAAAACGCGCGAAAAGCTAAAAAAGAGAGCACAGCTTTTTCCCAGCATTAGAAAGAGATGCACTGACAACGGCAGTTGTGAGTGGTAGGGGCAATGGGGCTTGTGGATGCAGAAGAAAGAACTGAAAGAAATTTTCTTCGCATTCAGCAACAGCAACAACAACAACAACAACAACTTCTCTTTCTATCCTCACACGGAAAATCGTACTTTCACACACACATACACACGAACTTCCATGCAAACACTGAGATTCACACGGTTCTTCTAAATCCGCCGCCACCTTCTTAGAGCATCGAAAACCTAAAACAAAACAAAAGAAATTCGAAGGAAAGAAACTACGAACATCGTCTTACTGTGGGTCTGGACGAAAAAATTCAATATAATCGGTGTTTTTGTTTTGCCTATATAGAACTTACTTAGGAGTTTATTTCCAAAAAGGTTATTATACTACAGATATTAGTTCAAATACTATGGCAAATCCTCATGAATATACCCGCACTTGAACAACGCTACCAAATTATCATAATTTGCTCTGAAATTCAGTCATCGAGCAACTTATAGACGACTTTATGATTTCTATGGCGTCCATTTGAGCAGTTGAACAGTCCGTCGAGCTATTGGTTATTATCCCCCCGATTATTTGCTGTCAAGTCACTAATTTATGCTGATAAACCAGCAACAATTGACATCTTGGAGGCCAACACTGTTCGTGTTATTTGTGCCACACGGCCAGCAGTTCTCGACAAGTGCCCCAGTCAAGAACGGCCCCAGTATCCCTATGCCCAAAAATATTTTTTCTTATTAATGCCATATATCCTTCCTTATTACTAATAATTAAATACTTTGATTAAAATTAAATATTTTGTTTTATTTTTTTCTATTTCAAGTTCCATCAGCCTTAAAAGAACACCCCATAGAACTTGACTTTATTCACTTTATCGTTTTTACGTCCAACAAGACACTAAATTATTTTTTATCAATAGAATGCTCAACATTCCTCAACAACTTTTCAGTATAATTTTTGTTCAGAAACCTCCCTTGGGAAGATGTTCAGTAATTCAAAAAAAATCCTGAGACTGTACATACGAGTTTAATATTTTCGCGAATACCTTGCTTATGAGACTTGACCGGTCTCTACTGTATGATGCTTTTCAGTCCCTAGCCATATACACAATTCGGTGTCCTAGCCTAGTTTTTTTTTGTTTTCCTTAACATTTATTTATTTATATTATAAACATTTTGATTTATTTTTTTACAATACCAATAAGCAAATATTTCTCACTTAGGAGCATAGGGCAGAAATATAGTTCCTCCATCCTCGTCGATCTTGCGCTAGTCGTTTAATTTCTCGCCACGTTCCAGAGGTCCCGTACTCATTCAACACTGATCTCATCCATGTAATACGTTGGCGCCCCCTTCGTCGTGTTTCTTGTGGATTCCAATCAAACGCCATTTTTGCAATATCATCATCCGGTTTCCTCAGAGTGTGACCTATCCAAAGCCACTTTCTTCGCCGTATCTCAATCGCAAGTGTTTGACTAGATGTTGTTGTTGCAGGTCGTTGTTTGATACCGTGTTGGGCCAGAATATGCAACACACTCTTCCTTGACACTTATTGATGAAAACCTGGAGTCTTTTTCATGCAGAGTCTGTAATTCGCCAGGTCTCACAACCATACAGAAGGACGGATTTTACACTTGAGTTGAAGATGTGAATTTTTGTGCGTTTCGAGATGTTACGAGAGCGCCACACTTTGTTAAGTTGGTGATATGCGTGGCGGGCTTTATTTATGCGAGACGATATATCTGTCTCCGAACCACCATCCTTCGTTATAATACTCCCAAGGTAACAAAACTCTTCTACGTCCTCGATGGTTATCACTCGATCGTCCAAGCTTAGCGTCAGAGGAGTCAGAGGAGTCATGATACCAGTTTCGAGCGCATCATTTTAATTTTGCTCATGTTGATTTTCAATCCGACTCGACATTGGAGTCAAACTTTCCATTTTTGACTTCATGTCCGTGATCGTGTGTGTCATAAGGCAGATGTCATCAGCGTAATCAAGATCATTCAGCTTTTGAAATGGACGCCATTGTATTCCATTCGGAGCTTCGATGTTTGTTTGCATCATTACACTGTCCAGGGCGACCAAAAATAGCAGTGGTGATAATACACAACCTTGAGGTACTCCTTTGGTGATGTAAAAATTGGCACTTTGCTTGCCTTTGAAGCGAACAGTGCATGCCGCATCTTTATAGAGTTCACGAATGAGATCCACGATTGTTTCCGGTACACCCAAATTGCAGTGCGTTCCAAATAGCGGGTCTGGATATAGTGTCAAAAGATCGCTCAAAATCCACGAAGAATAGAAACAGCGGTGACCTCCATTCTACAGTCTGTTCAATAATAATCCGCAGTGTGTTGATGTGGTCCACACAGGATCGATTAGGCCTAAATCCGGCTTGTTCACGTCGCAGAAGACTATTCATAGTTGGTGATATACGATTTAGTAGTAGAAAAGCCAAAACCTTCGCAAGCGTGTTGAGTAGAGTAATTCCTCTCCAGTTTTTGCAGTCACTCAGGTCGCCTTTCTAGCCTAGTTGCTCGATCGCAAAGAATTTCCAGCCAAGATTTCTGCAACCGAACTATGAATTGAACCATGAATTAAATAACTACCTATTTTTTTGGAGCAGAAGTGCATTTGTGACTTTATTTTAGACAAATGCCGTGGTCCTTGCGATGAAAGAAAAACTCTGTCTATCCCACTGAGCTGCTTTACCGTCGAAGATCGAATAAGCCAAATTCCATTAAGGAACAGCTTACTGTAAGCAACCTCCAACCATTATCCACTTGCATTGAAGAAACCGGAAAACTCGGTAATTCTCGATATGTCTGTTAATAAGAAGCTTTCTATTGCTCGTTTCAAAGAAGTGCATCACCTGATCGCTAAAAATGCTGCAAAATTTGTAGGTTTCCTAGAATGGAGCAAGAAGTATGATTTACTTCCTCATCAGATATGGCAATTACTGTTAATCGCTCCAAACCTTCAATATAATTGTGATGTTTGGGTCAGGTGCACCCAAGACCACATTGATGCATCTATCACATAAAAAACAGCACGTCGTGATGAAGATTATTGGTGATGAAATAATCGAAATTCGAACAACTTGCGTTTGGGTGTCACTGTTTTGTCGCCTTCCAAAAGCGATCGGCGACGGAGAGAAATGACCATGTGCATCCCGAAAACCATACGCAATACTTATGCCTCAACTCAATCCCGCATAAATTGACAATCATTTGGCCCATCGTCAGACGTACTCGTACTGATTGATACAGAAATTCCATTTTTGTTTGACGGTACATCCCGAATATTGCATTATTTGTTATTACGTTCTTTGGTTCCGCATCCATATGATCCGGAGACAGTCAAGACACATGAATGTGCACGAATACTACCCTTTTCGTCTCCTTTAATTCTTAACGCTTTGACCAGCTATGCGGTTTTAAAATTCGTGAGCGCATGAATCTACATTCAAAAGAACGAAATTTTAAGAATGCTAAGGACTTTGAAATGCCCCCTTGACCTGATAATATCTTAACAAGCTAAAGCTGCATCTTTAGTCAGTGAGCAGACTCCACATAGCAGAGACATCTTCATATTGTAGTGTTCTGGATCGCAATATGAACCATAAGTTAGGGTTTTTGTGACGCGAGAGACGTGATACGACTGTGACAAATTTTGTGGATAGGTCCTCTACACATAGATCCTAGCTCTAGATTCGCTTAAAAATCATTCACTAGGGACATACTTGTAATAACTTTAATTAAAGAGGTAATTTAGTTAAACTTGAATTAGTGAAAATTGACAAGTTTAGGGCGGGTTCTTAAAAAATGATTATGTTTTCGAAAATATTCCGTCTACTGTACACAGCATAGTTTATTGGTTAGCTCCTTTTTCCGCCAACTTTATTCAAAAAACCAATTCAAAGTCATTTAAAGGAACTCTTTGGATCAAAAAGCAATGAATCGTTTATTTCGAAACGCTTATCAGCGAGATAAATAAGCATTCCCTCAATGTCGCCCTGGCTGGATTTGCATTATTTACTTTATTTGTAAAAGAAGTTCACATCTTAGAATAACCTACCCTTCCTTTGCTAGAGACAATTCTAAAAAGTTGTCTTGATCTGGTTCACAATCCAGATCTATGGAGAGAAGTGAAAGTAAAGCCGGAAAATGCTCCCACGTTAGTCCGAAGGATCTCAGATCCATAAGTTTTTCATCATTCCTCTAAAAGACACTTGAAAGACTGATTGATATCCACGTACTCAATAGCATTAACAAGAGACTTCTCTATTGATGAACATGCATCGAATATTCCCTTCAATATAAGAAGTACACAATGGTAGAATTCCAAGACATTGAAGGCGCTTTTAACAACGTCAACATGTATGCGATATGTAGGAGGCACTGTCTGCTGTGAGGGTAGACGACTCATTGGACGAATTGATTCATATTGTGTTCACAAGCCAGATTATTAATTCAAAACTGTGTGTGACGTCTACCAGAAGATCTGGCTGTAGAGGAGCCCTGCAACGTTGAGTCCTATACACCTATCTATGAAACTTAATGGTGAATGAGCTGCTGAAATGTTGCGGAGTGATCGGTTATGCGGATGACGTTGCTATTGCTGTCTCGGTAAAGCACCCTAATACCTTAAAGGAACTCCTACAAAATACTATTAACAAGCTAACGAGATGGGCAGGCGGCAGAACCCCCATAAAACTGAACTTGTCCTCTTCACAAGGACCCTCTATCTATTAAGTGCTTAACTTCCTCTGACTTAAACTTATTGGGCATAGAAAGCTAAACTGGAAACAAAACATACAAGAACGAGTTCGTTAAACCACAGTGGCAGTTTTCTCATGCAAAAAAGCCATTGGAAACAAATGGGATCTTCAACCCCATATCAATCATTGACTATATACAGCGGTATATGGTGGGCTGATTTAGATAAAGTGTTAAATCGTGACAAGCTAAGCAAAGTCCAAAGATCAGCTTGTTTATGTATGAAAGGAGCACGCCGCACAACTCCATCTGCCGCACTAGACATCCAGTTCAACATAGCACAGCTCGACATCTTCAGTAGGCAAGTAGCTGCTAGCACGACTAAATCTAAGTATCTCTTTCCGTCTTTCTAATCACTGTAGTGTCTTTCAGGCAGAGCTTATGGCGAATAAGGAAGCTTTATCTTGACTGAAGAGGAATGTCATATCCGCTAAAGATATCCACATATTCTCGGGAAGCCAAGCTGCGTTGAAATCCCTGGAATCAGTCTCTACGATCAACCCTAAAATACCGATTAACTTTCAAGAAGAGGATGAGCTTGCCAAACAAGGCCTCTTTTACCTAAAATTTGTTCCTTAGGCATTCCATTAGGCTGTAAGCCAACGCTTGTTAAAGCAAGATGCTACCGAGAAAACCAACCGTAGGTGGTCAAATGGAACAAGTTGTCTACCGACTAAGCAAGTCTGGCACAAGCTGGATCTGACATAAGTCTCTTGCGCTTATTACGATGCTCCAAATGGTTCAGCGGGTAGGCAGAAAAAATTTTCTGGTCTGAGTGTGTCGGCTTTTCCACCGACAGTCACCTTAACTTAACATAATCTAACCCAAGTCTCGCGAGGATCCATGATACCTCGACACATTCTCCTGGATTTTTAGGAATGATTTTTTTTTTCATAAATGGAATAAACTTTCTATTTTCCCTATGAATTCCTATGTACTTGACTTTTTGAAATTCAAAAATGTACTGCTACTAGAATTTACTGAATATCGCGGTACCTTGTATTGGATCAATTTTCAAATGGAATTTGTACACTAACAACTAAATATGTAATGTATAGACCAAGGATAGGCCAAATTAAAGGACTTTCTAACAACATCTCATTTATTCAGTTTTTGTAATAGGAGGAAGGAAGTACGACAACAACGCTGACGATACGACCGAAGACTTTTTTTTAAATTCTCTATATTAACTTCACTTGCCCGTGTGTTTGTGGGTTTGTGGATTTGTGGATTTGTGTGTCATGGAATCTTGCGATAAATTTTTGACCCACTTCCCAAAGTCCTATTTTATTTAAATTTTGCACACAGGCATATCTCCGATGACAACACTTTCTATTAAAATTTGAGGACCCTCGGGCCACGGGGTCGGTGAGCTCCCCTACAAATATTTTACAAGATTTTACTCGATTTTCTTCAAATTTTATACACATGTGTATCTCTGATATACAACACTTTTTGTAAAAATTTTGGAAACCCCGGGCCCGGGTTCATGGGGCCCCATAACTTTTTTTTAAAAAATTATCCCGATTTTCTTCAAATTTAATACACATGTGTATCTCCGATAGACAACACTCTTTGTAAAAAATTTGGAGACCCCGGGCCCGACTTCGTAGGGCCCCATACCTTTTTTTAAAAAAATTACCCTGATTTTCGTCAAATTAAATACACATGTGTATCTCCGATAGACAACACTTTTTGTAAAAAATTTGGAGACCCCGGGTCCGGATTCGTGAGGCCCCAAATTTTTTTTTTAAAAAATAGCCCGATTTTCTTCAAATTTAATACACATGTGTATCTCCGATAGACAAAACTTTTTGTAAAAAATTTTGAGACCCTGGGTCCCGGGGTCGTGGGGCCCCAAAATTTCAAAAAAAAATTAACCCGATTTTCTTTAAATTTTATATACGTATGTATCTCCGATGAAAAACACTTTTTGAAAAAAAATTGGAGACCCCGGGGCCCAGGGTCATTGGCCCCCAAAAATTTTTTTAAAAAAATTAACCCGATTTTTTTAAAATTTTATATACATGTGTATCTCCGATGGACAACATTTTTTGTAAAGTTTTTGGAGTGAACGGGCCATGAGGCCCGAGGGGTGCCCATGTAAATTTTTTAAAAATTAGCCCGGTTTTCTTCAAATTTAACACATAAAAATTGTAATTTTTATGGGTTGTTTTTTTTATTACTGAAAAACTCTTAACACTCAACAGGGTTAGTAATATATTAGGGGAGACCGGGGATAGTAGACTCAAAATTTGCTTATCTGTTTTTTTTTTTTAAAACTAAGAAAGATATCAAAACGAATCAAATGCCTTTTTATAAAACATATTTTTCGCTTTATAAAAAAAATATGTTTTCTAAAATTAGCTAATTTAAAGACCCTATTTTCTTTATTTTACACAACGACCTCAAATGAGTCAAATAACCCCAGAACCGGGGTAAGTTGGCTAAGGGTATGGGGTCAGTTGACTCTATTCTTATTTGCATGGTTTTGTAAGGAATCCCATGGTCGTGAGCAACAGATCGTATACTTTTTTCTTTTCCAAGTATAAGCTGGCATGCACGCACCAAAACAGTTTGTTCGGTTGCGCCTCTTGAAGTTTTCCTAACATATGTTCTCATTTTCCAAGAGTCAACTTACCCCGATCGGCCTGTCGGCACTCAATGATTTTTTTTTCGGTAGTAGGAAATGAAAACAACAAAAAGCTACCAACTGTGATGATCACGAATATGCACTCGCTCTCTATCCTAAAAAAAATTTAACTTAAACACAAAAACCGCTGCGAAAAAAGAAAACGAAAAGAAAACAAAAAAATTACTCACGAAGGCAAAAATCTATTTTTTCGCAATAAATCTCGAACGACGTCTGACTCTGACGAAAGACAATGGGAGACTAAGCAGGTAGCTGTGCTCGATGTAACAAGAAGAACTAACATGAAAGAAATTGTTTTGTTTTGAAGTTTTTGGCGGTGAGTCTACTTGCCCCTGGGGCCAACTATCCCCGGTCTCCCCTACAATCCAGCCTTAAGACTAATTTAACTTTCAAATTTTTTTGACTTAAATTAATAAAAGTATATAATATACATTATCATATATGCTGCACTAGTTCAACAGGTTTGACGCTTTTTGTTCTTCTTAAAAGATTTGTGTGGTCAAGTACCGGGGTAGTCTCTGGGTTTGTGTGGTGGTGAAGTCGATCCTAATGGTTTTTAGCGAATCTATGTTCTTCATCCTGAACGCATTACACGCCCAGGGGTCCTGTGGTTAGCACTTCTAATGTAGAATAGTACATTTACAATGTTTCTCAGCACGTTGTTTGAAAACAGTTTGATTAGAATGTTTCTTTTTTTATTACCACTACAAAGTTGAATACCCTATGGTCCATATGGGCGTTATGACTAGCTTATTAAAGCAAAATTTCTTTTGTATGTTAATAGAAATGATTGTCTTTCTATTATCCAGTATATTTTTTTGTAGCAAATGCCAATCTCTCAAGTCTCAAGATTCCGTGAAACTAATTTTATGAGCGCTTTTTTCTACAACTGCCTCATTGTACAAAACAGCTACAACATGCGCGCACAATAAATAAAAATAAAACAACAACAACAACAACACCGATAACGATGAAGACGATGGAGAAAAACTTTCACTTTTGCGAGTTTTTATGTTCGTACATGTACATAAGAATGAGAATGAGAAAGAAAGACGCAGACTACTGAACGGGAGACAAGGATAACAGATGAAGAAGTCGCGGCAAACGCCCCACCACCCACTTAAGTCGAATCGGCCAACCCTTCCTCGGCAAAAATCACCAGGGAAAATTTCTTATATTTCTTTCACTTTATCCTTCGATGTGTGTTTCCCGCCTTATACCCCACATTCACTCCACAATGGAAGGGCAAGCTATGTGGTACAAGCGCATCAGAGGTCCTAAGAGATAAAGCATCACACAACCCCTTCGCCACACAGTAGTTTGTATTTGTAGTCTTGGCATCGTTATCTTGCAAGTGACTATCCCGCGTACCCGCGTACCGTTCCCCCTCTTTTCCTCAGTTATCCTTCTTCGTTCTTAAATAGAAGGTGATAGATTAGACGACAGCGGCAGAGATTTTCTGCCCCACCATCCGCCCACTTTAACGAGTCTCAAAAATGTATTTCAACGTAGCAAGGGACGCATCAGTCTATTCCCGGACCAAAGTGACGAACTGACAGTCGAATGGACGATCAAATGGTTTTACAATTATTTTTCGCCTCCTCCGCCTTTTTTATCTTTGCCTTTTTTTTTCTTGTTAATTTTCATTATCCTTGCAGCAGTTCATTTTGTATCCTTTTTGGTGTGTTTCTGTTGCTTGAGCTATCGTCGTATAGCGTTGTAGCGCCAGGTATCCATGGTGAAATGCTGGAAATGCGAGTAGGAGCCGCACAAAAACAATGGAATCATGTCTCTGTATTAGTGTGTTACGTAGTTGCTGAGTATTTTCGGAAAATTTCAATTAATTTCGAAATGGAGACAGCATCAGAACCGTCAGGAATGAACTATGCACAATGTACGTAATGTGTTATGAATAGATGGATATTATGGAATAGAATTGCGTATCTTGGTTGTTGTTGTACTTCATTTTTTGTACTTTTAAATGTACAAAGTGTTCTCAAGGAATTCTTTTAGTATTTTACTTTAATTGAAAATAACTAAAACGATGGAAAAGAATGCCAATTTCATTATATTGTATTATCATGTGATACCGTGTAATGCATATAGGGTAACAATCTGATGATGAATGCTAACAAATAAATATACAAGGATTCGGTCACTAGTTTGATTCATCGTGACATGAAAAATTCTACAACTATTGCAGTAAAACTGCTAACAAGACTAATTTTTCACAAAAACTTTCGCTAAATATTTGTTCTTCACCATAGCACTTTGTTGTTGCGATTATCTGTGCTAAAACTATGATAACTAAACACAAATACTTCTGTCTACAAGCAATATACACTTCATCTACTGTATGTGAATTACAATTCCTATTAGGTGATTTGCTACAATTTGTAAGCGAAGGCCTAATTTTTGACATTTGAGATAATTCGAAACTAATTTGGCTAAATTTAGTTTCAAGCTACATCCAATATCAAAATTGTTTGATGGGTATGCTAAAAATTAGCAGACTTTTTTAGCTTAGTGTCTTCTGCTAGGTTGCATTTAATTTTGTATCTAGAAGGTAACGTTAGGTTAAAGTGGCAGTCGGTCGGAAAAACCGAATCACTTAGACCAATAATAGTCCATTGTGCTACCACACGGATAGAGAAAATTATATCCCCCAACTCGTTGAACCACTTAGAGCTTCGTCAGAGACTGATAATGCTAATCACTAAGTTCATTGTAAAACAATGCTCCTAGATGGGGCTTACGTTTTTAAAGGAAAGACTGGACATGTTCAGAGATGATATAGAGTGGTCTCCTCCTCTTCCTCAGCTTGCAGCTTCTGCAGAATTCGTTTGAGAATACGCAAAGCCTTGCTGCATGGTTGCCTATTAGACAGTCCACCTTTACTAACTATTATAGTTTTTTTAAAAAAAATAAAGATCAAACACTTGGAGCGTTTTGGATCCAGCTTGGTCCAGATCTGCTTTGTCGCTGGATAAGTTATTCCATTTACCAACCTACGGTTAGTCTTCTCGGTAGCATCCTGCTTTAACCTGAGTTTATATGTTACGATGATGTGCCTAAGGAACCAGTTTCAGTTAAAAGGGACAGTGTAGATCCATGTTTGGCGAGCTCATCAGCCAACAACAATTTCCAGGAATGTTTCCCTACCCCGGCATCCAAAACAGGTTAATCTTGAGCTGGTCCGTCATCTCCTTGAGAGAAGATCGACAGTTTAGGTTTATTTTATTTATTGAGTTCATAGAGATTGATTTCAGCGATTTCAACGCAGCTTGGCTATCAGAGAAGGTGCGGATATCCTTAGCGTCTATGACATTCCTTTTCAACCAAGATAAATCTTCTTAAATCGCCATAAGCTCTGTCCAAAAAACACAGCAGTGATTAGGAAGACGGAAAGATAGACTAGGATTTAGCCTTTTTGAGATAACACATCCTCCAACCTCATTATCAGGTTTTGATCCGTCTGTGTAAAAATGTATATATTCATCTCTCAAGTGAGCGCCTTCATTCCAGAATAGTCTGGAGTTGGCCTGGCAGTTATTGTTGAATTGGAGTTCAGTGGTGTGGTGGTGTTAGGTTGAACAGGAGGAGCGTGTCACGACTTATTGCTTTATCTTAGTCAGTCCGGCTCTTACTACCGCTGCAAATAGCAAAAGAGTTATATCTACAAACAAGTCCTTATTTGTACTTTGTGTCGTTAAATGTAATGCATGCGAAAAATTTTAGATTCAGATTCAAACAGTCGAAGCTTTTGGTCGTTTCCTTCCTGCAGACAAGTCTTCTTCTTTGCCGTCCTTATTCCATAATGTTATCCTTTGTAAAGCTCGTATTCAGAAAGCCAATCTCTTAGCTTCGCATTTTGCTTGTGCGTCTTCCCAACCATTATCCGATTCTTCCGAATGTAGGCCGAGCAATGTCTAAAATCTATTTCCGACAAAGTTTTTCCATCAATTTGGAAAATGCCAAATCATATAGTAAGCATAGTGTAATATTTCCAGACGCGTATATCGAGCAGATCGTAACTAGGTTGATACGTAGGTGTGAGTTTTACGTAAAGCATGATACTCATTGACGATGTGTAAAAATAAATGAGCGTAAGTCGTTGGAAGCGTACGTTGAGCAGAGCGTATGTGGTCTACGTCTTGACCTCACGTAGAGCACGATGCAAAGGTCTGAATAATGCGTAGACATACAGGAGCGTAAATTGAGCGGATCGTAAGTCGGGCATGACATTGTCTCGAAATCGCGAAACTTTTGATCATTTATTTCTGACCTATTTATTATGGCGTTTGCTCTGTTTCCGGCTATTCTAAACTTTACAAGATTTTCTTCGGAAGGGCAATGAACGTAGTCCAAATGGACTGTTTATTTTTTACTAGCGACTGCTGCATTTCTGCATTTCTCATTAAACCACTTATTCTTACTAATTTTTTTTAAAGGAAATGAAGGAATGAATGAATGAAAGGAATTGTTCATTCCTAGCAAAATGGTTGACGTGATAAGGTGAGATGATTCATCAGCATTATTGTTGAAAAAGGTTGACCAATCAGATGAGCTATAAAATTGAGTCAGTAGCTTCAAGTTAGTATTTTTGAAGTGCCAAAGTAGTCTTTTACAAATATTGACCGGAATTAAAAATTTGGCATCTATCATAGCGTGGTCGGGAAGTCTTAATGGAGCAGATAAATCAATTAAATATTTCTCTGGCATAGTTGTTTGAAATAATTCTAAAAGGTTAGGTGATCTACCAGTTGTATCGGAATACCTACTTAGCTTAGCGACAAGTTGGGTAAGAAGATTGATATTTGAAAATAGTTCTGCGGTTTCACCTGTTCGATCTCTACTATTCGAAAAGGTCAACCAAGTATTGTTGTGCACATTGAAATCGCCCAATACTACCAATTCCGTTATTGGTGAGTAGGTACTTGTCTATCGTTTCCGATAATTCATTACAAGTGTCATCAGGTGATAAATTAGGAATACGATATAGGGAACAAATAAACATGGAATGGTTTAAAATTTAAATTTCAATATTTCAAATATGATGTAAAGGGTGATCAGATGAGAGGTACTTTTTCCAATCGGATTTTTTCCACTGTCTTTTTTGACTACTGTCAAACTGAATACATAATTTTATTCAGTATTTTTTGACATTTCATTATGGAAAGACTAATACCTCAACAACGTTTACAAATCGTACAATTGTATTAAGAAAATCGACGCTCTGTGAAAAGTGTTCATCGCGCGCTCAGGCGAACTTATGGTGTACATAATCGTCCTACCGAACGCACTATTCGGCATACCATCGGCAAACTTGAGAATAATTTTACATTGTTGGATGATAGTCGACCGAAAAGATCACGCACAGCCTGAAATGAAGAGAATATTGCGGCTGTAAGTGAGAGTTTCGCCGAAAACCCGGAAGAATCGATTCGGCGCCGTTCTCAACAACTTGACCTATCTTATAGCACTACTTGGGCGATTTTACGCAGAGATCTTAGTTTGAGAGCGTATAAAATACAGCTAGTCCAAGAATTGAAGCCGGCCGACCTTCCAAAGCGTCATACTTTTAGTCATTGGGCTCTTGAAAAACTCGCCGAAAATCCGTATTTTGGGACCCGAATTTTATTTAGGGATGAGGCCCATTTTTGGCTTAATGGCAAAATTGCCATATTTGGGCTGAAGAGCAACCCGAAGTCATTCATGAACTGCCATTATATCCATTGAAGAACTACCGTTTGGTGCGGCCTATGGGCTGGAGGAATCATCAGCCCATATTTCTTCAAAGACGAGGCTGGCGCCAATGTAACATTGAATGGCGAACGTTATCGCGCCATGATAAACGACTTTTTGATGCCCATGATCTCCACGACATTGGGTTCCAACAAGACGGCGCTACATCTCATACAGCCCGTGACACAATGGATTTACTGCGTCGTCGTTTCGGTGAGCAATTGATCTCTCGTTTTGGACCGGTGGATTGGCCACCAAGATCGTGTGATATCACACCTTTGGACTTTTTTCTTAGGGGGTATGTAAAGTCTAAATGTTTTGTGAATAAACAAGCTACGATTAAGGCATTGGAAGCTAACATTACTCAAGTTATTCGCGAGATACCGACCGAAGTCCTCGAGCGAGTCATTCAAAATTGGTGTTTACGGATGGCCGAATTACGGCGCAATTGAGGCCAACATTTCAAAGGGATTATCAAAGATTAAATGTCATGAATGGTTCCAAACAAAAATAATAAAGATTGCCCAATCAATTGTTGTTGTTTTATTTCAATTTAAAATCCGATACCTTTAAATTGATCACCCATACACAAGTAAAATACAATTACCGTATATTGGTCACATGTACGGTTAAGTTGATGTATGAAGTAATAAAGATTTGAAGTGTGGGTTTATGGGACACAATATTCTAGTTTATGGTTGTTCGTCTATGAACTTTAAACTCTTTCCTTCTTTCTTTCTTCTATACGACTTCTTTGTACCGTCTATATACCATACTTGTTTAGCCTTAGGAACATTAATGATTTCCCAAGCAGCACCATCACCGCTATTCCATTCTAAGAGAAAAATTTAATGCAAATTCTTTGTACCATTTTTGCCAGAAATCGCCGAGCGCATCAAAACACGTGTAATTTTTCGGCATCCAACAAGAGCCTTCTTAAAAATATCTCTCATCTGTTTGGTACATTTTAGTAAACATTTGACGAATAGACAAAAAAAAATCCCGCGTATTTTTTTATCAAACCGCGTATGGTGCCAGCCGACTGATCGCCAATTAAAATTTGGCAAAGCTTGAAACTAAAAATTTAAAATACGTTTTCGTACAAAAAAAAAAGTTACCAAAAACCACACTACTAATTAAATTTTTGATGACACTTTAACGAGTACAGGATTGAAAAAAAAAATTAAAAACCAAATTCTACAGAAACAGCGTAATGTGAGTGAGCAGCAACATTCACATACTTATCTTGTTCTTATCAATAGCATGCGTATAAGATAACATAAGACATTTATTTAAAGCGCATATGGAACAGTTAATGTAATACATATTCAATAATTAATTACACAATTTTCGTATATGTATATTACATCAGCATGATTCTGATATACTATTTGAAAATTATTGTAGTGTGTGGCAACTAAAAAACTGTCTTAATAGCTTATATAAAAGCATTTTCTTAATTTAAACATCTGCACTTGAAAAAAGTTATACATTTTCGGGTCAACTTTATCTTTTTTTGTTTTAGAAAAAAGGCTTTACACTTAATCTGTTTAAAAACAAATTAATATTGCAATTAGCACAAAGCTTTGGACAAAAATCAAATCCTCATAATCCCTACATACAAATGCACTTATCCTCCTCCTTCTACACAACACAAAAAAATAGGAAAAAAACACAACAAATTTGAAACTGGACGCGCACAATCTTAAACTCAGAACAACAACAATAACGAGTACACACATGCACATCCCCTACACGACAAACCAACGGATAGGAGAATATAGGATCCACATCCACCACACGAGGGTATCCATCCGTTCATTGGTAAATATATATCATCGTCCCTGTACGCGTCGTCGTATTCCCATGTGAGAGTTTAGGAAAAGCGACACGAACCGACGAATGGCAATTCGATGATGAATTATTTTTGTGTATCTTATCGCTGGAAATATCTCTATATGTATGTTTACTGGTTTGTATATCCATGTCTGGCTGCCACTGAATCCGTTACTGCAATAATTGTTCGTCATTCGAGTTAGTTGTGATTATTGAACAATTTTTGCGATTTTCTTCACAACAACGAAACGCGATTTTTTGACTCAAAGTTCCGTGTGCGTTCGCACCGATCCGACCACTGGTGACTGGTCCGACTTTGTACCGATGAAAAATTAAAACTTCCTTGCATTGTCCAGTCCAGTCAGTTCCGTTTTTGATAGTGTCCTTCGGTTAACTGAATCGGAATGCGGTGGACCGCACCACCACACCACACCGTATTAGCCGGAGTTTGGAATTTGCTTTCCATCGTCCTCACTTGTTTGTAAAGTCGGTGGTCGATAAACGTCGTCCTAGTAGTCGACGGCAACTGCATAGTAATGCCTTTGGCCAGTTTTTTTCTTTCTTTTCTTCTCTTTTTTATGTAGACATAGGCACACGCCACGCCAACCAACCCAGGCAGGCATCACGTGTATCCTTCATTCTAGTGGACAATCCCGACCCATGCAGCCAGCGCGATTGTTTGCCGCTGACTGGACGAGACTCACCTTTTGTTTCAATTTCTTTTCTTTTGTCCATTTTTTATTTTCTTCCCGTTGTGTCCCTCCTTGCCTGATGATTGCTGTGCGCTGCTGTCCTATGCTGTGCTCGATAATTGCTCGCTTTTCGGTGTTGGAATTTTAGCAAAAACCCACACTAACACAACTACGCGAGAGTGAATATCGAGACGCGAGTGTTGATTGGAAATAATTTGGTGCAGCAGCGACGGAACAGCAAAAATATGCATACTTGGATTTTTTTTGCTATTAATCCACCGACGGGGTTTTCTCATATAATAGGTTCTGAGAAAATTAAGAAATGATTAAAAAAAAACAACCCGTAACAATTAAAATTTTCATGTAAATTCTCCAAAAGGCGATACATATGCGTGCAAAGTTTGAACCGGATTAGTTTGGAAAAAATTAATATTAGAGCCCATTTACTTCAAAATGTTTACAAAAACTGTTGTCACCGGATCTACATAATGTGTAAAACATTTGTATGGGAGCCCCCGACCTTGGGGCCCGATCACTTCCAAATTTCAAAAGGAAGTGTTGTCATCGGAGATACACATGTGTTGAAAATTTGAAGAAAATCGGGATAACTTTTAAAAAATTTATGTGGGCCTTAGCGTCCTCAGAGCCCGGTCACTCCAAAAATTGTACAAAAACTTTTGTCCACATGTGCGTTTCCATGACTTTAGAAAGTATGGATGTTAGCGCAATGGGTCGGTATGAGGAAAGAGATGACGGTTCGTCTTTTATAGAAACAGGCTAGACACAGGCAGTTTTCCAATTTCTTAGGAAGACTCCAGAAGAATAAGATAAATGGAAAAGCCTGCACACTGGCAATGCCAACGTTGAAGAACACCTCTTAAAAACCATAGCAGGAATACCATCAGGCCCAACAGATTAATGAATGTTCAGATCATTTAATACTCTAGCCACTTGACGAGTACGAAAGTAAATCTGTCCCATAGATGTTTCGACTCTTGGAAGAACAGGCGGCGACAACGCGCTATCTGGTAGCGTGGAGCTAGCTGCAAGATGTGAAGCAACCAGATTGGCCTTGTCTATAGAGCTGACAGTTGGAATGTCATTGTGAATGAGCGCAGTATTTTTAATTCGCTTCACGAATGACCAACAATTTTTTACTTCCTTTGGGACATTGAAATATTTTTTGTCTCATTTTCTGGTCATAGTCGAATTTGACTCATCTAAGGTAGGCATTGCAATCATTTCTGACTCGCTTAAATTTGGTTTGGTTTTCCACAGTGGGGGGTTTTTTTTTATGTAACCGATAGCATAACTTCCGGTTTTCCGGTTCCTGGTAGTCTCTTTGCAGCTTTTATCATACCAAGCATTTTCCTTCGGTTTGATACACTTTGTCCTGGAAGGGACAAACTGTCTCATACCCTCGTGGATTATGGTAGTGTTCGTATCAGATATGGCATCCACACCACTACTGACATAAAGTGGCCAGTTGATACTCCTATAGAACGCTTGGTGTTACAATCCAATTATTTCCTCAAATGCAAAAAACCTATATATATTTTATTTTTTCCCAATAAAATGATATTCTTACTTAACTTTTTTATAAAATTGAATTTATTATTTTATTGCAAACATTCTGTTCACACTTAAACGACAGGCTTCCTCACTTGCGACAAAACAGCCCATAAAAATTAGAAATTTTTCTTGTAAGTTGTATAAAATTAGAAGAAAATCGGGTAAATTTTGAAAATTAGGTCTATGGGAGCACCTCGACCACGAGGCCCGAGGGTTGCCAAATTTTAACAAAAAGTGTCGTCATCGGAGCTACACATGTGTGCAAAGATTGAATGAAATCAGGCTATACGAAGGGGTTTAAAAATTGGTCACAAGATCTGACCAGCCAGCCAATTTATAAGGGTTTTCAGAGCCAAAAAAAAACTTTTTGCTGTAAACATTTGTTAAATCCTTAAGCTCAATAATATGTAAAATGAATGAATGTTTTTGTCAGCTGTAGCTGTGTTTGTATTGAATAATGTGACAAATAAGAATTAAGTCTATGTTGTCACTTGTAGAGAAATTTGTTTTTTTTTTGTTACAAAATCTGAAGCGTAATTTAGAGACTTAGAACCTAATATAAAAAAATTTTCAATTACTTTCTGGGCTTATTGAAGGCCGCGTTTAGTAAATTTAAGTCTACAAGACAGACACTTTATTTATTTATTTATTTTTACGATTTACACATTAACGCTCGTACATCTCATCACTGTAAACTATCCATAATCTTGTTTCCTCACATACGGTGCCAAAAACTCACTGTAAACCTTTCTTCTCGGTCAGAGTGCTTTTTTGAAAGACCCAAAAATCTCGGATCCATATTATATACCAGCAGAATTTGAAGCGTCTTGAAAGACTAAAGAAGATATTGTTGGCTTTACGCAAGCATGTGTGTTTTTCTTATTCCATGCTGCTATCCTAGTGGCAGATGGTATGGTTCGAAGTTACGGATGGATGTGCCAGGGTTTGCTTTGTTATCGCCCAGGCACTGATACCGAACGAACTGAGTCCATTGATGCCAGATCTCACAATGGTCGCGTTAGTACTTCCGGAAGTGCTCAAATGTGGTTCAATAGAGTTTTCAGCCGAGTCTGTGCCAAGTTCTGGTAGAGATGTATAGTAGTGATTGTTTGCCTACTACCCAAATGCGGGTAGGGTGTTAGTGTTGGTGCACCGATATATTTTATTATACATTGCTGTAGTTAGTGCTAGTATATGCTCATCGTGTTGTTGCGCATCATACAACCGGTTGCCGTCATTTCTTAAATAGCCAGGGTGTAAGATATTCTCTACTTTCGCCAGTGAGTAAATACCAGTACATTTTTTATGGGTGGACGTTAATTGTTAATTCGCGTCCGAAGAGGACCATGGGGTAGACTCTTCTTGGCAGGTACCCACGTAAATCTAATATACAGTTTCTCTAAGAGTATCTAGTTATTTTAGGGAGCCAATTTAAATGTACCAAGAAATTACGAGGTTTTCTATAGGGGAACGCTGTTCCTACAAAAAGGCATCGACATGACATTTTCGCCAAAAAAAATTGAAATACGTTGTTTTCTTACTAAGCCAACGAATAGTAATCTTATGATTTCAAAAGTTCTTTGCTATAGAGATCGTATTTGTCAGAGTCTCGTGTAAAGAGGATTGCAGTTTTTTATGCTCTGTGGCATGGGGGTTTTAAAGTATTTTAACATTATCGCTTATACAAGGACTGTGCAACTCTTTTATCCCGACAGACGAATCTTTACGTAAGCAATCATTCAATCTGTTATTTCATAGTTTTCCAGCATAATAAGAATAAACGAGTTAAGACTATATCCCAAATTTATATTCAAAATTAATATTTAATAAAAAACAAACCATAAAAATGAAAATTCTCTAATCGGAGATACCCATTGTGCATAATAAATTCGGCTTAGTTTTTAAAAAAATATATATGCGAGCACCTAGGCCCTGGGACCCGATCACTTCTAAATTTTTACCGAAAGTGCTGTCATCAAAGATACATATGTGTACAAAGTTTGAATAAAATCGGGCTTTATGGATCCCAAATTCCGCCATACACGTGCAAGCTAAATTAATATAGAGAGTAAAAAAAAATAAAAATCCACGTTTACCTCTAAAAGAGTCCTGTTACCGCTAACATAACATATATACAATTTACGAAATTGTGTTCTTAGACAAAAATTGCATATAATTATATTTAGTAACTATATTTAACACATTTGTTAAGCAAACCGTGTTTCAAGTTTCGATTTAGTTATCACATTTAAAATTTGCTGATTCCCCAGAGGGCTTAAAATACTAAACGTTTTAAGGTTATTGTTTTGAGAAACTTAATGAAAAAAATCTATATCTAGCTTCTTAAACTAAAGATCCTGGTAGTTTTGCGCGATCAATAATTAAGATTTCTTCGTTCTTCTATATATCTAATATGAGAACGTTGACGCAAATAATGAACGTACCTTTTGCCCTCCCTCGGCACTTGATATGTGAGCTTACATATACACGTATGTATGTACGTTGGCAGAAAATTACCCCTTTTTTTATCAACATAACTTAATGAGTAGATGCAACCCCTTCCCAACTACCAATTTAAATGTCTATCTCTTGCTCTTACTCTTGCTCTCTCGGAAAAGCGACACGAGAGCCAAGAAAAAACTCTGGCATGCGCCGCACGTGCCATGATAACAAATTTCCAGTCATTTCCAACAGAGTTTGGAAAAAATGAATTTATGACAATATGAGTGCTGGGTGCTGCTCCGTATTGTTCATTGCGCTATGAATATAGTTTGTCTTCAATGTGACCCTTGATTCGCCCTACAAATATCCGTAACTTGCGTGCACCCTATCCTTTACCGAAATCCGACGATGCTCGCTCAAATTGATTATATTATGAATTTGCATATTTTTTTCGGGTTTCAAAATAAAAATAAAACAACAACAAAAACTAAATATAATAATCCCTGTATATAGGGTACGCACGTTGGAGGATTAAAACGACTTGATGAAAATTGAATGATCAAGAGCGCCGGAGCAATGATCGCAATGACAATTTGATTTTTTTATGAATGCATATGCATGCATATGTTTAGTAAAACAACGCTGATTTGAACCAAAGTCATAGTATACATCATTCACAGTAAAAAGAGTGAAAAGAAATATACATTTGTTTATATTGTAAGTTTGTGTTAATGGGTTCTTTAAATATCAACCATAATTTTATGTCCTTATTTTGATAATTTATTAGCTAATTACAATTATATGTTAAAACCAAATAAAAATCAAAATTGATTTTTTCCTTTTTGCTTAAATTTTATAATTACGACTATGTTGATCCTGAGTTTGTTTAAAGTCTTCAGCTTATTGGCATAGACCGTAGATATGACATAGCCCCAAATAATAAGAAAGTCCAAAGGCATCAAATCACACGAACGAACTGAATGGTCAATTTCTTAAGATAACACGGTCTCTAAATATCGACATACATAACTCGATATTTAAGCCATATTATACTCCAAGTCAACCTCTTCCAAGTAATCAAAAAACAAAATCAGTCCAGCATCATTAAAGAAGTATGGGCCAATGACCGCTTCAGCATGGCAACCGCACCAAACAGTAAATTTTTGAATGGCTTCGGCTTACCGAAATGCGACAATTTTGCTTATTAACGAAGCTATAAACCTCATAGCTGAGACGCAACAGAACGCGAATAAATTTGAATAATTTGTAAACGTGATTATAGACGTAATTTACCAATATAAAATGGCATATATAGACGTGCTTAAATATTAAACAAACCTTACTTACTTCACGCATTGTCGAGAAACACTATTGAAAAAATGAGGCGTCTCAATTGAAAAACCCTTTATCTATATTCTTTTTTAAAAACCTTT
This sequence comes from Nephrocerus scutellatus, assembly GCA_947095585.1. Lineage (NCBI taxonomy): Eukaryota > Metazoa > Arthropoda > Insecta > Diptera > Pipunculidae > Nephrocerus > Nephrocerus scutellatus. The sequence continues at coordinate 19,175,435 of OX352762.1, read as the reverse complement.
ATTTAACCTGACCCCTTTGTCTGTATTTCGACTATTTTGAGGTCCTTTTTAACCACCTTCCACATGACCTAGAGAGCTGAATGAGTGTCTTATTCCAAAATAGCTTTTTTTTTTGTTATTTATATTATAACGCATATCGCGTGTCGCGTGTGGCACGTGTGATGGGCTGATATTTTTTTTTCGTCCTTTTTAGCCACCTTCCACACGACCTGGAGAGCTGAAATTTTGTGAGTGTCTAAGTCCAAAATAGCATTTTTAATATTCCGCATAAGACGCGTGTCGCGTGTGGTGCGTGTGATGGGTTGAAATCGAACCATTTCCTCATTTTTTGACGATTTTTTAATCACCTTTCGCACAACCTAGAGGGCTGAAATTATGTGAGCGGCTCAATGTTAAAAGCCAATTTCCTAAGTTCCATATTATCTTTAATAAGTTACAAAACAAATAAATGTAAAAAAACCTTCGTTTTTCGGGTACATATGTTTATGTATAGATCGACACACGGTCCACACAGTCCTTTTATTTGTAATTTGTATTATTTGGTAACAACTGCCAAATTATCTGTTTTTGAGGTTAGGCCTATTGCAAAGTATTTTCGTTTTCCACGCATCTTACGCGACTTTCGACACATACGCGGGATATCAAAATTGGCCCTTGACATTGAGCTGCTCACAAAATTTTAGCCATCTAGATCTTGCGAAAGGTGGTTAAAAAGGACCTCAAAAAAATCGAGAAAATGACCACCCATCACACGCGCCACATGCGAAAAGCGACACACTTCACACGCGGAATATAAAAAATGCTATTTGAGACAAAAAAAAATTTCAGCTGTCTAGGTCGTGTGAAAGCTGATAAAAGGACCTCAAAAAAGGCGAAAAAAAAATGTCAATCCATCACACACCCGAAACGCGATACGTGACACATGCAGAATAGAAAAAATGGTTTTTCGCACTTAGAAAATATTTAAACATTATTTCAGCTCTCTAGGTCGTATGAAAGGTGGCCAAAAAGGACCTCAAATAATCTTTATTAATCTTTATTAAAAAATTAAAAAAAAAAAAAAGAATTGAGGGAAGAATTAGATTCAGAGAGATAATTTATGTTCTAAAGTTAAATATCCTAGGTATTTTGCATTTATCGCATGCGATTTTTTCAAAGATAGAAAGTGTCTTATATTGTCGAACGTTATATCTTGAAGACGTCTTACTTCCGTGTTATTCCTTTTATGGAAACGGAACAACGTATTGATTTTCTCATTCAAGTGGTCTTGAATTCAAGTGGTCTTTTTGCCACATCTCATACCGTTTTATAAGCTCCTGTAACCTAAACTCAAGAATATCCACCGTTTTTAAATTCTCTATATTAACTTCACTTGCCCGTGTGTTTGTGGGTTTGTGGGCTTGTGGGTTTGTGGGCTTGTGGGTTTGTGGGCTTGTGGGTTTGTGGGCTTGTGGATTTGTGTGTCATGGAATCTTGCGATCAATTTTTAACCCACTTCCTACAGCCCGATTTTATTGAAATTTGGCACACATGTATATCTCCCATGACAACACTTTCTATTAAAATTTGAGGCCGCGGGGTCGGGGGGCTCCCATACAAATATTTTACAAAATTTACCCGATTTTCTTTAAATTTTGTACACATGTGTGTCATTTGGAGCGATCGGCCCCTTGGGGACCCCAATATACAATTTTAATCTTTAATTTTTTTTTAATTAATCTCGGAACGTTTGTCACCCATTCGCGAGAGGTGGGACACCGTGAAAAATACTTTTGGTGTTGCTGGGATTCGACCCTGAACCTCCTGCGCAGCAGCCATGTGCACTACCACTGAGCCACGGCGGCGGAACTTAATATAGAGAATTTAAAAATAGCATCAATTCTCTAATCTAAAGTTATCACCCTATATACTAATTGGCTATTTCCTTCACGCACAATCCCTCATGCACAAAGTGGTTCCAAAACAGGGATACAAAATAAAATGGGAGGTTTTAACAGAGACACAATGGATAATAGGAGCTTTTAACAGGGACACAAACCATAATGGAGGCAACATTTCTAAATAAAATTGAGAAATATTTTAATTGTAAGACAATTGACATAAAATTGAATAATACAAACTAAGGACCCGTTTATACGTAAAACGTGCAGCAGCCATACTTGTTACTTATAATTCCCAACACATTTTTATAAAACACTTACAGGCAGATAAAAATATTAAAGGTTTTATTCAAGCTCTTTTTATACTCAGCTCACTTTACTAATACCTCCAAAAATATTTTGGAAAAAAGTAGTCTTTTCGCACGGCCATAGCTTTTACTTTGACGATCTAAGAAAAGATGTGCTGCTGTTAAGCTGAGAACGGGGCGGTATTCCAGTTACTCAAGCTTGCCCTGTTGCACATCCCACGTAGTGTAGTCTTGTACACACGACTGCAGATCATACAAATGCGGAAACACAGAATCAGGCAATTCATTCCACATAACTACAAATTGGTTAGTACGTCCGAAGATAGGCTTAATTGTAGATCCGTGGGCTCGATTTGAGGCACGGGTATTATGGATGGGTTCGAGAATGGGCGGGATGCATCTGGATATTTCTTTTGAGGTTGTGGAAAAAGCGATAAGACAGTGACCGGCAGGAAACATTCCTATGATGTTCAAGAGATTCGATTGTTTTCGCGATATTTACGTCACCAATAAGTTTTAACGTGCGGTTCTGAACACTATATGTAGTAGATGCAATGTGGTCTTGGGTGCACTTGCCCAGACAATACAGTTGTATTCAAGTTTATGGCGAATATACGCCTTGTAAATAGTAGCCAGATTTGAAGGAGTGAAGTAAATCTTGCACCGTTTTAGGAAACCTATACATCTCGTAGCATCTTTGGCGATGGCAAATATGTGGTCGATCCAACGAAGCTCGTTGAATTGAGAGTTTTTCAGTTTCTTTGATGAATCAATTCTTGGATAAAGATTTGGGGTTTAAATTACGCTAGGAGATCGTTAATAAAATTGAGAAATAGTGTCGGAGACAAAACAGATCCTTAGGGAACACCGGCATTTATGCGGTGAACATTAGATTTTAAACCGTCCAATATGACCTGGATAGAACAGCCGAAAGGTAGTTACTAGTCCAAACAAGCAGGACCTTATCAATTTCATAGGCATTCATTTTCGACAAAAGAGCTTGATATCAGACTCTGTCAAATGCCTTGGTAATATCGAGTGCGACAACTTTACTTTCACCAAATTTGTAAATGGACTGGTTCCATTTTTCAGTGCGACCTGTAGAAAGTTGCCTACGAAAACCGTACTTCCGGTCGCTAAAGATTTCAAGTGATTCAAGTTATTGAATAAGATTACGATTGGGCGTCGGTAGGAGGAAAGAGATGACGGTTCGCCTTTTTATGAACAGGCTGGATAAAGGCTGTTTTCCAATTCATTGGAAGAACTCGTTGAAGAACACCTCTTCAAAACTATAGCGGGAATACCGTCAGGCCCAGCAGACTTATGAATGTTGAGATCATTTAATACTCTAGCCACTTGACGAGTACGAAAGTAAATCTGTCCCATAGAGGATTCGAATCTTGGAAGTACGGCGACAACGCGCTATCTGGTAGCGTGTAGCTAGCTGCAAAATGTGATGCAAGCAGATTTTTTGCTACCCATTCTTTAAAAAAATAAGGCAAAACCTTTATTTTTTACAAAATTAACTTTTTATACAAAAAAATAACGAACAACTTCACAAACAACGATTTTACTTTGACTGCTTCTAATCTTATTAACCAATTTAAATGAATGCCATTCTGACTCAATCAGTTAAAGTTTCATAAAAGTATCGTTAGCTTGTTCTTTTAAAAATTTAGAATTCACAATTGCATTCGGCATGAACCATTGTTTCTTTTACCATTTTTCGTTTTTCTCTCACTGCCATATAACGGATGAAAAATCCTTTTTAAATTCTCTATATTAACTTCGCGTGCCCGTGTGTTTGTGTGTGGATTTGTGTGTCATGGAATCTTTCGATCAATTTTTAACCCACTTCCCATTGCCCGATTTTATTGAAATTTTGCACACATGCATATCTCCGATGACAACACTTTCTATTAAAATTTGAGGACCCTCGGGCCACGGGGTCGGTGGGCTCCCCTACAAATATTTTACAAAATTTTACTCGATTTTCTTCAAATTTTATACACATATATACAACATTTTTTATAAAAATTTTGGAGACCCCGGGCCCGGGTTGGTGCGGCCCATAACTTTTTTTAAAAAAATTATCCCGATTTTCTTCAAATTTAATACACATGTGTATCTCCGATAGACAACATTTTTTGTAAAAGTTTTGGAGAACCCAGGCCCGGGTTCGTGGGGCCCCATAAATTTTTTTAAAAAAAATTATCCCGATTTTCTTCAAATTTAATACACATGTGTATCGCCGATAGACAACACTTTTTGTAAAAAATTTGGAGACCCCGGGGCCCTATAACTTTTTTAAAAAAAATTAACCCGATTTTCTTCAAATTCAATACACATGTGTATCTCCGATAGACAAAACTTTTTGTAAAAAATTGGGAGACCCCGGGCCCGGGTTCGTGGGGCCCCATAACTTTTTTTAAAAAAATTAACTCGATTTTTTTTAAATTTTATATACGTGTGCATCTCCGATGGGCAACACTTTTTGCAAAAATTTTGGAGACAGGGTTTGGAGGGTCATGGTCATGGGCCCCAACAAATTTTTTAAAAAACTTAACCGATTTTTTTAAAATTTTATATACGTGTGTATCTCCGATGGACAAAATTTTTTGTAAAGTTTTTGGAGTGAGGCCCTGAGGTCCGAGGGGTGCCCATATAAATTTTTTAAAAATTAGTTAGATTTTCTTCAAATTTTAACACATACCCATCTCCTGTTAGAGAATTTACATGAAAAATTGTATTTTTATGGGTTGTTTTTTTACTTCTTAAAATTGCATGCTTCTAATCTAGTGAACCGCAATATATGTACAAGAGAACTAGAAAAAAAGAATTTATTATTTTTCGTAAGATATTACATTGTAATGGACAAGGGAATCCAAAGACTTAATTGACGTGGATGATGACTAATTAAGGTTCGATATTATGCAGTCATTAGCGATAATTACAATAATGACACGAACTCATAATAATATTATTGGTTGGTCCTTGAAATTTGTTTTTTAAAATTTCCCAACGACTGTAATTGGACTTAGCTGGTTTTGCATTTGTTTAACAATATTGGCACAAAGCTGCTTACAAGAAAGGCGATGACAGATCCAAACAGGTCAGCTACTTTAATTCTTCGAAACCTATAATTATTAATAATAATAATATACGGCGCGACAGAACATTGCGGTCCAAGGCCTGGCTCCTCGCAACCATTTATGTTGAGCATGTATATTTTTGAAAACAAATGGAGGGGACCTACAACTTAATGCCGGATCCAAACGGCGAATTGAGAAGCTTCCCGAGACAAGTTATTACTCTCGGACGTTTGCCAGACTTTCGTGAGAGGTGGGATACCGTGAAAATATTTTCTCGGTCCTATCACAGAGCCCTACTAATTCTATGTGAGTTGTGTATGGAATAAATGTATATGCAACAAACAAAGGCAGCGAGAATGTGAATAAAGTCCAACTACATATAATGGGCTGCAGTGGGCTTATTCTCACGAAAAAACCAACGAAAAGCTTTGCTAATTTCTTTCAGAACTTTAGCAACTACTAGCTTTATACACAATTTCTCTCAGTGGTCAAATTTCCGCACCGAATGTCTCACTTCAGTGACACCATGCTTAATCCCACGTAAGCTAACGAACATTTGACGAATCCGACCAAAATCACATTATGGTCACAGCATACGAATTGCATGTAATGAGTCGTTCACATCAGCTAAATTAATCCAACTGAAGTCCCTTAAGAATGAGAATGTATCTTAAAGTTTGTAAAAATTGCAGCAGTTAGTTATAGTGTTGAATATAATCCTTCCACCTCGATTCACCATCGTTCTCAGCAAGCAGCTAACAGCGAATTTTTGACTTAAGATCTGCATTATGCTTACAAGATTCAATTTATACAACATTTGGAGCCAGTAGATCATGCACAGAGCCGAACGTTCATAGAATGGATCTTAGAGCAACAACAACTGAAGAAGATTTTTGAAGAAAATGATCGCTTCTCCGATGAGGCGTATTCCGAACTTGATAGCTATGTCAACAAACAGAATTATGCCATTTTGGCTGCTGAGAATCCAAGAGTGATTCTTTAAAGTACCATGCATCGACCACTGGCCACTGTTTTGTGCGCATTTAAGGCTGGCGGAGTGATTTGACCGTTTGTCTTCGAAGAATGCGGCTGTCAAATCGGCCACCGTTCGTTACCGTAAGATGATATACAACTTATTCTGGCCTCAAATTGCTGAAATGGTTTTCGAAGATATGTATGTGGTTCAACGGAACAGCGCAACGTGCCACATAGCGAATCAAACAATGAAAATGTTGAAGACGAAATTTAAAGGGAGAGCTATCTCTCGCCGCGGCGCTGTGATTTGGCCTCCAGGCTCATGCGATTCGACGCTGTTGGATTTATTTCTTTGGGTTTTTTTTTAAATAAAAGGTGTATGCCAATAACCCAAGAACAGTTCCTATATTGAAAGACAAGATTCAACGTAAATTTCGTCAAAATGACCATCGAGTGCGATCAGTCACGAGATGGCCATTTATAGGATATTGTGTTGCATATACGAGGGGTGCCGTGAACGTTTATAGAAATAGTAATAAAAAATTAAAAATTTTTATCAAAAATTGCTTTATTGCTTTTCAAAATATTCGCCTTTAAGATCTATACACTTTTGTATACGACGCTCAAACCATTTATCGAAACACGTTTTCCAGTCCGAAGATGATGGCTCCAAAACATGATTTTTGAACGCTTCAATCGCTTCTTCAGGCGATAAAAATCGTTGTCCACGCATCTTATCTTTGATTGTTTGGAACAGGAAGATGTCATTGGATGCCAAGTTGGGGCTGTAGGGCGGATGACCCATCAATTCGATCGTTTGAGTGCTCAAATACTCGCTTTGTTTGTGTGTGATGTGTGTCAGCTCGCATTATCTAGATGCAAAAGGATTCGCCGTTTTGGGTTGTTTTTTCTCAATTTGTTGAAAACATCAGGCAAAAAAATGGTCGTAAACCAAGCTGAATTGACTGTCTTTTGGTTTTTTAAGAGCCACAGTAGCCACATAACAGGTTTTCGTGAAGAAACACGCCCAATTGCTTCCCAACGGTCCGAGCTCCAAAAAAAACTTTTGTTGAATTTTCTTCGAATTGGAAGACCCAAACAGTCGATTGCCGTTTTTTCCGGCTCATACGCAAATATCTATGGCTCGTCACCTGTCACGATTCTATATACGTTTTTGGAAGTACTTTCAACGAATTTTTCAAGCATTTGGCGGAACCAATCGACACGAACCTTTTTTTGTGCGTCTGTCAAAAAATGTGGAATCCAACGTGCACATAGCTTCCACACCTTTAAATGTTCATGTAAGATCGTATATACGCTGGTGCCTAGGCATGCCTCGATTTCCAGATAAGTCACATGACGATCCTCTCCATCGATGTTTTCTGGACAGCTGTTTTTGGACGGACTTCACGAGGCTCGTCTTTGAGTGAACGTCGTTCGCGTTTAAATTCATTGTACCAATTATAAAAACTAGCCAAGGATGGTGCTTCGTCGCCAAAAGTCAAATGAAGTGATTCGAAGCACTGTTGTTGTTCACAGGGGCCTACTAGTATTATATAATGCCAAAACTTTCTTTGCAGCAGTGCCTACAAAATGGTTTCAAAGCCGCCTCTGCCTTTGTTAAATTTACGAGCAATAACGGGCTATTTAAACGGATGTGACATTACACACTTACTCACTTGGACTCTGACTCTCATTTTTGTATGTATTGTATAATAGACTAGAGGTCTATTAATAATTACCTGCAATTGTTATATTGAATTAAGGATAATAAATATTTAGTCAGTATTACGATTATAAATATAAAAGCCTTAGTACCACAGATTAATTTTAATTTAGTTTATTTTCTATTTAGAATTGTCATTTCAATCCTAGAAAAACTAATGATTCTTATATGAAATTGCAAAAGCAGATTAATTGTTTTCAGCTTTTTCCATAAAACGCCACTTGCTAGTGAGCGTATCTATACCTAGCACTAAATATAAATACGTACAACCCCCTCCCATAACCAATTTAGCAAAGGTGTGGTTGGTTTTACTTCTTTTCGTTTTCTTTCTTTTCTTTTTTTTTACAAACACTACCTCCCGTGTGTCCCTTCAAAAGCAACAAAACAAAAAGAAAGGATAAATAAAACGGTCGGGCGTCGATGAACATTTTATTGGAATGCGATGAATATAAAGATACAAGAAACTCATATGCGAAGAGGACACAATTTTTTTCCCACCCGTTTGGTGCCCCTTTTGTGGGCGGCTGGGTTATAACAGAGTATCATGTGAGAGCAGTCAGAAGTGTATCGGTGAACAGTGACTGACTGGCTGCGTGTCCTGCGCGTGTGTTTTCCCCTCGCTGAGGATACACACGCGAATGTGTGAGCGCAAGGACGATGCCGACCGACGAGGGTGAATGAATTAAAAACATTGCAGTCGTACGTGGCACGTACGTGCCTTCCAGTATGAAAGGGGGTGTTTCGAACCCTGCATGATTGTATATATGTATATGTCTTTTGTATATATATATATATATATGTGGACTTGTCGCGATTGCCGATGATGATGCTTTCATGTATCTGCGAGTGTCTTATTGAAAATGTTTTGTATTCGATTGGATACAACAGCCAAACATCGTCGTAACGTATGAGAAGAGAAGATACTGAGAGCAAACGAGACAGAAAAAAACCGACAGGACGATGGAATGGAAGAGTTGTACTATGTGTGTGTGTGTGAGTGTGAGGGTGAGTGTGTGCTGTGTGTGCTACCCCATGCATCAACTTCTGGTGGCAAAGCTCTCGCACTCGATGTCCCGAGCAGAAACGCGGGGGTGTTTCACGACGTACGTGTATGTACGAGTACATCCTTTCGTTTCGTGTCGTCGTCGTCGTGTGGTCTCTCTATATATGCAAATGTTTTATGTTGTGTGTTTTCCTAATATGTGCGAGGACGCCAACGACGCCGACGACGATTACGATGATGATGATATAGAGAGACAATAATTTTTGCCATTTGTGTTCACTCGTTCGCACGTTGGGCCTGCCTGACTGCCTGACTGCCTGCCTGCTGATGTCGCTGCTGCTTTGATCCGTATCATCGCAAACTCTCGCAGTCGGTTTAAAACAGTCAAACGGCGCTAACACACATTCGTATTCGTTCGTTCGTACGTTTGGCGGATATTATATGACTACTGTGAGAACGACGACACAACAACTCTAACGACGCGCGAACGAACACAAGGACGACAAGACGAAAAAAAGCACATAATTATTAAAATTAGAAAAACTTAAATTTGACTCAATTGTATCTGCAAGTGAAAAGTGATTCGATAGTTTTGGTCAATTTTTATGAATTTTTGAAATAATGACGACGAATTGTAATATCGGGGATATCTCGGTATAGATACATATACAGAAGGATACTTGTGCCATCTAATTGAACGAACGGATTTATATTAACTCAGGATTAAACTATCTAATTAATCGCACAATAATAAATACATATACCTAGCAAATCACCACGAAACAATAGCAATTATTTCTAGCACAACAAAAATAAAAATGAAATGTATCCACATTTCATCTAACGGTTGAGTGATCCTGCCTGCTATAAACACAAACAGAGCAGAGTTTTCAGTTTTGTGTCGCGAGTACTAAGAATTTTTCCACATAATAAACATCAACCCTCGCGGATTCTCGGGAAAGCGAAAGGACTTTGGCACAATAGCAGCAATAAAACAATATTTCAATATTTTCAAACACAAACAAACACTCTCAGGCAGAGGAAATTGCAAGGACATTCATCTCATGTGTTGTCATAAATGTTAGCCGCATTCATATAGATCTTGTGTGTGAATTTAAAAAAAAAATAATTACGTGCTGCACCGCCTGCTTATACCTGTTTGCTGGCAATTTCGGGAAAATTTCTACCTGTCGTTCAGTGTAGACAACCGCCCGTGTTGTTGTCTTACATTCAAATGTCGTGTCATGCATTGGCGAAGGACACCTATGGTCGCATCATTTGAATGCCCTCTACACAACTCATGCAGAGCTCTTAATTAGAGTGTTGTACACTCCTTTTAGTCAGTCATTCAGTCAGTCGGTAGTCAACGCCAGTTGTGCAAGGAACGTGAAAAATAACTCAAAAAATTTTGACAATAATAAATTTAATAAAAAATAAAAATCGTACTGCCGTGAACGTGAAGCGTGTGTGGGAAAATTCTAATATACAGCGAATGGTGGTGCAATGTTTTTAGTGTGAAGTAATAATTTGAAAATAAGTGAGAATATTGTGCAATAAAATCATTGAAAATAAAATTAATTAAAATTAACAAAAATTTGATTAAAATCAAACAACAATTTGTTAAGAAAAAATTTTACAAAAATTTCACCGGAAATTTTTTGGATTATCAGCACAATAGTTTTTCTGGATTTCCTACTAAAACTTCAATGGTATGTATAGTGCTTGCTTTGCTGAAGAATAAATAATTTATGAATGTTATTGCTATAGAGATTAAAAAATTTAATATCATAGCGTAATGTCGCCAAAAAAAGAATCACGTAAAACGAATTCTTCAGATCGAATTGTTATCTGGGATATTTCGATATAGAGACAGAGAAGAATACTTGTGCGAATTTGTATTTCCATCTTATTTCAGTCTTACAATTACGAAAAATTTTCAAATATTTTGTTGAGCTTTCTCATTTCGCAAAAGCTAGGAAACCAAGCTTACAATTAAATAGTCAATGTTGTAGGTGATTCCATTCCAAAATTCATAATTTTTATTTTAATTTTTATTTTAATTTTTATTTTAATTACTATTTTAATTACTATTTTAATTACTATTATATCATTATTATTATTATTCTTTATTCCTTTTTACTTTCTCCTTAATGGGTACAAAAATACATTTTGGAAGTCTTAGCCTTAAACAAAATATATTGCATTTTATATAAGTATATAAGTTTAGTTCATAAAATTTCTGGTTATATGACAGGTATCGATGATAATTGACTTCTGCATGGTATCGATGAGGTTTTGTCTGATTCCCAAGATGTTCATATTAGTACAGAGATGTTTGTCAATCACACCTTCAGCGCTCATTATTATTGGGATGATCTTGATTTCCGTTAGGTTTCAGTTTCGCTTAGTTTCAACTGCTAGCTCAGAATATCTGCGCATTTTCTCTGTGTATGTGCGGCTCATATTTCTGGTAGCCGGAACTGCAACATCAATGAAGTTCTTTTTTATCAAGGATCGTGATATCAGGGTGGTTATGGAGTCTCGTGTGGTCTGAGTATATGGTTCGATCGTAGTAGATTTTCACGTCTTAGTTTTCCATAACTGGTTGTGGATTTGGATTATATTTATAGTAGGGTAGTTCATCCGCTTGAAGTTTATATTTGAAGAGAAGTTTCTTGTGGAGGATCTTTACGACGTTGTTATGGATGTCTTCGCGTGTACTCAGTTTGGGCTAGATACGTGCATCCTGATATTATGTGGTCAATTGTTTCAGTTTGACTCATACATCTTCTACAGGTATCATTGGTGACATTTGGATCTTTTATAATGGTCTTTCTGTAGTTTTTCGTTGGGATTATTCGGTCTTGTATAGCAATCATAAAAGCCTCGGTCTCAGCATACAAGTTTCCATTCAATAGCCATTTGTTTGACATTAATTTATCAACATTATCAGCGTTAATGGACCTGTAGTATCGGCCATGAACAGGTTTTATTGACCACCTTTGTTCTCTTGAAGTTTTGTCTTCTGCTTGTCGATTGAAGTTTCCATTCAGGCTAAGAGGTGTTAAATTTGTATCTGCTTCAGTTATTATTTTTATTAGTCGAGATCTGTCTGATTTAAGCTGAAAGTACCGACGAAGAGACTATATTTGATTATCATGGAGTGTTTGAAGATTCACTAGCCCTCTTCCACCATTTCTCCTAGACGCTACCATTCTCTCACAGCATGATTTGGGATGATGAAATTTGTAATCTGTCAGCATTGTTCTGATTTTTCGTTGTAATGATTGAATTTCAGTTACTGTCCATTTGATAATGCCGAAGTTTGTACAAAAGAACAGATACTGCGTATGTATTTATGGCTTTAATTAAGTTTTTGCCATTTCCTCTTGGAAAATCCCATATCTTATGTTGATATCTGAAGTTTTCACCATACCTGTATCCGTAGATATTTGGATACTGGTTCGCCAGTTAGTCATATTGTAAGATAAGAATTTAATAATATTTGAGTTTACCTTAAAAATCCTTCATAATCTCTATTAACCAACTATGTGGTATACTGTCAAATGCTTTTTGGTAGTCTGTATAGCATGCATTTAAATTTCTGGAGTGATTGACCGTCTGTTCCAGTAAAGTTTGATCAATTGTCAGTTGTTCTTTACAACCAAAATTGTAGGTCAGCAGTCGCGTGTAAAAAAGCAGCCCATTTGGTCTACGTTAATTGCACTTCTGAAGAAAACCTTTTAACGTATCGATTAGCTAGAAACAGATCAAACGCTATATTGAAAAGGTCAAAAATAATATATGACCTTAAGATTCGAGATAGCATGCGAAAAGTTTTGAATACTGATTCAAACAGTCGAAGCTTTTGGTCATTTGCTGCTTTGGTTAAAAGAAACTTTGCAGACAATACAACGTCTATTCCATCTTTATATCATAATGGTATTCATTATATTGAGAAAGCTAATCTCTTAGCTTCTCATTTTGCTGGTGTTTCTACCCTTTCTTTAACTAATCAAAGCCCCCCAATTCTCCCGAATCTAGGCCCAGGTATGTCTAAAATCTATTTTCGGAAGCGGGTTGTTTCAAAGATTCTGAAAGAACTTGACCCCAATAAAGCGACTGGCCCCGACGGTATTCCGCCATTAGTATTGAAAAGATGTCATCATACTTTGGCAAAACCGCTTAGCAAATTGTTTCATCTCTCAATGAAGACAGGTGTTTTTCCATCTATTTGGAAAATAGCAAATATTCAACCCGTTCCGAAAAAAGGTGATAAATCGACACCTACGAAATACCGTCCTATTGCTTTGTTGACGGTTCTATCGAAGGTAATGGAATCTATCGTTAATTTCAGACTAATGAACTATCTGGATTCGAATGTTCTTTTATCCGATGTGCAGTATGGATATCGTAAAAATCGCTCTTCAGGTGAACTCATGACGTGCATGACTCATTGTTTGGAGCGAAGCATTGAAAACCTAGGTGAATCAAGCGTTGTTTCCTTGCTAAAGCTTTTGATCGAGTATGGCATGATTGTCTTATTAATAAGATTCGTGCGCTGAACTTACACTCCTCTCTCACTACATTGATTGAGATTTAATTATGGAACCGTAAAATAAAAGTTGTATTAAATGGTATATCTTCAGCTTCACATGGGATCAATGCTGGCGTACCACAAGGCTCATCCTTGTCGCCCACGCTCTTCTTGATATATATCAACGACCTGTTGTCTTCTACAACCTGTGATATCCATTCTTTTGCTGATGATACAACATTATCAGCTTCCATTGAGTTTGTCAGTCAAAAAGAATGCAATTCTCGCTTGATTGGTTCGCGTGAATTAATGAATTTGACTATTCTGTCGAATATTCAAGTCGTTCTCGATTGGGGCATTTCTAATAGAGTAGAATTTAACCTAAATAAATTTCAGTCTTGTCTTTTTTCTCAGAAGACAGTTCAACATTACGTATCACCTGTTATTAATGGTGCCCATATTGCGAGATCAGATTCACTTAAGTTGTTAGGTTTAAAAGTATCAAGTGATCTTTCCTGGAAGGATCATATTTTTGTTATTTCAAAAAGAGCTAGCCAATGTTTAGGCTTCATAAGACGTTGTAACTTCTACGTCACTCCCTCTGAAGTATTAAGATTATATAAATCTTATGTTAGACCAATTTTAGAATTTAATTCATTTGTGTGGGGTGGGGCAATGATTCATTGATAAAAGTATTTGGACTCGCGCCGTTTTAGTTTCGTGTTCGTTTTTTCGTATTGCTTTTTCAATGAATCAGGGAGAATTCTGAGAAAATAAATTGAAACCGGCTACAAACGTGAGGAATGTGATATATTGTTAATTACATTCCTCCGATTTTTATTCTATTTTGAATTTGAATTTTCAATAAAGGGCTTAGCCCAACTTATTGCCGTGACGCAAGTCATTCAGGGAGTCCTCCCTTGGCAATGAGTCTCTATATATAAAAAAAAAACCTTGAGCATTCTTACTGCATCCTTTTTGTTCTTTACAAATTATATTATTTTGTGTTAAATGATTGTTTATGAGGAGGTTGAGGCAAGTCGTCATAATTTTGTAGATTACTATTATTATTATTATATTCCCACGTCTCTTCCCGCCCCCCACCATCAGATACCGCTCGCGCTTGGGTCCATTTTCTCCGAGCATGACGGCAATTTCGGTTGCAAGTCATATCGGAACTTTATTAAATTATTTGATGTTATTAATTTTTACCTTTTTTACGGCTGCTGTAGGAATTTTCGCATGATCCTACAAGTGCTTGGGATCACTGACTTTGACATTTCATGAACTAGTTTTTGACACTGTAATTTCTTCAGTTCATCTGTCACATTTTTTGCTACTATTCCCGTACTAGATATAATGATCGGCACCACTCGAATGTCTGTTAGTCTTTCCCGCTGTTTGATTTCGTGTGCAAGTTCAACATATTTTCCCTATTTTTTCCGCAAAAGTTCGATTCACATTGGAAGATAATGGTACAGCTTTATCTATTAGATATCCCTTTTTGTTTCCCTTGTCTATCCATACTTTATCGGGTCTGTTTGCCATTATTGTGTGGTCAGTTGTAATTACTCGGTCCCAATAGAGCTTGAAATCTGAACCTAGTAAAACTTCATGAGGCTGGTATTCAAAGTATGGTGCTTTATTTTCTATTAGGTTGCACCGTAATGCCAATTCCTGATGGACAATTTTAGCAAGATTATTATGCCTGCTCAGATAGTCGCTACTTGCTAGTGTGGAGCATCCATTAATGATGTGGTCGATGGACTCTTGGCTCTGGTGACATCGACGGCAAGTGCTTACAACATCAAGATGAAGAATAGCACGTTGGTATTGCCTTGTTGAGATAATGCCATCCTGAATTGCCATAATGAACCCTTCCGTTTCAGGAAATAGCTGTCCTCTCTTCAGCCATATAGTTGAGGCTTCTTTATTTATTTCCGGGAGTCCAAGGTAGTGAGGGTACTTCCCGCGAATTGATTTTTGCTTCCAAAGCTCAACTATGTCACAGCATGCTCGAACCTGCGTCATTGGTTGGAATTCATGATCACTTAGGTTTAATGGTGTGTATCTTCTATCAATTTGGTTAAGAATTTTGTATCTTAGATCCCCGCACTCGTAAAAGGTTTTCGACTTGCTTATGATGAAGGTCATGAATATCAGCAACTCCTTGTCCGCCTTCTGTTCTTGGTAGACATAGTCTTTCAACTGCTGCTTCGGGGTGATGATATCTGCGGGCTGTCATTGTTGTGCGTACTCGTCGTTCCAGCGCATCAAAATCCGTCTCACTCCATTTTATTATTCCAAACGAATATGTCAGGATCGGAATGGCATAGTCATTGATGGCCTTTATCATATTACCACTGTTAAGTTTCGTTTTGAACAACTATTTTAGTGTATGCTCGAACTCCTTTTCTATTTTCTCCTTTATTGTGGTATGTTGTATACCACGCATTTATTGTAAACATCAATGCGTTCTCCGCGAGAGAGAACATTGGGTGGTTTATGAATCTCAATTGGTTTTCAGTTAAGTGGTGTATTACTTGTCCGCTAGACACACTGTTCGAATCAAGTCCGAAGTTTCGATTTGACTCATGAAATAGTTTCTCAAGGTGTTTATTTGAGAAAAGTGCTGCTTAAGTATATCTAGAAAACCTCTTCCACCATCTTCATAAGGTAAGGTGACCATTTCGATTGCACTTCTTGGATGGTGACATAGGTATGGTTCTTAATAAGGTTGATAACTCATCAAGGTTTATATTTGACCAATTAACAATATCGAAGGAATATGTAAACACTGGAATGGCCAAATATTAATGGCCTTCGTTTATAACCAGCAATTAAGTGACTCTTCAGTACTTTGACTAGTCTCTGTTGTAACTTGTTTCGTAATATTTTCTTCAGTTCTGATTCCTGAATTCCTCTGAGTTGCAAGAAACCAAGGTATTTGTAGCTTTCGTCTTGTCCCAAATTGGCAATGATGTTGTCTTTATCTAAGTGATACCCTTCGTTATCTTGTACATTTCCCTTCTTCTCCTTCTTATTATTATTATTACTTAAATAGAAGTCTTCCCGCCATCCTTGGTGCACTGTTTGGCTTTCAGAAGCTGCATTTTGATAAGCCGATCGGCTCGATAGCTGATTCGTTTTGAAGCAATTGTATGGATCTACCTGATTTTGATGCATACCAACCAGTGGAAGTGCATTTTTCTGGATGTTATGAAGTCTCTCCTTGCGTTAAGTCAAAAATTAGCATCATGGCTAAACACAATTTTCGGATAAAGCAACGGGTCAGTTTCCAAATGTTCTAGAGCCGAATCGGCAAAAGAACAATGTATATGATGGTCTCTTGACATTAATTTCCATACCAGCTTGATTTTATACGGGTGTAGGCCATGTAGGGGATGGATAGAGCCCCGATTCCTGCCATCAACGACAAGTCGATTAATTTAGATATTCGACCACAATTTCATTTACAGCGGCAACGTCATGGAGTTATTGCATTATTAAGAGATATTTGGTACGAAATATATGCACAGCTCGATGGATGGCTTGCTCAGATGGACGATGATGTGCTCCATAATAAAAATCACAGAGTTTAGTCTATAAGTTGCGTGAATTATAGAATTATATAGAAAGTTACAACTGCTTTTCGAACTAAATTTGGGTAATTTTGTAGCGTTGTTCAGGCTTCAGCCTAATCGCGAAAATTTACCAGAGTATACTAAAAATAAGCTTTAAAATATAAGCGCATTTCTTTGTAAGCAAAAGGCATGCTTTTTATACAACCGGTTGAGCGTGCAAAGAAAGTTCAGAGTTGCAACTGTAGTCCATCTTCAGATTTTCGGACTACCACTTATACATTTGCCAAATTCAACATTGACACTTTCTTTGTATATCGAGCAATATACAATACAATACAATAATATAAGTAATACAATTATAAAAAAAGGTTTGGTTGAAGTAATACAAAAGAAGATATCAATACTCATACATTTTCATTTCTTCATGTTAACTTCATGTTAAACTTTTAAACATTTATTTAAATAGGTGCCCATAAATAGAGAATCTACATGGACATGATTTATTAGCATTGTTTGCAATCCTGCATTTAGTTCAATAAATTACCGCACTAAGAATTTCAAAACAAAATTCACCTGTGCATCTTGTAGTTACATGGTATTTAATTCTTTTGTTTTTAAAGTATTTATTGCTTTTCGCTTCTTGAGCCACAATTATCACAAACAACAAACAGACAAACACTAAACAAATTCCCTTTAATTCACAACAAGCAATAAATTTTTATTACCTTCCGTATGATGGAGCAGGTAAAGAATTTGTCCGTGGCATGACAGCGACACTAATTATAATAATAATAATATTCGGCGCGACAGACCATTGCGTTCCAAGGCCTTGCTTTTCGCGACCATTTTTGTTGTGCATTTATATTTTTGGACACAAAATGGAAGGGACCTACATATGGTTACCCATATGAATGTTATATGACAATATAATAATATAATATAATGGTATGATCATTATCAAAGTTTCCTCAAGTGATCGATTCGATCCAAGCGTCATATTCTTCTATGTAATTTCAAGAACAACGCTTATCGCTATTTTTGTAGCTTTGGACTAATTCTCTTGCAATCACCCTACGAAAGCTAACGAAAAAAACCACTTCTTATATCGTGTCGCTGTTCGGTTTATCGCAATTTTGTAACCCCATATGATCGGATCTCCTCTAACAAGCTACTTGCAGATATGACCTCCATAATACGGCACCACTGCTTCATCTATATTTTGGATTTAAAAAAAATGATCATCTCCCAGCTCTATCAAGGTATTATTGCATCAATCACTGGATATACCAATGTATACAATATAAAAATCACTATCCAGTGATTTCTCCCAATACACAAATATGATTACGAAATTTAGGCTTTCTAGAATTCGTAATAGATTTTGCAAATAAAAACACAACACAAATTCGATTATTCATTAATAACAACTTTAATTAACAAATAACAAAAATTAACTGATGATTACTTATTATCCACTTATAACACGGGTACTATTCACAAAGACGATAGCTCCATCTAATTGCAAGTACTTTTCAACTAGTCTGGTTCACTTTCAAATAACAAATAACTCAACTGCGTTAAAGTTAATGTATTTATATCTAATCAAAATTTTCGAGAAGGTTCTAGTCTTTTCTGTTTCTGTATTCTATTCGAAACACCTAGAAAGTACAAGAAATTACCAGAACATACTGATGTAATCTTTTCTAAAACTCTCCACATAATTTTATATATAATCTCTACGAGTATGTTACTGAGCCTAAATATAGTGCACTCGAAATTCACTTTTTTCCATTTCATCGAAAATTCTAGGAGGCGTCTATATAAAATGGATGCCACAACAAAACTATTTGACAGATCTGTCTTAAAATTTGGGTGCTTTCTTTTGAAAGATGATTCTTGACAAAAAAAAATGATAAATTTAAGGTGACGACACAGTTTGTGTTAATTTTCATGGACTTATTGACCCACCCTCGTACAGTGCGATTAACTTTTACTTTTTCGTAACAATATCTTAGTAGTAAAATTGTATATCCACTCTAAAGCAGTATGTCAATGAAAGATTTCATTTCGCTTGATTTCACATAACTCACTTGTTCTTTGATCAAACCTATAACAACGATTGTAGGTTATTCTGGTCCATATACGTATTACACCTTTAGAAACTCACATGTGATGTTTTCCCAAATGTATTATTGAGTTTTGCTAACACTTGGTATGACAATTGTATTAGAAGTATATACCAGCAACTGGTCTGGAGCCAGATGTTGGTAAACCTGTTAGGTTACAAAGTCATCCTCACCAAAGTCTTCATCGGTGACATCAGCAGGTGGCAAAATATGTAGTTATTATACTAGCAACGGCTCCTTTTGTGATCTCTTTCCAAGTTGTCCAATATATCGCTTAGGCGCAATTGTTTACTAAATAGTAGTCTATAAAATTAATCCAAATGTAACGTTTATATTACTACCAGACGTTATAATGTATACAACGTTTGACGACAAAAAACTTTACGACAAATACAATCAAACGATCCTTATGCGATAGAACCGCTCCTATGCTCGCGTCAGTGTCCAGGATGAAGAGGTCTCATGCCTGTGGATATGCCAAAATTGGAGAACTGCACAGCTTTCCCTTCAGCAATTCGAATGATTTTTGGTGCTCGCTCGACCATTGGAACTTTTGGTTCTTCTCAGTAAGGCTTCGGGCAACATCTGCGAAGTTAGGCACAAACCGTCGATAGTAGCAGCATAGCCCCAGAAAACTTCGCAGCTCATGTAAATTCTTTGGTACCGGCCATTCGTTAACAGCTTCCAACTTCCGTGCGCACTCCTTGACTGGATACAATGTGACCCAAATAATTTACTTCATTTTCAACTTTAACTTTAACTTCAACTTTAATCCTGCTGCTTTTATGGTTTCCCGAACTTGCCGAAATAGACTAGACATGTCTTCCAGCTAAGGCCTCGCAAAACATGTTCCATCAATCGCTCGATTGTAGCAGGAGCATTGCATAAACCAAACGGCATTACAGAAAATTGATACAAGCCGTTTCCCGCAGTAAATGCTGTCTTCTTCTTGTCCTTGTCATCAATTGCTACCTTCCAGTATCCGCTTTTTAGATCCAATGTACTAAAGATTCTTGCTCCCGATAAGGTGTCCAACGTGTCGTCTATACGTGGTAATAGATAAATATCCTTCTTGGTGACATTGTTCAGTTTCCGATAGTCTCCACAAAATCTCGTTGAACCATCTTTTGTTTTGGACAAGTACCACAGGTGAGCACTAATATCGGTCGATTATTTAGATAAATTTTATTCTCACATTAACCTCTAGAGATGATAGAGAGTATTTTTTTTAGAGATTGTAAGTACCAAATTTGGTTGAAATAGCTACAGACGATCCAGATTATGTTAAAACAAATATGTTTATAGGAGTACATTTTTATACGAGTATATATACCGTTGTCAGAATTCGGCTTCCCAAATAAACTGACACGACAAAATAAATATATCCGGATGACTATCAAGCCAATTCAACATCTATAACGGGCTACGACAAGCGATTGGACTTGCCAGCATCCTCATCCACTTAGATTCAATAATGTTCCCTCAATTTAGTTAGTGCGGTATGGATTAATCGATTCAAGTTAATACAAGTACATACTCGATACTTTTGTTTCGATACCAAGTTATTTTGGCATCGATACATTTGGGTGCGGTGGGCGCCATGGCTCAGTGGATAAGAGCATCGCTTCTGAGCAGAAGATTCGCGGTTCGAATCCCAGTAACACCAAAAGTATTTTTCCCGGAGGCCCGCATCTCGCGAAATTCTGACAAACGTCCGAGAGTAATAACTTGTCACGGAAAGCTTTTCAATTCGCCGTTCGGATACGGCATTAAATTGTAGGACCCCTCCATTTGTGTGCAAAAATATAACTCCTCAACACGAATGGCTGCGCGAAGCTATGCCTTGAACCGCAATGGTCTGTCGCGCCGAATATTATTATTATTTCTTTTGGTTGCGATACCAGGTAGGTATCGGAAAAAAGTTCTTGGAGCGAATGGAAGTTTCGTATTAAGTTGGTTCATCTTGGGTGAAAAATACATAAGTGTTTCGAAAATAACTCCACTGAGCTTAAAAAATTTATTTACATCGACTATCGAATGTGTGACCAGTATTCAAAAAACGTTGTAATCAGAATTGTATCGCAGATTTCAAGTTATAGACTAAATACTCGTACTCATGCAGCGGTCGCTGCTTATTGGATTCTAAGTTCAAAATTATCCGCTTTCAAGATCCCAGTGCATGTGGAAGGTGCGACTCAGAAAATAAAGGAGCTAGTCAAACAAAATTTAGCTATTTCGATCGGCGATTTGGAAGCTGATGAAACACCAACTGATTATGATTTCTAGAAACAGCTCAAAGAACTTGTCATCAATCAGAAACGCAGGAAGAAAATCACTAAAAGTGATAACATGTCTATATATTTGTTTTCCACTATTTCTTATTTAAAATCTAGTCTGCTATAAGAGTGGGAAGATATGAAGCTAATATGTATTTTCATAACTTTTTTATAAAGGGTGGGCAATCTACTGGTTCGTTTTTATATCATAGTCCATGGCAACTTTTTTTTAAACGATTTGCTTAAAAGTTTCACAGCTCGTTAGTCTGACATTCCGCGGCACGAAACAATCACGGAGTGTTTCGCAATATTGAAAACTTATTTTCAGTGTCAGTATTGTGTAGCCGAAACCGTGCGAATTTTGAAAAGAAATAGCGCCAAGTGGAACAGCGGTGGTGAAATTGGTGAAGAAAGTTTGTGAGAAAGGCTTGCTATTGAATAGCAGTCGTGGTCGTTGTGCTCAAAGAGGTGGCATGACCAAAAATATTGCGGTTGTTGCCTAAAGTGTGGTTTCATTACGATGGCGCCATATGCCATGCTATTCACAAATTTGGTGACAGAAAAGTTGTTGCACACGATATTTCCAAAGCATTTGAAAAAGTCTGGCATCAAGCTCTTTCGTCGAAAACGAAGGCTTTTGGAATTGATAAGGCCCTGCTTGATTAGACTAGTAACTACCTTTCTGACCGATCTATCCAGGGCGTATTGGACGGTTTCAAATCCAATGTTCACCACATAAACGCCGGTGTTCACCAAGGCTCTGTTTTGTCTCCGACACTATTTCACATTTTCATTAACGATCTAGTATTCGCTACTTCTAATCCAAACCATTCTTAGCTTTTCTTATGATTTCACGCTTTCTGCACGCCCCTCTACATCACAAGTAGAACTTGAACAACAACGTATGTAAGGCACGTTAAATTCTGACCTTGACAACATTACCTCGCCTACAAAACAGAGTTCAATTTAACGCTTCTAAAACCCAATACTGTCTTCTGCCGTCCAAGCGTAATTTAAATCCCCAAACATTTATCCATGAATGGATCTTGCATCAAAGAAACTGAAAAACTCTCAATTCTCGGTATGTGAGTCAACAATCAACTTCGTTGAAACGATCACATATTTTGTCAAGAATGCTGCGAAATGTTTAGATTTTCTAAGACGGTGCAAGATGCACTTCACTCCTTCATATCTAGGCGGGTATTCGCCCTAAGCTTGAATACAACTGTATTGTCTGGGTAGGTGCCCTCTAGACCACATTGCATCTACTAGACAGAATTCAGAACCGCGCGTTAAAACTTATTGGTGACATAAATATCTCAAAAACACTCGAATCCCTTGAACATCGTAGGAATGTTTCCTGCCTGTCATTGTTTCATCGCTTTCCATCCAGATGCATCCCGCCCATTCTCGAACGCATCCGTAATACCCGTGCCTCAACTAGAGCCCACGGGTCCACCATTAAGCCTACCTTCGGACGTAGTAACCAATTCAGTGATTTCTTCTTTAGCCGCACAATAGTTACGTACGGAGCATTTTCCAAGTTAGGTCTTGCATATTGCAAGTTGCACGTGGAATGTAGCACGTTGAATGATGCATATTCCATATCGCATGTTGCATGTTGCATATTTCGCTTTGCATGTTGCATATTGCATGTAGCATGTTTCATACTGCACGTTGCATTTTTCAAGTTAGCTGTTGCATGTTGCAAGTGTCACGTTGAATGTAGCACGTTGAATGATGCATATTTCGTGTCGCATGTTGCATGCAGCATGTTATGCGACCCCGAAAACTATATCGGTCATTGCTCCAGGCGTTCCAGAATTATGCTGGCAAATGTATAATTTTATCGATTCCTTTATATATGTATGTATCCTATATAGGTATAAATATATAAATTTATAAATATAAATATATATATATATATATATATGGAACTATAGAAAACGACATTTAACATTTAACTTTTTGAACATGTACCCCTGAAGATTGAGACGGGTCACGTCACGTTCTCACTCAAGAACAGAAAGTTTAATTTCAAAAACGATTTCTAGAACAAGGCGAAGAATTGATTGGGCTTGTATGTCAACGGTTTGAGGGACAGGCGCCGTACAAACTGACACCAAAATATTCTCATTTTTCTGCCTATAGTCCTCACGGCAAACTCTGATGCAAATAATTTTATTGCGAGCCCGAAGGGCGAAGCTAATAATCAGAGGACGTGTGTCGGGTTGTACGTTTGTGCGGTTGCATATCGCGACTTCTACTAGTCTTAATTTGATGGGACTTGTCTTAAAACAATTGGTAAGCGATCGGCGTGACGCGTGTCACGTGTCGCGTGTAATTTTGTTTTAAATTATTTGGTTTAAAACAATTTCTAAGCTTTCAGCTTGCGATGGTGTAATTTTGAGTTTTTTTTTAGGGTTTAGGAGAAAAAAAATGTTGTTTTTTTAAGTAAAATCCTTTTAAGATAATTCAGTCTCTAGGCTGAATTACAATTATCCATATGGCGAGTTGAGAAGCTCCGCTTTACTACTTAAATTGTTTAGTGCGATTGACATCTGAACATCGATGGTGTCTGATACCTCCCATACAAATTTCCAAAAAATTCAATTTTTTAACTCTTGCAGTTTGCTTTTGATATTTAACCAAGGTTTGGAAATTTCTAAGCACCCAGCGTACAGCTTTGTATTTATTTCTATTATTCATTTAATTGATGAATAAATTACTTAGGTGGCACTTCAATTCGGCTTGGTTTTCCTGTATTTTATTTTACTAAACCTGATTTGTTACACACACACACACACTTATAAAGAATAATACAGGATCACTTTTAAACATAACCAAGACACGGATCGTATGTTTTCCTTAGTAATGAACGTTGTTCCTTCATTTGTTACTTAATGTCACATACTGAACAATATACAGCTTTCATTACTTGCAGCATAGAGTAATCTTCAAAGAAATCTTTTAGATATGAAAATGTCGCTCACCTGCTTATAATTCCGTACTCCGTTACACACGCACGCATAAATTTCTGGCGTTAATTAGATTCAAAGTGTCTACGACCTTTCCATTTAGGGATCTTGCCTTTAATTCTGTCTCTTACGCAGCGACGAAGATAAAAAGAGAATTTACGTCACTTACTATGTATGTCATGCAGAATGACACGTACCTATGATTACTTTGAGCTTGTGCGATACTTTTTTGAATCTTATTTTACTTAACTTACTTCTTAACGTGATGTATGGGCACATGAGTTTTCTTTTTGTTTGTAGATATCGCGTATGCTTATCCTTCGCCAAGCAGATGAGTAATAATGAGTGCACATAAATTACATTTAAGTACACACATTCCAACTGAACATATACAACCTATATAGTCGTAACTCCTGCACGTAACACAGTGTCAAATGTTAACATTGTGTATCTTTGTTTCATTACAGACGCAGCACGCACTAAATTGAAGGAAGCTTACCACCACCCACCCACCACTGTACTTATCAGCTAAGCAGGTGGAAATCAGGCAGAATTGTTGTGAATAAGGACTTTCAGCGTGGAGCACAACAAACCAAAAGCAAAATAATTTCAGAAAATATCTAAATGTTTATGGATTCGGCAGAAATCAAAAGACGAAGGCTGTCTTTCACGGCGACGACGACGACATCACCATCATCAGTAAGACCACTACCACCTACCACAGGCAGCTACATGCTGACGACGGCGACGACGACAATGGCTTCATCGACTCCTGTGCCAAACACTGCTGCTCAAGATCACTACAGTCTACGCTGGAACAATCATCAGAATCACATCCTTCGAGCATTTGATGCACTGCTGCAGACAAAAGCACTCGTCGATGTGACGCTGGTGTGCGCCGAGACAAGTATACGGGCGCATAAAATGGTCCTGTCAGCGTGTTCACCTTTCTTCCAGCGGGTATTTGCAGAGACACCCTGTAAACATCCCGTCATTGTGTTGAAGGACTTCCGCGGTTGGGTTGTTCAAGCGATAGTCGATTTCATGTATCGCGGAGAGATCAGTGTACCGCAGGAACGATTGCAAACGCTTATCCAGGCGGGAGAATCGCTGCAAGTTCGAGGCTTAGTGGAGAGCTCGGTGCCAGAACATACACCGACGCCAGCAGCTTCACCCGATGACTTTGGAATGATTGACACCTCACTTATGTCGTCGGAGCTGGAGCGCTGCTCAAGTTTTGACGATGAATCGCCGCCTTCAATGGTGACAGCCGGTTCGAAGATCATCCTGCCCTCGAGACTTTTTCCATCGACATCGGGAAGAGGACGCGAACGAGAGCACGAACGTGAACGAGAACGCCTGCGTGAATTTGTGCGCGAAATTGACCTTCACAATATACCTCAGCACAACGAGTCCGGTGGACAACCAGAGCTGTGTACATCACCAATGCCGCGACGAAAGCAGGCACGTCCTCGTAGACGATCGGGCGAATGTGCTCCACTGGACACGCCTAGTAAGCCTTCAAGTCCGGCTCCCGCACATGAGGATGAAGTATCGGGTGTAGTTGAAGGTACATTAGGTCCACTGGAAATAGCTGACTCTACCGTAATTAAAAAAGAGACATTGGATCTAATGGATGATGATATCGCCGAAGACCACAACAATCACAGCGAAGAACCTATGAAAGAATCGCATTCTGATAATGGTATTGAATCTACGACCCGCCCGGTATCCAGACTGAGTGGTGATCAGAATGAAGACCTCAAAGGACATGATTCTGTGAACGCTCTGACCAACACAAACCAATCCGAACCCACTGAAGAAAATCAAAACCTGAATGCTGAAGAAGACGACGACGAAGAAGAGGAATTGGAGGATGAGGAGGAGGAGGTGGATGAGGAGGAAGAGGAAGATCATGATGATGTCGAAAATGAAGTCGATGACTTGATGAGTGCGTCAACAGAAAATGTGAAATCCTTAATGAGGGAAGGCGGCAATACCATTTGCGAGGGTCCAGAAGATCTTTGCACAACGAAAAAGGAATCTTCTAACGAAAACATAGCCAAAGCCACCAGCAGACCACAGTCTTTAGATAATGATAGAAGCCCTACCAACAACAACAACAACAACAATAATAAAGTCAACAACAATAATCGCGTCGTACTTTCCCTCAAAGACATTCGACACCTGAACAAACCCACGGCGCCAGGCAGCAGTCAAGGCCGACTACCACCGACGTCATCATCATCATCATCTGGTGTACTGAATCCATTTGCTGGGGCAAACCTTCGTGACCTTCGAATGGAGCGTCTCGATAATCAACCGAAAATGGACTCTTTAGAAGCTCAAATGCATGCGGCCGCAGCTGCTGCAGTCGCGGCGGCGGCGGCTGCGGAAAGTCCTTTTCATCACATAGATCATCAGATGGATCTATCGCTGGCAGCTGCTGCGGCGGCGGCTGCACATCAGCATCACCAACAGCAACAGCAACAGCAGCAACACCACCATCAGCAGCAACAGCAACATCATCATCTTCATCAACAACAACAACAACAACAGCAGCAACAGCAACAGCAACAACAGCAGCAGCAACAACAAAATCGCGAACGCGAACAAATCCATCGTGAACAACGTGAACTACAGCAGCAACATACAGCCTATGCGAATAGTCTGCTTGGTCAAATGGGAATGCAATCGTTGCATCAATCACAATTTGGTGCTGGAAACTGTGGAGGCGGTGGCGCCGGTAGCGCACACGAACGTCTCGAAGAGAGTATGAACCGAATAAGTAAGGAATTTACGCCCAGTTCACCGATGAGCCTGCCAACACACTTCAACCCTCCCGATGGACCACCGCATCCGCCATCGCCATTACCATTTCCAGGGATGTCGTCTGCGTTGACTCTGACGCCACCGCACAGTAAGTTAAAAAGCGTAATTTTTTTTATTTTTTTCTATATTTATAATATGTATATAGACAAGTATGCTTCAAATAATTAAGAAAGTTCGTCTGCCGTCTGGTGTTCTAGTTAATTAATCAAATGTTACTTAAATGCCGTTGAGTTTTTTAGTTTTTTAAATCTTTAAGTAGCTTGCCTCAAATACATGTTGATCCTTAAATGGAATACTTTAATTCATCATCGAATATATCGGATTCATCGAAGGATATAATCAATAATTCGAACTTTTCCGCGCTTTTGCGACTGCAAATCAAATGAAAACGAAATTCTGAAGTGCTCCAAGGAGGAAACCTTTTCTAAATGTCCTTAAATCAATCAATTTCGCTTTCGATTGCTCTACTGAAAAAAAATCCATTTGTAAAATGTCCTGTGCCACTAATTACCAACCTATAATTCGATTTAACTTTGTATACGAGTACTCCGAGTGTGCTTCTGCATCCCCATCCAAGCCGCTCGCTCCACATGAAATGGAAATTTCATTATTTCTCTTCTTTTTACTTCGCGTATCCTTTGGCATATGTACAACTTGTACTTGTTACATGCATCAAACGCATCACATGGCTCAAGGGCAAAAAAATAGTTCCCTCGCTGTATCTAGGATCCCTTCTCTGGTGTTTTTTTTTCTCTGGCTGTGTATGCAGAACGACTTATTAAATTTGTTCGCTTTGCATGCATATCCCAAATCACAGAACAGAGAGTCCTCATGACGTTTCCAACCGTAATGTGCCAATCGTTAAGACAATTTCCTTTCGCTACTGTGAAGCCTCATCACATCGTTAGCAAAGGAGCAAAACGCACGCATCAGCGTGGAAGCAACAAAAAAAATCACCCACATCGCTAGCACTCTGTTTTCCTCTAAGGTTTCCACGGCGGTTTCTATTGAGTTTTTTTCTTTTTTCAGCTGCGACTTTTTTTTTTGCCATGTCCCAGTGCGACTGTTGCACATCTTCGTCGACGGATGCGGATATACTGCCTTGTGTGTGCGTGTGGTGTTCAACTCGGTTAATACGTTTTTATGACTTCGGAATAATATGAATCCGAATGAGAGAAAAAATCAAATTAACCTCAATAAGGACAATTTTCGCATACACCTGAGAGTCGCGATGTGATCGCTTAATGTACAAACTACGAGAGTGGATGTATAGTTTTTGTCCTAAGTTCACATTTTTTGAAAACTTCAGCTTTTAGTTTTTTTTTGTATGATTTGACCAGTTTTGAAAAGGTTTTTTGTTAGTTCGGATCAATATCAAAACAGAAAAGTTTTCAAATTCTTAATTAACCCTTTAAGATCGAAATGCGAAAATCTAAATCAAAAACACCCCGATATCAAAACTGAAAAGTTTTCAAAATCCGCTACGAAATGCTGATCAAGCTAATATCCAGTACACAAACCGCACTAAACGCTTTTCAACATCTAGGCTTTACTTTGGGAGTCTTTTGAGCGTTTTCTGGAAGTATTTTGGAGATATTTAGTAGGTCTTTCGGGGTCTATCGGAGGTTCTTTGGGGTACTTTTGGGGATCTTTTGGGAGTACACAATGGTAGTATTCCTAGACATTGAAGGCGCTGTTAACAACGTCAACACATCTGCGATTACTGATGCGCTGTCGACTTTGAGGGTGGATGACTAGCTTGGCGAATTGATTAATCTTCTGCTCACAAGGAGGATCATTAATTCAAAGTTGGGCGTGCCGTCTTCCAGAAGATCTGTCCGCTGAGGAACCCCACAAGGTGGAGTCCTGTCCCCTCTTCTATGGAACTAAGCAGTGAATGAACTGCTGATAAACCTAAGAGGTGATGGTTGCAGAGTAATCGCTTATGCGGATGACGTTGCTATTGC
Organism: Nephrocerus scutellatus; assembly: GCA_947095585.1. Lineage (NCBI taxonomy): Eukaryota > Metazoa > Arthropoda > Insecta > Diptera > Pipunculidae > Nephrocerus > Nephrocerus scutellatus. The sequence goes on along the minus strand of OX352762.1, from coordinate 19,146,151 downwards.
CGTCTCAGGAAAATAACCGAATACCTTAAAGGAACTCCTGCAAAATTCTCTCAACAAGCTAACTTGCTGGGCAGATCGCTGTGGCTTAGGGGTCAACCCCATATAAAACATTGGCTATATACAGCGGTAGTAAGACCTACTGTATGGTGGACTGCCTTAAATAAGAAAGTCAACCTTGGTAAATTAAGCAAAGTCCAAAGATATGCTAGTCTATATATGAGCGGAGCACTTCGTACAACCCCCTCCGCCGCATTGGACATTCGGTTCGACCTTACACCACTCGATATTTTCTGCAGGCAAGTAGCCGCTAATTCGGCTATTCGCCTTAATGCTATCTCCCAGTGAACGTAGGTGTTTTTTTTTCAAAAAAGCTAAATCTAAGCCTCTCTTTCCGTCTTCCAACTCACTGTAGTGTTTTCCAAGCTGAAATTATGGCGATCAGTGAAGCCTTGTCTTGGCTGAAGAGAAACATCATATCCGCTAAGGATATCCGTATATTCTCGGATAGCTAAGCTGCAATAAAATCCGTGGAATCAGTCTCCACAAATTCTCTTCTAGCCCTTAACTGTCGATCATCTCTCGTGGAGATGGCGGAGCAGTTGTAACGGGTGTTTTTTAAAGAGGTTGCCGATTTTTTTTTTGAATAAAACACATATAAAATTATGAAATGACCAAAATTTTTTTTTATTTGGTAGATAATTTTTTGGCATTTAACATTTAAACACAATTTCTGGCATATGGCTACCACGACTATTTTTCACAAATGTCATTCTGGAGGTCCAATTTTCCAGCACTTTTTCAAGCATTTGAGGGCGTATGTCAGCAATGACACGTTGAATATTGGTTTCCAAAGCGTCAATCGATTGAGGTTTATCCACATAAACCAATGACTTCACGTATCCCCACAAAAAGTAATCGAGTGGCGTCAAATCGCACGAACGCGGAGGCCAATTCACCGGACCATTTCTCGAAATAATGTTGTCGTTGAAAGTTTCTTTCAATAAGTCGATTGTTTCACGTGCTGTATGGCAAGTGGCACCATCTTGTTGAAACCACATTTCATCCATATCCATATCTTCAAGATTTGACAACAAAAACTCATTTAACATGGTTCTGTATCGATTTCCATTCACGGTAACGCGTCGTCCTTCCTCATTTTTAAAGAAATATGGACCGATGATCCCACCAGCCCATAGACCGCACCAAACAGTACATTTATCAGGATGCATTGGTAATTCTTGAACGGCGTGTGGATTATCTTTGCTCCAAATGCGACAATTTTGTTTGTTGACGTTCTTTATGGTGGTCTCTGACGGACGATTATGTGCACCATAAAATTCACGAAGTGCTCTATAAACATTTTTAATTGAACACTGATTTTGAAAATAAATTTCCACGATTTGAAAACGTTGTTCTGGAGTTAACCTATTCATAATGATTTGCCAAACAATACTGAGTAGAAATGCCACTTTGAGCTGTCAAAACAACTGTCATAAAATAAAACGACATCTATCGGAAAAACAAACCTCCGAAAAAAACACCCTATATATCCACCTGTGTTGGGTGCCGGGGCACAGAGACATTCCGGGTAACTGTATGGATGACGAACTTGCCAAGCAAGGAACTACACTACCCTTCTTACCTGAATATGGTTCCATAGGCATACTAATCGCTACATGCAAATTCTTGTTAAAGCGGGATTCTAATGTAAAAACTAACTGTAGCTGGTCAAACGGTACAACTTGCATAGCGACAAAGCAGATCTGGCACAAGCTTGATCCAAAACGCTCCAACTGTTTGATCTCTCAAAAAAGATCGCATATCGGTGCTATTGTAGGTGTCATCACTGGACACTGTCTCATAGGCAGGCATGCTGCAAGACTTGAAGCCTTCTCTAATGACTTCTGCAGAAGCGGCATGGATGAGGAGGAGCAGGAGGAGGAGACCATCGTTCATCTTCCCTTTACTTGTCCAGTCCTCTCCCAAGAGCGTAAACTCCAAATGGGAGCTTTTTTACTACAACGACACTAATGATCTCATCAACATTGACATTGGTGGTCTCCTAAGCTCTAATTGGTTCTTCGAGTAGGTGGATCGAATTTTTCCTGAACTGTGTGGCTTTGGAGTGTTTTTAGGAGGTATATTGAGAGGTCTTTTGGTAGGTCTTTTGGGATTTTTTATTCTTTCCCAATACTTTTGGAAATGTTTTTGGCGTTTTTGTAAAGTCTTTTGAGCGTCTTTTGGGGGTCTTTGAGAGATCTATTGGTAGGTCTTTTTAGATTATTTTTGGAGTCTTTGAAAATCTTTTGAGGATCTTTTGTGGGATCTTTTTTATATACATATTTTAAAAAAATATCTAAATCATATTTCTATTTATTATATTATATTTTGTTGTGCAGTGAACTCAACTATTGTGCTATATTATAATTATGCAAAAATTATTGAAAAACTTTTGAAACCTTCGATTTCAAAAAACGAAAATTTTCAAAATCTTATAAGCCTATCAAGATTTAAAACGAAAAGTGTTCAAAATACAAATGAATCAATATTTTGAAATTGAAATTAAAAAGGAATTGTCAAAAATTTTAAAGTCTGAAATTCCAAATAGCGAAGCATCACTTGTTGGCATTTCGACTCTTAATTTTTTTTGTCATCTTTTTGGGGGTTTACTTTTTCTGAAAATATACTGATCTATAGAAATTTTGATATTCTTATATTCAATTCACTTTCAGTACTTCTTCGATTGGATATTTTAGTTGTTCGCATTATTTCAGAACCAATATTCAAAAGAGATCTTCGAGGAAATTATACTTTTTCTCCTCCTTTCAAAAGTAAGCATTTTTTTAAACGAAATCGAATGTTTGTCAATGCAGATAAGTGCTACCCATACACAAGTGCAAATTTACCATTCGTCAAAAATGAAAAAAGCAAACGTTCAGCTGATTGGGAAAAACGTCCTTTATTTGATTTACGAGAGCCACTCAACGGATGTTGTTAATAAGTGTGCGAGCGGGAGTTTTATTCATATTTTTCGCCTGAAGAAGTCTGACGTGAGGTACGAGTATATATGCGATAGTGTGACGAACTTTGATGATGATGATGATGATGGTGTCTCTATAAAGCTGATGACGCGGTTTATTCAAATGCGAAACAAAGAAATTCAACAAGGACTTCACTTTGAGCATACATCGTCAGGGATAATGCATGCATGTTGTATGCATTCAGTCGTTCATTCGTATCAGAAATAATAACGACGACGATGACGATGATAATCATTTCGAGTTCGAGAATAAGACGTTTGATTGTATCTTCCTTTTACGAGTACTTATGAGTGCGTCAAGGTTTCCGGCGATTCCCCAGTACCTTAACGCACATTCCAATATGCCGCACACATGCATGCATGGATTTAGGCAAAGAACAGATTTGTGGTTTAAGACGCGAGAAACATTTTTTATTTGATTTTCTTGATATCCTGGCGTACACAGCCCCCCAAACAAAGCGCAAGTTTTGCATATTAGTTCGATGGGTCCCACAATATTCATCCCTGAACGAATATATCTTCTTTTATTTATTTGTGCTCCTTAGCATATATGTTTTTTCTGACTAATGCCTTCAAGGGATATTCAAAGAGAAAGCTGTTCCGATTTCTTCAATAGGCGGCAAAGCAAGACCGTCTGATATTCGTGGCATAACGAAGTTTTTCCCTTCATTACTTTAGAAGAAAAAAAAAACAGCGCGTTGCTTTCCTTCCTTTAGAGGCTCGTGCAAACATTGGAAATGTAACGTATGTATATGAATAACTTCAACTTGCAAAACCAATTCATCGTACTTCCATAATGAAGACAGAAATCATCGCAAATCCTTCGTCGTTCTGTCGCATTAACTTCTGTTTATGTTTTAAGTTGGTGACATTATTTGACGGTCACAGCTGAGCTTTCTGGCTGGAAGAAAAGGAATTAAGGAATGCTTCCCTGCAGTGCTGCACATTTGTATAGAAAAAAAACATTTTTGAAACGATGATTTGCTTTTTCTTTAACTTGACTTGACCCCTGTTTGTCTGTTTGTCTCGAATTTTTTGAGGTTCGTTTAAGTCAACATTCACACGACCTAGAGAGCTAAAATTGTTTGAGCAGCTCAATCTTATGGACCATTTCTTAGATCGGGCATATGATACGAGTCGCGAGTTACGCGTGGCTGGTGTGAGGCTTCTCAAAACAAAAATTTCTGCTTATGTCGATGCATTTTTGTACACGAAAAACGATATTTTTTTTAAAATTTTCTTGTTTTTAAAAGTAAAGACAAAATTTTAAGCTATTGTACACTGGAAACAATTTAGTAATCAATCTTCGTAACTAAGAGCGGTGTGACATCATAAATTGTAGGTATCAATTGTAGATATATACCTAGATATATACCTAGATATATACCTAGATATGAAGAGTAGTCTGAAAATCAATTAGTGGTTTCACACCACTTTTAATTCAGGAAAATTATGCAGGAGTAATAAGTAATCACATAGCAATGACATTTACCAGGATTGTTGGACAAACTACTGAGAGTATTTTGTTAAAATTTCCCACTCGAAATCAATGTTGCGATAATAATAATTTTAAGACGCCAAGAAAATGGAATATCTCTGGAATGGGAGGAAGTACAAATTAATGGTTAATATTTTTAGTAACGAAAAATTGAATTGTCTAAATGTTCTTGCAACAACTTTGTTTAGTCGGGGCCGTTGTCAACTGCAAAATAACAGGTAAAAAACGCATTCAACTTCAAATTTGACCGATATGACGACACTTTGTCGCAACTTATGCTTAGCTTCCTGTTACATATGTAACTATTCCATGGTATAGTACCCTTACACAATTCGGTGGATATAAAATTCTGCTGCACATGCTCAATATCCTCCCACAGATAACTTGTACAGGTTCGATTTAAAACTTTACGTAGATATCTAGTACATGTTCCTCGCTTCACTGCGTCTTTATGATTTCAGTAATAATGCACTGTCTTTTATGCGGCAAATGTCTCCCTATAATTTTTAAATCCAAATTTAAAGGCCTAATAGTCCTTAAAATCCAAATTAGCTATTTTCCTTTAACCCCTCTATAATCTCTTTACGATCACATGTCACTTTTAACTATAATACCCCTGTTATCAATTCTTTAAATCAATCCATATATGCTATCTCCTGGCAAATAAAACTAAACTTTTCCCTCAGAATACTTGTAAATATACTATATACTATCTACACCTTTGTGAACTCATTACTCTTCACATAGTCTACATTTCCTAACTGCCCAGGTAACTCGTCTACCTTTCGCATATTGCAATATTTGCTTAGTTTAAGATCCTCCAACGCATAATTTATCACATTTTAGGCTATGGCACTCGGCCAATAGCACGTACTAACTATTGGACTTTATGTAATTTTACTACCCCGTACATATATGGCAAAAATAAATCCCTGCGAATGCCACTCATAAAATCTCGCAACCCACTTGATTATTCCTTCCAACCCACCCAATCGTCTATAAATTTCTGCATCATGCCCTCAAACTCTCCAACTGATATTAAGGGGTTATTTTACCCTTATCTGCCTTACACTACTTCTATATCTGAGTTTACTCCAAGATAGGCCTTACATATTGCACATTTCGGCTATGCACCTAACGTTCCCTCCAAACTACACCGTCCAACCACACTTACTCCTTTAGAGGCATTTGAACTTCTGAGACTTCATCATAGGTATACAGTCTATGCATCTTTCTCTATATAAATCGCTGATCATAACTTGGGTCGCAATATACTCTTCTAGGCAGAATTGATTCAGCTTAACGAATAATAGGCCACAGATTAAGTATGCTGCAACTACCGCTGGCACAGCATGTCCAATGACTGTGTCGATTGGTTCTGCATTACACCATTCTCTCGACCTAATTGCTCAGTACATTTTCAATTGCCGTCAACTAAAAATGTTATGCCAATCATCAAAAGAAGGTTGAGGCTTTGAAAGACGCAATGAAAGTGACTATTGGTGAAATACAACGGCTCGCTACAAGTAAAAGTCCAACGTTCAATCGCAGTTTCTAAGCGACCACCAAGCTGATAATGCGATTTTCGAAGATATGGTGAAAAACGTCCATTGTATCGTTGGCTGTGTGGGTAGTGGCGCTGTCTCGTTGAAACCAAACATTGGCCAAGTCTTTCTCTTCAATCGTAGGGAATAAAAAGTCAGTTAACATGACACGATAACGGTCGCCATTGACCCTTAGTGCGGTTCCTTGGTCATTTTCGAAGAAAAATGACCTTATAAGGAATTTGGATCATATTCCACATCAAACATTCACTCGTTTTGGGTGTATTGGCTTCTCAATTGTCACCGAGATGAAAATGAGCTTCGTTGGAAGAAATGATTTTTTGGTAAAAAAGCTCCAACCGATTATTGGGCCATTCAGCGAAGCGAAAACGCAATAGATGGTCATTTATGGAAGCAATTGGACTCTGTTAGTCTTCATATTCGAAAAAGTTCACAACAAATAAAATAAAAATACCACAAGTAGGAGTAGGTGAAAACAAAACAACTCCTACATATGGGGGAGAGGGACTTTCTAAAAAATGCATCTACCTATTACATACAACATATATAAGTATCATTTCTGTGTGAATTAGTTGGAACTTTATATGGAGCTATGTATTTCTTTCCTGTACTATTTATCGAATGCCTTCAAACCGTATATACCCAATAAATTCGAAATATCTGCAGTAAGAAGCCATTTCATCCTCAAATCCACGCTGTTACCTCTTAACTCTCCTAATAATCTGTGCACCCCTAAAAACAAGGACCGAACCGACGTCGCACGATACTATTCTATTTGTTCACCTATACAGATGGCCGCAATGCCAACAAGTTAAAAATACAGGAAGCAAATGGTTTTTGCTGCATTTCTGATTCAAATGTAAATTGATGTTCACCGCCCAGAAGAGTCACTGTACCACTAAACCCACCAAACACAAACGATTTCGGATGTTTTCGCAGTGGTGCCAGAATTTCAAAATCTTAAAAAATGTTAGCTCTCCCGGCGGGAGTATATTTATATTTCAAAGAAGAAGAAATGTCGTAATGTCATCAAGGACTACAGCGAAATACTCCTCATCCCGCCATCCGCGTGGAGTATTTTTTGTTTTTTTTTTTTGTTTTTTAGGGGGTTTCTTGTGATTTTTCTATGCAAAAGTATAGCAGAAGCAAACAAGTAGACAGTCAGTCGGTCACAACCGACTAACGTCATATAGCGTTTTTCTCCTCATTGATGGTACCGACGTTGACTCACTTGGCGCACGATTTTTTGGCTCATTTCTGTTTGCCGGATGGCTTGCTTCGCATGGAATGCAGAAATTACGATTATGACGATGATGACAATTCTTGCATAAGTCAGTAGTCCGTAGTTAGAAAAACGTTTTTGTTGCTGTTTTGTTTTATATGAACCGGAAAATCGTCATACATACGTTCACATTCACACGTGATATCTGCAGGCTTGATGCTTGATTATTTTCAGATAAAAAAAAATTGACCAGCACTTTTGACGCATATTTGTTATGATATACTTAGTATTGGAATGAAGGATTCGAATTTTTGTTGCAGATAGATACGAAGTAAAAACAATAAAACAATCATTTGGTTGCTTATTCAGTTGAAAGTTTCTTGCCTTCAATGCAGAAACTAATGAGGAGCAAACATAAGAAAAATTTTAGAACGAATTTGAAAATATTCTCCAAGACTGATAATTATTCAAAAAAAAAAACATTTTTGGCATTCATTTGTTCCTATCATTTTCATATTTGGCTCAAAAACCTGGCCTATTTCGCTTTGAACATTTTCAAAATACTCTCAAAAGCGCTGTTCAATTTAATTGCTCAACTAACAGCTTATAAACAAAAACAATAAGATTATAATCACATCTCATAAAGACCAAAGAAGACAAAAACAGACTTAAAAATAGAATATGCATTGAATATTTTAAGATGTCTTCGCTTTCCCTACGCGATATTATAATTGTACAAAGATGTCGACATCGCGGTAACGCTCGTAGATCTCATCATTATAGAGTCTCCGGAATCGTCCTTCCTCGAACGCGGCTAAGAGGTCAGAATGCTTTTTGCTAAGCACCCAAGTCTCGGATCCATATGTAAGTACTGGTATCACCATTGTTTTATATATCAGCAGCTTGGATGTTATTGTTAAGTTCCTGGATTTTAAGAGTCTTGACAGGCTATAGTAGGCTTTGTTGGCTTTAAGCAACCGTGCGCGTATTTCTGGTTCCATGCTGTTATCGGCTGCTATAGTTGACCTGAGATAGTTTAAGGATTCCACTGCTTCAAATTCGCGCTCCACTATTTGAATTGAGGGACCAATGTTGGGTCTACTACTCGCAGACGTGGCCACCATGTACTTTGTCTTACTCTCAATTATGTGCAGCCCCAGATTTCGTGCCGCCTGCTCTATCTGGATGAAAGCTTCCTGTACAGCTCTTTGGTTTCTACCAACGATGTCAATATCGTCTGCGTATGCCAGTTTTTGAATGGACTTAAAGAGGATTGTTCCTCTCGCCGTTACGTCAGAGTCTCGGATCACTTTTTCCAACGCCAGGTTGAAGAGGACGCAGGCCAGTCCATCCCCTTGTCGGAGCCCGTTATAGATGTTGAATGGGCTTGATAGTGATCCGGATATTTTTACTTGGCTTATAACATTGGTCATTGTCAACCTACATAGTTGTGTCAGTTTATTTGGGATGCCGAATTGTCTCATGGCTTTATAAAGTTCCACTCTGGCTATGCTATCATAGGCGGCTTTAAAGTCTATAAAAAAATGGTGTAGTGAGTTTTGAAACTCTAGACATTTTTCCATCACCTGCCTTAGGGTGTAAATCTGATCAGTTGTTGATTTGCCTGGGATGAAGCCACACTGTTATGGACCAATGATGACTTTAGCGTATGGGGCTATCCTGTCTTGAAGAATAGAGGACGAAATCTTACACGCGATACTCAACAACGTTATAACACGATAATTGCTGCATTTTGTGATATCTCCCTTCTTATATATGGGGCACAGGATGCCTCTTCGCCAGTCTTTTGGCATAAATTCTTCTTCCCATACTTGCACTATTATTTTATGAATTGCTTGGTGTAATGTGGGGCCTCCTATTTTTATTAGTTCCGCTGGGATCCCATCAGATGCCGGGGCCTTATTATTTTTGAGCCGATTTATCGCTCTACTAACCTAGCCTATGCTATGTCTATGCAGCATAATGTGGTCTTCTTTCATTGTTGGAGCCTCCAATTCCTCAGTTAGTTGGCCATTTAGAAACTCATTAAAGTGCTCTTCCCATCACTCTAAGATGCCTTTGAGATCGGTGAGCAGATTACCCCTTTTGTCTTTGCAGTATGTGCAACGCGGTGTATATTGCTTCATACCGCGGACCCTTTGGTAGAACTTCCACGCCTGGTGCGGTCCTCGCTCTCTGTACTGTGCCAGTTCACGGACGAGATTCTTCTCCCAGGCTGCTTTCTTTCACCGGTGAACTGTTCATATCTTCTGAGCTCTTTATATTCATCGTCGCGTGCCCGCGATCTATGAGTTTGTTGCATTGCTCGGTACGCAACATTCTTACGTTCAGTCGCTAGCTTACATTCGTCATCGAACCAGTCGTTTCGATCTCTACGACTACTGTTTAAGATGGAGTCGGCAGTACTAATGACAGTATTCTTAAGGCGTGTCCATTTCTCTTCTACGCCCGACATCTCAACCCCAGGACTTACTCTCCCTGCATTTAGGGCGAGTCCTATCGCTTGACCGTTGTTGTTTCTGCTCTCTTCATTGCGAAGGGCAGCCGTGTTGACTCGAATCTGATTCGCGGATGCAGTCTTCCGTGATGATGCAATACGCGCTCGGAGCACCATACCAACAAGATTGTGGTCCGAGTCGAAGTTGGCACCTCGGTACGTTCGTACCGTCATCAGGTTCGGGTTGTGGCGGCGGTCTATCAACACGTGGTCTATCTGGTTGCGAGTGGCTCCATCGGGAGATACCCAGGTGGCTTTGTGGATATTTTTACGCGCAAACCTTGTACTCGCAACGACCAAATTATTGCTTGCTGCCATCTCTATGACTCGTTGTCCATTGTCATTAGTGTTCTCGTGTAAGCTATGGGTGCCAATGTACTGCCTGAATACTGGCTACCTACCTATTTTGGCATTCCAGAACAATTTTTACGTCATACTGAGGACAAGCATGGAGTTCCCGTTCGACTGATTCAAAGAATTCTTCTTTTTCACTTCTGGGGAATCCTCTGTAGGTGCGTGAACGCTTACTAGGCTTATGTTTTTAAATCTGCCCCGCACGCGAAGGTTGCATACGCACAGCCGTTCATTTACTGCATTAAAGCCGATTACGGTGGGTTTCATTCTTTTGCTGACTAGAAACCCCACCCCGAGCACATGATGTCTGGCATGACAGCTGAAATATATGTCATATTCTGATTTTTGTAAGACACCATTCCCTGTTCACCGCATCACCTGAATTGCTGTTAAGTCAGCATTATATTTGGACAGGGTATCGGCTAGCTGCTGTGCAGCTCGAGCTTTATACAGTGAGCGTACGTTCCATGCGAAAATTCTTAAATCGTTTAGCCGTTTTCGTTGCCGTGGTCGTCGTCATTCATCAGTGTATCCGAGGATAATTTTGGGTTCCGTAATAAAAAAAATAAAATATTTAATATTTAAATAAAATATATTGCAATTTTAAGCCGATCTAATCTACAATATGACATTCAAATGTTTAGGCGTCCTGGTTTACGCCATATTTCCCGGTGAAGGTTTCATCTGCATCAGCTCAATAAATCGAACTACTATATTTGAATTTTCGACCAAGCTCATGCAAGTCTAAGTATGTCCTGCCCGACGGAATCTACCGGACTAACATTTTCTTTGGAAGTTATATTTAGGGAATATCAGCGCAAACGTTTCGCAATTACCGTAAGATATTATTTTCAATAGCTGCTAAGAGTAAGCAGCTTAGAAGACCCAGCTAAGATTAAGCAATTTTCTTTGATGAACACTCTTACATATGATCAGTGGAACTCCATATTGCGTCTCTTTATGCAGAATTCATGTATTCCGGATACCGTCGTTGCACTCATTCCTGATCAGTACAAAGATGCATTATAGAAAGCCAGCTCCTAATAAAAAGACCATTCATCCTTTTTAAATTCTCTATATTAACTTCGCGTGCTTGTGTGTTTGTCTGTATGTTTGTCTGTGTGTATGTTTGTCGTGGAATCTTGCGAGCAATTTTTAATCCACTTCCAATTTAATTAAAACTTTGAACACATGTTTATCTCCGATGAGAACACTTTCTATAAAATTTTAGAAAATTTGGATCGAGGGGCTTGCTTTTTAAAACGTTTTTATTTTCTTGCTTTCGTGTATGTCTGTCTGTTCTGGTGGAATTTTGTAATTGATTTTAAACTAACTTCCCATTGAGCTTAAGACTTGAAACTTTAAACATAGCTCAGAACTGGATGAACATTGACAAATCATAAAAAAAAATCAATGCGAGATTGCAATTTGATTCAGATGAGAGCAGTCTACTAAATGTTTTACTATCGCACACGCTTAATGGGGCTGGTACTGTTATAACGTTAGGTTAAGGTTTTCACATTACCAAAGATAAAAGTTAAAATTCGTAAAAAACTGAAAGTATTCTTTCCACGGGATTTTTGTATGAACTCGCGACCTTAAGTCACGATTCGAATGATGGATATGCGTAATTTTTTTTTCAACCCCCAAGAAACCTTCAAAATATCCTCAAAAAACTTCCCAAAAGACCCACAAAAGACCCTCAAAACGCCCCAATTGGACCCTCAAAAGACCTCCTAAAAGACCCCCTAAAAACACTCAAACGACTACCAAAAGACTCTCAAAATATCTACAGTAGTTCCGAAGATCGGCTTGCGACTGTGGAGCTTTTACAGCGCAGTGTTGCCTCCAAAATAAAATATAGCTCCCGCCTATATGCGGACCCAGTTGTCACTAAATTATATTTTTCTACCATTTCCATACTATATCACCATTTTTTACCATAAATTTTCATATGATAGCGCACCGCCACTATCAGACCATAAATACATATTTTCGTAAATATCTCGACTTCAGCGCCACCTTACCGAATCCATAATCTACATAAACTAATCAGAGCACCAAACAAACATATGGTGATTATAGGAAATTTTCTAAAATATATTCGACTTCAGCGCCATCTACTCAGCGTTATATCCATACACGCAAACCAACAAACAGAGAACGGAAATGGTATTATTAATATATTTATGCATTTATTCTTTTTTTTTTCAAGTTACAATTATAATTAATAAATAAATGCATTTATGTTAATAATATAAAGTAAATAATAAAATCAAAAAAATAAAATAAAAAATTGGCATATAGAGGAAGAAGGGCATCTTTCCTAAAAAGTGCTCTGGGACCGAATAAGATTGGGAACTACTGATCTAGAGTCTACGATACTTTCCTAATATCACATTACTTTGTCAAATTTTAATTAAAGCTGGTCCGATTGTCAGTAAATGGGAAAAGTATTGGGCTCATCATAAACTTTCGCAAAACCAAACCCGAGGCAATACTTCCACTTTAAGCAAAAGTACATTAAGAATTACGAAGGAGATGTTCTATATGTTGGTAGTATTGTCTTATAGGTTGGCGGATCAGAAGCAGATGTGAATTCGATAAGGCACTTAACGCTATCAAGTCGTTTAGTAAATTCAGGAGCACACCCCACATTGTCATAATAATTTCGAAGACTCTCAGTATATCTTCTCCGTAGTCAGGGAATAATTTTTGTTAGTCCGTATAGGATGAATGCATTAAAAAATCACTAAAAATTATTTATTTATTTATTTACTTAAAAATGTGATTCATAAACTACAGCTTCTTGCTCATACACTACTACTACTTCTACTCTACATAAAGCTACTACTTATAAGATATAGATCTGTTAGTCTAAAGGAAGTAAGAGTATAGTAATTGTAGTTAGTGTATGTTAGTTAGTATACCATATAGTTAGTTATAGTAAACGTATAGTTTAAAAGGGGTTAATTAATCCTACAAGCAATCTATTTATGTTATATTAAAACTCTTATTCTACTTTTCATTTTCAGTGTTTGGTTTGGATTCACCGCTCGGCCTTTTTCCGCCTGGCATTGATCCTGGAAAATTATACAATCCACTTATGGAAATGTCCGATCCTCGAGGAATGGGAAACGATCATCCACCGTTTCTTAAAAAGAAAAGTAAGTACGAATCAAAATCTAGACAAACAATAGAACATAAAATTGAAGTTTACTTTCAATTTGTGAATTGCAAAATTTTATTAGAGACACAAAACTCTTGCCATTATTTGTTTCCGAAGCAGCAAATAACGTTGCTTTACATTTAATTAACCCTGCGATCTTTGATCGATGCGATCGCACAACTAAGCTCGACTCTCGACGTTTATCGTTAATTTGGAATGCGCGGTGAAGCGCGTCCAACATGACTCGCAGTTGTGCATTTTCACACCTGAAATACTCCATCTTGATTATCGTAAGATCGCCAGTCACCGCCGCTTAAAGTGATCGTTTTTCTTGTTTTCTTTGTGGAAATGGAAGGGATTTCACATAATCGAACGAACCGACCATATCACGCTTGATTGAAGGAACGTGTATCTATCACCACTGGCGATCTCGAACTCATGTCGATCAGTTTAGCCGTCAACCGCGGCGTGCTTCATAGCCAGCAGGGGAAATCACATTTCGTGGTTTTCCTGTGTAGTCTCATGGACATGGTATGATGGTCACCTATGCATATCGCACGTCGCACCTGGCATGTCCAGTAATTTACGTTTTTTATTTACTCTTACGATTGTGTTGTTGTCTTTTTGTTTAATGCTTATTGCCTTCTTCCTTCTCCACCTCCTCCTCTGTGCTGATGTGTTATAGGGTTTGTTTCCTTCACATAATCACTGATCCGATTGTTTTATGGTTATGCTTTGACATCTCGCAGAAACTTAATGAGATGAGAAATTGAAAATAGGTTGAGGCGTGTAATTGAGCTGCCAACAAAGTGTTAGTGTGGCAGATGTAATGCAGGTTTTCTTCATTTTGATTGACAAGGATTTCAAAGATTATTACTTCTCCTCCCTTTTCATTTTCCTGATGGAAGTATACCAAAATGCTTGTTTCATACAACATAAACGTGAAATGCATGTTTCCATATATGAACCAATAAAGTACATCAAGTGTTATCGAGTTGTTAACGATTATTTATATTCCACATGATCCGATCTTGGTTGAATGACAGCTGATCTACAGATTCAGATTAATTAACAATTCGAGCTTTTTCTTGAAATTGTTGATTAGCTTTCCTTTCACCGTGAATAGCATCAATTACAATTTGACAGCTCAATACATTACGTGCTCTGGAGCACTTAGGCTTAAAATACTAGTGCTTATGCTTATTGAACCTATGCCACTTTTCTTGTAAGAAAAAATTGGTAATTAGTATATTCATATTATAAAATTAACGTATTACAATTTGAATATAACATAAAAAAAAAAGAATTTCCCATTATTTCTACAAAGACACGCTTAACAGATTTTTACTAGGCACAGCGTGGGCTAAGGTTTCCAAATAATAATCGACTTGCGTAACTATTCGTACATCGAATATGTCCCACTTTGCCCGGGACATAAGTTTCAAAAGAAGTCAAAAGAATAATTATGTCCCAACCCACTGGGACCTAAGTTTCAAAAAAATATTTTTGGACTTATGTCCCCTCACCTAACATATTTTTTTTTAAGGAGACATATGTAATGAAATGAGTTGGGGTTGGGACATATGTCCCAAAAAAGTATTTTGGGACTTATGTCCAACCTAACATATCTTTTTTTTAAGGAGACATATGTAATGTAATTAATTGGGGTTGGGGCATAAGTCTCTAATTTGATTTGGGACTTCAATCCCATTTAAGTGGGTCATAAGTGGGTCATAAGTAAGGGGACTTATGTCGCTGCGCCATTCTAATTGTTGTTCTTGTGAGGCCTGCTATTGCATAACGCGTTCCATTGCTGTCGTTTTGGCTGTATGGTTATCCATGCATCAAACAATTGTCCTCTTTTAACAACTGCCCAAACAGAGAGAATCCTTCTTTAAATTTCCGATTATTTAACCTTCATCCAATCCAATCCAACCATAGAAGCTCATTTTCGACAAAAGATCTTGATTTCAGACTCTTGTAAAATCCTTGGAAGTATAGAGTGCAACAACTCTGCTTTTACCAAATTTGTTAATAGACAATTTATATTTACTATTCGGCTCCAGCATAATTGTTTATAAAAATTTACTTCTATATAAGCGCCTAATAAACAATTAAACTAAAATGCCACTCTTCTAAAACTACCGATGGCCCTGCACTATGAACTTTGACTCCCTTTACGGAAATATGCAAATTGCCGCATCAACCAAAGAATGACGAACCAATTATGGGTTATAATAATTTAATGTAAAGTTACATACTTAAAATCTAGACTAAGCAATTTTGTATCGAATTATTATTATAATAGTTAGCACTCTTGTTTAATAAAGCAGAATCCGTTTCAGAGTGAAATTGATTTTCACATTCGCTAGCCCCCAACTAAAGATAAGGTGGCTCTTGATCAAGCATTCAAAAAGAATTATTCAATTACAAAGTGTAATTACTATTAACAAGTGGTCCTTCGAGCCGGATATGAACCAGAAAAGCTATGAATAAATTTGTATGTGAAAGACGGTTATAAAATGCGTAGCATTATTATTAGGCATTAAAAGTTCAAAATGAGCAAAAAAAAAAACGTTTCTTTTCTAATTATGCAAATAGCTCAAAATCTGAAAAATTACCTTCAAGGTGCAGATAAAAAAAAACTTAAAAATGCGCATACCTCATCCACTAAATTATTGTATGCGCGTCGAACCCAAACCAGAACTCCTTTCAATTCGGCGACCCTCTGAGTTGAGAGTTCACCGAAGCAGGAGCTGCAAAACATCTAATCTAGTTGGATTGTTGCACCAAAGTTATACCGAAAGCAGAAACAAATCGTGATCACATGCGAGAGACTATTGCCAGCAGCAAAAGAAAACGTGGAACAGCCCTTCACTTGCCTCGCAATTCACTATGGGGTCACCGCGGTGAAGAAACACCGCCGAAACACTTTATCGCCCTCGATCGATCGCTTTCCGTTCGACCGACATATACCACCACCAAAATGAGATAATGATCTTGCGCATACATACTGCCGTCAGAGTGTGGGTGTGATTTTCATTTCTCGCACAATGTTCGTGATTTCGAGCAGCCATATCACAATACCACACCACACCGAACCCATGTCATCACATTACAAAATAATAAAATGTGGACTATAGTCGATTGACTATTTGCCCTTAGTATGATACATTTTCCATAATAATAACATACAAATTTGTTTCTAGCAATGTGGTGCCTCTATAAAATCTTGCCCTGGTGCACTCCCAAAAGGTTCACCATCGGAAATTATTACTACAAATAAGGAGCAGTTGTTGTTTTATCTCTCTGTTAGTGAATTTTTCCACACGTTCTCTGATGGTATGGTGAGGGAAAGGTTGGACGGAAAGGGATGTACATCCTTTGATTGTCTTTCGTAAAGGCAATGGAATCCCCCATCGTGTGCGCCGCATATTAGTCGCATAAACGAAGCAGAAACAAAAGGCTAACAATATCAGTTAGGTAGATACTTATTTTTCTCGTGATCATCGATGGTTTTAGTACAGTTGTGCACTGCGCCAGGCTGGCTGCAACAGTACTCTCGCATAACAGATACAGATTACAAAAAAGAATGTACCTGTGCTTGAGCGATCTTCGTTGAGATTTCTTCTCATAGCGCACATGCAAATTATTCCACACGATAGAGACTCCATATGCTAGCTTGCATACCGCGAGCTCGTAGACTCCGAAGTCTAAGATAGGTTGCATGTGTGTGTGTTTGCAATGCGCCCGTCGAGTCGATCCGATGAAACAATTCTCTTCGACAAGATTGAACCATTATCTGATTATTGTGAGTGATAACCTTTTTGTGACTCAGGTGGAGGAGAGTGGCATTAAATTGTCAGACTTCAGTTGTTGTTTTTATTTTTTTTATTTGGAGGTAAGAAGGTAAAGAATCATGCTCCACCATGGCAACTCCATGTGGGAAGGCGGCTGAATTGCAGATTCCTTCCTTTTTTATTTTGTTCAGATTGATGGAAACTAATCTTCTGTGGTTGTTGTTTTTTCTCCTTTCAGTGTCACGCCCAAAAGGACAGCATTCAGCGCCTCGTGGTGGTCCGCCACGTTCATGGACTAACGCCGAATTGACAGAAGCCCTGCAACATGTCTGGAACAAGAAGATGACAACGTCGCAGGCATCGAGGATATTTGGCATTCCATACAACTCGCTGTTGATGTATGTACGAGGCAAGTACGGCAAAAGCCTCAAGTTGGAGCAATTGCGCAAGGATTGCATTAGTGGACCGCCAGTTGAACTTTTACAAATGGGATTGGGTTCGAGTGGTGGGTCAAACAATAAGAATTCTAATAGTAGCAATGATCCGTCGTCCACCGGTCGAGGTGCTAAAGAATCGCGCAACAATACTGGCGTCGGTGGTGGTGGTGCTGGCAGTTCAGGAGTCGGTCTAGGTGGTGCTGGTGGTACCGACATGGATTCAGGTCCGATGGGTATCACTGGTCCAAGAAGTTCAAGTTCCGAGCCGGATCTTCTTACAGGTGCCAATTCTATATTCAATCCATTTCAGCCTGGCTTCTATACGGACTTTCCGGGTGGATTTCCAGGACTCCCCTTAAGTATGCTCAATCTGCTACCACCATCGGAGCGACATCAACAAGCAGCTGCTGCCGCCGCAATGCAACACATGGCAATGGACGAAGACTGCAAATCGGATCGATCCAAGCAATCCTCAATGGACGATGAATTCCCGCACCAACCTTTGGCCCTTAATCGCGATGAACGACGTGAGATTTCGTCGGTGAACGCACAGCAAAATGGAGCGGTGCAGGATTGAAACATTTGGCGGGATTGGGCCGCAAACCCGATGTTTTTCCCGCCGCCACCACCACCACAGCAATCGCAGCCAGCACCACAACACCACCCTTCTGTGGTAATATCATCGCCAACGACTCAAACAACGACAACAGCGTCAGCGGCTCCACCCTCACCGTTAAATCCATTCCGAGAGTTTAATCAAAATCTTTTCTTCGCCAGACGAAAGCTCAAACGGTTCCGTCGAAAGCGAAGAAACCCCGTGAACAGTGCGAGTGGGAGTGGCAATCGCCCATCAATGCTACCGCCACAAAACGATCCAATCCCTTCATTGATGGGATTGAGCATGGGCATGGCACTGGGACCGCCTCTATCAGCAATGCCGCCACCGGTTATTAGGACGTAATTGTAATTTTAGACAAAATTTTAACTATTAATTGTTTCTAACTGTAAATTCGCAACAAAATAATGTAAAAATGGGACGAGAACTGAAAGAGTTTATATACGTGTGTACATTATATATAAAAAAAAAAATACCACACTATCCAATACTTATATAACTTAACAATAATAATAAAATAATTGGCAATATTTATTTTTTAAGTTAATTTGTTAACTTTTATTATCATATAGAAAAATTAAATTCGTATTATTGTTAAAAATCCAAAAAAAAAAAATAATACAATCATTACAACGATTTTTTAGATTTAAGTATTTTTTTTTATCAATTAATTTGCTTTTATTTTCTTTCAGTTTTTCTGTTTCTTTTTTCTGGTGCTTTTAGTTCCTATTTACGAAAATACACTTAAAAAAAATTGTTTTATATCGGTTGTGTTTTATGTACAATAATATTTAATAGTTATCTACCGTTAATTCTAATTTTTGGGTACCAAGTACCTGCATTTAGTTTTAGTTTGTATTCGTTTTTCTATATTAAAATTATTATTAAATATCAGACAATTTAATCTCTGTACATAAATATAAATAAAATATATTATATAATAATTTAAACATTATAGTAACCTGCAATAAAAATTATTTTTAGTAAAACAAATCAAACTGTAAATGTGCTTAATTCTAAAGGCAAATAATTTCGTTTTATTTTTATTTTTTTAACTTATTTACAACAAAAAAAAATTTCGCACTGGGAAACTGATAAATAAAAAATAAAAATGTATTTCATTTTATAACGGGTGTTTTTTTGGGAGGTTTGTTTTTCCGATAGATGTCGTTTTATTTTATGACAGTTGTTTTGACAGCTCAAAGTGGCATTTCTACTCAGTATTGTTTGGCAAATCATTATGAAAAAAAAAAAAAAAAAAAAAAAAAAAATGACATTTGTGAAAAATAGTCGTGGTAGCCATATGCCAGAAATTGTGTTTAAATGTTAAATGCCAAAAAATTGTCTACCAAATAAAAAAAAATTTTGGTCATTTCATAATTTTGTATGTGTTTTATTCAAAAAAAAAATCGGCAACCTCTTAAAAAAACACGTTATATCTAACAGGTGTTTTTTTAAGAGGTTTTTCACAAATGTCATTTTTTTTTTTTTTTTTTTTTTTTTTTTTTTCATAATGATTTGCCAAACAATACTGAGTAGAAATGCCACTTTGAGCTGTCAAAACAACTGTCATAAAATAAAACGACATCTATCGGAAAAACAAACCTCCCAAAAAAACACCCTTTATAAATTTTATTAAAGTTTTTATTTATTTTTCTCATCATTTCAATTTGTATATTTCAATTTTAAATCTAGTTTAAATTTTTATTTTTTAAATTGCTAAATATAGAAATAGTTCTGTTCAGAATAAAATGTAAAAGCTTAGAAACAATGAAAAACTTTTCTTTGTTAAAATAAAATAAATATAAAATTCACTTTATTTTTTTCACTGTCTATTTTTTTTCATTTCCTTTCATTCGAATGTAAAAATTCATTTGAAATTCAAAGTAAAGTAAAGCTAATTTGCACAAATCATTTAAATAAAATGCATAAAGTGGGAATCGATACTCGCGTTAAATATTAATATAAAAAATTGTATAAAAATTTAATATTTATAAACGCAAAAATATTAGCAAGCAAAAAAACAGATAGATATTAAAAATAAAAAATCTCAAACCTAACTTAACTACACGCAATATCTTTATGTGATAAATGCATTAGTATTTTTATTTTAATATTTGCACAGTTTTTAATTTAATTTTTTTCTTTATCTTAAAGGTAAAATATTGCACTACAAGAAAAATGTAAGAGTAAATCAATTAACTTAAGTTTTATTAAACTTAATCATTGATTTTATTTTAAAACCCAAAACTTTACACATAAAAAAGCCAATCACAACATAAGTCTACTAATTACAATTTGCAATTTTTTTTTATAATGCCCTACAACTAACGTAACTGACTCCATAGTTCCTTTTTTTTTTTATTAATAAGGGTGCATTAAGTTTTGCCTTCCGAGTGTTATGTTTTTCATTTATTATAGAAAAAAGTTCGTAATTAGGGTGATCGAAAATTTGAACCAAATTTACAAACAAATAAAAAGTATTATAATTTTAGCTTTCGTTGGATGCTGCGGACTTAGATCTGCGACGAGATCAAGAATTGCATTCTTATATACACTCCGTACCGCTTGCTTAAGAACAGGTACTTTTTTTTAAATTCAAAATGGTCCTATACCCGCAAGGCCGTTCACAAATCTGTGACAAATGTATTACATAAAGAAAGAAGGATCATATTTTGAAAATAATTCCCAGATTAGTTTGACAATCTTAAGTTTTGTGATTTTGTTGTCATTAAAGACATACGAGTATCAATAATTATCAATAATTGTATCACTTGTTGTAGGCCATATGCAAAATCAAGGCAATTAAAAATCAGTAAAACATTTAAGGAATTTAAATTTTCATTACCTTATGACCTTATAAAATTTTAAATATTGAGCACTGCCGCTTGATTGCTGAATCAATTCAAGTAGCCTGTTGTATAGTGATTTACAGTTATTCTAAACAGTTGATTAACATTTTGGACCAAGCTATTTAACCGGGGTGCGTTCCTGGACTCCCGCAAAAAGTTTCTCCACTCTTCAAATTTTGATCTGATGTCATCCCTAAATTCTGGGCGTCCTGGTGCCAATCCTTTCAGCGTATGCTTTGCTGGCCTCGATGTCGTGTTTTATAAATCCTACCGCGAAAGACTTATTCTTCGCTCATGCGAATTAGGTGTCCTGCCAACCATCGCTCGTAAACCACATATCTAACATATGGGGCCAACAATTCTCCGTAAGATTTTTCTCTCGAACGCGGGTAAGAGGTCAGAATGCTTTTTGCTAAGCACCCAAGACTCGGATCCATATGTAAGTACTGGTAAGACCATTGTCTTATACATAACTAGCTTGGATGTAATGGTTAAGAAGTTCCTGGGTTTGAAGAGTGTTCACAGACTATAGAAGGCTTTGTTGGCTTTAAGCAACCGTGCGCGTATTTCTGGTTCCATGCTGTTATCGGCTGCTACACTTCACCTGGGATAGTTAAAGGATTGCACTTCTTCAAATTCGCACTTAACTTTTTTAATTGCGGGACCAATGTTGGATTTTCTGCTCGCATACGTGGCCACCATGTGCTTAGCTTTGCTCTCTTTATGTGCAGCCCCAGATTTCGTGCCACCCGCTCGATCTGGATAAAAACTTCCTATACAGCTCTTGGGTTTCTACCAACGATGTCAATGTCGTATGCGATAGCCAGTATCTGAATGGACTTAGAGAGGATTGCTCCTTTCACCCTTACGGCAGAGTCTCGGATCAATTTCTCCAACGACAGGTCGAAGAGGACGCAAGCCAGTTCATCCTCTTGTAGGAGCCCATTATAGATGTCTTGACATTGGTCATGGTCAACCTACATAGTCTTGTCAGGTTATTTGAGATGCCGAATTATTAATGGCTTTTTAATGTTCTACTCTAGCCATGCTATCATAGGCGGCTTTAAAAACTACAAACAGATTGTGCAGTGAGTTTTGAAACTCTAGACATTTTCCCATTACCTGCCTACCAGTGTAAATCTGATCAGTTGTTTATTTTCCTGTGATGAAGCCACACTGTTATGGACCAATGATGACTTTAGCGTATGGACCTATCCTGTCTTGAAGGATAGAAGAGTAAATCTTATATGCACTATTACTTATACTTGCACTATTAGTTCATGAATTGCTTGGTGTATTGCGGGACCTACCGTTTTTTATCAGCTATGCTGGGATACCGTCTGATCCTGGGGTCTTATAATTTTTGAGCCGACTTATCGCTCTACTAACCTAGCCTATGCTATGTCTATGCAGCATAATGTGGTCTTCTTTCATTGTTGGAGCCTCCAATTCCTCAGTTAGCTGGCCATTTAGCAACTCATGAAAGTGCTCTTCCCATCACTCTAAGATGCTTTTGAGATCGGTGAGCAGATTACCCTTTTTGTCTTTGCAGTATGCACAACGCGGTGTATATTGCATCATACCGCGGACTCTTTGCTAGAACTTCCACGCCGCACGTCCTCGCTCACTGTACCGTTCTAGTTCACGGACAAGATTCTTCTCCCAGGCTGCTTTCTTTCACCGGTGAACGGTTTTTTTTTCACATCTTCTGAGCTCTTTATATTCAACTTCATATGCTCGCGTTCTATAAGATGATTGCATTGCTCGGTACGCAACGTTCTTATGTAAAGTCGCTAGCTAACATTCGTCATTGAACCATTCGGTCCGATCTCTACGACTACTGCCTAACATGGAGTCAGCAGTACTAATGGGAGTATTCTTAAAGCGTGTCCATTTCTCTTCTACGCCGGATATCACAGCCCCATGACTTACTCTCCTTATGCGAGTCCTATCGCTTGACCGTAGTTGTTTCTGGTCTCTTCGTTGCGAACGGCAGCCGTGTGACTCGACTCTGATTCACGGATGAAGTCTTTCATGATATTTTTTCAGAATTCTCCTTGATTCATTGAAAAAAACCATACGAATAACGAACACGAAACTAAAACGACGCAAGTCCAAATGCTTTAATCAGTGGATCATGGTCAGGGCAAACTACAGAAAACCTTGACCAAGAAAATATTACAAGTATTGACATACATGAGTCTTCAAATTTTTAGAACCTCTGTTGAAAAAATGCGGTCCTTTAGGAACTAGATGACGTCTTCCTTGAAGGCCAACAACTCGACAGTGAATTATACCGGATTCGTTTGTAGTACCAGGCCTAACACACGAAAAAGGTACGCAAAACTATCGAGGACGTCGCTTATCGAATTCTGCTTTTAAAAAAAAACACTTTTCAAAAGATTCCGTAACAACTCCTTGATGTCCCTCGCGGTTTGGCCAATTCCTCTGGACCAACCACAAATTCAGGCTTTTGTCAATGATTTCCAAATCCGGCTTGTATATTTTTTTCCGCTCTGACTTAATTGGATTGGCAGTGATCCGGAAATCTTTACTTGGCTTATAATATTGGTCATGTTCGTCTCATTTTATTTAGGATGCCGATCTTCATTTTTGGTTGGTGAATTGGTCGGTCGTCGGTCACCGGTAGAGCCTTCAATTTTTCAGTTAGCTTTCCATTTAACAATTAATTGGCACGACTTGGAAGTAAGCAAATGAGAGGCGTTATTTGTTTCAGGTGGAGGTCAAAAGCTCTGTAATGGTATGAGCTGTTTAGGGCAGGATCGCCATGTAAAGGAAAACGCTCGTACTAATCGAGCCCCGATGTTCTTCTCTTAGTCCTCCACTAGTCCTGGCTATTTCGCCTTCGACTTAGACCTTTGGCAGTACCTGCACCCAAGGTGGGAGTCCGATGAAGTGGATCCTAAGAATACTTTTGGAGTTTAACGCTCGCAAGCTTAAGAAAACGCCGTTGGTGTCGGTTGGATGTTCAATCTTAAATTGACAACTTTATTAAAATTTTGGTGCTTATTTATAGCAGTCCGGAGACTCAAAAACATAATACATAACAGAATTTGAATATAGAAAATGTATACACATGCATACTAGTTTAGATCGATTAGTGCTGGTCAGCATTTTGGTATTATTGCATACCGAACATTCTTAATTGCTTTAGGTCGCTTGCCTATATTGCTGATGTGACATATTTACCAGCACAGGCAAGTGACCTATTTTGTTTATAATTTTATTGCATGCTCGGTCAGTGCCATGCACAGCAAGGGTAAGTGACCGAACGTTATTTACTTTTTGTATGATCAGCGCTCGCTTGCCTATAATGCTTTCTGTGCATTTTGTTGTCATAGGCTAACGACCGCCGATCGTACTCTCATTACTTTGCATGCTGTCATGCTCAGGCATGGAGTGTGCTGACAAAGTAATAAGACTCTTTTTTTTGTCCGTTCACTCGTTGAGTGTAATGCTGCATATGCAGAAGGCAATATGAGGAATGCAATTAATTGTAGGAATAAAGAATCGATCTAACCTGAATACAATGTTAGCGACGGTATGCTCCCTTCACAGCTCGTTGTTCACACTTTTTCTGTTGCTAGCCGCTACTAAGGACTCTTTGATCGACGAACCCCCAATGTCTTATGAAATGGTACTTTATAAAGTTGACTTGTTAATATCGGTCGTCCGGAAATCATACAACGAATAGTCACTCCCCTCTTTAACCTGTCGTTTGGTATCGTTCCTGACGGAACTCTAAAGGAACTCCAACTTTAGACCAAACGACTTTATAAAAAGGATAAATTGATATATAAGTCCGTTCCAACATTTAATGAGATCGAGTGAAAACTTACGCAGTACTCAGCTCAAAGCGGTACTGCTTGATTAACTTTTATGTGTGGTATGATGCAGTACCGATAGGTTCCAATCAAGCGGATCGTTGTCCCTTCATTTAACTCTAACGCAATATTCAAGTAACTTGTACTTAATATAAAAAACACCGTTCCACTTTTAAAATAATATTGCAATAATTTTAAAATGTGAGTTTGAATATATTACTAATTAAAAATAAAATAGATTAACACAAAATATATTCTTAGCTAATTTTACATTCTAATTGTTTTCTTATAAAAATCGATTCCAACACTTTCAAAACAATGAAGAAAAAAAACGAATAAAATATATTTGTAAATATGAAAAAATTATAGATATATAAATAAATTAAGTTTATGGCTTTTGTAAAAAAATATAGTAAAATCCGATTCGATTTAAAAAATAAAAAATACAAACGTAACAATAATCACATCTAAAATTAATTGATTTTTAAGGAGGACGATTTTTAAGGACGACATTGTATAGTTATAGATATAAAAAAAAATGTAGTACATAAAAATTAAATTAAATCATAAATGTTTTTAATCTGTATGTGAGGTATTTTTCTGTTAGAAATTTACCTAAAAAAATAAATGATGTCAAAAATTTACAAGAAAATGTATCATATATACATTTATGTAGTATATATATAAAATATTGTATACGCTCAAAAAATCCCAATGTACAAACCACTATGTAAGAGAGAAAAATAACGAAAATCGTAAGTTTAGTTTCAACAATTCCGACTGTCGCCACAAAAAAAAGAATACAAAAAAAAAACAAAAAAAGAGGCAAAATTCCAAAAACAACAAAGATATATAATTTTCCGTAAAAACAAAAAAATACACAAAATAACAAGAAAATAATTCAGAACAGGGTAATATGAAATAATAAAAATTAAAAATGGACATTTTATACACAAAGAACATTAATATATTATAATTATTGAATTAAAAACAAAATCCAACACTACAAAATATACACAAATACTATATTAATCGCCAAAAAATAAAAATAAATAAATCCAAACAACAATAACAGTTAAATATTTATATTTCATTAGAAATGTAACAAAGTCTTTTATAAAAAAAAAAATCACTTACGAGAAAATACAAAATCAACAAACAACAAAAAACAAATGTATATGTACGTAATTTTGGGTTTTTAAATATATTGTAATAACATATTTATATAATGGAAAATATTTCAGCAACAAAACAAAACAAAAAACTCACAAAAATGTCAAAATTAGAAAAACAACAAAAAAATTTAAATTAAATTATTGTTATTAGATGAATAAATAATTAATTAATTTATTATATATATATAAAATTATATTAACACCGAACCGAAAACGAACACAAATATTACTCTAAGTAAATAAAATTAAATACGAAAATACATACAAATAAAATGGACAAAAAATCGAGAAACATAAACTAAAAAGAAAAACTGTTGACTTTTTGAATAATAATATAGTATTTGGCGCGACAGACCGTTGCGGTCCAAGGCCTAGCTTCGCGCAACCATTTTTTGTGTTGTGTGTGTTATTATAACTGGAAGTGACCTAAAATTTAACGCCGTATTCGAAAGGTGGGTTGAGAAGCTTTCCATGACAAGTTATTACTCTCGGTCGTTTGTCAGACATTCGCATGAGGTGGGACCGTGAAAAATAGTTTTTTGATGTTTCTGGGATTTGAACCTCCTGTTCAGAAGTACAGCGGATTAGAGCCACGCCGAGCATTGTCTTCTTGAATATTCTTCTTATGTCCCATATCCCCTTGTAGGTCTCTACTACGCCTACGCGCCATCGCATGCGGTTCCTGGCAATAACCTTCAGCTTTCTCCAACTCTTCCCCAATTGCCGTGCCTCCTCCCTTAAGATGTTCCGTAGGCACCTATTTACGAACGTTTGTAATCTTTTTGTGATAGTAGATCTTAGGGGTTTTCTGGCCTAACCGTATCTCGAACGAACATCTTTACCAGATAACGGGTCAGGAACCAATAGGCACAACCATCCAACGACGAAAGTGGCAGTGGATTGGTCATACACTCCTAAAGGGCGACAGTTCCATAGCAAACTACGCAATGCGGTGGAACCCGTTATCTCAGGATGGCAGAAGAACGGGTCGTCCGAGAAATACATGGCGCAGAACAGTTGAGGAGTAGTCACGGCAATTGGGGAAGAGCTGGAGAGAGCTGAAGATCATTGCCAGGAACCGCACGCGATGGCGCGGAGACCCACAAGGGGATACAGGACATAAGAAAAAGAAAAAGCGGTCACCTTCCAAGTGCTGCGACCATAAAACAGCACAGATTCAACATTTGAACGGAACAGTCGTAGCTTGGTGTTTAAGCTGATCGCATTGTTTCGCCATTTTATTGACATTGACATCATTCCAAACACTGAGTTTGTTTTGCCGATTCGGTTGACAATGTTCTGTTCGGTTCCACCTTCGGTCGAGACAATACTCCCAAGATATATATGAAACTCTCTACTCTCTCTACCGGCTGTCCAGCAATGTTAACTTGAGTTACTGAGTTAGTGCCGAGGTAGATGATTTAGGTTTTGGCAGTATTAATCGTCAAACCCGCAATATTTGCCTCCCTTTCCACATTTGTTGTCATATGGTGCAGCTCCATAATCCTGTGTGAGATGTTTGAGTTGAGATGTAAGAGTCCAACGAATTCCTCCGTTTCTAGTAGATAAAGCTGCGCAAAGCACATCGCTAATCACCAACAAAACGCAACCTTGTCGTACCCCACTTAGGATCTTGAATTCCTCTGACAGCTGTCCTCTATGCAGCACATGATATTTAGAGCCATCATAGGTTGCTTTAACGAAAGCTATTAGTTAATCGGGTATACCTCTCCTGTGCAAGGCGACCCAGCCTTTTCAAAATCGATGAACAGCAGGTGCAGTGGTGACCGGAATTCAACAGACTGTTCAATAATGATCCGCAGGTTGTTTATGTGGTGTACACGGGAGGAACCAGTGCGTAAACCTGCTTGCTCGGCATCGAGTCTTCTTGAATGCCTGCTATAAATTGTGAAAAAAATGTCGTCAGTTGCAAGGTTGAAACCTCTTTGAGCTGATGTTTGAGGATCTGATATTATTTGTTTACTAAGGTGGCGCTACAATGCAGATTGAACCTGGGCATTACCTAACAAAGTTCTCCAATTAGCACGGTCTCTTGCAAACTGCCTCCAATTACGCACTCCATCCAAGGTGATATCTTTCTGTACTGTGCTGTCCCTTTGAATTAAATTCAAAGACTCTGCGGTCTGGAGCGTTGATGTCTATTCGATCTACGTGTACTAGCCTATTGACTGGAACGCTGAACAGCTTTTATAATTCTTCAATAAATCTTCTCCTCGAAAGATCACCAAAACAAATAGCACCGAAAATTGTCCGAAACAATCAAGAACAAAGAGCAGGACTGAGATGATTAAGGTCTTATGCAGGGTCTTCTAAGCGGTCCAAGAACTCAATACTTACCTTAACTTAACTACTAGTATTACTATTTCTACTTAGCTTAACTACTCAGATGTGTTATTAGTGCAAAGACTCAATTTGTTTGATTTCTGTAGTGGTTTCACTAACGGATGTTATAGAGTAGCTGAGTCCTTTTAAATACCTCAAAGTTATAGCTGTATATTTTAATTTTTTGACCAATACGTCAATGCTGGGAGCTCCTTCTTTTGGACAGCAAGTATACTTTGGCTTGCCCTCGTTAAATGCTAATCACACTTTCGTCCCAATGCTGACAAATGCTACAGTAACAACTCGCTGGGTCTGACAATGTCGTCAGCGTATAATAATAATATTCGGCGCGACAGACCGGTGTGGTCCAAGACCTAGCTCCTCGCGACCATTTATGTTATGCATGTATATTTTTGGACACAAATGGAAATGGCATGGACCTACAATTCAAGGCTGGATCCGAACGGCGAATTGAGAAGCTCTCCGTGACAAGTTATTGCTCTCGGAACGTTTGTCAGACATTCGCGAGAGGTGGGACACAGTGAAAAATACTTTTGGTGTTACTGGAATTCGAACCAGTTGCCATGCGTATTTCTACTGAGTCACAGCTCAGCGTACACCAGCAGTAGACGTATCGTTGAACCGCAATTCTCTCCAGTATTGACGTCAAAGGCGTGACGGAGCAGCAAGGGTTCTTCATCGTCTGCCTGCACAGTCGAGATCCTAGACATGACGTTGTAGATTTCCTCTCTATAAACGCTGACATAGGCGTTTTTAAAAAGTTCTGAGTATCGATTTGAACTAGTTGGGTCTTCTCCACGATCTGCCGAAGTGTGAATAGTTGATCAACTGTGGGATTTCCCGGCTTAAAGCCGTGTCTTCATGTCTTCACACGTGACGAAAGAAGGGATCTTATAGGCGAGTTAATGAGACTAATTCCTCTGTATTTGGCGCAGTTTTGTAGTTTTGTAAAATAAAAAGCAACGGACGCTTTTATACATAGGAGGCGGGCTGAAAAGTAATCGGCTTTGGCAAGAGATGGCGCTACCGTTATCAAAGCATTCTTTACTCTAGTATATGATATCCTTCAAATGTTTTCTGGCAGCTGCGTCATTTAGTTTGTATATGAGTCATTGAAAGCGAATAACTGTTGTATGTTTACAAAAAATAATAAGGAATTGAATATCGTGCAGTGATAAGATAATAAATAATATTCGGCGCGACCATTTACATTCACTAATTCACTTATAACACATATAACACACAACAACCACCCAAGGGAATAATAGAAAACCTATTCTCTTAGGTGGTAGCTCAATCTGCTTGCAAGTACTTTTCCAACTTACAATCCAAATAATAACTGACTCCTGCGGCAAACACGCGAACTACTTATAGTAAATAACGGGTGTTTTTTTGGGAGGTTTGTTTTTCCGATAGATGTCGTTTTATTTTATGACAGTTGTTTTGACAGCTCAAAGTGGCATTTCTACTCAGTATTGTTTGGCAAATCATTATGAAAAAAAAAATCGGCAACCTCTTAAAAAAACACGTTATATCTAACGGGTGTTTTTTTAAGAGGTTGCCGATTTTTTTTTTGAATAAAACACATATAAAATTATGAAATGACCAAAATTAACATTTAAACACAATTTCTGGCATATGGCTACCACGACTATTTTTCACAAATGTCATTTTTTTTTTTTTTTTTTTTTTTTTTTTTTTTTTTTCATAATGATTTGCCAAACAATACTGAGTAGAAATGCCACTTTGAGCTGTCAAAACAACTGTCATAAAATAAAACGACATCTATCGGAAAAACAAACCTCCCAAAAAAACACCCTTTATTTATAAAAGCTATTATACGTATACTACTTTTTACTGTTTTCCATTGAACAATCTAGAGTGCGCTAGATTTCTCAGCTAATTCCCTTAATTACAACTCACCTTACTCGCAAGTACATATTAGTCATATATACTTCTAATGAATTTTAAATACAATGTATGCGTAATCCTTAAAAATTTTGTAAAAAAGATCCCATAAATGTTACTAGCCTAAAAGCATGCACTGTATGCTTGTTTTATGCTTATTCCATTTAACTAACACATGGCGATGTCATCTGTATTAGTTACAGTATGGTAGTTGACGATCAACGAGTGACTTATTTATACCGATTGCAAAGTTTCCTGAGGCTTTCAATCTTATGTACAGAAATATCTAGCAAAGACCAGAACATTGGGATAAACTCGCTTATTTACACTACGCTCGAAAGTACATTATGAGTCATCCAGCGTGAAACTATATATATATACAACAGTCATTCATAATTGATAATCGATTTATTTATTCTATGAGTCTACGGATGGCGCTGTGCGCTGTTAGCTATGGATGTTTTATTACAGAGAACTGTTTGTTTTTGCGAAATTACAAAATTTTATTAATTATTTTTTTAAGCGTCTGCATCGAACGCTTGTCACCAAAAGTGTATCGAATAAATTAGGCCTGTTCAAGTGACAGTAAATGCGTAAGAATATTTGAAAAGATGAAGGAATCTCTTTCTTGAGGAAAAAATGTCAAACGCAACCAGTCATATAGTTCGTCTACTGGTCGCTACGTCGTAGTGATGTTGCCACAAAGCAATGACAATTTACTTTAATTCTTAATTCAAAATTCTTATTCCTTTGAATCTACTACTAACTACTAACATTTTATATTGAATATATATTTAGGACTGAGGGATCTCGCTGCCAGATTGCTGGCGCGTTTGCTTACTTTTAAGAGTCCCCGCACACTAGAGACTTTTTTATCGGCCGATACCAAATCGTTGTGTCTGCGCACTTGCATACATTTTCATACTGATTCAAACTATCGGCCGACAGAAAGTCTCCAGTGTGCGGGGACTCTAACAACAAGCATGACTGTGTGAAATTAAGTCGTGGTATATATTATTCTAAATTTGTGAATACCATTGCAACGTAGCTAGTAATACACAGTATTTGAAAGTAGATGATAAAGGGAATGAGACTTTTCATTTTCACAAATTATCTAAAACACAAACCCAGGCAAGTCAATGTCAAAAGTAAAAACAGTGTTCTCAGCCGCGGGTTTTATTAATTAAATAATATTAGATTTCAAAATCGTGGAAATATATTTTGTAGTCCGCATTTAGCGCTCGCACAATGTTAAACTTTTTTCTTTTGACTTTTGGCTTTCACTTTTTTTTTTTAAAGCCCCCTCATACACTAGATAAGGAAAAAAGAATATAAAATTAATTAAAGCTAACTTCAAAATATATGTATGACAATAATTCATTTTGACAAAATGCATGCACTAATTTATTTAAAGATCGGCTATTGAATGCAATTGTAGTAAGAAGCGTTACTTTTAAACCTAAAAAGGAATTTTTATAAGAATCGTTTATTTTTCAAGTACTTTTACGTTTTTCTTTCGTACTGAATTTTTCTCCGATTTCTTTGCGTCGTAAGTAATTGCTTAAGCAAACTTTTTTGTTGACAATGAGATTTATTCAGTCCCTTTTTTTTGTAAAGTTAATTTTTTGATTCTGTTAATTTTTGCTGATAAAAAAACGCAAAAAAAAATTATAACAAAGGGTGTAACTTTTAGAAGGGAATTTAAGGGATTTTTAATGTTTAAAACGGGAAATAGGTAGTGGAAATAAAATTTTAAAGGCCTTAACACTGCTGGAACCATCTTTTATAATTATTTGTACATCACCTAGTGACGATTGCTGGTGTAAGTACGTATAGTAGCTTTTCATACAACTGCGGTAAAGTGCTGAGAGGCAACAGAAGTTATTGCAAGCGGTTATCGGTACATAATGGAAGACATTTTAAGAAAAGAATTTATGTGCCGCAAAGTAGTAGCTACCATGAAAAAGGTCTAGTAAACTAGATATGAGGAACCCAAAAAAAATTGCGAGCTGTAGTTCATGAAAAAGGGACGGTAGCAAAAAATTGTTTTCCATTTATAGTTTTCCAATTGTTGTTTTCCATAATAAGAACCGAAGTACTAGTGATAAGTTGGTAAGAGTTTTCCGATTTTAAGATTTTTTTTTTATTTGTTGTATTTCATAATGACGAAATTTACTTAATATAAATTATGAAAAAAGTCGCATTCCCTCTATCATCTACTGACTTTTTGAGGACTTGGAAACAGCAATCATGTATTCCAAAGTACTACTGAGTAATAAAATTGACCCATTCATATATCCAAATTTGCAAAGTCAACGTAATGCAAAGCAGCAAAAGCTATGCAAATTCAAGTTAAATGCCACTACAAGTCATGTTGTTCGCAAAGCACAACATATCTGACGTTTACGAATGAACAACTGCTGTTGTTCGTCAAGCGAAGCCATAAAAGTCGAATTAGTGCCGCGTAAAAATTGATTCCCCGTCGATTACTATTATTTTAATAAATAAATTTAATAAATAAACTTAAATCTTTAGAAAATATTAAGAAAACTATCAATTGTAAAAATGTCAGAAATTAAACTCAACATTCCAAAAGCCAAAGGGTATTTTCCCGATTATGTATTACAAAGTCATTTCCGGCGTTGCAACACATTTTTGGTACGAATTCCTAACAATGGTAATAGCTGAACTGATGCTGATGTAGAGGGTGTCAGGTCATCTTTGGCCCATGGTTCACATGATCAAATCAAGCACTATAAATTGTTGGCTTCCATATATGAGTATGTACTTCATCTAAGTTAGCAATTTACATACGGTTGTCCAAACTATATGTTTACTCCTAAAATAATTTAAAAAGTTAACAGTTAAAAACTGCATTAAAGAAATAAGAAGCTTATTTCATTTTTAACAAAAAAAAAATCACAAATAAATACAACGAATTGACAACAAGCACACAAGGAATGCAAAATTGAAACAAAATTCTGACAACTGCCCAATGGCGCCCAAAACTGCGCAATAAAAAAGGGTGTTCTGCATTTTTGAATTTTCTGAATTCTAGCAGTGATGCCAAATTATATATTTGTAAACCCACTGTCTAGCCTAACTTGCGCAATACATGCCTTTAAGCCCATATAACACTACATTTTTAAATTCTCTATATTAACTTCACTTGCCCGTGTGTTTGTGGGTTTGTGGATTTGTGGATTTGTGTGTCATGGAATCTTGCGATCAATTTTTGACCCACTTCCCAAAGTCCTATTTTATTGAAATTTTGCACACATGCATATCTCCGATGACAACACTTTCTATTAAAATTTGAGGACCCTCGGGCCACGGGGTCGGTGGGCTCCCCTTCAAATATTTTACAAAATTTTACTCGATTTTCTTCAAATTTTATACACATGTGTATCTCGGATATACAACACTTTTTGTAAAAATTTTGGAGAGCCCGGGACCGGGGTCGTGGGGCCCCATAACTTTTCTTAAAAAAATTATCCCGATTTTCTTCAAATTGAATACACATGTGTATCTTCAATATACAACACTTTTTGTAAAACATTTGGAGACCCCGGGCACGGGTTCGTGGGGCCCCATAACTTTTTTTTAAAAAAATTAAACCGATTTTCTTCAAAATTAATACACATGTGTATCTCCGATAGACAACACTTTTTGTAAAAAATTTGGAGACCCTGGGTCCCGGGGTCGTGGGGCCCCAAAATTTAAATTATCTCCTATTTTATTCTAATTTTTGTAAACATGTGTATCTTCGATGACAACACTTTTTGTAAAAATTTGGAAGTGATAGAACCCCAGGGCCGAGGGGTTCCCATATGAATTTTTTAAAAATCAATCCGATTTTCTTCGTACACATGTGTGTCTCCGGTGATAACACATTTCGTAAAAATTTTGGAAGTGACTGGGCACCATTGTTTAAAATTTGAAGAAAATCGGGTTAATTTAAAAAAAATATATATGGGCCGCATGGCCCGATTCAAAAACTTTACAAAAAGTTTTGTACATCGGAGATACACATGGGTATACAATTTGAAGAAAATCGGTTACTTTTTGTAAAATATTTCTATGGAAGCCCAAAATAGGAAGTGTTGTCTTTTGGGTACACATGTGAGCAAAGTTTCAATAAAATCGAGCTTTTAGAAGTGGGTTAAAAATTGATCGCAAGATTCCACGACAAAACGAGCGACCGATACAGACGTGCCTCGGGCAGGCGAAGTTAATATAGAGAATTTAAAAATTACATGGGCACCCCTCGGGCTCCGGGCATTATATTGGTACTGGAATAGGAATAAGAATAATTTTACAACAACAATACCTTGTATTCCGAATAATTGTATTCCAACTTTTTGTAGGAATGAAATAATTCAATTCTGCTTTTAATTAGAAACCTTACCACTAGATTTGATTTTTATTAACAATTTCCCTATTCAGTCTTCAAGTCGTTGATTTTTTTCCATTGCGAGGGAAATTTAGTTATATTAGTTTTAGAAAGGGAAAAATTAAGAACTTATTTAATAAGAATAAATAAAATGAAGTGACAAAATTGTTGGTTGTTTGCTGTCTGCCTTACTCCAACTTTGCGTCAGAGCGAATATTTTCCATAATTTCTTATGAAAAATGAAATATATAAATACAAAACAATTTATATATAAACTTATATAAAAAAAAAAAATAAATAACCCAGTAACGCCTGATAAGACCCGCATTTTAACATAATAATATCATGTGCGTATCTTTACCAAAAAGGACTCACTTTAAGAAAATGAATGTACCTATAAATAAACACGACAGTTCAGGAAACTCTGCAGAATGGCACTCCAGCTCATTTCCAAGTAGCCAAAAAAATTCCACAAACTTCACACAGGTGCATCTTATCAGCAACTATACCATCCAAGTAGTTCCACCAAGAAATTCTGTCATAGTTTTTATCAGTTAATCAAATGACATACACACATGTGCATAAATTCAGATTTTCATTTTTATTAATATACTAGCGACCCGCCCCGGCTTCGCACGGGTTGCACTAATTATCTATTGCCAGATGACTTCTGGGCGGTTTTTTCGTCTACATCCGCGGTTACTTAAATCATTGCGCTCGCTCCGCTCGCCAGTGAGAGTTGTATGGGAGCCCCCCGACCCCATCACCGGTTGCTTTATTCACTCCGCTCGCGGATGAGAGTTGTATGGGAACTTCCCGACTCCATCCCCGGTTGCTTAAATCACTCCACTCACGGGTGAGAGTTGTATGAAGCCCCCCGACCGGGATCCTGATCTCTTTCAAATTTTTACAAAAAGTGTTGTCCATCGGTGATACACATACATACAAAATTTGAAAAAAATCGGTATTGTTGTTATGAAAACATGTGACAGCAGAAAAGTCAAACTAAACGTTTTTTTTTATTGAGATTTTCATACAAAAACACCATCCGAATTTCCCAAAATTTCCGACTTTTCCGGTTGGCTTTTCAAGCAACTTCTTTCATACAAACCTTGTCCTTATAACTACTACGAATACAATAAAACAAAATCAGCCAAATCGGCCGAGCCGTTCTAAAGTAATGATCTTTCAAACATGTGGCAATTCATTTTTATATATATAGAAATTTTTTAAAAAATATTTGTAGTTTTTGTGTGCTGTCATGTTGTGAGGTTAAATTTTTTTGTTTCTTTTAATTTTTTTATAGCAACAAATTAGTATAAACCGTTTGTATTTTTTGAAATTTTATTTTGGGAATTTAATTACTTAAAAAAACAACCCATAAAAATACAATTTTTCATGTAAAATCTCTAATAGGAGATGGGTATGTGTTAAAATTTGAAGAAAATCGGGCTAATTTTTAAAAAATTTATATGGGCACCCCTCGGACCTCAGGGCCACACTCCAAAAACTTTACAAAAAATGTTGTCCATCGGAGATACACACGTATATAAAATTTAAAAAAAATCGTGTTAAGTTTTTTAAAAAATTTGTTGAGGCCCCATGACCCTCCAAACCTTCTCTCCAAAATTTTTCCAAAAAGTGTTGCCCATCGGAGATACACACGTATATAAAATTTAAAAAAAAATCGGGTAAATTTTTTTAAAAAAAATTTTGGGGCCCAATGACCCTGGAGCCCGGGGTCTCCGAATTTTTTACAAAAAAATTTTTTCATCGGAGATACAGAGATAAAATTTGAAGAAAATCGGGTTATTTTTAAAAAAAAAATTTAGGGGTTACCCCGAACCCGGGGCCCAGGGTCTCCAAAATTTTTACAAAAAATGTTGTCTATCAGAGATACATGCGTATATAAAATTTGAAGAAAATTGGGTTATTTTTTAAAAAAAAAATTATGGGGCCCCACGAACCCGGGGCCCGGGGTATCCAAAATTTTTACAAAAAGTGTTGTCTATCAGAGATACATGCGTATATAAAATTTGAAGAAAATCGGATTATTTTTTTTAAAATGTTTATGGGGTCCCACGAACCCGTGGTCCGGGGTCTCCAAATTTTTTACAAAAAGTGTTGTCTATCAGAGCTACATGCGTATATAAAATTTGAAGAAAATCAGGTTATTTTTTTAAAAAAAAATTAATGGGGTCCCACGAACCGGGGGCCCGGGTTCTCCAAAATTTTTACAAAAAGTGTTGTCTATCAGAGCTACATGCGTATATAAAATTTGAAGAAAATCAGGTTATTTTTTTAAAAAAAAATTAATGGGGTCCCACGAACCGGGGGCCCGGGGTCTCCAAAATTTTTACAAAAAGTGTTGTCTATCAGAGATACACATGTGTATAAAATTTGAAGAAAATCGAGTAAAATTTTGTAAAATATTTGTATGGGAGCCCCCCGACCCCGGGGCCTGAGGGTCTTCAAATTTTAATAAAAAGTGTTGTCTCCGGAAATACATATGTTTGCAAAATTTCAATAAAATCGGGCTTTGGGAAGTGGGTTAAAAATTGATCGCAAGACTCCACGACAGACGACCGACGACCCACGGGCAAGTGAAGTTAATATAGAGAATTTAAAAAGAGGGAAAAGTGATACAGAAGTTAACTATTCTTGTTCATTTTATTGGGAACGCTAAACCCTATTCCTATTCCTGTGCCAATAAAATGCAGCGTTAATCTTGAAATCGTAATTCGTAACTTAAATTTTAATTTAAAATCTGGGATTCCCCAACAAAATAAAATGTTTAAATCTTTGCTTGCTTGTTTGCTGTTATCAGCTTATGCCTGCATTATGCTCCAACTGTTCAATAAGCACAGACATAAAACAAACCACAAGTTATGTATACAAGTTTGTAAGATTCGTAAAAACAAATTTATTTATTTACAGAAAATCGCGATTGTAAGCATCTTGATTGGATATTTAATCAGCGCAAGGGTTATTGGCGGGATAAATATAGCGGTTGGCGGACACATGTGACTTTTCGAATGTTTATTATTAGTACTTCAAGTGCTTTTCGTTCAACGTCCATTGGAAGATAATATTTGAGATCTGCGCTGGACTGCATAAATGTACACAGGACAGTTATGCAAACATATGCCAGAGATTTTCCCTTTGAGAGGCTGCTTAATATTTTTGATGAGAAATTAAACCACCAGCAACCAAGAATATGAGTAACCATCTGGGGGTTGATTGCCGATCTGTTATGGTGTGCAGTGATAAAATTTTTTTACCACTTCGCAACGCGATTCTGGTTGTGTGATCAAATGAAAAGGAACGTCGAATTTTTTTTATATGATAACTTTTTTTATCACTAGCCATTAGTTCAGTGAAGAGCCATTGAATGACTGTGAAGCTTGCCATACGAATATTACAGTAATTAGCATTTGGTACTTTTTTTGAATTATCGTTATGAGATCGGGAATCGCAAATGGTGCGTTTGTGAAGTAATAAAATGAAAAATTGCTGTGAAAACTGAAAAGATATTTTTTTATCACTTTACAGATTCACAGATCGGGAATCGACCACCTGGTGGCCTTTCATCCCACCATTGTGTAGAAAACTACACAAATTTGTCACTAATTACTTATTTTTTCAGTATTTTTTTTGAAAATTTACGAAACTGTAGTTCTTAGGTTTCTCAAGGATCTGCCGCAGTATAAATATTTGGTGACGGGCCGTTGGAGCAGGCATCTTTGTTTTTGTTAAATTTGGATATTGGGATTACTTATCTAAATCTTTATCGATATCTTGGTCACAACAACCGGTGAGAAAACGCAACTCCATTACGAATTAAAATCTGTACTACTATCTTGAAGAGAATTAAGCTGGGTAGACTCCGGTGGGCAGGACACCTAGCTCGCATGATCGAAGAGGATCCTGCTCGGAAAGTCCTTTGCGGTAGGATTTATGGAACACGACAGCGAGGCCGGCCAAACATACGCTGGAAGGATGGCGCAGAACAGGGCGCCCAGAGTTTAGGGATGCCAAACTGGATGACATCGGCGCGAAATCGGGACCGGTGGAGAGACTTTTTGCGGGAGGCCAGGACCGGACACCGGTTGTAGAGCCAAATATGATGATGTCAAATCTCCTTTCTTATGTATGGGGCATAGGATGCCTCTTCGCCAGTCTTCTGGCATCCCTTCTTCCTCCCATACTTGCACTATTAGTTCATGAATTTCTTGGTGTATTGCGGGGCCTCATGTTTTAATCAGCTCCTCTGGAATGTCATCAGATCCCGGGGCCTTATTATTTTTGAGCCGATTTATCGCTCTGCTAACTTCGTCCATGCTTGGTGTCGGCAGCATAGTATGGTCTTCGGTCATTGGTGGAGCCTCCAATTCTTCAGTTAGCTGGCCATTTAGCAACTCATGAAAGTGCTCTTCTGATCGCTCTAAGATGCCTTTGAGAACGGCCATCAGATTACTCTCTTTGTCTTTGCAGTATGTGTAACGC
Organism: Nephrocerus scutellatus; assembly: GCA_947095585.1. Classification (NCBI taxonomy): domain Eukaryota; kingdom Metazoa; phylum Arthropoda; class Insecta; order Diptera; family Pipunculidae; genus Nephrocerus; species Nephrocerus scutellatus. The sequence goes on along the minus strand of OX352762.1, from coordinate 19,106,889 downwards.
GGTGTATATTGCGTTATACCGCGGACTCTTTGGTAGAACTTCCGTGTCTGGTGCAGTCCTCGCTCTATGTACTGTTCTAGTTCACGAACGAGATTCTTCTCCCAGGCTGCTTTCTTTCGCCGTTGAACTGTTTTTTCATATCTTCTGAGCTCTTTATATTCATCTTTGCGTGCCCGCGTTCTATGAGATTTTTGCATTGTTCGGTACGCAACATTCTTACGTTCAGTCGCTAGCTTACAATCGTCATCGAATCAGTCATTTCGATATCTACGACTACTGCCTCAGATGGAGTCAGAAGTATTAATGACAGTGTTCTTAAGGCGTGTCCATTTCTCTTCTACGCCCGGCATCTCAGGCCTAGGACTTACTCTTCCTGGATTAAGGACGAGTCGTATCGCTTGACCGTAGTTGTTTCTTCGTTGCGAAGGGCAGCTGTTTTGGCTCGAATCTGATTCGCCATACCAACAAGATAGTGGTCTGAGTCGGCGTTGGCACCTCGGTACGTTCGTACCGCCATTTTGTGGCGGCGGTCTATCAACACGTCGTCTATCTGGTTGCGAGTGACTCCATCATTAGATACCCAGGTGGCTTTGTGGATTTTTTTTACGCGCAAACCTTGTACTCACAACGACCAAATTATTGCTTGCTGCCATCTCTAGGACTCGTTGTCCATTGTCATTAGTGTTCTCGTGTAAGCTATGGTTGCCAATGTACTGCCTAAATACTAGCTCCCTAACTATTTTGGCATTCATATCCCCAAGATTGATTTTTACGTCTTACTGAGGACAGGCATGGAGTTCCCGTTCGACTGATTCAAAGAATTCTTCTTTTTCATCATCTGGGGAGTCCTCTGTAGGTGCCTGAACGTTTATGAGGCTTATGTTTTTAAATCTGCCCCGCACGCGAAGGGTGCATAGCCGTTAATTTACTGCGTTAAAGCCGATAACGGTGGGTTCCAGTCTTATGCCGACTAGAAACCTCACCCCGAAGCACATGATGTCTGGCATGACAGCTGTAATATATGTCATATTCTGATTTTTGTAAGACACCATCCCCGTCCACTGCTTCTCCTGGATTGCTGTTATGCCAGCCTTATATTTGAACGGGGTATCAGCTGGCTGCTGTGCAGCTCGAGATCTATACAGTCAGCGTTCCATGAGAAAATTCTTAAATGCAAATCCTTGTAGATATTAAAATGAGTAGGAAACCTTCCTTCCCGCTGGAAAGTTCGTTAGCATAAGTCCGTTTACAAAAGTGGTGTCGTCAAGACTGTATTTTTCAGCAGTGTTACCAAAGAAGTCCTTCTAAAACAGGCTCCGTGTCTCATTTGGTGTATTGCTCGTAGAGAAGGGCGTAGTAACAGTTTTTGGTGTTGTCGGCTGTTTCGTCTATATAGGGGCGTGAGCGCATATTAGGCTGATGTTAGCAAGCTTAGCCCTATTTGAATTGTTTAAGTGCGTTTGCATACATATCCAGATCTTTAGACTTCTTGCCTAAGTCTACCGCTTACATCAAATCTGCATTCATATTTATCATCTGTATAGCAGTCACCGTCATAGATATCTAAGTGTTTTATCCTTGTTTTGCATTGCAAATGCCATCGCAATAACCTGGATGGCAGTTACGTGAACTTTGTATCTGACAAGGGCCATCCACTAATTGTCCGCGGCTGTAACTGGTCTTTTGACGGTGGAAATATTTTGCAGGGTCGTCATCATATGTACTGTTTGTTTTTTTGTAACACTACTTCACCCCAGCATAAATTAGTTTCTAGATACTACTCCAATTCGATCTGTCGACCATGTCATTACAAATAAACGCGAATACAAGCGATCGCTTTAACTTTAATTGTATTAGTCACGTGAGCCCTTTACAATTATTTTAAATGTAAAAGTAAATGTATTCCCTCAAAAATGGTTCAGATTATCCTGGACTACCTATCCCAGCGAAAAATTGTGATTCTCGAATGCATTTATTTAAATTCGATTGGAAAGTCTCATTGACTCATTAAAAAGAAATGACCTCACGTGACATGTGTGACCATTAAAAAACCATTGAGATTATCTTTTTTGTCTACGCTTTGTTGTTGTTGCTGTCGTATTACCTTTAAAAGAACATACAAACACTTTGTGAATTTTAATTTATAGACTGGAATAATTGTCCTTTAGCAATTTAACTAATGGGCAAAGTAATTATTAACCAATACAACGTCCTTTCTGTTCGTTGTCGGTAAATAATGTTTCCATTTCGCTGAGCTGACAAGTTTAGATTAGGGATTGCAAAAATAATAATGAAACAATGGACTTACGAAGTTTCGCATATATGCCTCCTGTAGTGGCGGACCTAAATATGCATTTAAATTTTCTCCTTGAATCTACGTCTTGATGGAAACACAAGAAGTTATAGTACTTTCTCTTTGTGTCTATCACTCATAGAGCTATAAACCTAGGCATTCGGCGGAGTCTTTGAACTGATGCAGTACGTAACTGGACAGTAGCTACCATAAAAATATGATCTCGTACCATACCCATGTCGGCTCCTCGTCTGTTTCGGACGTCTAAAAGACAGCTTCTAAAACGTCGGCTGATCGCCACTTTATGGGAGGTTTTATGGTCAAACATGGTGTCTCCTATGACAAGGTGGTTGGTGTTGCAGAAATCAACAAATCTTTCACCATTGTCATTTCGTTCGCCGCGACCTTGCTTCCCAATCAAATGTCTGGGCTATTATTTTCGTTGCCTATCTTGGCACTCAAGTGCTTTCTAGATCCAGCGGGTGCGCCTATAAATGAGAGCAACACAAATTACATGTTGGCCACGATGTAGAGCTAAATATTATAATGATGACGATGATTCCAGACACACCTATCGAAATGACGAAAGTTGGCAACTTTTTTCTTTTTGCTTGTTTAAGCTGCTTCTTACAAGTCTTGTAGAACATTTCCAAAAGCAAAAACTACAACTATACATCAGCTGATAAAGTTAGTCATTTAGTATTGTATGGGAATCGCATTTTATCTTCCATACTTCTTTTTGTGCTGTTTTGTTATACGCAGATACTTCCCTAACACTCACATATGCTTTTATAGTGTGAACCAGTCAACAAAAATACCGCTTATTCCGACAATGACAGTAAGAATCAACGAAATTTTTTTACGAGTTTTTTCTTTGATTGTGCTGTGTGAAGAATTCAACTTAATGCGGTTAGCCGGTGGTGCGGTAAAAGGATGAATATGAATGAATGACTCCAATTCATTTTGTTTAATGTTTACATTTGTGAAAGCACTCATCAAGCGTTATGTCTAGAATCTAGATATAAAGATACACTTGAGTACAATATCTAATATGGCTCACCCGATATTCCAGCATACCTTTGCCAAATACAAACGCAAAAATGTAAATTAGAGGTAACTAGATCTTACACCATAACTTCGCAGATTGTAACTGAGAACGCAGAATTTTAATTGTTTTCCAACAAGTTTCCATTTTTTGGTTTTGATTTTGGCAACTACCTGCTGCATATTTATTTTTTAATTAATTTTTCCTCTTTAACAATTGGGAAGACTCCATAAGAATTGGGGAGATGATGCAAAAGCTTACGCAAGGCTTTACCTTTTTTTTTTTTTTTTATAATGTACACACGCTAAAGGGGTTTGCACCCTTATAATGCTTAGCACAGTGTGGGCGTTAGGAAATTAGGGAGAGGAAAGGATGAGATGTCTATGCACACGTGTCTTAAACGACTGCAGATCATATAAATGCGGAAACACAGAATCAGGCAATTCATTCCACATAACTATCGTGCGGCTAAAGAAGGAATCTCTGAATTGGTTAGTACGTCCGAAGATAGGCTTAATGGTGGACCCATGAGCTCGAGTTGAGGCACGGGTATTACGGATGGGTTGGAGAATGGGCGGGATGCATCTGGATATTTCTTTTGAACACCGCTTGTGGAAAAAGCGATAAAACAGTGACAGGCAGAAAACATTCCTACGATGTTCAAGCGATTCGATTGTTTTCGCGATATGTACATCACCAATAAGTTTTAACGCGCGGTTCTGAACTCTGTCTACTAGATGCAATGTGGTCTTGGGAGCACCTGCCCAGACAATGCAGTTGTATTCAAGTTTAGGGCGAATATACGCCTTGTAAATAGTAGCCAGATCTGAAGGAGTGAAGTACATCTTGCACCGTTTTAGGAAACCTAAGCATCTCGCAGCATTTTTGGCGATGGCAAATATGTGGTCATTCCAACGAAGCTTGTTGTTGACACACATACCGAGAATTGAGAGTTTTTCAGTTTCTTTGATGCAAGATCTATTCATGGTTAAAGTTTGGGGGTTTAAATTACGCTTAGACGACAGAAGACAGAAGACCTCTTCGATACTATTGCGGATATACCGTCTACTCCATCAGAATTGTGAATGTTTCGATTGAAAACTCGAGCAAATGTGAAGACTCTAAAAAAACGAGAACATATTTAATGATTGAACTTAAACGTACATTCAAACACACCTTAATTGATAACTTAGTGGTTAAAAATAGTAAAGTAGAACCTTGATAATATGAACGTCTTGTTATTATTAAAAAAATTTGATTTAAAACTTCATTATTTCAAAGTATCCCCTAAATTTATAAAACAGCATATATAAAGTATAATATTGGACTGTATCACAGCTTTTCTGACTGAATGTGTATCATTAAATAGACATCCAAAAAATATTGGCCATAATACAGCATAGCGACCAAGTAGGTAGCGCACACCCACCAACCAACACCACCACCGATCAACCCCGGCGACAACAAAAGCCGCTCTATTATCCGTCGTTAACGCTCGCCTACTAATGGAGCGATTTTCAAGTTTAGACACTTTTCCGAACCAATTCGTTTTACTGAGAGTGTAGTTTGAAATGAAAGGTATAATATTAATAACTTTTAATAAAAAAATGGGACCAATAGCACCCCTTCCTTGTGGGAGGGGAGAAAAACTGATTTTCATCATCATCATATTTGGCTCTCTAACCGGTATCCTCTCCTTGCCTCCCGCAAAAAATCTCTCCACCGGTCCCGATTTCGAGATGATGGCAACCAGTTTGGCATGCCTAAACTCTGGGCGTCCTGTTCTACGCCATCCTTCCAGCGTAGGCTTAGCCGGCCTCGCTGTTGTGTTACATAAATCCTAGCGCAAAGGACTTTCCGAGCAGGATCCTCTTCGCTCATGCTAGCTAGGTGTCCTGCCCACCGGAGCCTACCGTGCTTAATTCTCTTCACGATGTCGACATCGCGGTAACGCTCGTAGATCTCATCATTATAGAGTCTCCGGAATCGTCCTTCCTCATATACGGGGCCAACAATTCTCCGCAAGACTTTTCTCTCGAATGCGGCTAAGAGGTCAGAATGTTTTTTTCTAAGGATCCAAGTCTCGGATCCTTATGTAAGTGCTGCTATGACAATTGTCTTATATACCAGCTGTTTGGATGTTAGGGTTAAGTTCCTGGATTTGAAGAGTCTTGACACACTATAGTAGGCTTTGTTGGCTTTAAGCAACCTTGCGCGTATTTCTGGTTCCATATTGTTATCGGCTTCTACAGTTGACTTGAGATAGTTAAAGGATTGCACTACTTCAAATTCGCGCACCACTATTTGAATTGAGGGACCAATGTTGGATCTTCTACTCGCAGACGTGACCACCATGTACTTTGTTTGGAGCCCGTTATAGTTGTTGAATGGGCTTGATAGTGATCCAGTTATTTTTACTTGGATTATAACATTGGTCATGGTATACCTACATAGTCTTGTCAGTTTATTTGGGTTGCCGAATTCTCTCATGGCTTTATAAAGTTATATTCTGGCTATGCTATCATAGGCAGCTTTAAAGTCTATAAAAAGATGGTATAGTGAGTTTTGAAACTCTAGACATTTTTCAATCCCCTGCCTAAGGGTGTAAATCTGATCAGTTGTTGATTTGCCTGGGAAGGAGCCAGACTGGTATGGACCAATGATGACTTTACCATATGGGGCTATCCTGTCCTGATGGATAGAGAAGAAAATCTTATACGCGGTACTCAACAATGTTATACCACGATAATTTCTGAAGGTTGTGATATCTCCTTTCTTATGTATGGGGCACAGGATGCCTCTTCGCCAGTCTTCTGGCCCAGCTTTTTTCTCTCAAACTTGCACTATTAGTTCATGAATTTCTTGGTGTATTGTGGGGCCTCCTGGTTTAATCAGCTCTGCTGGGATACCATCAGATCCCGGGGCCTTATTATTATTGAGCCGATTTATCGCTCATGAGGCTTATGTTGTCGTGGTCGTCGTCGTTCATCAGCGTATCCGAGGCTGATTTTGGGTTCCGTATAATAATAATTTTTTACGGGCGAAGTTATTGCCCTCGCGCCAACCTTATCTAATATATAAAAATGGTGTGTTAATTTTTTGAGACTGCCATTCTCAGGAACCAGATATATAGGATTTTAGCGGTTTGAGTTTTTGTTTTGGTTTGAATTCTCTAAGTGGCACTGTTGTCAAAAATTAACGGTTTTTTTGTTTCTCAGCAAAGAAGCATCTTAGGAACTTCAGATTTTAACCATAGGTTTGTTTCATTGCTATTTTGGTTTTTGAGACCTGATAGATGGCGCTGTTTTCGAGATATAACGGTTTTTCTGTTTCTTAGTAACGAAGCATCTTAGGAACCTAAAATTTGAACTATACATTTTTTTCGTTGCTATTTGGGTTTTTGTGAAATTTGGACACGTTAGGTGGCGCTGTTTTCAAGATAGTAGTTGGTAAAACCGCTATTTTTGACATTTATTTCATTTCATTACAATACGCGCAAGAATACATCGTAGGACGCCAAAGGAAATTGTAAAGTTATAGGTATAGATGGAAGAAATTTTAACATGAGATTTACAAATGTATTTTTAAAAAAAAATAGTCAACGTAAATTATTGGCAGGTGAGGGAAAGTTATAGGCTATAGTACTCCCGTCACCACGGGGGTTCATGTGTGCAGGTAGCAAAGCGCCTCGGAACAGCTAGTTTTAATATATTTTTCATGCAGGATGGAAATACATGTTGCATATTGCACGGTATTTTATGTTATGTTTTATTATATGGACTATATGAATATGAATATTATAATGTTGTTTATGTAGCTAAGAAATGAAAAGTATGCAATAATATATATTTTTAATACAGGCCGAAAAAATATTGTTACAAAAAGTAGTTAGTAGTACATGACGCCATGGAAGTATTAAAGGAACAAGGCGTTCCCCTATCGATAATGGAATGCGAGCAATTAGAATTAAAAAGTTGTATACTCTTAGGCTGTAACATTAACCGCTATAAGTTTAAATTATTATGTAGTGGTGCTGTCAAAAATATAGTCAAACTTGTTCGAAGTGTTTACACGATTTTTAGAAGTTTTACTATAGATGAGTCAATGCATATGGGGTAGTTGTAAATAAGGAATGTTCTGGTCTTTGCTAGATATTTCTGCAATGAGTATAAATAGGTGGTGCTTGCCGTTGTTGTTTATAATTCAACCAGTCAAGTTGAAAAATTACTGACAAGAAGGTAGAGGTACCAGATAAGTGAATAGTAGTCAAAGCATTTTAAGTTAAATTTAATTAAATTAAATTAAATTATTAATTAAAGGTGTTATTTATAAATTAAAAAAACTTGTGTTTTATTTGCAAAATCCTTTACGAACACGAAAGCCTAAATTTCGTAACAATATGTTGCATATTTATGCACGTTGTTTTATGTTGATTATATGAATATTATAATGTAGTGTAAGTAGTGTATGTAGCTTACGGTTTGTGAAGTAGGCGATTGAACCTAATCCGGCATGTAGTCAGAGTTAAATAAATTTCTTTGCAGTTTTCGAATAACATGTTCATATAATCGACCTTTTACTGTACTTGTGCTCGTATTAGTAAATTAGAATATCACAACTTATAATTTATATAGGCAATGATGATAAACTGCGTTCCATGCAACATCACTCCGAATGTTCATACCAAATATGCAAAGTTCATTTATACAATCAACCTAATATCCAAAGACTGTTATTCCCGGTAATAAAGTCTGCAAAATGCACTCTATACAGTGCCGTCACTGCTATTGCAGAGCTCTTCTGTAGCGCTTGGAAGCCTTTGTTTTTAATCTTTGTAGCATTGCATCATAAATGATACCCAACGTGATAGTGGTGCTTGTCTTATTTGCAATGCGCTCGGTGCTTGTAGTTGTGTATGTGCGGTGGTTCTGGTGGTGCTAGTGGTGCTGGCGGTCGTTCTGGTGGTGTCAAACCGAACAGCAGCAGCGCAACCAGACAGCAATCACATTCGTTTTCAATGTTTGAATCGCGCCTTTCGAATTCAGTTGCTTTTCGTGTCTTTATCTGGTTGTATCGTTTGTCAGCTGGGCGCGCTGAATGCGGCGAACGATTCGCTTGTTTTTGAAAATTTTGCTTGGTGAGCTGTTCCCAGAGGAGTTTTTGGTCGGTCGCATCGAGGACACAATTTGGAACAAATTGCGTCGTCCAGTACTGTGTACAGGGAGATTGAATAAATGTTAGTAAACGGTCGGGCAAAGGTGAAATGTGGCTTAATATTGATTTGTGAATATTGCATATTTATTATTAAACAATAATTTAAGAAATTCAACACAACAATTAATTGAGTGCTCTTTGACAAAGCTGATGAGTTCAAGTTCATCGAATAGAAGTGTTGGCTCTTAATCAAAAGTTGTTCAGCCAAGTCGTTCGACAGGCAATTGTTGTTCTTTATTGGTTTTCAGTTCTTTGTTGTCCCTTGAACCGTGATTGTAGTTTTTATCTTTACTGCTGCTGTTGTTGTTATCGTTGCGAAGTCGTTTTTTATTTATCAGCAACAATAAGAAAGTTTCTGTTGTAAAACAAATTAATTGTTGACAACAACAACAAAAACAAAACTAACATAAAAGTATCTTAATACAATATTGTTCCTGCTGTGAATTCATCTGCCATCAATCACTACATAACGGATGTGAAAAATCAATATTCATAGAAATCAAATCAAAATCAAAGGAGAAGGAGGGACTTTGTTTTGAAGATTGTGGACAAAGTAAGTACAGCAGTAGATACATAATATCTATTAGATAGATTTTTTGAATTTTATTTAGATAAAGAAAGTAAAACACACCATAAGCTTAGTCAGAATGTGTACCTTGTTTAAAAAAGGGATAAAGGAAAACAAAAACAAAAATAATTGCGCGACGACATGCGTACTAATTCTCATTAGGTTTGCTACGATTTGTGTATCTTTCAGCTGTCACCCCTGTATCTGAGTATGGAAATGTAAATTTTAATTACTTTATAAAATAAACTTAGTGAGAGCAAGTTTCTCGTTATCACTGATCCAGTCGCGCGCAATTAATTACACCCTAGTTGTTGTGTTGTTTGTCCTATCCCCTCCCCGCCAACTGCTTCAAGTGAAATCTTGTAGTGCACTGAACTGATATGTCGTGCGCCTACCAACCAAGGCAGCAGTGCGGCTCTTATTATCTCATACATGACACATACACGGCTTCTCGCATACAAGAATACAATTACAATAATTAATTATAGATATTGTGAGTTTGTCTTAAGTCGCGTTACAACAAGCACTTTGCAAATTGATTTGTGGCGGTTATTAGAGTATCTTTGAGTATCTTTTATGCGCAGATTTTGTTGCTTCATAACAAACACTTTGCAAATTGATTTGTAGCGAGTACAAGAGGGATTGCGTTTGATTTTGTTTCTATAATCTTTTTTAAAAACTGAAACTAATCGAAAGCTGCCGGCAATATTTAATTAAACGCTGACAATTTTTAATTGTTCTTCGTTGACGTTGATATTTTAGTATTTTTTTTCTGATCGGCTTGCTGAAACTGGCAGTCGAAGTAAGATCGATCGCAGTGTTGTAGCGGGTGTTATTTTTAAGCCAAATAAAACTGGAAATTGTAAAAGATAAAACAAAAAGTTTAATTCTAATCAAATTGTTTCAGTCAATCGAAAGACCAATATATGGCATTAAAATGATTTTGTGCATATAGTTACTGTTACCGTTACCGTTACCGTTTTTGGGACACTTTTTCAAGCACTTCCATCACAAATAACACGAACAATATCGCCTCCAAGGCGTTAATTGTTGGTAGTTTATCAGCATAGACCAGTGACTTCACGTCGTCCCACAGGTGTTAAAACGCACGACCTTTGAGGACCGAAGATGCTATATGGTATGATCAGGTGGAGTATTATGTGCGCTATAAAAACCACGAAGTCGTCTATCGACGCGAATCGACGACTCAATTTTAAAGTAATTCTGGATAATTTTGTAGCACTGTTCAAGCGTAAGTCTATTCATGATATGATTTGTATATACTGATAACAAATGTTTAACAGTGAGCGCAGTATGAGAGTTCATTTGACAGTTGACCCTTTACAAGTTCTATCTATGCAAAAATACGCACCCTTTACTATTTCCGACTACTCCGGACTCCTGTACTCTTCCGAGATGTTTCCAAAATGTCTATTCAAGTTAGAAAAAAATAAGTAGGACGAGTACAGTTAAATTTAAATTGTGGTTAGCCAGAAGAGATTGACACTACGATAATTTTATAGTTATTTTATAGAAAAATGAGAAATTTTATCTATATCATTATGGTTATGGTGCCAGTGTGCCCCTCGTGTTTTGATACCCAAAATAGAGTTTAACCTTATTATTTTCTGCCAGTTCTGCCTTTGGTGGATATGAATATCTATAATTATATTCAGTGCCTTAACACGGCTTGATTTTCGTACTTAATATAAATTTGTGTCTTTATTGGCGTTTGTGCTGGAGCAGCATTTGTTGCATAAAGTTCCATCTGAAACATTAAAAGTAGTCTTACATAAAACGAACTTTTAAGTACAATCAACCCCAAAGTGATCATTAAATTAAGTTCAAGAATCGTTATTGTCACCGATCTTAGTTGGAACCATTTTGTTCGGTCAGCCTCATAGCAAATGACTTAATCTTTATCTTTTTTTTATCTAAATCCTCAGTACTTGGAGAGTGCACTAGAGAGCCGATTTATACTTGCTCGTGCAACAGGTTCGTTATCTACCATATTCCTAAAGGGAAAACGAAGAAACGCATTCGATACATTTCAATGGTTTGGATAATCGGGATGCTAATTAGAGATATGCAGAAGCGCACCTGAACGAGACCGAGAACAATGCAATCAGATACTACTGGCGCGACTGGGCTGTTTGCATACATTCAAAACTAAAGATACGCGGGGATAGTATCGTGTGTGCTCTGCATGGTGGGTCATGCTGGGTTGCCTTTTTGACAGCTCTTTCAGGCCAGCTGTGCCAGTGGTACGTACTACGTACTACATTTAGTAAAGTTTTAAGAAATAACTAAAAAAATGGATATGGATTTAATGGTTTTTCATATATTTGTCCTTAGAATGTGTTTTATAGCAATTAAAAAACAATAAAACAACATATAAAAATTGAAATTTTTCGTGCAAATTCTCTAATCGGGAATACATATATATAGTGCAGTTTGAATAAAATCGGGTAAATTTTTCAAAATGTTTGTAAGAGAGCCCCCGACCCCGGGGCCATTTTACTACCAAATTTTTACAAAAAGTGTTGTCCATCGGAGATACACATGCGTATAAAATTTGAAGAAAATCGGGTAAATTTTGTAAAGAATTTGTATGGGTGCCCCCCGACCCCGGGGCCCGATCGCTTCAAATTTTTTACAAAAAGTGTTGTCCCTCGGAGATACACATGCGTATAAAATTTGAAGAAAATCGGGTACTTTTTTCATAAAATTTTTATGGATGCCCCCCGCCCCCGACATTTGGGCCCGGATTACTTTCAAATGTGTTGTCCATCGGAGATAGTGATGAGCAAACGCAAGACCAAGACCATTTCATCTCGGTCTTGGTCTTGGTCTTGCAAGTCGAGTCTTGGTCTTAGTCTTGCATTCGTGCCATTAGTCTTGGTCTTGGTCTTGGTCTTGCAGCCTGAGTCTTGGTCTTGGTCTTGCGGTCTTGCAGAATAAAGTATTTTTTGAATAATAACTATATAAGTATGTATAAATGGTTGTATGTATGTACATATTTTTGTTCTAGCAAATTAATGTGCACGAATAAGGGGACACCCTATATCAAAACCTTCTCTATAGAAAGCCCAACTCAATGCATACTAATGCTGTAAACCAATCCAAAACGCGTCTGTATTTTGGAATGTGAATACAGTGTACAAAAAATAAGTAGTCGCAAAGAGCGAGAAACGTAAGATGTGGTAGTGGAAAACAGACAAATTTTATATGGATTTTGCTCTTTAGTTGATTACTAATACAAATACGTTTTGGATAGTATTTGTGTACGATCGGAACAGTTGGGCTTTCTATAGAGAAGGTTTTGCCCTATATACATATACACAAAAAACTATCAACATTTAAGCTTAGCGGTTAATTCGACAAAAATTTGTTCAAGAAAGGGTAGACTTATTCTGTCAAAAGAACTCAGTCAATTTCAAGATTTCTATATGCAACTGATGCCATGAAATACACGTCTTTGTTGACGTCTTTTTTTTATATGACGTGTCTAGCATGAAAAAACCTATAACAAGAAAAACCCAAAAATATAAAATTATGAGGATATAGCAATCTAAATCTATGTGTATATGAACATCCATACATATGCCTGTAAATACTACAGCCAGACACAACAGACTCGCTGAAGATCTTCTGTCTAGGTTTTTAAGTTTGGTAGTATTATATATGTACCTATTCGTATACAAATAAACATACGACATATATAGGTTTTAAAAATAAATATCAACAGAGAAATTACATAACTTTAAATGCAAGAGTCTTGCAGTCTTGCAGCCTTGCATACATATTTTTGGTCTTGGTCTTGGTCTTGGTCTTGCACACTCAGTGTTAGTCTTGGTCTTGGTCTTGCAACTGAATGATTGGTCTTGGTCTTGGTCTTGGTCTTGCATTTTTTGCAAGACCAAGACAAGACTGCAAGACCAAGACCAATTTTGCTCATCACTAATCGGAGATACACATGCGTATTTAATTTAAAATTTAATAAAAAAGTCTTGTGCATCGGAGATACACATGCGTATAAAATTTTGAAAAAATCGGGTGTTTTTTAAAAAATTTGTATGAGAGCCCCCCGAACCCGAGGTCCGATCTCAAGATTCTGCCCACCAGCCAGCCAGCCACGGGCACGCGAAGTTAATATAGAGAATTTGAAAATATTGATAGATAAAAATAAATATGCTCTCGTTCTAGTAGGATTGCGCTTCGTGCCACACAAGTAGTATAACAACGTTTAATAATCGTATAATCTGTTCTTTTTGGTGATACTGCTTAGCCAGCACGGAGCTGCGGTTTGACGACGTTGGACTTTTATTATTTGGGGTGACGTTAAAGGTCAATTTTACACTGACAATTCGAAAACGATTCAGGTACTATAATATTGGTACAGGTAGCATAATATTGATAAAGCTTTCGAAAATTGAAATTGCAGAATGCGCCAATTTAAAGGCATCCTATGCCGTTTGAATAAAGTTGTATTATTGTATTACATAACTAATCGGAAGGTGTACTCTTTTCAATAACGTATCAAACTTTAAAAAATATTGAACAATCTTAGCTTTGGAGGCACTTTTTAAAGAAACGATTCGATGGCGCTGATCATAGCAAACCTTCACTGTATCAAGGTTGCATTTGAATACTGTTGAGGGAGGAGTTTCTGCTTAAGCGGCCTCTCCATTCTTAATAGGTAATTTGTAATAAAATTTGTTGGAAGGGCGGCTATACCAAACTTTAACTCCTAAAAGTCAAGTTAAAAAATGACAAAAAAATTGTTTACCATCGGAAGAAGTTTTTAGTCTCTCTGGAACTTCAAATTGCAGACATTTGCTTTCCACCAGCATTGTCTAGGCAATTGCTTTTATGTTTTTTTTTTCTCGAATATGGTGGTATGGATCCTTACGGATCCTTATGATTCTGTAATTTTCAAAATGATAAAAACCAAAATTGGCGAAAAATGTCTCTTTTTGTGAGTTGTAGATTAAATTAAATTAATTTAAGTCATTGCGGAACCAAAGTCTATGTTTCCGCATAATAATTTAAACATCAAATCATTCAAGGTATTTGCACTCAGATATGAATTAAAACAACAAACCCATAAAAATTTAAATTTTTCATGTAAATTCTCTAAATGTTGCGCAAACTTTTAATAAAATTGTGTTAATTTTGAAGAAATGTATATGAAAGTCGCTTGATCCTGAGCCCGATGACTTCCAAATTGTTGCACATCTGTGCAAAGTTTGAATAAAACTGATTTCCAATCTTCCAAATTTTTACAAAAAGTGTTGTTTGAATTAAATCGGTCTTTGGGAAGTGGGTAGTAAGCGCCGTGGCTTAGTCGATAAGTGCATGAATTTCTGAGCAGGGGGTTCGAAGTTCGAATCATATAAAACACCAAAAGTATTTTTCACGGTCTCACATCTCGTGAAAGTCTGACAAACATCCGAGATTAATAACTTACCACGGTAGGCTACTCAATTCGCCGTGGGGATTCGGCATTAAATTGTAGGTCCCTTCCATGTGTGCAAAAATATATATGCACAACACAAATGGTCACACGAAACTTGAGGCCTTAGACCGCAACGGTCTGCCGCGCCGAAGATTATTATTAAAATTATTGGGAAGTGGGTTAAAAATTTATCACTAGATTTGGCGTCATGCCACAAGCCACAAATAAACATACGGAAATAAACATTATGAAAATCAAAACAATGACGGATGCTCTTTTTAAAAACTTTTTTTTAACTTGACTTGACTGTATTTTTTTTGTCTGTATTTTCGACCATTTTGAGGTCCTTTTGTCCAAAATATTATTTTTTATATTCCACGTATGACGCGTGTTACGTTGCGCGTGTCAAACGTGTGATGGTTTGAAATCGCACCATTTTCTCGTTTTTGAGGTCTTTTTAAACCAACTTCCACAAGACCTTGAGAGCGGAAATATTGGAAGTGTCTATGTCCGAGATAGCATTTTTATATTTCGAGTATGACACGTGTCGCGTGTAATGGGTTGACACTTTTGTTGTTCGACTTTTTGAGGTCCTTTTTAACCAACTTCCACATGACCTAGAGAGCTGAAATTTTGTGGGTGTCTGAGTCCAAAATAGCATTTTTTATATTACTAGTATGACGCGTGTCGCATGTGGCGCATGTGATGGTTGAAATTTTTGTTTTTTCGACTTTTTTGACGTCTTTTTTAACCAATTTCCACACGACCTAAAGAGTTGAAATTTTGTGAGTATCTTAGTCCAAAAGAGCCTTTTTTTATTTTCCACGTGTGACGCGTTTCACGTTTCGCGTGTGAAACGTGTGACGTTTGAAATCACCTTTCGAACGACCTAGAGGGCTGAAGTTTTGTGAGCGGCTCAATGTAAGGGGCCTATTTTAATATCCCGCTTTTGGCGTGTTTCGCGAGTCGCGTGTGAAGCGTAGAAAAAGATCATTTTTTGACCTCAAAAACAGATATTTTGGCGAGTATTTCCAAATAATAAACGACTGTGTGACGTGTTTCGATGTATATATAAAAGTTTGTACCCGAAAAACTAAGTTTTTTTACATTTACTTGTTTAGTATAAAGTAAAGATTCCATTCATCCAATTTATGCCTAGCCGACTTCTTTCCTAAATCTTTCCTAAATGTACGAGTATAAGAAAGTGAACATGATTTGTTTAAATTTTAAATCATGAAATCTGTGCAGCTTTCAAATGCAGTCGGCAAAGGCCGTTGATGTGTCTCTATGAGAGCAAAAAAAAAACGTTTTAACATATGACTTATAACGTCCTTGAATTTGAAAAAAAAAAAAAAAAAAAACATTCATATACATATCAAGTTATTTTGCGATAAAGTAAATTGCCGTCACTGACGCCGGTGTTGTATTCCAATCGCTGTTGGGAGCTACACTGAGAGAATATGCATAGTGGTGGCCGCACTCAATGATCAAGATGAAACTCAACCAATTATTTTCGCAAAGAACCGGTACTTGTTATTTGTTGTTGTTGTTGTTATTGTTGTTGTTATTATTTTTGTTCTTCTTCTTCTTGTTACTTAAAACATTAAACCACAAAAAAAAGATGAGCTTGCTTAATCAGCAACACAAGGTAAACAACTTACTGCCATATACCTACAAAGCGAATTGAAAGTCGCTGATTCTAAAATTTCAACATTTTCTTGTTTAGAAATATAAATAAGAAATTATGTTTCTGCATGAAATGAAAATGAATGGAATGAATTAACAAAATGAAGATCAAGCTTAATAGTGTAGTATCATAGATGTTTTCTTTTTCGCTGTAAATCCGAAATTGTTGTTTTGGTCTGGTGTGCTACACTACAACAATAAAAGTTTGTAGAAAATTAAACGCAAAGCACAATTTAAGATTAGATCTTAAAAACGTTTAACAGTATTTTTATTATTTTATTTTTTTATCATTAACTAGCTGATACAGCCGGCGCATTGCTCGCCTAAGTAAAATATTTCATTTTATTTCATTTAGGAAACTTTATTTTCATAATTTCACTCTAGACTTAAAGGATTCATAACAACATGAAAAAATGTCTATGAGGTCCATTGATCCAGCGGTTCCATTCCAAAATATGACTGGTTCGTGTTCGTTTGCAAAACTTAGGGAGGCTAATATATAAAAATTCAGGACAATTTATGAAAACATAAGAGAAAATATTTGTATGGGAACCGCTTAACTAAAGTTTCCCCTCTCTCCAAAAAATTTGGTGGTTTATTTTTGTTTAAATACCAAAAAGAGATAAAATTATTAAAAAATCTAAGGACGTCACTAATTAAAGATTCTGAAAATTCAAAAACGTTTTATTGACCGAGGAGTCTGACTATTATATGACATTGTATAAGGCTCTTATACAAAGTTGGAACGCGATTTAATCAACGTTGTGGAAACATATAAAGAAACAAGAAAAGGGTCTTTTGAAGGTACTTTGAAGGTCTTTTGTGGGTCTTTTGAGGATCAGGATCATTTGGGGGATCTTAAATAATTTTTTCGGGGATTTAAGGGTCTTCTTGGGGTCTTGGGGGTTTGTTTGGGGTAATTTGGGGTTATTTGGGGGAGTCTTTTGAGGGTCTTTTGGGGTCTTCTTGGGTCTTTTGGGGTCTTTTTGGTTGTATTTTGGGGATATTTTGAAGGTCTTATGGGGTTCTTTTGAGGATCAGGATTTTTTGGGGGATCTTCAATAATTTTTTTTATCTTTTATGATTCTTTTGAGGGTCTTTTGGGGATCAGTTGGCGATCTTTTGGGGTCTTTTTGGGTTCTTTTGGGGATCTTTTGGGGGTCTTCTGGGTGTCTTCTGGGTGGTCTTTTGTGGGTATTGTGAGAATCTTTTGTTGGGTCTTTTGTGATTTTTTGAGGGTCTTTAGAACGCCTTTATATGATTGTTTTGGGGGTCTTGGGGTCTATTGATGGTCTTTTGGGTTCTTTTGGGGATCTTTTGGGGGTCTTCTGGGTGTCTTCTGGGTGGTCTTTTGTGGGTATTGTGAGGGTCTTTTGTTGGGTCCTTTGTGATTTTTTGAGGGTCTTTAGGACGCCTTTATATGATTGTTTTGGGGGTCTTGGGGTCTATTGATGGTCTTTTGGGGTCTTTTGGGGTCTTTTGGAGGTCTTTTTGCTCACAACATAAAAATAAGTTTCACTTCAACTGCGTGTCAAATTTACACGCACTGTTGTTTATTATTATTGTATGGGGCGTAAGCAAACTACGATGATAGTTTTCCGACACTGGAACAGGCGACATACCATTGACCATACGAGAAGCATGGATTTTCAAGGTTAATGACGCAAACACTGATTTATTTATTGTAATAGCGAATGCAAAACGCACCCCAAACTTCAAGCGCTTAAAGTCTAATGGCTTGTAGTTCGTAATCATTACGCGCGTTCGAGGTAGCTGAGGGCTTTCTTTCTCCTCAGTAAAGATGATTGCATTCAGGCGAACAAAATCCTCCGCTATCTGTCAGATCAGCAACAAAAACTTTTCAATGTCTACTGCCAATGTGAAGTGGGAGAGAGCGAATCCTAGAAAATTGGAGATAATACTCCGATTCCACAGCAAGCAATCGTGTTCGAGTAACTGAGGACACGAAGTATACGGCAGCATCCGCAACTAGAACGCACCTATTGGGATGCGTTGACAAATCGCAAAAGAAAGACTGTGCTGGATCAGCTGTCAAACGATATTTGCGCATATAGCGCGCATTATTTGAATCTATTGGAATAGAAATGAAATAACGACTTTTGTCGGACAGATCGCGAATCAACACAAAATTGAAATCATTTTTTTTAATTTAGTCTGGAATCCGGATTTTTCATTTAACCGAGAACATTGAATTGAGTTATTTCCTCAAAAAATATCCAATTTATCGTTTTCCAAATTTTCCTACTCTCTTTTGTGATTTTCCCGAATTTTCTTTTGCTAAAAATTTCTCCGGGAGCATAACGACCAAAACAAAAAAAAGAATCGATCAAATATATCGTCAGGTATGATCGAGAGTGTATACAAAATTATGATTTTTCCTGTTTGTCCCAATTTTTCCTTCATTGTTGTCTTCCTTTCCCGGGACCATAACGAAGAAAACAAAAAAACAATTACGCAATACCATCGTTCGAATCGTGAGTTCATAAAAAAATCCTGTAAAAGACCCATTTTCATTTTTATTCCGAATTTTCCAATTTTCCGGGCAACTTTTCTAATTCTTTTTCCGTATAAACCTTATTCGGACTATGGCGAATATTATAAAATAAAAATGAGTCAAATCGGTCCAGCCTTTCTCAAGTGATGCGGTTACCAACGAACAGCATATATAGATTTTATCTTTTTAACTCGCTGGTACAAATTGACCAACGAAAATATTGCGTAAATCAATAAACTTGAATTTAGGCCACATTAAGCAAAGTGGGTAACTGGCAAATGTACTTCCGAAGAGGCGATAATTGTTGACATGATATCTGCATTATTATATGAACTCATTCTGTTCATTTGCGTTGCTATGATAATTCTTAACGTTCTTATTACTTACTGTCATAGCTTTACTAATTCGTTTAACGTGTAATTGCGATAATTTTTGGTTCAAATTCTAAGTCAAAAATAAATCTGACCGAATTCTCATTTATCCTTATAAGTGAGTAACTACCAGACAAGATCACTTTTTGTTATGTTTTTATTGTTACAGAGTGAAAACAAATAAAAACCATTTTCTCGAATTAGGTTGACCACCGCAACAACAGTCCAACACCAACGCAAAAGTGGAATCGCGCCCTCACACTCATTGCAATTATCTGGCATTTCTCTTCGTAGACAACTATCATTAATCAATAAGTTTTATGTGTGCTTTGGCTTTGGTAAACCACTTAAGTGACTTTTTACTTGGCTTTAAATGCTACTGCAAATAGCAGTTGCTAATTTTGAAATTAAATTATGACAGATGCAGGAAAAAGATAACAAATGCTCTTACAGAAACTGTCGATAAAAAAATAGAATTTTTTTTGGTGTTGTTTCTTTTTTTTTTAAAATATATAGTTAACCCGTATGGACTCAGTTAGTAAGGATTATTTATTTATTTATTTATTTATTTATTCTACGACAGTTGACTTCAATAGGAATTTACAGTATAATATAAAAATAAAATAATATTAAAATAACATTAGGATGTAGAGGGCAAATTCATTACAAAAATCGTATGCCTGGTATCAAAAAATAACGCATCAGAAGCATCGCAAAATGCATGAAGTTGAATCGAACTGGGCTTTGATGTTTCAAACACGCACCTTGGAATTTCTATCCTTTCTAGATGATGTAGATTTGTATAAATTTTCTTCCATATACAAATAATATTAACCGGTGCTTCTTCATCCCATTCGGTTTTGGTTAGCCACAACTTTTGAAGCAGCATTTTGAATGTTATCACAATGGGTGATAACCAGCCTAACGGATCGTAAAGTTTTGAACTTTCTGAGAGCATTTTCCTTTTTGTCCAACTCACTTCATTAAAAAAAATGTTTATTTTAAATGTGAATATATCACGTTGTGGATACCACATAATGCCGAGGGTTTTGGTGCTTTGATCGTCTTCAATCAACTTTGGTATATCTTCGCAGTTATTTTCTGCTAATGATTGCAGAAATTTCGGAGAGTTTGACTTCCATTTACGAAGTCTAAAACCGCAGCTGGATAATATTTCATTAAGTTGGTTTTTCATTGTTATTGCACCTTCCACCGTTGCACTACCAGTAAGCAAATCGTCCATATAGAAATGATTTCTAATCACGTTAGCGGCATCTGGATATTTTGGTTCAGATATCCTGGCCAACTCTTCTAATGAACGAATAGCAAGAAATGGTGCACTTGCTGTACCATAAGTCACTGTGTTACATTTATATGCCTTTAGGTTTTCTTCAGGATTTTTACGCCACAAGATTAATTGGAATACTGCATCGGAAGGATCTACCAATATCTGGCGATACATCTTTTCAATGTCCGCATTCACCGCAATCCGATTTTGCCGAAAACGAAGCAACGTTGTTGTTAAATCTGGTTGAAGCTTGTGACCAATGTGTAGACAATCATTCAAGGATACGGCTGTGGATGTTTTACACGATGCATCAAAGACAACTCGCAATTTGGTAGTGGTACTTTCCATAAATACTGCATGATGTGGCATAAAATATTTATTATTGTCTTCATGTGGTATTTCATTCCATGGTATATGTGTCATTTGATTCAATTCGATGTACTCATCTATAAATGTTTGATACTCCTTACAGTATTCAGCTGATCTCAAAAATTTTTTCTCTGTACCAAGCATTCTTGATTGGGTGTTAAACAAGGAATTTCCTAGCTTCGGCCGTGGTGTTATAAATGGAAGTCTGACGATGAATCTCCCATCTGGTGATCTGGTCGTAGTGTCTCGAAATAACTTTTCACTTGGATCATTAGCTGGTTCAATATAAGTAGCATTAGCCAATGGTTCTTCAACCTTCCAAAATTTTTTCAATTGCTCCATTATGCTTTCATTAGTAACGATGCAGTCGACGTTTACGTTAAAATTTTGTACCGGACGTTCATTAATGATATCTTTATTAACGTTTCCAGCTACGAGCCAACCAAATTTGGATGATTGAAGAACTGGTAGATCTGGGATGGACATTTTTTGTTCTGACAAAATATCCAAAAAGAATTCTGCTCCAATTAACATGTCAATGGAGCTGGACTTATAAAATTCAGGATCTGCTAACTGGAGTTGCCATATTCTGTTGGTTTTTGGTATGGATATCGTCGCAGATGGAAGATGTGACGATATTTTTTCTAGTATGTGTGCCGTCATGGTTATAGTGTAATGTGGTATTACACGTGATATTAAAGTTAGAATTGTTTTACCTCTTGTTTTTCTAGCAGGACTTGACGCTAGACCGTAAACTGATATATTTGAATATTTCCGACGTAAGCCTAATTGTTGTACACAGGATTCGGTGATAAAAGATGATTGTGATCCCGAGTCTAACAGCGCTCGTACTAGCATTTGTTGACCGTTATTTTATTTATTAAAAATAGCAGAAGATTGGTGAAGTGAATCAAACTCATCACAACAAGTGTTATGATGTCCTAAATATAAAATGTAACTTTTAAACTACGTCCAGAACTTTTTTATTTATTTAAACATATTGCCACGGGAGAACTCACTGAATGACTTGCGTCACGGAAATAAAGTAAGCTAAGAACTTAAGTTGAAGTCTTTCTTTATGGCCAACAACTTGACAGTGAATCGTACCGAATTCGTCTGTAGTACCAGGGCTAACAAACGAAAAAGGCACGCACAACTATCGAGCGATAGGCTTATCAAAATTCAGCTTCCAAAAATTTAAAAGACTCTAATGTTGTGGATTACTTTTATGTTGCAAACTCCAAGTTAATGAACAAATCAAAATCCAAAATCAATGTTTTTCTTGTCGCCAAACATTGCACCAAGGATGAGCCGGAAGGTTGATTTCAAATGAAGTTTGTCAGAAAAGAGAAAATCTCTTTGCAAAAGATTCCTTTCCGATTCTTTACGGTTTTAGTTTCTGAGCGAAAAACGGGAAACATTTCTCTGATTTTTCTCAATATGCGAAAAACAAACTAGCGTATTAGGAGCTTAGGACTCAAGGTAACCATCATCATATTTGGCTCTCTCCGGTCTAGGCCTGCCAGAAAAAATCTCTGCACCGGTCCCGATTTCGAGCCGATGTCATCCAGTTTGACATCCCTAAACTCTGGGCGTCCTGGTCTACGCCTTTCTTCCTGCGTAGGCTTGGCTGGCCTCGCTGTCGTGTTCCATAAATCCTACCGCAAAGGACTTTCTGAGCAAGATTCTCTTCGCTCATGCGAGCGAGTTGTCTTGCCCACCGGAGTCTACCGAGCTTAATTCTCTTCACGATTTCGATATAGCGGTAACGCTCGTAGAGCTCATCATTATAGAGTATCCGGAATCGTCCTTATTCACATACGGGGCTAACAATTCTCCGTAAGACTTTTCTCTCGAACGCGGCTAAGAGGTCAGAATGCTTTTTCCGAAGCACCAAAGTTTCGGACCCATATGATGTAAGTACTGGTATGACCATTGTCTTATATACCAGCAGCTTAGATGTTATGTTTAATTTCCTGGATTTGAAGAGTCTTTGTTGGATTCAAGCAAACGTGCGCGTATTTCTGGTTCCATGCTGTTATCGGGTGCTACTGTTGAACCGAAATAGTTAAAGGATTGCATTACAAATTCGCGCCCCACTATTTGAATTGAGAGACCAATGTGGGATCTTCTACTCGAAGACGTGGAAACCATGTCCGTTGTTTTGCTCTCATTTGTGTGTAGCCCTTAGATTTTGTACAGCTCTTCGGTTTCTACCAACGATGTCAATATAGTCTGCGTAAGCCAGTATCTGAATTGACTTATAGAGGATTATTCCTCTCGCCGTTACGTCAGAGTCTCGGATCACTTTCTTCAACGCCTGGTTGAAGAGGACGCCGGCCAGTTTATCCCCTTGTCAGAGTCCGTTATCTATGAGAACATTCTTACATTCGTCGTCGAACCAGTCGTTCCGATCTCTACGACTACTGCCTAAAATATAGTCAGCAGTACTAATGACAGTATTCGTAAGGCGTGTCTATTTCTCTTCTACGGCCAGCATCTCAGCCCCAGAATTTACTGTCCCCTTATTTCAACACTATCTGGTTCGAGTGACTCCATCAGGAGATACCCAGATGGCCTTGTAGGTATTTTTACGCGCAAACCTTGTACTCGCATCTCTATGACTAGTTTTCCAATGTTTTCTCGTGTAAGCTATGGGTGTCAATGTACCATATGGAAGATTTTTATTACCTACGAGATCCAATGTACCACATTAGATTTCTTAGGTAGATCAACCTTTGCACAGCTGAGATTAGGATGTGGCTCTTTTCTGAAAAGCTACATACACCGCTTACGTGACAGCATCATCTATCAATTCCCGGACTGTGGTGCATCACCACATAACACAGCTCATCTATTCAGCTGCCCGTTCCATCCGACGTTACTCAAACCGCTATCACTATGGACACCGCCTGTCGAAGCAGCCGCTTTTCTGGACCTGGACTGTTCCGACAGCTACACAAACACAACAACCCAACGTTTGGACTAACATGAATAAATAGTTGCTACTACAACAACAACAACAGGATAATTATTCGAGGCAACAAGTATGTGGCTCATCGAAGTGACTTTCACAAATCTGTGGCTATTGACGACTTAAAACTATATGTTTTGGCGGTAGTTGGCGGAAGGCTTTTTAACAAAATTTTGGCACACTAGCACAGTAATGACGTTCACTGAAATCTCCCAGTCATTCAGCTTTAGGTTCCTTATAAAGGACGTTTTTTCTTGAATATAAGTTACTGAAAGGTCAACTATCAAACGAGCTTTTAAACTGCGCTCACCTTTTGACATTAATTGTCAGTATACTCTGGCAAATCATCATGAATATATAAGGCTCTTATCTTATCTTATCCAAATTTACTTTGAAAATCAATTGTCGATTCGCGCATCTTATAGACGAATTCGTGATTTTTATAGTGCACACATAGGTAATGACCACACGATCCAACGATCTTGTCCTACATATAAGATCCAGTTAGTGCAGTAATTAAAGCCACGTGACCATAATATGCGTCGTTCTTCCGCTGATAAGGCTCTAGAGCAGTTGGAAACGTATAAGATCCAGTTAGTGCAGTAATTAAAGCCACGTGACCATCATATGCGTCGTTCTTCCGCTGATTAGGCTCTAGAGTAGTTGGAAACGTATAAGATCCAGTTAGTGCAGTAATTAAAGCCACGTGACCATCATATGCGTCGTTCTTCCGCTGATTAGGCTCTAGAGTAGTTGGAAACGTATAAGATCCAGTTAGTGCAGTAATTAAAGCCACGTGACCATCATATGCGTCGTTCTTCCGCTGATTAGGCTCTAGAGCAGTTGGAAACTGACCAGTTGTTTTATCGCAAAATTGTGTTTGGCGATGAGGCTCATCGGTTTTTGTTACGCAAAATTGGCGCATATGAAGTGAGACCAATTAACGTGATATCCTACAAACTCCATTACATCAAGTTTGGGAAGGGTTTTTTCATTTTCTTGGACCTTATTTCTTCAAAAATGAGGCCAGAGTTTGCGTTAAAATCAATGGAGATTGTTACCCCACCATGATCAATGATTTTTTGTTGATAAAACATGGATGACGATGATCTGAACGCGATGTGATTTCAACAGGATGGTGCTTCGTGTACCTTATACCTTACCTTACATTGTTCGTGTTATTTGTGACATACGGCCGACAGTGCTCGAAAAAGTGGCATTAATTTGGACGTCCAGATTACGCTTCCATATGCCTGAAGACATTTCCTAGTACCAATGTCATATATGGATTTATGGGTTAATTGGCCACGTTACAAGTGCTTACAAGACTATGAGGTTAATTGTTAAAGCAGTAGCTATCACCAATTACACTTGTAAGCCGATTAGTAAAATAAAAAGACGAAATTACGCACTTTTCTAATTATTGTTGTCTACTGCGTTTTAGTTGTTGCCAGCATTTTTGCACATAGATATTTATATAATTGTGTGTATTAAGTTATTTGTACGAAATCAATTTGTTTTGTTTTTCAATTTCGTGTTAACAATCAATAAACTTAAAAGTAGCCTGTAGTCTGCGTTTTAAAAGTAAATTTTGTTACTACTCACTTTCTCACAAATGTGCATATGTTATAAAATTTAATTACATACATCTAAGTATTAATGTATTAATCTAAAAAAGCTTAAACAAAACGTGTTAATGGCCGTGACCTTTTTTAAAGCAAAGAACACAAACAATATACTGACTAGTATAGCTACAAACTTGTTGTTCTATTTATTATTAGAACACTACAGCTATACGTTTTATTAGAGCAGGAAAAACACGATTTCGTATTTGTTTTTCAATTCATTTCGCGACAAATTATCGATCTACCAACCCCCCATCCCCACCCCACCAGCGCTTCAAACTAAGCAATCCGTTTTTATCCAATTAGAACCTACTATCGCTGATGGTTTCCCTCAATTTGCTTACATGTGTACATATATCTATAAATATACATATATAAAGAAGAAGCTTTCTATAAAATCGACATAAGAAGCAGCTCATTGTGTCATTAGTCTACCTGAGCGAAATTCAGTACAAGGAAACGTTATGCATAATTGAGAGAGTGTTTGTTTGAAGACAGGAGCGGATTCACTGTGACACAGGCCATGATGTGGTTGCTACTTATAGAGCCCAGAGTAAGATAAGGTAATTTTTTTTGGGATTCCATCGGCAGCTTACTATAATTTTTTTAAAACAACAAAAAGAACAAAATGACAGATAATGTCAATAAATCTGTGACGCTGGAAAGTTGAAAAATTCTGTGCTCGATGTCATTGAGCTGGAAAATACAAATAGAATACAATATAAATAAAATAATATATAATAGTAAAAGATATATAATAAAAGATATATGTATATATAAAAAAAAAAAAACAAAAAAAAAACTACCCAAAAAAAAATCAAAAACTCAAAAATTTTTACATAAAGTTCGGTCTATCGGAGATACACATATTTTTAAAATTTAAAGTAAATCGGGCTAATTTTTTTATTTTTTTAAAAAAAAATTATGGCCCCGCCCCAGGGCCTCAGGGCCCATTCGCTCCAAAAATTTTTGTAAAATCGGGATAAACATATGTTTAAAGTTTGAAGAAAATCGGGCTAATTTTTATAAAAATTATACGGGCACCCCTCGGGCCTCAGGGCCCATTCGATCGAAAATATACAAAACGTTTAGTCCATCGGAGATACACATGTGTATAAAATTTTACCAAAATCGGGTTAATTTTTATTTTAAATTTGTATGAGGCCCCACGACCCCAGAGCCCGTGTGTAAAATTTGAAGAAAGTCGGGTTAATTTTTTTAAAAGACCCTAGGCCCGGGGTCCCCACGGGGAATATGTTCGGGTAAGTGGGCTGGAGGTTAGTGGGCGTGGAGTCCGTGGGCGGCTGTTAGCTTGGTTGAGGGTCAGTGGGTTGGGGCAGCCGGGAGACGCCTGGTATTTCCGCTAGTATTGTATATAAAGCTATGTGGGGAACTTATACGTAAAATTGTGTGGGTAATGAATTTTATATAAAATTATATCAGTACGTTCTGGTATTTGCTAGATGGTTCTTTATGTAATTTTCATAGCAGAGAACCTTATCGAAACTGTATATTCAGTAGAAATATACCCCATATTTTTTCGCAATGGGTTAGTTGTTGTTATTTTGAATTCTATCCGACTACTTGGCAAGTAGCTTCCGCCTATATGAATTATAGTCTTATAAGTTAATAATAAGTAATCACGAGTGTTAAAATTATGAAATGTTACTATTTAAGTCAATAAGTTGAATGTTTTGGAGAAACGAACTTGTGTTCTTATTCTTATTTTCAAAATCCATTGCGAACTCTCTAGAAAGCCTTAATTTCAGAACCTAGATAAGTACCTAAATAAAAGCGTCAAGAATATAAAAAAAATTTAGAAAAATTAATGTTTTTTTATAAGGACGTCGACAGGTACCACAGTCACAGCTTTCCCACATAAAATTCCAATTGAAAACATTAAGTCAAATTAAACGTTGGCGGAAAGCGAAAACATTTACCTCTGATGTAATTATACACAAAATCTGAGAAGGGCAATTACTTGATTTGCAACTTCTTGTTTAAACTGCAAGAAACTTGTTCCTACGCATATGCTATACCAATGTGACCGATTCACTTCTACAGCGGTATTTATGGTATACAATACTATACTTGCTGGGGCTGGTATTATTTGCACATAAACACTTGATCTATGACGTCATATCCACCAGCTGATGTTAATAACAAAAATGCTAATCTAACACACACATGTGTTTTAATATAAACGCAGAAACGCGCCGTTTATGTTAACAAGATGCCTACTGTCTACTCATTCTTCACTTTGTGTGTCATTTTTAAAACGAGTATAATACTTCTTCGCTGGCTCCACTTTTAATGCCAACAAATGGCTTTGTAGAATCGTGTACCGATATCTGTCAGGCAGAAATAATGTGCTTTTAATAAACCCAACCGTAGCACAATTAGACGCTATTCATCCGACAAGGAATGTTTTCCATACATTTACTTAGTTAATTACTTTATAAATCCTTATCCCCTTTGCATATTTATATACACGTACAACAGGGAGTTCCTTTATAACCTGAAAATATATTTTTATTCAGGGGCACCGTCAGATGTAAGATTATTTAAGCGGCTTAAGCATCTTAGGAGGCAAAAATATCGAATTCTCAAAAACAGTCTCTAATACCATAATCCGTGGCCTGCGCAAGCGTGATAAAAAAAATCTTCAATCTGTGTATGTTTAAATCGAATAGATTTATTCAAACTTTTTAAAAAAGTGATAGATTGCCTGAGTTTTTAAAGGTATTTATAAAAATTTAATGCTTATACTCGTACAAGAAAACAGAGTGAAATAAATGAAGGAACTTTTTTTGGGGCCAAAAATCAATTCATGGTTGGTTGCACATAATCTTCAACTGGCTAGATACACTTAGCACAGCAATAATGAAATTTTTTTCTACCATCTAAAAAATTCCATTTGCCAAAAAGCCATTATTTGTTTAAGGGAAGCCGTTTCCTTCACTTTACTTAGCTTCTTGGGTATATACCTCCTTACTCCGTACAATTAATTCAATAAAGATTTTGTAATTCTATTTGCAATGAAGGAAACCTGCTGAACGCACAACACGTCACCCATTTCAGCAGTTGTGAGAAATTGTTGTTGGCTTCTTTAAATTTGTTGTTCAATTTTCGTTCGTTCGACAAGAGGAGTGTTAGTTCTCTACACATGATAATAAAAAATTTAAATTTTTTTGTCTTATAGAATTCAATGCAATGAGATAAATTAGCATCACAAGTTTATTAAGTTTATGAGTTTTGATAATAAAAAAAAATCATTTATTCGTTTTAAAAATTATAATAAAATTGAATACTGATTGGCACTATTTTTTCGCAAGAGGACGGAGCCGGATTCCGGTTTAAGTTTAAAAAAAAAAGAGAAAACTTATTACTTTGCATGCGAAATGTACCCTTATTTATTCACAATCTTTAACCTACATTCAGAGAGGCGACAAACGGTTCTGTTCAATTAACTTCACTAAATAATAAAAACTTGTCATCAACCATGTTGAGTTAAAAAGATCGGGTTGTGATGTGTCGCCGTTGTTTTGACGTGAAACGTCTATGTCAACGAGTCGCTTTTAGTGTAAGGGATTTAAATTTAAAGACAAAACATTGACTGCGTACTAAAAAAATTTAATACAAAACAGATACTGAATGGTACACAATTATTTATTTCGATTAATATTCGACGACAATTTTGTGTAAGATTGGCCTGTAAGACATAAAATGCTTAATATCAAAATTAATGTGTCTGGTGAACGTACAATCTATAGTTGTATTGCCCAATGTTGACGGTTCTGTGGGCACGTGATTGATTTATTCGATTCCTCAGTTCGCATACGTCTTTGACGGATGTGTGGACGCTACCTTTACTGGATATTGTATAGGTACAACAGTGATAAAGGTTTAGGCTTAAAAAAATTGATAGCTATGCATGGATTGAGTATTTTTTCAGTTTTCTCAGGGGTAGTAACCCCTATGAATAAAAACATTACGCAATCGCAAGCGCTAACTAATTGCTATAGAACAAATCCCATTAAATTTTGACTGGTAAACGCAGAGATATACGACACGACAAACAAACGTACAAACGTACAACCGTTGTTTGTTTGTTGCATTTTTGGGATAGGACTTTTCGGAGGATCTTTTGGTGGTCTTCAGGTGGGTCTAGAGGTGATTCATGATGCGGCCTTCAGGTGGGTCTAGTCAGGGGGTCTTAAAGGGGTTTAAAGAGGGTTTTGAGTGGGATGTCGATTGGCTTTTGAGGGCATCTTGTGATGATGTTAAGAGAGTATTAATGGGGTTACTTAAGGCGGTCTTGAGGGTGGTCTTTAGTGGGTTTTGAGGAGGTCTGGAGGAGGTCTTGAGGGGGTTCTTGAAGGCTCTTGCGGGTTGTCTTGAGGGTGTTGGGAGTATCTTTAGTAGAGTCTTAGGTCTTAGGTCTTAAGAGGGTTTAAATGGGGACTTCAGAGAGTTTGAGAGGATCTATGGTCTTAGTAGGGTTTTGAGGGGTTCTCAGGTGATGTTTGAGCAGGGTCTTAAATGGGTTTTGAGAGGGGTTTTGAGAGGGGTTTTGAGGGGCTCTTAGGTGGTCTTGAGTAGGTTCTTAAGAGGGTTTTGTTAGAATACGTTTACTGAGAATTATTAATTTAGAATTAAGTCACCCAAGCCGAAGGATGATGGATGGTGTAATTTTAGCTGCAAAGAGGCTTCTAGGAACATGGAGATTAGCTTTCGGTTGTATAAAGCAAATCCCACAGAGGAAAACCAAAAAAATACAAGCGTGCCAGCAATGATTGCGACGAGCCGAATCCGCCTATGATCAAAGATTTAGGCAAAAAATACTACGATGTCCCAACAGTAGTAAAAATTTTTTGGTCATCCGTGAAAAGAATCAAAACCAACGATCATTCGCAACAACATTCCAGCTGTCAGCTTTAAGGACAAGGCCGATCTACTTGCTGCAGCTAACTCCACGCTTTCAGATTGTGCTTTGTTTCCACCTGTACTTTTGAGAGCTGAACACCTTATTGGACAGATTTACATTCGAACTCGTGAAATGCATACGCATATCCTCATGACCAGATGGTATTCCCCCATTACTTTTGAAGAGGTGTTCTTCATCGCTGGTGTTAACTTTTCTAATTATCCTTTTCTTCCCGAGTAGTTGGAAAATAGCGTTTATCCAGCTAGTGATCCAACCCAACCATTCGAACCGTCATGTCTCTCTACGTACCGAACAATAGCACTAACGTCCCTTCTTTCTAAGATCATGGAAACGCTGATTAACCATCAGCTTATGAATCACGAGAACTACTTAAAGATCGCCAATATGGTTTCCGTGGACAACGTTCTGCTGGTGATCCTACAGTATATTTCAACGAAAAGTGGAATCGGTCTTTTCACAAAATTGGTGAAGGCAAAGTTGTAGCACTTGATATTTAAAAGGTATTTGACAGAGTTTGGCACCAAGCCCTTCTGTCTAAAATGCGTGCTTTTGGAATCAATGCAACCCTGCTTCAATGGACTGGAAGCTATCTTTCAAACCGTTTAATCCAAGTTGTATTGGATGATTTTAAGATTGATATTCACCGCATAAATGCTTGTGTCCCTCAGGGCTGTGTTTTATCTCCAAAACTCTTCTTATTTTCATTAACGATCTTCTGTCTGTAACTTAGAATCCAATATATTCCTTCGCTGACGACAGTACTCTATGCTTCTTTTATATGCTCGCAGGTTCACTTCCTTTCTCTTCGGATGTGGAACTAGAACAACAGCGTATGTAAAGCTCGTTAAATTATGGCATTGCAAAGTGGGCAGAACACAATAGATTCGAATTTTACGTGCATCAACGAAAAGCTTCGTTGGAATTACCACTTATTCAACGTCAAAAATGCCTCTAATTTTGCCTTGGCTTCCGAACATTGTGTAAGATATATTTCACTCCCTCTAATCTGGCTACTATTTACAAGGCATTCGTTCGCCCCAAACTTGAGTATAACTGGCATGTCTGGTCAGGTAAACCTAAGACCACCTTGCATCTGCTTATGTACTGCTTGCATTCGCTTAAACACCGCCGGAACGTTTCCTGCTTGTCACTAATTTATCGCTTATTTCACCAGTGGTTCTCAAGAGAAATAGCCAGTTGCATGCCACCTCTCCTTGAATTCAACCTTAATACTCGTGGCGCTCTAAGAGCTCATCGGTGAAGTTTAATTTTATATTCTTATATCGATTTCAGAATATATAATTCCATCTTCAGTAGCTATATTATTAATAATTCAATAATAAATCTTCCAAAAGAATCATAAAAAGAACTCCGAAAGAACCTCAAAAGAATCACAAAAGACCCCTCAAAGACCCACAACAGACCTCCATTTAACCCCAAAAAGACCCCTAAAAGGCCACCAAAAGACCCTCAAAAGAATCAAAAAAAATCCCCAAAACATTATGAAAGACCCCCTAAAGATCATCAAAAAACCCACAAAGGACGCCCAAAAATGTTCAAAAGACTTCCCAATAGTACCCCAAAAGGCCCCCAAAGGACCCTCAAAAGACTCCCCAAAAGACCCTTAAAAAGACCCACCTACCTTTAACCCTTAGAACCCTTAAAAGACACCCAAAAACCCTCAAAAGACCCTTAAAAGACCCTCTAAAGAACCCCAAAATACCCTCAAAAGATCATACCGAAATTAATAAAATCGGTTGAGATATGACTTAGTTCCCAACATTTAAAAATGTAACACAATAATGTAACCAATAATATGACTCAAAACCGCAACACAAAATTATTTTTGATACCCTACTCATCCTCACCGCCGATAAAGTAGTTATACTTACAAAAATGTCGTGTATCATAAAGCACTGCCATGAACGAAATAGTGATGTTCAAGCAACCAATCAAAACAAACGAATTCTTTGTATCGATTGGTATGCTTTGACATTGCAATCGAAATCGAGATGTAAATAAAACACCTTGAGATTCGTTGAGCTTTCAAATTTAATGGAACAAAATAAATCATTTAGTTGACGTTATCTTCTCAATTTTACTTTGATTTAACATTTCAAATAGCTGTTCACCAATTCACAAAACGATCACAAACAAATTAATTGACAGTTGAACAGGACAACGTCTGTCGGGTCAGCTAGTAAGATACAGTGATACAAGAATAGAGATATGACATTTACTCGTAAATGTCGAATTGCTTAAATATTCGTTTGAAAATTTATCCGCTAGGAGGATTTGTGATGCTCCAATCGTCAATGCCAACTGTTGGTTTATTGACAATTGGTGCATAACGAATTCTCCTGCCGGAAAATTTTAAAGCGAATATACAGGGTGTCCGTCGGGAAAGTATACTATTTTTTTTTTGGTTAAATGAAAGAGAATCGATCTAATAAAGTTATCCACTGGCTTATGTAATGATAGCAGTTATTAGCAAAAAAAGTTCACATAACTTAATACAAAATTTATAGGAATTTATAGAAAAACTGGAATTTCAATGCACCGAACTACGCGCAGTAAACGAGCTACTTCGGGAAGAACAACTTATATCGATAATAGCACTAAAAATTGGCAAACTATTCACTACATTGTTGTTGTTTTTTGCATTTTATGAAAGATAAAATTATTGACTCTCTTAAAATTACTAAACGGAATTAAGTCAGCTTTTAGGTTCAGACTTTGAAACGGAAAACTTACCACAGACAACATGCACAAAAATTGTTAGCAAATAAACGAGTATTTGTTTGCATTTTCCACTTAATCCAGATATTGGAAAGGTAGTAGATTTTCCAATATTTTCCAACTTTACTTCATGGCGAGCATGGCTCATAACTGACGTTTGAACAACCAACCCTACATATTCCTGGAGAAGAAAATTTTCCTAGCGCGTAAATCCACCCAGCATTTGAAATTCTTTTCCAACTCGTAGGGGCCTTTCTGCGTCTCCAAAATAGTCAGTTATATCTCAATAGGATATACAACTGAAATGGCTATTTGTAGTATCATTATCTGCCTCCATTTCCGTGTACTTAATAATAATAATAATATTCGGTGCGATTGACTATTGCGGTCCAGGGCCTAGCTTCTCACAACTATTTGAGTTTACATTTTGTACACAATGACACAAAGCAACATAAAATCTGACTATATTCCTCGATATTTTTATATGATTTATTATACAATAATTTAAATTTTTTTTTATCAAATAGCAGCTTCAAAAATTTGATGTCACTTAGCGCTGATATCATTTTACCTATCGTCAATAGTGTGAAGTTTCGGTAAAATTAAAAGGACCACAAATGGACGGGCGGATATTCCTAAAGCGATTTAGGAGCAGAAAAAAAAACTTAATTTTTCTGCTTGAGCACTCATCTCACTGATATTTACTTTAGTAACGATACACAGAAAAAAAACTAAAAAAAAAAACAATAACCCGAAATCTAAACGAATTCATAAACGCAATAAAATCGTTTATTATTACATACCTACAACAGACTACCTTCATACAAACTGTAGCAAAATAAAAAAAAAATGTAAAAAATTGTAAAAATTGTATTTGTAAAAAACACGTAGAAGTAATTAATTATTCAGAAATGTTTACTTCATGGAATGCTGCACAAACTCGTTTGCCGTGACGTATATCATAAAGTTATTATTTTTCAATTTGTACATTTGCGCTTGATATCGACCGACAGTTTGTGTGCATTGTGTTTTTGCTAGAAAATTGTTTTAATCGAAACAAGATATCGTTGACAAAACTTTCTAATATAAACCGATTATTTCAATTACTGTACGAAATATTATAGGTTTGTTAAAGCATTCCTATTCAGTGACTAGAAAACACTAAGATGTCCTGAGATGAAGTTCTTTTTGGTTGTAATTTTTCTACGAAACGAAAAGGCAGGAAACAGTTACGGTACAAGCATTGAACCCTACTGTTATTAGTACTAATAACTTAAGCATGAAGAGAAGTGGTAATAGTAAAAAAAAGGACTGGTTCCACGATCAACGACTGAACGTAATAATGGTGTAATAATGCTACAATCATATGCAAAGTTATTACTCTCGCGCCGTGGCTCAGTAGAAATGCACATGGCTACTGAGCAGGAGGTTCGTGGTTCGAATCCCAGTAATACCAAAGGTATTTTTCACGGTGTCCCACCCTTCGCGAATGGGTGACAAACGTTCCAAGAGTAATAACTTGTCACGGAAAGCTTCTCAATTCGCCGTTCGGATCCGGTTTTTAAATTGTAGGTCCCTTCCATTTGGGTCCAAAAATATACATGCGCAACACAAATGGTCGCGAGAAGCTAGGCCTTTGACCGCTATGGTCTGTCGCGCCGAATATTATTATTATTAGGTCCCAATTATTAAAGTGCTCAATATCCCCCACAAACTGGTCACATTGATATCCGATTCCCGAGATCGACGTAAAGTTGACAGGTGGAATGAAAATAAAAAAAAACAACCCATAAAAATTTTTCATGTAAATTCTCTTATAACCAAAAGTATACTGAATTTCACAAAAAATGCTGAAATATAAAAACACATATAAAGCACAGCAATACAACAACAAAACAACCCCATTCGTAAAGCAAGCAGCGCTGCTTCCAGCGCACAGCTCACAACGTACACAGAACACAGTCATTATAGTATGAAATGATCTTATGCCGCTATATGGGAAAAAATTTTGTATGCGAGCCTCCGACCTAGCTGCCCAATCACACTCAACTTTTACTAGAAAGTATTGTCACCGAAAATATAGATATGTGCAAAATTTCAATAAAATCGGGCTTTGGGAAGTGGGTTAAAAATTGATCACAATATCTGACCAGCCAGCCAGCCACCCAGCCAGCCAGCCAACCAGCCAGCCACGTGCACGCGAAGTTAATATACATGTATATATACATGCACACATGTATATTTCCGGTGACAATACTTTCTATTAAAATTTGAGGCCCCTCGGACCTCGGGTTCAGGGGGCTCCCATACAAATATTTTACAAAATTTACCCGATTTTCTTTAAATTTTGTACACATGTGTGTCTTCGATGGAAAACACTTTTTGTAAAAATCTGGAGCGATCGGCCTCTTGGGGACCCCAATATACAATTTTTAAATATCGCTTTATCGCATCAGATCACGGCAATGTCTGAGCTCTGTGCTTTGTGTGCAGCGCTGTTCGCTGCCGCTGCGTCACATGGTGGATGATTTTGCCACAAAACGAGCACGCAGTGTGTGTTTGTGTGTGTGTGTATCACCGATTAGAGAATTTACAAGACAAATTTTAATTTTTATGGATTGTTTCTATTAAAATTTTATACGCATGTCTATCTCGAATGGACAAAACTTTTTGTAAAATTTTTGAAGCGATCGTGCCCCGGGGTCGGGGGGCTCCCAAACAAATTTTTTTTTTAACTATTAATTTTTAACGCATTTCCTAAAGCCTGATTTTCCTGAAATTTTGTACACATGTGTATTTCCGGTGACAATATTTTCTTTTACAATTTGGAAGTAATCGCGCCCCGGGTTCGTGGGGCTCCCATACAAATTTAAAATAAAAATTACCCGATTTTTTTCAAATCTTACACACATGTGTATACCCAATAAACAATAGTTTTTATAAAATTTGGTACTGATCGGGTCTCGGGTTCGGCCGCAAGGCCCTTATACATTTTTTAAATACCATGTAGTGGCATCAGATACCGTCATACTTTAATGAATGTGTGCGGTGTGTGCTGCGCTGTCGGCTGCGCTGGTTGGTTTTGGTTGGTGGAGAGAGAGAGAAATCTTAGCTCACGCACAAATGAACCCAGAAATGAAACGAGACACAAATGTTTTATCATTAATTCAACTGACTTACTTATTTACTAAATTGTATTTTTATTGATGTCGTTTTTTTTGTTGTCGATATCAACTTAAAGATAGAACAACAAGTTTTCGCAATATTCTGTCATTTCGCGTTTTCATAAATTAGTTCAGAGCAGTCAAAAAGTTCTCAAGATAGATGCTCGTGTTTCTTATTTGCTCAGAGTATTAGCGTGCTCTAAGTGCTCAGAATAAAATGATCTGAGCATTTTAAAATTTGATGTCAAATGTCTTTTTCGATGATTTCTCCTAAAATAAAAAGAAAAAAAAAGACCCAGGATCGAGGGGCTCCCATTCTGCGATTAGAGAATTTAGATGAAAAATTTTAATTTTTATGGGTTGTTTTTTTCGTCTCTAAAATCACGCCAGTAAAGACCATCCAGATTAGATTTTTTTTCATCACTAAAAAAAACAACCCATAAAAAGTTCATTTTTTCATCTAAATTCTCTAATAGGAAATACATATGTGTTTGATATGATCGGATGCCGCCATATGGAAAAATTAGAATGGGAGCCCCCCGATTCCGATTAAATTAATTTTTCAACATTCAGTCGATAGTTTTTGTAATTTTTTCATCTCTTCCGAATAATACGATTTCTTCAACCCATCAAACAAAATAAAATTGCTGAGAGAATCTTATTGATTGGTTAGTAAATCGTAGCCAATTGCATTCAGTTGTACCACTTCATCACATTTGTAGACTTGTTGCCTTTTCGGTGCCGATTCACTAGGAGTGTTCCTTCACTTCGCACCATCTCTTCCAAGGCCAGGTACTATATATCACTCTGCTCTCGAAAGTATTGTGTATGCAGACTTGAGTTAACCACCTTTTGTCTGTATGTATTTTCGACCAATTTAAGGTCCTTTCTAACCAACTTCCTCATGACCTATAGAACTGAATTTTTGTAAGTGTCTAAGTCCAAAAAAGTATTTTTTATGTTCCACGTATGACGCGTGTCACGTTTCGCGTGTGAAATTACGCCATTTTTTCGTTTTTTTTAGGACTTTTTAACCCCCTTTCGCGGCTCAATGCCAGGGTCCATTTTAATATCCCGTTTTTGACGCGTGTCGCGAGTAGCATGTGGCGCGTGTGAAGCATCGAAAAAAGAAAATTCTTTGAGTAGCCCCGACCTCAAAAACAGATATTTTGGCGATATTACCAAATAATAAACGTGTTTTGCGTGTTTCGATGTTTAGAAGTTTGTACCCGAAAAACGAAGTGTCCAGTGTCACGTGTGGCGCGTGTGATGGGTTGAAAATTTTTTTTCGACTTCTTTGAGGTCGAGAGAGGACTGTTTAAGTCCAAAATAGCATATTTTTATATTCCGAGTATAACGCGTATGGCGCGTGTGATGGGTTGACATTTTTTTTTCTCGAAATGTTTTTAAATTTACTTGTTTATAAATTCTATTCCATGTGTTCATACAAGTATTCTAATCTTTCCTTTTTAGAATGGGGAAACTTTTCTGAATTTTGAGATAAATACGTCATATAATATCTTTCAAACGGCGGCGAATTTCTTCCGATGTCTGGAGTTTACTTATCAACAGATAATATAAGTCAGTAATAATTACCTATTTAGCAAAATTTAAACCTTAATCAATGCGAATTCTAATTTGTTTGAATTTTCACCCTGCTTGTACTTACTTTATGTCTTTTTGATTTTCGCGCTTAGAGAGACAACAATAGACTTTTTTTTTTTTTTTTTTTTGTGGGATCCCTAGTCCAAGTGACTGACACCGCGACCTAAAAGATCTATTGTATCAATAGGGCATTAATTGTCTAAAAGACATGCAACCTTCCTAATAAAGGCCAATATGTCCTTAGTAGCAGAGTTTTTCAACTCCGCTGTGGAGCACAATTCCTTATGGAATATGCGTTTCCTTAACCAAATAAGTGCTGGGCAATCGCAGAGAACATGTTCGGATGTCTCCTCATCCTCCGCACAGAATCTGCATTCTGTTAGAGAGCCCACACCTATTTTGTTAAGATGGTATCTAAGGCCACAGTGGCCAGTTAGAAAACCTACTATTTTCCTAATGCTACCTTTATCAAGATTCAGGATTTCTTTGTATGAATAGGGTCTGATCAGTTGTTTGGATTGCCTGAGCCCAGGGGTATTAATCCAATGTGACAGGCGAAGTTCGCCCTCCCAACAGTTTAACACCATTGTGGCGGCACTCCAGTTGACGCTACAAAAAGGTTCAGGTCCTATGAGTGCAGTTTCTGAGCCAGCTCTAGCTAGTTCATCTGCGGCTTCGTTGCCTGCGATACCTCTATGACCTGGTACCCAACCGAGCTTAACCCTGTTGTGTCTGGCCAGAGATTGCAATGCTTCGTAGC
This sequence comes from Nephrocerus scutellatus, assembly GCA_947095585.1. Taxonomy (NCBI): domain Eukaryota; kingdom Metazoa; phylum Arthropoda; class Insecta; order Diptera; family Pipunculidae; genus Nephrocerus; species Nephrocerus scutellatus. Next base: position 19,068,267 of record OX352762.1, on the reverse strand, counting down.
AGCTTTTTACTGTAAAAGAGTCCATTAAGTTGGACGACAGCGCTTTGATTGCTGCCTGGCTGTCTGAGTAGATATATATTCTAGCGCCTTTAACGCCTTTGCTAAGGTTTAACCTGGCACAGATCTCAATGACAATAGACTTAGTCGTCGTTCGTTTACGACTTGTATAGTGATTCTTTTGTTTTTGAGCGGATGAAATGCTAATTTATTCCAAACACCGGTTATGGTTTGTCAACGAAATGCAAAACTAAAACCTAGAGAGAGAGAAATCTTAACTCCAAACAAATGGCAAATGGAAAACAAATCAACGCCACTGGTTTTATGGTACATTTCTTTGTGCTTTCTGATTTGCAATGAGATAATTGGCGCCACATGTCTCGATTGCATACAAACTTTCTAGATGTTTTGTTACTGTTACTAATGCAGTCATTGATTGCCCGTAATTGTTATTTGCTTACGTATCCATATAATTATATAATGAATTTTTAATTTACATAAATCAGCACTTAAATCTCATAGCATGGTATTAATATGGGCTAAGCGTAAAAGTTGTTGTTATCTCTTGCGGGTTGTTTATAATTATTATCTAGTGGAGATGTGGTAGAAGGACTGCGTCACTCAATGTTATTGTAGTTTTTATTTTTTATACGTACCAGTACCTAAGTTTGTTACTTGTTTGCATTTGAAATTAATATTACAATAGAATTGAGCGCTCTTTGCCCACACCAGCAATTATTTTTAAATTCAATATATTAACTTCACTTTCCCGTGGCACGGATGTCGGTCGGTAGTCGGACGTCTGTCGTGGAATCTTGCGATCAATTTTTAGCCCACTTCCCAAAGCCCGATGTTATTGAAATTTTGCACACATGTGTATTTCCGGAGACAACACTTTCTATTTAAATTTGAGGCCCCTCGGGCCACGGGGTCGGGGGGCTCCCCTACAAATAATTTATACAATTTTTCTCGATTTTCTTCAAATTTTATACACATGTGTATCTCTGATATACAACACTTTTTGTAAAAATTTTGGAGACCCCGGGCCCGGGTTCATGGGGCCCCATAACTTTTTTAAAAAAATTAACCCGATTTTTTTTTTAAATTTTATATACGTGTGTATCTAAAATTTTAACACATACCCGTCTCCTATTAGAGAATTTACATGAAAAATTTTATTTTTATGGGTTGTTTTTTTTTATATATATTTGCTTAGTTTTTACTATAACTCACGCATAAAGTGGTTCTAAGTTTGGGTTGAAATATCAGTAGCATACCAATTTCGATGATCGGAAGAAAATCAAAACTCTCTCTGGACTGCAAGGTTCTACTATACAAAGCGATCCTAATCTCCATATGGACATATGGTATTCAACTATGGGGCTCAACTAGTGCATCAAAAATAGATATCGTACAAAGAACGCAAGCAAACATACTTCGTAGCATTACAAATGCACCATGGTATATTCGAAACAGCAACATCCATAAAGACCTAGAAATCAAAACTGTTAAAGAGACAATAAAATCATGCAGTCTAAAATACCAATTAAAGCTGGAATCACACCCTAACGAATTAGCTAGAGAACTACTATGGCAACCGAAATACAAACGGCTTCGCAGAGCTGATCCTCTAGATTTAATTGACTAAGAAATATAATCTATTAACTACAGGCATGTTGAGCTAACATATTAAATTTAAGTATCTAATAATAATTTAAAAATAAAGGGTGTTTTTTTAGGAGGTTTGTTTTTCCGATAGATGTCGTTTTATTTTATGACAGTTGTTTTGACAGCTCAAAGTGGCATTTCTACTCAGTATTGTTTGGCAAATCATTATGAATAGGTTAACTCCAGAACAACGTTTTCAAATCGTGGAAATTTATTTTCAAAATCAGTGTTCAATTAAAAATGTTTATAGAGCACTTCGTGAATTTTATGGTGCACATAATCGTCCGTCAGAGACCACCATAAAGAACGTAATTACCAAATTTCGGTCTACATTCACTCTTTTGGATGCCAAGCCACCGACAAGAATGAGAAGAGTTCGTACAGAAGAAAATATTGCTGTCGTTGAGGCCAGTGTCGAAGAAAACGACAATTTATCGATTCGTCGTCGTGCTCAGCAAATTGGACTTTGTCCATCGACTTTATGGAAAATTTTACGTAAAGATTTGGGTTTGGTGCCATACAAAATTCAATTGGTGCAAGAATTAAAGCCACACGACCATCGTTTGCGCCGTGAATTCAGTGATTGGTCGTTAAATCAATTGAACGAAGATCCATTTTTTTACCGTAAAATTCTCTTCAGTGATGAGGCGCATTTTTTGTTAAATGGATACGTCAACAAACAAAATTGTCGCATTTGGAGCAAAGATAATCCACACGCCGTTCAAGAATTACCAATGCATCCTGATAAATGTACTGTTTGGTGCGGTCTATGGGCTGGTGGGATCATCGGTCCATATTTCTTTAAAAATGAGGAAGGACGACGCGTTACCGTGAATGGAAATCGATACAGAACCATGTTAAATGAGTTTTTGTTGTCAAATCTTGAAGATATGGATATGGATGAAATGTGGTTTCAACAAGATGGTGCCACTTGCCATACAGCACGTGAAACAATCGACTTATTGAAAGAAACTTTCAACGACAACATTATTTCGAGAAATGGTCCGGTGAATTGGCCTCCGCGTTCGTGCGATTTGACGCCACTCGATTACTTTTTGTGGGGATACGTGAAGTCATTGGTTTATGTGGATAAACCTCAATCGATTGACGCTTTGGAAACCAATATTCAACGTGTCATTGCTGACATACGCCCTCAAATGCTTGAAAAAGTGCTGGAAAATTGGACCTCCAGAATGACATTTGTGAAAAATAGTCGTGGTAGCCATATGCCAGAAATTGTGTTTAAATGTTAAATGCCAAAAAATTATCTACCAAATAAAAAAAATTTTTGGTCATTTCATAATTTTATATGTGTTTTATTCAAAAAAGAAATCGGCAACCTCTTAAAAAAACACCCGTTAATAATGCATACTAATATTAAGTGTTAACACAGGGGTTAAGGCTTAAGTTTAAAATATTATAGTTTTTTAAGAATTTTACACTTCTTGTTAGTTTCGTATAAAGAAAGATTCAAGAATAAAGCCTTTGGCAATAGTTACAAAAAAAAACCAATTTCGTAGTTCAAAAAATTTTAAGGAAAACATAAACCATAAAAGGAGCAACCCTTCTAAATATAATTAAGAAATTTTGTTTTTTCTGGAGGCAATTGACATTAAATTAAATAATAGGTATTAAGAGGTGTGTGCAGATTTCGCAGCAGCTGCGAGTTTTTGCAGCTAGCGTGAATAGTGTGATTTTTCTGTGCAGGTATTAACGAAAATATCAGTTCTTTTTTGACATTTCTCCTGGAGTGAAAGCTCTGCACTTCAAATCAAATGAGAGTTTTGACATAGAAGAAGCTTAAATCGTGAATGGTGCGCTAGCTGTCGCATTAAGTTTTAGCACACCGTTGTAGAGTTGGAGACGAGCCCCGCGCTTACACACGTTGCGGCATGAAACATACTCATTGTATATCTCCGATCTAGCGTTGCTCCCTTGCAGGAGTAAACCTTACAGCCCCAGGTATGAGTGCCTGGGCATTTGACAAGGCAAAACCCTGGCAGCACATCCGTCCGTAACCTAAGCCATCTCACTTGCCATCAGGATAGCAAGCAAGTTTTCCAAACTCGACCTTGGTCAGATTTGGTATCAAGGGCATTTGCAAGGCAAAACCCTGGCAGCACATCCTTCCGGAACTTCGAACCCTATCATTTGCCACCAGAACAGCAAGCCATCCTAGGCCCACCCTATGTTAGACTTGCCCACTTAAATACAAAGAGTTTGCTCAAATGTAAGCATCTCTAAGTACCAGTGGCCCTTTCTAGGTCGCTAAGTACGAAGAGCATGCTCTAAGTACCCGCGACCTTTTATTTATCTTCCTTGGAAGAGCCCTGCACTATAAACCAGATAAGAATGAAAATGCAGCTGGACTCCACCACGGTGTCGTTACCCTGACTAGAGTCCCATCATGGCGACTACGTGATCCGGGACAGATGACCCATGGTTGATTAACAAGGTTCTGCTCCTCCACTCCTCCTTTCTCAATACGGGCTTGTGACCGGCTTTGGCGGAGTTCGCAGCACAGTCACATATTGTTATACTTAATTTAAATTAGTATCGAATCCATATAGTTTTCGGGTTCGCTAAGATGACTAGCGTTGTTAAGACAGAGGAACATCGAGGCTGGGTGTGTTGTTGTACGGTAGGTTTTTTGTTTCTTTAGCACGCGATTCATGGGATTTGGAGGCTCTTGGGGGGTTTTGAAGATTTGTTTTTTGAGGTTGATTTTGATATTAGTGTTGAATCCATAGTTTTCGAGGTCGCTGCGATGAATAGTGTTAGTTAGACAGAGGTGCGGTGTTATATGGTAGGCTTTTTTTTTTAATTGGCGCACGTTTCAAGTGATTTCGGGGTTAATTGACATTTAGCTTAATAACGCAAACTAGAGGCCCATTTATTCGTATAAAGATATATGTCATACCGCTATAAAACATTAGAAAATGAACCATTGGTAGAAAATTCCACCTGCATAGAGGAGGAGAGATATGAGAGTAGATAAACTTTGTATGATTTTCGTACTTCTTGTGGTTGGTCGATACTCAAATAATTAATTAATTTTCTTAGCCATGGTAAATGTCATCGTGACCAAGTTTTCATGTATTTGGTCATTAAAAACAACTATATATTTTTTTGGGGGACTTTTCAAAGTTTAACTCGAGCGAATTGAGGGTCTGGAAGCTGCGTAAAGCACAATGCGTTAGTCTAGACGGCTCGAAGAGACGTAGAAGTTTAAGTCGAGTGATTTGCAGCTCTAGCGGTGTAGTCAGGATTTTCGGCTATAACGGACAGTGTGTAAACGTTGTGCAAGAGTAAACCTGCTGCTTAGCCACTATGTCCCACGAATAAGGCGTCGAGTATAACCAGAGTAGCCCTGCTGTTAAGCCACCGCGTTACACGACGACGATAACGATTACAAAATCTGGGCAGCGCAGTGCTGAAAAGCGGAATGTTTGTAGTGACGTCCTGGTAGTGAAATAGAAATGGTAGAAATGCTTTTAGCGCAAAGTGCAACCCCGAGTGGGTAAAATTAATAAGTATAAGAAATAATGTGTGGATAAAACCTAGCCCCACGGATTTTGTTTATCAGAAAATAAAGAGTGACAACTGGACAGCTCATTAAGCTTATTGCACAAATTACCATCACAAAGCCAATATGTTTTAAAGGTTGTGCTAGTCAAGCACAGTTTGCAGTGCAGTGGTCAATTTAAATTGCAAAGATACGAACTAAGCAAAATTTAATCAGCAGTTCAAAAAATACAAGGCTTACCGTTTCCCAAATCCACATTAAGAACTTTTACTTAAGAGTCAGAACGATCGATCAATAATTTTTCCTAACCAAATACCACCTGATAGCAATAATAATTGATTACTTGGAAAACAAGTATTAAAAAGTTACCGACGTCAAGTTTTTGACTTTGTTGTTGTTCCCTTTTCGTCTCAATTGTTCATTTTGGAACCCACAAACTTAAGTTTTATATACAGCCGATTTGTAAACACTAGATGACACTAGACGATTTTATCAATTTGAGACGCGTGTCACGAGTGGCACGTGTGCGCACACTTAGATTTGCTTATTTGTTTAAGTCAATTCTTGCAATCCATTTTTCGATATGACCATAATATGTCATGTGAATTGGTCATCCATAGTAGTGCATGGATGTCAATCGTTTCTCAAAAACATTATACATTATACTTTCACTTTTATACTTTTCTAATATAAACTAAAGGGTCCGCCATCTAAAGTTTTTTTTTCCAACTAGTATTTATTTCGTGAATGGTAACACTTAGCTCATGTCTGATTTGACAGATAATTAGTTGTATCCTTCCGCTGAACGAATATGGTTGTGTATACGCTTGAACAACGCTGGGAAATATTGCGACATTACTTTGAAAATCATGGTAATGTTGCAGAATGTGTGCGAAAATTGCGTACGGATTTTGGAAGAAGAGAAGCACCGTTAGCTCCGTACGTTCGTTATCTTGTGAAAAAAGTGAAAGAAACTGGCATCCTCATCGATAAACCAAAGCGTGAAAAGCCAAAAACAGTGCGTACACCCGAGAATATTGATGCTGTGGCAGAAAGTGTGCGTGAAGCGCCATCAACATCAATTCACCGTCGTTCTCAACAATTGAACATTTCGGAGACATCATTGAGACGAATTTTGCATAAAGACCTTGGTATGACGCCATACAAAGTCCAATTGGTTCAGGTGTTGAAGCCAACTGACCATCCAATGCGTTTTCGCTTCGCTGAGTGGGCCTGCGATCGACTTACAGAAGATGCCGATTTTGCCAAAAAAATCATCTTTTCGGATGAAGCTCATTTTGATCTTGGCGGGTATGTAAACAAGCAAAATTGTCGCATTTGGGGCACAGAAAACCCACACGCATACATTGAAAAGCCGGTACACCCAAAACGAGTCACTGTTTGGTGCGGATTTTGGTCCAGAGGCATAATTGGGCCATTTTTCTTCGAAAATGAGCAAGGAGTGGCCGTTACAGTCAATGGCGATCGTTATCGGGCCATGTTGAACGAATTTTTGTTCACAAAAATTGAAGAGGAGGATATTGGCAACATTTGGTTTCAACAGGACGGCGCTACGTGCCACACAGCCGAAGCTACACTCGATGTTTTGCGCCCTGTTTTTGAAGATCGCATTATCAGCCGCAGAGCTGATGTCGTTTGGCCACCTCGGAGCTGCGATTTGACACCGTTGGACTATTATTTGTGGGGTGCCCTAAAAGATAAGTGTTACGCCGACAAGCCAGAGACAATTGACGCTTTAAAGGACAATATTCGTGAAGCCATTGGTTAAATACAGCTGCACACAATCGATAATGTGCTTAAAAATTGGACCGATCGTAAAGGCTACTGCATGGCCAGCCGAGGCAGCCATTTGAATGAAATTATTACCGGAAGGATTGTACTTTCAAATAAAAAAAGAAATTTGAGAAAATATTCAGAAGTTTTTTTTATAGCATTTAAAAAAAAAAGTTATTTGGCGGACCCTTTATTGAATTACAGTATATGTAATTAATATAATTGGGCAGATCAATGTTTTCATACGACAGAAGCTAGCAATAATGTGACCATTAATGTGACCATTAATGTGACCGATGGAAAATAGTGCAGAACAGAGTTCAAATAATTTATTATTTTTTTGTATTTAGGATACAAGAAGAAAGACACAACTCAAAAACGTTCAATTTTTTCACAATTTATCAAAAAATAAGATGAAAAACAAATGCCAATGACAAAGAAAGGCAATTTCAAATACGTCTTTCAGTTTTTGCTTAAACCGGAATTTTAATAACAAGTTTTTTTTATTTAATAGCATACCCAAACCACTTACAAAGTCAGGACATTTTAAGGAACCCGTTTTATTGCCAACTTTTACTCCCGCCTGTAGAGGGAGAGAAAAATAAGTATATATTCGATCGAGATTACTTGTAATTACTTTAATGTTTGTTAAGTTGATCGTTTCCTATTTGTTTTAAATATTAGTAGAGTTGAAAAAAAATCTTAATACATATATGTAAAGATAATTTAACAGCACGTTGTTCATTGTACTTTCATATATGCGCGAATGACAGTGCTAATCGAAAAGCCTTCAGAACAATGGTTTATTTGTTTTGGTTTTTTTTTTAAAACTATGCCTTGGAACACATCGTACAACGTACCATTTATTCATTCAAACAATCGTCGTTCATTTTTCAATTTCAAATTCCAAAAATTTTGAATTCAATTTCAAAAAATAGGCATACAAATAGAAAGGTCAAAGAGAGCACAGTAAATGAAATGCAGATAGTCCTATGAATCTTTGTATTTCGGCAAAGATTACAAAGGTCTTATATTTATGATCTTCAATTATAATTATGAAGCGGTTCATTAGTCCTGGAACACGAATATTTTTCTGTGATCATCACATGTGGCTGAAAAGGTAAATACATATCTACATGTACCGACAATGTAAATGTTAGGTCGTCCTATAAACATCCCATATCATGATTTAGTTATTCTTTAAACTTTAAATCACTATATATGTACTTAACTTAAACAACTCATAAATATCCCATAATTCTGTAACAAACATCCTACAATTCCATCGAATCATCATAATATTTGGCTCTGAAACCGTACTACGTAGGCTTCCTGCAAAAAACCTCTACATAGGTCCCGATTTCGAGGCGATGTCACCAATTCGGCAACACAGTTTTTCTGTTATATTGAGCTATAATATCTCTTATAGGGTTTTGTGATATGAAAAGGTTTATTAGGTTGTATTCTAATGCCACCAGAAATTCCAGAATGGAGAACTATAAAGCCAATTTTGATCTTTAGTTCAGCCAGAATATTTCAGCAAAATAATGTATATAAAGTTATAGTGAGATTGTCATTCCGAAATGTATGTGGCATATCCATTCAAAGGGTAGATTTTTGCTGGAAAAATTGGAAATTTTAAAAAATGAATCAATTGGTTTGGATGCTCTTTATAATCACCTACAACGAGATACGACGAAAGGATAAATTGTTTCCTCTCTTTAGTTAGATATTTATTATAATGGAATCTTGCTATAGTTATCCGATAACTATCCTATAAGCCTTAAGCCATAAATACCCTATGAGCACATTTGGCTCTACAACCAGGGTCTTGTCATGGCCTTGTACAAAAACACCTGTCCACCACTACCGATTTCGAGCCGATGTCAGGCTGTTTGGAATCCCTAAACATCATATAAATATCTCACAAATCTTACTAAAATATAATTGTCGCCGTGTCTGAGTGCTTAGTGTGTTGGACTACTGAGCGAGATGTTCGAAAATCATCTCACGAAATTTCCAGTAATAACTGTCGTAAGAAAGTAAAGTTTTACATTACTTTTTTGTTTTATTTCTGAAAATTCATTTTACAAACTTCTAATTTTAGCTCTGCTCCTGTTGAGCCAATGTTTAAATATTGTGACATGGATTTGTAGAAAATTGAATAGGCTTTAATACTACATTTGTAAAAAAAAAAGTCATCTGAAATCATTTTTCGAGATGATCGCGTTTGAAAAAATAATTAAAAAAAAATAAAAATTGTTTTGACATTTACGACGTTCATATCAGTAATAGTTTCAGGGATTTAAAAAAAATGTATATTGTTTTGTATTAAAAATTTAATTTTCTTTCAAAAAAGACCACCAGTGGCCTTGTAGCTAGAAGCGTTCAAGAGTTATAGTTATGTGGAAGTCATGTAAGGTCAAAAGTACGTGTGCTTTCATTTTACCAACTTTCAGTTTTAACCCTGCTCCTGTTGACTGAATCTAGAAATATTGTAAGGTGGATTTGTAGAAAATTTAACAGGCTTTAATAGTGCATTTTTCAATAAAAATTATCCAAGAGCATTTTTTGAAATAATCGCGTTTGAAAATAAAAGTAAAAAAAAACCAATTTTTTTTTCTGACTTTGACGACGTTTATATCGGTAATGGTTTTAAATGTACATTATATGATCTTAGAAATTTAATTCTTTTCAAAAAAAGATCAACAGTGACCTTATAGCTAGAAGTGTTCAATAGTTACAGGGTGTGAAGTGATGAAAGGTAAAAAGTACATGTCTTCGCAATTAAACGCTACCTACATCGCAGGGGTGGGGGGATTAGACCGCCCCTCCCATACGATTTTTTTCATGAAATTAACCATGGAATCATCCCTTTAAGTATTTGCCACCTTAACGGTTACACCCTGTATAAAGATAATATAAAAATAAAATTAGGAGTATGTCTGAGAGCAAAATTGGAAAAAAAGTTCTTTAAATATTCTCAATCAATTCACAAGGAACCAACAAATAAAGAAAAGTAGTATTGGCACACATTAAGTATATATATATATATAACGTGTTCGAATTTTTTAAGTTTTTACCGAATTTTCCAAGTTTTTCCCGAATATTCCAATTTTTTAGGTTCCTATAATCATTCCCGGACTATCACGAACATATTTTAAAAAAAAAATTATCCAAATTGGTCCAGCCGTTTAGTCGTAAAAATGTAACAGCCAGACAGAGTTACTTTCACATTTAAAACATCATTAAGGATAATAAGGATTAGATCATTTTTATGACACAAAGTTGAAACATTTTTTAAATCGATCTGAAAGCGTTCACGTTCATCGACTACTTATACTAGCGAACAAATTTATATTATAAACTTACATCAGACATGTGCAAAATTTTAAATTCTTCAGTAAATCATTTAGAAAAAAAAGCAAAAAAAAGAACAGGGCCCAGTTGGGATCCTTCAGGTACTCCAGAAGACACATTTATTTGCCTGCAATGCAAATCTCCGATAAGCACTTTCTGCGAATCACCAAATAAGTAGGATTTCAGCCAAAATAAAAAAGAACCACCGAAAGACTTATATAGAAGTCATTGAATTAAAGACTTAGCCTTCTCGCATTTATTCCGATAGTATCCGTACGATCATTTACAGATCTATTGTTTGCAGCGAAATCATTTAGAGCATCCCAAGTCCATCTTCGGGCATACTTGTTACATTTGGTGGCATAAGTCCACCTTTCATTATTTATTAATTTTTCCAACTCTTTCCAAAGCAATAACATAATGGCCTGCCATTGCCGATAGTAGTTGAAGAATTGTTCCATTTATAGTCAGCTCGTCTGCCCGGCAGATGTCAGAGTGACCAGTGACCCATAATATGCGGCAGCAATGTGTCAAGTTGTGCTCCACACACGTCATGCTTGAGATGATAATTCACTAAAGTCGGCTGTGAATGGGTTGTTCTCAAAATTTCATCTCGAATTTGCGTGTGTTCGGAAATCGATTCATTTGCGTTATTACCTCCCTCAGTTTGTACAACTTGTCATTTATAAAAACTCGTTTCAATTATTCAAATTATCGACTAGGCTGTCTGTAAATTTGAAAAACAATTGTTGACAAGGTTGGCAAGGTCGACAGTTTCGATAAAGTATACAACTGTGTTTTCCTCCCCATAACACCATATCTGTACAATGTATATGTTTTAACGTTATCAGCATTGCCAATGTATATGTACTTAAAATTGTCAAATTTATGAGCATAATTTATAGGTCATAATCAGAATATATAATGCACAAACTTCTAATCGAAATTGCGATACTAGAGAGCAATCGACAATCGGTGGTGTTTTTGGAAATTTTTTTATCGCGGTCCAATCGATTTTTTTCATATGAATTCTCAGATAGTGTGAAATGGCCTTTACAATGAACTGTTCGATTGGATTTTTTATTTTGCAAAAATTTCGGGTTTATTTTCTCTTGTTAACATTTATACAATATACGATTAAAACCCAAAAATAAATATCACGTTGCTATCTCTGGTAAACAAAAACAAAATGTTAAACATTTCACGCTCGGTTTTGAACTTTTTTACTGTTGACAAAAATCGTTACGGAAAGTCTTCTTTGTATAATATGCATATAGAAAATATAAAACATATACTATGGTGTAAACTAAAATTAGCTTCAGCTGAGTGACTAATTTGCAAACAAAATAACGCAGCGTAAAAACGCACATGAGCCACAAGAACAAAGAGTGGGTACACTCAGTCGAAAATACACGACCCGGCAAGTACCTTTACCTATGTGCGATATTTTATTGACCGCAGCGATACAGTACAACAATAGCAACAATGTTTCGAATGCATTTTGATATTTGATTATACGCATAATGGCACCGTAATTGAATTAATTAAGAAAAACTTAATTACCCGTAGATTTATGAAAGTTTTAGCAACGTGCCAATTAGTGACAAGCAAAACTTCATATTTGTTATGAAATTTGTTTTAATAATAAATTGAGGATATTTGTTGTTTTGACAGTGTTTGGTTGAGTAATGTTTGTTTAGATTGGTAATGTTACTATTTGCCAGTGGTATTAGCTCAGTGGTTAGTGTGAAATGGCATAGTTTAACTATAAAAGCAAAGTTTCTGGGTATGCTGTGTCGTATACACGATCGCAAATTAGCGGTGTCCGATCCTGGCCTCCCGCAAAAAATCTCTCCAACGGTCCCGATTTCGAGCCGATCTCATCCAGTTTGCCATCCTTAAACTCTCGCCGTCTTGGTCTACGCCATCCTACCATCATGTGGCCATCATGTACTTTGTTTTGATCTCATTTATGTGCAGCCCCAGATTTCGTGCCGCCCGCTGGATCTGGATGAAAGCTTCCTATACCGCCCCACCAACGATGTCGATGTTGTCTGCGTAAGCCAGTATCTGAATGGACTGTTCTTCGCGCCGTTACGTCAGAATCTCGGATCACTTTCTCAAACATTGAAGAGGACGCAGGTCAGTCCATCCTCTTTTCGGAGCCCTTTATAGATATTGAATGGGTGTAAATCTGATCAGTTGCTGATTTGCTTGGGATGAAGTCACACTGGTATGGTGACTTTAGCGTATGGGGCTATCCTGTCTTGAAGGATATAGGAGAAAATCTTATACGCGGTACTCAACAGCGTTATACCACGATAATTGCTGCATGTTGTGATATCTCCTATCTTATGTATGGGGCACAGTATGCCTCTTCGCCAGTCTTCTGGCATCGCTTCTTCCTCCCATACTTGTACTATTAGTTCATGAATTGCTTGCGGGTGTCGAAGAGTGCCGAGTGAGAACGGCGTTTCACATTCGATACTTTGGAGCCGACAGAGAAAAGAGACAGGCTATGTGGTATACGGAGTGGAACGGGATCTAGATATGGTCAGCTGAGAACGGTCTTCAAGCGCGTTGCTCAGTTTGACGATCTAGAATCGGGTCGTCCTAGGTAGCATGGGGGAAACGGAAAGTTCGGTCGGTCGGAGATACCTTGAATTTTCTCAAGTGTTACCAGTGTAATGTATTAGAGTTCTATATGGAACTCACCTAATGTTGAAAGTTTCGAGTAGCTACTCAAAACTGAACAAAAACCTTGGCAGCGGCAACGGCAGAATCTACTGACTCCAAAATTATATCTATTGGAGTCCTGTGCGGGGCTAGCCAAAAACGGTGATGGTTTCTTTTGTGAGACCGTACTCAAAAAACACTTTTTAAAATGTAATGTTAGTGAAGTACGAGCACTTGCAACAGTGGTGGAGTTCGGTAAAAACTAGCAATAAGGTTTGCTTGGTTTCTCACCCCGGGACGTATTTTATTTTGTACAACCGTTTGGAAAACATATCGATGTAAAGAAAAAAAAAATAAAGAAACTGTTCGTAAAAAGTTCTTTGTTATTTCTTGGTTTTTGGTATATCTGCCCACTGGTTGGGTGTTCCAGCTTGCTTGGGTATTACGTACTTTCCTGGTGCTATTGGAAGATAATTTATTTTATGTAGCTTAAAAAAATAGTGTTTTTGTTTTTATTCCAGCAAAGCTAACTTGAGCTAATGAGTTAGTACTGAGGTTGATGATTTTAGTTTGGGCAACTCCACGACATTTGCCTTCCTACCCACACTTGCTGTCATTTAGCGCAGATTCATTATCCCGCGAGTAAGTAAAAAAACGTCGTCGGCGTAGTCAAGATGTTTGATGTAAAATGTAAGAGTCAAACGAAGTCCTCCGTTTCCAGTAGATAAAGCTGCGCGAAGTACATCGCCAATCACCAATAAAAAAAACTATCGGCGATAGAATGCAACCTTGTCGTACCCCACTTAGGATCTCGAATTCCTCTGACAGCTTTCCTCTATGCAGCACATGACATTTAGAGCCATCATAGGTTGCTTTAATAATAGATATTAGTTTATCGGGTATGGCTATCCTGCTCAAGGCAACCCAGATAAAATTTCTATTGACACTATCGAACGTAGGTGAAATGGTGAGCCGTAATCAACGCAACGCACTATTCAATAATGATCCTCAGGGTGGTGGATCACAGGTAGATCCAGAGCGAAAATCTACTTGTTCGTCGTTGATTGTATTATCCATATGTTCTTTTATAAGCTCTATTACCTTAGCAACTGTGGGAAGAACGCAAATGCCTCTTCAGTTTTCGCACTTCATAAGAATACTTTTTTTCGGGAGCCTGACAATCATTCACTTCTTTCACTCGTCGGCGATTCTTTTTGTCAATCAAGTTCTCTCTACAAGAGGATATAAAAGCTCTGCCGATGTTGTTGGAGCGAGTCGCAGAAGCTCTGTGGGATACCATCCAGTCCTACCACTTTTTTGTTCTTTAGCGCATTGATTGCGATGGAGATCTCATCTTTACTGGGAGGAGGGAAAGAGCGAATTCGGGAAATTGTTACTTCGGGCAGTTTAGATACAGTAGATATTTGAACTACTAGTAGTAAGGATATTTTTTTAAGTATTATTGTTATTTTATAAAAATAAAAGATAAAAGATTACTGTAAATCTTTATTACTCCAACGGTTAACATTTTAAGTACGAACATGTTTTAAATTCGTTTGATAAATCCAACTACAAGTAAACACGTACGCATAAGGTGCGTGTTTCCACCATCATTGTCAGTAGACTCTTGTCCACTGACCAATTTGTAAACACAAATTCGATACAACGCAATGCAAAGTGCGAGTATCTGCTGAAACGTAGATAAAACAAATTGCGTCGCGTCATGTGGGAAGATTTTTATCCAGATAGCGAGCGTCCAACATAATATTTATTAATTTAGTCATTGTGGGCGCAGTCGTCGTCGTCTCGTTAGTTAGTTAGTATTTGTGGCACGTTCACGAACATTTTGCCAGAAGAATTTTCAATTGCGTATCGAACTGAAATAAAAGTAAAACAAAAACTGAGAAATTCTTCTTTTTTATTTGTTAGATACATGTAAGAATGAAGTACGAGTAGATAAGTATTAAAATTTAAATTCAATTATTAAAACTAAGCCGACAAGTCCTCGCGATACTAACATCGTAACTTTATAAAACTGTGATAAGTGCGTTATCAATATGAAGGATTCTAAGCATACATATACCATATATGCATATGCCGACACAAAACAGTCGACGAAACGTGAGAAAAATCCAAAATAAAAAATACCACAAATTGAGAAACGAATTTACGACACTTGTCGACTTGATAAAACTTAAGCGTACAACCGCACACGCCCAAGCAAATTAAAAATAATTAATTCTTTTTTTTAATAAAATAAAAAAAAATTATGCTACGACTTTTGTACGTTTATGTATCTATGTCTTTAAGGCGGCTAGTATTTTCCGATTACGTCTTTGAATATGAATTAAGCGCTTCCGTGTTAGAATACTTTACGGTTGAAGAAAGGAAACTTCTCCCGCAGAACAATGTATTCAATGTGTTTCTAACTAAATTATTGAAGCATTTTATTTACATATATGTATGCGTCTCAGTATCTGCGAACGCTTCCAACTCGAAACTTTTATCCATACAGACCTATGAAAGGGGTTACTATGCTATGTTTTTAGTACATGAAACTATTGATATATTCGATAGCTACCCGCCACCAGACAACGTGTTGATAGACAGCCGCCACAACCCGAACCTGATGACAGTATGAATGTACCAAGGTATCAACGTCGCCTCGGACCAATACAGAAAAACAGGTTAATCTGATCACCGATCTCAAAGGCATCTTGGACCGATGAAAAGAGCACTTCTGTGAGTTGCTAAAAGGCAACCTAAGTGAGGAATTGGAGGCTCCAGCAATGATCGACAACCACACTATGCTGCCGCCATCAAGTATATGCGAAGATAGCTGATCGATATATCGGCATAAGAATAAAAAGTATTCCCAGCAAATCTGTTTAAATCTGAGGAGCACGTCTTATGAACAAGCAGTCCAAGCAGTGGAGGAAGAAACGATGCCAGAAGATTGGCAAAAATGCATCCTGTGTGCCATACATAAGAAAAGAGATATTATACAATATGCAGCAATTAGGCTGGAGATTTTGTAGAAGTGTTTTGCGAGCCTTTTGGTGTTCTTTTGGGCGTCTTTTGCGAATGTTTTGGGGGTTTTGGAAGTATTTTGAGGGGTCTTTAGAAGGTCTTTCGGGGGGCTATTTGCAGTATTTTGAGGGGCTTTAGGAGGTTTTTTTGATATTATTGTGAAAATTCTTTTGGTAGGTCTTTTAAGATTCTTTCTTCTTTCCATTTCTTTTGGTGGTGTTTGGGGTTTTTTTTGGAAATGTTTTTGGCGGTCTTTTAGGAGGTTTTTTTTGGGAGTTCTTTGGGTGGCCTTTTGGGATTCTTTTGAGGGTGTTTTGAGGGTCTTTTTGGAGTGGTTTTAGGGCTTCAAGAAGGTATTTTGGAGAAGGTTAGGTTGTCGTTGTAATAGAGCTGGACGGCTTCAACGTTGACATTCTGGAAAAGTTTTCGATGGTGATTTTAGGCAAACTTCCTGATTTCATCATCGACTGATTCCCGATACTTCGAAGTCCTTGTGTTGATCATCGTTGCGTACGTACACTATTTACTATATCCTTAAGTACATTATTTTAAAAGTGTTGAATGATTTTATTTTATTTCTTTTACTGCAGCTCCAAAGTTGGATACCATAAGTCCACACTGGTTAAAGGACTTGCTGATGCAGTGGGAGTTTCTTAAAGGTTGTCATTGGAGAATACCTTCCAATTAGCCAATACCTTTTTTTGTATTTATGGTTGAGTTCCTCTTTCTTTTTTTTAACATGAGTTTTTCTAGCAAAGTCTAGCATCCATCATCATGCCAAAATATCTGGCTGAGTTTGAATAAGGAATTTGAATTGAATTGAACAAGGATTTTGATATATAAATCGATTTATGTTCAAATCTCTTATTAGTCTAGTCCACTTTTTGGTCGAGCTATTTATTTTTATTATATTGAAATTTTTCTTTGGATCCAGCATTGCTCTCACCAATTACCATATTTGTGCCGTCTCATCAGTAAATGTTGCCACAGTGTTATTTTCTAATGTTCGTAGATCACTAGTGTATGAAAGGTAGAGTACTGGCCCTAGAACGCTGCCTTGTGGAACACCTGCCTTAATTTCCTTCAGGCCAGAGTATTTACCTTCATGCTTTTTTCTAAAGTATCTTTTTGTTACGTGTAGTTGAAGAGTACTTACATACTGGCCAGGAAATAGTTTTTTGAGTTTATATATCAGTCCTTCATGCCAAACTTTATCAATCTTGATCTGTTGTACAGTGCTTACTCATAAATCCAAATTGGTGATTGGGTATAAGGTTTTTCCTCTTGACTATTGGTCTTAATCTCTTAAGCAAACTCTTATGAAATGGTTTGGATACTATCGGTAGTAGAGATATGTGTCAATATAAAGTTGTCTCCTGGGGTGATTTTCCTTTGGGAGCATGATGACTTCAACCACCTTCAACGATTGGATGAAGCGTTAATAAAATAAGTTAATTTAACTATTGCTTTTCCTGGTAGTTCGATTTAACGCCGTTGAATTTATTTTTATGTAGTTATATTAAGTCTTTGGTTTATGCAAACAAAACAACAACGTTAGAGGCGCTCAGGAACACGAAATTGCCAACGTTGCGGCCGATATGTGTGGAAGAGAAGTGGGAAGTTGACTCAAAGAATCGATTGCTGCAAACATGCTCGAAGTAGTCATATAAAAAAAATAAAATTTGATATTAAATCTAACATGTGTGCTATACTTGGAATAAATATCAGTCCAATATCTCAATTATTCTTTGTTCTATTTAAATACATAATTGTTATGTCCTTATTGAAAACCCCTTTACAATGAAACATCAATTCTATTGTTTACTAAGGGGCGGCTTACATACAGAATCAGTCCGTTTTGCATTTGCATATGACATGTTTATGTATTAACAAAACATGTACATAGGTTAAGAAGAAAAACATGATAAAGCATTGCATCTCCAAATCTAAATTCAAATTAAAACAAATTGATACTCTGTTTATTGAATTGAATTTTGATTAAACCAAGCTCAAGCTCAGAAAGAAACAAAGCGCAACCGTAAACATCTTTAGCACCCACGTAAGTAACGCATAGCCTTCATCAGAATTCCTGTATACAGTCACAGCCACCGGATTAGTGTTGATGTCACTGATATTTACGTTGAGATCTAAAACGATTACGATTCTGTCAGATAGCGACGTAGACGAATGAGTCTTGAAGCTGGCCGGCTCAGTAGTTCTATAAATGGAAAACTAGATTAATGCTATCGGGCCTACTGTGGGAGTGCGGCACTCGTCGTCGGTATTGTATCTAAGCGAGCAGCCAACGCACGCACGCTCGTGCTCACGCATTTCAAAGTCGCATGGGCTCGGCATGCGGTTTACATTCATTTCCTTATTGGCTTACTGTATGTTAAAAGTCAACTCATAGACTTTTTTTTTGTAATTATGTCAATCTCATGTAACTGCTAGTTAATAAAAAACAACAACCAGGAAAATCATAGATACAAACACGAACTTATCAGTCATTGACATAGCATTTGCAAACGAAACCATAGTTCTCTATGTTGCTGCCAGTATCGACCAGGATTTACCCTTGCACTATCGACGCCACTCGACATGCTGACGTACGTACGCTACACTCTGCAGCGGACGTATGTCTCAGTGAAACGTGATTTCCGTAATTCTTTACAGGAATTTATATAAACGCGTTGCCGGACACGTCGTGGCGTAGTTGTTGGTAGTTTCACTCTTAGCGCTTCTAAACACGAAGCCAGAAAAGATACATTTTATTGATCAGTGCAATTGCATCGGTTCATGCAGCCGACTGTATGTCTGCACCTATGTAATATTTACGTTACAAAATGTTTATTTTATAAATAGAGCCAGACCCGCTCAAAGAAGCTCTACGCGAACTATTTAGAACGATCGATATGGATGGTCGTTTTCTTTTTGTTGTTTTGTACTTCTTGTCGTGTATCGATTTGATTAGTCTCTTTCTTTGTTTTAGCCAAAGTGACCGCAAATAACCTGGCTTATTAAGGGCAATGGAAAAAACAAAAATTCCAAAGGTCCAAAAGGGAAGATTTTACTTTTACACAGGAGGGAGGTTGGAAGACTTTGGCAAACGTTCAAATTACGTCACCTCTCCTGCATTCAATTATAAAATTGATTTGTCTGCCAGATGATCTACGTAATACTGCTCTGAATAGTTGTAATACTCTATTGATCGATGAACTAAGAAGCTTTTCTGTCTTTTGTCATGCAGTGAATATCGATTTAATACTCGAAACTTCCAGAACTCTTACAAAAAACTAACGAAAGTCCTTCGTCTGTATGGCAATGTGAACAAATGCCAAATAGCCAAAGTTCGTTTAATTTTAAGAAAATTGAATCCGCGCCAAATGTTGCAACCACCACGTTTGACGGGGAGGGCTCTACACAATAATGGCAGCTATCGAACTATATTTGCGGGACGATTCGACACGCTGATAACGAATTCATTTCGAAAACGCCACTCATTCTTACAAAGTTCATGCTCTCCATTTTCATTCCGCACACGGCTAGAGATTTTTCAACCTTTTCCTAACTATTCTATTGTACTTGAAATGAATATAGAATAATAGAAATAAAGTAAAAGCATTAAAAATTATAAAAAGGAACAAAAATAAAATAAAAAACTAAGTCCCTTTCAAAGGTAAATGCACGAAAAGGTTGGTGGATTCTAAAAGAATAATTAATTTTGTGTTGGTATAGGTCGATAGCTAACTTAGTTAGTTTCGGTAAATTGGTTTATTCATGCTAGAATAGCTAATTCCTATTGAATCCTATTAGTGAATTTAGCAACAATGAGTAAGGGGAAATAATAAGTACATATATTTATATCTACCTACGAAACCCTTTAAGTAAGCGAAGATTGTTACACCCGAGTCTTTGCTGATCCGATAGAAATGTGCGCTCATGCTATTCACCCTCGAGTATATGAATAAAAAAAATGTTTTCCAATGACTAACACTTTTGAATTGCAAATCCTTGTGTAGTTTTTAATTTTTGTTTTCTTTCAAAACATCTTTTATTCCGGTCGGTTGGTGTGACAGTTCGAGAAAAACCACACCAGAGCACTCACATCGTCGGTCCATTGTACTCGGTTGAAGTGAGCGCACTATTCAAATCTCTTCGTAACTTTTAGATAGCGAAAGACTTGATATAGTTTTAATGATCGAAGTTCTTCAATCGTTATTATGTTCCTTCCAAAAACGTCCATCATAAGCCTGAATAAAGCAAGACACCCGATATATGGGTGTTTCAACAGGTGCGCTTCAACTTTTCTCCAATAGGGACGGCGAACAACGCCATATTTTTTATTGTTCTTTTGTCATTTGGAAACTTCATTAGCATACATTTCATCATGGAATGCTACACATGTGAACAGCGATTGCAAATCGTGCAAATTTTTTATCAAAATAATCGTTCTGTTGCCGCTACTTTAAGAGCATTACGGCACCGAAAAATCATCTTCAGCGATGAGGCTCACTTTTGGCTAGAAGGATTTGTCAACAAGCAAAATATGCGTTACTGGGCAGAAAGCAACCCACACGTGCTTCATGAGGCACCGTTGCATCCCGAAAAAGTCACTGGGCCATATTTTTTCATCGACGATAACGATCGCCACGTTACTGTTAATGGAAATCGGTACCGCGATATGATAAACGATTTTCTTTGGCCGCAATTGAATGGAATGGACTTGGACGACATGTGGTTTCAGCAGGACGGGGCCACATGCCACACAGCACACGATACAATCGCGTTATTGAAGACTAAGTTCGATGAGCGTGTTATTTCGCGAAATGGGCCCGTCCAGTGGCCGCCGCGCTCGTGTGATTTGACACCTCTAGATTATTTTCTTTGGGGTTATGTGAAGTCATTAGTCTATGCCAATAAGCCGGCGACGTTGCAAGAGCTCAGAGCCAATATTGAACGTGAAATTGCTGGAATTTCGGCCGATTTATGCGAAAGAGTAGTCGAAAATTGGGTTCAAAGATTGGACTTCGTAAAACGTGCACGCGGTGGTCATGCAAAAGAAATCGAGTTTCATACTTAAATGTATCATATGCATATGTTCAAGTTCGTTAATAAAAAAAAACGTTAGTTCAAAAGTCGAACAGTTTGTGTTTTATTCAAAAAAAAAGTTGAAGTGCTCTTATTGAAAAACCCTGTACAAAGGAAATGTATAGTTGTTTTTTCTTCGTCCAGGCAGGACTTACTTATTGGATCCAATATGCCAACTTGAATATATGCTACTTCCAGTCGAGTGATGCCCTACAAGTAAACTGACCATGTTCCGACAGTTCCTTCTAGATACATATTCCTAAAATGAACTTTGTTTGTCTGTTCAACCTATCCACAAAGTGCATCATAGTTCTACATGTATTTATGGATTTCCAACAGTCCTCCTGTTCGGCTTCCATAAATTTCCGAATACCAATAGTTAAGCTTGCCTGACTAAAGCCTAAGATTGATTCCGGTCCAGTAGAAACATCGCAAAAACCACTTCTTGCGAATGCATCAGCACATTTATTTCCTTTATTTCTGTATGAGCCGGCACCAAAATAGGAGTCAAGCTATTCCATCTTTAAATAGAGGTCAGTGTTTTCTTACAATCCAGAACAATTTTTAAGTTGACAAAAGGTGATTCCAAATGCTAGTAGAACAGCTTGGCTATCACTACATGTCGTCCTTGTATCATTTTAGAGACAGACCAGTTGGCAACTTGTAAAATAGCAAATATTTCTGTTTGAAAAACAGTTCCCCATTTTCCAAGTGCAACCGTCAGTGACGAATATTGATTCGAATTCCCTAAGTAACTCGGTTGAACTTTTCCAACTTTTGGACTTTATATCCTTTATTGAACATAAGAAAGGGCACAGCACTATCCACAGGCATCAGGAAGGTAGGAATTTTTTCCGAATACGTTTCCATGCACACTCTTATGCCCTTCATTCCAGACCTTATTTTTTCGAAGTCGACATCCGGCTTCCATCTGAATAACTAGATCCAGAGGTGGCAAATTTAGCATTGTATTGAGAGCATCTGCAAAGGAAGAAACATTGCTTTGTAATTTATTTACTGTCCTCTTAGCCATTTTCAGAGAAGTTCTTGGCCACCAAACAACTACCGCATAGGTGAGAATGAGTCTGTTTATCGTTTAGTACAATCAGTGTACCATTTTCGGACTCAGCCCCCACGATTTACCAAATGGTCCTTTGCATTGAATGATAGTAAACTGTGCTTTTGATATTCTCGATTTCGTTTCAGCATTAGTGGATATATACTATCTGGACTTGGTACTTTAAAATCCTTTGAAGGACGATATAGAGAATTCTATTGCCTCCGATTTAGCCAATAATCCAATCATATATGATATAATTTCTTTTATCCGGAGCCAAGTTGACATTATTAATCTCATTTAACACTCTACTTCCCGGGCAGTGAGTGTGGAGTAAAATATTATCGACCTCGTGCATAGAATTAGTGAAAGTACCATCAGATTTTCTGAGTAGGTTGAGCTTAGCTCTTTTGTCTTTCTTCAGAGAAGACTGGAAGAGTGGATCCGTAACCGATAATGAAACGGATGGCTCTAAGCTAGACGGTAAAGTAGGAGCAGTAGTCTTCTGTGACAAGCTGAAAGTAAGCATCTCTGTCCGTCTACCTGATCACTGCAGCGTATACCAGGCCCAAGAAGAGGTTATGAGTTGGTTGAAGCATAATGTACGATCTTCAAAGAAGCTTATCATTTATGTGGACAGTTCAATATAAGGATCAGGCCACACAGATGTTGAGGAGAACTGCAGGGCGGACGAGTTAGTTAGACGTGGTACGATTCTCCAGATGCTACCGGAAAGGCAGAGATAGGGAGTCCTATCTCGACACTGAAATTTAAGGTTCGGAAAGAGGCAGAAACAATAACAAATGTAAGGTGGGAAAACACCGATACTTAAAATATTTCAAGACTGCGGTTATTTCCCTACAAAGACGTGAACTAAGACTGGTTGTAGGGATAATGACAGGCCACTGCCTTTTAGTGAAACACACGAAAAGTATGGGTCTCGAATATAATGACTTCTGCAGAAACTGCATGGACGAGGAGCAGGAGGAGACCATAGCTACTAGGCTTGAAAGTTCGATTTGGCTTAGGAAACATGTTCCTCAAATCTTCCTTTATAATAGTAGTTATTGACGCTGTTTCGGAAAAGCTGTTTCAAAAGAGTTTTAATATTTCTCAAGAGATTTTAATTTTACGAATTCTATTGAGTACATCAAGAAACCGCCGTCGTATTCTGTAAATTTTCGTGATTAAAATTTTCTAACTTTGATGAGTGCGTATTTCACAGTTTTGGTAACATTTCGTAGAATTCTTGATGTTGAATTTCGGGAGTGTCGAGTTGATACTTACCGAGATTACCGAATTCAATGTTTCAATGCAAAAATCACATTCCTGGTTCATTAGATTCCTGTTGTTGGGAACTTCAGAAGAGGGAAAACGATCTCTGCATTCTCTTATGTCCCTATAATACGCTAATATCGGGATCTTATTTTTTTTTTGGAACCATTCTTGTATGCAGTCGCGCATCATCAAGCAATAGATATGAATTTCTGAAAGGATAACTTGGAGTAGCGGGGCTGTACAGTTTTAGTTTATATCTGATTTGGTTGTAATCAACAAAGCGCTAAAGAAACCTGCCTCTTCCTTTTATTTTTGCTGTTGAATATAACCAAGCCTAATGTTTCGCGTTTAGATCTCCCGCTATGATGAATAGTTGATTAAACTGTCTAATCCCAGTGTGTAGATTAATTTCTTGAGCTCGACGTTAAATAAGTTATCTGCTGGAGGAAACAAGCAACTAGCACATTAGAAACGACCGTAATTTGTGCTATTTATGCAGCTACGATCTTCGAGCCACTGGCTTTTCTGAACTTGTCGGCAATTTGACCATTTTGAACAAAACTTTCAATATAATATATTTTTTGTGTACCATTTTGTTGGGCTGCCCTTTTTTTAATTGAAGTTGCTCTTAAAAGTTTTTGTAAACCTCACTGCAATGCCAGGAGGCTGGATCACTTCTTTCCTCTGATTGTTCACAAATGTTGGTTAATTGCCAATGATATTTATTACTAAATCTGTGGAAAGTGTATAGTCCAATTGCAGAAGTCCTCTTTTATTCTAATCAATTATTATATAGCTCGATTGTATTAATGTTACCCGGGCGTCTTGAATTAAGAAGACCGAACAGTCTGATTAGGGAAGAGACGAGTGCTGAAAACAGTACATAGTCTTTGACCAAAAGACCCAAGATTGGTCTTTCCATCAAAGTAAAAGTGGAGCAAGGCTTCTATTTATAGTACAATTCTTTACCTATCTAAGGATAATATTATAGATTAAAGCTAACATAACCTACACTATTTTCTGTCAAGGCAAATCCTATTGAGAGAACCCGAGCAAACGACCCAACAACGACCAAAAATTGAGGAGTGATACTAGTTGAGTTCATACCATGCCATGCATATACAGACAAGCTGGAGAAGGCCAAGTGGGGAAGAAAGATCTCACTCACCCGAAGTCCTACAGACCCATAAGCCTCATTTCGTTTGTTCTAAAGACTATCGTGAAGGATATAGATACATATATAAGGTCGAAAGTATTGGGAAGAGAACAACTACCTTCCAGCCAACATGCGTACAGAGCAGGCAGATCAACGGAGACCGGACTGTGAAAGCTGACGGAACGTATAGAGGGGTCATTTTCCCCTAAGGTGATATGCGCCTTCCTAGACATCAAAGGAGCATTCGACAACGTATCTTTTGAGGCAATGAAGAATGCTCAAGAGGCAAAGAAAATAGACAGCACAGTCACTAAATGGAGACTACAGTCGGTGGCAAAACCATTATGATCAACACTAGAAGAAGTTACCCCAAGGAGGGGTATTGTCTCGCCTTTTATTAATCGTTCTTGTAGATGAACTACTGCAGTGAATAGCTAAAGCAGTGCCCAAGGCTACGCAGACGACATATTCATCGTAACAAGAGGGATGTTCGAGAAAGTGCTCTGTGATAAAGTCCCAAACGGATTAACCATCACGAGCAGCTGGTGCCATGAAATGGGACTTAAGGTAAACCCAAACAAGACCACACTGTTCCCCTTTACCAGTACAAGGAAGCTGGGGCGAAGGCAACTAGTTGCTCACAATGGAGACGTAATTTCTATTAGCAAATAGGTTAAACATTGACATACAGTAATTCAAAAATCAAAAAGAGCACTGGTGTGCAGAAGGGTCGCAAAAAAATCATGGGGAGTTAGTCCCAGAATCATGCACTGAATTTACAGCATGAGTGTTATTCCCATGATTACTTAAGGAGCAGTGGCAGGGGCAAATATGACCAAACTAAGCTCAACAGGGAAGGGAATTGGAAAAGGTGGAGTGGCTGGCCTGTGTTTTAATTACGGAGGCCTTAAGAACCTGCCAGGGAGGCAATCCTTGGGCTATTAGCACTACACATGTTTGTAGACAACAAATCCAAGGAATCTTAGTTACGCTTGAGCAAGGTAGGCTGCTTCACGGAGGGAAGGGCAAGATTCACTTAACAAGCAGATTCTTTTAGTGAACCTAATATAACTAAGTGTGATAACATGGTGAAAAATCTTGAAGATCAAGAATCAAGAAGAACTTTAAAGTCGAAATGAACACCAAGAACGAATTCAGGTCTGAAAATGAATACCAGATACATCGGGCAGCCATAGTACGCAGATGAAGCAAAGCATCCATAAGCCACGGGTGGAGGAGTTCAGGGACCACAATCCAAGTACTCTGAAGCAATGGGGCGGTACCCTACGGAACTACGGCAGGATATAGCTATCATGACATGAAGTCTTGTGCAGATTAGGGATTAAGCCCAGCGCTTGCCCGACTTTCGCCATTAAGCATACTCCTTATTTCTTATCACTCAACAGGAAATCCTATATTTTATATTCCGTGTTTAGGTTCTGCATCATTCCAAATATAAATCATGCTGCAGATTGACCCCCACGGGTAAGCTATCATGACAGACAGCGAAGCTGCCCTAAGAGCCCTGTATGCATCCACAACACGTTAAGGCTGGTGCAGAAGTGCAGTGCGAAGCCAAAGTCTTGGCGAAGTCAACAAGGTACATTTTTACTGGGTACCAGGATACATATATATAGGCAACGAAGCAGCGTATAGACTCGCGAATTTAGGGGCAGAAACTCCGCTAGTAGGGCAAAAGCCATTTTGTGGTATAAGTTACCGTAGAATACGGGATATGCCGACATGCAGAATAGGTAGGGCAACAGCTTTCGTAAAATGGGAAAATCTCCCAGGCTTACGATAAGCAAAAGAAATGTTGGGAAACTATAACCTAATGTGGTCTCGCTCGATTTTGAGACTAAGCTGAGGTAACGTAAAAATCATTGCGGGGTTCTTAATAGGTCACTGTAGTGTAAAATGGCACCTCAAGAAACTAGGAACAGAAGTGAACATATAGTCCAGCATTATAAGGGTGGAATAGAATTGGACGGTATATGTAGGCTTTGTGTAGAAGTGGAGAAGGCACCTTCTCGAATGCGGAGGCATGATCCGACAGAGAAGAGATCATATGGGAACCCACGAAATCTCGGAGTCTGTGCGGCATTCACTGAACCCACTCCGTATCATTAGGTTCCTAAGAGCCATTATTATGTAGGGGGTGCTGTAGTGGTGGGCATGACTTTCCCTAAGCACTAGTCAAGGGAAAGGCGCCATAGATATACATGGATCGCAGTGTTACTAGTATCATTATCATCATATATTTGACTCTAAAACCGGGGTCCGGTCTTGGCCTTCCGCAAAATGTCTTTCCACCGGTCACGATTTCGAGCCGATGTCATCCAGTTTGGCAGCTTCTTAATAGTAGGTATCGTCATCATCATCATTATCAGTGCTTATCCAAAGTAAGTTTGTAGACCCTGCTTAGACTTTTTATACAAAAAAACCAGCTCAGAAATAAAAACGAAATAAATAAACTCAATTATAACGATTATTGAGAAATATAATCTTTCAATTTGTAACCACTCCAACCGACCTACGTTCTCTGGATCCGACGAGCCAAGTTAACACGATAACAACTCTAAAGGACGGATCCACTGTTATATTCATACAGTTGCTAAAATTTAAAGTGAGCCCAACATGGAACCATTTAGTATTTTCCCATTACATAGTTCTGAAAAGGTGAAGAAGAGGTTCAAGACTCTTTTCCCCAAGCATATAGTCCAGCATTTTAAGGGTGGTAAGCACCGTTTTCGTGTGCAAATAAGAAAAAAAAAATTTAAACTAACTATCGTCGAATATTTACTGTCAACTATTTGGGAAAAAACTATGCTCTAGAACGGAACGGAAAACATTATAAGGAATTTTCTTCTGCATACGCATGGATGCCAACTAACCAAAATGGAAGACGCTTTCAAAAGGTAACTGTTTGTGGTAATGCATGAATTTTAACCTTTGCTTCCTGGTTGTAGCAAGAAGTAAGTTGAGTTGGGGTTTACGAATTTTTAAATCTCAACTCAATAGACAAAATTGTAAAGTAAATGTCATAAATTTTATGGATACTGAGATTTTCCTCATAACAACACTAACTTCTCTCTAATATTTGATTATGTAATTAGTACATGACTATTAATGATATTATCTGTAAACAAAGAATCCACAGAAATGTACATGTTGATGTCAGAATCGATTTTCTTGGTAGTTGTTGTTTTTAAATTTCGAATAATCGTTTCAAAATCAAATACTATGCACCACCCACTGTTGGCAGAACGCCATTAAGCGCAACAATGCATCACATTCCACAATCTATATAAAATACTATATACGATTTTAATCTAAAGATATAAGATGCAGAAAAAACAAAATCTGTATGTAAATATTAATGTAGTCGTTAGTGCTATTGCCAGATGAAAAGATACATCATCTAACGTTTTCACACCACAATCCAAAGAAACAAAATACTCATTGTTTTTTTTTTTTTTTTCATTATTTTTATCATTCATACGCTTTTATTGTTATTGCTGTTATTATTGTTCATGTTGTGTCATCGTTGCTACATATCAATATACATGATAGTGCATAAACAACATACAATCAACCCCCAACAACGCGCTGCCTTCTTGGCTGACAACTAAAACTGAAAACCACAAGTTCGTAAATGTGGATCCACAGTGGCTGGGCGAATTGATGGGATAAATTTAGAACTCAAATTAGTACGTTAGATAGTTTTTGTTCCCGCAAAGAATCTAATCGGTCCATCTGCTACAATTTGCTGGTACATTTTTGCTTCTCAAATTATCATACACACTGTGGGAAGCAATTCAATTAAAAATGAAAATAATCAAAGAAATGTTTTCATTGAAGATGATAGGATCACCGCACGCACGCACCAACGCATGGTATACACGACAATCTCATTGCTGATGATTTGTTTATGGTTCTTGTTATAGATGCGCTTGAGATCTGTTAACAATTCGGAGCAATGGGCAGTCAACGAAAATGGTAAAAAATGCGATGCAAAAAGCAAATTTAAAATTACAATCAATAGGTAAATTGTGAGCGAGTCTTTCGGATCTCGATGATCAACAAAAAAAAAACTAACCAACTGGCAATAAACTTGTTTAAAAATATCCGTCTATATTAGCAAACGGTTCTTTGTATATTTCGGCACGATTAGCTCATCTTTGGGTGACGATGCCATATTATGTCGTCTATCAGAGAAAACCCAGAACAGAAACAGATCGCTTCTAATCTGATGGTTATATGAAGAATCTAGAAGTTTTTTGTTTTCTTTTGTGAACGTGAGTCTCATTATTGACAAGAAGCTAATTAAGTGTAAGTTGTCTTCATTCACTTTTCTGGTTTTGTTAAGTTTTAATGCTTGTACAGATGAGCGCTCCAATGATCCTCATATGGAACATTTCAATGTTGACGTATTTGTCGTTTGATAAGATGCATAATGCATTAATAAAAGTACACTTGATGGCTTGAATGACAGACAGAATGACAGATTTAAATTCAGTTAATGAACAAAGAATGCCATTTTTTATTGAAAAGTTAAACGTTATATTTTGTTTTGTTTTGATTACAAAATCTAAGAAAATTGTAATCTGCCCAACAACGACTTTCGTGCTCCAAAGTGATAACTGATCAATTGCGCAAAGGGATTTGTACATCTCATCATCTGCGCCTGCTACATACCTCCTCGCTGTCTTACAGTGGATTACGAAGAATGTGTTCGAAGTATTGACAGTCTCTCTTCCGGATTATCCGAATATCAACATTTATGTGTATTGGGTGATTTTAATTTACCTAAAATCTCTTGGCGCTGGATTGACGAAGACAAGCTTTTGTTAACATTCAACATCACTTCTGTCGACGAAATAATTTCTGTTGATGGGCTAATGGGTCTATCGCTGAAACAAATCAATCATATTTCAAACCCAAGTAATGTTTTCTTGGATTTAGTTTTTTTTTTAAATAACTCCTTAGATTATCAAATTTCTTAAGTTCTTTCTCCTTTCTGTATACCAGATAGGAAGCACTGTGCTTTACATATAGATATTAACATTCTACATTTGAAAACAAACGAACCATTCAACAATAGTGTTAAATTCAATTTCTCAAAAGCCAATTTTTAATCATTGGAATCCCATTTGTCCGCTATTGATTGGTCATTTCTTGAGTCTCTATCACTAGAAGAAGCTTATAAAAGCTTTATTGAAATATTGTACGATTCTTTTTTGTTATTTGTTCCTATGGTGCGTTGTAAAACTGGTTCCAGTCTGCCATGGCAAAAAAGGGTCGCCATCAAAGTTAAAAAACTGCAGAAATAAAATTCATAAGAAATTAAAATTAAACCCTTCCGAGTTAAGTACAAAAATTTTCTTACCATTGAGTCGGGAATATAATTTTTTAAGCAAATTTCTCTATGGTCAATATGTTTTCCGTGTTGCGTCAAACCTTAAATCAAACACAAAGGCTTTTTGGAAATTCTTGAATTGTAAGAAAAAAACCATGTCTATACCATCGGTCATGACTTATGCAGGGTCTTCTTCGGATTCTATGGAAACTATTTGTGATTTCTTTGCCTCTTTCTTTCAAAAGAATTTCAATCATGATATCGTCTATGATGGTGATGAAAGATATAATTTTATACAACCATTTTGTGATATAAATATTATCGACATCTCTCAGAAAGATGTTGCTGATTGTATAAAAAAAATTGGAGCCAAGCTTTAAAACTGATGGTCAATTTATTTGCAACTCTTTTCTGAAGTACTGCTGCCAAAATTTAGTTCATGCTTTATCTTATATGTTTAATGAGTCACTGAGGACGGGTCTGTTTCTTTGGAAAACAAGCTCTATTTCACCCATTCATAAGAATGGATCCAAAACGGTTGTGGAAAATTACAGACCTATTTGTAAATTGCTTAGTATTCCTAAATTGTTTGAGGCAATTATTAAAGATAAATTATTTTCCATCGTAAAATCGCTCATAATTTAGGAACAACATGGATTTTTCCCGAAACGGTCAGTTGTATCGAATTTAGTCATATTTTCGAACTATATTTACTCGGCGTTTCGTGAAAACTGTCAAGTGGATTGCGTCTATATTGATCTTGAAAAAGCTTTTGATTCCGTGAATCATAACCTTTTAATTTTAAAACTAAAAGCTATTGGATTTCGATCCCCAATTTTGGATTGGATAAAATCTTATCTAAGTAATAGATGGAACTTGGTTTGTGTAAACGTGTTTTGTTCGAAATCTTTCCAGGTTTTGTCAGGTGTACCCCAAGGCAGTCATCTCGGTCCTCTTTTGTTTCTTTTATTTATGAATGACATAAATACAAATCTAAGATCATCAAAAAATCTCTTATTCGCAGATGATGTTAAATACTTTTTTAAAATTTCTAGCTTGGAGGACTCTCACATATTACAAGAAGATCTTGATACATTAAGTGATTGGTGTAATACAAATCTCTTGTGTATTAACCATTTAAAATGCAAATCAATATCTTTTTATAGAGGCCTGCTCAAGCATTCAAATACATATACAGTCTTGGAACGATTTCCATTCCTAAAGTGAGTCAAATTTGTGACTTAGGCATAATGATAGACTGTGGTTTAACTTTCAGTAAGCACATTGAATACATATCTGCAAAAGCATGGGCATCTTTGGCTTTTCTTAAGAGACATGCTGTTGAGTTTTTAAGATCCTTATACTTTAAAAAGTATATATGTTGCAACTGTGCGCTCCATTCTAGAATATGGTTGCGTTATTTGGAACTCTAATATTAATTTATATTGTATTAGAATTGAGAGAATTCAAAAATCTTTTACAAGATATGCACTAAGGCATATAAACTGGGGTGATTTTTATCCTTCATATAAGGCTAGATGTTTATTGATCGACCTTCAACCACTTTCAGCGAGAAGAGAGATTTGCTTATTAAATTTTGTTAGGGACGTATTTACAGACTCCATTGATTGCCCGGATATCTTATACTTGTTTTATTTGTATGCTCCTGAAAGGCCTTTGCGCACTAGGGACCTTTTTTACATTACCCATTGCAACAGGAACTTTTTGTTAAATGATCCGATTGTTAAATGTTCTGTTGCTTTCAACTCCATTTACAATCTAATTGATTTTTCCATGTCAGCGTTTAAGAAACTTATAAATGATCTATTTAGATAATACATTTCTTACATAATATAAATTCATGTAAATTTTAGTTTTTAAGTTTTTTTTAAGTCTGTTTATATCTTAGACTAAATAAATAAATAAATAAATAAAAAATGGGATTAAATAACTTCTGACACTATTTTAATATTTTCTGTAACCATCAATAGTCGAAGATAATATACAAATTGTCAAGCTCTCTGCCAGCTATGCACTTTTCTGGCCTAATGTCAACTCGCTGTCTGCACTTAAAAGCGTTTTCAACATGGGTCAAATTCGTTCAACTTTCGCACTTTTACTGCAATCCAAACAAATTTTACGTCATCCCAGAATAATTCTGTTATAATCATCCGATAATCATTCAATTTTCATTATCAACCTACAACCAGGGTCTCGTTTTGTCTCGACGCACCACCCGTCAAAATTGCTAACCAATGTTAACCAGTTGAATGCCTATTCTCTTCAGCGTAGCCTTGGTGTAGCCCAATATCCTACCCACCGGAGCTTAACTCTCCTCAAGTTCTTAACAACGCAGTAACGCTTCTAGATGTCATCATTGTAGAGTCTTCGAAATTGTCCTGTCCTACTTACGGTACCAACCAACAATGCTGCCTATGACTTCCCTCTTGGACGCGGCAAAGAGGCCATGTGCTTTTTGATTAACACCCAACTCTTGAGGTTCCAATTTTTGATCTTCTATCCGAACTCTTTTTTAAATTCTCTGTATTAACTTCGCGTGCCCGTGTGTTTGTGGGTTTGTGGCTTTGTTTGTCGTGGAATTTTGCGATAAATTTTTAACCCACTTCCCAAGGCGCGTTTTTTTTTAAATTTTGCACATATGTGTATTTTCCGAGACAACACATTCTATTAAAATTTGAGGCCCCTCGGGCCGCGGGGTCGGGGGGCTTCCATACAAAATATTTAAAAAAATTACCCGATTTTCTTCAAATTTTATACAAATGTGTATCTCCGATGGACAAAAGTTTTTGTAAAATTTTTGAAGTGATCGGACAAATTACCCGATTTTTTTTTTTCAAATTTTACACACATGTGTATACCCAATAAACAATACTTTTTCTAAAATTTGGTAGTGATCGGGCCCGGGTTCGGCCGCAAGGCACTTATACATTTTATTAAATATCATAGAGTGGCATTTTTTTGCTTAATTCAACTTAATTACTTATTTACTGAATTGTATTTTTATTGATGTCGTTTTTTGTTGTCGATATCAACTTACAGATCGAACAACAAGTTTTCACAATATTCTGTCATTTCGCGTTTTCATAAATTAGTTCAGAGCAGTCAAAGAGTTCTCAAGAAAAACGCTCGTGTTTCTTATTTGCTCAGAGTATTAGCGTGCTCGAAGTGCTCAGAATAAAATGATCTGAGCATTTTCAATTTTAACATCTGATGTCAAATGTGATGATGACCCATGATCGAGGGGCTCCCATATAAATTTCTGCGATTAGAGAATTTAGATGAAAAATTTTATTTGGGTTGTTTTTTAGCTTTCATTTGTATGCAGCCAAAAATTCCGTGAAGTGAGCTCGATCTGGATGAAAGCTTCTTGTACAGCTCTTGGGTTTCTATTAATGATGTCAAAATCGTCTGCGTTAGCCAGTATGAAGATGGGTTAAGGATTGTTACTCTCGCCGTTACATCGGAGTCTCGGATTGCATTTTACTACGCCAGGTTGAAGAGGATACAAGCCAGTCTATCCCCCTGTCGGAACTCGAGTTGTTAAAAGGGCATGTACGTGATCTTCCTTATAAAATTTTTCATTGTCAAGCTACATAGTAGTGTTATCTTATTTATGAATTCTCTCATGAACTAATAAAGTTCTACTCAGGCTATGCTATAATGGGTGGCTTTAAGGTAATAACACATAGTCTAGTGGTTTCTGGAACTCTAGACATTTTTCCATCACCTGGCTAAGGATGAAAATCTGATAAGTTGTTAATATGTCTGGGACGAAACCACACTGGCACATGGGCCATGGACATTCATTCGTATATTCGCGTACAGCGTACATTCTTCATCAAATCAGTCGTTCCGATATTTACGACTACTCTGTACTCTGTAAGCTCTGTCAACTTCTACCGTTGTCACATCGGTACGTTCGTATCTTCACCTGGTTCCGATTGTGGCAGCTGTCTATCAACATGTGTTCTATATGATTGCGGGTGGCTCCATCAGATTCTATCATCATCCTAAAGTATTTCTATAATTATTACGTTTATCCTGTTATTTCATTGACATCCTATAGTCATTCAAATCATTTATTAAAATCGAAAAATCGAAGAAATGTGATTTACAATATATCACATTCCTCGCACGTTTCAATTTATTTTCTCAGAATTCTCTCTGATTCATTGAAAAAGCAATGCGGAAAAACGAACACGAAACTAAAACGACGCGAGTCCAAATGCTTTAATCAATGGATCATGGTCAGGGAAAACTACCTTGACTTTAAACTTCACGTTTATGCTAAAAAAAAAATGTGGGTGTGTCTGTATTGCAGGTACGGACAGTTGATGTGTGTATACGTCTAATACGTTTACATGGCGGTTCTCGGATAGGGGGACTATTAGGATGATTTTTAATATAAATAGTAGTTTCTACTAAAAAGTCTTCCATATTTTTTTAAGATCGGTGTTTTTTTATCACCATGTAAATAGTTACCTATAATTTTATAGAAGTATATACGTCAAAATGCCATGATTGCCCGCCTCTGTTGAGCGTGGTATTTTTACTCCAACTTCCCGTCTACTAACCTAATCGGAGAATAATGTTTGGTCAACGAAAATCAAACAGAATGTATAAGTCAAACAACGATTGGAAACTTCCTTAAATGTTAGAAATTTGCAGATTGAATAAATGCGCAACATCCATGGGTCATTTATTGTCAGTGCCAATTCCATGAGGAAATTTGACATTAAATTGTTTCTGATGAATGGAATTACACATGGACTTTTATCTACATTTGTACATACATTTCCGATTCATTCTCGCCTTTCAGATCCGAATCGGTGATTAATTCTCCACTGTTTTCCATATACGTTGCAGCATTCGTTTTCGTATCCAACTAGAACTCCTGAACAGTATTTGTTATGACTTGTGAGTGCTGCTTCACGGCTTCATGCACAAATTAATAAAATTAAACAACAACAAAATTGACGGTTCTGCAAACAAAGATGTTGAACTGAAAATAAATCCACTCGAAGCGAGATAGCCTCGTCAGAATGCGTGCTTGTGAGCAGTTTGCCGTTAACAAAGATACTGACCCTGGAATGGGTCAAATCGAATTTACGCATCGAATGCATAAATTATTGCTTAAGGATTTATTGCGACTGTAAACAAAGTAAATAAACGGAAGATCGATTGATCGAATGTCGTCTTTATCAAGGCTAATACGTGTATGTACCGAAAATACTCCATCTGTGCGTCTATTTGTTTGCAACTTTTCAGTAACAATGTTTGCGTCTGCACCAGCGACAGTTAATCAGATAAGTCAATTATTGCTGTTTTATCTTCTTTTTGGATTAAGCGTTCCTTTGCTTATTGTACGCAGCGCGGTAAATGTTTCAGACGCAGGCGGCCGTCTTAACAGCTGCTGTGACAAAGGATACAAGCGCTTTAATTTTCTTAGCTATTTTAAAAGAAAATATTAATTAATGTCTCGTTTTGTTGTCTCTTAACTTTACCTTTGATCATAACCTGTTAACCTGTCATTGCTGCTACATGTTGAACTGAAATGGTGACCAACTGAAACTTAACGGAAGTCTCACATATAACCCGAAATCCAATTCAAATTTGTATTGAAATGTTGGGGGTCAATGTACAGTTCAAAAACTTAGATGGTCATGTTTCGGTTTAACATGTAACAGCACTAACTGTCTATCTGGCTGCGATTCAAAATACTCTTCGCTTCTATTGCGCGAACAATTAATGAAAAGGAGTTCACTACAAGTTATAAAAAACATTTGACATAACATACCGTTGAGGGGCTAGCTTCTTGTGAGCATTCGTATTGTGCGTGTTAAATTTTTTCGCACACAAATGAAAGGGAAGTACAGTTTAAAGTCAAGGCGAATTGTGAAGCTTTCTCAACAGAACGTTTCGGACGTTTATCAGAAATTCGCGAGAGGTGGGACCATGATAAAGCTTTATGGTGTTTTTCTAAGATTCGAAATTCGGACCTCCCGCTCAGTAGTCCAATGCATGTGCCCACTCAAGTTCACAATTATTTATTCAGTTACATTTCTCTAAAGGTATATCAATGGTTATTTCCCTATACCAATGGCAAGGGAAAATTAGTTACTTAAAGTAGGCGAGATTCTTTAAATTATTTGTTTGTTAAAATGTTAAAAAAATCCCATCAAAAATATGTTGTGTACCAAATTGAACAGATTGAAAAACCAAAAACGATTTTCTATTAAACGCCGGATAGAAGACCTATTCGGTAGGTACACTTCGCAAACTGGAAAACCCCTATTTTTTTAACAAGTATCGAAAATAATTAATTTTTGTTTTGTGTAGCGTTCTGTATTGACTGATTGTCAATTTGAGACGCCCTTCCAGTTGTTTATTTAAAACGTTGGAAGAAGACTGCTGGCCAAGTTACTTGCTCCATAAAATATTGCGCTGTGCCATCAGTCGTCTTACCAATGCATCGGGTTTGGCTGCTGCAAGTGGCTTGAAATATTTAAAGAAGCCTAATTGTTAGATTGAAATGTTTTGTATTAAATTGATGCCCCAGATTTCATGTCGTCCTCTCCCCTTGATTGAATGTATCTTTTATAACGTTTGTTGCTTGGGTTACGCTCGCCGGAAACCCAGATTTCTCGACATCGGCGAAGAGTTACTAATTAATAGAAGTGTCTTGGTAAATGATAATTTCTTTTATTTCTTTTAATTTAACGTCGGTATATAACTACTTATTATACTTAACAATGAATATACCTTACACAAGATAGATAGTAAAGCGAGCTTCTACCTCGCTATATGGATAGTAACCATTTAATTCACAAAATTCTTAACAATTTTTTTCTTAATTCGTCGAGAAATTTTTTCAAACGCACCGCACGTACCTCTCGCGACACGCGCCACACGCTTTATAATAAACGTACGCACGCTCGCTGAAAAAATTTTCATGTCCTTTAAATATAAGCTTCGCCCTTCGTGCTCGCCATAAAACTACTTGCTAGAGAGGATTTGGTACGGGTAGTGTCTATAGTTCTGAGACGGTAGACGGGGCTAGTTTTCCCCACAGGAGATCGGTATATGCGAAGTAAGAGGGGCGAATGAGAGCGGTGCTATTCGCGCTGTTCTTTTGACGATCGAGAGAGCGATGTTCGTGTAGAACCAAGGTAAGCGGTAATGGTCAAATAAAAGCGGTGCGATTCATGATTTTCATTTGACAACCAGCAAATTAACGTGGTTCCTATGGTACCTTAAATGAACGGAAGGTTCATTTGGTCGAAAGGCTGAGCGTTTTTCTCGATTGACCAAAAAAAAAAAGAATGTATTTATTAGCAAAAATGTATATGGCAGTGAAGTGGGTGTACTTACACTGCTTTGGGGTTGTGAAGTTGGTGTACTTCCAAACTTTTGCTAAGGCTTTTAGCCTCGTATCACTTGTTATTTTTGGGTGGGAATTATGTCGGTATGCGAGAGGAAAAATTTGGAAGACTTGTAGTGTAGCTATGGTTATTGTTGGTAGGTTTTTGCATGTTTTGACTCGGTAATTCCCACTATTGCTTTAAATATTATTATTAGCTTATATATCTTAAAAGAATGGTTTTTGTCTTTTTCCTAATTTTTGCTCAGGTTGGGATATCAACCGGTAATGCTGTAGTGGTGTCAGTCGTTTGCCGATTGTGCCATTCGGTTGCATATTTCTGTGACGCAAAACTCGGTACATTAGTCTAGTCGTAAGGTATGTGATTATGCTAGTCATGTGTATGATGACTTCGTTACACTTTTGTTCCAACCGCTGGACATTATTATCTTCTCTATCTAAAAACAAATCTCCCATATCATTCACACACTATTGTGACTCTAAAACTGTGATGAAATATCATCAATATGTAATTGATAGTCACAAACTTTTAACAGACACATACACCATAATGGCAGCAACTATATTTCAGTGGTTCTCAAATGTTTAAAAGGAAATTGAAAAAAATATTTTCGTTGTTATTAATTGACTTGAACTCAATTGACATTAAAGGAAATAATACAAACTGGGGGACTATTTATTTGGCTGCTTCCACACTCGTTTATATTAATACACAAAACCAACAACAAGAAGTAGGATCAGAATGAGTACGACGATAACTTAGAGCTTACAGTGGACAGGTGATTCCTTATGTGTATTCCGTGGCTTACCGGTTAAAGCATTGGCTGGAAGAAGAAAGAAGTCGTAAAAGTTTTGGGTTATTATCTGCCCAAAGTCTTTTGTATTTTTTTTTTTTATTTTTCTTGGTGTTGTGCAGTTTCATTTGGGCACTGGTTTAAAACTCACTGAGTCATTTTTTTTATTTATTTGTCAACTTTCACAAGGAATCGGTTCTGTGCATTTGTACAAGGGCACACAAGTAAATTTTATTTGCACAAATCATCATCTGGTTGAATTTTTAGAAGATGCTTCATCGTGATAATAAAACAGAGTGTTGCGTCACTTTTCCAAAAAGAAGTTAACGGAGGAGAACACCCGATATGTCCATCAGAGCCCGTTCTGACTTGGATTTGATAGCAATTCGGAAATCTTTACATTATGCCAAAATGCACTCATTGCTTTTTAAACTGCTGTACTTGAGGTACACCAAAAGACAGCTTGCACATTTTTCCAACGACTGTCTAACGAGTAAGAATCTTAAAAATATTTCTTTACCTTATTTCTTTAGTTTTTAACCTTTTTGTGTTCTAACATCACAATAGTAATAAAATTCAAGTGATTGGGAAATCGCGCTGCAACGCGCAGCTGTTTTACTGAGCTCTAAGATAACTTTTTAGAGCAAATCTGGCGATTCTCCAATGATTTCATAAAATTTCGCGCTCGACAGAGAAAGCAATGCATATGCACTGCCAACATCATCATGGCGATTAAATTCGAATCAAGCGAAAGTATATTTCTGTGTTTTCCTTCTTGAAATGCGAATATTGATCCTTTCAAGATGCTTGCCAGCATATGTTGCAAATGTATGAACCTATTATGTATATAAAATGTGTTGAATATCTCCAAAAATAAAAGCATTCTCTCTACAGTCGGAGTTGTAACATATTAAGGTTATTCCATTCTTTTGTTGGCAAACTAACATACTCGTAATATGTATATAACGAAATTTGTTTCATGTTATAGACCCATATTTTACGGGCAGTAAACGAGAAAATGAACCGCTTTCAGACTTTGGTAAAAATGTGAGTTTTCTACCTCACATTATGTTTTCATAAACTAAAACCACATTTTGCAATGATGTTAGTTAATAAATCTACTGAAATTGATAAAAGAATTAATTGTTCCAATGCCGACAAACATTGACCGTTGATAAGTTCCATACAATGAACACGTTGATAAGAACTTCAGCTTCCGCTCCAATTTTGGCTCGCTATATCACTTTTCTAAGTTGTTTCACTGAAAGGCGTTTGAATAGGGGTTGCGTCATTTATTGGTGAGGCCCACACTTGCTCTGGTATTAAGTAATTTACAAACTCTTGACAGTGCTCTTAGTTAAAGGTACCTATTATTTTGGCTATTTTGTGTCTGCAGTGTATGTAACACAATGTACGAGTATTCATGTATTCTATACTTATTTGCAAGAATCTTATCAACGAAAAAACCTGCCCGACTTTCATCAAAAGATCAGATTGCAGCTGGACGGAATTATTGGCACAGAAACCCTGTAACTTCAAACTAAAGCCACTTTTTCTAGATATAGAGACTCTTTAGCAGGAAATCGTTCGATCATTGATGAAGCTCCTCGGTGTGAAGTGACTAATATCATAACCCTATATTCTCTGTAGCTGGAAAAGATGAAGCTCCTCGGTGTGAAGAGATTAATATCATAACCCTATATTCTCTGTAGCTGGAAAAGAGTGCCTATGATCTGTATTCATAAAGTCACAAATCTGCACAAGTTTTAAGGCCCTCCGTTTATCCTCGTTGGTGCAGAAGGCTCTAGAACGCATTCTAGACTACAATAACAGCAATCGATTCGAAGATACACAATCATCGAAACCTCAGCACGCATACCTTTAAAGCAGGTCCACAGAAACGACCATCCATGAAGTAGAGCGGACGATCGAGCATTCGATCTACTGCAAACAATGTACGTTACCCACCTTCCTCGATTTTTTTTTGTGATAACTTATTGCCAAGGGAAAACTCCTTGAATGACTTGCGGCAATAAAGTGGGCTATGCCCTTTATTAAGCTGTGACCAATATTCGTTACCCACCTTCCATACTGTTGAATGCCTTTTTAAACAATTCTTCCTGGAAATATTCAGGAAGTTCTCACCAAGTGTGTTGTTGTGTACTTTCTAAAGTAATTCATGATAATTGGTAGTAGAATTATTCATAATATTCTAGGCAACTGCAACATTAACACATTAGTGGAGATGGGGCACACCCAAAGGGCTGGTTATTTTGTATCTGTTGTGGTTAATGGTCATTAATAAGATTCTAAAAATATTCGGGCCTCTCACGATAGAAGTAAGCGCGTATGCTGATGACCTGGTGACTTTTGTATCAGGACAGCACATATTATGATTAACGAGGTCATGGAAAGTGCCTCTGGCAAACTCAGATCTTGAGCAATACGTTGTTGCCTACGAGTAAACTATGGGAAAACTTTAATAGTACTATTCACCACTGGTCCAAGGCCAACACTTATCTCTAACGCTAAATATCTCTGTGTCGTTCTGTATAGAAGGCTGGAAGCTGAAAGTAAAACATCGAATTCAGGACTAAGAGAGCACGCATCGCCCTCTTAGCCATCAGTAAAATTATTACTAAGAAATGGGGTCTTCAGCAATAAATGGTACTATGGTTGTAAGCAGCTGTTGTACGTCTGGTGGCCAGCTATGAACATAAAATACAGCTAGATCATAAAGATAAGCTGCAACTGGCATCCCAGGAGCTATTCGGTCATGTCCGACGGATGCCTTAGACACCATCTTATATCTACTACCTCCTGCCATATTAATCAAATAACTTACGACTTGCAGTGCAGTAAGACTTCGAGAATCTGGGTGATTTGTCACCAGACCGAATGGGCACTGCAATAATGCAGGCTGTACCA
Organism: Nephrocerus scutellatus; assembly: GCA_947095585.1. Taxonomy (NCBI): domain Eukaryota; kingdom Metazoa; phylum Arthropoda; class Insecta; order Diptera; family Pipunculidae; genus Nephrocerus; species Nephrocerus scutellatus. Next base: position 19,027,154 of record OX352762.1, on the reverse strand, counting down.
ATAGATAAGGTATCATCTTCTACTGAATACTGCACCCCAAGCTGCTGGTGTACTGAAAAGACAATTTACATAGTGATCTCAGACGTAGGTACTCAGAAAAAAGTAGAGTGACCTTAAAGTGTAAAGACTTGAAGAAACTTCTTCGTACCGTATATGAGGAAGAAAATTTTTCGGTACCTCCACATTCGATAACAATAAAATATATAAGCGGAATTGTAACAGCTTGGAAGGCTTAAATGCACAAGATATGTTTCGTTACACTAAGTGCGCATAACCGAAGAAGACCCTGCTCTTTTCGGTAGGGATATGAATGTTAATTCAATCCAGTTTAAACCTCAAATGATTCTTATAATTTTTTTTTTAATTTTTGTAAGCCTCAAATATTCTACATTCCAATAACTGCATTCCAGCAATTTTCATTTATTTTATAACAGTGTGACGCAGTTCCTATCGTTATAAACCATATGTCTAAGGGGTTTCCGGACTGTCCGTCTGATCTTTTAACTCAGCACATTGGGTTTTGCCTAACACCCATGCAAAATCCAGAAAAATGCCGGCAGCCACAACAAAGCAGTGGGCACACAACAGAACGTGTGTCGATGCCGGCAGCCACAACAAAGCAGTGAGTACACAACCGAACGTGTGTCGATGCCGGCAGCCACAACAAAGCAGTGGGCACACAACCGAACATGTGTAAACTGCCGGGAACAACAGCAAAGCAATGAGCACACAACCGAACGTGTATAAATGCCAAAAAAAATAATTTATTATCCAATGTATGGACAAATCATATAATTTACACACGGTTTCTGCAAATTATCAGTTAGGTTCGGCAACTTTTGTTCATAAAATTGCTAATTCTTAACCGAACAAGACCAACTGATGGAAATTCTGTCCTAACTCAACCACTATTTTTTGTGCGCTGAAATCAGCGAACATAAATAATCACAGGCCTGGCGACAGTCTCTACACCTGCCCAACTAACTTTCCTGTTTGAGCTTTACAGAGAATTAAAAGATTTATTTTCTAAGTCTTACTCATCAACTTTCATTCGTTATATTCCGTATTTTTCCAGACCCGCCGACCGTCTGTAAACCACGTCAGTATCCTCCCCGCCTCGCTGTCGTGCCTTGTGCTTGTAGACCTTTAGCATTCCCCTCTCCGCTATCGTGCCTTTTGCGTATGGACATTCAGCATCCCTGCCTTGCTGTCGTGCCTTGGGCAGCTCTAGTTGCTTTAGATCTACCACGTTTTTTATTTTCTACCTTTTAGTTAGTTATGTTATGCTTCAATAAAAGCATTTTTTTTTTTTTAAAAATTAAATTTTTTTTATTCATCCTACAAAATGTGTATTTGTGTTTGGCGGAAGTGTCGTTTGTGTTTAAGTCTTTTTTCTAGCTTTACGATATTTTTAAATTTTAAAGCCGAACATGTGTAGTATATATAAGAATTTTTTAAAAGGAAATCAAAAAAACCACAAAGCGCGCTCAGTACTTTACATTAAATAAAAACGCATCTCATCTCAAATATCTTCTATTACTTCTAATAGATTTTTGTTTTATTGCTTTTGCGCACTCTGTCTGCTAAGTGCTAGTTCGATGAAAGATTCGAAAAAACAATTTAATTTTTTTTTTCGAGCAGATCACTCTGCTCCTAGTGTGTCATGATAATGTGCTACGGCGTCACATCGGCACCCACTACTCATCTGTTATCTGTTTTCACTTATAGCAATAATGTTCATAAAAAATAAATTACGTAAAATTTTTATGTTTTGAATACGAACAACAAAGATAAGAAATCACAAATGGAATAAATAATGTACACCAGAGCAACAATTGTGTGAATGTTGTCACTGCAAATCGGACAGACAGACACTCGAGGGTAATGACCCGCCCAGTCAAGAATATGGGTGAGTGCAATAAGCTAAAATGTTCTTTAAAGACGTAAAGCTCATTTTTTTAATTGATGTGCTTATTGCTTATTCAGATTTGAATTGCACTTGATCCCTGAGTTTATGTGCGTAAGGTGCTATAGTGTAAACAGCCGACTTTTTTATGTATCTACGAGAGTATAGTAAGGAAATGTTTAGTTTGTATTAAAATACAAAGATTTCATTTTATTTGTTTTGAGCTTTACAAAAAATTAAAAGATTTTTTTCCTAAGTCTTACTCATCAACTTTCATTCGTCAATCTCTTTGCACGACCGATCGACGGGATGGAATTTTATTAATAATGCGTTGGTATTAATAGTTCCTTCTCGATTGATCGGTTTAAGTAAATGGACATACTTCCTAGTTCCTCAAAGAAGTAAGTACCCGTTTGTAGAAGATCTTGTGATACTTTGATGCTCATCAGATAAACAAATGAATGCAGTTAGAAGGCCGCATATGGAAGCAATTATATCACTGTGATGACGTTACACATGCGTTGCGTTATATTATTATTATCTTTTTTAACACCAAATGTGAAGAGTAAGATATTTGCTGATCATTGACAGATGGTTTTATTATTTAATGTACTTTGAAGCATTGAGTGCTTCTTTCACAATTATCCATTTCGGAGACAGCGTGTGTACGATGTCATGATAATGATGCTATAGTGACAATCTTTAACTGTAGTAACAGAACCAATTTGTAATTTTTAACTTATTCATTGAGCTGGAATTAGAGCAGACTTCAATTTAATTTTTATTTTTATTTTATTGAAACGTAATAAATTGATAACATTTCATAACACTGCAACTACTTTACGCTAACGAGCAGTTCAATTTTGTTCTTATCCACATATATTACATACAGAAATAACTTAATACTTCTACACAAAAATATACATATATATAATATATATACAATTCTATACATATATGTATACAAATGGTAGTTTTAGTTTCCAGCAATTAGATCATGTGGTTTGATGCGCTTCAGTCTTCGAGTAACTCCGGTTATATCGATGAGTTTTACTGTTTCCTGATTTATGTGTAGCCTCAGTCTTCGATGATATACTGTTGCATGCTCTTTAATCGTGTCTTAAACGGTCTTGATGTAGATCTGAGTTCCTAATATATGAAGGTGCCCTGACTATGCCTCTTAAGACTTTGTTTTGGAATCGTTGAATTATTTCGATAATATTTTTAGCCGTACATCCCCATAGCTGAATTCCGTATGTACATACGGGTCTTAATACTTGTTTATAAATTAGTAATTAATTGTGAATAGACAGACATGATCCGTTACCAATGAGCCAATATAGTTTTCTGAGTTTGATGTTAAGTTCTTCCATCTTATTTTTGCATCTAAGTTCATTCCGAGATACTTTGCTGAATTCGTGTAGGGGACTTATCTTCCTGAGATGATAATTGGGATATGTTGAATCTTTTTGGTCGTGAAATTGACGTGAACAGATTTAGTACTGTTACTTATTTGCCATTTCTTGGTCCAATTTACTAGATCGTCTACAGAACTTTGAAGAATTGTAGTTGGTACTTCTTCACTTTTCTCGACTACAAGTATAGCGGTGTCATCGGCAAATGTAGCTACTGTACTATTTGGAGTGGGATGTCATTTGTAAAAATGAAATATAGTATTGGCCCTAATATACTTCCTTGTGGGACTCCAGCTTTAATTTCTTAAGGGTGAGAATAAGCATCTTCTTGCTTGATACGAAAGTACCTTTCTGAGAGTTAAGAATTCAGTATTGCCGTATATTCTTTGGGAAAGAGTAGCTTAAGTTTATAAAGCAAATCCTTCATGCCAAACCTTATCAAACACTTGAGCCACATCTAAAAATATAGCTGAAAATACCATTTTATCTTCTAGGGCTTTTTCAGTAATGTCGGTTATTCTCTAAACCTGCTCTATCTTTGAGGTTCATTAGAATCCTTCCGTGCCTTCGGAATCATTATTACTTCGGAAACTTTCCAAAAGCAAGGAAAATGTTTGAATATCAAGCAAGCATTCATTATCGCTGTTAGAGTGCACTTGACTAACTGGAGCAATTGTTGCATCAGTTCAGCTGTAATGAGATCATAACCAGGGGATTTTTTACATTCTCTATATTAATTTCGCGTGCCCGTGGCTGGCTGGCTGGTTGGCTGACTGCCTGCTTGGCAGAATCTTGTGATCATTTGTTAACCCACTTCCTAAAGTCCGATTTTATTTAAATTTGGCACATTAGTGTATTTCCCATGACAATACATTCTATTAAAATTTGGGGCACCTCAGGCCTTAGGGTCGTGGGGCTCCCATACAAATTTTTTAAAAGATTTTCTTCAAATTTTATGCGCATGTGTATCTCCGACACCACTTTCTGTAAAGTGGAAGTGATCGGGCCCTTGGGTCGGGGGGCACCCATACAAATTTTTTTTTAATATAGCGGCATCAGATCATATCATACTACGTATGATGATGAGCTGATGTGCTGTAAGCAGCATTGCTTGCTTTACGATGGTGGTTGTTTTGTTGTTGGGTTGCAGTGCTTCGCATTTGTTTCTGATTTTCAGCATTTATAGTGGAATTCAGTATACTTTTGGTTATTGGAGTATATTGGATAATATATAAAACTCGATGTGTGTATGCATGTGTGTATGTTCCGTATAGACTCCAAAACGGTTATACAGATTTTGATGAAATTTTAAGGCAATCTTCAGATTTACCCGTCGGGTTAATTTAGTAGCGGCGCTGGGGTCGCTTTTTTCTTATTTATGGACCGATTTGGCTCAAATTCTCGCCACACCATATAATATTTAAATCAAAATAAAGTCTTTGGAAAAATTTGGACCCGATAGGTGGTTTATCTTGTTTATGGATCAATTTGGTTCAAATTCAAATAAACACTTTGCACACATGTATATGTGCGATTAGAGAATTTACATGAAAAATTTTAATTTTTATGGGTTGTTTTTTTAGTTGTAACTCTTTTTGAATAACAGTTTCGATTTCAGTTAGCGTGAAAATTCAAAATATTACAAAAAACAATATATATTAACACAATAATACAAAATGTCTAGCCGAAATTACACATGTGTACAAAGTTTAGTTAAAATCGAGCCAATTTCGATAAAAATGTGTGAGGGCTGTCAGTTCATATTAGATAATTAATATGATATCATTCAAAATAATTTTGGTAACGATATTTTGTACAAAAGACCTCCTCAAGACCCACCTCAAAATCCCCTCAAGAACTCCCTCAGGACTCTTTAAAGATCCTAATAAGACCACATCAAGACCCCAGTTAAGACTTTTAAAAAACCCTCTCAAAACCCCAAGACCTGCTCAAGACCTCTAACGCCCTTAAGCCTCAACACAGCCACAAAACGACATTAAGAATCCCTTAAAACCCACGGGCTTAAAGACCTCATTAAAATCCCTTCAAAACCTCCTCAATACCACCTCAAAAAGCCCTAAAGATCCTCTCAAGATGCCATTGAAGAGAAAATCAAGACCTCCTCAAAACGCCCTCAAGACATCACTAATCCGGCACTATTCACTGTCAAGTTCTTGGGCTTCAGGAAAGACGTCAACTAGATGCTGAAAGGACAAATTGTTTAATAAAGGTTGGTAGAAAGGTAGAGTGGCGGTCTCGATGCGAAAGCCTCAATTAGCGCTTGAGTTCGTAATTTCTTTAGCACGCACCTCGACAGACCTATCGAGGGTAATTGAATAATGTTAAATTCAGTCTGTAGTGCTGAGTTATAAATTCGATAATACTTTACCTTAAAAGCTGACCTGTTGCCGAACTAAAGGAGGAGAATTGTTGCAGGGTATTGATCCGGCTATGGCTGGACATCTGCAAAGGTATTAGGTAGGCGTTGCTTTTTCATTTTCTTCCTTGCATTTTCGGGAGAAGATGTTTTATAAAACACACAGCCTGGCTGCGACCTAGTAACTTGAACAGATAGCCTCAACTCTGACAATATCTATCCGAGATTTTCATATAAACTCCGTGGTTCTCGTTTTATTGTAGGATGGCCATAACGCTATTGATATGGTGCAGTTGGTCAGATTGCTCAACCTTAATTGATATCTAGTAGTAAGGAAAGAGAACAATTGTTCCTTGACTGAGCTTATGAATGCCTTTGATTACAGATTGGCTGTCTACATATGAATATAACAAGCCTTCCAATTTGTTCGGTACTAAGGATTAATCCCCTATAAGACTCCATTACCGCTAGAACATCCATATCGAAATCCACCGCCAAGAAAAAGCATTTTCCCGACCAATCCGTTACAATGGCGTCTCATCTCATTATCATATTTGGCTCTACAACTGGTTTCCGGTCCTGGCCTCCCGCAAAAAATCTCACCACAGGTCCCAATTTCGAGCTGATGTCAAACAGTTTAGCATACCTAGCATAGGTTTTGTCGCGTCCCATAAATCATACCGCAAAGGAATTTCCGAGTAGGATCCTCTTCACTCATTAGAGCTAGGTGTGCCGGAGCTTACCTAGCTTAATTCTCTCCACGATATCGACATCGCGATAACGCTCGTAGATCTCATCATTATGAAGTCTCCGGAATCGTCCTTTTTAACATACGGGGCCAAAAATTATCCGAAAGACTTTTCTTCATCGTTAGATTCTATTAGCATTGATAAGCGAAAATCATAAAAAGGAATATCCAGAGTTTGCAATGAAACTGACGACATTTTATTTAAATTTTTTCCTTCCAGTACTACCAAAACCATCATCATCATCAATGCATTTCCAAACTGCTAGTCAAAAAGGCAAGGAACACAAAAAACTGGAATTTATAAGCTAACGGAAAGTCTTATTTGCCGCACTAAACAAACAAAAAACAAAGCCACTAAGAAATTGACACGTTGCGAATTGAAAATTAGAAGAGAAATAGAAATAGAATAGAAATTAGAAATTTAATTGAACACAAAGGACTAAATTACAAAACTAAAAGTCTGATGGATTTCAAGGAATTGCTATTTATTACATGCCTGGCTCTGTTCGGCGGACTAACGTCGACGACGACAACGACTACATTCGTGTCGGCGATGTCAACGGTGAATAGTGACTTTGAGCGATTTCTGCGCGTGACAAATGCTTCGCAAACGCTGGCCACAATCGAAGAGCGTATAGCTGTCGATACCTATGTGTTGGCATTCCTAAATTACACCTACACAAATGCAAATCAGGATTGTTTCGAATTCGGTGAAGAGAAGGGACGTTACGGCGAAGGACGTGTAATGAATGTGAGAGGGCTGCTGGTGCATGTAACCGACGCGGCAGACAAACTTGATGACACAGCGTGCTCGGAGAATATTTTGGGTACTCATAATCAGCCGATTCCGCCCGCACCATGGATAGCTCTGGTTCGGCGAGGTCGTTGCACTTTCGAGGAGAAAGTGAAGCACGTCTGGCAGAAGGGAGCGGCCGGGGTGATCATCTACAATGATAAGACGGTGACGAATCTGGAAAAGATGCAAATCAAAGATAAGAAACGTGAGTATTAATTAACAGAAAAAACTATCTATTATTATATCGTTTATCGATGGATCAATTCTTATTTATTGACACCAGGTACTCAATGCGTCATTTAAAAACATAAAAATCTAACAATAATGGTAAACATTGTGTTCCAGCAATGGAGGTAATGGACTTAAAAGGTTTCAGAAATATTTTAGAAATGTAATAATCATGTCGAGGCCGATAGAAACACTTCAGGAACAATTCAGAAACGTCTTCATCCTGTCTAGACCGGGAAAAAAACAATATTTAGAAACATTTGTTTTCATCGTCTCCAGACCAGAAGAAACATTTCAGAAAGATTTACAAAACATTTCAGAAATGTTTTCATTTTGTTCAGTCTGAAATGAACCTTTCAAAAACATTTCAAAAATGTTTCCATCATGCCCATGCCGAAAAAAACACTTCAGAAACATTACAGAAACATTTCAGAAATGTTTTGATCCTGTTCAGACCTAAAGAAACCTTTTAAAAATATTTCAAAAATATTTTCATCGTGTCCATACCGAAAGAAACACTTCAGAAACATTACAGAATGAGAATGAATGAGACAGAGACATTTCAACAACACTTCAGTATTCTCTTCAACGTGTCCAAACCGTAAGAAACAATTCAGAAACATTTCAGATACGTCTTCATCGTGTCCAGACCGGGAAAAAAACAATTTAGAAACATTTCAGAAATGTTTTCATCGTCTCCAGACCGGAAGAAACATTTCAGAAAGATTTAAAAAACATTTCAGAAACGTTTTCATCGTCTACAGACCGGAAGAAACATTTTAGAAAGATTTAAAAAACATTTAAGAAATGTTTTCATCATGCCCATGCCGAAAGAAACACTTCAGAAACATTACAGAAACATTTCAGAAATGTTTTGATCCTGTTCAGACCTAAAGAAACCTTTTAAAAATATTTCAAAAATATTTTCATCGTGTCCATACCGAAAGAAACACTTCAGAAACATTACAGAATGAGAATGAATGAGACAGAGACATTTCAACAACACTTCAGTATTCTCTTCAACGTGTCCAAACCGTAAGAAACAATTCAGAAACATTTCAGATATGTCTTCATCGTGTCCAGACCGGGAAAAAAACAATTTAGAAACATTTCAGAAATGTTTTCATCGTCTCCAGACCAGAAGAAACATTTCAGAAAGATTTACAAAACATTTCAGAAATGTTTTCATTTTGTTCAGTCTGAAATGAACCTTTCAAAAACATTTCATAAATGTTTCCATCATGCCCAAGCCGAAAGAAACACTTCAGAAACATTACAGAAACATTTCAGAAATGTTTTGATCCTGTTCAGACCTAAAGAAACCTTTTAAAAATATTTCAAAAATATTTTCATCGTGTCCAGGCCGAAAAAAACATTTCAGAAACATTTTAGAAAGATTAGAGAAACATTTCAGATATGTTTTCATCCTGCTCAAGCCGAAATAAACCTCATCATTTCCAGACCGAAAGAAACATTACGGAAACGTTTTAGAAATGTTTTCACCGTGTCCAGGCCAAAGGGGGAAAAACCAGAAACTTTTCAGGAATATTTCGAAAACATTTCAGAAACATTTTAAGAAGTTATTCATCGTGCATTTTACCAAAAGAAACATTTTGGAAACATTTCATAAACATTTCAGGAACGTTTCAAAAAACTAATATGCCTCGGATAACATCAGTGGGTTGCTATTGAACCTGATTTACTAAAGATTTTGCTGTAGTCGATTAGAAGCAGTCAATATTCTTATATCGCAGTGAGATTGAAAACAATATGATGTAAGAAACAGTGGTGTTTATTGAATGTAATTGTGAATTCCAAACTTTTAAGAGAACCAACTAACGGTAGTTTTATGAAACACTTTAAATGAATGAGTCAGAATGGGATGCATTTCAATTGGTTCATAAGATTAGAAGCAGTAGTTTAGTACATTAGTAGGAAATGTAGTTTATTTTTTTGTATTAATAGTTAATTTTGTAAAAAAAAAAGAAATGTTTTGTCATATTTTTAAAAAGGAATGAATATACAATTGCTTGACGTTGTCAGAAAGGCAAAAATAGATGTTTACCATTCGGAATGCTTGTCCAAGAGTGCTATTGCTTGCAAGATCAATCGGATTGATCATGCTATTGGCAATTATTAAAATGATCCGAATTTCTATGGGTAAAATTACAAAGGAAATATTTCCACAGCCCTTATAGCAACGAAAACCCGATAAACTGTCAGACTAGCTTCCAATTTAGCTGTTTCGACAGCTAAAATTAGGTAAGCAGCTGGTGTTACTGTAAGTAAATCAACCGTTTGTGATTCGCAGGATCACATACCTCAAGCGACTAAAGCTGAAAAAAAAAACCACCACCTAATGCTTCGCGAAAGATCACATGACTTGGGATATGCAACAAGAAGTAAGTTTTTCTGACGAAAAAAGTTGAATTTAGATGGACCGGACGGAAAAGAGGAGCTTTTTTTTATACCGCCATCATAGCAGAGAAGGGGCGTTATTCCAGTTATTCGAACTTGCTCCATGTTGCACATCCCAGGTCATGTGGTCTTTTGCGAATTGTAAGCGTTGAATAAAAATTGCCGGCTTCTAATCAAATGAACCGCAGTGTGTATACGGTAAGACACCCCCTAGCACTCCTAGAAGTGGCGTTAAGAAGGAATGACGTTAAAATAATCCAAAACGACAAAAGTATTGTAGAACCCACAGTATTCGGTGTCGCTGAGATAAATGGTTAATGTAAGACTTTTTTAAGAAGTTTCTCTTTCTTTTCTCTATACCTGTCACCGTACACCTTAAGAAGGTTGGTATAAACAAATACCCCGTAGCTAGTAAATAGTGGTGGATGTGTAAATATTTTTTTAAGAGAGGACACAAATAGTTTTATGTGAGAATTTTGCCGACAAAGTCTGAAAGCAAAGTCTTTACTTTGATTTTATGGGCTTGAAGAGGCTTCCATCGACGGGCTTTATAGAGTTTTGTATTTGAAGGCAAAGAATATAAAATAATGCCTTGCTCATTTTAATACTTAGTAAAATATGGCGCAGTGGCTCAGTGGAAGTGCACATGAATCCTGAGCAGGAGGTTCAGGTTTGAATCCCAGCAACACCAAAAAAGTATTTTTCACTGTGTCCCACCTCTCGCGAATGGGTGACTAACGTTCCGAGAGTAATACCTTGTCACGGAAAGCTTCTCAATTCGCCGTTCGGATCCGGCCTTAAATTGTAGGTCCCTTCCATTTGTGTCCAAAAATATGCATGCGCAATACAAGTGGTCGCGAGAAGCTAGGCCTTGGACCGCAATGGTCTGTCGCGCCGAATATTATTAAGATATGACTCTGGACACAGTTTCAATGTTGTTTCAGCAATTCACGACCATTATGGTGATCTTTAATGGTAGACCAGACCAGAGAATTTCGTATCTTTTCTTATGCATTGTTTCTAATGTCTCTTTGAGATATTGATATAACGTAAATATCGAAAAACCATATGGAAGTAGAAGTAGAAGATTCAGTTCTTGTCCGTGTGAATGCTTACACTAGAACATCATTAATCTGCCATTGTTCTGTCGATAGGTAACGGACTCGCGGCTGGATACTAGAATTCATTCACTAGTTGGCAGTTCAAAAATGGAGAGCTACATGAAAGAACAACACGTTTTCATTCTTAAGCAATATTTTACACAAAGAATGAAGGTTTGGCAGCAGTCCTTCTTCTACTTTTTGTGTGAATTTTGGGACAGCCTTTACTTCTTGCATGGATTTTTGGATGCATATCATAATACCTTTATTCTTAATTAATAAGACTCAAAACATGCAATTCTAAACAAATTATATCATAACAGGCCATAACCAGTTTCAATCTATGCTGTAATCAAAAGCAACGACAAAATCCGGTTTCATAATTTCTTTGTCCTTGAAATGAATCCTAAATATAATTTATGCAATGATATTAAAAATTTATTCTAAATTTATTTGAACGGTGGTGTTTATATTCACTTTATTAAGATTACGAACTATTGTGGTCAAGCGGGTATTTTTAGGTTCTTATAGTACTTATAATAAATATCGGTCTGCATGGTCAAAACTGGTTTAGTTTTTTTTTTTAAATAGTAAAGTGTGAGTAACAACTAGATCTATTCAAATTAAGCACGCTAATGCAATGTTATTGGATTTACTGAATCCAGTAAATATAGAACGAACACTTATGACTCGATTGACGATATCCTTCTTTTCGGCGAATTTAATTTGCCCCAACTGCACTGGACTCCATCAGATGATAAATCCTTTTTCACTGCTTCGTATCCCAACTGAACCAAGGAATATCTCTTTGTAGATCGGCTTACAGACTTTAGCCTAAGCTAAGTTAGTGGCGTCCCTAACTACAACCGATCCCATTTACTCCTCTGTCTCGCTTAGTCCTCATCTGTATCAACTATTGAAAATTTTGCCCCCCCCCCCCTCCATCTTCCTTATTTTTTCCCACAACTCTCCTCCACTACAGTCCCTCCTTCCATAGTTCTCTTTTCTTATTACTACCATAAAGCGAATTTCCGCAAAATCAATGACTATCTTAGCAGGTATTCTTTTGAGTCTCACAATCTATCTTTAAATGATGCCATTTCCATTTCTAACAGAGAATTACTTAATTCTATCTCTCTTTATAACCCCTTTTCGTACGATAAAACCTCATCTACATCTCCTTCTTGGTATAATCGAAGAGCTCATTCCTTACGAAACAAGACAAACAAGTCATGGGCGACGTACCTTTGTACTTATTCTCTTTCCGACTATTCCAACTACCTCGGTACTTTCTTGCAATTCACCCAGCTTTATAAGTCTCTCTACCAACGCTATCTTAATAAAGCTCAAGGCAATCTCATAAACGACCCTAAGTCTCTTTTTCCCGCTATATTTCTTAAAAAATGTTCTTTCAGCTTTCTTACCAATTTCGGCTATCCCTTCCTCAAATTTCCTCAAATTTGGAAGACCTCTTTCATAACCCAGATACACAAAAAAGGATCAAAGAATAATGTAACTAATTAAACTAAACTTGCTCATATACCCAAACTCTTCGAAAGTATTTTATACGAAACCCTAAGCTTCCATTGTAAGTTTCTTATCTCTCCTAGCCAACACGACTTTCTTAAAGGTAGATCAACCACCACTAACGTCGTTGAAATCGTGTCCTTCTCCCTTACAGCCGTAGATAGCGACAACGAAGTCGACGTTGTTGCAACTGATTTCACTAAGCCTTTTCATAAGATATCTCATATATTATTCCTTTTTAAATTGTCTGCTCTCGGATTTGAACCCATATTGTTCAAATGGATAGCTTCCTATCTATAAAAGCGTCTTTCAGGTGTTCGCTTCAGGTCCGTCCTTTCAACCACATTCAGGGCAACCTCTGGTGTACCACAAGCCAGCCATCTGGGCTCCCTTCTCTTCATTCTAGCTATAAATGATCTTGATAGGGTCATCAGAAACTCCACCTGCTCTCTCTACGCTTTCGACCTGGTTCCTCAAAAATAGCTTAGAGCTTAATATCGCCAAATGCCAATCTATTAGCTTGTCACGTAAGTGCAAAAAGCCCCTTCCCAGACATGACCGTCTCCACGGTCAACCAATATCCAGCGTGCAATCTTTTCGTGCAACTCGGAGCTAAATTTCAGTTCTGATGGTTGATATAATTCTTAAAGCCAACTCATCACTTGGCTTTATCAAACGGTGGTCCAAAAATTTTCCAACCCTTTCATTTAATTTAATTTAATTTAATTTATAACAAATAAACAATACAGTACAATAAGAACATACATTCTTTTAGTAGTACAAGCAATTATATACTAATGTCGGATAATTAAATAATACCTATATTAATAGGTTAAAAAAAAAATATTATTATAATACAATAATATTATTATACAATTTAATAAAATAATAACTAAGAAAAGAGAAAGTTAAGAAAAAATAGAAAAAAGAAAAAAAATATAAAAATAAAATAAAAACTAATAAAAGAACAGAAAGAATGAAATGAAAGATAGAAGAAGTCGCTAAGATGATTAAATTGCAAATGTGACATAAAATAAATGTTTAACTAGGATTGTCTCTAAAATATTCGTATATTGCCTGTCTAAAGCTACCAGACCTATTAATTACCCTCAAGGAAACGGGAAGAGAGTTCCACAATCTGACAGCATGGATGAAGAACATGCGCTGACTATTCAAGTAGTTGTATCGAGGAATGCACAGACATTGACAACGAGTGGTCTGCAAAAGTTGGATCTTATCTAACAAGTAACTAGGCTTTCGAAAATATAGTATTTTATGAATTAAAATACAGTTTCTAATGATGAAGTAGTCTTTTAGCGTACAATTGAGGATAGCTGTGTTATAACTAGAAATATGGCTATATCTAGGAAGCATGAAAACACATCTAACCATGGCATTATGAGCAACTTGAAGTCTGCGAAAAGAAATTGAGTCCAAGGAGCAGTAAATATTCTCGGAGTACGCTAGAAGTGGTTTTAGTAGTGTCTGAACCAGCTTTAAACGAATACCCTGGGGAGTGTAAACAGCACTCTTCCACAGGTAGCGAAGGGTACCATATATTCTGCCAACAACTGAGTTTATATGGTCATTAGCAGACAGACCACTGTTGATAATTACACCTAGATTTTTAACCTTAGTGCAATATTGGATTGCATTGCCATCAAGCATTATGCTAGGTAAGTCATTAGCCAATGGCAAGGACCGGGCAATTAACAGGCATTGTGTTTTAGCTTGATTAAGTCGCAGGCAATTTCTACGAGCCCACTCATGTATACGGCCAAGATCCTCATTAAATCTGGTAACACAATCTTCCATAAGCCCTCTGGGTCGTGAGAAGTAAATTTGTACATCATCAGCGCACATATGCACGGAAACAGATTTGCAAAGATTTGTTAGATCATTAATATACAAGGCAAATAGAAGTGGGCCTAGGACAGATCCCTGTGGTACTCCAGTCTTAAGTTCGAGTACAGAGGAGTATTGACCATTTACAAATACTCGCTGTGTTCTACCAGTAAGGTAATCAAAAACAAATTTAACGGCAGAGTTACTAAACCCGAAGTATACTTTTAATTTATCGCACATAATTTGGAAGCTGATGCAGTCAAATCCTTTTGAGAAGTCTAGCAAACACAAAATGGAGATGAAGCCCTTATCAAAATCAATGCGAAGATCATCCAGTATTTTTAATAATGCTGTATTACAGCTATGGTGTTTTCTAAAACCAGATTAAAAAGGAGTTAGCAAGCTATTAGTTTCAACATATGACAGAATTTGTTCTTTTATCAATATTTCTAGAATTTTAGAGAGGCAAGGCAGTATACTGATCGGCAGGGTAGTACTGCTAGCTCTCTTAGCAACGGGTATTATTTTTGCGGCTTTCCATGATTTAGGAAAATAAGAGTGCAACACGCACTGATTAAAAATGTACGTTAGTGCACTAATGATATGTGGAACAATAAGCTTGATAAACTTTAAAGAAATATTATCTAAGCCAGAAGCATTGGATTTAATTTTCTTGATCGCATGAATAACGTCAACATAGGTGAAAGTTCTAAAAGAAAATTGGGCTGGTAAATTAATATTTTCTTGAAAATCCAATTCGGTGGGGTAATAGGGGGATGGTGACCCAGAACCAGCTCTGACGAAAAACCTATTAAGTTCATTTGGATCAATATTGCATATCCCCAGAGCCTTTTTAGGGCAGACACGTAGATTGCTTATATTTTTCCAAAGTTTTTTAGCTGGTAGCCTGTAGTCAAGCTTTTCAGAGTAGAAATTGATTTTAGACTTTTTAATTTACGATACCACCTTGTTACGCAAAAAACAGAAAGCACGTCTGTTACAGTCAGACAGAAAACGTTTCCACCGTTTATAGCGTTTGTTACGAATCATTATTAAGCTACGAATATTGTTAGTCAACCAAGGACACCTAACATCTTTTACTACAACTCGTTTAATAGGTACACACATATCATATAAATTACTTACTGTGTTTTGAAGGAAAGTCACTTTATCCTCAACCTTTAACAACCCTTATGTGACTGGATCTCTCTAAATCACTTTTGTCCGTCCCCTCCTCGAGTACGCTAGTCAAGCATGGTCTCCCTATCATCAAATTCATGTGTCTAGAATCGAGAGCATCCAACATCGTTTTCTTCGATTTGCACTTTGGGGACTACCTTGGGACAATCACCTTATCCTGCCCCCCAGACCTCATAAACCAATTGATTAACACCACTTGAGGAACGCAGAGACACTGCTGACATTTTTTTCATACATCGTCTCCTCTTAGGCTCCGTCGACTGCGAGTCTGTATATAACTCGATTTTCTTTAACACTAATCCCCGTAATGTACGTTGCTCACTTCTCATCAATCTACCGACACACCGCATCTTGTACGGCTCTAGAAAAACCAACCTCCGGTATGCTGCGAAAAGTTTACTTAAACCAAAGAGTAAGGAGATATCTCTATATGTACTCTTTGCAAACTGCAGACCTCGATCACCTCCACTACTCCCCCTAACTTTAAGTGTTGTCTTATGTCTTAGTTTTAAGATAATGCCATTACTTTTAGTATTAGCTTGTAACCAATATCCCGTATGATGCGAAAGGTTATCTTAAACATCACTGTTTTCGACTAAGGGAGTTTTTGCAATATAAAGATATCATCATAATGTATGGAAAGTGGAAAAAGTGCACTTGTAAACCTAAGATATTATCAAACCCAGAAACGGAAAAGAGATGACGACATGAAACATAAACAAAGCAATTATCATAACATTATATAATTATAATAAAATTAATAATAAAATTAAATAATTACTGCATTTTTAGGTAATATAGCGGCTGTGATAACCTATCAATATATCGGCGAAGAAATGGTTCGTATTGTTGATGCAGGAAACGAAGTCTGGGCATCGATAAACGAGGGAAGAAGTGGAAGGCGACCAATTAACACGTTAAACAAGTAAGCAAAAACCTTGTGTTTTTATTTTATTTTAAACCAAAACAAAGACTCAACGCAAAAATACAAATAACAAATAATTTTGCACCTCCTGACACAATGGCAATAACTTTTGTAACGACAATCACTTCGGAAAGCATTATCTTGCCTATTCGTACATTAAACCAATTGTTAACATCCGCAATTAAATGATTAAGATAGCTCTTTATTGAAAAAGTATATAACACAAAAGATTATCACGTACGCAATCGCTATTTTTTATCTACAATACTACCGTGCATAGTCCATTCTCAATCAAACCAATATATTGCCCAAAATCTTAAAAAACCTAATAGATTAGAAAAACAAAAAATCAAGAAAAATATTCATGGCAATGAGGTTATTACCATTTTGTTTCCATTATCATTTATTTTCTAACTTTTTATCACCGTAAACGTTTTACATAATGACAACAGCAAGAAAAGCATTTCCGACATCAGCTATCAAAAAAGCACTCATGGAGGAAGCAGACGATAAATGGCATTCAGTGTTGCAAGCGAATACAAGAAAGCTAAAGATCAACGACTCCATTCGTGGGGGTGCCACAAAAGATGACAACAATTTATCTATTGCTTATTCTCATAAACATTCTGTTGGTAATGTTTTTATTTTTTTATTTTTTTTTTTTGTTGGAGCACGTAATTTACTTATAACAACTTTTTAAACTGATTTTGAGTTTTGATGCGCCAAACAAAAGAGACAAATCGATATACGTTGGGTAGCTTAAAAAAAAACAATAGTATACCAAAAAGCGGAAAAGTCTGTGTCTTTACCTGGTTGCTTTAAGCTCTATGTCTTTATCAGCAGATACCACGGATTGATAAGCGTAAAGCAATCTAGATTCGGATTGCAACGGCCACAGCAGTAGAGAACACCGACATAGAAGCCCAATATCGCTTGCAGCGTAGTGTAAGACGGAACAAACGACAGTACATCGACTCACTTTCCTCAAGGTCTGAAGAAGCACCAACCAGGGGTGACCGTAGGACTGTTTATGACATCAGCTCACTAGAAGTCGGAACTCGAAACAACATAAAGAGTTTAGATGGTAACCTTTTGATTTTGGATCAGGATCATCTCATTAGATGGAAAGATCATTTCGCTAAAGACCTTAACCACTTAGACGATGGTGATGATCTAAATCGCTGATGCAATCAAGTCCCACAAGAAAAATTAAGGGGTCGGTATTGATGGCATCACTGCCGAAATATACTCCAAGCACATCGGCTTAAATGATACACCCGCTTGGGAAAATTAACAATTTCCCCAGAAGTGGAAGAGAAGGACTCAAGCTTGTAAAAAAGGGAAATCTGATGAATTGAGAAAACTGGAGGTAAACTGTTCTACCAGCCGGCGCCAAGATATTAGCTAGAATTATATTAGCACGTGTTAAGGAACATTGAAATTCAACTCTCGACGACGAGCAGGCAGGATTTCGTATTGGATTCTCTTACATCGACCACATAAATACATTGGTGTTCATAATAGAGCAACATGTTGAATAGATGTCTCCGCTACATCTGCTGTTTATCAACTTCGAAAAAGCTTTGACAGCTTGAATCGAGATCCTGTCTGGCTGGCCTTTCGCAAGCGAGGTATTCCAGAAAAAGAAGATATTATCTAGCCTACATACGACGGAAATGAGTATCGGCTCCTACGGAATGGTAAGGTATCGAAGGATTTTGAAGTCCAAATCGGAGTTCGTCAGGGGTGCATACTGTTACCGCTGTTTCTCTTAGTGGTCATCAGCGATGTACTCCGTGCAGCATTGACAGAAGGTAACAATGAAATTCGGTGGACTATGCGACAACTTACCTTAAAAACCCTGACTCCACTGCCGATGTTGGAAATTCGGTGGACTATGACAACCTACCTTAAAAACCTCGACTCCACTGACGATGTTTTCCGACTTTCACATCGCTTAATTGGCCTTCATCTGATGGCCCAATATCTAGAAGCTGATGCAAACAAAGTGGAGTTTAAGATAAACACAGCCCAAAACAAACGCCCTGACTGCATCTAATGCCTGCTCTCAACTCAAAATTGCTGGACAGATAGTCGGGAAAGTAGACGATTTTCTATGCTTAGAATGTGTGGTCTTGGCTGAACGTGGTGCGAAGCAACTGGATGTATGCACAAAATTGGGTAGACAAAAGCTACATTTCGAATGCTATCGAAAGTCTGGAGAAGCAAAGTTCTCAGCTTAAAAACCAAACTGAGTGTTTATCGCTCCAACGTAGAATCAGTACTGTTATATTGAATGGTGAATACCACAAAGCTACAAACAATCCTAAACAAATTTATAAGAATCATCTTGAGGATCATTTGGCCTAATTGTATCTGCAACCAGGAAGGGGCCAACAACCTTTACACATTGTTGTGCGAATGAGAAAGTGGCAGTAGATTGGGCACACACTACGGCACAACGACAACTCCGTTGCGAAATATGTCATGCAATGGAATCCGTCCATCCAAGCAGGCAGAACATCGGGACGACCGAGGGTCTAGGCAAACGTGGGGCAGGATAGTCGAGGAGGAATCAATATCTTTGAGAATGAGTTGGAGTCAGCTCAAACTCCGAACAAGATGCCCCTCGAGGGGTGAAAGGATTTAAGTAAGTAAGTAAAGTTCACCTCTATGTGCTCGTATGGCTGATGTGTATGTATTTCACTAACAAATGTATCTGTACGGCTGATCGGTCTGGCAGACAAAGACTGATACGCTGTTAACCGTACACATTTTATCCTAATATACAAAAGTGGAATACTAAACTAAACTAAAAACATGAATTGTTGTCATAAACAGTCAGGATGACAAAAATAGCTTTTGGCATAAAATATTGTAAATACATAATGTGTCATTCATGTCAGCACACATCGCATAAATTGTGAACAAAACGCGAAAGACACCCTCAACAATCGCATTTTTGTCACCTAAAGAACGGATTCTAAATAAGTAAACTTCCGGGTAACTGCTGTAAATCGCAGTAATAAAAGTGCTCTACAACAAAGTTAGAAAAAGATTGCCCGCTAATATGCCTATTTTTCATTTAATTGCACAAAACTGCTGTCTAGAGCACCAGACACTTAGTAGTAAAGCTAACCGGTTAGGGCAGCACTCAATAACTCTGCTGCAAAAAAGAGTACACGGGAACAGACACAAAAGAGGTACAAAAACCCAATAACAAGCACCAAAGTTAAAACTTTTATCGACAATAAGGAATAAAAATAAATATCAGTTAATTAAATGTCTAATAATCCGGATTGGTTTTGGCAACAACACTAATATAGCATTTAAAACAGTTGTTGTTTAATACAAACAATGATCAACTCGAAAGACAATAAATTCTAGTATGAGTTACTTGTAATAAAAAAACGGATTGCAAGTTGCCACCACAAAAAGATATAGTTTTTGACAGCGGAGAGTGTTATGCTACTGTCATCACTAATAAATTCCAGTTCTATTGGTTGAGCAGCAGCTTTCGAGCCACGGTGGCCTCTTTAAAGTGGCAGCAACTATCTCTGACTGGTGGAAGTGCGATCAAACCTCCACGTTGTGGACGCTGGTAATTTTCCTCCAATGAGGAAAACCGAAATGATCGGGCTAGTCCATTCAAAGTACGGTTGGCGCGATACCAATAACCTCGCGCATTAAAAAACCATATTACGGAAACCCAAATCAGCCTCGGATACACTGATGAACGACGACGAGCACGGCGACGAAAAAGGCTAAACGATTTAAGAACGTACGTTCACTGTATAGAGCTCGAGCTGCACAGCAGCTAGCCGATACCCTGTCCAAATATAATGCTGACTTAACAGCAATTCAGGAGATGCGGTGGACAGGGAATGGTGTTTTACAAAAATCAGAATATGACATATATTACAGCTGTCATGCAAGATATCATGTGCTCGTGGTGGGGTTTCTAGTCAGTAAAAGAATGAAACCCACCGTTATCGGCTTTAAAGCAGTAAATGAATGGCTATGCACCTATCGCGTGCGGGGCAGATTTAAAAACATAAGCCTCATAAACGTTCAGGCACCTACAGAGGTTTCCCCAGATGATGAAAAAGAAGAACTCTTTGAATCAGTCGAACGGGAACTCCATGTCAGCCCTCAGTATGATGTAAAAATCAATCTGGGGGATATGAATGCTAAAATAGGTAGGGAGCCAGTATTCATGCAGTACAGACGATATTGACATCGTTGGTAAAAACCGAAGAGCTGTACAGGAAGATTTCATCAAAATCATGCAGGCGGCACGAAATCTGGGGCTGCACATATACAATACCAAAACAAAGTATATGGTGGCCACGTCTGCGAGTAGAAGATCCAACATTGGTCCCTCAATTCAAATAGCGAAGCGCGTATTTGAAGTAGTGCAATCCTTTAACTATCTCGGGTCTATTGTAGAAGCCGAGAAGAGCATTGAACCAGAAATACGCGCACGGTTGCTTAAAGCCAACAAAGCCTACTATAGTCTGTCAAGACTCTTCAAATCCAAGAATTTAACCATAACATTCAAGATGCTGTTATATCATACCAGTACTGACATATGGATCCGAGACTTGGGTGCTTAGCAAAAAGCATTCTGACCTCTTAGCCGCTCTATATCTATAATGATGAGATCTACGAGCGTTACTGCAATGTCGACTTCGTGAAGAGAGGCCAGAACCGGTCACCGGTTGTAGAGCCAAATATGATGATGATGATTACGGGATTCCAGGATTGCTAACCCTAGCCCAAAACAGATATTTGGTCCTTCGATGGCTTTGAGATCGTCGTCAAATAGCTGTTGAGCTGTCACAGAGATTACGTATAGTTAAAGGGACTGCTGTTAATGCTCAAGCGGAAAGGTGGCAGATCGTCGAAAGTGGCCTGTAAGCTAGAAGACTACATTTTCTAATGATAACCGCGTACACCATAGACATCATCGGTTGAAATTTGCCTCATTTCTTCAAAAACGTAACGGATTGGTGTCGAGTGATTCAATGATTCGCTTACGATTACCAGATGGACGTCCTAGAGGATGGAGAAGAAACGTGGAGAATTACTCTTCGACTAATAATACCTAGCGAGAAAATTTATGGGAGGGTTCCATAATGTTAAGGGGAGGATGCAGATATAGCTTTGTATTGTTAAAGGCTTAATAAAGCCTCGTACGTTAATGATATTCTTGAGAAGTTTGTGTTGTTCCTTTTGGGTCATTTATTAGCGACAATTTTTTGTTGCTACTATTGTAATACACGACCATGTCGCCAGGTGGGCTACTGAGAATCTTCAGGGACTTTGAATCGATGTAATGGCTTGGCAAACAAAGAGTCCGAAAAGTCAATAGGTTAAGATCTGCCCTTCCAGAGAAACTTAGCGAGAAATCGGATCTAACCGAGGAATTGACGATACCGTTTTATAAAGAATATCGCTCGACATGAAGGAAACAACCACTATTGAAGCCAAAAACTAATTTTTTTTATGTTGTTTGTGAAATTTTAACTTTTGAAGTATTTGTCCTTTTCATTAGATTTGTTTTTCATATCTAATATCTACTCCACTTCAACTTGAATTGGCTACACTTGTTTAGTCTTAGCTCGTTCTGAATTTAATTTATTTCAAAATTTCGAGATGCGTCACTTTTTTTTTGTAACTCGGACACTCAGTATAGTTTCGGGATGCAGCCGTTAGTCACAAAAGTCATGATACAAGTAATACAAGATGTGTCAGAGATATGTGAAGAAGGGCAAAGCCAAAGAGTTGACCAATCTGCAACGAAATTGCATCGGAAGCAAATTCTTGACTATGTAGAGCTTTCACAAAACGGCCCAGACTCTAGAAATAATAGTATTGACATGACAAGCCCAGGATAAGGTGTCGTCAAGTACGACACGCAGCCTTGTGAGACCCTGAGAGAACGGTTCTGATATTCCAATAAGGATAATTGGAACAAGCAGGTGGGAAATTGGAAATGCTATGACCTGACTCTTAGAGGGGTCAATATCGAGATTGTTATCGTTGGCCCAGTAGTAGATAGCCATAAGGTTATTATTTACCTGCGAAACACAAAACGTAAATTCGGCAAGTGTCGCTGAGTGAAGTAGCTGGGCATCGCCAGCAAAGAAGTGGACTTCTAAAAAATGTGGTACAAGGGAAAGAATATTTATAAGGAGAGAAAAAAAAACAGGGGACCCATTATTGCACCTCTGTGGGACATCTTTTTGGAAGGGCAAGAAGGAGGAATAAACATTCTCCACTGAGACACACAGAAACCGATTGGTGAAGTTTTTATTTTAGTTTTTTTCTAGTACTGCAATGTGATGTCGATGGTTGCGAAACAGCAGTTATCCCATATACTGAAAATGCTACAATTATTCTCTATTTATCCTTTACTACTTACAGAACATCCGTGCTGTTCGTGTCGATATCCTTTATTGTACTGATGATCATCTCACTGGTTTGGCTGATATTCTATTATGTCCAGCGGTTTAGATACTTGCAAACAAAAGATCAACAATCGGTAAGTTGATGTTCTTCGGTAATTTAATTCGAAGAAGCGCAATAAGAAGCTACCTTGAATAGCAATTTAGTTCTGCTTCTTTCTGGTATAATTTCAAAGCGTCGACGTTCTCTCATTTATTGAGAAACAAAGACTTGTGCTGCGTTTTGGGTGGCAACGAGTTCGCTACATCACTCAAAAGCACGCAATTCCTGTGGCTGTGGTTAGAGTGCAAACTTTCTACTCGCTCTTTTTTGGATGATGAAGCGAATTCTATCCCATAATAATCACAGTCTCATTGTCGTGTGAATTTTTTTATTTCGTTCTTTTTTCTCAATTTTTATAACCGGTAAGATTATAGCTAAAAACTGAAAACGAAAACAATTCCTTTATACGAGTTTGCTTAAAAAAATTACAGCTTTTCAAAGATGTGAGCTTTACATTTTGTTTAATCTAACTCGTATAGACTATTGCTTTATTCCCATATGACATATGTTTAATAGTTCAAATGTAATCACTTTTTAATATATGTTTCCAGCGACATCTCTGCTCAGTCACGAAACGTGCAATTATGAAAATTCCAACGAAAACTGGAAAAAGTTCCGATGAGAAAGATTCGGACAACGATTGTTGCGCCATTTGTATCGAAGTGTACAAATCAACGGATTGCATACGAGTTCTCCCATGCAAGTAAGTTATCCAAAAGGCATCTTATCGTCTTTTTCTTCTTCATTTATCACAAATCTATTTACAGACATGAATTCCACAAGAATTGCATCGATCCATGGCTAATTGAGCATCGCACATGTCCGATGTGTAAATTGGACGTTCTAAAATATTACGGATATGTGGTGGGTGATCAGACAACAACAACAACAACAACAACAGCAACGCCGACGGCGGCATCAAATCCCAATCCAGCTCCCGCTTCTGCACAAGTACAAATCCGTGTCATAGCAATGCAAATACCTACTGCTAACAACACTCCTGCTTTATTATCTAATGCACAGTCGTCATCAGAAGGTGCAGAGATGCCCCAACTTTTGCAATCATCTCAGGGCAGAAATATTAACGATAGTCGTAGTAACAATAATAATAACAATAGTAATAGTAATAACAATAACAACAACATTAATACAAGTTGCAGTTCTAGCTTTAATTGTAGTGATAGCAGTATTGGAAGTCCTGCTCCGACGCAAAGTGTCATAGTTATACCAAATATAAACATCGACAGTAGCAGTAGCAGTAGTAGTGGTAATAGTAGTAGTAGTGGTAGTAGTGGTAGTAGTAGAAGTTCATCGGCGCCAATTGTCACGGCAGTTGTGCCCCCGACTGGCACATACACCGCAAGTCGGCAAGTGACTGATGTTTAGTTTCTACTTAAATTAACCCTCTAAACATGTACATAGATATTAAATTTAAATCGTATTATTGCAATTAATATTTAAGTATTTACCTACAACTATACAAGTGATCCAGAATGTTTATCCGTTGTTTGCAAAACATCAATACAAATACAATATCTATACTTACCTGCCAATGATAATTAATTTTAAAATTCTTATTGAAGTCTTACCTATAGGTAAGGTACGTAGTATGTACCGATCCGTACTTTGTTGTTATTTGCATATACATACATTGCTATATGTTCTATGCTCTCCTCTACTCTACTGTATTTTACTCTAACAGATTTATTGTATTTTAGAGTACGTCTTAAGGCCGTCGCTAGTCATATCTGTACACGTGCTAATGAACAAGTTCATGCCCCGGAATTAAAATTTATTTTCCACTCGTATTTTCCGTCTTTTGCTTCCTGTATTTTTATAAAGGCTGAGACTGCGGTTTGTTAAGATCGTTTGTTTCAAGGAAGTTCTGATTAAGCCAGGAGCGCATCGCTTACCTTATGAAAGTAAACACGACGAGTCCAGCTCTGCTGGAGTAAGGATCTTATTGTGGAGGACTGTTCGCCTTATTCGCCGTTAGGCTTTCTTTAAACTTAGTCTAAGTGCTGTGGTACCTACTCTCCAAATGAATCGACCAATCTGTCTTTCGGAGAAGCTATTTTTTTTATGTCGCAGTAGCCCCATTCACTCTACAGAAGGGCTCCGTGGTCCTTGCTAGTTCATCGGCTGTTCGTTGCCAGTAATCCCTTTGTAGTCTGACATTCATCCTATCCATCATTCTCATTTGTCACTTACTATCTTCACCGATAAATAAACTTTTTAAAGTCCCAAAATAACGCAGCCATTGCAGAAAACGCAAAACATTTGGTGAAATCTTCTCGTTTTTCGATAATTAAAGTGGATGTCCCAGGTTTTTCTTAACCAGGGTATCCTCAGTGTGACCGGGGTTTCTTTTAGGGCCGTTTCAGGAACTCACGATTTCAATATTTTATTCTATCTTCTAAATGGTTGTACAAAAGGGTTAAATGACTTAGATCTAAATTTCGTAAGTTGTGGCAGTGCGTCCTGCCATGCTAAGATTATGATTAGATATTTTGCTGGTGCGTGATCGTAGTGTTCTGGGCAGTAAAAGAATACTTTGCTTGTTCTGTCCAATGGTCTGAGAAAGGTTCTGAGTAGTGAAAAGCATACTATGCTTATTCACAGTTTCAGAGGGGTCAGTGTGTCCAATGTTCTGAACAGTGAGAAGGGTACTACGCTTATAAATTTGTTCTTTACTGAACTTGACTAGAGCCGAGAAGTAAGAGGCCGTTGGTTGGATTTCTGGCACCTTTCATACGGTCTGAACCGGCTCATAAATAGCTTTTTCTAATCGAAGTTTCTTTGTATTTAATTCTCACTTCTTTCTTTCCTTTACTCCGCGGGGGAGCATAGGGCTTCTACAAACGCCCGCCAAAGAACTCGATTTAATGCCTGAGCTTTCAAGAGATGCCACTCGGTCCCCTAGGAGCTTGATTCCTTTTCTATTGTCCTTTTCCATGTCTTGCTAGGACGGTCAACTCGACGGCTTCCTTGGGGATTCCAGTCGAGCGCTAGTTTCGTAATATCTCACTCACTTCTCACTGCCGTTGTTGTATTTTATTTCAATTTCATATTTTTGACGGATTTTGTTGCTACCGGTCCGTAGTTCTTAGCGGTTTTCCTTTCTTTCTCGTTCGTTCGTTCGTTTACCCAGTTATTCTTTCTCGATAGTCCTGTAGTCGGAGTGCGATAGCCATATTCTCTGTCCTTGTTTTTGTATTGATTCGTGATCGTCAGCTGTCGTGTGTGGGTTTTTAGTAGATCATTTTTCTGTGCTTCTGCTGGTCTTACAAGTGCGTGCAGATTCGCCAATTCGTCAAACACGTTGTCTCTTACCCACTTCTGGCAGTGCATTTTTGTGGTTGTTTCCTCCTATCCTAACCCACACCAAGATTCTGGTCTTAACAATGGAGCTTCTGCACCTCTGTTCGCTTTTTGCTTATTGCTTTCGATACAGATGTACCCACAAAAAACATACGTTATTGATCGTGCCAAGTTTGTTTAGTTTTACACCGAACACGGTTATGATTGCTGATAAACATTAAGACATTAAGAGAGCATTTGGAATATGCTCGGGTACTGTCCTATTGCCTAAGAGTACGTGCCCTTGATCCATGTTCTCCAGTTTTGAGATTCGTTCCTCAACCGTCCAACACGTATGTGGAGTGCTCTGTCAAGCTCTGTCTTTCCACATAGCTATGATCCACAGGCACAAACTAATAGACATCTCCTCATTTTTCCTCCTTTTCCTTAACGCCCATACTGTGCAAAGCATATAGCTGAGCATTATAAGGATGCGAACCCCTTTACGTGTGCGCAAATTAAAAAAAAATCCGAACTGCCAACAACAGTCATTGCTCTTCTGACAGTTCTTCTGCGCGCCCGCGTTGCCATAGCTTGTGATACATTTTATTATTCGTTTCGTGTTATCATTGTCGGCGACAATACTTTAAAAAATCAAATTTTGCAAGGAAACAGAGGAGATACCTATGCCCAAGCATCTTGGGTGGAACTTACAAAAGCGAAAACATAGAATCCGGTAAATTATTCCATACGTGCAGGCAGACGGTCTCCTTTTGCTGTCTGGATCACGTCGTGGCAAGTCATTCTGATACTAATTCTCTTATCGCTGTCAACGTTTTCCTCTGCAATAATGATGTTCTGCGGCTAGGATGTTCATTCAGGATCTTCATGCGAGCTAGGTATCATGCCCACTGGTGCCTACCGAGCTAAATTCTCTTTACGAAGTTGACATATCTTGGTAAATTTCATAGATCATATCATTATTGGTCTTCTTGCTCGCATAGGTGCCCACAATTCTTTAAAAGACTTACCTATCAAAAGTCTGAGATCTGCTTCTTGCTAACCGCTCAAGTCTCGGATGCATTATATGAATATCGGTACGAAAATTTTCTTATACACCAGCAGTTTCGATGTCATGGTTAAATTCCAGGATTTAAAGAGTCTTAACAGACTAAAGTATGCTTTGTTGGCTTTAAGCAACCATTTGCATGCTTTGAATTTGCGCCGAACTATCTTAATAATAATATTCGGCGCGACAGACCATTGCGGTCCAAGGCCTAGCTTCTCGCGCGACCAATTGTGTTGCGCTTTTATAATATTGCACACAACTGGAAGGGACCTACAATTTAAGGCCGTCTCAGAATGACGAATTCAAAAGCTTTCCGTGACCAGTTATTACTCTCGGAACGTTTGTCACCAATTCGCGAGTGGTGGGACACCATGAAAAAATACTTTTTGGTGTTACTGGGATTCGAAACACTCCTGCTCTGTAGCCACGCACATTTCCACTGAGCCACGGCACCCACAATCTTAGCTAGTGATTATTGTTGGATTTTCTGTTAGCAGATGTGGTCACCATGTACTCTATATCTGTGCACTCATTTATTTGAAGCTCAAATTTTCTGGTAGCCCGCTTCTTCTGGATGAAAGCATCTTGTACAGCTCCTTGGTTTCTATCAACAATGTAAATATTTTGATGTACTTAAGAATATTGTTCTTCCGGGTATTATATCAGAGGACGTAGGCCAGTCCATGCCCGGAGCCCGTTATATATATTAAATGGGCTTGTTAGCAATTCTGATATCTTTAATTGGCTTACAACGTTGATCATCATAGTCGTGTCGGCTTATTTGGGCTTATAAAGTTATGCTATGGCTATGCGGCTTTAAAGTCTATAAATAGATGGTGTAGTGAGTTTTGAAACTCTAGAGTCTAGGCATTTTTCCATCACCTGCCTAATGGTTAATATTAGATCAGTCTAGGTTGAAGCCATACTGGCTGGCACTGTACAACTCGAACTGTACACAGTGAGCGTACGTTCCATGAGAAAATTGTTAAATCGTTTAGATGTTTTCATTGTTGTGGTCGTCTGGTCGTTGTGGATCAGTTATTGTTCCGAGGCTATTTGCTGGCTTACTTAATGAAGTTTTTTTACGGTCGAGGCTATTTATTAGCCCCGCGTTTTCTTTCAGCTTTTCCTTTTTGGCGAGTAATTCCGTATTTTATGCTTAGTTTCTCTCAGTCTAACTGAAATCTCAAGAAGTTTATTTTTTTGTCGTCGCCTTCATGAGATGCCCTCAGATTTTCTGCGAGGACAAATGTTAATCTAAAATTATTCAATTGTTTTACAACGAATGAATTTCTCCATCCACATTTATATCCACGGAAAGTATTGCATGATTTTATGCGTATATGCTTGCGTACTTGCGTGATTAGGTGTTATGACAAAAATGTGAACAAAAGCATAGAATAACGTCTTTTTCAATACACTATACTGACTAATTTTTCAACAGAAGACTTCTTTAGCTCTTACTCAACACTAAACTGTCACTACTACTACTTAAAATGGCAACTAAACTGCATAATACTTAAAACTGTGACAACGGATTTTAAATTAATTGTAACTTGAGTTGCAATAGTAATTGTAAAGCAACAAAACTATGGAGTAAACGTTGCTTGTTGCTGCTACTACTATTATTGCTCATTTGCAGATGCAGTCACCAAGTAATTATTTATAACATTTGTGTTTTGCTATAGCTAAAATTTGTACGAGTGTATATAAAGGGTGTCCTAAAATGTCACGCAAGAAGTAGGCTGTCCAAAAATTTCACACAATAAAACAGGTTTTTCACTAAAAATTGTAAATTTTTTATTAATTTGTAAGGTATACATTTTTAATAACTGTCAGCTGTCACGCTATCTTTTTTAACACGTTGGCAACACTTTACCGCACAAATGGCGGAAAATTCAAACCTTGCGTTAATTTTGGGACACCCATTATAAATATTAAATATTGTATTTCTATTAGAAGTAGTTTATGCTTGACGTCTGGTGCCAAATTATATGTTCTCTGAAGTGCAAGGGAAAAAAGTAGAAATACGGTATAGTCCTTGTGGCGCACAACTACAATTAGACAATTACAAGTAGGTAATTAATAAGTTGTATTATAAAGGTTAATATTAAATAAATGTGTATCTATAGAAAATATCGTCGCTAAAACAAAAACAAATAATTAACTATATGTAACTATTAAAATTACTATTATTGTTGTAATAATAACTTAAGATTATAGAAAACAAACAAAAAAAAATCCACTAAAATACTTAATAATTTTCCTGAAGTCTCTTAATTTTCTATATTTTACACCTAACTGTTGTATGTACCAGTAAATGTTGTTG
This sequence comes from Nephrocerus scutellatus, assembly GCA_947095585.1. Taxonomy (NCBI): domain Eukaryota; kingdom Metazoa; phylum Arthropoda; class Insecta; order Diptera; family Pipunculidae; genus Nephrocerus; species Nephrocerus scutellatus. Next base: position 18,997,458 of record OX352762.1, on the reverse strand, counting down.
TTATGAAATTGTTTTCTTTTTTTGTACTTTTCGTGAATTTTGTAAGATAAATCGCTATCCGAATTGCTCGCAATTTTGAACGCTCATACGTATGTATAATTTTGTACAAAAATCACACAAACACACACACAGAAAAATTGCACCAAAAATAAAAGAAAAAAAGACATGTTGTCTAAGCGTAATGCTGTTTCATTTTATCGCTTCCAAGCTCATTCTCATTCTAGATACCTGCGCGTATGCTACTGCAACTCCCCGCTTTTTCGTCCTAGAACCTATTTTGCGCCATTGTTAACAGTTGTTATTGTTTTCCCTATCCTCTGTCGAATTACGACATCCATACGTTAACGAGTGATCGAGTATTTACATTTGGGATGATCACTACTCGTCACTCGTTCACGTAAGCGATCATATGCCAAATCAACACTATTCAGTCACGGCTGTGGTAATTCGACACCAGTTTTATCCTTCCTTTGGGGTTAATTTGTTATTTTCCGGTTTGTTAGTTTTTCGGAAGTGAAGAGAGCATCATGGAATTGGACTCTTCAGTGGGAACAGCCGGCAACAGTTTCAATCCACTACCATTGAATGGTGTCGTCAATATTCCACAACAGCATCAGCTGACACCGTTGCGGACGACTGGTGCCTCTTCGATGTTAACAGATTTGATACGAAGTCGCGAATTTGTCATTGAGTTTCCACGAATTCTTACGCTGGATATGTCACCTGCAGCTAGAACTGCAGCGGAAAGATCGCGCAGAGAGGTGGGCTACTTTCCCAGTCGTATACCCGAGCGTTCACAATCATCTCTGTCATTTGTAAGTCCATTCAAATTGACCGCTAATGATAAATTGGTCAAAGAACAGGCGGCACAGGAACAAGCAAGTGGGTCCCATTCAAATGAACCAATTCAACATGTGCTGAAGACGAGTGTTGCCTGTGGGCGACATGTGGTATGTATTTATGTGAAGCAAGGAAGTTAACAATTTACAAGTCGGTGATAAGATTCACATTAGGAGTAGCTAGATTGCGACTTTGTACCACTTATTTATTCTAGAAAACATTATCCAACAGTGGTTCCCCTATTTCTGCGTCTAGTCTGTGTCCCTATATTGCCATCATGAGGTATGTATGAGGACGGGCCCGTCAACAATTTGAGATTGGGTGATTAAATTCACATTAAAAGTAGGTATGTTGCTACTTTGTGCCACATTTTTTTAAAAACATTTTCCGACGACCGTTCTTTTATTTTCGATTATAGTCTTTGTCCCTATCCTATATCCCGGTATGAGAAATAATCGAGTCAGGAGTAACGCTTTTCGAGTCGACCAGACGAAGTTTGTGCTCACAGTACAGTAGAGTTCAGGTCAGGTCCTTTGAACACAGATTCCGAGCAAGCCCTAGCTAGCTCATCTGCATATTCGTTGCCTGCAATTCCCTAATGACCACGGATCCAACCGAGTTTGACTTTGTTTTATCTGGCAGGAGATTGCAGTGTATCGTAACAGTTTTTGACTGGTATTGAGAGTCCATTAAATTGGACGACAGCGCTTTAAGTGCTATCTGAAAAGATATATATTCTAGCGCCTTTAATTCCTTTATTAAAGTTAATCCCGGTGTAGATCTCAATGTCATGGAGGGACTTTTTCCCATTTGTATCGAGACACTTGTGTTTGGTCCAAAGACACCAGCTCCAACTCCAGTTTCCATCTTCGATCCATGTGTAAACCAGACCAGACCTCTAGCGTCCAGTGCCGGAATACCAGTCCACCAGTTCTTCTTCTTTCTTTCCTTTGCTCCGCGGGGGAGCATAGGGCTTCTACAAACGCCCGCCAACGAACTCGATTTAACGCCTGAGGTTTCAAGAGACTCCACTCGGTCCCCTGGACTCCACCAGTTCACCCAGTCCAATATATCTATATCTACTCAAATTCCCTTCAAAAACAGAGCTTCCTGTCCATTAAGTCAGGGATAGTGCAGAACATGTCTCTTTAAAGAATTGAGTCAAGAATTATCAGGTGACCCACATAGTCACTCGGTTTGTACCCGTTTTCTAGTTAGTTGCAGCTTAATAGCGCATCTAGCAGCCGTCTTTCTAATGAAGATTGGCAGGGGTGAAAGCCCTACAACAGCTTCTTGTGCTGTCATAGGGCAGATGCCCATGGCACCCGTTATACCTAGACAGGCAGCTCTTTGTAGCTTCTGAAGCTTAGTTGCCGTTGTCCGTTCAAGAACTTTCGGGCACCAAACGATGGCCGCGTATGTAATAATATAGGTCTCACCATCATTGTGTACATCCAATGTACCATATTAGCATTTAGACCTCAACTTCTGCCGTAGAGGCGTCTATTGGCCCACAAGACCCTAGTGGAGTTTGGCCGTTTATCGAGGATGACACCAAGATATCTAACCTTACTGGAATAATCTAACGTGATGCCTTTGATGATGATAGGTCCCAAATCGACCAGTCTTCTTTTCGTGAAAGGCACTAGAACGGTTTTTGCAAGGATTGATGGATAGTGCTTCTCTGCTGCACCTTTCTAAAACGAGTAGTAAAGTACATTGAATGATACTAGTTAGAGTCTTGCAGTGCTTACCACTAATAAAAATTGCCAAATCGTCCACATAACTAATGGCGATGGAGCCCGATCTGCGAAGATCGAATAGAAGATTGTCAATGACTAGTGACCACGGAAGGGGAGGAACCACTCCTCCTTGGGACATCCCTTAACTGCAATCACAGACACAGACACTCCGATACCGCTGCTACTGTTTGCCTTTGCAACAGAGTCGTAGCCAGTATTATCGAAAGCGCCCTCAGTGTCGAGGAAGGCATATAAGGCCACTTCTTTAAAACGAAAAGTTACTTCTATCATCTTTACAAAGTAGTGAAGGGCATCTTCTGTGCTTTTGCCTTTCCTGTACACAAACTGACTTGAGTGCACTAGGCCTATTGCCTGGTTTTGGGATAAATATCACAATAATTAAATATCGCTGGATAGATAGACTTTCTTCCTAAGCTTAGCTGGGTGGTTGTTCCACCAGGGAAGCTTTCGTTTATACAAGCTTGTTTTAGGGACACAGGTGTCATGATAGGAAGAGAGCAACACATCATTAAGTTGATATACTGTCTTATTCAAGTCTCATGTGGACTTAATAGATGTGACAAGCATATCTACTTAAGAGGAGACAAGTTCCCAATATAGATTCCAGTCCGTGGACTTTGAATCATATATTAGAAGAAGCATGTCCCAGTTTGCCAGGAAAGTCAAACCTGATGTGTTGATGGTCTGACATCGAGGCTTCGTCGGACACATGCCAGTTTTCAACAGAGTTGATGATAAATGGACTGGCTAGAGTGAGGTCAAGTAACTCTTCTCGAATTGTATTTATGAAGGTAGGCTTAGAGCCTTTATTCAATATATCTACATTGCTAATAATAAGATATATTGATGTCGCTGGTGTCCCAGAACTCATGATGTGCATTTACATCGCATCCTATGAGGTACTGGAGGTTTTTGTTCCGGCAGTGCTTCATCAGCACCTGTACCTCTTATGGCGGAAAGTTGTCGTCGTCGCCGGGGAAATATGCTGAAGCACACACACAATATGATCAATTCCCATCTCGGTCGGAACTTCAACCAGCAGGGCCACCAGGTCTTTCGTTATGAATTCTGGAATTGGAAGAAAGTTGATGTTCGTGTTGCACTATCAAGCAGGCCGCCCTTGGTACTGGTTCCCAATATTTGCAGATCAACTTTCTTCTCCCGTTCCTAAGACCTTTATACCAGACCGCTTATAACCCAATGCTCTTGGATGAGACCAAGGGTTATATTTTTCTCACCGATTTCCGAACCGCTTGCTGAGGGTAGCGGATTCGCCCTTCGCGTGATGTATAGGTTCGCCTGTAACAACCTGATGAAGCTCATTAGTCGTCCCTGGATGCTGAAATTGAAGGGGCTGCTTTGCAAAAGCAAGAGCACTCTGAACTCTGGGTAAGGCTCGGCTGCTCAACCGCAGACCTCAACAGCTGAGGCCATCATGGGGTAGGCTTTCGAGACCTCAATAGCTTCACTAGATACAGCGGGTTGCTCAACTGCAGGGCCCGATGTTGATGCGCTTTGAGATGTATCGATCTCATAATTATTAAAACTTGAATCAATAATCACCCACGAGTATCCTGGAAAGGAGGTCACCCTTGTCAGAGCCCGGTGTGTTAAGGGAGGACTAGTTAAAAAAAATCGAAGGTCGCATGGTATTCGGAGTCCGCATACTAGCGACTAAGCTTCCTCTTAGCTATGCATTCATTTTAAAACGAACCAAATTTTTGCAGAATCTCCACGGGGCGAAGTCGAATACAATGAAAAAACGTCGCTCTCATTCCGCTGACGGCCTTTACAGTCATGGCTATTTCGCTCGAATGGAACTATTTGGGCAGCGGCAACAACAACAACAAGCTCCACCTGAATCCTGGATAAAACCAACAAAGCCCAGCAGTAAAAGCAGCAACAACATCGTAAATTACAGTCCGATTGGGTCGTTCAATTCAATACAAGTAGTTGGATCAGACAGCGGTGGAAATACAATTCAGCCGCCGATTGGTAATCTTATCAGCGCTGATGAAGCTTCAACTTCACAACAGCGTCAACGTTTTTTGTCAACGGACTTGCCAATTCAAATTCAAATCAACGGCGAGGGGATCGAGTTCTGAATTTACAAATGCAACGAATGTGATCAGAAATGTCAAGGAATTAGTCAATAATAAAATACCAGTTAGATCCAAAGAGTGGCAATGTACCATTAATTAGTTAGGTAAACTATTTGTTTTAGTGATATTTAGTGAAATCAATTATTATACTTATTATGTACATAAAATAAAAATTTAAAATTTAAAAAAAGCGAAAGAATCAAATGAAGGACTTGTCCTTTTTCTATTGCATGGCAAACTACACACAAATACTTCTCTAGCTATACTCAACTGCATTTGATTTATTTAAATAAGCAGTCCAATTACCACATACGTGACTGAATAATGTGTATTTGGCATGATCGCTTACCGTGAACGAGTGACGAGTAATGATCACCCCAATGTAAATACTCGATCACTCGTTAAGGTATGTATTTCATTCACTCGTTAACTGATGTCGTAATTCGAAACAAGGTTATAAATTTCTTTGAATTCTTAGACTTGTGTTACGTTTATTATCTACAATGAGGTACTTAATTGTACTTGAGTATAAAGAAATTTTTAAGAATTCCCCTATTCACATTGGGAACATTTCTCTGGTTTGTGAAATATGGTTCTTGTCTAGAATAATCTTTATTTGCTGTATACCATTATTAACGGAAAATACTAACGATAACTTCTAACTTCCTGCAGCTACTTTAGAGTTTAGACTTACTTATGAGTAGATACTATTTTGCGGCAATATAAAAATAAAAATTCTATCAAATGTTAAATTTATTGATTATCTTTGCGCTTTACATAAATTGTGAAAAACTAAAATTCGCATTCTAATCGCATCTAATTTGTATGCTTAGGAAGGCATAATGGATATGGATAACAGCAATGATTTGCTGTATTCGATTATGGCAAAACTAAAGTTGTTCGTAAAAGTTTGTAGAGAAAAGGTGAATTTTCGTTTTTAAAATTCATCTGAAACACAAACCAAGCAAAAGTAAAAACAGTGCTAGTAAGCCGTGGGTTTTATTAATTAAAAATATCCGAATCCAAAATTGTGGAAAAATAGTGCTTGTCCTAGTGCTCGTGCAATGCAAAACTTTTTACTTTTGGCTTTAACTTTTATTTTAAACCCCGCTCAAACAATAGATAAGAAAAAAACAATATAAAATTAATTCAAGTTAACTTTAAAATATACAGGATGTATCAGTTTAGATGGCAAATACTTAATGGGGTAATTCCTTGGTTAATTACGAGAAAGTATTCATATAGGAAGGAGGGGTCGATCTTCACCCATTGCGGCGTGATTAACGTTTTAATAAGAAGCAACTTTGACCCTCCATCACACACTGCAGATCTTAAACGCTTCTAACTACAAGGTCCCTGTTGCTCTATTCTGCAGGTTCTATTTCTGTAGAATATACCAACTCTTTCATTCTTCCCCACATAAAGAAAATTTAGAAGGGTTAGATGCAGTGACATAGACGGCTAAAATACCGAACCGTTTCAACTAATCTGTCGGTTTGGATAATGGTCACTTAAGAAAACAACCCATAAAAATTTAAATTTTTCTTGTAAATTCTCTAATCGGCGATACACACACACACACTGCGTGCTCGTTTTGTGGCAAAATCATCCACCAAATGACGCAGCGGCAGCGAACTGCGATGCGATATAGCGATATTTAAAAATTGTATATGGGGGTCCTAGGGGGCCGATCACTCCAAATTTTTACAAAAAGTGTTTTCCATCGAAGACACACACAGCCAGCCACGTGCACGCGAAGTTAATATAGAGAATTTAAAAATACAGCAAAATTACGTCCTCTGTGGCAAGAAGCACCATCTTGTTGGAAAAACCAGTTGATTCAAGTCAGTAATCGGACGTCTTCCATCTATTCTGGTAAGTGATTCGTCAAAATTTGCAGTTTCCCCGTTTGAATTTAGCCGCTAGAGTTGTATGTGAGGACCAAGAAAATGATCCTCGATTACTTCGGCATATATATTTATACTTAAATGAATTTACGAAAATGTTACCTTGGAAAAATGTGGTTAATGATGAAGGTTAGCTAAGTTTGTCACTCTGTTCCTCGTTTCTTCATTGTCCAAAGGATCCGATGAAGCCACGATCAGGGGCCCCATGACCTTGGGGTCTGGGGTCTAAAAAAAATTTAAACAAATAGTGTTGTCCATCGGAGATAGGTACACATGTGTATAAAATTGATTGAAAATCGGGTTTATTTTTAAATATTTATAAGGGCACTTCTCGGACCTCAGTGCTTCAAATTTTAATAGAATGTTTTGTCTCCGGAAATACACACGTGTGCAAATGATTCAATGAAATTGGGCTTTAGGAAGTGGGTTAAAAATTTATCGCAAGATTCTACGACAAACCGACATCCGGACGTGCCACGCAAGCGAAGTTAATGTATAGAATTTAAAAAAATTTGTATCTTCTTAAAGGACATTTAATGGATTTTCAATTTAAAAAAAAACAACCCACAAAAATTAAAATTTTTCGTGTAAATTCTCTAATCGGGTAAAAAAATGTAGGAGCCCTCTATTCCTCTATTCCAATCACAATTTTTACAAAAAGTGTTGTTCATCGGAGATACACATACGTATAAAATTTGAAGAAAATCGGGTAAATTTTGTAAAATATTTGCATGGGAGCCCCCCGCCAACCCCGAGGTCCGAGGGGCCTTAAATTTAAATGAAAAGTATTGTAATAGGAAATACATATGTGTGCAAAGTTTGAATAAAATCGGACTTTAGAAAGTGGGCTAAAAATAGATCACAAGATTCTGCCCACCAGCCAGCCAGCCACGGGCACGCGAAGTTAATATAGAGAATTTAAAAAGGGAAATAGGTCGTAAAAATAAAGAGGACAGGACTATAACACTGCTGAATTCATATTTTAGAATTTATTTGTACAGCATCACCTAGTGACTATTTTCAGCGTAATTATTATTAGTAGCTACACCAACAACTGCGGTAAAATAGATGCCTGGCGAAATAAGTAATCGCAATCGTCTGTGGACTTTTGAGTAGTTGTTGACTTTGGCTAATTATACGGATACATTATTTACTGCCTAAATATGGTAGTAATACCAAAGTGTAAGAGTTGCCAGGCTACGAAATTTGTTTAAAGAGGCCTGATCTAGGAATACGTTTAATTAGAAATTCGAATTAGTTCGACTTGTAGCTTTTGATAGGAGCTTTTGTTAAAAATTCACAGTCCACTGTTTCAATTTTAGTTGCTACTACGTTTCACGTATAATAATTCATTTCTTCAGTCTCGATGACAAATGTAATGGAATGGAATAGACGCTTTTCGATTTCAATTGAATATATAACTACACACAAACAGACTGAAGTGTTGTTGCATGTAAGTAGTAGTATTTATGTGTAGTTTTCAATGGCTTTGAAGACAGGAATTTCATCGATTCATTATTTTTGAATTAACAGAAGCGGAAATATGCACATATTTTTTTCGTGATTTTACTGCAAGCTCTCATCAATTGAGCCCCAGATTCGACAAAGGCAATAGGTGTCACCAGTATCACATTCGATAATCGAGAGTTTTTATAGACAGAAAATAAATTTGTGGTATAATTTTGCTTTGCATTAAGTACCAGTAAAGTATGTGGGGATATGACTGAATAGAAAACTACCCTATGGCGGCAAAAGTGATAGCTATTGTTACGAAATTTAAGCTTACTAAAGAATTAGTAAGTCTCCGGTCTGACACATATATAGTAACACGGTTGACAGACCCATATAACTTCTGGATAGTACCAACTTTCAAACGACACGTGTCAAAATTGCCTGACATTCTGACTATTAGTTAACAGGTTACAGTTGTTTCAGTAACGGTAATTTTGTTATTTTTGAAACAATGGAATAAAATAATTTCGTGTGTTTTTATTAAATTCTATATATATATATGTATACTTCGCGTGCCCGTGTGTTTGTTTGTTTCTTTGTTTGTTTTTCGTAGAATGTTGCGATTAATTTTAAACCCACTTTCCGATTTCATTGAAACTTTGCACACTTTGCACATTTTGCATATCTCCGATGACAACACTTTCTATTAAATTTTGTGCACTTCGGGCCTCGGGGTCAGGGTGTTCCCATACAAATTTTCACAAAATATTCCCGATTTTCTTTAAATTTTATATACTCTCCGATGGACACCACTTTTTGTAAAAATTTTGGAAACCTGGGGTCGTGAGGCCCCATACAAATATTTTAAAAAAGTTAACCCGTTTTTTTTTACATTTACAGCCGTATTAATAAAAAATCACCATCCGCTCGTTAACACACGTGTTAGCTATCACACGAATAGAGAACTTGTATATTTGATAACTTTTCTTATTAATAAACATATAATTTGTATATGTCAGCTATCTGCTAATTATCAATTAAAGCACGGCAACACTTCACCGAATTGTACAAATATTCGAGTAACGCTCTCATAATTTAGCAGCTGACACTGAAATTAGCTCAATATTTTTGTTATATTTTAATATTCACACCGATTTTTGTCATGACGACGAATTCCATATAAAATCCGCTGCTTATACACAAAATTCGGTGAGTTAAGTTATCCGCTCGTTGATAAAGCGAACTCACATTTATTAATGAAAATTACTAGTTAACATGTATTAGTTCTAACACACTGCTATTCAGTGTTTATTAATAAGGGGGTTAACATGTGTATCTCCGGTGCCAACAGTTTTTTGTAAAAATTTTGAAGTAAAGGGGCTCCAATTGCGAGTCCGAAGGGCGAAGCTTATATTCAGAGGACATGAAAACTTTTTCAGCGAACGTGTGTACATTTGTACGTTTGTTTGCCATGTCGTATATTTAAGCTTCTACCAGTTAAAATTTAATGGGACTTATTTTAAAACAATTGGTTAGCGCTCGGCTTGCGATGGCGTAATTTTTTCATTCATAGGGGTTAATACCCTTGAGAAAACTGAAAAAAATACTCAACCTATGCATCGCTATCGAGTTTTTTAAGCCTAAACGTTTGCAAAGTAAAATGTTTTTTTTTGTCAGTCTATTTTATAAATCGCTTTGGACTGAATGACCTGTCGCTTATGAATGAAAGACCTACATTTAACGTTTTAGCTCGATTTTCTTCAAATTTGATACACATCACGGATGGCCATAGTTTTTTGTAAAGTTTTTGGAATGATCGGGCCTCAGGCGAGGAGTGCCCATGTAAATTTTTTAAAAATAAGCCCGATTTTATTCAAATTGTAAATACATGTGCTTTGAATGCCTGTGGCTCAATGTGCTCAAGATAGTGTGCTTATAAATTTTCCATATATGTCGTTGTATAAACGTTGGTTAAATGGAATGAACTACGCTTCGAATTGCTTTCTCATCCATCGTACTCTTCAGCTTTGGCCCCCAGCGTCTACTGGCTTTTTGCTGACATCAAAAATATGCTTTAGGGAAAGAAATTTGTCTCAAATGAAGAAGTGATTGCCGAAACTGAGGCCTATTTTAAGAGCAAAGGCAAATCGTTCTACAAAAAGGCATCGAAAAGTTAGATGAGCGTTGTAATGAATGTATCACTCTTAAAGAGGAGTATGTTGATGAATAAAGTCGAATTTCTAAACAAAAACAGTTTTTCTTAGTTAGATCGGATACTTTTTGAGTGACGTACATAAATATGCAACTTCATATATAGTACAAGTACCACATATAACTTTTTATATAATAATTTAATATTCGGCGCGACAGACCATTGCGGTCCAAGGCCTAACTTCTCGCGACCATTTGTGCTGCGCATGTTATTTTTTTGGACACTAATAAAAGGGACCTACAATTTAAGGCCGGATCCGAACGGCGAATTGAGAAGCTTTCCGTGACAAGGTATTACTCTCGGAACGCGAGAGGTGGGAAACCGTGAAAAATACTTTTTTGGTGTTGCTGGGATTCGAACCTGAACCTCTGCTTAGCAGCAATGTGCACTTCCACTGAGCCACAATATTACTGAGCCTAAATATATGCAAGGGTATTTTCTTAATTCTAATACAATTCAATACTTATTCTTAAACAACTGAGTCTACAGATTGCTCTCTCTCCATCAAGAGAGCAATGTATAGAAATTAAATTGCACCTGTACGGAGATGAGCAGATTTTAGAGTCGGTATCTTTTACTAGAATGGGTCAAACCTGCGACTTTAATTGTACCATGGCTTAGGCCATTCGACCCGATGGTCCATGAGAAGAATGAACAAAATTCAGAAATCGGAGAAGCAGCAGAAAATGCAGATGAGAGAAAACTTTATAAGCCATTAGCTGAAACGCTGAAGCAGAGAGTTAAAGGGGAGAGACAGATAAATTGGAAACTTGGAATAGTGGCTTGATTGTCCGATTCTTTTTTTTCGCGTCTGTATGACCTGCAGTCATTTAAGACACATGTGCATAGACATCTCATCTTAAAGTGAGTCTTTGAGTTGTTCTTCGAGGGTCAGGTCTGTTGGGTGGTGGGGGCAGCCAGGTAACGCTGGGTACTTAAGCTAGTCATAAATATAAAAAAAAATTCAAACTCAAAGAGATCCACTACCACCTTACTCAATTCCTAACAGAACATGGTATCTTTTACACTTTATCTACAATAGATGAGGGTTATCGAAAGCTCTTTGACGAAGCACACCAAATTTTCGTCGAATGTTCCATATTGGTAATGGAGCGAATGGAGCGGAGTTAGGGAATCCGACGCCGGGCATTTTTTGGTTTGACTGATTCCAGAAAAATATGTGGGACCTAGTCGCAACTAACAAAAACGTCGATCTAAGAGAGATATGTAAATAGCACCGGAAGAAGTGCACAACACTAGATACGTAACCAATCCTTGGCAGGGCTGGCACATAGAAGGTTGTTTCATTGCCGGTTTGAGATGTCAACACTCGCAGTTCGCATATGCATTTCTACTCAAACCCAGAGGCATCAAAAAATGATCAACGCTTAGTCGCAGCTTTTATAGCTTACGCACAGGATAATTGGCTCTCGGAAAGCCAACATCAATTCAAAACAAACCACAAGCGTATAAACTCTCAAGTAATGTCAATGATTGAACTTTTCCATCGCAACAACTGCTCAACACCACCAAAAATTGTAACTCTCATTAAGTCGACGGCGAGCGGCGGCATCGTCTGATGAAAGCTGATTTGCTCCAATCAAAGAAACGCGCGCGCGCGCCTTCAAACGCCATCAGTCCCAATTTCACAATAGGCCGACAGACCGATCATTCAGCTCAACTCGATCACATGGCCATAATTTGTGGAGGCCACCACATCGCGGGTTCCACGGTCTCCATCCGTTACGCTTACCTAAATAACAATTGCGTCCACAATCTGTTAGCTGACCACCTCTTCGCTCACCCCTCTTTGCCTTTGGAAAATTATACGGACAAATTAACCATCTCGCTCTGTAACAATCATCATCGGCTTCGTGACTATTTATCCTAAAACGCGACCGATACAACGCATCCGAATGCAGAAGACGTAGATCGACACCGATCGACCAATCGACCCACCACCAATCAGTTCCCAGTTCGGTGGTTCCCCAACCAAACAACCGGAAAATGATCAAAGAATCTTCGCGCGCATTTCAGTTACACAAAAGCGCGCGGTGTGTGTCTGCGCGCATGCGCAATTGCTCTGCTCGCCCAACTACGTGTGTAGTTTGCAAAATAACAATCAATTTGTGATCCCTGATCAAGCAATTTCATATAAAATAATAATTTTCCTCATTGCGCATATTTTTCCGCTCTCTTAAGTTGCGCGCGCAGCCGCAACCGCAGCCACAATTTGGAGGGAAAAAAAATTGCATTTCTGTTATTGTGATGCCGTCGTTTTTAGCTGCTGGCTGGAGAGCAGTTGTGTGTGTGTGTGTGTGTGTGTGTGGCAGAGTAATCCGCACACTCTGGGCAAGACGCGCAGGCGAATCATCATCATAAACGTAACTTTGCGCACGTAATTGGCCCCAAGAAATTCGTATCAATTCAATGGCTTGTCGGCGCATCGCGGTACATCTGTACAATATACGAGCGCACTGTCCGATCTCCTGCACCGATTGCGATCTCTTGAAGTGCGCGATCTTCATCGATCCACAGCACTCGGCCAAAGCGGCCGTAGCTTTTCCTGTAATATTTTTTCTGCCCATTGAACGTGTGCTCGCGCACTCGTTTTCCAATCGATCGATCGATCGGTCGGCCGATCGATTTGCATAAAGTGTGCTGCGCATCACATCAAGGAGAATCCGATTAGTATCTTTATGAGTTCGTCCCGCCACAGGGGACAGCCATACAGCAGTACTTACAGGAACATCTACGCGGCTTCTCGTATTTCTAGGCGCAATCTAGGAACTAGGGGATCTTGAGGATCAATGGTGAACGGCCGCCCGTCCGTATTGCCGACATACATACGAACAAAATTCAATGATGCACCATCGATTATTATATATACGCCGGCGAGTGAGTGCCGATTGCCGATGTGCGGCAACACGGTGGGTGCGATGCTGCTACGGACGCTACAGAGTCCGAAAACTCAATTTACATTTAGCGCAACATCTGTCTTCTCATCTCGATCTGCGTACGCGCGTACGTGCCGCCCCAGCCACCGCACCATCGACGGCTTCACCGCCCCGACGCGTCGGAGAAGAATAAATTATTATTGATGAACTCGCGCGATTTGTCCAGGATATTTATTCGCCTTAATAGACATCAACACGTCCCAAAAAGATTTTTTTATTTTCCGCTCCATGAAGTGGCCGAATGTGTGGCGGTGGGTTTTGGGAAGGAACTCGAGGAACTCCCCCCTATGGTTCGCGGCGTGCCATTCCGCCTCGTATAAATCTTCTCCAAGCAGAGCACCAAACATTATTGTGGCCAAAGAGGTGCCGTGGAGAGGGCTGGAGTTTTGTTCGTTTCTTGTCCGTGTGAATCTCGGGCAAATGGCACGTCATCGTCGTCGGTCGGTGCGATCGTTTGGTTTTCTTTTTCTTCCGCTGTAGCCGCGCATCAGTCGAAATGTCGGCATCACAGGTGATAACTAAAGGCTCTGATGCTAATGTGATTACAGCCTTTAAGTTTATAAACATCAGTTGAGTTCAGTTGCGCACAGGCGCGCACATTTCATATTTTTTTTTTTTGGGTTTTGGTTTTGTTTTTATTTTTTCCGACTTATACGAGTGTATTGTGCTCCTTTTTGGATGGGATGCTCTTATTAACCTGGGTGATGATCACCGGTGCGGTACGGCGACCATTGGTTGTTGGTTGACGGGCGGAGGAAGCCAAATGCGGTACCAACAGATTCTTGTTCTTTCTGGTATTGTATTCGAGTGCGAATGTCGTCTTGTGCATAGATTTACACCGCACGAAACATTTGTATTCGAAATTTGCGCTTGCGCGCTGGCGATTTGGATTAAGAAAAATTAAAATATCGCAACAGACTCATCTTTCTCCCATCTTCGCGAAAAGACGACGAGTCTTGGCCCGTTTCGTCTTCTGGCATTTAATCCCTAATGGAATTTGCAGTGCAGTGCAGTACAGTGCACAAGATCGATCTGCAAAAGGCAGAGACTTGCTGTCTTCGAGGTGATTCTGAAATGGAAAGCTTATATAGCAGACGCGGACGGACGCAAGTAAATCCTCCGAATCTGAGCGGCATTCTTGGGTGTCGGCTATGCGGTGTCTTGTTCTTATTGCTGCTGCTGCTGATGCTGCTGGCAATATCCGTCTTTGGGACAATATGGAGGCGGTTTCAGTTGAAAACTAATTTAGCTTCAGGCGCGATGAGTGTTCTCGGTGTGGATATTAATCTATATGGAGTTTCAGGTAGAGTGTGCCACCGCGCGGTGCTCTGACGATCATGATGAGGATGATGCTGCCTATCCTATGTAACGTACATGCCTATATATACATACGCAAAGGATGTGCATATTAGAATTAATGAAGGTCTTGATGGGATGTCAAATTTGTTGTGCGTATTTGCGGTGCTCTGATTTTTGGTATCAAGCTGAGACATATGGGGTTCTACGCATTTATTGCTTTGGTGGGGTTAACTGTTTTTTTGGGTATTTATTCAGAGGTGATTGCATTACCAACATATGAAGTAATTAAAATTTTGATTGTGGGTCAGTCAATACCAGATAATAAGTGCAACGATAAAATTTATTTGCAAATTGGAACTTCTTCGTCCCAAGTACAACAAATATCATTTGAATATAAAATATCTGTAATACAGATTTGCAAGAGAATTTGTAGAAATCTAAAAGAACCACGTACATCGACCTCCGCATATGGACATCAATATCAGTGCCTAAAGGACCTGTTTCTCCACAAGTTCTCCACAAATTAGCAAATCAGATATCACAACCTTAATCTTAATGTCGACTAGCTCTCTTCTAATGTTTTAGGTAGATTGGTGAACCTATATGTATTTTTGGGTTCCTCAATTAGCGCCATTTTGATTACCAAATATCCCGAGGGACCTAGCATGGATATTTACGTTTACGGTTTATATCCAGCCTGTAGCGTTCAGATACGAGATCAACTCGATGATCCTGTAATCTGAGAGCTCTTTCAGGTCGGCAAAAAATGGTTTACCTAAATTGTGGCTGATATAGCTGGACAACTGCATGGGGAGGTGTATGAGAGTTTCTTTCTTATTTTCTTATTTGTTGTGCGGTATACCCAACTTGGCAGCATGGCTGCACACTGGCTACTGATAGCCACAACTCTGACAATCTCTTGATATGGCGCAGTTTGACAGACTGCTCCACCTGAGCACTTACTGTTGTGACTTACTGTTGAATAAAACAACCCAAAAAAATTAAAATGTTTCGTGTAAATTCTCTAATCGGGGCTACAAACTTTGAATAAAATCGAGTAATTTTTTTAAAAAAACATTTTTGGGAGCCCCCTACGCGATCACTCCAAAATTTTTACAAATGTAGATACACATGTGTATAAAATTGGAAGAAATTCGGGTAAATTTTTTGAAATTTTGTATGGGTCCTTCCGACACCGGGGACCGATATCTCTAAAATTTTTACAAAAAGTGTTGTTCATCGGAGTAACACACATGCGTATACAATTTGAAGAAAATCGGGTACTTTTTGTATAAAATTTGTATGAGTGCCCCGATCCCGGAGATCGTCACTTCCAAATTTTTATCAAAAGTTTTGTCTATTGGACTATCACTTGCGTATAAAATTTGAAGAAAATCGGGTCCTTTTTTGTATAAAATTTTTATGGGTGCCCCGATCCCGGTTGATACATCACTTCCTAATTTTTACAAAAAGTGTTGTCCATCGGAGTAACACATGCGTATACAATTTGAAGAAAATCGGGTAAATTTTGTAAAATATTTGTATGGGAGCCACCCATCCCGAGGACCGAGGGGCCCCAAAAATTGTCATTAGAGATACACATGTGTGCAAAGTTTGAATAAAATCGGGCTTTAGGAAGTAGGTTAAAAATTTATCACAACATTCTACCAGCAACCCAGCCAGCCACGGGCATTGTTGTTCGTTTGTTCAAAATGCATGCCTTTGGAATGGATGTGATCCTAATGCTTTTTTTTTTGACAGTATTTTTCTGACAGATCCAGTCAAGTTGTTGTGCATTATTTTGTGCCTTGATGGCAATATAACAGTTGTTCTTCAAGGTTCTATCTGGCCTTTTAATGATGCTTATAATTTGCTGATGACAACACTCGTTGATACTTTTTATGTTAAGGTTCTTTGGTGGCACAATGATAGATTATGTGATTTTTCAGATTGATTTCTTTATGATTTTACCATAATAACTCTCTCTGCTCTTCATAACTAATTCCTTTGGTCATATTAATGTTTAATTCAAAGCAAGGTTGATTTCTCAACCAACATAAAACGAATACAGAGAGTAGAACTTGAGACTTTTTCAGAAAAATGGTTGAATATTATCGGGTATAATCAACCCTTGGGTCTGATTACTCCCAGACTGTTATAGAAAGTGTTGTCATCCTAGATACACATGTGTGCAAAATTTGAAAAAAGTCGGGTTAATTTTTTTTAAAAATTGGTATGAGGCCCCACGACCCGGGCCCGGGATCTCTAAAATTTTTACAAAAAGTGTTGTTCATCGGAGATACACATGTGTATAAAATTTGAAGAAAACCGAGGTAATTTTTTTAAAAAATTCGTGTGGAGCCCCCCGACCCCGGAGGCCAGGGTCACCCAAGTTTTTACAAAAAGTGTTCTTCATAGTGATACACACGTATATAGAATTTGACGAAAATCGGGTTAATTTTTTTTAAAAATTTGTTGGGACCCAATGACCCTGTGACCCGGGGTCTCCAAAATTTCTACAAGAAGTATTTTCCATCGAAGATACATACTTTTATATAATTTGAAGAAAATCGGCTTAATTTTTAAAAAAAAATATATTTTGGGCCCCACGACCACGGGGTCCGGGGTATCCAAAATTTTGACAAAAAGTGTTGTCCATCGGAGATACATACTTTTATAAAATTAATTTTTTAAAATAGTTGTTGGTGCCCCATGACCCTGGGGCACGGGGTCTCCAAAATTTTTACAAAAAGTGTTGTCCATCAGAGAAACACATGTGTATAAAATTTGAAGAAAATCGAGGTAATTTTTTGAAAAAATTTGTGTGGGGCCCCACGACCCGGGGCCCGGGGTCTCCAAAATTTTTACAAGAAGTGTTGTCCTTCGGGGATAACAACGTGTATAAAATTTGAAAAAATTCGGGTTAATTTTTTTTTAAAAATTTGTTGGGGCCCCATGACCCTGTGACCCGGGGTCTCCAAAATTTCTACAAGAAGTATTTTCCATCGAAGATACATACTTTTATATAATTTGAAGAAAATCGGCTTAATTTAAAAAAAAAATATATTTTGGGCCCCACGACCCTGGGGTCCGGGGTATCCAAAATGTTTACAAAAAGTGTACATATGTGTATAAAATCGGGTTATTTTTTAAATTTTTTATATGGGCTCCAAATGTTAATGGAAAGCTTTGTCTCCGGAAATACACATGTGTGCAAAATTTCAATAAAATCGGGCTTTGGAAAGTGAGTTAAGACTTGATGGCAAGATTCCACGACAAACAGACTGACAGACAGACGTGCCAGGGGCAACCGAATTTAAAAATTTAAATTTTTCTTGAAAATTCTCTGATCGGAGATTCGATTTTGTGGTGAAATGCCCTATTTGGTGATAAAAACATAGCAGACACAGCGCACGGTTTCTGCGTCGTACACACAGCGACGTACGAAGTACCACTAAAATTCCTTGTTTTGAGTTGAGTTAAGCTGTTAAGCAGTTGAGAGCGTAACCTTGTTCTTCACATACTTGTATTATTGTACAAAACACAAAATTAACATTAACATTTCAATTGCGGAACCATTCAGTTTTGTATACAAATATTTGTTCTACTTCCTCTTGATATCCCAATACACTATGCTGCAACACAACAACAAAACAACCACAATCTTAAAGCAAGCAGCGTTGCTTACAGCTCATCAGCTCATCAGCGCACACAGAACACAATCATTATAGTATGATATGATCTAATGCCGCTAAATGGAAAAATTTGTATTGGAGCCCCCCGATCCCGCTGCCAAATCTTTCTGAAATTTAAACAGAAATTATTGTCACCGGAAATATGCATGTGTGCAAAATTTCAAAATTTCAATAAAATCGGGCTTTGGGAAGTGGGATAAAAATTGATCAGAAAATCTGACCAGCCAGCCAGCCACGGGCATGAGAATTTAAAAAGGTACCTCCACTTAAGATATTCAGATTTAGTTTTTCATTAAAAAATAAATGAATCGCTATTTACCCAGCTAAGATTAAGACATATACAAGCGCTCTTTAGGACGTTAAGGTATGCTTTTATTTCCGGAAGAATTTGTCATTTGTCGCATCTACGCGTCGCGTGGTTGACTCATTACATTAAACCAGTTCCTCTTAGGGCGTTTTCATCAAAAACATTCTCCTCATATAAATAATAGGCATATTAATAACAAAAAACAATCAAAACGTATTAAAAAAGTGCACTACCACCACCACCACCACAGTGACAGTGGCACAGTGAGAGCACAACCGCTGCACACAAACGACAAATTCCACTCAATCCATCTTGAAAAATAGCAACAAAAAATAAAAATGGATTACGCCATGACAAGCGTAAAAATTCACTTCCCCATTCCAGAGGCAGAAGTCAAACGTTGTTATAAATACAGGAAAATAGAATTTCCTTTTAAATCGAAAGTAAAAGCCAAAACGCTTTACTCAAACGGGAGAAAATCTTAAACGTCATGACCCCATGACTGTGAACAAATTGTCCTGGTCCATGGTTCGATGGTGGTGTACTCGGCACTCGGTATACTCAGCAAGTAAATCACAGACCAGACGAACATTTTTTTTATTGCCAGAGTCTCGGCTCCCATCCATTGGCCTGCATTCGAGGGGTTAAGTTACGGCCGCAATCATTTACAAAACTATCCGACGAAAAATCAGAGTAACTGTGGAATACACTGCGACGTCATTAATAAAATCAATGTCGGGATTTAATGTCCGCCACACGATGTATGAATCGGCAGCCATTCGTGGAAAACCAACAAACTTCTGAGGAGAATGCGAGTATCACATATAAATGGCGGTGCATTCCCCTTTCTACCTTCCCTTTGTGAAATCACAAAATCAAGGGCAGATCTGTAGGAAATGCACCCCGTCTGTGTCTGAGAGAGAAGGTTCAATGTGAGAACAAGGATAATTAAAAAGACCACGGCACACTCACTATCCACTCTGAGAGAACAGCCAACGAAATGTTCTTGCATATACCCATGATGGCGACTGGGTCATTCATATCGCACCGCTGTATTTACACCCGGTCGTCCTGGCGAAACCATATAATTTCATAGGCTGCCTGCGCCGCCTCGTGTCTTGTTATATTGTCAGAGCAACGCATTCAGAAGCGAGAACAAGATCCCTGTATAGGAAATGTCGCCGTCGTCGCTCAATTTTGATATCCGGATAAATTGGCGTGAAGCGTGCAAAACCGAAACTGGGAATACAAAAAAGGGCCCATTTGGACCCGTTCGTTTGTTCTTCTATAGTTGTGATTCTGATCCTGATGATGTATAGGAAATGATTTTCATGTGCAGCTGGCAGGGCAGGGCAGGGCGATTTATTGAAATTGGCTTCAGCTTGCTATAGAAAGATGGATGGCTGCGAATGCGATACGCTCATTGCGATTAGCGGTGTTTGCTCGAATTTATAAACGCTTGGTGCTGGTCTGGTCTGCCATCTTCATACGTATATATCGCTGCTATGATTTTTTGATTTCGACAGCCGAAACATAATATTGCTATAGGAAATATCATGCACTCAGAAAAAAATATCCTATTAATTTGTAAACATGACGGCTATTGATTTTATAGTGTGGATATAAATGAGTTTTTCTTATTAATAGTATAGTTTTAATTAAAACTTCTTTTAAAGATATACTTTCTACTTGTTCATATTATAAATATTAATATGTATTGTATATAAGCTGTATATATATACATCAACTGACTTTAAATCATTAATCAAGTAACAATAACGATTTTATTTTTATTTTTACAGTCTGCCATAATTTTTTTAATGTGATGTGTCCTTATAGATTAATATTTTTTACTTTTAAAACAATAGCGCACACTATTCAAGTCTTTCATGATTACCTGTTTATTTAAATCGATAAGGTTATATAATTAATCATATTTCATACAATAATAGAACAATGCTAGCTGGCATCACAAATAATATGTTATGGATTTTATATCATAATTCTTTATTAGTATACCTTTTCCCAGTGTATTTTTAATGTGGTGCATTGTAATGTAAGCTCAGAAGATATGAAAAAACAGTTCACCGGTGAAAGAAAGCAGCTTGGGAGAAGAATTTTGTCCATGAACTAGAGCTGATTAAGTCAGGAGGATCCGCAATACACTAAGAAATGCATGAACTAATAGTGCAACTATGGGATGAAGAAGCGACGCCAGAAAACTGGCAAATAGGCATCCTCTGCCCCATACCTAAGAAGGGAGATATCACAACATGCAGCAATTATCGTGGTATAACGTTGTTGAGTACTGCGTATAAGATTTTCTCCTCTATCATTCAAGACAGGTTAGCCCATACGCTAAAGTCATCATTGGTCCATACCAGAATAGCTTCATCCCAGCCAAATCAACAACTGATCAGATTTACATCCCTAAGGCAGGTCATGGAAAAATGTCTAGAGTTTAAAAACTCACTACACCATCATTTTGTAGTCTTTAAAGCTACCTATGAGAGCATAGCCAGAGTAGAACATTATTAAGCAATGAGATCATTCGACATCCCAAATAAACTGACACGTAGGTTAACCATTACCAATGTTATAATTATAAGCCAAGTAAAAATATACGGAACACTATCAAGCCCATTCAACATCTATAACGGGCTCCGGCAAGGGGATGGACTCGCCTGCGTCCTCTTCAACCTGGCATTGGAGAAAGTGATCCGAGACTCTGACGTAACAGCGAAAGGAATAATCCTATATTAGTCCATTCAGATACTGGCTTAAGCAGAAGATATTGACGTCGTTAGTAGAAACCTAAGAGCTGTACAGGGAGCTTTCATCCAGATCGAGCAAGCGGCACGAAATTTGGGCTGCACATAAATGAGAACAAACAAAAATTACATGGTGGCCACGTCTGCGAGTAGAAGATCCAACTTTGGTCCATCAATCCAAAAAGTGGAGTGCGAATTTGAAGTATTGAAATCTTTAACTATCTCAGGTCAACGGTTGCTTAAAGCCAACAAAGCCTACTATAGTCTGTCAAGACTCTTCAAATCCAGGATTTAGCCATAACATCCAAGCTGCTGGTATATAAGACAATGGCCATACCAGTACTTACATATATATCCGAGACTTGGGTGCTTAGCAAAAAGCATTCTGACCTCTTAGCCGCGTGCGAGAGAAAAGTCTTATGGAGAATTGTTGGCCCCGTATGTGAGGAAGGACGATTCGGAAGACTCTATAATGATGAGATATCTACGAGCGTTACCGCGATGTCGACATCGTGAAGAGAATTAATTCTCGGTAGGCTCTGGTGAGCAGGACACTTAGCTCGCATGAGCGAATATGATCCTCGGAAAGTCCTTTGCGGTAGGATTTATGAAACACGACAGCGAGGCTGGCCAAGCCTACGCTAGAAGGATGGCGTAGACCAGAACGCCCAGAGTTTGAGGCCAGGACCGGACACCAGTTGTTGAGCTAAATATTATGATGATGATGAAGCCACCAATATAGGTTCCAGTCCGTGGACTTTGTATCGTATCTATAAGGGATCATGTGCCAGTTTGCCGTGAATGTCAAACCTGATGTGTTAAAGTTGTACCATCCCAGTTTTCAACACAGTTGGAGACAAATGGACTGGCGAGGGTAAGGTCAAGTACCTCTTCGCAAATCGCATTTATAATGGTAGGCTTATAGCGTTTATTTAATATATCTATATATCTATATATCTACATATACATACTAATAAAATATTCTAAAATACACTCACCAGCTTTATTAATGCCACTGCTTCCTCAGACCTTATGATGTGCATTGGCGTCGTATCATATGAGGTACTGGAGGTTTTTTGTTTCGGCAGTGCTCTATTAGCTCCTGCACCTCTATGGGCGGAATGTTGTCGTCGTCGCCGGGGAAGTGTCCCCCTCCCGGTCGGAACTTCAATCATCAGGTCCACTAGGTGCTTGGCTATGAATTCTGGAAATGGAAGAAAGTTAATATTCTTGTCGATCAAGCAGGCCGCCTTAGGCACTGACTCCCCGCATTTAAGACTTGACCTATTCCGTAGACCTTTAGTCTGTCTGATAATAACCCAAGGCTCTGGATGAAATCAAGGGTTATATTTTCCTTGGTGAACCGCTTGTTAAGGTTAGGGGAAGCGCCCCTCGCTTGATGCAGGTTCGCCTGCTGCACCCTGATAGTACTTCCCTCCCTGGATTCTTTACATAAATGTGTACAACAACACTTTCCATAAACATTTGAAAATCGGGCCCTAGGGCCCAGGAGTACCCATATAATTTTTTTTTTAAATTAACCCGATTTTATTCGAACTTTTGTATCTCCGATTAAGGAATTTTTAATCCAAAAACATGAAATTGTATGGTGTTTTTTATGGTTTAATGCACTGCTTCAACCTACGACCCTAGAAGTAACTAAGCAAGGTGGCGGCAGCATTGGATGAAAATTATTCCGAAAAAAAGTAAAGGTCTTATCATGGAACTATGTGAATATCGTACGCAATTATCACCGAATGCAAAGGTCCAATTGCCGGTATAAATAATTTTCAGTGTAACGCCCTCCACACACATATGCAAAAAAATGCTCTAACGAAATAACTTCATTAAGCTTACCACATTGGGGGTCCTTCCCGTGTGACTGTCTGTTCAATTGTTGGTGCTGAAATATTAATCTCAAAAAATTGCGTATGCAAAATCTATCCACAGGCACACAAACACAAGAAGTTGCCATTCAAAATCTAATCTGAAAATCCAATAAAACCAATAAATATTTCCAAACTGAAATGTACTGATCCCTTTGTCCATATAGAGATCAGTTGCGATCAGTGCACAGAAATCTAAAATCTCATCTCAAATCTTGACTGTAGGAATTTGTTGCATACACAGGCGAAATTGTTTGCAAAAATCAAAAAGTCACCAAACAAGCAAAAAAAAATCAGAAATACACAACCGAAAAAATGATCCGAAAACCGTCGTCCGAATTATAGCCTCGCAACACGACACATCATGTGTAGGCGTTTACTCGACTTACCAACGGATTTCGCATGTAATCCAAATTAAATCGGATCTTGTCCTTGTTGCCGTGCCCCGTTCTCGTTCAAATCGGATGACAGAATTGAACCGAAATATATGTTCGGAAGGAACAAAGCAAATCTGTCGGTTGGCAGCACACGCGCCGCACTAACCTTAATTCACTTGAACACTGAACGCCAAAGATCTGTTTCAGGCGAGAACAAGTTGATGAGTTCATCTCGATGGGTGACCATTCCGAGATTGTTGTTGTTGTTGTTGTTGTTGTTTTTTTGTTTTTGTTTTTGTTTTTGTTTGTCTCCTCACTAAGGCACGAGGGCCCTCTCAGACATCTATCAAGTCCAATAATAATAAACAGAATCAAGCTAAAGTGAAGCAAAGGATAATCCACTTGTCGTTGTGCCTCGTGTGATAAGACACTTTAAAGATCGGAAGGATCTTACGATTGTTATGTGCAGTGTGCATCCGATTAGGTCACCCTCCCGGCTTAAAAAAATAATTGTTACGTTTTGTTTTTGCTAAGAATCTCTTTTCGAAGTTCTGCGATCGTTTCGTGTACCTCTTTGCTTAATCGCCGAGAAAGTCATGTATCAGCAATTGAATGTTTGACAACATCGCCGAGGAGCTGTAATCTTCTGTAAGGATAACAACCAAAAAAACCAACAACCTGACATATAACTTTCATCGAAGGATTTCCGTAAACACGAAGCCATAAAATAATCCAGAAATCCAATTTGAGGATTGACTTTGGATTTTTGGGATTACGATTGGAATTAAAATTCAAACGTTACGTTTTGCTGGCTAAGCTGTATATGCAAAGTTCGGAGAGAGTCAATTAAATATTGGAACGTTGTTATAGTAACCTTAAGCAAACGTTAATATTTTTTAAATAATTTGGGGTTGTTTTCGATCCCTTAGATATTTTGAATAGATAAAGACATCATATGAAAGATAAGGTTATAATTTTTCGAAGAAATTGATTTTAGAAAATTAAAATGAACATTTCTCAGGAGGCTATTACTTTTTTTTAACTTTTTAGCTTTTACTTAACTTGCTTTGTCCGTTTAGCACAAATCCTGTAAGTCGATTTTCATCAACTTCTCTTTGTCCAATTGAGTTGAAATTTGGCACAAACATGCAGTACCCGTGACAATGCAATATTAAGGTACAAATAAACTTTTCCGATGATGGACTTGGCATTTAGAAGCTTCATAAATTTTGCGGCCTAAAATATTGCAAGCATCTTTTGACATACTTCTTGTTATCCAATCGAATTGACGTTTCGCACACATGTTCAGTACTAATTACATAACAATATATTAGTTCCACTGAGTACACAGTTTTTTGGGTCACCTGTTTCTTAGCTGCAAATTTTGCAACTCGATTTTTATGAACTTCCCTTTGTCCAATTGACTTGAATTTTTGTATAAACCTGAAGTGCTGTTGACAATGCAAATTTTTGGTACAAATCAACTATTCTGATAAAGAAGAAGCCTCAAAGGTTTGCTTGGTGCACTTACCGTCATTCAATTGAATTGAAATCTCGCACAGATATAAAGTGCTACATATATTTAAATAAAAGCTTGTTTTTAAACATCTTTTTTTCTCTTATTTTTTAAATATATACGAGGAGTCAGATAAGTTGCAGCAGAGTTGTGCTGTGAAAGGATGCCAGTATAAACAAAATAACTAAAAGAAAGTAATCCTTGCAATGTGGCGCGATCAGCAGACGTTTGTTTATGACATATATGCTTCTTAAGCATAATCGATAAGCGATCACTGATCGTTAAACGCTGTCGATCGTCTACCCTCACAACGCATTGCGCTGATTGAGAATGCAATTAAAGTACGGATATATAAATTAGGTCGTTTGTTTATGGTAATGAATATGTCACATCAGCAAAATAGGCAAACGACCGAAAGGTCATAGTATGCGGACTATTGTCCAAAGTACTAATGCAAAAATGCTGACAAGGCACAATACAATGTGGAGTATTGGTTAGAAGCGATGCAGACTTGCGTACATTGGTAGATATTATAGTATAGTAGTAATTTTATGTATTAATAGATATTCGCATTGTATTATTCACATGTATTAGAGTCTTCGGTCTATAAATAAGAACCCGATTTCAGAATAAAGTTGATTACGATATAGCCCGTGTAAAAGAACACATCAGAGGTTTTATTAGGCTTGCGAGCCTTAAGCGCTGGGAAGTTCTTTCAATCGAATCAAATATTGTAATTCCACCTAAAGGTTTAAGACGTAATAGCCAGGACTAGTGATAGAGGGCCAATAGGGGAACATCGGTGCTCGTTGGGAATACAACCCAATTATTACATGGCGATCCTCCCAGGTTATCCACCGTAATAGCTTAAAACTTAACAGTGCCATTAAGTTTTGTGTTAAGCAACGGAAACATTTCCAAAACTAGATCGATCTCATGGACAGCAAAAAGGATTAAGTTTTCAGGTTGCGCAAGGTCTGTTAAGTGGGCGGTCAAAACTCTGTTTTACTATTCTATCAAATGAAAGCACTTTATACATTTGTTTAGTTGTTGAAAAAAATCTTCCAGAAGAAAGATCGTGTATATTTCGATCTACTTTTGTGCTTTGTCAAAAGAAATGGAAAATATCCTTGCAGCCTAGACATAGTAGCACCAATTAGAAAACATTAGGCGAAGGGGTTTCTTTAGCTTAGATAGATCTTACAAACAAACAAGACTACGCTTAGTTTTGTTATTTAATGTAAGTATACTCCGGCAAATCATCACAATTTAATCTTTGCTTGAACAACGCTTCGAAATTATATAAAAATTTACTTTGAATTTCAGTCGCAGATTCGCGCAACTTATAGACGACTTCATGACTTTAATCGAACATAATCGTCTATGTAAGCAAGCCAAGCCGTCGAGCTCTGGATAGGTTTCGTACCACATATTCTCTAAATGATGCAATAACTCCAACCGCCAAAGGAATATGCGCACTGAAGATAATATTGCCGCTGAAAATGAAAGTATGGTCGACGATCCAAATTTATCGATACGTAGTCGGTCGCAAAAACTGTGGATCTTGGCTTAAGATCCAGCTGGTACAGGAATTAAAGCCACAAGAACATCATAGGCGTCGTTCACCGATTGGAATTTAGAGCAGTAGGAAACTGACCCGTTACCTTATCGCAAATTTGTGTTCAGCCCCACAATAGTTATGTGGAATGAATTGCCTGATTCTGTGTTTCCGCATTTGTATGATCTGAAGTCATTTAAGACACACGTGCATCATCATCATCGTATTTGGTTCAACAACCGGTGTCCGGTCATGGCCTCGCGCAAAAAATCTCTCCACCGGTCCCGATTTCGAGCCGATGTCATCCAGCCTGGCATCCCTTAACTCTGGGCGTCCCGGTCTACGCCATCCTTTCAGCGTAGGCTTGGCCGGCCTCGCTGTAGTGTTCAATAAATCCTACCGCAAAGGACTTTCCGAGCATGTGAGCTAGGTGTACTGCCCACCGGAGCCTACCGAGAATTAATTCTCTTCATTGCGGTAACGCTCGTAGATCTCATCATTATAGAGTCTCCGGAATCGTCCATCCTCACATACGGAGCCAATAATTCTCCGTAAGACTTTTCTCTCGAACGCGGCTATGAGATCAGAATGCTTTTTGCTAAGTACCCAAATCCCGGATTCATATATAAGTACTGGTATGACCATTGTCTTATATACCAGCAGCTTTTGGATGTTATGGTTAAATTTAAGAGTCTTGACAGACTATAGTAGGCTTTGTTGGCTTTAAGCAACCGTCCGCGTTTTCTGGTTCCATGCTGTTATCGGCTGTTACAGATGACCCGAGATAGTTTAAGGATTGCACTACTTCAAATTCGCGCTCCACTATTTGAATTGAGGGACTAATTTGGGATCTTCTACTCGCAGACGTGGCCACCATGTACTTTGTTTTGCTCTCTTATATGTGCAGCCCCAGACTTCGTGCAGCCTGCTTGATCTGGATGGAAGCTTCCTGTACAGCTCTTCGGTTTCTACAAACGATGTCAATATCATCTGCGCAATCCAGTATCTGAATGGACTTATAGAGGATTGTACCTCTCGCCGTTACATCAGAGTCTCGGATCTCTTTCTCCAGCGCCAGGTTTTGATATCTTCTTTCTTATGTATGGGCACAGGATGCCTCTTCGCCAGTGTTCTGGCGTCGCTTCTTCATCTCATACTTGCACTAATAATTCAAGAATTTCTTGGTGTATTGCGGGGCCTCCTGTTTTAATTAGCTCCGCTGGGATACCATCAAATCTCTGGGCCTTATTATTTTTGAGCCGATTTATCGCTCTGCTAAATTCGTCTTTGCTTGGTGGCGGCAGAATAGGTGGTCTTCCCGGTCATTGGTGGAGCCCCCAATTCCTCATTTAGCTGGCCATTAAGCAACTCATGAAAGTGCTCTTCCCATCGCTCTAAGATGCCTTTGAGATCGGCGATAAGATAACCCTGTTTGTCTCTACAGTATGTGCAACGCGGTGTATATTGTATAAATATAGAAACCCCACCCCAAGTACATGATGCCTTGCATGACAGCTATAGTATATGTCATATTCTGATTTTTGTAAGAAACCATTCCCCGTTCACCGCATCTCCTGAAATGCTGCGTTATGTCAGCATTATATTTGGACAGGGTATCGGCTAGCTCCTGTGCAGTTCGAGCTATATACAGTGAGCGTACGTTCCATGAGAAAATTCTTAAATCGTTTAGCCGTTTTAGTTGCCGTCGTCGTTCGTCAGTGTATCCGAGGCTGATTTGGGGTTCTGTAATATGTTTTTTTTTACGGGTGAGGTTATTGGCATCGCGCCAACCTAAATTTGTATGGACTAGCCCGGTCATTTCGCTTTTCTTTTACTGGAGGAAAATTACCAGCGGCCACCACGTGGAGGTTTGATCGCATTTCCACCAGTCAGAGATAGTTGCGGCCACATGCATTTCTGGAGCATTCTGTGTTATTCGCCCTACTCTGCTAATGGCTGACCGCCTTCGAATTACTTTTTCTTTACTAGCATATATTCGAGATTCCTTTATAATTTATCAGTTTTAAGGTATACGAAGTAAGGTATCATATATACATATCATATCTCTGTAAATTGGGCGAATTCACATAAACATTATAACATTTTACTTATTGTGTATTTCACTATACCAATCTTATTTAATAATTAACCTTACATTGTTACGAATATTACTGATTATATAGCTAAGTGCTAAGCAGGAAATTTAAATCTGTTTTTGTACTATCAAGGTCTCGCGGCCTTATTGTCACAGTATTGTTACTTAATCGACATCAAATTAATAATCCAATAATAAACTAAGTTCATAAAGACTAGCTTCTATTTAAGACGTTTTAATGTAAATTATAAATCGGTAAGATTTTTACCTATCGCAGCTACAAGCTTCATTTTCAAAAAAAAAAAACAAAAATTTGTTCCACCTCGAATTCATATTTTCTCATCACCTCCGACTCATACTCATCCCCTGAGTTTAGATTTTAACTTCTGAAGAGTATATCCATATTTCTCCGATAATTATCCCGCAATAATCGCTGTTTGTATTCTGTATCTTTTCCGCTCATGTCAATACTCATATGAATGTATACTCGCATCTAAAGTGAATAGACAAAGTGGCGCACGTTGCCGGCGAATCGAAATAGCGATAGCGTTGATAAAAAGTCAAAACCAATCTGATAAGAGACGCTTTAAATTCCATTACGTAACGCGAATTTAGGGCGTAAAATTTCACCGTGAAGCACACTGTAATTTGCCATGCGTATCCGAATGATGTTATCTGTGGTAGTAGTAGAGTAGCTATTCATGTACGGATGGGTGTATTGCGTTAGTTATCTTGTTTTGACTGATCGACCGTTGCCGATTGATTCGGTCTCAGTTAGTTTTCCCTCACACACGCACACACACTTTAGCGTTTCTTACAATGTCACATTTTACGCACAAAATCGACCAAATTAAAAATTCAAATTTTGCACACACTTACGCTTACGTGTGAAAATAAACTTCTCTGTTGCTCGGCACTCATGAATCCTTTTGTTATTTAAATTTGTTCTTCAATTTTATGAAACCGAACGCTGTCCATATTGGCGTGCGGCGCCTCCATTCGATCCGCGTTTATTAGCAACCGTAAGTGAGCCAACCATCCTTTTGAGTCCAGCCCCACAACTCGAATATTAATATTTCATATTTTATTGCGACTTAGCGTGATTTTATGGTGCGCACAACAATTGGATGTTATGGCGGTTTACAGATTTTTGTTTAATGGTTCAATAATGATGGACGAACTTTGAAAAGGATTGACTTTTATTAACTGTTAGAGTTTTATATATCCTATTAAGGTAATCATAAAAGGAATGATCAGATAATTTGAAGAATATCTTTGTTTTTTTTATCGTTTCCCTTATTGGGTTCAGTTAGTTTTCTTTAAAAATGTGATCAAGACTTACACATATTAAAATATCTAAGAAATAGTTCCAAGCAACAATTTGTTTGCTGATAAGAAAGCTTTGCTTATATCGGGCAAAATCAGAACTTATTCAGAAGGTGTTAAGCAAAATTTTATTGCTGTGTTGATATTTTGCTTATTCTCGAACACTAAGTTCTGATTTTGCCTAACTTTTTTGTTAAAATTGAGAATGTTTGAAAATTTTATTTGAGTCTGAGCGTTTTGCTTAATTTCAGCTCTGACTCAGTGCAAAATAGTCTATAGCTTATAAATGTCGTGTGACTCCACAATGACTAGATCTCGACATCGTGAAGAGCATTTAGCTCAGTTGACTCTAGTGGGCAGGACATCTAGATCGCATAACGAAGAGGACCTTTACGGTAAGATTTATTGGATACGACAGCCAGACAAACCTTCATGTATAGTGTAGACCAGAAGTCCGATTTCGGTCGCAAATGAGTCTAGACTCCTGAAAGTGAGATGTCATTTTCGTATATGTACGAGGTGTATAGCATACAATTTTATTGTTGTGTTATGTTTTTTCTTTCTTTGGGTTAGTGTAAATTTAATGACAGAAAGTAGTAAAATATTGTACATATTTGCCGAATCGGTTCACTCTTGCCTCATGCAGTAGTCTACCCACATGCTGGCGACTACGTGAAAAGTCTTTATCTGTCAAAATTGTAGTTAAACACTAATCATATGCTTATGACCAGTGCTGCTGCTAAATTGCAATCAAGGTATTATACTACTATTTCATTAACCGCACTATTATACTACCTTAAACCTAATTATACTACTTTTATGAAGTAATTCTAAATCGAAACGATACCAAATTTATTTGATTTTTTAGCAAAAAAAATGGTTTCTTTTACAATTACATGTTATTAAGTCTGTAAATTTCTCTCCGAACTATCAATAATTATTATAAAGGAATTTTTACATTTCCCAAAAATTATATTGACCAAGAATGTATATCAAAAAATAAACAAAACACAAATAACAAAATTTGGTATTTTATTTCAATTGATGCCTTTGCTTCCAAATTTAAAGCCAAATACTATTATATAATATACTAAGAAACCGACGAGTTTTTTTCGATTGATTTTTGTAAAATCTTTATATGATTTTGTTTTCGGATATATAATACACAAAATAAACGTCGGTTTATTTGTTATATTTTGGTACTTTATTTAACGCATTTGTATTTAGCTGTTGTAATGTAGTAAAATAATAAAAGTATAAGTACATCATCGTACTTGTGTAGACATAATGAAACACAGGAATATAAGCATGGAATAATTTATTTTGTGCAATTGCAAAAAAGGGCGAAAAATCAATCACAAAATATTTATGTAATTTAAAAGGCTTTTTTTGTTTTCTGTTGGAACTATTTTTATAAATATTTTTATCGTATAATCCAGTATACTTCCAAAAAGCCGATAATATACTCCGCTCCAAAAATGTAAGCCAGCAGCACTGTTCTTGATATAAAAGCAAAATCAAATTATGCGCATGCGTCAAAACGTCATACCACTACACATAACATCTACTTACACCATAAACTTGCGGGTCTTCAGGAGTCTAGACTCATTTGCGACCGAAATCGGCCTTCAGGACGCACAGAGCTAAGTAATCAAAATATTCTTTTAAAAAATAGCAATCTCTTTAATTTTTTGCAAAGAATGTCGATGCCGTTGACAAAACACGCAAGCGGTTCCTCAAGTTTGTTATGAGAAACTTAGAAATGGTGAAAACTGCTCCGAGATTTTTGTTTCCGTTTAACATAATCTTAAGCCCGCCTAAGTTCATTTAAGTCGACTATGTACTCTCATTTCATTAATGGCCTAGACCTAGATCTATCACGTGACTATATCCACTACTGGATTTGTGGATATTCTTGCTCGCAAACCTTGTAATCGCAACGAACAAATTCTTACTTGCTATCATTAGCCATTGCCCTTAATATTTTCAATAAAATTTATATCTGACTTCTTGAATTTACAATTATTTAAATACATGAGATATTTAAAAATTACATGCAATTGTGCTTTATAGCGGTCTCCAAACTTTTCTACTTGAGGGCCGAATTAAAAAACCTTGGGAATCAAGTGAGCCAAACAACATGCATGTTTCTATATACTATATCTGTGTAAAAACAAGTCGATAAAATAGGAATATAAATAAAAAAGCGGACTTACCCAAAGAAGCCAATTCTTACCTATGGATCGATCGCTGGTTTGGTGGCCAGCGATGAAGAAGAAGTAAAACGCCACCACACTGAGCAGGTTACAGCGATCAACAGCAGCGGGCATTACCGGAGCTCTATGGTCTTGCCCGACCGAGGCCCTTAACACCATCTTGAATCTACTACCTCCCGACATATTTATCAAGTATGTTGCGACGTGCAGTGCAGTACGACTCAGAGAATTTGGTTAGTTTGCTACTAGACCATACGGGCACTGCAATATATACTGCAGACAGTACCTGGAGGCATGATACCATCATCTACTGATTACTGCATCCCTAAAGTCAGCTTCAACTCCTCGTTCAGCGTTGAATTTCCTACCAGGGGAAATTGGAAGGATGGGACAGTAGCGAGGCAATATGACGCAACAATATTCACTGACGGATCCAAGATGAAGGACGGAGTCGGTGCAGGTATCTTCTCAGAGGATTTAAATCCGTCAAGGTCTTTCAAGCTACCCGATTCGGCCAGTATCTTTCAGGCAGAGATTCTAGCAATCAGGGAGGCCTGTAGAGCATTAAGGCTCAGAAACGCACAAATCGGAAGGGTTGGTATTTGTGTTGATAGCCCATCTGCCATAAGGGCGATTTGTGCGACTACAATAAACTCGAAATTAGTACAACAGTGCCTAGAAGAATTGGCCTCGATCAGTCAATTCCTGGACATCATACACCATAGTATGGGGCGGACGAACTGGCTAAGATGGGCGTCTCTATGGATACTGGCTCTATGGAGAAGGTTAGCTGTCCAATGAGCTTAGTCAAGGAACAAATTCTATCCTTCTTTTATACTAAGTCACAGCTCAGGTGGAGCAGTCTGTTGAACTGCGCCATATCGAGATCAATGTGGCCATCCTTCATCAAAAAGAAAACCACCGAGTTGTTATCCAGAACCCGGAAGGATATTTCCAGAGTTGTGGCTATCAGCACTGGCCACTGGCCAGTGGGCAGTCATGCTGCTAAGCGCGGTCCTGAATTCTGTTAAGTAGATGCAATGGAGTCTTGGGAGAACCTTCCCAGACAATACAGTTGTATTCAAGTTTAGGGCGAATATATGCCTTGTAAATAGTAGCCAGATCCGAGGGAGTGGAGTACATCTTGCACCGTGCTAGGAAACCTAAACCTTTCGCAGCATTCTTAGTGGTCATTCCAACGAAGCTTGTTATCGACGCACATACCGAGTATTGCGAGCCTTTCAGTTTCTTTGATCCAGAATCCATTCATGGATAAAAGTTGTGGGTTTAAATTACGTTCAGACGACATTGTTTAGTCCCAACCTTGTTATGCTGTCAAGGTCAGAATTTAACGTGTTTAACATACGTTGTTGTTTAAGTTACACTTGTGAAGTAGAGGGGCGTGGCAATGGAAGGAGCGCATACTCATATGAAAAGCTAAGAGTTCTGTCGTTAGCAAAAGAATGAATCGGATTTAAAGTAGCGAATAGGAGATCGTTAATGAAAATAAGAAAGAGTGCCGGAGACCAAACAGAGCATTGAGGAACACCGGCCTTTATGCGGTGAACATTGGATTTGAAATCGTCCAATACGACCTGGATTGAATGGTCAGAACGGTAGTTACTAGACCAATCGAGGAGGGTCTTATCAATTCCATAGGCATTCATTTTAGACGAACTTGATACCAGACTCTATCGAATGCCTTGGATATATCGAGTGCAACAACTTTGCATTCACGCAAATTTTGAATAGAAGAGTTCCACTTATCGGTTTCATGACTTCCATGAAAGTATGGATGTTAGCGCAATGGGTACGAGGAATGAGATGACGGTTCGCCTTTTTTAGGAACAGCATGGACAAAGGCTTATTTCCAATTCCTTGGGACGACTCAAGAAGAATAAGATAAATGGAAAAGCCTGCGCAGTGGAAAAGCCAACGTTGAAGAACACCTCTTCAAAACTATAGCGGGAGTTCGATCAGGTCCAACAGATTTATGAATTTTGAGATCATTCAATACTCTAGCCACCGGACAAGTATGAAAGTAAATCTGTCCCATAGAGGATTCGACTCTTGAAAATACAGGCGGCGACAACGCCCTATCTGGTAGCGTGGAGCTAGCTGCGAAACGTGAAGCAAACAGATTGGCGTTGTCTATAGAGCTGACAGTTGGAACGTCATTGTGAATGAGCGTTGGAATTGAAGACGAGGTAGTATTTTTAATTCGTTTCACGAATGACCAAAAATTTTTACTTTCTTTGGAACATTGAAGTATTTTTTGCCTCCGTTTCTGGTCATAGTCGAATTTGAACTGTCCTATTTAGGTAGGCATTGCAATCATTTCTGACTCGTCTAAATTTGTTTCGGTTTTCCATAATGGGGTTTGCTTTATATAGCCGAAAGCATACCTGCCTCTTTGCAGCTTAAATCATACCAAGCACTTTCCTTCGGTTTGATACACTTACACTTGTCCTGGAAGCGTTAAACTGTCTTATACCCTCGAGGATTATGTTAGTGATCGTATCGTATT
This sequence comes from Nephrocerus scutellatus, assembly GCA_947095585.1. Lineage (NCBI taxonomy): Eukaryota > Metazoa > Arthropoda > Insecta > Diptera > Pipunculidae > Nephrocerus > Nephrocerus scutellatus. Next base: position 18,962,652 of record OX352762.1, on the reverse strand, counting down.
CGATTGTTTTCGCAATATTTACGTCAACAAAAACTTTTATCGCGCGTTTTTGAATTCTGTCTAGTAGATGCAATATGGTCTTGGGGACATCTGCCCAGTTGTAATCAAGTATTCAAGATATATTAGAAATTTGTAATCGATCTTCTTCGAAAACCTTTCTCAATATCACATAGTATCATACCTGATCCAATTGATGTATGGTAGACTTGCCTTTGATAAATCTGTATTGTTCCAAAGCTATTACAAGTAACCCTCATGCAACACGGAAGATAGGTTCCTACAAAATGACTTGTTGTATGTGAAAACGTATGTTATATGAGACTTGAAGCCAGTACAGAAAGAGGGGTTAACGCTCCAAAACCTATTAAAATCACATGATTTTTTAAATCCATGTAATGAACATAATTTTTATTAATATCAATATGTAACACAAAAAAAATTATATAAGTAACTAACTGTATATTTTTCTTGATTAAAATATTTTCTTTTCCATCGCTGGTCATTGCAATCAAAGGGGAAGGCTTTTCTGTTGAACTCCTTCACTATCTAAGCTTTTTTCTGTCCTCTTTAAAAAATCAGTTATCTTGATCTGTTTCGTTGTTCTTAATAGTTGGTTGTAAATTTCATGATCACTTTTGAACGACTGCACTCAAGAAATTCTTAGCGTGGTGCTCAGGGATAGGAACACGACACTAGCGTTTGCTAACGATATCATATTGTACCAACACGGTAATAGGTCAGGGCAACTAATGAGCGATCTCCAAGCAAAATTCCATCAGTTACAGTCGTTCTGTACTGATTGGAGGCTAAGTATTAGTGTGACTAAGTTTGAGACAATATTGTTTACGGCTTTATGACGGCGACGGAGTGACAATCCGAAACGAGACGTGCGTCTAATATCTTGGGATTGACCTGGACAGCTTATTATACTATGATCGCCACGTGAATGCACAACTGAAAAAGGCGATAGCTGCTTTCATGGCATTGAAACGCTTGTTCTTTTCAAGACACTTGCGTTCCGATGTCAAAGTGTTGTGTTAGTTGACGTTGGTCAGATCGATCAGAGTATATGGTTGTCCAATCTGGTTCAATCTAAGCCCTTCCTACATGTAACGCATCCGAGTGTTTGAGCGGAAATATCTCAGGGCGTGTCTAGGCAGTTATCGTGCCGCAGAATCCGATTATCTGTACATGGTCTCGAACAAAGACTTACTGGACGCATCGGGAATATCCCGAATAGATAATGAGATCATTAGGCTAGTAAGGAATCACTTCGCGAGGTCAGCAAACGCTATAGAAAATGAACTAATATCGGGGCTATTCTATCCTAACCCTGAGTACTTCAGGAGGACGTTGGAGACTGGCTACAAACCGCCCAAGGCATTCCTATACCTCGACGTTCATGGCAACGTCTCTGACGCGCATAATGTGCCTGTACTGTATCACGCATATAGACGCGCAACAAATCAAAAGATTACGCATGAAGCACACCTAGATTCGAGTGTTCCGAATCCTGTCTGGCGATACTGCATGGCTATAACTGAACGGGATAAAAAAGATGACAGCAGAGAGAAGAGAGATCTTTATTGGTGGCTTGACTGGGGTGACCAAAGATGGACACAGACTGACTTAACGATCATTGCAATTATTAATAAAAAAATTATTTTGTTGAATTGTTAAAATACTAAATGTACTTTGCTTATTGCGAGCCCGAAGGGCGAAGCTAATAATCAGAGGACAAGAAAATTTTTCTGGCGTACGTGTGTCGGTTTGTGGGTTTGTGGGTTTGTCCGGTTGTATATCCCGACTTCTACCATTCAGAATTTGATGGGACTTATTTTAAAACAATTGGTAAGTGCTTGGCTTGCGATGACGTGACGCGCGTCGCGTGCCGCGTGTCGCTTGTGGCGCGTGTATTTTTTTTTTTTTTAAATTACTTGTTATAAAACTTGGCTTGCGATGACTTGACGCATGTCACGTGTTGCGCGTCGCGTGTGGCGCGTGTATTTTTTTTTAAATACTTTTTTTAAAACTCGGCTTTTTTTTTAAAATACTTTTTTTAAAACTCGGCTTGCGATGACGTGACACATGTCGCGCGTCGCATGTGGCGCGTGTAATTTTTTTTTTTTAAATTGTTTTAAAACTTGTGTTGCAATGACTTGACGCGTGTCACGTGTCGCGTGTGGCGCTTAATTTTTTTTAAATACTTGTTTTAAAACTTGGCTTGCTATGACGTGACGCATGTCACGTGTCGCGTGTAATTTTTTTTAAATACTAATTTTTTTTAAATAGTTGTTTTAAAACTTGGCTTGCGATGACGTGACGCGTTTCGCGTGTGGCGCGCGCAATTTTTTTTAGTTTTTTTTATTCATAGGGGTTAGGAGAAAAAAAAATTTTTAAGTTAAAATTCTTTTAAGATAATTCAGTCTTTAAGCTGAATTACAATTATCCATATGGCGAGCTGAGAAGCTCGCTTTACTATCTTATCAGATTAAAAATTATTTATATTATTTTTTTGTCTGTACAGATTTAATTGAAGACAAATTGTTTTTCATATCCATATACTTATATTATTTTTTATTTATTATTTATTTATTTATATATTATAATTGACATGTGTTTTATGAATTTATATTAATTATTTTTATTTTATTATTTATTATTTTGTATATATCTATATATTTTGATTTATTTATTGTGAGCCCGAAGGGCGAAGCTAATAATCTGAGGACAAGAAAATTTGTCTAGCGTACGTGTGTCGGTTTGTGGGTTTGTCAGTTTGTCCGATTGTATATCGCGACTTCTACCAGTCAGAATATGATGGGACTTGTTTTAAAACAATTGGTAAGCGCTTGGCTTGCGATGACGTTACGCGCGTCGCGTGTCGCACATCGCGTGTGCCGCGTGTAATTCTTTTTTAAAATACTTTTTTTAAAACTCGGCTTGCGATGACGTGACACGTGTCACGTGTCGCGCGTTGCGTGTGGCAAATTTTTTTTTAAATACAATTGGTAAGCGCTCGGCGTGCGATGACGTGACGCACATCGCGTGTGGCGCGTGTAATTTTTTTTTTATTAAATACTTTTTTTAAAACTCGGCTTGCGATAACGTGCCAAATGTCACGTGTCGCACATCGCGTGTGGCGCGTGTAATTTTTTTTTAAATACTTTTTTAAAACCCGGCATCGCGTGTGGCGCGTGTAATTTTTTTTTAAGAAATACTTTTTTAAAACTCGGCTTGCGATGACGTGACACATGTCCCGTGTAATTTATTTTTTTTAAATACTTTTTTGAATACTTTTTTTAAAACTTAGCTCGCGATGACGTGACGCATGTCGCGCGTTTTTTTTTGTGGCGCGTGTCAATTTTTTTTTTGTAACAGGTACTTGTTTTTAAACTTGACTTGCGATGACTTGACGCGTGTCATGTGTCGCGTGTGGCGCGTGTAATTTTTTTTTTAAATACTTGTTTTAAAACTTGGCTTGCAAAGACGTGATGAGTGTCACGTGTCGCACGTCGCGTGTGTCGCGTGTATTTTTTTTTAAATATTTGTTTTAAAACGTGGCTTGCGATGACTTGACGCGTGTCACGTGTCGCGTGTGGCGTGAGTCAATTTTTTTTAAAAATAAGTTATTGTTTTAAAACTTGGCTTGCGATGACGTGACGCGTATCACGCACGCACACATCTACAGGTCAGAATTTTTATGGGACTTTTTTTAAAACAATTGCTAAGCGCTCAGCTTGCTATGGTGTAATTTTGAGTTTAGGCCTTCCTATAATTTTTTTTAATGTAAAATTATTGACTTCATAGTCCTTCTAAGCGCTATTGTGAATCAATTTAATTGACTGGGATGCAGTTTTCACCAAATCATCAACTTCTTCTTTCAATAGTTGTTTTCGAATCTCCTCGATAGCCATATCCAAAGAGCATTCCCTTATCCGAACGAATTAGCCAGTTCTTATGCGCCACCGACTCCGAAGACTCTTTAATGATGTGATCTACGAGCATTACCGCGATTTCAACATAAACATAAATCAATAGATACCGAATATAAAATCTATTGTAATGACTTTCTGATGAAGATGGACGTGAAGAATAAATAAAACCTTGATTCAGTGGCTGAATGTTAGGCGCTAAAAACACTAAGTGGACGTTAGGACGACTTATAGCTTTTGGGTGACCTGTCGCATTATCTTACAGTAAAAGCACTCTGAAATCTAATTTTTTGTTTGCTATACATACCTGGGCAGAAAAGAATTTAGGCACCAGTCTCCAGTTCTGCTTGCCTTTGAATCAGACCTAGGACATTATAAAATAAAACATACGACGTAGAACCAGGGTTTAAACGTGTTATATGAAGGTATCCGCAGGGCGAACAACCCAGATATCACGCAAACATAACACCATCATCACTACGAGATATTAGATCTACCAGTGTTAAGTAATTGACGAAGTCATCAGACCAACTAGGTCACTATAAAATTAAGCATACGACGCAGACCAAGTTTTCGTTTGTCGTGTTAGTGTTTATAATTTGCACAATGAATTTAAACGCGAACCACGTTCACCCAAAGACGAGCTTCGTGAAGGTCGCCAAAAAACAGCTGTTTTGCCGGAGAACGTCGATGCTGTGAGAAAACTGATTGAAGAGGATCGTCATGTGACTTATGGGGAAATCGAGGCATGCCTAGGCAATAGTAACACCAGCATATATACGATCTTACATGAACATTTAAAGGTGCGGAAGCTATGCGAACATTGGATTCCACATTTTTTGACAGACGCACAAAAAAAGGTTCGTGTCGATTGGTGCCGCCAAATGTTTGAAAAATTGGTTGAAGGTACTTCCAAAAACGTATACAATATCGTAACAGGTGACGAGTCATGGATATTTGCGTATGAGCCGGAAAGAAAAGGATAATCCACTGTTTGCGTCTTCCAATTCGAAGAAAATCCAAAAAAAAGTTGTGCGAGCTCGGAGCGTTGGAAAGCAAATGGGCGTGTTTATTCACGAAAACCGGTCATGTGGCTACTATGGGTCTTGAAAATCAAAAGACAGTCAGTTCAGCTTGGTATACGACCATTTGTTTGCCACAGGTTTTCAACAAATTGAGAGAAAACAACCCAAAACGGCGAATCATTTTGCATTACGATGAAAGCAAACAAGCCAGGGCACTTTAGCATCATAACCAAAATAGACTTGGAATATTTAACTGTCCAACCAATAGACCTAATAATAAAAACAACTAATTCCAAAATGAATTTTTCGATTAAAATACCCATCGGAATCAAGTTGAAAATATCATAAGTATCATACCAAACCATGCATCCATCTGGTATACAGACGGATCAAAAACAAACACAGGAACCGGAGCAGGAGTATTCGGACCCAGAATCACACTACGAGTAGGAAAACGCTACTATCGAAGCGGAATGGAATTCTTCGTCTGGGCTGAGACAAGCCAAGAAGCTCCTAAAATACAACATTAGTCATATGGACATGGCCATCACACTGGACCGCCATAAACTAAGAACACTAGTTTGGTATTTGACAGGACATGGCCCACTGGGGAAATCCCAATCGGACCGTTGCCGATTCTGCAACGAGCCAAAGGAAACGTCAGAGCACATAATCTTCGTATGGGTAGCCCTCAACCAGAAAAGAATAAAACATACATTTCCCTGGCCGAATGCCAGACCAATCGCATTGTCAGATGTGGTGGCATTCACGAAGGAACAGAGCAATCACATAATGTGGTAAAACATCAGGAACGCACAATAGCCCTAAAGTTCGCAGTGCTCAAGGCTCTTTAGCCCAACCCCCACCCAATATAATAATAATAATAATAATTTGCATAATAATCACATCAAACAAGCGAGTATGTGAGCACTCAAATGATCCAATTGATGGGTCATCCCTCATCCACCTTACAGCCCCAACTTGGCACCCAATGACTTCTTCCTGTTCACAACAATCAAAGATAAGTTGCGTGGACAACGATTTTTATCGCCTGAAGAAGCGGTTGAAGCGTTCAAAAACCATGTTTTGAAGCGATCATCTTCGGACTGGAAAAAGTGTTTCGATAAATGGTTTGAGTGTATGCAAAAGTGTATCAACATCATATTTGGCTCTACAACCGGGTCCGGTCCTGGCCTCCCGCAAAAAGTCTCTCCACCTGTCCCGATTTCCAGCCGATGTCATCCAGCTTGGCATCACTAAACTCTGGGCGTCCTGGTCTACGCCATCCTTACAGCGTAGGCTTGACCGGCCTCGCTGTCGTGTTCCATAAATCCTACCGCAAAGGACTTTCCGAGCAGGATCCTCTTCTCTCATGCGAGCTAGGTGTCCTGCCTACCGGAGCCTACCGAGCTTAATTTTCTTCACGATGTCGACATCGCGGTAACGCTCGTAGATCTCATCATTATAGAGTCTCCGGAATCATCCTTCCTCACATACGGGGCCAACAATTCTCCGTAAGACTTTTCTCTCGAACGCGCGCTTTTTGCTAAGCACCCAAGTCTCGGATCCATATGTAAGTAATGGTATGACAATTGTCTTATATAACAGCAGCTTGGATGTTATGGTTAAGTTCCTGGATTTGAAGAGTCTTGACAGGCTATAGTAGGCTTTGTTGGCTTTAAGCAACCGTGCGCGTATTTCTGGTTCAATGCTGTTATCGGCTGCTATAGTTGACCCGAGATAGTTAAAGGATTGCACTGCTTCAAATTCGCGCTACACTATTTGAATTGAGGGACCAATGTTGGATCTTCTACTCGCAGACGTGGCCACCATGTACTTTTTTTTGCTCTCATTTATGTGCAGCCCCAGATTTCGTGCCGCCAGCTCTTTGGTTTCTACCAACGATGTCAATATCGTCTGCGTAAGCCAGTATCTGAATAGACTTATAGAGGATTGTTCCTCTCGCCGTTACGTCAGAGTCTCGGATCACTTTCTCCAACGCCAGGTTGAAGGGGACGCAGGCCAGTCCATCCCCTTGTCGGAGCCCGTTATAGATGTTGAATGGGCTTGATAGTGATCCAGATATTTTTACTTGGCTTATAACATTGGTCATGGTTAACCTACATAGTCGAGTCAGTTTATTTGGGATGCCGAATTCTGTCATTGCTTTATAAAGTTCTACCCTGGCTATAGGCGGCTTTAAAGTCTATAAAAAGATGGTGTAGTGAGTTTTGAAACTCTAGACATTTTTCCATCACCTGCCTAAGGGTGTAAATCTAATCAGTTGTTGATTTGCCTGGGATGAAGCCACACTGGTATTGACCAATGATGACTTTAGCGTATGGGGCTATCCTGTCTTGAAGGATAGAGGAGAAAATCTTATACGCGGTACTCAACAACGTTATACCACGATAATTGCTGCATTTTGTGATATCTCCCTTCTTATGTATGGGGCATAGGATGCCTCTTCGCCAGTCTTCGGGCATAACTTCTTCTTCCCATACTTGCACTATTAGTTTATAAATTGCTTGGTGTATTGCGGATCCTCCTGACTTAATCAGCTCCGGTGGGTTACCATCTGATCCCGGGGCCTTATTATTTTTGAGCCGATTTATCGCTCTGCTAACTTCGACTATGCTTGGTGGCGGCAGCATAGTATGATCTTCGGTCATTGGTGGAGCCTCCAATTCTTCAGTTAGCTGGCCATTTAGCAACTCATGAAAGTGCTCTTCCCATCGCTCTAAGATGCCTTTAAGATCGGCGATCAGATTACCCTCTTTGTCCTTGCAGTATGTGCAACGCGGTGTAATGTGGGGCCACCTATTTTTATCAAATCCGCTGGGATCCCATCAGATTCCGGGGCCTTATTATTTTTGAGCCGATTTATCGCTCTGCTAACTTCGATTATGCTTGGTGGCGGCAGCATAGTATGATCTTCGGTCATTGGTGGAGCCTCCAATTCCTCAGTTAGCAACTCATGAAAGTGCTCTTCCCATCGCTCTAAGATGCCTTTAAGATTGGCGATCAGATTACCCTCTTTGTCCTTGCAGTATGTGCAACGCGGTGTATATTGCGTCATACCGCGGACTCTTTGGTAGAACTTCCGCGCCTGGTGCGGTCCTTGCTCTCTGTACTGTTCCAGATCACGGACGAGATTCTTTCCCAGGCTGCTTTCTTTCGCCGGTGGACTGTTTTTTCATATCTTCTGAGCTCTTTATATTCATCTTCGCGTGCCCGCGTTCTATGAGTTTGTTGCATTGCTCGGTACGCAACATTCTTAAGTTCAGTCGCTAGCTTACATTCGTCATCGAACCAGTCGTTCCGATCTCTACGACTACTGCCTAAGATGGAGTCAGCAGTACTAATGACAGTATTCTTAAGGCGTGTCCATTTCTCATCTACGCCCGACATCTCCAAGACCAAGACTTACTCTCCCTGCATTTAGGGCGAGTCCTATTGCCAGACCGTAGTTGTTTCTGGTCTCGTCGTTGCGAACGGCAGCCGTGTTGACTCGAATCTGATTCGGGGATGCAGTCTTTCTTGATGATGCAATCCGCGCTCGGAGCACCATACCAACAAGATAGTGGTCCGAGTCGACGTTGGCACCTCGGTACGTTCGTACCGTCATCAGGTTCGTGCTGTGGCGGCGGTTTATCAACACGTAGTTTATATGATGGCAAGTAGGCCCATCAGGAGATACCCAGGTGGCTTTGTGGATATTATAACGCGCAAGCTTTGTACACGCAACGACCAAATTATTGCTTGCTGCCATTTCTATGGCTCGTTGTCCATTGTCATTAGCGTTTTCGTGTAATCTATGGATGCCAATGTACTTCCTGAATACTGGCTCCCTACCTATTATGGCACTCATATCCCCCAGAATGATTTTTCATCATACTGAAGGCAGGCAGGCAAGTACGACGGATTCAAAGAATTCTTCTTTTTCATCATCTGGGGAATCCTCTGTAGGTGCGTGAACGTTTATGAGGCTTATGTTTTTAAATCTGCACCGCACGCGAAGAATGCCGTTCATTTACTGCTTTAAAGCCGATAACGGTAGGTTTCATTCTTTTGCTGACTAGAAACCCCACCCCGAGCACATGATGTCTTGCATGACAGCTGTAATAAATGTCATATTCTGATTTTTGTAAGACACCACTCCCTGCCCACCGCATCTCCTGAATTGCTGTTAAGTCAGCATTATATTTGGACAGGGTATCGGCTAGCTGCTGGGCAGCTCGAGCTCTATACAGTGAGCGTACGTTCCATGAGAAAATTCTTAAATCGTTTAGCCGTTTTCGTTGCCGTGGTCGTCGTCGTTCATCAGTGTATCCGAGGCTGATTTTGGGTTCCGTAATAATAATTTTTTACAGGCGAGGTTATTGGCCTCGCGCCAACCTTACTTACCCCGGTTTCCCCGGTTTGACGGTATCAAGGTTTCCGAAATTTTCTTATCATGTTAGAGCGAAATCGTGTTGTAGGAGGGCTACCTGTGTACTGTTGTTGTACGGATGATAATTTTTGGAGTATATTGGTGAAATAAGCTACCTACCAACTGACAACCAAATAACGCAAATTCTGAAGTAAAGACTTTGTGCTCAGTAGATTTTTAAAGAATAGCCGTTTTCTAAAGCATGCGCACCTCAACTTTTTTATCCTTTCATTGTCGTTTTTGCCAAGATACACATTTAGATGAAACAAATCGACATTAATAGTTGATTATTACCGTGTCATCCAGATGTCCATCGAAAAGTGCCAAGAGTTCGCCCATAGGGCACGAGCGTCACTTTAGAAGAAAACATCTTTTGTGTTTGTTAATAGTTTCTTTTTTTTTTTCTGTAAAATGTAAGGACATATAGTTGTTGTCGTAAAGTTAGAAATTATTTATTCAATTGAGGTGCTTCCTTATTGCATCTGCAATAAGGATGGATACCGTCAGCTTACCGCATTATACATATATATCATTCTATCGCCGGTCGGCCGATCGGCTGGTCGTCGGTACGATTTTGTTCGTTGCGTTGACAAAAATCCTGTCGACACGACACAAAACTATCCGCTTTGCACAGAAATCAATGAAAAATGCTCGTATTATAAAATTTATCCTCTGGAACCAAATTGGAAATAATGAACAACGACCAACGACGAGGTGGTAATCATGGAAAATCTCAATCCGCAACGAATCGCCATTTTCTCGGTGTGTCCTTTTTTGTGTCCTAGCATTGTCAGCCAGCGCTGATCAGATCGTCGGTCGGTCGCTGGGCAGAAGTCTTTCGCATGCAATTTGAAATGATATGAGATGAGGCTGGGCAGCCGGCAGAGAGATGATGACTCTTTGGCTGTAAGTATATACTTAGGTAGGAATGGTTGTCCTAAATAGGGACGGATATATAGAATGGGTGTGGATGTATTTGTATTTTTAGCAGATCTCTCTTTTAAATGAAACACTGCACCCGCTGGATAGTTACGAGTATACTCGTATATGTAGGAACATCACCAACCTAGCTGCAGCACGTCACATGATGGGTCGAAGCATCTGTATGGTCAATTAGTTCCGATTGGATTTTCCGCAGCGCAGAGACACAGCATTCGTTTGAATAGAAGAAGTGTCGAGCGAGCATTGGGCGACTCATCATCAGCGACGAGAGCAGATTATCACCGGTTCGACGACGATGTTTCAGCGGTTTATTGTTGACGACTCGATTTGGATCTTAAAATAAATGAATGAGTGGATTCAGTGACTAGTACAAACACACACACTCACAAACAGACAGTATTGCATGTGAATGCCATGAAGATGGCAATCGTCATTCCGTATCGACACATTGATGGACAGATGTGCGACATCAGTGTGATGGAAAATCGTGGAGAATCCTGGCTTCACGTCGGTCGGACGCCTATTAATCTGTGGCTGTGCACACCGTTGGGTCATCAAGCGCGCTATTAACTCTTAGGTATTCCATTTCGCTTGAAATAAAATGCCGAAACATATCTAAATAATAAAAATGCATAATTAGTTTCTCAAAGTGCCTGTGATGCACAATAAAAAGCAATAACTATCTCATAGTGCATTGTTATGTGTTGTTGTTGTGCATTAAAAAAAAATGTTTTTTTTTCGCGTTTCGCGGTAGATTATCACTCGGAATTTAATTTAGTTTGTTTGCAGTCAGCACTCGCGTATTTGCATTCAGGCGAGAACATTACGATTTTTATAGCGAATCCTCTGTCGGCGGCATCATCAGTTGCTGTGTTTCGACACAAAGTTATGCCAAGTGGAGAGCGCTCTCTATACGAATCTATAAAACAATTCCTATAAGGCTTTAGTTTTTATTTTTTAATTTACACATTTAACTGCTGTGCTATGCAGTTTATGTTAAAACTTTTAATGGAAATCGAAATTATGTAAATTCTCATTAAATTATTAGGTATAGGTATATGACTTTTGTTTCTTTTTTTTCCCCCAGTAAATAATAAATAAAAACTCAATATGTTCTATTGTTACATTGGTGCTAGATGTTGTGTTATATAAACATGCATGTTGTAGCCAATATCAAACTATCACAATAACATAGCTGTAGGTTGTGTGTTCTATAATTAAGTCGATTAAAACACTAATACAACTTTAAAAAAAAAATAATTAAATTGTATTTCGATTTTAATGATTTGCAAATGATTTTTCTAAATCTTAATTGCTGGTGTAAAGATATTCTAGATATGTTCAATTCAATGAAATATTTTACTCAAATAATGTAACTGCGACAATATAACTATCGGGTGTTTCAACAGGAGCGCTTCAACTTTTCTCCGATAGGGACGGCGAACAACGCTATATTTTTTATTGTTCTTTTGTCATTTGGAAACTTCATTAGTATACATTTCATTGTGGAATGCTACACATGTGAACAGCGATTGCAAATCGTGCAAATTTTTTATCAAAATAATCGTTCTGTTCTGTTCTGCAAATCAAAAATGATGCAGATTTTCACCGAAAAATCATCTTCAGCGATGAGGCTCACTTTTGGCTAGAAGGATTTGTCAACAAGCAAAATATGCGTTACTGGGCAGAAAGCAACCCACACGTGATTCATGAGGCACCGTTGCATCCCGAAAAAGTCACTGTTTGGTGCGGATTACATGCCGGCGGCGTCATTGGGCCATATTTTTTCATCGACGATAACGATCGCCACGTTACTGTTAATGGAAATCGGTACCGCGATATGATAAACGATTTTTTTTGGCCGCAATTGAATGGAATGGACTTGGACGACATGTGGTTTCAGCAGGACGGGGCCACATGCCACACAGCACACGATACAATCGCATTATTGAAGACTAAGTTCGATGAGCGTGTTATTTCGCGAAATGGGCCCGTCCAGTGGCCGCCGCGCTCGTGTGATTTGACACCTCTAGATTATTTTCTTTTGGGTTATGTGAAGTCATTGGTCTATGCCAATAAGCCGGCGACGTTGCAAGAGCTCAGAGACAATATTGAACGTGAAATTGCTGGAATTTCGGCCGATTTATGCGAAAGAGTGGTCGAAAATTGGGTTCAAAGATTGGACTTCGTAAAACGTGCACGCGGTGGTCATGCAAAAGAAATCGAGTTTCATACTTAAATGTATCATATTGATATGTTCAAATTCGTTAATAAAAAAAAACGTTAGTTCAAAAGTCAAACAGTTTGTGTTTTATTCAAAAAAAAAGTTGAAGTGCTCTTATTGAAAAACCCTATATTTCCAGTTCCCTAAGACGTTGTTGAACTAAGTTATATCAGGAGGGCTGGCTTTCACTATTACGTACCAAAATATTGCAATTTCGTAAGGAGTAACGAGCCGCGACGGAAAATGATTTTCGGACAACGAGAAAGACGGTGCTTAGTTCTACCTTTTTTTATTTTATTTAAACCAAATTAAATAATATAATTAGTTAAACAAGAAAATGAAATAAAACTTCGTTTTTTCGGTACAAACTTTTTTTTTTGTATACATTGACATACACCACACACGTTAGACACGTCGCACGCTTCACATGATCACAAAATTTCAGATCTGTATATGACGTGTGAAGTGAAGTGTGGAAAAAAGAACACTATTCCACGCATCATAGGCGCCACACGTGACCTGTGCTATGCGTCACATGCGGGATCTCAAAAACGGCCTATTATGCTGAAATCCTCACAATATTTCAGCTCTCTGGGTCGTGTAAAAGTTGGTTAAAAAGGAACTAAAATAAATCGACGAGATGGAAGCCTATTGCAAAGATTAACTCACTTTCCACGCATAACATGCATCACACGCGACACATGTCACACGCCGGATCTCAGAAATATTCTATGACACTCATAAAATTTCAGCTCGTTAGGTCGTGTAAAAGGTGGTTAAGAACAACCTCAAATAAGAGTGACGAAATGGGAGCCTATTGCAAAGATTAACTCATATTCCACGCACCACACGCACCACACGTCACACGCGAGATCTTAGAAGTGGCCCATCACGCTGAGCTGCTAATAAAATGTCAGCTTTTAGGTCGTTTGAACGCTGGTTAAAAAGGACCTCAAATAAGTCGACGTAATAGGGGCCTATTTTAAAGATTAACCCACTCTCTACCGATCGGGTGTACCTTACGCGACATGCGACACGTTAAGTCTCAAAAATGGTAGAAGATACTGACTGAGGTGCTCTCTAGCTCTCGTCAAAGGTTGTTTTGAAAATAATCTTGAAAAGGTCGATAAAACCGACAGACACACAAACTCTAGTTAAATAAAAGTTTTTAAAAATCAAATAAACTTATATGCTATATTAGAAGTCTATACTAATATTATAAAGAGGTGATATTAGTTTGCTTGTAGGAGGTAATCTGCGGAACTACTGGACCGATTTCGTGCAACAGTATTTAGAATCGCCTTTCAGCATGAACATATGCTATATAGTATCCAGTTTTAAAAAAATGGCCTTTCGTGGCGACCAATTTTGTAACTAAACAACTAAAGTCGACGAGAAACGGTCACGCATCATAAGGACTATGTGCTGTGTGCTGCACTGCTCGCTGTGCTGCTTTATGTGTTATGTATTTAACGAACATCACGCCTATAACGGCATCATAATGACTGTGTGCTGCGTTGCTTTGTACGTTCTATAATCTATATATGTATGTGTATAAAAATGAATGTCTGTTGGCTTGTAATACGACGCTAAAACTAAAAAACTCGACAGCCGATTGAGCTGAAACTTATACAGAATATGTGTCTTAACAAAATCTCGGTAAACCACATAGTGCGAATATTATTACGCAATAGTACACCCCTCCCGTGGTAGTGTTGGCAAGGCGGGAATTATGTGTGCGGGTAGCGTAGCTAGTTATATATAAACTAGTAGTAAGAACCGGTCAAGAACGATCAAATCTAATTTTTAACCATTTTGCCATTCACCAGTTTACCATTTTTCACCATAGATTTTCATTTGCTATCTTAATTATCTCAACTCCAGGACAGGTTGAGTGTAACAGGACAAAGCTAAGATCACTTTCGTCTACGCGTGATTAAAATAAGAGGTAATCTCTTCACCAGTCGCGATTTCGAGCCGATGTCATCCAGTTTGGCATCCATAAACTCTGGGCGTCCTGGTCTACGCCATCCTTCCAACGTAAGCTTGGCCGGCCTCGCTGTCGTGTTCCATAAATCCTGCCGCATAGGACTTTCCGAGCAGGATTATTTTCGCTCATGCGAGCTAGGTGTCCTGCCCACCGGAGCATATCGAGCTTAATTTTCTTCACGATGTCGAAATCGCAGTAACGCTCGTAGATCTCATCATTATAGAGTCTCCGGAATCGTCCTTCCTCACATACGGGGCCAACGGAGAATTCTCCGTAAGACTTTTCTCTCGAACGCGGCTAAGAGGTCAGAATGCTTTTTGTCTTCGGATCCATATGTAAGTACAGGCATCATAAGTAAATGTTTGTTTTATTTTACTTACTATTGCCCCAAATCATCTTCGGATACACTGATGAACGACGACACTGTTGGTAAAGAAAACGGCTAAACGGCTATTTAAGAATTTTCTCATGGAACATACGCTCACTGTATAGAGCTCGAGCTGAACAAAAATCAGAATATGACATATATTACAGCTGTCATGCAAGACATCATGTGGTCGGGGTGGGGCTACTAGTCAGCAAAAGAATGAAACCCACCGTTATCGGCTTTAAAGCAGTAAACGAACGGCTATGCACCCTTCGCGTGCGGTGCAGATTTAAAAACATAAGCCTCATAAACGTTCACGCACCTACAGAGCATTCCCCAGACGATGAAAAATACGAATTCTTTGAATCAGTCGAACGGGAACTCCATGTCAGCCCTCAGAATGATGGGAGCCAGTAGGGAGCCAGTAATCAGGCCGTACATTGGCACTCATAGCTTACACGAAAACACAAATGACAATTGACAACGAGTCATAGAGATGGCAGCAAGCAATAATTTAGTCGTTGCTAGCACAAGGTTTGCGCGTAAAAATATCCACAAAGCCATCTGGGTGTTGATAGACCGCCGCCACAACCCGAACCTGTAGACGGTACCGACGTACAAAGGTGCTAACGTCTACTCTGACCACTATCTTGTTGGTATGGTGCTCCGAGTGCGGATTGCATCATCAAGTAAGACAGCATCCGCAAATCAGATTCGAGTCAACACGGCTGCCCTTCGCAACGAAGTGACCAGAAGCATTTATGGTCAAGCGATAGGACTCGCCCTAAATGCAGGGACATTAAGTTCTGGGGCTGAGGCTGCTGACTCCATCTTAGGCAGTAGTCGTAGAGATCGGAACGACTGGTTCGATGACGAATGTAAGCTAGCGACTGAACGTAAGAATGTTGCGCACCGAGTATCTCGTATCGTATACGTATCTCGTGTCTCGAGAATCTCGTCCGTGAACTAGAATAGAACAGAGAGCGAGGATCGTACCAGACACGAAGTTCTACCAAAGAGTCCGCGCTGTGACGCAATATACACCGCGTTACACATACTGAAAAGATAAAAAAGGTAATCTGATCGCCGATCTCAAAGGCATCTTAGAGCGATGGGAAGAACACTTTTATGAGTCGATTAATGACCAGCTAACTGAGGAATTAGAGGCTCCACCAATGACCGAAGACCACACTATGCTGCCTCCAACAAGCATAGACGAAGTTAGTAGAGCGATAAATCGGCTCAAAAATAAGAAGGCACCGGGTTCTGATGGTATCCCAGCGAAGCTGATTAAAACAGGAGGACCCGCAATACAACAAGCAATTCATGAACTAATAGTGCAAGTATGGGAGGAAGAAGCGATGCCAGAAGACTGGCATCCTGTGTCCCATAAATAAGAAAGGAGATATCACAACCTGCAGCAATTATTGTGGTATAACGTTGTTCTGTAACGCGTATAAGATTTTCTCCTCTATCATTCAAGACAGGATAGCCCCATACGCTAAAGTCATCATTGGTCCATACAGGTATGGCTTCATCCCAGATTAATGAACAACTGATCAGATTTACATCCTTATGCAGGTGATGAATTAATGTCTAGAGTTTCAAAACTCACTATACCATATTTTTATAGACTATGATAGCATAGCCAGAGTAGAACTTAATAAAGAAATGAGAGTATTCGGCATCCCAAATAAACTGACACGAAAACATCTATAACAGACTCCGACAAGGGGATGGACTGGCCTGCGTCCTCTTCAACCTGGCGTTGGAGAAAGTGATCTGACGTACCGGCGAGAGGAACAATCCTCTATAAGTCCATTCAGATACTGATAGTGGATACGAGGACGCAGGCGACCTCGACATCGTCGGAAGAAAACAAAGGCCTGTACAGGAATCTTTCATCCAGATCGAGCGGGCGGCACGAAATCTGTGCTGCACATTAATGAGATCTTAACAAAGTACATGGTGGCCACGTCTGCGAGTAGAAGATCCAACATTGGTCCCGCAATTAGAATAGTGGAGCGCGAATTTGTAGTTGAACTATCTCTGGTCAAATGTAGCGGCCGATAACAGCATGGAACCAGAAATACGCGTACGGTTGCTCAAAGACAACAAAGCCTACTTTAGTCTGTCAAGACTCTTCAAATCCAGGAATTTAGCCATAACATCCAAGCTGCTGGTGTATAAGACAATGGTCATACAAGTACTTAAATATTGATCCGGGACTTGGGTGCTTAGCAAAAAGCATTCTGACCTCTTAGCCGCGTTCGAGAGAAAAGTCTTACGGAGAATTGTTGGCCCCGTGTGTGAGGAAGGACGATTCCGGAGACTCTACAATGATGAGATCTATGAGGGTTACCGCGACGTCGACATCTTGAAGAGAATTAAGCTCGGTAGGCTCCGGTGGGTAGGACACTTAGCTTTCTGCTAGGAAAGACCTTTGCAGTAGGATTTATGTAACACGACAGCGAGTCCGGCCAAGCCTTCGCTGAAAGGATGGCGTAGACCAGGACGCCCAGATTTTAGGGGAAAAAAAACTTTGGAGAGGGTGAATTGTCACCCTATCTGGCAGGAATATATAGGTTTCTTCAGTTGTGGATAGGTAATAGAAACAGTGAGAGTATATTGTACCAATAGTGCTCAGGAAGTCTACCAATTAAAGGCAAAAACGAAATCGTATGAAGGGACAGCTATTCATAGTCAATGTTTGAACAACTTTTCCCAACTTTTCCCAAATTGTACAAACAGAAAGAAAAAGCTCCTTCAAAATCGTACAAGTAGATGTATGTATGTATCTTTATATACCTTCACATAACAAAGCTCTGCTCTCGACCACCAACGTTGTTTTTCTTTTATTGGATTAATTAATTTTTTTCTACAAATCCTTTAAAACTCTTAATTCTGAGCTCTAACAAAAATTCACCGCATGCACCTGACCGCAGACGCAACATGTGTGTCCTCGCTCGCACAACACAAGGAAGATGAAATTCGCCCACAATTTGTTATCAATGCACAACGTGACATAAATGCACAATTAAACAATTAGAGACAATTGCACACACTGCTGTAGATCTGAGATCCTCTGACCGAGCCGACATCATTATTTTCATCGCCATTATTGTCACTGCTATTGTCACCACCGTTACCGGCGGTGTAGCGGGCGGCCGGCCACTGATCCTTCATCATCGATGGTAATAGGAATATAATTTCCCAAATCTGCCGATCTATCTATCGCAAAGGATGCGCAAAACGACCACCATCAACGCTTTGACCTAAAGTGATCTAGTGTCTTGTGTAGATGCCGCCGCAGTGCACCTACTACTCGTAACTACTCTACTCTCATTTTTCCGTCCTCATTCAGTCATTTTGAAAGATATAAAAAAAAAATGCCAAAAAAGGAGTTTTCCGCACACTCACGTAAAACATCTCCGAAAAAAGCACCTAAACCTCCTCCTCTTGTCGTTAGACATGAAGCGTCAATGGGACAATGTAAACGACACCAAACAAAGTGAAGAACATTTCGGCAGGGCAGGTCGCAACACATACTCGTATCTACAGAGATCACAGGAGCGCACAACAAATTTTTGTCTGCACCGCAGGAAGAGGAAATGCACTTATAGCACCACATAGATACATTCAAATACAATACAGGATGGATCGTAGGTACGAGTATGTATGTTGTCTTGGGCATCATCGGCAAATAAATAAAATCGTCATCAATATTACAGCTACCACCACCGCAGCGATGGACCAGAGTGCAGACAGGTCCTCAGTGTGTGGGTGACGAAGTGACAATTGATAATTGATCGTTTTGTTTGTATTGTTTGTACTGATGGCCAGATCTTTTTCGAACCTTTTGACATCAGGATCTCTTTGGTAGAACTCTCACCGACCACTCGGCGCATAGTTCGATAGTCGAGGCCACCTAGAAATCGATTGTAATAATTTATTGCGCGCCTTCCAGAACATCTCTGTTGAAAGATAGATATAAATGATGAGATGATTCTGTGATTTATGGGATGCGAATCGAGTGACATTATCGAATGCTTCCGTGTGGCCTGACCTGTCATTTGAACATCGTTTGTCTTGTTAGGCCTTGCAGTAGTTTTTAACATACAAGCTTTGATTTTTTTTTTAAATAAATCTCGTAAAGCAGGTCTTAATCAATCGTCAAAAAACAAACAAAGAATTGGTAAGAAGATTTGCTGAATGTAACCCTTCTTTGGGTATCTGGCAACATTAATTTTAAAAGAAATGAGAAATCATATGAATTTGCAAAGAAAGGCGTTACTTCGGATGTCGGCATTAAGGAGAGAGAGTAAGGTATCAAAATGCAAATGTCCTGCCTTATTGGAGTAATCGGACACCGGACTTATTACCATAAACAACAACCTGCAAAAACTTTCGAATCACGGAATAAATGAACTGATTTTGTAGATTTACATGAACGCTACACTCTGCATATAAATCCGGATCAACGATAACTCCAGAGCTGAAATTAGAGTAAAATCGCGAGGTCACCACACTTCCTACATACCTGCTATTAAGCTTGAAAAAGGTTTTTCACTGATACCTACTGTAAAGCACATTATTGTCTCCCAAGTAACAATTTTAAGAAAACGTTTCTCTTGTTTTGCAAAACGTAGTTTGCGAAAATCGGAGTACTGTTTTTTAGAAAAAATACTTCGCGTGCCCGTGGTTGGCTGGCTGGCTGGCTGGCGAACTGGCACACCAAATCTTGTAATCAATTTTAAACCCACTACCTAAAGTTCGATTTTATTGAAACTTTGCACACATGTGTATCTCCCACATGACAACACTTTTTATTAAAATTTAAGACCCCTCGGGTCTCGGGGTCTGAGGGCTCCCATAAAAATATTTTACAAAATGTACCCGATTTCCTTCCAATTTTATACACATGTGTATCTCCGATGGAAAATTTTTTTTTTGGAAATATTTGATAGTAATCGGGTCCCGGGGTCCGGGGCACACATACAAATTTTGTAAAAAAATAAACGCGTTTTCTTCAAATTTTATACGCATGTGTGTCTCCAATAGACAACATCTTTTTGTAAAAATTTTGGTAGTGATCGGACCCAGGAGTCCGGGGGCACCCATACAAATTTTGTAAAAAATAAGTACCCGATTTTCTTTAAATTTTATACGCATGTGTATCTCCAATGGACAACATCTTTTTGTAAAAATGGATGGACAAAACTTTTTTTTACATCTTTTTGAAGTGCTCGGACCCTTAGGGGTGCCTATATAAGTTTTTTAAAAATTAACCCGATTTTCTTCCTTCTTTGTGTATCTCCGGTGACAACAGTTTATAAGGTTCTAATATTAATATTTTCCAAACTAACCCGGTTCAAACTTTGCACACATACATATGTATCTTCTAAAATGAAAATTTTTAATTTTTATGGTTTGTTTTTTTTATTTATGAATATTTTATAAATAATGTTTGGAACAGTTACTTACCTTGCCGGTATTCGAAGCAGCAATATCCTGAATATAGCATCCCAATGGCTTGTCTGTCTTTCTGTATTCGTTTTGTCACAACCGTATATGCACCACTGTCCTTCGAAACGTAGCTCCCCGAGATATCAGAAGCCCTCCACTCCCAAAACATCCTGTCCATCTATCAACAAAACAATGCAGGGAACGTTTGTGTTTATCCGGATCAGTTTGGTTTTGCTACATTTAGTCTTTCAGTCCGACTTATCCTGCATGTAGCCGTAGTAAGCCTTGTCGCCGCGAAGGTCTTCCTCGACTGCTTCAAAGAAATCTAGGGCTTAATAGAATCACGGATCTTGTATCGCTCAAGATCGAGATGCCAAAGTGTAGTAGCAAATCACAACCAACAACCTTGCAACGAATGAGTCTTTTCACCCTGGTATAACCAATATTTGAAGTGACAGTAGAGAATTCCTCAGAAAGAGTCATCGGTGGCTTATTCCACCTTAGTTGTTTGAAATAACAAACTGCTTCTTATCAATGAATGGACTGGCTGCTAACGATCCTGCAAATTGTTTAAAGGACAACGGTTTCCGTATCTGCAAATGAAATGTTCGCACCCTTAACACAAAATGCAAAAAAACACGGACTTCTTAGAAGGAATAATGTCTGGAAGTATTGCCAAATGTTCATAAAACAAAAGTAAAGTCAACCGGAATAAAAACCTGTCGAGATAAGGAAGGTAACCTTATAGTGAATCGCAGCCAGTGCTGAGAAAATGGAAAAATCACTTTCTACAGACTCTTAAATGCCGGTGAAAATTATCATTTTGCTGTCAAGCAGAACGATTCATTCAAACTGGATGATAACAGCCAAGATGGAGTTAGCTTTTTTCAAGAATTTGTCAAAAGAAATAGTGGCCTTGTGAATGGAAAATCAGCTTTGTTTGCTCGACTCCGCAACTCCAATTTAACAAAAACTTCCAAGTCGCCATCCCCCACAGATCATTCTGGGAAGAAGAAGCTGAATTGGAAGATGATGACATTTATTTTTACACAGACAGATCAAAACCTGATGACGGGATTGGCGGGGGGGCTTTCTCAAAAATGCTAAATCTTAGTCCCTCTTTTCGTCTTCCTAAATCACTGTTCTATTTTGCGAGCTGAAATTATGGTGAATAATGAAGTCTTGTCTTGGCTGAAGAGTAAGAGTATCCGCTAAGGATATCCGCATTTTCTCGCATAGCGAAGTGGTGCTGAAATACCTGGAATCAGTCTCAACGAACTCTATTCTACCCCAAAATTGCCGATCATCTCACACGGAGATGGCGGAGCAATACATCATTTACCTGTGCTGAGTGTCGTGGCATAGAGATATTCCAGGAACTTCAGAGCTTACGAACTCGTCAAACATAGAACTATACTACCCATGTAACCTGAAAATGGTTCGCTATGCATGCCAATCGCTTCATGCAAACTCATGTTGAAGAGGGATGCTAACGAGATGCTAAGAGGAAAGCTGATCTGGTCTAAGGTGGATCCGAAACACTCCCAGTGTTTTCTTCCAAAAACGCAAGCTTCATCTGTGATCTTTCTTTTAGAATGACCTTAATGATCTAAAATATATGGACTTGCGCTTTATGCGAAGCTCCAACTGGTCCAAAGAGTAGGTGAGAAAATTTTTCTAGATCCACATGGTATCACAATGGACCATTACTGGTCTAAGTGTGTCGGTTTTTCGACCGACAGCCAATTTAACCTAACCTAACCTAACCTTATCTGAACCGCAGTATAGGAAACCCACCTTACTACGCCAACTACAGAGTATATAGTCGTCTTACCATTACCTATTATATGCTATCTTCCGTATTGTGTGAACGCCCAAAGCCACTGATCAGTGCGGCTTTAAGCCAGAAAAGTCCACAGTCCACCAAATATTTATACTGCAGCAGATCCTCGAGAAGAGCCAAGAAGTACAGATCGATATTTACGGCAACTTTTATCGATTTTTAAGCCGCATAGGACAGCATTTATAGAAAGGAGCTATAGAAAGTCATGTCAAGTTTTGGCGTTCCTGCTTATCTCACTCGACTGTTCAGGATGACGATAGAGAATTTCCGCTGCTCCGTCATGGTCGAGAAGAACTTGACAAAGTCTTTTGATACCAAAAAAGGATTTATACCAGGTGGCGCGCTTTCATATGATTTCTTTAGCGTGATATTAGAGATAATTGTGCGTACTCTCGGGCCCACGATAGATACACAATAATTGTCTTCAATTAGGTTCAACTGCTGTCATACGCCAAGTGTGTTGTCACTGATGGTGTTTGCTAGAAATCAGTCTGAAGTGGCAAAATTGCGATTGGCGGCTTATGAGGGCAAAAAAACCAAGCATCGACATATTCGTCGGAACGTCACAATAGCCAGCTATAACTTTCAGCTATTTAGGGACATTGTCTGCCTAAACTACGTCCCAACATATAATAACGAAACCTACACTACAGAAATAAAGCGAAGAATTACTATTGCCAATCACTGTTTATTTGGGCTAAGTAAGCAGAATTGTGTTGTAAGCCACTAAGACTGCTGAAGTATGGACTCTATCGAAGGCGAATTAAAATTATATTCTTTGGCATTTCAAGAGAAAAATTCTTCGAAGAATTTTGGGGCTCGTTTGCGTTGACTTTTGGGCTTTGTAGGAGACGATTCAACGACGACCTGTACCAGCGACATCAATTTAGTTAAGAAACTACGTACTGGATTTTTATTGATTTGGATGAAAGACAGAAAGACCTCGACTTGGATGGAGCGCACAATTGCAGTGTGCCGTGCAAAGGATGGGTGGGTGCAATCAGAGGCACCTAGATCGCTTAGATAGATTTAAGACATGACGCGACCTTTGCAGTTTTTATAATTAATTATCAAAGTAAATAACCCATAATATTCTAGTCGGAGATACACATGCATGCAAACTTTGAATAAAATCGGGCTTTAGAAAGTGAATTAAAAATGTTTCACAAGAATTTGCCACAAACGAACAAACACACAAACACATCCGGATGCTATGGTAATATAGAGAATTTTCAAAAAAAGTTTCTGTGAAGCTGATCTTGTAAATTTTCAAGTAAAGTAATGAGCATAATGGTGGGCGTAGAAACATATTCCAAAAGGATTCGGAACAAATTACTTCGCTTCTGATGCCTGTGGACGGTACTGTGCCATTTGTTATGTTTAAAAGAGGATATAAAGTTCAATACCCTATCAGGGAAAGTTGGAAAAATTCAACTGAGATTCTTAGGAAATTCGTACCCATATTCTATACTGTCGGTTCCTCTTACCGATGAAGGAACTGGTGCAGGATAGTTCTTAGATGAGAATTCTAAGGAGTCATTCGCACTTGGAAAATGGTCAACTGTTTTTCAAACAGAAATATTTGCTATTTTACATGTTGCCAACTGGGCTAACTCTAAAAAGATACAAGGACGAAAATTTGCAATATGTAGTATGACAGCCAAGCTGCACTACTAGCACTGGAATAACCTTGTGTCAATTCGAAGATTGTTCTAGAATGTAAGAGAAGACTAAACTCTATTTCAAGACGGAATTCCGTCACTCTTTTCTGGGTTCCGGGATATACAGGAATAAAGGGAAATGAATTTGCTGATGCACTTGCAAGAAGTGGTTCTTCCGATACTCCTACTAGTCCAGAACCAATGATGGGGATTGATTCAGGCAAGCTTAAATATTGGTATTGGAAGATTTACGGAAGCCGAACAGGAACAACGTTGGCACTCCATAGATACATGTAGAACTACCAATCACTTTGTGGATAAGCCGAACAAAAACACCGCTAAGTTCATTTTGGGAATATCCAGAGGAACTGTCGGAGCATGGTCGGTTTACTTCCCGACTGGAAGTCATATGTTCAAGTTGGGACTTATATTAGATCCAATATGTAAGTCTTGCCTGAAAGAAGAAGAAACAATTACACATTTCTTTTTAGCTGTCCTGCTTATGGATGAACGTTTTTGGAAGGTATATATAATAACGATCGAAGAACTTCGTTCGTTGAAACTAGAACAAGTCCTTCTTAAAGTAACGAAGAGATTTGAATAGTGAACTTACTGGGAACGGGTACAATGAACCGAAGGTCTGAGTGCTCTGGTGTGGTTTTTCTCAGATTATCACACCAGCCCACTACATATCAAGTAGTTCTAATCTTCATCTTCGAGGCCCCCGTCATCCTTCAAAAAAAAAAATCCACCGGCCCGATCTTGGGCTGATGTCATCCCATTTGGTTTACACAAATTGTTAGCGTTATTGTCTGTCTCGCTGTTGTGTTCCACAATTAATCCAATCGGGAAAAACGTTTCGCAAATGTTGAAGGACGATGTTTTTCCCACAAAAATTGTGTACACAATTCCATGCCAAGCTGGAGTCACAAAACAATATGTTTGGCTTTAAAGTTAGCATTTGGCCCTAACATCCCTAAAAAAGTCTCTCAAACGGTCCCGATTTCAAGCCGTTATCATTCAGTTTGGATACGTCGTATATAGATCACATTTTTATAGAGTCTTTCCTCAAATTTTCGAATCCGCATATCTAAAAAGCCATTCATTCCGCTGAAGAGGCTCAAAAGAGTATCACCCAACAACGTTTTATAGTTCAATATTCCAGGCTTTAACTCACAAATATAAGAACAACGATTCCCCTTAAGAGGCTTAAAAAAGTATCACCAAACAACGTTGTCTTTGTTTCTGAACATCATCACCATCAGAACAATTTAAGTCGCAAACAGATTCGGATTACAACCTCTTCATCGGTATCGTATGAAGCGGATAGAACAGCCCTTTGGAGTTCTTGCGATAGTATCAATTTATTTACCTTCACGTTTTCGTGAAGTCAGAAACGGTGTACCGCAAGGTTCAATCCTATGCCCATGTATATTATAGGATAGCTTCTCGAGCTGAAATACTCAGTTAAATGTTAGGACGCAGTTTGTCATAGTTAGTTCTCGCTATGTCGGAGCTTTAAAGGCAACTTAACAAAAAAGGTCTTTGAGAAACTTAAAGAGATCAAGGGCAGATTCCTCAAGAAGCAAGCTACAAAAGGTCTACATATTCTGTCACTTGCAGCTATTATATTAGCACGCTTTGCCAAGTTCTGTTTTTTCACATCGCTGCATTTAAAAGAGAAGCTCATCGGCATCTCCTCTTTTCTCATCCTAAACCTTAAGGCCCATGCTGTGCTGAGCCTAGCACTGCGTAATTTATAAAAAAAATAATAACTTATACGAAAATTTAATTAAAACATTTTTCTTTTATTTATTGTAAAATAGATTCCTTATAGTAAATATTTAAAACTTAGAATATAATTATTGAGCTAAATTCAATTTGAACAACAGTCTTCTCCCGTTAGCAATGCGTATAAGTCTTACAAAGTGAAATTTACTAGAGGCACAAACAGTTTATTTTAACAACTATCTCAATAACCTTAAGTATCTTAATATCGCTTAACTAAAAACATATCTACATTAAATTCAAATTCAAAATTAATTTTAAAAAAAAACAATAATCGTTGATCACCGTGGAATAAAAAAAAAATGTCGTTCCAAAATTGCATTTAGTGAACACGGCCGATTTCGAAACCGCCCAATTGGCCCATATAAGGATACCCAGATTTGGCTTCAGTTGCTGAACTGAGCGCTGAACTCTGATGATGATGATGATGGTGGAAAGCGGCGGTCGACATATGGTGTGAGTTGGGAGTTGGGAAAAACGATCCGGAAAAATTGTAGTTATCCCACTCGGATGGAAGAGCTGCAGCATATTTTGCAGCAGCCACGTGGTGATGTGCTGACGACGGGACGAATTGTGAACGCCATTGTTCGGTGGGTGTTGCTGCTGACATGCCATACGAAGGAGCGCCAAACGAATTGCTTTGAGTCGTGCTAAGATGGACATTTTCTGTAGCGGGCATTCCATAATTTGCGCTGCTGTAGTTGTTTAGAGTTGAAGCTGCAGCTGCGAGTGATCCACTCGATTGCTGATGAACGGGACTTAACGAGGCTGAGCTGCTGGCACAAGATGGCGATGATGCTGATCCTGTCGAATGAGCGTATGTGTTGTTCTGCTCGAAGGATGTGTGTTGCTGAGCGGATGGCCAACTCTGGTTTGACGATGGACTATAGGAAGAAGTCATATGGTGAGGCGCCTGATGATGGTGGCCATATTGTGATGATGCTGCTGCTGCCGCGGCTGCTGCGGCCGCCGCTGTTGCTGTGCCAAATCCGCAAGTAGTGGAGCCAAAGCTTGGCACTTGATGGGTGTTCAACTGCTTGCGCAAACGTGCACGACGGTTTGAGAACCACACTTGAACACGGGCTTCAGTAAGTCCAGTTCCCTGGGCAAGTTCCTCACGGGTGTACACATCGGGGTACTGAGTACGAGCGAAAATCCGCTCCAAAGCATCGATCTGATCATTCGAGAAGGTGGTGCGACAACGCCTCTGCTTGCGCTTGAGCTGTATTCCAGGTTCTGATTCGGTTTCACTATCCTCACCAGCGGATGACATTGGTCCTAAGATGCCATCGATTGAGTGTCCATTAGGTCCTGAACCTCCACCACCACCACCACCACGAAGCAGCCGACTGATCGAACTGACCGATGGAGCTGAATTCTGATCGCAGATGCCCATCTCAATGAGTTTGTCGCGAATCTCAGAGCTGAAAATACCCGGATTATCCTGCTTCAGCTCTTCAATCTTAGCCTCAATGTCAGCTGTGGCTACACGTGGTTTCGATCCGCCAATAACACCCGGCCGAATAGATCCCGTCTCTTGATATCTGTTGAGGATTTTCGATACACAGCCATGCGAAACTCGCAATTGTCGGGAAATCACGCACGGTCTAACACCGGCGGCAGCCATTTCGACGATCTTCAAGCGAATATGGTTGGGCAGAGGACGGCCATTAATAAAGACTCCACCGAGTTGATTGACACGACCCTGTCCTGAAAGAGAGATAGAAAAAAGGAAAGCGATGATTAGCTTGAGATATTGTCAATAAATAATAATTATGCAAACGAATTTGAGTACGAGAGCGAGGGTGGCCTCAATAAAAAGAAAAACCCAAATCACATGATCAAAGTGATAGTGCCGCTGTCGGCTCTTATTGTTATACCTATACGCATGAGAAAACTAAATCAAGTGGAAAGCAATTCTTTGTTTTGCTTTGCACACCCCTTGTGACCGATCGGACCGATCGAACTGGCCCTTCCTAACTAACAATAACAATGCATGAAAAAAGGAAATCCTAAAAGAAGATGATCATGTCAGCTGACCAACTGATCATTGTACAGTTCGGTATTTTATCGTGATCACCAGTCGGTATCTACTGATCAGTATCGGACGCGATCATTACTTGCAAATATGTCATGCGATATACAAGAAAAATTGCCAACATCATTTAGTAAATGAATGAATGCACCAGCACATAAGATTTTATATTTTACTGCGGAAAGATCGCATGCGCCTGCGGACAATCCTGCAAACAAAAAACCGATCGCATTAACTTTCCAAATGAGCAAACTACAATCACATATATTTATGTATAGGTAGGTAGAGTTCAATAACAACAAAACCAAACGATCCTCAGCGTCAGCTCAACACAACTCAATTAGGACTCAATGGACTAAGCATTATCCCATTTGCCGAAATTCTAGGCGTTTTGTGTTCGCATATCTATTATATAGATCTAGATCATCTTATTATTACTGATCGTGTTATCCAATTGCTCAACAAAATTTGTTACAATTGTTCGTTTTTGTTTAGCGCGTAGATCAATTGCCTATTGTGTTATGGGAGATCAGTTTTTGTTTTGTTTGGGATACAGAGTGAGCACAAAAGTTAATCTATTCACACGATCATCTTGAAGCGGAATGAGTGTTTCGCAAAAATTCAAATCCAATTTGTGGTTTTTTATAAAAAAAAAAAAAATTCAAATCGTGATTTTGAGTTATGCAAAGCACGTTTTTTTGTTGTTATTGTTTGGAATTAATTTAATTTTTCTTTTCTTTGCAACGATCAAAAGCGGGTGATCTTTTCTTGTCATATATCCAGCCGCCGATACAATTCTCCCAATTTGAATTTTAAACAGCGGTAGGACAGATTGATCTCCCAAACACCTGTGTAGTGTGTGAGAGTGTGTGTGTGATTGTGTGCTGTCTACCAACAACTTTTAACAATACACAAAATTCCATTTCACATTATCTATAATATGGATCACATTCGAAAAGAATGATCAATCGAATAAAGACGAAGTGGAAAAAAACATCAGGAATCAGAATAAGAAGAATATACGACGGGTTGGCAAGGAAACCGCGCTGCTCGATTAAATCGATGTGCTCACATGACGTATAGTCGTATACCTACATAATTTAAGCTCGCACCGCATTACTTCTCACTGACAACGATGATGAACATGAACTTAACTAATAATCCAGCCTCCCCTGGCGAACAGGAAAACTCATCCGATCAGCCATCGCATCCAAATCTGAATGCAATCGCCCAATCGGTAGGTAGGTAGGTAGGTAATACTATGCCGTGCAAGACGCGACGTGAGAGATCGGTGTTTGGCGTACGACGCGAGATGTGAACAAGCGGCCAAGATCAAAGTGGGGCCGCGCGCCGCGCCAAACCGTCTAGAGGTGATCGCCGCAGCCATCAGGTAAGCCCGGCTGGTTTATGATCGAATATATGCATTATGAGAAAAACAAGAAATATGAACGAAATGAAATGAAAAGAATCGAAAGAGGAGAAAATCAGAACGTAGTATAGAAGGAGATCGATCATGATCAAATTTTTTCTTGGCCTTTTTGCTTTTGGCATATAATGCAGACAGAGGCTTTAAATAAACGTGGAATGATCGTGCATTGAGTTGGGGAAAGAAATTTCAATTAGTTTTGGAGCGTTAGTATTTCTAACAGGACAGTTTCTTGGGTGTCACACACCACGACTTCACGCACAATTCACCAAAGCCAAACAAATGAGTTTCTGTCTTTGCTTAAATAAAGCAAATTTATGAAATAAGTAAATGATCACGGTTTTTGTAGGGGAGAGAAAGTTTAATCCGTTTTTAGTTATACTAATTAAAAATTTAATTTGGGACATTGGGACAGATGTGCTTCTGTCTGTACTTAAATAAAGCAAATTTATGAAATAAATAAATGATCACTGATTTAGTTGGGGAAAGAAAGTTTAATGGGTTTTTGAATTTTAGTATAACTAAAAATTTAATTTGGGACATTGGGACAGATGAGTTTCTGTCTTTGCTTAAATAAAGCAAATTTATGAAATAAATACATTGGGACAGATGAGTTTCTGTCTTTGCTTAAATAAAGCAAATTTATGAAATAAATAAATGATCCCGGATTTAGTTGGGGAAAGAAAGTTTAATGAGTTTTTGAATGTTTATATAACTAAAAACTAAATTTGGGACATTGGGACAGATGAGTTTCTGTCTTTGCTTAAATAAAGCGAAATCAAAAAATAAATAAATATTCTTTCTTTAATGTTCTTCTTTTACATAAACGTTTTATTTCTCTCGAAATCAGGACCGGTAAAGAATTCACCTTTTATCACCGGTCCCGATTTTGAGCTGAATTCATCCCAGTATGTCATCCCTAATTATATCTCTTAAAAACTTTTATAGAATAACTAAGTGTTAATTTGTTGGCACCCAAAACGATCATTTTTTCTTACACTTCAATATTTTAAATCGAACTAAAAGAACAAATCTTAAGAGTCACGTAAAACAATAAAACTTCATACTGCGTATAGAAGAAAAACCAAAATTTACCTTGAAATGGATATCCAGCAAAATACGGTGACATGTTTAGTGCGGAAACTGCCATTTATCTTGGTATAGATCCTTTTGGAAAGCTCTTCACTTGTTAGATAGTAGATAAAATGTTCAAAATTGTTTTTTTTTATACAAAAACTGTGAAAAGTCATGCGATATTTATAGTTGATGATCAATTCAAAGTGCGCACTTCATGTACTAGATTCAATCGAAAAAATAATTAATTTAAAGCGAGTGTGATTCACTTTTCACGATTTATTTTATAAGAAAAAATTCCAAACTTAGATAATAAATTCACGCGTGATAACCTGATAATGCTTATCAGAGCGAACAAAACGATTAGCACCACTTGCTGCTCGGTTGATTGTCAGACGTTAACTGATTCCGAGATGGTCATCTCGTCCAAGACAACAGATTTTTGAGTTTTTATTTTCATCTCGCTCGTTCATGGAACGCATGAGTGAATGAGTGAAAGGGAATTATAATAAATAGGGAAACGATGCTGAAAATAAAGGACGGCCAACAACAATAGTACGTACACTTAAACAACCAACACAAATTCCCTGGACAGCCACAATAGGCATGCGCAACATCGATAGAACTCCCACATGCGCATCGTAATTTGTGGTTGGAGTGGATTCAGCCAGCAACAACAAAACGAACCAGGAAAAAGGGAAGACAAAAAAAAACAGGAATATTTTTGTCTTCTTTCTACTCGTACCATCTGCGGGTTGTCATTGCATTGCCACTCTGCTATCCAAGGGAACAAGAAACCTAGAAATCGATCAATAAGAATGGCTGCACATTTAACTCCGCCCCTTTGGAATTATTTCTTACCTCGTGGTGTAGGTTTTTTTTCTTTGAATCTTATAGCCGAGTTATAGATTATGATGCTGTTGGACGGCTTTTCAAACTTTACAAAATAGCGTATTGCGCCACCAACAACCATTACTTTACACCACCAAAGCCAAACGTATTGCGCACTCGCTTTTTTACTCGCAATTTATGTGAGAATACGATGTGGCAACTCACGAGAGTCTAAAGCGTTTACCAGCCGAACCGCTTGAACGCTTATGTTAATTATTGTCAAGGTGATTACTTTTGTGTTTTGTTCGAGCGATGCATGCAACCAACCAGAGCGCAGGCCCAGCTTACTTTTTTTCTAGTCAGTAAATCAGTAATCAGAATCATTATTTTCGGTTATACGATGAGTTATTGCCATCATATCGCTCTTTTAGTATAATGAGATCATGATTTAGTTGAATGCTCATAAATTATGGGAAGCTCATGGAAAAACTTCAAAATGTTATCAAGATTTGTCTCAATCAGCTCAGCAATCTCGATAGGCCATCATCAACTTGTAAATAAAATATAAATCATATGATTTCGTATGCGCTTACAAATCGATCAGATGCGCCTTTGATTGTTAACCCATGTAACCCATATATAAATAAAAGAGTTAGGTACCTTAATCCTTAAAAGAGTTTAGCAAAAGATGTTATCTACCGATGTTAGCTGAATGGTTCGAAGAGTTGTTCCACATGTTGTTGATGGAAACAAACTATGTTTTGGATGTAAATGATATGTACTTGAAATGGAAATGATACTTGAAACAAAGACGAAGACCACAACATCTTGCTGTTGCGAATGTATTTGAAATTGCCAATAAAAAACACAATATGGTTATCAGGTTTTGTGATTAGCTTGCTCGACCCAATTAAAGTGTTTTTTTTTTTAATTGAACCGAGTTTGGTTATGATGTGCACGACACGCACAAGTCCATCTTGTCTTGAAATGTTTTTGACTATACGTCCCATTAGCCATTTCGTTGGTGGGGAATCTTTATCCACGACGACTACGAGATCGTTTAGCTTCGGATTGCTTGTAATACGGTTCCATTTCTGGCGTTGCTGTATAGTGTTAGCAGATATTCCTTCCATTTTTACCAAAAATGTGTGCTGTAAGTGCTGCCAATGCGAAAATCGATTCTCCTCAACATCTACCAGGTTCGGTTCAGGTAACAATTTAAGTGCATGGCCAATTATGAAATGATCAGGCGTTAACGGATCTAGTGCTTCTGGCGAAATTTCACAGAGTGGTCTCAAATTTAGAATGGCTTCTGGCTTGTCGTTAAAATATCTCATTTACATTAGCCTCCTTGGAGACCGTTATTAGATTTCTTTTAAGATCTCGCTGTGAACCAACGAAATTGGATCCGTTGTCACTACAAATGTGTCCACATATTCCTCTCCGTGCGTGGAAACGTTGTAAAGTTGCTATAGAAATGCTTCGGTAGTCATACCACTAACTATCTCCAAGTGCACAGCCTTTGTTGCCATACACACAAACAGGGCAAGGTAAGCCATGATCGATTTAGCACCTCTCAATTTTGAAGTCCTAATTACTAATGGACCTGCATAACCACTCCTGTGGTGAAGAACGGCCGATGGTATAACACTCTGGATTGTAGCAATTGGCCCATGAGTTGCTGTTGCTGCTGCGCCTTTAACCGAACGCATTTAACACACCCTTCCATTATTCCTCTTAATTCGTCTTTACATCTCATTTCTGTTTTAGGGTTGACATTAAAAGATTTGGACGCGCATGTAAGAGTCTAAGATGTTCGTCTCTAATTATCAAAGATGTCAAATAATTTCTTGCTGGAAGTATATGGAATTATATAAGGAAGTATGTCAAACGGGAACTCCATGCCTGCCCTCAGAATGATATAAAAATCATTCTAGGGGGATATGATTGCTTGGCATCCATAGCTTATAGGAGAACACTAATGACAAAATAGACAACGAGTCATAGAGATGGCAGCAAGCAATAACTTGCGTTGCGAGTACAAGGTTTGCGAGTAAAAATATCCATAAAGCGACCTGAGTAACTCCTGATGGAGCCATTCCCACCCAGATAGACCACGTGTTGATAGCCCGCCGCCACAACCCGAACCTGACGACGGTACGAACGTACCAAGGAGCTCGTCGACTGGGACCACTATCTTGTTGGTGTGGAACTCCGAGCGTGGATTGCATCATCAATAAAGACTGCATCAGCGAATCGGATTCGAGTCGAGTCACCACAGCTGCCGTTCGCAAAAAAGAGACCAGAAGCAACTATGGCCAAGCGATAGGACTCGCCCTAAATGCAGGGCGAGTAAGTCCTGGGGCTGAGATGTCGGGCGTAAAAGAGAAATGGACACGCCTTAAGAATACTGTCATTAGCACTGCTGACTCCATCTTAGGCAGTAGTCGTAGAGATCGGAACGACTGGTTCGATGACGAATGTAATGTAGTGACTGAACGTAAGAATGTTGCGTACCGAAAAATGCAACAATCTCATAGAACGCGGGCACGCGAAGATGAATAAAAAGAGCGAGCGATAAACAGTCCGCGGTATAACGCAATATACACCGCGTTGCACATACTGCAACCACAAAGAGGGTAAACTGATCACAGCTCTCAAGGACATCTTAGAACAATGGGAAAAACACTTTCATGAGGTTCTAAATGGCCAGATAACTGAGTAATTGGAGGCTCCACCAATGACCGAAGACCACCAAGCAAAGACGAAGTTATCAGAGCGATAAATCGGCTCAAAAATAATAAGGCCCCGGGATCAGACGGGATCCCAGCGGAGCTGATTAAATCAAAAGGCGGCCTCTAAATACACCAAGCAATTTACAAACATTAGTGCAAGTACGGGAGGAAGAAATGAGCCCAGAAGACTGCCGAAGAGTTATCCTCTGCCCCATAAATAAGTAAGGAGATATCACAGCATGCAGCAATTATCGTGGAATAACGTTTTTGAATACCGCATATCCAATTTTCAGTTCTACCCTGTAAAACAGGATAGCCCCATATGCTAAAGTCATCATTGATCCATACCAGTGTGGCTTCATTCCAGGCAAATCAACAACTGATCACCCTTAGGCAGGTGATGGAAAAATGTCTATAGTTTCAAAACTCACTACAACATATTTTATAGACTTTAAAGCCGCCTATAGCCAGAGTAGAACTTTATAAAGCCATGAAAGAATTCGGCATCCCAAATAAACTGACACGACTAAGTAGGTTGACCATGGCCAATGTTACAAGCCAAGTAAAAATATCCGGATTCAAAATCTATATCGGGCTCCGACAGGGGGATGAACTGGCCAGCGTCCTCTTCAACCTGGCGTTGGACAAAGTGATCCGAGACTCTGACATAGCGGCGAGAAGAACAATCCTCTGTAATTCTATTCAGGTGCTGGCTTATGCAGACGACATTGACATCGTTGGTAGAAACCCAATAGCTGTACAAGAAGCTTTCATCCAGATCGAGCGGGCGGAAAGAAATCTGAGGCTGCACATAAATGATTGCCAAACAAATTACATGGTGGACGTCTACAAGCAGAAGATTAGATATTGGTCCCACAATTCAAATAGTGGATCGTGAATTTGAAGTATAGTGCAATCCTTTAACTATCTCGGGTCAAATATAGCAGCCGATAACAGAATGGAACCAGAAATACGCGCACGATTGCTCAAATCCAACAAAGTCTACTTTAGTCTCTCAAGACTCTTCAAATTCAGGAATTTAACCATAGCATCCAATCTGCTGTTATAAAAGACAAACGTCATACCAGTACTTACATATGGATCTGAGACTTGGGTGCTTAGCAAAAAGCATTCTAACCTCTAAGCCGCGTTCAGGGAAAAAGTCTTACGGATAATTGATGTGAGAAAGGACGACTCCGGAGACTCTAAAATGATGAGATATTCGAGCGTTACCGCGATGTCTACTCGGTAGGCTCCGGTGGAAAAGACATCTAGCTCACATGAACGAAGAGGATCCTGATGCTCGGAAAGTTCTTTGCGGTAGGATTTAAGGAACACAACAGCGTTGCCGGCCGAGCCTACGCTGGAAGAATGGCGTAGACCAGGAAGCCCAGAGTTTAGGGATGCCAAACTTGATGACATCGGCTTGAAATCGGGACCGGTGAAGTGATTTTCTGGGTGAGGCCAGGACCAGACACCGGTTGTAGATTCAAATATGATGATGATTCTTGAAGAGTCGTTTATGGGCACCTAATTAATGCCTTTTAAAGAAAAGTTTAAAGTTCTCTGAACTACATATTTCAATATGATCAATATGAACAATGCTCTTTCCTGACTTGATGCTCTCAGCTTCTCTGATTGCTAAAGATAACTTTACATAAAAGATCGCATCCATGTTATTCCTGGTCGGACATTTTGAATTTTCTTTTTCACTTTGTGCGTTAATTATTTTCAGTACCATATTTAACAGGATCGTATGAAATGGAATGGAAATCGACATTTGTAAAAATTTGCACACCGCACTGAGCAATTTTTTACAGCGGTTCAATGGAATGGATATGGACACATTTTTCTTGGTTTTTCATCAAGTAATCTTTATTATATCTAAATAAGCGGTCATGTTCTCATTCAATAAATTGTTTAAAATATACGTAGTTTTTATTAAAAATTTTTAAATTTCTCCTACATTTTCAGTAGAAGAAGGTAGAGTGGTGGTCCGTACTGTGCATGCGAGGTAGAAGGTAGAGTGGTGGTCCGTGCTGTGCATGCGAGGTAGAAGGTAGAGTGGTGGTCCGTGCTGTGCATGCGAGGTAGAAGGTAGAGTGGTGGTCCGTGCTGTGCATGCGAGGTCCTCAATTAGCGCTAATGTGCGCCATTTTGATGCCACAAAACTCGTGGGTTCTAGCATGTATTAGGACAAGGCTTAGGTAAATCCAGCCTGTAGCGTTCAGGAATGAGATCAAGATGATGATCCTATAATCCGAGAGCTCTTTCAGGTCGTAAAAAAATGGTTTACCCAAAATACGGTGTCTTCACCCTGCTAGGGCCGGACAACTGCAGAGGAAGTATATGAGAGTTTCTTTCTTATTTTCATCTTTGCAACTTTTGCAGAAGTT
Source organism: Nephrocerus scutellatus (assembly GCA_947095585.1). NCBI lineage: Eukaryota > Metazoa > Arthropoda > Insecta > Diptera > Pipunculidae > Nephrocerus > Nephrocerus scutellatus. The sequence continues at coordinate 18,926,482 of OX352762.1, read as the reverse complement.
GTTGTGCGGTATAACCAACTTAGCAGCATGACTGCCCACTAGCCCGTGGCAAGTGCTGATAGCCACATCTCTGGCAACATCCTTCCGGGTTCTGGATAACTTCGGAGTGAAAATATTATAAATTTTTAGTTTCGATATCCGGACACCAAATATTTAGCCAATAATTTCTACTTATATCGGGTGTTTCAACAGGGGCGCTTCAACTTTTCTCCGATAGGGACGGCGAACGACGCCATATTTTTTATTGTTCTTTTGTCGTTTGCAAACTTCATTAGTATACATTTCATCATGGAAGGCTACACATGTGAACAGCGATTGCAAATCGTGCAAATCGTGCGACTCCGATTCGTGAATTGGGCTCAAGAGCAAAACGAAAATGATGCAGATTTTCACCGAAAAATCATCTTCAGCGATGAGGCTCACTTTTGCCTAGAAGGATTTGTCAACAAGCAAAATATGCGTTACTGGGCAGAAAGCAACCCACACGTGATTCATGAGGCACCGTTGCATCCCGAAAAAGTCACTGTTTGGTGCGGATTACATGCCGGCGGCGTCATTGGGCCATATTTTTTCATCGACGATAACGATCGCCACGTTACTGTTAATGGAAATCGGTACCGCGATATGATAAACGATTTTTTTTGGCCGCAATTGAATGGAATGGACTTGGACGACATGTGGTTTCAGCAGGACGGGGCCACATGCCACACAGCACACGATACAATCGCGTTATTGAAGACTAAGTTCGATGAGCGTGTTATTTCGCGAAATGGGCCCGTCCAGTGGCCGCCGCGCTCGTGTGATTTGACACCTCTAGATTATTTTCTTTGGGGTTATGTGAAGTCATTGGTCTATGCCAATAAGCCGGCGACGTTGCAAGAGCTCAGAGCCAATATTGAACGTGAAATTGCTGGAATTTCGACCGATTTATGCGAAAGAGTGGTCGAAAATTGGGTTCAAAGATTAGACTTCGTAAAACGTGCACGCGGTGGTCATGCAAAAGAAATCGAGTTTCATACTTAAATGTATCATATGTATATGTTCAAATTCGTTAATAAAAAAAAAATTTAGTTCAAAAGTCGAACAGTTTGTGTTTTATTCAAAAAAAAAGTTGAAGTGCTCTTATTAAAAAACCCTTTACAATAAATATCTAATTTATTGAAAACAAATCATTTTCGATCAGAATACGATAGTAAATAATGTTTAAGGGACTTACATTTTCAAAATGGTCGCATTTTTTATCAAAAGACCCTCAAAATATTTAAAAAAAGACCACTAAAATACACAAAAATACCCCTAAAATACCCACAAAATACCCACAAAAGACCCCCAAATGCCTATCCCCCCAAAAGACCCTCAGAGACACAACACTAGATAGAATACATTCCTCTTAGACCTCAGACACTGACGTGTAATTCTAGCAGCAGACCTTTAATTTACTTCGCATGTAGCTGTGTAATACAGAAAGGATTGTTATTTGATAGCTGTTTGAGACTTATTTTGTAAAATGTTTGTATTTCTTTTAAATAAACAACGTAGTGCACACTAGCACTGTCCGGATACTAGTACCTATAGCTACATTTAGAGAGAAACCTTAAAATGTCTTTGAAACTATGATGCTATTTCGCTTATGAAATAATAAACGATATTTTAAATGCTAAAACCTGAAACCAAAGTGACCTGCCTATAACCGACGGGTAGTTATTGTTGTGGTTATTGTTCTGTGCGAACTTAAAGTAAATTTACCACAACACTCGCCTGATGCAGCAATGATTTGCCAAGTGATAGCAGATCCTTAACAAATGCAAAGATAGAGAGAGAATTTTACTCCGAAACACTGAATCGTACAGATACCGCAAGGATTTCAATCCTTAGCATCAGACTTAAGTCGAATTAAAAGCTAAAAGCCCATTCATAATCAACTATACATCATCATTTGAAAAGTCATTCCATCTGTGGTGCGATTATTCGGGTATTTTCTCGCACAACAAATTTTTTTTCTGTCAAATTTGAGTTAAAAGATAAAACAAAACAAAAAAACACAAATACGAATGCAATAAAGTGAACAAAATATATTCCTTCAAATAAATCGGCATCGGCTTAAAACAAACGTAAACGCGAGTGTGAAAAATTACATAAAATCATTTTTCGGATAAACGCCCATCCGCGTCATCGATACCATGCGGATGATGATGACGATGATGATGAGGCGCAATGCGGCCGGTGTCCCAACAACTGTTTTTGTTACAAATATCAAATAAGCCCGAAATTCCCTAACTAAAATAACCGTCTTGATTGAAAGCCCGAGTTAGGTAGTTGTTTTTCGGCTTAAACTCTTACGGCGGTCTCTCGCATTCGGTGTCCAGGGCAAAAAAGAGATTAATTGCCGATCATTGATCTTGCAACTGCACTGCGCATCCAGTCCAGAGCACATACCTACACTCGTACATGGCCGACTGCAAAGATCGGCTCAAATACCCGAAATAAATCACTCCTTCGTTCTTTCGTATGTTCTGAGATATTAATGGTCATCGCTTAACGCTTAAGACGCGAAAACCACAAACCACAAAAACAAAAAAGAATTTATTGCGGTGCCGTCACGGTCAACGCCAGTTGGTCTGGGAAGAATGTGCGTGGGCCAACAACGGTGGTCGAGGTGCGAAGGACCTAATTGACGAAATTCCATAGAACAAGCAAAAGTATGATCTAGATGTCCGCTTACGGTACAACAACTGGTAAATGGGCACGCGTATTAAGTATAACAATGAAATTCCCTTAATTGTCCTTAAAAGACCTCCCGAAAGTAATGCCGGCAACAGCACAACGATGAAAAAGACCGACGAGCCACCAGCAGGAACATCATCGCGCTTCATACACAAGAGTCCTGACAATAAAGGATAATTCATATGAAGAGACATAATGTGAGTAGAGATCGCTTGTTTGTATTGGAGAGACTGGATGCAGGCGTATGGGACCAAGCACTCACAATCTTTAGTGAATAAGCCAGATTTGTAACAAAACCAAAGTTTAACACGATAATGCAATCTGCTCCGTCGAGCGATCGATTTGATTTAAAAAAAAAATCAAAATTAAATTAAGCAATGACTTCGCGGGGTGATGTGTGTATAAGGCGAAAAAAGGAATTTTCTAGGAAAGTATCCACCATCAAATCGCATCATCAACATTTTTAGTATCACATTATAAATACTGAGATAGATCAGTCCGCTCGCATGATGTTAAGTAAAAGTTGAACGTGTTGCGTCCATTATTATATTTTTAGATTAGATTGTATTTTATTACCATTGGGTTAAAATGTTACAGTGTTGTTTTACTACAAAATCAAAAAAGCATTCATAGACCGGTGCAGAGAGAAGTGGTTCGACGAGGAAGCGATCATTCGCCTGGCTTAGAGTGTTCCGTAATTCAATCGACGATTACTTCAAGAACTTCTACATCGATGCAAACAAGGAATAAAAGGAGTTATGTAGAAACAGAAGAAAAAACTTCTTCGAAGCAGAAGCCCTAAGGATGGCTCAATGTAACCCTGCAGCAGAGTTCTGGAAGCTGGCGAAGAAACTCAATGCAAGAAGTATGCCAACTCTAACCCCTAGCGTGCTATGTACTCAAATTAAGGAATTGCTGAATCCGGAAATGGTTAGACTTAAGCTTCATTATGCTGCTCCCTGTTTAATAAATCATTTGCTGGATGAATGAATTTCACCGCGAGAAATTAATGTAGCTCTGACTGGGCTTAAGGATGGCAAAGCTCCTGGATCGAATACCGAATACCGGTCGACTTAAGCTTCGTTATGCTGCTCCCTGTTTAATAAATCATTTGCTGGATGAACGAATTTCACAGCGAGAAATTAATGTAGCTCTGACTGGGCTTAAGGATGGCAAAGCTCCTGATGGATCTGACCGAATACCGGTCGAATTTTATAAATATGGGACTATTGAGCTTACAGACAAGATTGCTATTGTGTTTAATAAAATAATAGAGAATGGCATTATTCCGCAGAAATTCAAAGAAGCCCTGATTTACCCCATCCATAAGAAAGGGAAAAAATCGGACCCAGCCAACTATAAGGGTGTTCGTTTCTTAATGCCTCCTACACAGCAATTCTCCAAAAACGGCTCTACGACATAGATTAGGGAAAATAATATAATTTGTTGAAAGAATTTCAAGCTGGGTTTAGACCAGGATATTTGACTGTAGATCATATATCTATATGATATATAGATCAAGTATTGCGGAGTCCTTTGTCGCGAGACAGAAAAAGCTATATGTAGGTACTTTTTATAGACTTCAAAGCAGCCTTCGACACAGTAGACCGAAATGCATTGTTTTATAAACTATATGGTATGGGGATGTTGCTCAAATTTAGCAGGGCCCTACAAAACCTGTATGAAGACACAAAATCAGCAGTATGGGATGGGGAAGGATCTACAGAGTGGTTTCAAATGGAGGCTGGATTAAGGAAAGGATGTTATTTAAGCACGGAACTGTTTGCACTCTTAATTGAAGACCTAATCGATTTTCTACCCGGAGGTATAGAGTTCGCAGGTACATTGATAAATGCCCTGATGTTTGCAGATTATATAAATACTGCCAATTATGGAGCTTAGTTGATTAATTTGGGGAAATCTAAGGTAATTGGCTGTACAATGGGAAGAGAATTGAAATAGTGACCGACTACCGATACCTAATTCACAAAAAACTTGAATTTGAAAAAAACATTTCGATGAAAAAATTGCAAAGACAAAAATAGCAATAAATGCTACCTGGAGAAAATGTTTTGCCAACAAACTTATTTCGAATAGCAGAAAATACAAAGTTTCTGAAGCATTCTCCGAAGCCATTATGCTGTATGCAGCCCAAGTATGGGGAACCGAAAGGAATGACACCGTAGAAAAGCTCTTGAGGTTCTACATAAAAAGAACATTTCAACTTCTACCGAAGACACCTTACTACATGGCAATGATTGAGACGGGACAGCCCCCAGTATTCGTAAAAACGCCAAAGATTCAAGTGGACTATATCCTGAAGGTTCTTAAAATGCAAAATAATCGACCAGCCGGTCAAGCTGGTACGCGGAATGGCTGGAGCTAGCGCAAATCTGTGGCATGGCGCTTCAACTTAATATAGACGAGTATCAAAATTGGAAACCAATGATCTATAACCTCATAAAAAAAAGTTGACCTTCAACTTTCTAAGAGATATAGCGGCGTCGATTCACAGAACCACATATAGCCATTTATGTCACAATCTGCAAGACAGTTATTTTAGGGACGAATATAATGTGGATGAACTATCGATGGTGATAAGACTTCGTGACGAACTACTCCAGCTGAACTTTATTCCACATAGAGAAGATCTCCCAATTATTTGCACCCTATGTGATCTTAGAGAAAGGAATGATGTTCTACGTTTCCTTGGAAGGTGCCCCATGCTGAGGGAAACGAGAAGACACTTTTTCGGGACTGATTTTATACCGGACGTGGAAGTACTAGGATGCATAAACAAGCCTAAAGTGACACAACTGCTATTGCAAAGTTGCTCTGGCGTATTGAAATCAAATTATTACGCTCATTTTCTAGAGTAATCTCTCATTCCTTCGTGAATTAAATTCTTTTTTTAAATTCTCTATATTACCTTCACTTGCCCGTGTGTTTGTGGGTTTGTGGGTTTGTGGGTTTGTGTGTCTTGGAATCTTGCGATCAATTTTTGACACACTTCCCAAAGTCCTATTGAAATTTTGCACACATGCATATCTCTGATTACAACACTTTCTATTAAAATTTGAGGACCCTCGGGCCACGGGGTCGGTGGGCTCCCCTACAAATATTTTACAAAATTTTACTCGATTTTCTTCAAATTTTATACACATGTGTATCTCAGATAGACAAAACTTTTTGTAAAAAATTTGGAGACCCGGGGTCGTGGGGCCCCAAAATTTAAAAAAAAAATTAACTCGATTTTCTTTAAATTTTATATACGTATGTATCTCCGATGAAACTCCGAGACCCGGGGTCGTGGGGCCCCAAAATTTAAAAAAAAAATTAACTCGATTTTCTTTAAATTTTATATACGTATGTATCTCCGATGAAAAATATTTTTTGTAAAAAATTTGGAGACCCCGTGGCCCAGGGTCATTGAGCCCCAAAAATTTTTTTAAAAAAATTAACCCGATTTTTTTTAAATTTTATATACATGTGTATCTCCGATGGACAAAATTTTTTGTAAAGTTTTTGAAGTGAACGGGCCATGAAGTCCGAGGGGTGCCCATGTAAATTTTTTAAAAATTAGCCCGGTTTTCTTCAAATTTTAACACATACCCATCTCCTATTAGAGAATTTACATTAAAAATTGTAATTTTTATGGGTTGTTTTTGTTTTAAATTCAATTTTTATTTTACTAAAACTAGTAAATTATTATACAGAATTAATTGTCATTCAGCAGACGGCAATGCCATACCGCGCGCAGTATCTGGCCGTGCGTGCTAAAATTTAGGGCAAATAAAATTAGCAACAACAACGTCCGCATTAAATATTCTTTTTTTTTATTTCCACCGATATACTTCATAATAGGTCATGCTTTTCACGTTGATTGGTTCTTTGCAACAAAAAGGACACCAATGCTTATCAAAACATTGGGACAAAGATCGTCAATTCAGCAAGAGGTTTGAAATTAAATCACTTGGATCCAATTCTTTTATTTGCTTTATTTTGCTTTGCATGTATGCTTATTTCTTTTTTGCCTTCAGAGTGAACATCCCGGCAAGCCTTACTATGTATACTACTAATTAGAGCCGAGATCAAGTCGAACCAAGGTCCCAGAATCTGGAACTACTCGGTCTGTAATTGTCCTATCCGTTAAAGTGTAGCCTCTGTGCGTTGCAACAGTTGTAATCACTGGTGTCATCTTCGGCAATATACACAGTATACCAATGATTATAACTCAAATTTCGTTTGTACATGCTGCTCCCAAGGAGCCTCACAAGCCCCCATCATCCTCCATCACCACCCCTGTGCACTAATAATGCACCGACCCCCCATCCACAAACTCAATACGGCCAGCATATAGGCCTTTCAGTTTATTCTTTCAAGATTTTTCAGTGAAACTGTAATGGCCTGCCTTTGACGGTTATCATATCATTCGACACGACAGATCCGATAGAGGCGGGGGACACGCTACATCTGTCAGCAACCCTCCCCTGATCCTCACCTTGAGGCAATGAAGTATAAGTTAACACTGGAGATATGGAGTTATTACTCACTAATTTTTACTTTCCTCTGTAAACAGCACAGCAAATGGTTATCCACCTTCCCTATTGCACCTTCTCCAGGGTGAACACACAATTTTGATGGGCGATTTCAATGCATATTTTCTCACCAGAATCAACGCCACGTGCTCTAGCTGGCCTGATATTACAATAGCAAGCACCTCGCTATTATGTTCCCTTTCATGGCGAGCTGCACCAGCGCTTAGGTCTGATCACATCCCCATTGTGATCATAGTGGATAGAGTTAACAGCTTCGTCATATCCGAACAGCGAACCTTCATGAACCACAATAAAGCCAATTGGCAAGGTTTCGCTGATTTCGTCGATATAAAAATACACCAGTTGCCCTATCAATTGAACGCTTTATCTGGTGAGAAGGCCTTCAGTGACATTGTAGTTCGTGCCGTCAAAATATTCATTCCCGCCGGAAGAATCAAGTCATCCAATCCTTTCCGCCGGCAGCCCTTTAGGCTTACCGAGTGTCGCTTCCTACTAAAAGCTACGGATCCAGCTGGCTCTCGAGTTACTCAGATATTCAAAAACTTCCAAGTGGCTGAGTCATTTTGAGCAATGCATGCTAGGATCCAAAAAACTCTGGTCCACGGTCAAAGGTCTTTCTGGGAAAATCGAGGGCCTCGCTTCGATTTAATTAAAGACCACCAATATGTCAACAGTGAAAAATGCTCATCAATTTTTGGACGACAATTCGCCGAAAATCCGTCAGCTCACGAAAAAATCATTCGTCCCGATTTACGCAAACTAAAAGAGTACAAACGCGACACAAACTACCCTACCTTCATCGCCCTAGACGTGCAAAACCTGCTAAGGCACTTGGGCCGGACAGGATATCCATGTTAATGTTGAATAAGCTACATAATTCCAGCCTGGATTATCTAGCAAAAATCTTCAACCTAACTGTGGAAAACCTCACCATACCAGACGTATGAAAAACTGCTAGGATAGTCCCAGTTTTAAAACCTAACAAACCCATCCACGAAGGATCGTCTTATAGACCAATATCGCTGCTTTCTCCTATAGCCAAAATTTTAGAGACACTTCTCCTCCCCAGTCTTCATCAACATTTGAGTCTATCCTACCACCAACACAGCTTTAGAAAACATAGCAGCACTATATCGTGGCACTCGATTTGTCCAACGCTTTCGACAAGGTTGACTACTCCATCTTCCTACAGGATATACTGAGTGACACTCTCCCAGACTCCACCAAAAAGTTCCTGTCAGCTTATATTAATGGTAGGAGCGCATATGTGAAATTCAGAAATTACTGCTCAAAGCATCGGAAACTATAGATGGGAGCCCCACAAGGAAGAGTTCTCTCTCCCATCTTATTTAATCTCTATGTCTCGATGCTCCCAACTCCCCCCACTGGCGTTAAATTTATCACTTACGCTGATGATTGCTCTGCTGCTGCCTCCGGTGCAGATATAAACGAGGTCACAAATAGGATAAACTCCTACTTGGCAGAGCTATCCGAATTTTTTTAGAAAAAAGGAAATTCCGCCTCGCCTCCCAAAAATCTTTTGCTACGCTGTTCACCTCTTGAACCAAAGAAGTCAGTTAATAACCCAAAAATTTTTTGAGTCATATTCGACAACATCTTTACCTTCTGTAGGCACGCAAAAAATATTTGCAGTAAAGTGATCCCGATCCGGCCTTAAATTGTAGGTCCCGTCCATTTGTGTCCAAAAATATACATACACAACACAAACAGTCGCGAGAACCTAGGCCTTGGACCGCAACGTTCTGTTGCGCCGAATAATATTAAAGTGAGCATTCGTAGTAGGATTGTAAGAGCGCTATTAGCCGCTCAGTTATTAACGACGCCGCCCCCATATGGACTTAATTTTTAAGTGACACACAATGGAATAATATCCAGTCGGGACAAATTACAGTCCTACGCATCGCAACTGGGTTCCACTCGATAACTAGCCCCGATCATCTTCATAAGGAAACGTCCATGCTCTCCGTCAGGCAACTCAATGAATTGTTGTCAAAACAGGTCTTGTTAGCCTGCCACAACCCCGCAAACACAGTTCATGACATAACTCTCAGTGAGATGCCACCACGCTGCATACTTCAAGACATCAGGATTCAGGACGTACAGAAAGAGCATAAACCCAGTCATAGTGGCCACCTGGAATCCGACTTCTGTCCGTTCAGCCTCTAATAGTAGACACCATTATACAGTCTCTGCAGCAATCTCCTTAAGCAAGGCTAATAGGGTCCTTGGTACACATCCCCTCCCATAAATATGTAATATAAATAAAATTCTTTGCCCAGGAAAACCCGGACAACCCTGCCACAACTTCGGTCGGGTTGGTGTCATATACTTCAGAGTTATAAAGCTGTCATTATCCAACCAAGGTACCCATACTATCAACTACCTTTTCCTCTGCCCAATCCACCCCACGGATTTGGACGTTACAGATTTATGGTCCAACCGTGTTGGCGCGGCCGCTTTTCTTGGTTTGCCAATAACATAACTCGATGACTATACACCTTTAGTTCATCTAATTAGTATAGGAACTTTTATTTTCTATTTGCTTTGCCTGCCCTAGGTTAGGTTAAGGTGGCTGTCAGTGAAACTGACACAATTAGACCAGAAATGGTCCATAGTGATACCACACGGAACAGGAAAAATTCCTTCCACCTACTCGATGAACCAATTAGAACTATGTATGCAGCGTAGGAGACTACCAATGTCAATGTTGATGAGATATTTAGTGTCGTTGTAGAAGAAAGCTCCCATCTGGAGTTTACGCTTTTGGGAGAGGGCTGGAAAAGTACAGAGAAGATGGAGGATGTTCTCCTCCTCCTCTTCATCTATGTAGCTTCTGCAGAAGTCATTCGAGAAGACTCCAAGTCTTGCTGCATTCCTGCGTATGAGACAGTGTCCAGTGTACAGTTCAGTCCGGATCCAGCTTGCGACAGATCTGCTTTGCTGCTATGCAAGTTGTACCGTTTTTTTTATTAGCATCCCGCTTTAACAAGAATTTGCATGTAGCGATTGGTATGCCTATGGAATCATATTCAGGTAGAGTAGTTCCTTTTTTTGGCGAGTTCGTCAGCCATACAGTTACCCGGAACTAACTGAGAAGCTTTCCGTGATACTCATTTTATCTTGGATGTTTTTCAGATACTCGTAAGAGGTGGGAAAGATTTTTGGTGTTTTTCTGTGACTCGAACTTCGTACCTCATGCTTAGAAGTCCAACGCACCAACCACTAGAGCCACGGCCCAAAGCTTAACCCAAAACCTTATGAAACAATAAACTAACCTATTTTTTAGGCCAACTCGCTGTAACCTGATTTGTATTCTAAGGTAAGCAATAATCTTAATGTCCAATTACCGCATATTGTAACTCGTGCACCCCATACCTCAAAATAAATTTGAAATATGAGACAGCCTTTACTGTTGCCACTGTAAAAAATACATGTGACATGCGATTCATCGTCGTTATGTAAAAAGGCGGCAACAAGTAGATGACACTCGAACTGCGGTAGCAAAAATTAAACGCCCACATTGTTATTGCCCATTTGCTCAGCACACTGGCATCCACCGAAACCGCACAACACAATGGAACTGTCATATAGATTCCCCGGTATCTGTTCACTTATGAAGTACACATTCTTATTCTTCTTATTCGAACTTTAGCTAGACACTGTAGTCGTACCTTCTTGATGGTGTTTTTTAGCGGAGTCAAGTCCCAACTACTGTGAAATGAGTTGAAGGTGACAAAGAGATCAACATTGTTATTTATCTATCTAAAAGATACATTGCGAAGAACTTAAACTCCATCTATAGATCGTTAGCTATGAGCATGTAAGACAGAGCACATTTCAGGAAAACCATTATCTTTGTTCGAGCTGTTTTCAATGTCGAAAATAGAGAAACATATCCAAAAGCACAGTTAACTATAAAGTAATACATAGATACAATTATATTCAAAAATTTACTTGAATTTCTGAGTCTGCTGGATAGTCGAGCGTAGGCCGATTCCTGGCGGTTAAACACGAAGAGCCACACTCCATGCGGTCAGTCAATCATTCAAAAATCATGACACGTCGGTTGCTACCGAATTCCTACATTCTGTACTTCAGTTATATTGCGGTGGTTTAGGTCACTACATATATATCTGCATTATACTCACATGAGTATTTGAGGAAAGATTTTTTTCCTTCAGCCATCCCAAAATAATAGATTTCATGTGCGGCATCTATGTATCGATATAACATATTTGAATTAATAGATTGTTTTTCTTTTTGCTTGTATGCTCAATGAGTATCTAACTGTGCTTGTGTATTCTTGTTAACATTACAAAATACGTTCGTAGATACCTACGCTTGCCACATCAGGTCGAACATTGCGTGGTCATATCGAGTTAGCGCATCTTGTTGCCTTATTGTCAGTCGATTGCGAAGCATCGAGTGAGTGGATATGTGTTTTTGAATGTAAATTTTTACCTTACCACAACTTTCAGTTATTTGAAATGATTGCTGAGAAAAAATTATCTATACAAATGTATCAGTTGTAGTTCTCTAATCGAGCGGACAATGGTCTGACTACAGTCATTACAAATCAAATAAAATACTCCTAGATGCGTCTGGGTTGTCAAAATTGGCAACGTCATACTTGATATTACAAGTAGTAGAAACAATTTCCTTCATTCAGTGGATATTGAAAATTACCTTTTTGCAGGAGCATCCTATCCAAACCGGGATTACTTCAGAAATACATTAATGAGCAAAATGATTCCACCTGAGGCATTCCTGCTTCTATATGCAATGGGATTTATATCGGACTCGTGTAACTCCTGCTCGACTGGACATCATCAAACCCTGGGAGAAGTAATCTTAGGTAATTCAAGCCCTAATATTTCTTATTGTTACGAAGTTTCTAGGATTTTTATTAAGTACTAACAAAAAGAGCCAGATAAGGGAGATTTATAAGTTCTCTGTATTAATTTCGGCGGTCAGCCATCAGCGGAATGGGGCGAATAATACAGAATGCTTTAAAGTTGTTGGTGGTCGTAACTATCTCTGACTGTTGGAAGTGCGATCAATCCTCCTCGTAGTGGCCACAGCTAAATGATCGGGATAGTCCCTTCAAAGTAAGGTTGGCGCGAGGCCAATAACTTCGCCAGTAAACAAACTTTATTACGGAATCTAATATCAGCGTCGGATACACTGATAAACGACGACGACGATGGCAACGAAAACGGCTCATGGAAAGTACGCTTACTGTATAGAGCTCGAGCTGCACAGTGCGGTGGACGGGAAATAGTTTCTTACAAAAATCAGAATATGACATATATTACAGCTCTATCCATTGTGCTCAGAGTGGGATTTCTAGTGTGCTAACGAATGATACCCACCGTTATCGGCTTTAAAGCAATAAATAAATAAACGAACGGCTATGTACCCTTCGCGTGCGGGGCAGATTAAAAAACACAAGCCTCATAAACGTTCACGCACCTACAGAGGATTACCCAGATGATGAAAAAGAAGAATTCTTTGAATCAGTCGAAGTCAGTATGATGTAAAAATCATTTTTGGGGATGTGAATGCTAAAATAGGTAGGGAGCCAGTATTCAGGCAGTACATTGGCACCGATAGCTTACACTGGAACATGGAATGGTAATGGACAACAAGTCAGAGGCAAAAATATTCATTAAGCCACCTGGGTATCTCGTGATGGAGCCACTCGCAACCAGATAGACCACGTGTTGCCAGACCACCGCCACAACTTGAATATGATGACAGTAAGAACGTACCGAGGTGCCAACGTCGACTTGGGTCACTATCTTCTTGGTATGGTGCTCCGAGCGCGGATCGCATCATCAAGAAAGACTGCATCCGAAAATCGACTCAACACGGCTGCCATTCGCAACGAAGAGACCAGAAACAACTACGATAGGACTCGCCCTAAATGCTGAGATGTCGGACGTAGAATAGATATGGACCCGCCTTAAGAATACTGTCATAAGTACTGCTGACTCCATCTAAGGTAGTAGTCGTAGAGATCGGAATGAGTGATTCAATGACGAATGTAAGCTAGCGACTGAACGTAAGAATGTTGCGTACCGAGTAATGCAACAATCTCATAGAACGCGGGCATGCGAAGCACAGTTCATCGGCGAAACAAAGCAGCCTTGGAGAAGAACCAAAACAGTATAGAGAGCAAGGACCACACCGGGCGCGGAAGTTCTACCAAAGAGTCCACGGTATGACGCAATATACACCGCCTTGCTCATACTGCAAAGACAAAGAGGGTAATCTGATCGCAGATCTCGCAGGCATCTTAGAGCGATGCGTTGAGTTGCTTGATGGGCAGCTAACTGAGGAATTGGAGGCTCAACCTACTCACTGAACCATATTTTTAAAACTTTAAAGCCGTCTAGCCATCAGAGTAGAACTTTATAAAGCCATGAGAGAATTCGGCATCCCAAATAAACTGACACGACTGTGAAGGTTGACCATGGCCAATGTTAAAATAAAATAATAATGGCCAATAATAAGTAAAAATATCCGGATCACTATCAAGCCCATTCAACATCCATAATGGGTTCCGAAAAGGGGATGGACTGGCCTGCGTCCTCTTCAACCTGGTGTTGGAAAAGGAAGTTAGAGACTCTGATGTATTGGCGGGAGAAATATTTCTCTATAATTCCATAATGGCTTACACAGACGACATTGACATCGTCGGTAGAAACCCAAGTGCTGTACAGGAAGCTTTTATCCAGATCGAGTGTGCGCAACGAAATCTGGGGCTGCTCATAAATGAGAGCAAACAAAGTACATGATGGCCATGTCTGCTAGTAGAAGATACAACATTGGTCCCTCAGTTAAAATAGTGGAGCGCGGATCTGAAGTAGTGCAATCCTTTAACTATCTCGGATCAACTGCCACAACCGATAGCAGCATTGATCCTGAAATACGCGTACGAATACTCGAAGCCAACAAAGCCTTCTATTGTCTGACAGAACTCTTCAAATCCAGGAATTTAACCATAATATCAAAAATACTGGTGTGTAAGACAATGGTCAGTACTTACATATGGATCCAAGACTTGGCTACTTAGCAAAAAGAATTATGACCTCTCAGCCTCGTTCGAGAAAACAGTCTTACGGATAATTGTTGGCCCCGTATGTGAGAAAGGACGATTCCGGAGACTCTAGAGTGATAAGATCTACGAGCGTAACCGCGATGTCGACTTCGTGAAAAGAATAAAGCTCGGTAGCTTCCGGTGGGCAGGACACCTAGCTCGCATGAGCGAAGAGGATCGTGCTCGGAAAGTCCTTTGCGATAGGATTTATTGAACACAACAGCGAGCCCGGTTAGCGTAGGAAGGATGGTGTAGACCACAGGATGCCCAGAGTTCACAGATGCCAATCTGGACGAGATCGGCCCGAGATCGGCCCGAAATCGGGACCGGTGGATAGATTTTTTGCGTGAGGCTAGGACAGGACACCGGTTGTAGAGCAGTTTATCGTTCGTTCTTTCGGTGGTGGAATCTTTCACCATGGTCATTTGTTTTATATTATTTTTACAGATTTTAGGCTTACTCCTGTCCTTGTGAAAGGGAAAGTCTGGAGGAACAATTTTTAAGAAGTAGTACTGGAAGGTCATCTGGACCGGGTTAAGTTTTTGTAACTTATTTTCGATAACAGTAGGGTCAACAGTTTTATAAAGAGAGGGACCAGTGGAGAAGTAATGAAGTTAACTGAAATAAGAGGGGTCCCGTACGAAAGGGTTGTCGGTGGCCATCATATGAAATTGGTTTGCTCTCATTTATATGTGAAGCCCCAGCTCTGGGATTTCTACAAAAGATATCAATATTTTCTGCTTAAGTCGTTACAAGGATGAACTTATATAGGATTGTTTCTTTCGCCTTTATATCAGAGACATGGATAAATTTCTCTAGCAGGTCAGATCTTCGCAGCCCCTTATAAGATGATGCCTGAGCCTGATCACTTGGCTTATGTTGATTAACCTACATAGTCGTATGAGTTTATTTACGTTTCCGAATTCTTCTTTTTTTTATTTTTTTATTTTAATAATGAAATAAAGGGATTTGCACCCTTAGCACAGCGTTGGCGTTAGGAAATTAGGGAGAAGAAAAGACGAGATGTCTATGCACGTGTTTCTTAAACGACTGCAGATCAGACAAATGCGGAAACACAGAATCAGGCCATTCATTCCACATCACTATTTTGCGGCTAAAGAAGGAATCTCTGAATTGGTTAGTACGTCCGAAGATAGGCATAATTGTGGACCCGTGGGCTTGAGTTGATGCAGGGGTATTACGGATGTGTTCGAGAACGGGCGGAACGCATCTGGATATTTCTTTTGAACACCACTTGTGGAAAAAGCGATAAAACAGTGACATGCAGGAAACATTCTTACGATGTTCAAGCGATTCGATTGTTATCGCGATATTTACGCCACCAATAAGTTTTAATGCGCCGTTCCGAAATCTGTCTCGTAGATGCAATGTAGTCTTGGTCGCACATGCCCAGACAATACAGTTGTATTCAAGTTTAGGGCACATATACGCCTCTTAAAAAGTGGCCAGATCTGAAGGAGTGAAGTTCATCTTGCACCGTTATAGAAAAACTAAACACCTCGTACCATTCTTAGCGATGGCAAATATGTGGTCGTTCCAACGAAACTTTTTGTTGGCGCACATACCGAGAGTCGAGAGTTGTTCAGTTTCATTGATGCAAGATCCATTCATGGATAAAGGTTAGGGGCTTAACTACACTTAGAGGACAGAAGACAGCATTGAGTTTTGGAAGCGTTAAATTCTACTCTATTGAATAGTCCGCACCTTGTTATGCTGTCAAGGTCACAAATAAACGAGCTTAATATACGTTGTTGTTAAAGCTCCACTTGCGATGTAGAGAAACGTGCAGAAAGTGTAAAATCATATTAAAAGCTAAGAGTGCTCTCGTTGGAGAAAGAATGGATTGGATTAGAAGTAGCGAATAGAAGATCATTAATGAAAATGAAAAAGAGTGTAGGAGACAAAACAGAGCCTTGTGGAACACCGGCGTTTATGTGATGAACATTGGATTTGAAAGCGTACAATACTGGATTGAACGGCTAGTTACTAGTCCAATCAGGTAGGGCCTTATCAATTCCATACGCATTCATTTTCGACAAAAGTGATGCCAGACTTTTGGAATTATCGAGTGCAACAACTTTGCTTTCACCAAATCTGTAAATAGACTGGTTCCATTTTTCAGTAAGATAAACCATCAGGTCACCTGTTGTAGAACGTTGACTTAGATAGTACTGCGGGTCGCTAAGGATTTCACGTGATTCAAGGTGTTGCATAAGTTTACGATTGATCAGCATTTCCATGACTTTGGAAAGTATGAATGTTAGGACTATTGGTCGGTAGGAGAAAAGAGATGACAGTTCGCCTTTTTAGGAACAGGCTGTATAAAGGCTATTTCCAATTAATTGGAACGTCTCCAGAATAAGAGAAATTGAAAAGTCTGCGCATTGGCAAAGCCAACGATGAAGAACACCTCTTCAAAACTATAGTGAGAATGCAATCAGGCCCAGCAGATTTATGAATTTTGAGATCATTTAATACTCTAGGCACTTGACGAGTACGAAAGTGAATCTGTCCTTTAGAGGATTCGACTCTTGCCAGTACAGGCGGCGACAACGCGCTATGTGGTAGCTTGGAGATAGCTGCGAAATTTGAAGCAAGCCGATTGGCTTTGTCTTTAGA
The DNA here is from genome assembly GCA_947095585.1 of Nephrocerus scutellatus. Taxonomy (NCBI): domain Eukaryota; kingdom Metazoa; phylum Arthropoda; class Insecta; order Diptera; family Pipunculidae; genus Nephrocerus; species Nephrocerus scutellatus. The sequence goes on along the minus strand of OX352762.1, from coordinate 18,909,436 downwards.
GCTAACAGTTGGAATGTCATTGTGAATGAGCGTTGGAATTGAAGACGACGCAGTATTTTTAATTCGTTTCTTGTCTTTAGAGCTGACAGTTGGAAAGTCATTGTGAATGAGCGTTGGAATTGAAGACGACGCAGTATTTTTAATTCGTTTCTTGTCTTTAGAGCTGACAGTTGGAAAGTCATTGTGAATGAGCGTTGGAATTGAAGACGACGCAGTATTTTTAATTCGTTTCTTGTCTTTAGAGCTGACAGTTGGAAAGTCATTGTGAATGAGCGTTGGAATTGAAGACGACGCAGTATTTTTAATTCGTTTCTTGTCTTTAGAGCTGACAGTTGGAAAGTCATTGTGAATGAGCGTTGGAATTGAAGACGACGCAGTATTTTTAATTCGTTTCTTGTCTTTAGAGCTGACAGTTGGAATGTCATTGTGAATGAGCGTTGAAATTGAATTAACTTGCCGGTGTATGTCTGTCTGCCTGTCAGTTTATATGTCATTCTTTATTGGAGTTAAACTCAGATTGACGCAAATAGATGATGCCCATTAACATACTTGTAGGTAACTTTTCCAAAGACACATTACTCCTGTTTATGCGTTTTTGCTATGGCAGCTCGAGTTTGTTCAAAAACATAAAACAATACATCCTCGAATGCCGCAAAGACAGCAATAAATCGACACGATCGATCGCATTCACTCATTTCCAAGGCAATATATTGAGAGCCCATTAATCTACATCAGTCTGACAGGATTCAATCATCTCTTAAACTTATGCGTTGCGGAGCTATAACTTACGCCAGACTTAACGCGCTTACACATCAAAATTGGCGAAAACAAATTGCCGGCGACGTTCGTCGTCGTCGTCGTCGTCGTCAATTGGTCTGGAAGAGTAGGTACTCTCGTATCGCTTGGGAGACAGAGTGTCTGACTCGTCGGACAACGACCGGCAGAATATTTCTCAGGGATATCCCAAACCCAATTCCCAAGTCGTTTTGCATTTTGGTTTATTGCTTTTTCATGAAAGGTGTGGCATAAGGCGCGAGCGCGCGGTGTGGCCACACTCGGCCTTAACAGACTGATAGTCGATGCTCGATGGTCGATCAGCGCGGTGGTGTGCGGCGCGTGCGCAAACGGCTTGCGGTGGTGCGTATGGGAAAGGAAGGAATCCCTTTTCTTGGCACATTCAAATTCGACACTGACACTTGGCTTTTGCATATACGTAGGTATATATGTATATGGATGCATGTAATATGCATATATACAACGAATCATATAGTTAGTGTTGGCGCGGTTCTTCTTAGAACTCTCACGGCGGAGATCGTAAAAATTCTCCGCGCACATAAATACCTGTGCACATTGATGGTGGTGATCCATCGCCCCATCGCACATTGGGGCAGCACATCATGAAGCGCGCAGTTGCCAACAATTAAAATTGAACTTTTATGCCACAATGACATGTAGTGCGACGGTGATCGGCGACGGCGGCGTTGGGCGAAAACTTAAAAGGCCACCGACAAAAATGATTTGATGAACTTCATCACACTAAAAGAGCCAGTTGGAAATGTGTTCTTTACGAGTTGTACACGGCCAGTTAAGTGCACTCACACACACGTATGCACGGACACACACATATTAGCACCAATATATGTAATTGCAAATAAATTGACTTTTCGGTACTTCATTTAGCGCATCGGCCTGCGGCAAGATATTTTAGCAGCCACAATGACAACAACAACAACAACAACAGAGCGCACCATAGCAGCTGTTGCATGCGTTGAGGCTTTTAAATAGAATTTCAACAGAGCGTGATAGCGGTGTGAGATACTATACCGACTGATGAGCATTTGTGTGGCATTGATTTTTCTTTGTGGTCATAAAAGGTAAATAAAAATTTGAGTCTTAATTACATACAACTAAGAACCTCTATGTAATAAAAGAATATGCGAAGGAACGACATTTCTATTGGAGGAAACTGGCAAGCGTGCCAACTATAACATTCCAGAATTGTGGAATCCGTGGAATCAATATAACATGGGCATACTTATAACAAATAGCCACTTTATGACAGGAGCAATTTTTTTTGCAAAGAAACCCTAATGCCAAATGGATGATACTGCGGCCAAAAATATGCCTTCTGTGCCAAGTCGTCCACTTCAGCTCAGCTCTACATATCTGAATATCTGAATGTGAGTGAGTCCCCGTTTTTCGAATTTTTAAGCTCTACTAGAGTATAGAAATATGCATGTGATGGACCATACAAGAGCATGACACTTGGAGATAAAATGCTCTGCTGTCTCCTAATTCCTTTTTAAGCACCGATTGCCAAACTAACGCCGAAAGATCGTTTCAGGCAGATATAAGGACATAGATGAACCAGCACTGTGGCTATAGTTTGCCTCGTTCTCGTGCTCTTAACAAATTTGTCCTGACTTTCATACCGTTTTCCAGGTTGATTTTCACACAGATCTCATTGGCATGGATGTCAGCCTTGTAAAAGCTAAGACACTTTGTTGACCTTAATAGCTATTGGGGCTAAAACCCTTTTGATGCAATGCACATCGTAATTCAGAAGAGAAAGAGGAGATGTTTATTTGCATGAATTTGGAGTGTCTGCGAATCATAGTGATGATTCCACACAGAGAAAAATATTATTTTTAAAATGACGCAGAGCATGTCCGCGTCTGAGGCAGCGGATCAGGTGGAGCAGATGCTTCACGAATAACCCTGCGAGAAAACCAGACTTGGCCGGGGGGCTTAGCCCCTAGACTAACGAGGGGTAAAGGTGGTGGCATCTTGCCAAGGGTGAAACTAGGACAGTCAACCCGTCAACCTGAGCTGAGGCGCAGCACCAGCAAAGCAGCGGTTCGGTTCAGCCCCACTTTGACCCGCGCAGTAGGTCCGGACTTTGTCGCGGGACATCCCAAGGCTAACGAAAGGTGGTGTGGGGGCACAGTCAACTGAAATAAAGTCGGGACAGCAATCTGACCAACTCGAAATGAGGCCCTCAACCAGTAGGAAGCATGAGCTGTCTCTGCCGAAGGGGAAACCCTCGGTGAAAATAGCGTGGCCATCCCCCATTGGTGGACCGATTTCTATACCGCAAGGAAGCGAAATACTGCCCCCAAGGCTGTCCAGCCAAACAATAAGAGAAGGATGGGTCCCCCTCCACCACCAAAGGGACATGCGGGCGGTATTGACGATCCCCTATGGAAAGGCCTCGGCAGAACTACGGTAAGGTTCTACCTTCGATTTCTTGAGCAGGGCAAAGAGCCCGCCAAGCAAGAAGAGTGGTAGAGAAGAAGAAAAAATTTGCAAAAGGGCAATGACCTCCAGCTGCCAACTATAATGGGCTAAGAGGGGACATTTAGTCCTCACACCGCCTCAAAGGGAGGATAAAATAATGAAGGAAGGCACCGGAAAGACGATCGGTGCTTCTTCAAAGAGCAGAAAGGCCCCTCAGCAAAGCTATGCGGAGGCGGCCAAGCAACCCAGGTAACTATCTTTGCGGAGCATGATCCCGATGAAACTTCAGACCGGGTATGGTCGACTGCTGCCACGGAGAAAAGGCTGCTTGGCTGAAGTCACACGCTCCGACCCCTTCGACATGGAAGGGACCAAAGCTCGCGGCGTGGGACGGGGAAGAAATACCCAAACCGATAATTACATCGGTCTTCCTCCCACGAAGCAATCGGCAAGGAATGGGAAGATCCATTTCATTCATCGGAGCGCAAAACGAGGAGCTCCACACAGGGTTGTGGAAGGTGATCGGCTGTCGGGAGGAAAGCGACGGTACACTTGCTACCATATCCATCGACTCCCGCAACCAAGTCATGAGAATATCTGCGGGTCACTCAATTCGATACCGATATGGCAAAATATCGGTGAGTGGCCTAGAAAAGAAGGAGGGCGGAGAAGGGGAAACGATAAACTGTTTTTTCATATCTTATGAGATCTTTATATTCATCTTCACGTGCCCGCGTTCTATGAGATTGTTGCATTGCTCGGTACGCAACATTCTTATTTTCAGTTGCTTAGCTTACATTCGGCATCGAACCAGTCGTTACGATCTTTGACGACTACTAAGACGGAGTCAGCAGTACTAATGACAGTATTCTTAAGGCGTGTCCATTTCTCTTCTACGACCGAAATCTCAGCCCCAGGACTGACTCTCCTTGCATTTAGGGAGATTCCTATCGCTTGACCGCCGTTTTTTCTGGTTTCTTCGTTGCGAAGGGCAGCCGTGTTGACTCGAATCTGATTCGCGGATACAGTCTTGCGTTATGATGCAATCAGCAGCGCCCGGAGCACCATACTAACAAGATAGTGGTCCGAGTCCACGTTGGCACCTAGGTACGTTCGTACCAACATCAGGTTCGGGTTGTGGCGGAGGTCTATCAACACGTGGTCTATCTGGTTGCAAGTGGCTCATCAGGAGATTCCCAGGACCCAGGTGGCTTTGTTGATATATTTACGCGCAAATTACGGCTAGCTGCTATATGCAGCTCGAGCTCTGTACAGTGAGCGTACGTTCCATGAGAAAATTCTTAAATCGTTTTGCCGTTTTCGTTGTCGTGGCCGTCGTCGTTCAGCAGTGTATCCGTAGCTGATTTTGGGTTCCGTAATAGTTTTTTTTTACGGGCGACCAACCTTACTTTGAAGGAGGAAAATACTGGCGGCCACCAGGTGGAGGTTTGATCACACTTCTACCAGTCAGAGACAGTTACGCCACTTGCAATTCTTGTGCATTTTGTGTTATTCCGGCTATTCTGCTGATGGTTGACCGCTTCATAGCGGTTTTACTTTGTGTTAAAAGAAGTTTGACTTTGTTTTTAGTCTAGCTGGCAAGTTTCGTTTAAAACTTATAATATTGTTCACCCAATCCATTAACTCCTTCCCTTATGTTTGGCGCGACAGATCGTTATGGCCGATGGCCGAGCCTGTCGTGACCATATGGTGTTATGCGTGTTATATTTTTGCAAACAAATGAAAGAACTACAATTTTAAGCCTTATCCGAATGTCGAATTCAGAAGCTTTCAATTCAAACGGATGTTTGTCAGACCGTGAAATAGGTTTTTGGTGGTTTTTTTAGATTTGAACTTCGAATCTTGCACTCAGTAGTACAACGAACTTATTATTAAAGCCACGGCGCCACAAGTCCCCCTCATTAACCAGACGGATACTTCTGCATCATCTCTATACATTCTATTCAACCTTCGATCCAATTAGCCTAAATGTCCGCCGATAAATTTTGTTGATCGGTTTGCAATTCGTTTTGCTTATTTGCTAAAAGGGTGACGTAAAACTAAAATAAACTGCCAATTTATAGCCAGCACAACACAGGTTAAGATAATTTGTAACAACAAGGTGTTCACAACTTGTCTCCAGGCGGAACATGGCAATTTTGAAAGGTTGAGTCTTGAGAGTGTTCTGAAACAAACAATTAACACCGAGACCACAGCCGTACAGCAGCGGACGCACTGTGAACTCATACCTCACTACCTGATGATGTGTTTGTCGCCGCCGCGAGCGGGATCCGAAGTTTTTCTCTTAAGCCCACAGGTTGTTGCTCACATATATCGCTGCCTATATTATTATTCCCGATCCCGTACATAATTGAACTGTTCCGGACCTATTTCGTATAATGAATGCCAAAAGATTCTGCCTCTCTATATGTGTGTGCGTGTGTGTGCTCAAATGATGATCATCATGCATTTTCGGAAGCTGGGTCGGCTGTGTATATAATTTGGAAAGACCTCCTATTGAGCGAATTGTTCCGCGTTGTGTATCTTGCCAGTTACTCCAACTGTTGTTGCTTTTGTTTTTGGTTTTAGGCGAAGCTCGAAAATTAAAATGAAGCGAAATTTCAACGCTCAATGGATCATAAACAGTCATTGATCGTCGTGTCAAACAGGGAGGATGATCGATTCTCTACACTTGTTATTTGCGTTCAATTTACAAAAATATATGCGATTGTGTCCTGCCGCGTAAAACGACGATCACATAGAGCGGCGTTGCCAATTCGAATGACTCGCATCGAATTGGATTGATACAGCTACGAGTTGGCATTATGGCTCATGATGACACGGATGGCAACAATAGAAGAAAGTTTATCAAATGTGTGTATGTGCGTGATTGTGGGTCTTGGCTAATTTGTTTTGGCTAATTTGCCTAAACTGATTGCTGGTTAAAGAGGAGGATACGGAGAAGTAGGTGGGCAGGTAGGTAGGAGGGTAATTATTCTACATAATTTGTTAAATACCTGATTATTTCATTAACGGTGCTCTTCTCCTTACAGCCGATTGTTAGAGATGGTGTGCGTACAGGTACATGTATATACATTCTAATGTTATCCCTTAAATAACAATCTAGTATATTTTTCTTCTAGATTTTCACTTAATGGGGATGTAAAATAAATTGGATACTGTGAACTTTGATTTCATTATCAGTGTATAAGTGTATATGCATGTAATAAAGCTCTCATGAATAATGTAGATACAAAGACGATTAGAGAAAGTTCTTATATAAATTTTGAAGTTGCAATTTATCTTCGAAAACTAACTTAATTAAATCCGTTCACCCCCTCAAGGCATAGCGCGTCAACAGCACCTAGGCGCCAACATGGTCGGAGTTCTGCAACGCGTTCGTGCTGTCTCCAACTTATTCACAAAGAGCTTGATTCCTGCCGCTCTTCTGCCTGTTTAGGTGAGCGAATTCCACTTCATGGCATATTTCACAATGGCGTTGTCGTTGCGCCGAAGTATGTGTCCAATACACTGCCACTTTTTCCACCTATAGTCTTTTCCACCTATAGTGATTATAGCTTCTTTGCCAGATAAATTTCGTTGGATTGGGCCAAAAGATCCTCAAGATGATTCTTAGGTATTTGTTGACAATAGTTTTCAGCTTGCGTGTGCTCCTGCTTCCAAGTAGTGCACCCATACATCATGATATTCAACGTTGGAGCAAAAAAGTCGCAGCTTGGTTTTTAAACTAAGAACATTCCTTTCGATAGCATTCTGAACGCAGCTTTTGTCTTCCCGATTTTGCTGCACACATCCAGTATAGTTCCGTTCCACCACGTTCAGCCGTGACCACAATTCCCAAGTATAAAAAGTTGTTGTCTAATTTCTTGACTATATGTCTAGCAATGTTGAGTTGAACGCAGGTGTTCCCTCAGAGGTTTCGTTTTGGGCTGTCCCACTTTGTTTGCCTAACCTTCCGATGTAAAAGTAGGCAAACATCTTCTTCGAGGTATTAAAAGTTAGTTGTCATAGTCCATAGAAATCCATTGTTACTCTCCATCCTTGCGGCGTGGAGTACATCGCTGATAACAAACAAGAATAACAGCGTTGGCAGTGTACACCACTGAGGCACTTCACTTTGCACTTAAAAATGCTCCGATACCTTACCATTGTGTATAAGAAGCTACTTCACTCGTATTTAGCTAACTAGTTATACGTTTTTGTGCGATATCTCTCCTGCGCAAAGGCAGCCAGATAGCATCTAGATTCAAGCTGTCGAAAGCTTTCCCGAAGTTGACAAACAGCAGATGTAGCGGAGACCTCTTACTCGACACATTACTTTATTATGCTCCGCAAGATGTTTTTGTGGTCAATGCAATGGGATCCACCAGGAAAGTCTGTTGAGATTTGAATCTAAATGTTCCTTAACGTGTTCTAAAAAGATTCGTGCTATTATCTTGACTAAGACCGATAGAACGGCTATACCTCTCCAGTTTTCACAATCCATTAGAATTCCCTTTTTTTGGAAGCTTGACGATCCACTCCTGAGGAAATTGTTTATTTTTCCACGCTCTCTGTTTGAGCGAGTGTAGCAGTTCGGCCGATGTTTTTGGCTCCGCTTGGAATATTTCGGCAGGGATGGCATCAATAGTTTTTTTTATGGACTTAATTGCAGCTGTTATTTCGGGTGTTCTGGGAAATCCGAAGTGAATTCGGGAATTTATTGCTTAGGAACCCTTATCGGCGTACGAGATTTTACACCATCTTTTAGGAGTCTAAGGGGTTAAGGACGGTAGCAAAATTATCTCTCCATCTAGTAAGCTCATCCTCATCCAAAATCAGAAGTTTAACATCTAAACTCTTCAATGGATCTTGTTTGGACTTCCGGTCACTAGTGAGCTCAAAAAAACGGTAAAGCAAACATCAAATGGATTGATTCGAAATTTAATATATTTATATCCATTATTCTATATATCCATATTTATCTATAGATATCAATATATGCGCCGCAAATTAAGAAGCGAGAAGCATCTGCAATGTTAGAAACACTCAACGGTCGAAGTTAACTGTAGGTCCAAAATACAGAGAAGGATTGTTGCACCTTACTTCATGTCCAAACACATAGAAGGATCGTTGCAGCTTACTGGTGGTGGTCCAAATAAAGAGAGGGATCGGTTGCAGTTTACTGCAGGTCCAAACACAGAAAGCGATTCGTTAGAGTTACTGCAGGTCCAAACACAGGGAAGAATCGTTGCATTTTTTGAAGGTCCAAATACAGAGAAGGATTGGTTACAGTTTACAGCAGGTTTAAACAAAGAGAAAGATTGGTTACAGTTTACTGCAGGTTCAAACACAGAAAGGGATTCGTTAGAGTTACTACAGGTCCAAACACAGGGAAGAATCGTTGCATTTTTTTTGAAGGTCCAAACATAGAAAGGGATTCCTTAGAGTTACTGCTGGAACAAATACAGCGAAGGATCGGTTGCAGTTTTTAAAGTTCCAAACACATAGAAGGATCGTTGCAGCTTACTGGTGGTCCAAATAAAGAGAAGGATCGGTTGCAGTTTACTGCAGGTTCAAACACAGAAAGCGATTCGTTAGAGTTACTGCAGGTCCAAACACAGGGAAGAATCGTTGCATTTTTTGAAGGTCCAAACACAGAGAAGGATTGGTTACAGTTTACTGGAGGTCCAAATACAGAGAAGAATTAGCTCCAGTATACTGCAGGTCCAAACACAGAGAAGGATCGGTTGCAGTTTACTGCAGGTTTAAACGCAGAGAAGGATCGGTTACAGTTTACCGCAGGTCGGTCTAAACACATAGAAGGATCGTTGCAGCTTACTGGTGGTGGTCCAAATAAAGAGAGGGATCGGTTGCAGTTTACTGCAGGTCCAAACACAGAAAGCGATTCGTTAGAGTTACTGCAGGTCCAAACACAGGGAAGAATCGTTGCATTTTTTGAAGGTCCAAATACAGAGAAGGATTGGTTACAGTTTACTGGAGGTCCAAATACAGAGAAGAATTAGCTCCAGTATACTGCAGGTCCGAACACAGAGAAGGATTGGTTACAGTTTACTGCAGGTCCAAATACAGAGAAGAATTAGCTCCAGTATACTGCAGGTCCAAACACAGAGAAGGATCGTTGCAGTTTATTGCAAGACCATTTCATATACTGCTATCGCATGCAAAATTTATATCAGAGTGTACTCTAACCAGGTAGGTAGGTAGGTAGGTTGACCACAACAAAGGTTATAAGTCAAGTGAAGATATCCAGATCACTTTCAAGCATCTATAACGGCTGCGTCCTCTTGTACTTGACGTTTGAGAAACTGATTCGAGAATCTGAGACAAAAATAGGTCCGTTACGCAGACGATATTGACATCATTGCGGTACATTACACGCGCTGCATATAAAGTTTTCGTTCAAATGCAGCGGGTGACACGAGATCTGGAGCTGCACTTAAATAAGAACATGTGGTGAGCACATCTGCGAACGAAAATCCAAACTTGATCACTAAATTAGTGGATAGATAGTGGACCGCGAATTTGATGTAGTGCAATCCTTTAACTATATCGGGTCAATTGTAGCAGCAGATAGATACAGGGCACAGAAAATAAGCGGTCGGTTGCTTAAAACTATTAAAAGCACATAGTACGCTTTAAATTAACCCCAAAGAACCCCCAACAAACCACCCCTACCCCCGGCAAATCACAACAACCACTTTATTTTGAATTTCGCCAACAATTTACGGTGAGAACATCGATTCTCATCCGATCATAGACATTAACCAGTGGTCGGGTTACTTATACTTAAATGGAAGACGAATTGTATAATATAATATAGATATGAAGGATGTTTCTTTGCTTAGATAGCACTTACGAAAGAGTTAACTATCAAATGTGCTGTTATAGTGCACTCATTGTTGATATTTTTTATTTGTACACTCCGGTAGATCATTACAAATAGACAATTGATGCCTTAGAGGCAAACATTGTTCGTGTTTATTGTGACATTTGCGACATACAGCGCTCGAAAAAGTGGCCCAAAATTGATAGCCTATAGAATGCGCTTCGGCAAGAACAAAATCATGTATTTATTTTTCACATAAATAAAACAATTTTATTAAAATTAAATAATTTATGTTGTATTTTATAGTTTAAAGTTCTATTGGGCTTAAAATAAACACCCGATAGATTTAAATGACACATACGAGGGTGGGTGCCTTATTGCAATTGTGGTACATTGTATGCTAATTTATATGCAGTTAGAGAATATTCAATGAATTGCCACTGTTATGTTGGTAATAAAATACAACTGTCTATCACAAAAGATAATAACGGTTCGCTGAAAATAGGATAGGATAAGATATGGAATAGCAATCCAAAATGAAAACACACACAGCGTAATAAAGTAACACATAATTCTATTTCTGTAGTCTGTATAGGTAGAGAAAGATTCATTGTACCAAATAAAAATATTGAACGTATTCTCCATAAAACCTCTTTCCCAAAAAAAAGCAGGAACTGTTTTAGTTAGAATTGTAAAATTCCCGCTAGAAACTCTTTTCTTTATTATTTCTTCTTCTTTCTTCATATTTGAATAATTTTCGTCCGATTGTATAGACGTATCGACAATAACCCGATCCGCTCCGATCCGATCAATCAATCAGACTGGCCACCACCACACAACATGAAATATGTTAAAAATAAAAATGACCCGCTGATTCAAAAACAACTCAAGTAATTCAGTGGCATTATCGATAACTTCATGCTACTCTTTGTGCATTCCTAAGGGCGACAATTTGACTGATCGCCCTCTGAAGATTTCCTTCTTTCCCAGTTGAACTAATACTCTGAAGCGCAATTCTGTCCAAGATGATTTCATTCGCAATTCTCGAACTGGAATGCCTTAGAATACGCATAATATTAGTATCGTGCCGTTTCTAGGTAAAGACATTCAGAATGTTTATGACAAGTAGGTATACATCTATCTCTAGAGGAAGTATGAAAGCAGATATCTCTATACGTACATATCCCCAGGGTGCTTAAGCGATGAAGGAATCTTATGGTCTGATGCTGATACTGATGTAGTTGCTGATGTAGTTGCTACTCTTTTGGCCATTCAGAAGTCGTAAAATGCATTTGTTCGTGTGGTGTGATGTTTCTTAGAACTTTTCCTTGACAGCATCAGCGGTAGGATGACCCATATTGAGCGGATCATATTCGCTTAACTTTAGCTGTTGCGACAATTTATGGCGATTTTATGACTACGACTGCGGCGGCGGACGGACGGACGGACAACGCGATCGATTTTTTTATGACTTCTTCTACTTAAACGATGATGCGTTGTTGCCATTGTTGCGAAGACAAATTCTCAACGGTTGTAAATCATTGTCGAGTTAATTTACACAAACTGATCCCTTTGTTCGTACAGCGACCGATAGAAAAGGCATCGAAAAGTTCTTGAAAGAAGTGTGAAAATGTAAGGCACGCCGTTTGTTGCCGCTTCTTCGCCATTCCATTTAGAATCCGGTCGATAATCGCACTCTAACGAAGTTGAGAACCACATTCTGATCACTATCACCATCAGAATGCAATAAATCCTGTTTGTTTTTATAGCTCGATACATTCTAACCTGCTGAGGATAATGGCTATAATTCCAGTAATAATCTCCGCAGAGGTGTGGCTTCCAACACGAAAACCTGAAATGTGAGTGGCTGATTATGATGTGATCTGAATATCGACAGGTTTATGAGGTTCGTAAAGTTGATCCTCAATTTATAGCTGCGAAGCACATGTGTCCATCATATGAATGTGAGCACTGAAGTGTCCTAAACGGCAAATGTTGACAAAGATTAGCTATAGCTAAAGTATAGCACATTTGGTACGAGTCTGTTATTCAGTTCTCTTGAATGGTGCCGCCGGTCGATAAGTAAGAAGGTGCGAATTTTCATTTGGATCGACAAATTTTTAATCTGAATGAAAGGATTCAGCATGTGCACCACTTCGAGAATATCCTTCATTAGCAATCATTTGTTATGGGCTTTTGTAAACATCGTTGATTGTGCAATAAAATCACAATAGCAGCGTTTGCTCTCGAGCATCACCCGCACCTTTTTGTATGCGCAGGAAAAATCATAAATCGTTTTATGGAGGCCATTATGGATGGTAAAGTGATTTTCACAACATTTATGGTTTTATTATCTTGGAGTTAACTTTAAAGCGAAAAATGATTTATGGCTTGCAATGGAGCACAATGGAAAAATCCGAAAATAAAATACTAAATATTGAAAACTGTGCACTTGAGCATCACCAGAATTTTAAAACTTTCGTTATTTTTATGTTAAGACTTTTAATTTTTTATGAAAACAGCTTTTTCGCTGTCACATTTTCAGCAAATGTCTTGTGCGTTCCAATCGCTGTGAAAAAGTCTCCAAAAGAGACAACAATAATCAAATCCGTAAAACAAGAGCTGAAGAATCTCGATAACGTACATCACATCAGTTTTATGCTTCCATAAAGGCATTCGGACAACAATCATCTTCAGAGAAGACTGGATCCGACCATGATACAGAAATGGTACAGTTTTTCATGGGCGGCTTTTAGTTAGACCGTATATTCGGCGCAGGAACCTTCTGCGATATGCTGAAAGTAATTATCTCTGTCCACCTCTCTAATCACTGCAGCGTATCCCAGGCTGAAGTGAAGCTATTAAATTGATTGAAGCATAGTGCGTTTTCTTCTAAGAAGATTATCATTTGTGTGGACAGTCAAGCGGCTATAAAATCATTGGAAACAGTCTCACTGATATCGAAGCTAACGTTGAGCTGTCACTTCTCTCTTAACAAGATGGGTGATCAGATCAAGCTAAGGATAATTTGGGACCCGGGCCACTCACACGTGGACGGGAACTGCAGGGCGGATGAGCTAGCTAGACGCAGTATGACTCTCCAGCTGCTACCTAAAAGGGCAGATCTGAGGAGGCCTCTTGCCCAAACCCAAAATCAGCCGCGGATAAACTGATGAACGACGACGACCACGGCAACGAATACGGCTAAACGATTTAAGAATTTTCTCATGGAACATACACTCACTGTATAGAGCTCGAGCTGCACAGCAGCTGGCCGATACCCTGTCTAAATATAAGGCTGACATAACAGCAATTCAAGAGATGCGGTGGACGGGGAATGGTGTCTTACAAAAATCAGAATATGACATTTATTACAGCTGTCATGCAAGACACCATGTGCTCGGGGTGGGATTTATAGTCAGCAAAAGAATGAAACCCACCGTTATCGGCTTTAAAACAGTAAATGAACGGCTAGGCACCCTTCGCGTGCGGGGCAGATTTAAAATCATAAGCCTCATAAACGTTCACGCACCTACAGATGATTACCCAGATGATGAAAAGAAATAATTCTTTGAATCAGTCAAACTTGCCAGCCTGCCTTCAGTATGATCAAAAATCATTCTGGAGGATATGAGTGCCATAATAGGTAGGGAGCCAGTATTCAGGAAGTACATTGGCATACATAGATTACACGAAAACGCTAATGACAATGGACAACGAGCCATAGAAATGGCAGCAAGCAATAATTTGGTCGTTGCGTGTACAAAGCTTGCGCGTTATAATATCCACAAAGCCACCTGGGTATCTCCAGCTTGCCATCATATAAACTACGTGTTGATAAACCGCCGCCACAGCACGAACCTGATGACGGTACGAACGTACCTAGGTGCCAATGTCGACCGGACCACTATCTTGTTGGTATGGTGGCCAGTTAACTGAGAAATTGGAGGCTCCACCAATGACCGAATATCATACTATGCTGCCGCCACCAAGCATAGGCGAAGTTAGCAGAGCGATAATTAGGATCAAAAATAATAAGGCCCCGGGATCAGATGATATCCCAGCGGAGCTGATTAAGTCAGGAGGATCCGCAATACACCAAGCAATTTATGAACTAATAGCGCAAGTATGGGAGGAAGAAGCGATGCCAGAAGACTGGCGAAGAGCCATCCTGTTCCCCATACTTACGAAAGGAGATATCACAAAATGAACCAATTATCTTGGTATGACGCTGTCGAGTACCGCGTATAAGATTTTATCCTCTATCCTTCAAGACAGTATAGCAGTGTACGTTTAAATCATCATTGGCCCATAACAGTGTGGCTTCATCCCAGGTAAATCAACAACCGATCAGATTTTCACCCTAAGGTGAAGAAAGTAAGTAAAAAAGTAAGTGATGGAAAAATGTCTAGAGTGTCAAAACTCACTACGCCATTTTTTAAAAGACTTTAAAGCCGCCTTTGATAGCATAGCCCGTTGATCCATACACTATCGAAGACTTTTTCGATGTCTAGCAAACAGGCTACTGTACTGCTTTTAACGTTCAGTCCTCGAGTGACGTTACTGTGAAGTTTCAGCAGAGGGTGTATCGTAGAGTGCTTCTCTCGGAAACCGAATTGAAAGTAAGGAATAAGGCCTCTTTCCGAACAAAACGTATTGATATTTTTACGGATCAAAGACTCGAATACTTTACTGATACAACACAGTAAAGCTATTGGATGGTAACCAATTACGCTTGAGCGGTCAGTTTTCTTGGGTACTGGTACTACTTTGGCCACCTTCCAGTTGTCTGGAAAGTAACCATTGTTAAGGCAATTGTTGAAAATGATGGTTAACATCAATATTGCCATACCCGGTAACTTTTTAAGCAAAAAGTTAGAAATCCCGTCAATGCCCGATGATTTTTTTGAGTTTCCACTCATTATTACATCACTTACAATAGCTGTTTTGGTAAAACATTTCAACGTCTACGGGCGCTCTAGCGGGGTTTTCTTCACTAAACCGCACTACAGGATTACTTGCTGAAGTGGCGTCTTGCACAAGACTTTCCACCTCTTCCAAAAAATCTGAAAGATGCGTTGGTGGTCGGTCCGTAAAGCTCCTTTCAAAATGGCAGGCAAAGGATTCGGCTTTTTCAACAGGACTGGATGCTGCTTGATCTCCAAACGTGATACTCTCTGAAATGGAAATACGCTTTCCGACCAGAGAGTTCAGCTTCTTAAAAGCATCACCCGCACATTGTTTATTTAACTAAATTGTCGTGTTTCCGCGTCTGTCATTCAAGACGTATGACGCATAAACATCTCCTCCTTCCCTCTCTTTAATTCCTTATATACTTAGCATCACACCCAAGGTGTTAATGGTCTTGTTGTGCTGGACGCTTGCCGAAATATTAAGGAATTATTGTATTTTGTTTTTTCTTAACTAGTTGTTAGTAGATTTAAGTATTTCTAAGACAAATAAAATAAGAGGTATAATGAATTAAAGGTTTTTATATTCACTTATATTTATTATAATTATTAAATATAAATTATTAAAAATAAATATTGTTAAATATAAAAAAAAAAAAATTTGTAAGTATACTTATATAACTCGTATGTTTCGTTATATTTTTACTAATTTTTGCATAAAAACGTTTAAATGAAATAAATAATTGATTAAAAAAGCCAACTCAATAAAATTAAATTTTTCCATACAAATTCTCTAATCGCAAATACAGATATGAGCAAGGTTTTAATAAAATTGTGTTAATTTTATAATAATTTATATGGGAGCCCGTCGGCCATGAGGTCGGATCACATTCAAATTTTTATAAAAAGGTTTATCATCGGAGATACACATGATTGCAATGTTTGAATAAATTCAATTTTTTTTCATTCATTTCATTTCATTTCATTTATTTTCATCAATGGAGTTTATACTCTGCTGATTACATAACAATATGATTACATACTTATTTAAAAATAATTAACATAATAATGATTTGTTCATTAAGTTTTTAAATTCATTATTCTAGATAGTAAAATGCCGTCAACATGATTGCAAATATAGTTATAAGATTTGATACATCTAGATATTGGCTCATTTTGTCCGAAGTTCACTCTATGAAAATTATTATAAAATAAATAATTATTTCTTAGTTATCTAGACGGAATGTTGATCGGTAATTTAGCAAGTAATTCAGGACAGTTAATATTATATGTCAGAACGTCCCTTGTAAAAATAATACAAGAGGATCTTCTACGTTTTTCTAATTTTTCCATATCAATAAACAAACATCGGGTGTCATAGCATGGAAAATTACATGACCAATTAAAATGCCTTCAAGCGTATTTAGTAAAATTCTTTTGAATTCTTTCGATCATATTAATATGGATGTTATAAATTGGAATCCAAACAACACAACAATATTCTAAAATTGGTCTCACTAATATTAGAAATAAATATTTTAATGTGTAAGGACCTCTCAAGTCTTTAGAATTACGTTTCAAAAATCCGTTCATTGAGTTTGCCTTCGCAACAACGAAATCTATATGCGATCCAAATGTCAATCTTTCATCAAATATAAGGCCCAAATCATTAACAATTGAAACTCTCTCAAAAATTTGAGCTTCATATGAATATTGAAATAATACTGGTGCTATACTGTGGTGAGCTGTAAAAACTATGCATTTATTAAAGTTTAAATATAATTTATTTTGAAAACACCATTGACTTAGCTTATTTATTTCGTTTTGAAACACAAAACAATCGCTGACTGTCTTTAGTTCTTTAAATATTTTTAAATCATCATCTGCATATAAGAGACACTTTGCATTTTTACAATTTTCAGTAATATCATTTACAGGAAGTAAAAATAGAATTGGACCGATATGGCTTCCTTGGGGAACTCCTGACTTAGTCAAGGTGACGTTCGAGCAAGTTTCTCCAATTCGGACCATTTTTAATCTGTTTGTTAAATATGAGGACAACCATTTATGCATATTGCCATGGATACCAAGCTTATTCAACTTTTTTAAAAGTAAATTATGATCTACCCTATCAGAAGCCTTAGAAAAATTCGTGTACAGCACATCGAACTTGTGAAGTAAAGCATATTAAATTTGTGACTGTAGAACGACCAGTCACCAGTCCATGTTGAAATGGTGAAATAATTTCCTTTGTAACAAAATACAAAATACAGTCTATTCTTAACTTGTTTTTCAAAAAGCTTTGGAATCGCTGACAATTTACAAATAGGCCTATAATTTTCAATAAGGTGTTTTCGACCGGATTTGAAAATAGGATTTCCATTCATCTAGAAAGTGTCCCATACTTAAAGATTCATTAAACATTTTCAAAAGTGGGACTGAAATCGAATTAACATATCTCTTTAATACTAGAGGTGGTATAGAATCGAATCCAGCAGCCTTATTTTCATATATGTATTAATATATTAAAACTAGTTGTCCTGTCCCACTTTCAATTAATTTGTTTGTGAACTTTTGAAAAGATATTTGAAATAAAATAATAATAATTAAAAATAATTCTGTTTTGCGATTTTGAGTCACAGTATTGGTCACATTATTGTGGTACATTTTTAAATTTTGGGAACTAAGTAATTTCTCTACCGATTTGTATGAAATTCGATATGGTCTTTTGAGGGTCCTCTGGGGGGTCTCTTGGGGGTGTTTTGTGGGTCTTTAGAGGAGTCTCTTGAGGGTCTTTTGTGTGTCTTTTGGAGGTCCTTTGAGGGCTTTTGGGCGTCTTTTGAGGGTGTTGGGGGTATTTTTGGGAGTATTTTGGAGGTCGATCAAGGGTCTTTTGGGGGTCTTTGGGGGTTTTTTGGGAGTCTTTTGAGGGTCTTTTGAGGGTCTTTTGAGGGTCTTTTGTAGTTCTTTTGGGGATCTTTTGATGATCTTTTGGGGGGTCTTTAATGATTTTTGTGGATTTTGAGGGACTTTCGGAGGTCTATTTGTGATTTTTTTCGGGGTCTTAGGGGCCTTTTGATGGTCTATCGGGGTCTTTTGGAGATCTTTTTGCCCATTGCATCAAATAAGTTTCACTCCAATTGCGCGTTAAACACACGCACTGTTTTTTTATTTTTTGTGTTGACTTGCGCGTAAGCAAACGACGCTGATAGTTTGGAATTTCCAGGTTAATGCCGCGAAAACTGATTTATTTGTTATAATTGCGAATGCAAACCGCCGCCGAAACTGCAAGTGCTTAAAGTCTACTGGCAAGTCGGTCGGAATTATTGGTTGACAGTTGACAGATAGCAAAAGAAAGACCGTGCAAATGGATCAGCTGTTGCGCACGTAACCTAAACAATTGGAATCTATTGGAACAGAAATGAAATAACGACTTTTGTTGGACAGATCGCGAATCAACACAATTTAAATTTTATTTTAATTTAGGCTGGAATGTGTTTTCCAGAGTTTTCATTTCACCAAAAACATTCAATTGAGTTATTTCCTCAAAAAATATCCAATTTATCGTTTTCCCAATTTTCCCGAATTGTATTTTGCTAAAAATATCTCCGGGAGCATAACGAACAAAACGATTTTTGCTGTTTGTCCGAATTTTTCGACTTTTCTTTGTCATTGTCTTTGTTTCCCAGGACTATAACGAACGAAACGAAGAAAGAATTACGCAAATCCATCGTTCGAATCGTTCCATTTGTGTCCAAAAATTAATATGTGCAGAACAAATGGTCGCGAGAAGTTAGACCTTGGATCGCAATGGTCTGTCGCGCCAAATGTTATTATTATTATCGTTCGAATCGTGAGTTATGGTCGTGAGTTCATCATAAATCCTATGGAAAACAGCAAATTTCAGTTTTTGTCCGAATTTTGCAATTTCCCGGGCAGCTTTTCTATTTTTGTTTTTCGCATAAACCTTATTCGGGCTATGGGGAATTTATAAAATAAAAGTTAGCCAAATCAGTCTAGTCGTTTTCAAATGTTTTTCTGGATAGGGACACCCTAATCACCTAGCAGTATGAAATATACTTTACGACCTATTCCCATACCTACCAAATATACATAAAAAATTTCATAAAAATCGGTCCAGCCGTTTCGGAGGAGTGCGATGACAAATACCGTGACACGAGATTTTTATATATTACAAGAAAAGAAGATTAAGATTAAAGTTTTCCCGCAAGACTTATGGCTTATCTGCAGGAGGTTATCTTACTAATAAGAGTGTGAAAATGTTTTTATTAAATATTTTATTTTATATTTTTTAGTTCAAAGTACTAGAACATTTTTTTTTATTAATTTTGATCTAATGATAGAAAATGTTGTTTAATTAAAAAGTGTGTTGACCTTTGATGTTGATGTGACTTCTGGTTAAGGAGGGTAGGAACCATATGGTTAAGTTGATGTTTTTCATATACGTTATAAATTCGTGGCTTGTCGAATGTCTTCTTGACATCATATTGTAATATGGTTTGGAAACGATTGTCTTCGTAATATTCTTGTACAACTGTCATATTGAATATATTTGGAACGCCGAGTATTTTGAAATTGTTGTTGGCTATTATTTTCATGGCTCTGCTTCTGAGTTTCTCCATTGATTATGTATATGCCGTAGCTGTGTTTCTATCACACTTGTTGTAATACCGATTTTAGTGTGAATTTTTTTTTTAAGTAGACTAGTGCAAACAAGGCGCTCTTTAGTTTACGGCGAAGATTTATTATGTGAGAGTCCCATCTGAAGTTGCAGTCAATTGTGATCCCTAAGTAGTTATAGGAACTTACTTATTCGAAACTTACTGCAGTCGTTGGGGCTGGACGTTCTTTTTTCTGGTCATTATTTACTGGGTTTTTAGGGTTTTAAGAAAGTGGCTTAAAAATTGATCACAAGATTTGACCAAAAACAAACACACAAAGCTATAAACACATCCACATTAAAAAAAAAAAATCAGCGGTACTTCCTGCCGTTATATTAAAATAAAGAATTTTGTTTCTTCGAGTTATTACCGAAGGATTTCATTCGAGTGCATTATAAGTCAACATCCTATCAATGTAGAAACTTCCTTCCCTAATAAATAAGTGCCGTACGAAAAACTTAAATCAACTTTCGCCAAAGAAATCCAATTAATTTCCTCCGCAGTTGCTGGTTCCTGATTGCCTCTATAACAGCAGCAGAAGCTGTCGAAATGTGTAAACGAGCGTTTCGTTTTGTTATTTCCATCACACCTAATATCCATGAACTTCACGCTTAATTGGTATTGTGTCCTTTTTTGGGAAAGTCTTTTACCAACCAACCAACATACCAGAAATGAAAAGGAAACATCGACATAAATTCATAAATTGGTCCAGGTGCGCGTTTCCATTAGCATCTATCCATCTATATGTATATATGGGCTATTTTTTTGCAGTCATTTATCTTTCAATTAACATATATGTAAGTATGCGGATACAAATATGTAGATATATAAGAAAAAATACCAAAGATAAAATTTCTCTATCTACCAGTGCTATTGTTGGTACACGTGGGTAATTCAAGTGGAAGAGCAAGAGTTTGACGATTCTGATCGATTCGATTTTTTTTAATTTCTGGTATCAGGCGATATTGTCGCTAAAGTCTTTCAGTTAAACCTATAGGCAGTAAGTTGCTAAGAAGAAGTTTATAATATAATCTTATAATAGATCTAAAGAGTCCTGTGATTCTTGTACAAATCCTTATTCTGAAGAATCAAAGAGAATGTAAGAGAAGTACATTTGCATACAGGAGCATCTGTCCGAATTTGTTCCTGCACAGCACTGAGCACTACATCTTTTTAACTATTCCAGGACGATTGGTTCTACGCACCGAAAGGACCCCAATACCTATCAAAACATTGGGCCAAAGATAGACAAAACAACAACAGGTTTGAGATTGGATCACTTGGATCCACTCCCAAACCTGGAGTTGCTACAACAAGAACAACATCTTTTTAAGCCGCAAGGATGAAAAGTCATGGAAAATCTTTGAAAAACTTTGGTGGCTAAGGGACACTTCTATTGTTTAAGACATTTGCATTAAAATTTTAATGTTTGATTGATTGATTTTTTTAACTCAAGATGGAGTTTAAAAAATAGGGGGGCTCGTTAGACTTCTCACCGTTTTTACAACCCTTGGAGAGTCTCTATCTGACGCTTCAATTTAGTATGTATTACGTTGTTGTCTTAGCAGACAATAACCATAGCCGTATAGTTAACACGCAACAATTATTAAATACAATACAAAGACGCGTCGGCTATAAACCCCAAGAAAGATTTGATGCGAGCTTCATCGTTTAGCGGTTCGGTTCGGTTCGGTACTCCAACAAGATGCTACTACGAAAAGTTATCAGCCAACTTATATTCAAAGTTAAATTCAATCACTGTCAATGTCATTTAAATGGCTTTTTAATAATGCAGTTTTAGGTTTGTTTTCAATTCATCAGCCCATAGCAACATGCCTCAATTAAGGGAAACTTTATATATCGGGTGTTTCAACAGGTGCGCTTCAACTTTTCTCCGATAGGGACGGCGAACGACGTTCGAAAATTGGGTTCAAAGATTGGACTTCGTAAAACGTGCACGCGGTGGTCATGCAAAAGAAATCGAGTTTCATACTTAAATGTGTCATATGTATATGTTCAAATTCGTTAATAAAAAAAAAGTTAGTTCAAAGGTCGAACAGTTTGTGTTTTATTAAAAAAAAAGTTGAAGTGCTCTTATTGAAAAACCCTTTACGTTCTTTTCAGATTTTTGATTTTCAATCCTCATGAAAATTTGGTAAAAGGAAACATTAGTTTTTCTTTTCTTTCTTCCTCTCCTATGCGTATAATCACATACCTTTTATGTGGCAGTTATATTCCATATAAGAGGAACAACGACTCACACGCTGGCTAACCTAAGGGTTCCAATTTAGTGCCTAATTTTTTATTAAACAAACATCCGAGAGTAATAACTTGTCACGGAAAGCTTCTCAATTCGCCGTTCGGATGCGGCATTAAATTGTAGGTCCCTTCCATTTGTTATTTGTTTGCAAAAATATATATGCACAACACAAATGGTCGCGAGAAGCTAGGACAGTAGGATAGTCGGATTTTTCTAATTTCCTCATTGCCTGCGATCCCTTTGTGGCCATTTTAGCGTTAAGGTTATGTTTGGCTATAGTAATTGCAAGGCTTTAAAACAGTGCCTGGTAAGCTTTGAGCAAAGATAATAAATACCCAGACGTCCAACGCTTATGGACAGATGCTATATTCACAAAATTATTTGCTGTATTTATATGCCATCTATTATCAAATTTTGTAACTAAAAATAGTCCAGTACACAAACCGAAAATTTAAGTTCCATTTGAACTCAAGTCCACTTGTACTTTCTTATGTCTAGTATATTTCACATCGATATATAAAATTTGAGTTCCATATATTAAGTACACCCATCTACACCCTACAAGTCATCATCATCATATTTAGCTCTACAACCGGTGTCTGGTCCTAGATTCCCGCAAAAAATAATGTCTCCACCGGTCCCGATTTCAAGCCGATGTCATATAGTTTGGCATCCCTAAACTCTGGGCGACCTGGTCTACGCCATCCTTCCAGCGTAGGCTTGGCCGGCTTCACAACGCTTGCACAATTAACAAAAGAATTTCGTAAATACCATCTACAGATTCTTGGCCTTAGTGAGGTGAGATGGCCTGGAGTAGGGGAAAAACGAACATCTACCGGTGAGTTTCTAATTTTTTCGGGTAAGCCTGCAGGAGAAGACCATGCCAATGGAGTGGGATTTCTGCTCTCTAAAGCCCCGAGAAGATCGTTACAGGACTGGCAAGCAATATCCGATAGAATTATTATTGCAAGATTTGAATCTGCTGTTCGACAGGTCGTGTTTGTTCAAGTTTACGCATCACCAACGGAACAAGCTACCTCTGAAGAAAAAGACACGTTTTACTTGCGTCTAAATAATTCATTAGATCAACTACGGAAGAATGACATCGTTATTTTGATGGGCGACCTTAACGCAAAAGTAGGCAGCGACAACAGTGATTGGGAACATGGCATGGGAAAGCATGGCCTTGGTTCTATGAATGACAACGCAAAAAGGTTTGCTGATCTAGATTCTGATCGCAACCTAATCATTGGAGGCACAATTTATTCCCAGAAAAATAAACACAAAGCCACCTGGACCTCTCCTGATCACATGTACAACAACCAGATTGTACACATCGCTATAAGCCGCAAATGGCGAGCATCGTTGCTGGACGTTAGAACCCGAAGAGCGGCCTCGGGTGGTGCCAAGCGAAGCACATAAGCGTGGAAGTACGAGTATAGGGATCTGGACAGGCAAGTTGGCCGTTCAGCTAGGAACGACAAATGAGCATGGCTAAGCGACATCGCAACACAAGCACAGCAAGCCGCTGATAGTAGACAATACAGTCTACCAACTCGCTCGAAAACTCGTCAACAAGAAACACTCTATCAACTACCCTGTTAAGGCAATAGACGGCTCTTTGAACCTTATGGAGGAACAACAATTAACCCGCTGGACAGAACATTTTAAGAATGCATGGATGTGTGCTCTCGTGTAAACAAGGCGCGACACTCCTATAGCATATGCTAAATAATATCTGGAACTCCTCTCTCCCGGAATCTGAAAGCTAACCATCTTCAGATCTAACGTTCTCTCAATACTCTTGTATGGCTGCGAAACGTGGAATGTCACAGAGTCAATTGCGACGCGCCTCCAAGTCTTGGTCAACAAGTGATTAAGGCAGATACTGAAAATAAGATAGCCGGACATTATAACCAATCAAGACTTGTGGAGAGTAACGCAGCAGGAAGCAATCGCGATCACCATTAGACGACGAAAATGGAGCTGGATTGCCCACACTTTAAGAAAGCCAGCGGATGATATTACAAAACTAGCGGTCGACTGGAATCCACAAGGAAGCCGCCGAGTTGGCTGTCCTAGCAAGACATTGAAAGGGAAAATAGAAGAGGAAGCAAGATCCCAGGGGACAGAGTGGCGTCTATTGAAACCTCAAGCGATAAATCAAGTTCGTTGGCAGGCGTTTGTAGAAGCTCTATGCTCCCCCTCGGAGTAAAGGCAGGCAAGAAAGAAGATTAGTCTAATTTATTTGAAATAGCACGCAAAATTTTAAAGCAACTAAGAATTATCATTCAGGTTGAATGTGCACAGGAACTAATATACCAATGTTTTCTTTTTGTGAATTGAAAAATGTTCTTTTTTGATTAATATTTTTTAAAAAGTTACATAATAAAGTTTTAAAATGTTAATATGTACTAAGCTTAATAAAAATCTTGTTAGTCCGGAAGAATCGATAATCCGGTATTTCGCCATTAGTATTGAAAAGATGTCATCATACTTTGGCAAAACCACTTAGCAAATTGTTTCATCTCTCAATGAAGACAGGTGTTTTTCCATCAATTTGTAAAATGGCAAATATTCAACCCGTTCAAAAAAAAAAAGGTGATAAATCGGCACCTACTAAGTACCGTCCTATTGCTTTGTTGTCGGTTCTATCGAGGTAATGGAATCTATCGTTAATTTCAGAATAATGATTCGAATGTTCTTTTATCCGATGTGTAGTTTGGATTTCGTCAAAATCGCTCTTCAGTTGAACTCATGACGTGCATGACTCATTGCTTAGAGCGAAGCATTGAAAACCTAGGTGAATCAAGCGTTGTTTCCTTGGATATTTCTAAGGCTTTTGATAGAGTATGGCATGATTGTCTTATTAATAAGATTCGTGCGCTCAACTTACACACCTCTCTCATTACATGGATTGAGGATTATGTATGGAACCGTAAAATAAAAGTTGTATTAAATGGTTTTTCCTCATCTTCACATGGGATAAATGCTGGCGTGCCTCAAGGGTCATTAGTGATGAGCCAACGCAAGACCAAGACCATTTCATCTCGGTCTTAGTCTTGGTCTTTCAAGTAGAGTCTTGGTCTTGGTCTTGCATTCGTGCCATTAGTCTTGGTCTTGGTCTTGGTCTTGCAGCCTGAGTCTTAGTCTTGGTCTTGCGGTCTTGCAGAATAAGGTATTTTTTGAAGAATAACTATATAGGTATGTATAAATGGTTGTATGTATGTACATATTTTTGTTCAAGCATAACGTCAAAATCAAAAATAAGCATGGGGAAGAAAACTGGTACAGTCATTGAACTTGAATATCTGAAGACTTAAATCAACGTATATTTTAACGTAGTTACAATGCCTAGTATTTATTCTATAAACAAAGACCAAAACGAAGTTTCTACCATAAGTATTAACAGAGCAATTTCCGTTAACATGGGTCAGGGTGCACCAAAGTAAGCTTTTTCTTAAATCCCCCACAAATGATGTCAACATTGGAGATAGACCCTTACTGTAGAACGCAGTCTTGTCTTGGTCTCGCAAAAAATGCAAGACCAAGACCAATCATTCAGTTGCAAGACCAAGACCAAGACCAACACTGAGTGTGCAAGACCAAGACAAGGACCAAGACCAAAAATATGTCTGCAAGACTCTTGCATTTAAAGTTACGTAATTTCTCTGTCGATATTTATTTTTAAAACCTTCATATGTCGTATGACCAATTTTGCTCATCACTAAGGGTCATCCTTGTCGCCCACGCTCTTCTTGATATATATCAATGACCTGTTGTCTTCTACAACCTGTGATATACATTCATTTGCTGAAGATACAACGCTATCGGCTTCCATTGAGTTTGTCAGTCAAAAAGAATGCAATTCTCGCTTGAATGGTTCGCGTGAATTAATGAATTCGACTATTCGGTCGAATATTCAAGCTATAGGGTGGAATTTAACCCAAATAAATTCCAGTCTTGTCTTTTTTCTCAGAAGGCAGTTCAACATTACGTGCCAGCTGTTATCAATGGTAATAGGGGCACCATTAATAACAGGCGAGATCAGATTCTCTTAAGTTGTTAGTAGCCAATGTTTGGGCTTCATAAGACGTTGTAACTTTTACTGGACTCGTTCTGAATTACTGAGATTATATAAATCTTATGTTAGACCAATTCTAGAACTTAAATCATATGTTTGGGATGGGGCTCCAAGATCGCATTTGCTTTATCTTGATGGAATTCAGAAAAGAGTTATCCGTTTGATAAACGATGTAACCATTACTTCGTCTCTTGCTACTTTGGATCATAGACGAATTGTAGAAGCTTTATCTATTTTCTACAAATTTTACAACAGTAGATGCGCTTTAGAAACCCGTTCTCTAGTTCCAGGTCCTTTTATTGTCAGCAACGTAAACACTCTTGTTAGGTCCAATCAACATAGATGTGCCTTCTTCATGTAGAACCCAACACTTGAAATCCTCCTTTTTCTCAAAAGTGTCTTCGATGTGGAATCAATTGGTCGTCTCCGTGTTTCCTGAAATTTTTAATCTGCAGGCCTTCAAAATAGCCATCAACAACTTCCTGAATGATACCCTTAGTGTTCATTAGAAGTTTAAAAATTATTTAAATATTGTTGTTTTATCAGTATTATTTACAATATTTATAAAATTTGTAATATATTCTTGGTCAAGGTTTTTTTTGTAGTTTTCCTTGACCATGATTCATTGATAAAAGCATTTGGACTCGCGTCGTTTTAGTTTCGTGTTCGTTTTTTCGTATATGGCTTTTTCAATGGATCAGAGAGAAAATAAATTGAAACCGGATGGATCCTATTGGAAGTCACATTCTTTCGGTTATTATTTTACTTTTAATTTTAATAAAGGGCATAGCCAACCTTATTGCCGTGACGCAAGTCATTCAGGGAGTCCTCCCTTGACAATAAGTCTCTATATAAAAAAAAATTGCCAAAGACATTTATCCGCAAAAAATCGTATGAATTTTTTTTTTCTATAATCTATAACATATAAGTAGGTGGGTATATTGTAACTTGGTTATTAAATGTTATTTGCTTTACTTGATGCTAATTTGAGCAACGAAAGTTAATTAATAGTTAGTAGGTATCTAGGTACATTTTCAATGAAAGCATGGAACTAACCGAGTTATGTACAATGTATTCCCATCAGTGTTAATCCTGCAATACATTCTGCACAGAAAACCGCAAACAAAAACTTCCAACAAACATTTTATATATGAGCATTCCTTCCCGGATACAAAATATAATAAATACCGGCAAACAGAGGTGATCATTAGACAGACGACATGCATGTGTGCATGTGTATGAGGAATATACGCGATGTATTTGCAACCTACCAGAGGATGAATATATTGCCGTGATGGTCTATTTTTCAGCAGCCTCTCGCATTGAAAACGTTGACACATATCCAGTCCATTCAGACGATATCCTTTCTTTCCGTCGAACGCTATCCATAAACGGCCAGCAACAACGCCATTGTACCCGTATGCATATGAACGAGAGTAATCGTAATAACAAATCCCTTTCAGTGGGTGCCCCTTATCGTCCTGCCGGCATTGTCATATCATGCCGCAGTAGCGAAGTCGTCAGTCTTCACGCTTTAATCGCCTGACATCGCACATTTCCCACTTTACACAGCACACAACGATACCAACGCAAAGCCAGCTGTACGATCAACTCGGGAAGCGACCGTCAACAGCCAATCAGACGCTACCATTCAGATCCCCTCGACGCTTTTCAGTTGAATCGAGAAAAACAAAAAAAAACTAAAACTCCTTTTGATAACTTTCCCTTATGCGATGATCCCTTGTGTGATGTTCATTGTTGCTGGATATGCCGGATGCAATCGCCACACACTGCACTGCATCCGCGGCGGAAAAATCAATTAAGGCGTGGCTTGATTCAGTCATGTGAGCCATTTGATAGACCATTTTGATTCTGTAGTGCCCATGCGCGGCGGTGGACAACCAACGAATCTCGTTTTGATCGTTGCCATTTGTCTCTCACTCGGTGTCCCGATGTTGTGCTCTTTCTTGCGCAGCGGCTTACAGCTTTAGCTGATGGAGCAAAACAATCAGACCGCCCAATCGCGCGATTCGATTGTGTGCTCAACTATGTTCGTGTGTGTGTGTGTTGTTTTTGTGAATGCGCGCGCCGAACAGAAGGCCGTCTCCGAAACGAACCAGTTCGTTGGAGTGATCTTGTCGAGGTACACCGTACGTACACTGGAGTCGGAGCGCGGCGATAATTTATTCTCGCGCTTTTAGTTAAAACACGCGACTGCGCGCACGGCACGCTACCGACTAGTATTTGATGCAATCGAAGGCGCGAGCTGTGGCTTTAAATCGGAAATTTTTGGGAATAACCAGCGGGAGATTCGCTAGGGGTTAGTTAGGCCATCAATCGGTCCGGGAGCTGTATTTGCTATTTTGTAGGCTATAAATTGCTTGCTCCTAACCGGAATTAATGCGACGGCAATTGCGAATTCGCTCGTTTGAAACAGTGATTTAAATAAAAAGTTCTCGTGCCAGATTAGCTTTATAAAAAGTGTAGAATCGCTCGAAACACAGGTACCTAGATACCACAAAAAAAAATCGTTTTCTGTGTGCAAACCCTAGCTTCCAACTGCCGCTTTCACACCATGGATATGACCAGCGCCAATTCTCTAAATATGCGGCCACTCTTTGCCGGATATCCCTTCCAAGGTATCTATATACATATGTAGATAATGATGACTTCACAAAAACGTCATCTCTTACTCTAACTGATATAGTCTTGCTCGCCAACAGGTCAAGGTCGCGTCAATCAATTGGGTGGCGTCTTCATCAATGGGCGACCTCTACCCAACCATATTCGATTGAAGATTGTCGAAATGGCCGCCAATGGAATAAGGCCATGCGTTATATCGCGCCAGCTTCGCGTCTCCCATGGTTGTGTTTCGAAAATTCTTAATCGGTATCAAGAGACGGGATCGATAAGACCCGGAGTTATTGGCGGATCGAAGCCAAAGGTTACATCGCCGGAAATTGAAAATCGCATCGAGGAGTTAAGGAAGGCTAATCCTGGGATTTTTAGTTGGGAAATACGCGAGAAATTAATAAAGGTGAGTTTGAGTTTTGTGGTGAAAGAGAGAGGGAGAGAGGAGAGAAAAACACCAAATGTCTGACAAACATCCGGAAGTACCAAATTGTCACCCATAACAATGGACCATTAATAATATTCGGCGCGACAGACCATTGCGGTCAAAGGCCTGGCTTCTCGCAACCATTTGTGTTGTGCAGGTATATTTTTGCACACAAATGGAAGGGACCTACAATTTAAGGCCGGATCCGAACGGCGAATTGAGAAGCTATCCGTGACAAGTTATTGCTCTCGGAACATTTGTGACCCATTCGCGAAAGGTGGGACACCGTGAAAAATACTTTTGGTGTTACTGGGATTCGATCCGCGAACCTCCTGCTTAGAAGTCCATGCTCTTATCCACTGAGCCACGCCAAGGCGCCCACAACAATGGACCATTACTAGATCGGTTTTCTGCCGACAGTCACCTCAACCAACAATTTGTCACGGAAAGCTTTTCAATTCACTTTTCACGGCATGGCATTCCATTTGTGTGCAGATATATAACTCGGACAACACAAATGGTCGCAAGAAGCTAGGCCTTGGACCTCAAAGGTCTGTCACGACAAACCGCCTTTTGAACTTCTGCCATCAGATTTTCCAACGTATGCTTCTTTAAATTGGCGGAAAGGTTCCAATCCGGTTGCTGAAAAGACAATCGATGTTATTTCTACCCTTTCGACCCGATACATTGATCCAAGTTCGATTGCCAGTGGAGTATATTTTGAAATCTTTGTGGAGTATGTGCTTTGTAGATTTCGGTTCAGCGTTACTGCTACAACAAAGATTTAAATTTTTTTGTTGGCTTTGTGAAATAGAATTATATCTGGTATATTTTGTGGCGATTACTTTGTCCTGTATAGCCATTACAAGTCCTTCGGTCTCGGAATAAGGCCTTCCCTGTATGAGCTATAAATTCGAAGCCTGTTGATTTGATCCATATGATCCATAGCAAGCTCATTGGGATTATTATTATTATTGATTTCTAAAAGCTTATTCTCGGAAAGCACCTATACCGGGTGGTTACCAAGTGATTAGACTCTGTTGTGGCGTAGACCATGTTCTAGACTAGAGGTTGGTCTATTGCATGAAACGTCGCGCAATGTTGCATGTATTGAGGATCATAGCTTTTTGCATAATCTCAAGTGCATTCATAAGATTATGTTTCTTTAGTTGGACTACAAGATGTTTGGGTATCAGTTCTGTGGCGAATATGATTATTGGTGAGATATCCATTTTATCCACATGATACATTGCCTTGAGTTCGTTTGCCAGGTCTGTATATTTGTTGATTTTTGTACTATACGTCGACTGGATGTTGTTGTTGAGGGGGACAGCTTTATCGAGTAAACAATATCGTGTTTATTGGCTTGTATTGTGCGGTCTGTAATGATTGACCTATTCCAGTAAATTTTGTAGCTTCTGTTTTCTAGCATAGGTGGTGTTTTTCTAACTTATAGCACGGGAGTGTTTGCATTACGAGATTATTTTGCATCGCTAGACCTTGGTGTATAATCTTCGCTACCTTCTCTTTGTATAATCATGTGATGCCAGGCTCGTACATCCACCTATAATGAAGTCAATAGTCTCTGGGTTGCTTTGGCATCGGCGGCATGAGTCACTTTGTAAATTTTCTCGTAATACGAACTTGAGGTAGTTTTTAGTAGTTTTGCGATTGATCGAAAAACTACTGACTGCTCAAAACTTGGTTTGGGCCAGTAGCGCAACAATCACGTTCATGATGTAGTTCTTGCTCTACCTCCTAGTGGTGGTCCCCGGGCAACTATGTGTATAAATCCTTATATATGTAGGCTAAAACTGCAAGTGGGAACGGTCTAGCGTTTCTAGTCTAGGTAACGTGGGCTAGCACCCTGCGGTACCGAAAAATGCCCGCTACTGAAACCGACACAACGCTTCGGAAAAGTAATGATCGAATAATGACGACTTTTGGCTTTTGTACCCGGACTAAGATTCGTTTCTGGAATGTGAGGAGGCTCCTTGACTTAGGGAGTGAAGGACCTCAAAATGTCAGATTTCTTCAACTGTAACGTGAGTTTCTTCGATATAATTTGGACATACTGGGAGTGAGTGAAGTAAGATGGCTCGACGCGGGAGAGTACCAATCCCCAACGTGAACACTGTGCTACTCTACTCCGGCAAACCCTCCGGCAGTCCCTGTGAATCTGGAGTGGGTCTTCAGCTAACGCTAACAGCACGCAGAGGCTTAATTTCCTGGCACCCGCATAGTGATAGGATCTTATCGGCCAGATTTCGGACTAGAGAAGGGCCCGTCACGATCATACAGTGCTACGCCCCAACGAATCCTTCGACTGAGGATGAAAAGGACAACTTCTACAATCAACTAAGCGCTGTATTCAACGTGATGGGGGACTTGAATGCCAAAATCCCGTTGTGGGTCCTAGGGCCTCCACTACGCCTACGCGCCATAGCGTGCGGTACCTAGCAATGAGCTGCAGCTCTCCCCAACTTTTCCCCAATTTCCGTCACTCCTCCTCAACTGTTCGGCGCCATGTCTTTCTCGGACGAACCATTCTGACATAACGGATTCCATTACACTACGTAGTTTCCTATGGAACTGTCGCCTTTTCAGAGTGTATGACCAATCCACTGCAACTTCCGTCGTTGGATGGTTGTGCCTATTGGTTGGTGACCCGTTCTCTGGTAAAGATGTTCGTTAGAAATAAGGTTAGGCTAGAAACCCCTTACGATGTTCCGTAGGCACCCATTTACGAACGTTTTTTATCTTTTTGTGATAGTAGCGGTCACCTTCTAAGTGCTGCACCCATACAACAGCACAGATTCAACATTTGAATGGAACAAGCGCAGCTTGGTTTTTAAGCTGATCGCATCGCTTCGCCATATCATGGACATTATTATGATAATGATGATGATTTGAAGTTAAGTGTTGTATAATTCTTGTCAGCTAGACACACTGTTCCAATCAAGTCTGAAGTTTCGATTTGACTCAAGGTGTTTATTTGAGGAAAGTGCTGATTAGGTATATATCTAGAAAACCTCTTCCACCATCTTCATAAGGTAAGGTGACTCTTTCGACTGCACTTCTTGGATGGTAACACAGGTATTTAGTAAGGATGGGTCTTACTAAGATTGATAACTTATCAAGTTTTGTAATTGACCAATTAACAATACAGAAGGAATATGTAAACACTGGAATAGCCGAAGGGTGTATTGCCTTTCTTTCATTACCATCATTTAAGTGACTCTTCAGGACTTTCACTAGTCTCTGTTGAAATTTGTTTCGTAAGATTTTCTTCAGTTCTGATTCCTGTATTCCTCTGAGTTGCAAAAGACCAAGGGATTTGTAACTTTCGTCTTCGCCAAAATTGGCAATGATGTTGTCTTCATCTAAGTGGTACCCTTCGTTATCATTTTGTACCTTTCCCTTCTGGACTTGGATCGATTCCTTCTATCATCTGGTCCATTACATCCTTACAGCTGGTGTATAGTTTTAAGTCATCTACATAGATTTAAGTTTAAAACCATAATTAAGATCTTTCAGTATTTTACTTGGTGCGGATTCATACTGAGGCATAGAGATCTAAAGGCATCTCCTTGGAAGATTCCGATTTACATTCCATGTTTCCATTGTTACCCTCATATCTATTTTTATGAGGAATGGATATGCGGAAGGCTTTCGAACGCTATTTTATAGTTGATGTATATGTCGTGGATAGGCACGTGATTGGTCGGTAATTTGCTAGGTCCAAGGTGTTGTTTCCCTTTGAAATAAGAAATGTATTTCCCGACATCAAGAACAAAGGTGTCTGATGTGGATCTCTTAAAAGTTTGCTGAAGAAATTTGCCAGAAGTGAATGAGTTGCTGTAAACTTTTTGAGTCATATATTATGGACAAGATGTCCAGGTGCCTTCCAATTACTGTTTTTTCGTAATGCTTCCGCGACTTCTTCAGTAGAGATGTCGGTGTTCTGCATCTCCCTGTAACTAATGTTGTCTTTGAATTCATTGGCTAGCCATTAAGTATCTCTGCAAATATCCAGACCCGGCAGGGTTTCGGCACAGCAAACTAAGAAAATCTTCCTTTGCCGACCTGAAGGAGCTATCGGAATACGGCGTCACCGATTTGATTTGAATTCTTACCTGGATTTAATCAACCCGATTAATTGAATTTTTAGAAAAATCAATGAACATTTTGCAGAAATACGTGACTATACGTGACCTCCTCACTGCTCTATTACTTTCTTCAATTGAACAGAATACAACAGCACAGAACACAAAGCATCAAAATATGGCACTGGAATTCATAATGAGAGAGACCAGCGCTTTAAAAATTGAGCAACGTCTTTGGTTACTTTGATCACATAAGCAAGCTCCACATTTAATGTAAATTTAAAAAAATACTCCGACTTAACTCAAAGTATACTCGTACATTTGTAGGTGATTATAATTTTGATTTAACCTTCGCTTTGCCATAGATTTTGGACTACGTTGTTTACCAATATCCACCCGGATGACCACCGTATCGTGTCGCTCGTGTGTGTCGTGTGAAAAAATAAAGTTCGAGACATACGAGTATTGGTGGTCCGAAAGGTTAGGTTAGGTTAGGTTAAGGTGGCTGTCAGTGAAACCGACACACTTAGACCAGTAATGGTCCATTATTGTGATACCACACGGATCAGGAAAAATTCCTTCCACCCATGAACCAATTATAGATTCGTATGAAGCGTAGGAGAGTACCAATGCCTATGTTGCTGAGATCATTAGTGTCGTTGTAAAAGAAAGCTCCCACATGCAGTTTACATTTTTGGTAGAGGGCTGGACAAGTACAGAGAAGATGGACGATGTTCTCCTTGTCCTTCTCCTCCTCATCCATGCAGCTTCTGCAGAAGTCATTGAGAAGACCCCAAATCTTGCTGCACGCCTGCCTATGAGACACCTACAATAGCACCAATGTGCGATCTTTTTTGAGAGATCAAACACTTGGAACGTTTACAAGTTGTACCGTTTGACCACCTACAGTTAGTTTTAACATTAGCAGTACTTCCTTGCTTTTGGCGAGTTCGTCAGACATACAGTTCCCCAGAATGTCTATGTGCCCCGGCACCCAATACAGGTGGATATTGAACTGCTCCGCCATCTGCACGAGAGATGATAGGCAGTTAAGGTCTAGAATAGAATTGCAGAGACTGATTCCAGGGATTTCATTGCAGCCGAGAATATACGATCCGAGAATATACGCATATCCTTAGAGGATATATGATGTTTCTCTTCAGCCAAGTCAAGGCTTCACTGATCGCCATATTTTCAGCCTGGAAAACACTACAGTTATTAGGAAGACGAAAAGAGAGGCTAGATTTAGCTTTTTTGAGAAAACACCTCCGCCGACTCGGTCATCAGTTTTTCACCCGTCTCTGTAAAAAGTGAAGTTTAGAATTTTTAATAAAAAAGTCGTTTATTCAGAGAAAAAAAACCTAAACAAGGTTGATACATTCGGTTGTATCATGAGTTCAGCTATAAGAGACCTAATATGCCGATACTCGAACAAAAAAGCTGAAGCCAGATATGCTCAATGAAATGTCTAAAATCCCCATAAGCAGACGCGGATTAGTAATCCAATTACGGTAACGAATTCTCAGCTTAAGAATTTCGCTTGTAATAGGTTGCGAAAGTTGAGCAAGACCAAGTTTCCGAACTCTGGAAAAAAGTTGCCTATCCGCTGTATCGAGCAACCATATAGCTCGTTATAGATATTCTGTAATTCATACGCTTTAATTGGCATGCAACCAGATCTGTACGCAAGGCAGAATATAAGGCCGCACTCATAAGGGATGTTTTAAATCTGCGAACCCATTATCGTCCCTATGAGGTCGCTACAGCTACAGCGTCGTAGCTACATGAGACGTAATATATGCCACTCAAACTTGACAAATGTGGTATAAAAATATGATGGCTTTGTGACTCTTTGACGTACTGTCCACTACAACCCAAAATATATACTGGCAAGACAAACAACGTCAGGGACAAAGTCAAACACGGCGAGGGGGTTGTGGGGTGCTAGTTAGGAGAAATGTGAGAAATGTCACGATGGACAACTTCTTCACAAAACTACCATTGGTCAAGAAGTTGTCAAGTTGGAAGTTTTACTTCTGTAGGCAGAAATATTAATGTATTACAATAAAATAAAGAGCGGCGTGGACACGATGTACAAAATTTTGTTCCAGTACTCCACAACTACAACATGTCCTTTGGCGATGTTTTATAATATTATGGACACGGCCGCACTAACAGTTTATTATACTCCTAAATAAGGGAAACAACCACCTCGGTCCCGCCAATACGTCCGGAAGATGCCATTTCATGGAAAACTTGGGAGAGAAGCTCTTCCGTCCTCTGATATTGAAAATGCTTCAACTGAAAAAGTGGGTCTCGAGTAAAAAAGTTTAAGAACCCCGACGTTTATATTCTTTATGTCCATTAGACTTTTTTAAAAAGCCTTTTTCATTCGAAACTGCAATAATCCTAATTCAAAATCAAAAATAATTTAACCTTCTGTGGAGAAATTGAATTAATTCCAATGTAAATATTCTGGCATCCATCACCTAATTCCTAGAAAGGTGTCAAAAGTTGATGTTTTCTAATTAATTTCAATTGAAGCCAAAATTGATTTGAACAAAAACCAAACCAGTACCTATCATATACCAATATGTCGTGTGATCTAGATTGATAGACTGATAAACTGATGGACAATCAAAAAACAAAAACAAAAAACACAGAAAACCACCAACAAACACAAACAACACGACCGAACCCAAAGCAAGAAGACGTAACGAGATCACTTCACCCAAACGAGAACTCATTGGAACGCAAAATGTTTGACCATTTGACACATTTTATAAATAGACCCGCCAGGGATTTGATCGAAGTTGCTGGACAAAAAAACAAAAAAAAAACAAATACATATGTGCAGTGCGTCGTACTCTATGTTGTAGGTGCCGGAGCTTGTGTGCGCCAGTGACAGTGGCAGTGGCACTAACGATCAAAACGCCTGAGGTGCTACAAGTAACAAATAACCACTCGGCGGCGTAAGCGCACAAAACGACAAGACGTGCGTTCTTCTATACAATCTACACTGACAGGTTACATACGATACAAGTCGTCTGCTTGTCTGTCTGACAATCTGTCTGCTGGGATCTGTTACAAGGGATCTATGTCTATAGCAGAGAGTATGTGTTGTGTGTCTATGACGATCGAGCGGCGCTTGAGATTGTGCACTCGACAACGAGTTGTAAATCCACAAAAATATTTAAACCATCCAACTGCCTGTCTGTCTGTCGGTTCGCTATAGAGGCTAGATGATCCCGTGCGTACACGCATTGGCCTTCCCCCAAGCTATATGCCAGATACGAGTACGCAGTCACATTTTAATTGGATTAATCCATCCATCACGAAGGCAGGAGAGTGCGATGAGAAGCAGGTCTTACTGGACTTAGTGACGCATTGTGGTTTGTGGTATTTTCATTTTCGACCGAACGCGCGACGACTAGAAATCTAAATCTAATTATTATTGTCAGGATGACTCTAATCGAATTTGTATTTTCTCCGTCAAATTGTTAAGAGGATCAACAATTTCTGGTATATACTGCTCCAGAGGAATATTTATTGTATGTTGCTGCTTTTCCGTGGATCATTCAAATTTTAGATAAACCGTAAAAATGGAAATTTGAAAGAAAAATCAAAATTTCTTGAATTTTCATTTTCTACTCCAATCCATTTCCGTACCTATATATACTAAGTTGTTAAGTATGCAAATATGTTTAGATCTACTGACATTAGAAAAGTTTCACTTTTGTAGACTAGAAATGCAGTTGTTTTGTGGTAAGCAGGATTTGATTATTCGAGATTAATATGCGTTGTGGTTTATTTTGTATGTTATGTTTAGAATGGTTCAACTAATATGGCCTTGGGATCAGATTTTATATCAGCGTACTCCTTAAATGAGGTAGTGGATGGTGCAATCTCTTTACTATCTCCGTTCAATTGTAGTAGATATTCGCGCACGATTGCTTAAAACCAAATAAAACCTACTTAGGTCTCTCAAGAGTATTTAAATCCAGGAATTAGACCATGACATCCAAGTCGCTGGTTTATAAGAGAATGGCCTACCAGTTCTTACAAATAAATCCGAGACTTGGGTGGTTAGGTTAGGTTAGGTTCTGTGGCTGCTATTGCACACTTAGACCGAGGTACGGTCCATTGTGATACCACAGGATCAGAGCCTTTCCCCTTTTATTATAGAGCCCATTTCGTGCTCCTTGTAAATTTTCAGGATGCAATTTTCGACATCCGATAAGCTGTTTAATGTACCGTATCCCAGATATTTTTGTCTCCTGCTTGCAAGAGCCGGGCATGTACACAGAAAATGGGATACTGTTTCCTCCTCCTCGGCGTCATAGCAGCTTCTGCAGAAGTCATTGAACTCAAGACCCATCTTTCTCACATGTACTCCAAGAAGACAGTGCCCCGTTAAAATACCTATAATTATTCTTATATCTCTTCTTCGTAGGGATATCAATGCTCTAGAGCGATTTAAGTCCAACTTAGGCCAGACTCGTTTTGCTATAGTACATGTGGCGGTATGCATCCATCTCGTGTTTGTTAATTTTTCTGCCACTTTCCGAAGCATTAACTTGACCGTTGATAACGGTCTTTCTATGCCTGCACTTTCCGCTAGCAGTTGGAGTTTTGTGCCATTTCTGGCTAATTCGTCTGCTTTGCAATTCCCAACGATATCAGAGTCACCGGGGACCCACACTTAGCTTATGTTGAAAAACTCACTCATCTCCTTGAGAGATGTGTGGCA
This sequence comes from Nephrocerus scutellatus, assembly GCA_947095585.1. Classification (NCBI taxonomy): domain Eukaryota; kingdom Metazoa; phylum Arthropoda; class Insecta; order Diptera; family Pipunculidae; genus Nephrocerus; species Nephrocerus scutellatus. Next base: position 18,871,499 of record OX352762.1, on the reverse strand, counting down.
GCTTATCGCTACCCCCGATGTCATCAAGACGGATTCCAGCGATTCGATTGCCGCTTTACTGTCTATGTAAATTATAATATCGGTTACCGATAATGTATTATGTTTCAGCCAGGTCACTGCTTCCTCAATCGCTGTTACCTCAGCCTGATACACGCTGCAATGGTCCGGGAGTCGAACGGAAATGCTCACGCTAGGTTTGTCACAGTAGACTCCGGCACCGACCCTACCGTCGAGTTTGGAGCTGTCCGTGAAGAATTTGATAGCAGCAGTTTCTTGTGGCGATCCATCACTCCATTGATCTCTGGAGGGTTAGATTGCACGGAAACCCTTCCTAAAGCATAAAACTAATCTGTATAATCTAAGTTCGCCAGTTCAACCTTTAGCGAGTTGTTTATTGTCGAGTGTCCCATTTTAATATGTTTCCACTAACGTGTTGCTGACAGTCGCGCGGCCATAAAGGCTGCTCTCTGCCTGCCGTATATATCTAAAGGAGTCAGGTGCAACATTAATTCTAGTGCGCGTGTAGGTGTTGTAGGTCAGTACTCCACTAATGTGAAGACAGGCTGCCCTTAGCACCTACTCCAGAATTTTAACATAGGTGAATTTTCCAAGAGCCGGCCACCAAACGCTAACACCGTACATGAGTATTGGTCTTACTACTGCAGTGTATAGCCAGTATACCTCTGGCTTTAATCCCCAGCTTTTTCCGATGGCGCTTCTACTCGCACGTAGAGCTTTAGTAGCTTTGTTAACTCTCTCTCTAAAATTTTTGGTTTCCAGCTTAGTTTATTATCCAGGATTGTGCCCAGAAATTTCGGCCTATTGGTGAAAACTAGAATGGTCCCGTTTAGAGTTGGTGGAGTGACTATTGGCACCATATGTCTATTTGTAAAGAGGACCAGCTCTGTCTTGGACGGATTTACTCCTAGTCCGTTGCCTTTGGCCCATTTTGTGACTATGGAGAGGGCATTTTGCATAACCTCTGTGATGGTTACTAGAAACCTACTAGTGACAGCTATGGCTACATCATCAGCATAGGCAACTACGCTCATGCCCCCTCTTTCCAGCTCTTTTAGTAGTCCATCGACTACCATGTTCCAGAGCAAAGGAGATAGAACGCCTCCTTGCGGCGTTCCTTCAGCTACATGCCTTCTAATGGTGGAGCCACCCAGCTCAGCGTTAACAATCCTGCTTAGGACTTGTGTGGTTACACTCAGAGAAAAATCATATAATATTAATATGATTTCAAATTGCTTTATGTTTTTTCCTATTGTTATTTATCAATAGGATGTATAGCATTAAAAGAACTACTTTTAAACTATAATAATGCATTTGTATTTTTTTCAGTCGTTTAAGACACACGTGTACATACATCTCAACTTTTCCTCTCCTTAATTTGTTACGCCTTTGCCGTGCTAAGTATTATAAGGAGAACAAAATTGTATTAATCTGAAGTACTATACATTTTAATTAAGAGGTATTATTGTTTAAATATATGAGAGCATATTACCTTACACTTCATCCAACGTTTCTCCAATTTTTTGATGCCCTCCAAAAAATACGATTTGTTTCACAGATGACCACTTCATTCGACCCAAATCTCTTACCTTTCAAGCCATTTCTTCATGTTTGGAAACAAGAAATAGTCGCAGTGGGCTTAATCTGAGAAATATGCTGGATAAGGGAGGAGTTCGTAGCCTAACTCATGCAATTTTGTCATTGCGACTGCGGACTTGTGTGCCGGTGCAAAAGAACTTTTCTCTTGGCCAAATATGGCCGTTTTTTCTTCAAATCGGCTTGGAATCGATCAAGCAGCTCTGCGTAGTATGCGCCCGCCGGTGATCGTTTTACCCTTTTCAAGATAATCGATGTGAATAACACCGCACGCATCCCAAAAAATTGTCGCCATGTCCTGGTTTGCTGAAAAAACCCACCTTGGCCTTCTTCTATTGACTGGTCTGTCTGAAAATTTGGGTGCGTTCTTTCGAAAGATGTTTCTTGACCAAAAAAAAAAAAGATAAATTTAAGGTGACGACACAATTTTTGTTTAATTTCAGGGACTTATTGACCCACCCTCGTAACAAAATAACAAAATAACACGAATAATATTGGCATTCAAGGCTTCAATTGTTGCTGGTTTAACAGTATAAGCCAGTCACTTCACGTGGCCCCACAGGAAATAATCGAGAACGGTCAAATCGTACCACCTTGGAGGCCAATCGAAATCGTCGTTATCGTTAAATTTTGATTTCAATAAGTCGATGAAAGCCGTCGCCGTATGGCACGTAGCGCTATCCTGTTGAAACCACCTCTCGTTTGGATCAATATGTCATTCATATTTTCAAAGAAAAAATAAATTATCATGGTGCGGTAACGATCTCCATTAACTGTAACGCGAATTTAAATAAATAAGGAATGAGGATACCGCCAGCGTGCAAACCGCACCAAACGGTGCATTTTTCTGGATCCAATGGAGTCTGTTGTAGATTGGTCTCACTCCATATGCGACAATTTTCCTTATTAACAAACCTTTGTTAAGCCAAAAATATTCCGATAAAACAACAGGTCAATTTCCAACTGCTCTAGAGCCCAATCGACAAAAGACCGACAATTATGATGGGGTCGTTCCTGTACTAGTCGGATCTTTTACGGATGTAGGACAAGACTTTTTAGCAAAATCAAAGCTCCAATTCCTGCTACCGACGACAAATCGACCACACTTTCATATACAGCGAGCGCGCAATATTGTCTTCAGTGCGCACATTTTTTCGGCCTTATGGAGTTATTGCATCTTTTAGAGAGTGCAGCAGTACATTGTCGATTAACGCAACTCTCGATTCGCGCTACTACTCGGTTATCGCAACACCTAAATTTTCATCATAGCTGACATGGTAATCGCAACTTTTCAAAAATTCTACCTCGATAAGTGGAACAATTATTTCATAACATCCTCTTGTTTTTGCTTGTCCTTTGAGTTTCTCCACTTTGTCTGGGCAGTTATTTTGCCGCTACTTAAGAATACTATGAATGTATCTGTTGAGTGCAACTGTGTTCTTGGTTAGTTTTATAAAAAAAATCTGGTTATCGGCCACGCTTAATTTTTTGAAGAATGGGTGTTACCTAAAAAATTCGGATATTTTACAATGATCTTTAAACGCGAGCAACGGTTGGGTGAATAATTTAAAAAAAAGACATGTCATTCGCTTGTTGAAAATTTGTTTGTGGATCTTTTTTGGCCAAATTTAGAAACAAAGTCAAAGAACTCTATTTGTCTCCTAATCAAAAATACAAGGCAGATGAATCCGGGTTATTCTACCAACTTATGCCAAACTCTTCAGCTCCTGGTCGGAAAGCAAGCAAGGATAGAATATAACGTTCCTCGCTTGCACTAACGCTTCTGGTTTGCAGAAAATTAAGCTGTTCGTCATCGGAAAATCAGTAAATCTATGATCTTTTAAAAAAGCCCGTCGTGTACAAAGCTAAAAAAAATGCATGGATGACGTTAGCATTCTTTGAACAATGGTTCCACAATACATTTGTTCCTGATGTATTAAAAACTCTGATCGATTGCTGCTCCTTTTTTTACTGGGGTTTTGTCTCTTTTAGGTTCGAGTTTTTTTAATGGTCTTCCAAAAAAGGCACCGTTGCTTCTTGATAACGCTCCTTGCCATCCCAAAGATGGCGAGTTAAAAAGTGATGACGGCATGATCGTTGTAATGTGTTTTCCAGCCAATTGCACTGACTGCTATCTTTCAAACAATGGACCAAAGTGTAATAAATTTAACAAAGATGTATTATAAAAAAAGACTATTGGCGCACTTGGTTGGAAGTGAAGGCTCGGACCTGGAAGTTAAAATCAAAGCATCTACTCTCCAAAATGCAATTTGCCCCCTAGCTAACGCATGGCTCAATAAAGAACGGCTGGGATATGTTGATGTCTGCTTGTAGTGATTGGAACTAAGTCATTTCTTAACCGATTTGTATGAGATTCTGTATGGTCTTTTAATGGTCCTCTTGGGGGTCTTTTAATGGTCTTTTGGGGGTCTTTTGAGGGGCTTTTGATGGTCTTTTGATGGTCTTTTGATGGTCTCTTGGGGGTCTTTTGAGGATCATTATGTCGGTCTTTTGGTGGCCTTTCAGGGGTCTTTTGGGGGTCTATGGGGATCTTTTGGGGGTCTTTTTGTGTCTTTTTTGGGTCTCCTCGATTTTTTGAAGGTCTTTCGGAGGTCTTTTGATGGTCTTTTGGGGTCTTTTGGAGATCCTTTTGTCCACAACATCAAAGAATTTTTACTTCATCTGCGCGTAAAAGTTTGTTTTGTTGTCTGGCGCACAAACAAATAACGTTGATGGTTTTCCGACACTGGAACAAGCGACATATAATATTGACCATGCATGGATTTTCAAGGTAAATGTCGCAAACAGTGATTTGTTTATTGTAATTGCGATGCTGGAAGGATGGCGAAACCAAGACAAACAGTGTTTAGGGATGACAAACTGTAGAGGGTGGTGGGAGGAGTTTTTTGTAGAAGGCCAGGACTGGACAAAGGCGTTACCGCCACATTTGATGATGCTTGTATGGGCTTCTGCGATGAATTTCTATCATCATATATTTCCGAAAATTGTGCTTACCGTTTGCTTGCCAATCTCTTGAGAAGAAAATAGGTTTAGTTATCTCCGACATAGATAATCAAATGGTTCCCTATTATGTACGCTTTCAGGTACAATCAACGTGTGTGTGACTTGATCGATAATGGCATTGCCAATTAAAGGATCCGTGTACGCCACAATAAAAGGTATTGTCCGCTAGTAATAAATTTGTGTTCGATAAAGCAGTTCAGCGGTATGTGCGGTAAGAAGCTGCACGTGATATTCTGCTTATTCTGATGGATTGAAAGGAATAAGCCTATTTTGTATGGTTTGAATTTCGGCGAGACTTAGGTCACGGATCTCTCCCATGGATCGCATGGTAGCGCGATCTATCATGTCACCGCAGCAATAACATGTCAATGAAGATGGAACTAAATATTTCGTCAAGCCGGCGAGGCAAGACTTACTACGCTTGCATAAAGTTTAATACAATGGGGAGAAAACAATCGAGTAGAATTTAACGCTTCCAAAACCCAATGCTGTCTCCTGTCGTCCAAGCGAATCCTAAACCCCATGCCATTATCCATGAATGGCACTTGCATCGAGGAAACTGAAAATCTCGCAATTCTCGGTATGTGCGTTAACGACAAGCTTCGCTGGAATGACCACATATTTACCGTCGCTAAAAATGCTGCGAAATGTTTAGGTTTTCTAGCCCGGTGCAAGAAATATTTCACTCCCTCTGATCTGGCTACCATTTACAAGGCTTTTATTCGCCCAAAACTTGAGTACAATTGCCATATCTGGTCTGGTGCGCCTAAGACTACTTTGCATCAGCTAGATAGAATACAAAACCGCACGATAAAACTTATTGGTGACGAAAATATAGCGAAATCGATTGATTCGCTTGAACACCGCAGGAACGTTTCTTGCTTGTCACTGTTTTATCGCTTCTTCTACCAGCGGTGCTCAAGAGAAATAGCCAGCTGCATGCCACCTCTCCAATTATTCAGGGATTCGTTCTTCAGCCGTACAACTCGTATGTGGAATGCTCTGCCAAGCTCTGTCTTCCCACATCACTATGATCCACAGGCATTCAAAACACAAGCTCATAGACATCTCCTCTTTTCTCCTCCTCTTCCTTAACGCCCACGCTGTGTCAAGCATATAGCCGAGCATTATAAGGGTGCGAACCCCTTGAAGCGTGCGCGAATTATAAAAAAAAAAAAAAAAAAAAATATCTGCCCTAAAAAAATTGCTTCAAAATCATTTTCTAAATATCGAGTAGAAAGCCCTGGTAGCTAGATCTCGTACTACTTTATTTGGTGTCACATTTTATTCGTATATCTAGTCCTAATAAATAAACCAAATAAATGCTTCAAAAGCTATCAATATGGAAACAAAAAGACACTAATATGTTTGATTGAATTAATTTTTCTTCCAATTCGACGTCAAAAGAAAAGCTTGCCCACTGTTTGTTAGACTAACGCTTGTCAAAGTATATCAGAATGCTGTCATCATCTGTTTAGCAGATCTAGTGCCGTGAAGTGTGTAACAATTGCGAGTGACGGGCAAGTCACTTTTATTGGGTTTGAAGTTTTAACTTCCTGCTTCTATTAGTCAAGACGAATGCAGTCTTGCTGATATTTAACAGCTTAAGGGCGTAAAAACGAACGAATCTGAATTTCCCTTCTATTGCTGTAATACATATTTATGCCTTCTTGTACATATACGCATACACACCCCACCCGCATATCAAGCAAAATCCCCTTAGGGCTTAAACAAAGCCTGCCAAATTCTATAAGGCACACGCTTCAATATTCGCACCCACCAAACAAAAATCCCAGCTAATTTGTCACAGTTCATCGGTTCATCGGAGGCCCGATACAGAATCGTTGGCGTTTGACAGAGCATTGAAGGGGCCACACTATCACAGAGTGCAGACATCAAGGCACCGACAAAACGCTCGAGCAAACAATAATGCCGCCGACCAACACTGGCAATAATACGTGTATGTTGTACAACAGACAAAGTGATCACACCGACAGCATCCGGACTACCTGCAAGAAATTAGCGCGACACATCAGACTCCGCAAAGTACCGAAAAAACGACGAGTATCTTTCAAACGAGAAAAAAAAGAACAACAAGACGATGAAGGCTAAAAAAAAGTTTTTTCTCGAATCGCGTCGGTGCACATTAGGCGGACCACATCACGATATCTGGACTTGGAGTCAGCGACGAACCGAAATCCCTTTTTAGATCGATCGATTCGTGAAAAGATCACGGCGGCTAACAGACAGACAGACTGGCCAACGAAATCCGCCAGCCTGACTTGGGCGTAAATGTAACAGATGTGTACACGATGGCAATGCGGTGATCTCAGTCTGTCTCAGTCGCGATGCATGTCAGGATCTCAGTTGATTCCGATCCTAAATCGAAAGATCGTTTGTCGATCGTAGTCGTCATCATCGTTGTCGATGAGGCAGACGTATTATTATTAAGCGTGAAGCGCACCTGGAGGCTGTTTTTTTTTTGCAAGCGCGCGCCGTTTACATCAATTGGCATCGTCAGCGCCTATATTCAATGTTGATTCATAGTAACACATACAGACAAACGCATGCAAGCGGAGTGTGTCTAATTGCGGCTTAGAGTAAAAGTAAAGTACGCATATAACTGCGAGAGGAACATTGTCAGGACCAGATCCGAATCATCATGACGTAAGCATAGGATCACAACAACAGTACCCATCTGATCTAAACTGAGCTGTTGTTACGCTCATTTGGAAGAGAGAAAAGGGCGGCGGTGAATATTACGTTAAAGGATAACACGTAGTAGCCCATGAGGTCGGCAAACAAAAGCGGACAATTTAGCATCCCTGCCGTTATCTGTGGTGCAGAGCGTATGCCAATTTTTATACTCTTACACGAGTATGTGAGTGTACGTGCCAATGTCAAATCCGTATATGAACGCATGTTATAGTTCCTGATGTCGCAGGCCGGAAGTAGTGCACCTTGCCGGTGCTGTGATTAAATTTTCATCGGTTTGGGTGGTTTCCATAGTCGTCGTCGTCGTCGTCGTCGTCGTCGTCGGTGTTGACAAATATCTGGCCTTGTTTTATGAATGAATGTCCTTTGGGTCTCTATGATGGTCAGATGGTATCTACATGTATGTCCTTTTGATTTTCATGGTTAATGGCAATAAACAAAACCAGCAGGCGGCACTTTGAATAAGTGTTGACACGAGTACGATCGCACATAAAACGGAAGGAAGGCCGCAAACGATTTCTATTTTTTGCTTTTATTGCTTCCGACCATCAAATCCCTTTTATCCTTGAACGAACAAGTTCTCCTTGAAAACATTGAATGAATTTCCGAATACAAATCGGAAGCCTTTGAATGCTTGGAGTCAAAGTGTTGCCTTCTCGCCTGGGTGCCCACACCTTGCGAGCAATGGCACTTGTAGGTATAGCCGATGACTGAGGATGACACAGCCGTTCAACTTGGAGTTCTTTGATTAAAATTTTTACTTCCTCCTGACCTCATTATCTTGATAGTCGTCGGTATGTTTTGACAACGAGTCGCTTTGTTTTCTTAGTGGAGAATGCAAAATAAATCGGCGTGAGGTTTGTTATCAAGAAGAAGCACTAATATCCTCGTTCGTATTCTTAAGTCCGTTGCTTAAAATCGATATTTTTTGTTTCCGATGCGAGTTTTTTCTGTCCAGATGGTGCCTTCCATTTCTCTAGATATCTGACAGCCTGACCATTGATGAAGCTACCGCATCATTTTAATGTTTGTTAAAATATAATACAACATAAAAGATAATGGCTAAGTGTATGTAAGAGAAGGTAACAGGATCATATGACACATAGTTGTACTAAAAGCTATTACTCGTGCTATTACTCGTACCTTATGTTTTGTTTGTCACATAGCGTCCAAAACTTGGTAGTCGATTCTTAAGGAACCATTCGCATAAGTTTTAAGTCATTAGTTCCTGTTAGTTGTGGCGCAGTGTTCAAAACTCCGGTTTTCACTTAATTGTTTTTACTGAATGTCAGAATTGTCCCGGAAAACTTTAGTAAGTGCCACCTTTAACCCACTGGCATAATAAAACTAGGTTAAGTTTCTTTTCTTATTTTTTTTTCTGCTAAACGAGTTTTGGAACTCGTTTATTCTAAACTAGTTTGCGGAACACGTTTTTCGCAGTTAAACGACTTAATTACTACTTACTTACTACAGCTGATTTTGACACTTGCTGGAAAATTGTTATTTGTTGAACAAATTTGACATCCATGAGCGCCTGCAGCGGGATAAACTAGCACCCCCTGGCTTGGAAAAAAATATACAATTTAATTAAGTAAATAAAAGAGTTAATAGATATTAAAAGTTTATTGTTATTTGTTATATATAATAATAATATTCAGCGCGACAGACCGTTGCTGTTCAAGGCCGGTTCTGCACGGCAAATTGAGAAGCTTTCCATGACTAGTTATTACTCTCGGAACGTTTGCCACCCATTCGCGAGAGGTGGGATACCGTGAAAAATACTTTTTGGTGTTGGTGAACCACAAACGTCCTGCTCAGTAACCATGCACTTTTTACTGAGCCACTGCGCCCAAGTTTTGTTATACATAACTTTTGTACTTTAAAAACTTTATTGTATCCTATCTGGAACTCATTTTGATATAAATTATATCATATAGATGCATCCCGTGCAAATAATCCTGCCATCGCCAATGTGTTATAGTGTTGTTTCGCTCAACAAAACGATTCTTTTATTTGTTGACTAACTGAGAATATATTTGAATGTGTCACCCTCAACAGTTATCTTATGAACAACAAACGATAAACTAGTTTAAGTATGTCCGTCTGTTAAAGGTATAAGTTTCGCCATTGATTCTTATTTCCTATATCTGACTATTGACTGTGGTGTCAATAATCATTGTTTTTGGCTATACAACCAGGTCGAGGCTCAATTATCTATTATGCTTTTGATATTTCATCATTCCACTTAACGTATCGTATCTTGTAAACTGAGTATTGAACCATCCAAATATTAAAGTTATGTTGTTAAAATAAGATACAGTTTTCTGAGGATAAAACTTATAAATGTCCTCGCAAGCTGAGATTCTAAACGTACTCTTCTCCAAGCAAAAATCGCATTGGCGATTTATCATCATCATTGTCATATATGGCTCTACAAGCGGGGTTCGGTCCTGGCTACCGCAAAAGGTCTCTCCTCCTAACCCGATTTGAGTCAATGTCATCCAGTTTTGCAATCCTAAACTCTGGGCGTCCTGGATGACGCCATCCTTCCAGCGTAGGCTTGGTCGGCCTCACTGTCGTGTACCATAAATTCTACCGCAATTTTCGAGCAGGATCCTTTTGGCGAGCTAGGTGTCATGCCCACGGAAGCCTACCGAGCTTAATTCTCTTCACGATGTCGACATCGCAGTAACGCTCGTAGATCCCATCATTATAGAGTCTCCGGAATCGTCATTCCTCACATACGGGGACAACCATTCTCCGAAAGACTAAGGCTAATAGGTCAGAATGCTTTTTGCTAAACACCCAAGTCTCGGATTCATATGTCAGTACTGGTAAGACCATTGTCTTACATACCAGTAGCTGAGATGTTATGGTTAAGTTCCTGGATTTGAAGAGTCTTGACAGACTTTAGAAGGCTTTGTTGGCTTTAAGCAACTGTGCGCGTATTTCTGGTTCCATGCTGTTATCGGCTGCTATAGCTGACCCGAGATAGTTAAAGGATTGCACTGTTTCAAATTCGCGCTCCACTTTTTGAATTGAGTGACCAATGTTGGATGTTCTACTCGCTAATTAAAAACACCATCCCGAGCACATGATGTCTTGCCTGCCAGCTTTAATATATGTCATACTCTTATTTTTGTAGGACACCATTACCCGTGCACCATATTTCCTGAATGAATGTTATTATATAATCGACACCCGCCAGACTTGTATTATATGGTAATAATCGCCAAAATATCTGTTTTTTAGGTAGAGTCTATTTCATAGTATTTTCGTATTTCTCCGCATCACATGCGACACACACGTCACAAGCGGGATATCAAACTTTGCCCCTGAATTTGAGCTGTTCACAAAATTTAAGTTCCCTATATCCTGCGAAATATGATTAAAAGAACCTTCAAAAACGACAAAATGGCAGCATTTACAACCATCACACGCGCCACAGTCAAAACGCGACACACGTCAGAGAATATAAAAAATTCTATTTCGGACATACACATTCACAAAATTTCCGCTCTCTATGTCGTGTGGAAGGTGGTTAAAAATCACCTCAAAAAGTCGATAAAATAAACCTATCACACGCGCTACATGCAAAACGCGACACACGTCACAAGATGACTATAAAAAAAGATGTTTGGCACTTAGACACTCATAAAATTTCAGATCTCTAGCTGGTGTGAAAGGTGGTTAAAAATGACATTAAAAAAGTCGAAAAATGTAACCTATCACATGACCCACACGCGGAACGCGACACGCATCACACGTGGAATGTAAAAAATGCAATTTGGGACTAAGACACTTACAAATTTCAGCTCTCTAGGTCTTGTAAAAGATGGTTAAAAAGCACCTAATTGGTCGAAAAAAAGTTGTTTTTCAACCTATCACAAGCGAAACGCGACACACGTCACTAGATGAATATAAACAATGATGTTTGGGACTTAGGGGTCAAGTCAAATTAAAGAAAAGTTTTTAAAAATAGGAAATTAGCTGATACTTCAAACTAATGTCATTGTTTCCAAGACATTTCGAACTAAAAAGTAAAAGTCAAACAAAATGCTGTTGCAAGTTAAACTGTATTCGAATTAAAAATAGAGCTTAAACTTACAGATAACTAACAGATAATGTTAACTTTAACTGTAAGACCAGGGTACAACAGACTCTCAACTTTATCGCACAGAACAATACTCATGACCTTCCTTTAATAGATTATATTATTATCAATTAAGGGTTTCTTATCAACAAATAAATAAATTCTATTTCAGCTACTTACTAATAAAATTTTAAACAAAAATCCCTGTAATATCTGAACAAACTCTAATCTCGTTTCTTTTTCGTTTCCAGGAAGGCATCTCAGATCCCCCATCTACTTCATCGATAAGCCGACTGTTGCGGGGTTCAGACCGTACAATGGATGACGGCCGTAAGGACTACAGCATACATGGAATACTCGGTGGTAAGTGATAGCAGCAGATAACAAGTCGTTAAGTTTGAAAGCAGCATTAGTAGTAGTTAGTTACTTTTGAATATGCGATCGATTAACAGATCTCCCATATTACCAATGTTTGATGATATGTTGATCCCAAAAAAAAAAAAAAACAATATACAAGGTGAGTGTTTACTATGGATACCTGGATGGGAGAAATTTGTCGCCACTCTTCTAATTCCATTCTTTATCGTTTTTATGATGTTCTTCGATCGATCTTCTTATCATTTATGATTCGAATATCATCATCAGATCATTTCTCGGGCGGCGAGCGGCTTCTTTTGATCGATCCATGGCGCAAAGAAACTTCGATGACACCTAAAGGTACATCAATAATGCTTTAGAGTTGGTTGATCGTGTGAGCCCAATCATAAAGTTGCACTGTCATCACACAAAACGGCGATAATGATGATGATGATGATGATGATTGTGGAGATGAAAGCCATCAGAAGCGGCTTGCTTACGTATGCCCTTGATTTCAAGCTACACTGAATATTGTTATTGTTAGCTGCCAGAGTGGCAATCGAATTTATTTAAAAATTGGCCCTTATGTTGCATTGTGATAGACAATATTACCGTTTTTATCGATTCAGTCTGATAACTGCTCTTAAAGTTCTACTCCTACATTGAAAAGCCCATCAAGCGCCTGGGTGGCACTGCAATGGTCGGTCTATCTTCAAAGGTTTAAGGTGCGTGCATAAACCTGCCGGAAAACGCCTTTTCACACAACAACAACAAAAAAAAAGAATAAATTGTTGTGAATCCCATCAAAACTGATCGAAAGGAAAGTTTTTTTCTTTTTTTTTTGATTCTGTCGGTTTGTTTGTGGCATATGAACAATCGATGTCAAAATGTCAGTATCATTTGCGTCCTTTCCTTTTTTGCGATTCATTCTGGATGTACATACGACATATGAGCGACACAAGGTCAATCGTTCTTTCATTCGTTCATTCATTTTTGTGTCAATTGTGTGTGTCCGTGCGAATGAAGGACTTGTCTGTCACTATTAGCTGAGCCTTTGTTCTGTTTTGTCCTTGGGCACATTCATAAATACAAATCTATGTTATTACATAAATAACATGATGTACACTTGGCTACTGATCAGGTGGATATCGGTCTCTTTGAAAACTCTATTGTTATTTGTTGTCAATTTTCATTCTGTATAGTACGTTACGTGTATAAATTCAAAAAAAAAAAAAAAAAAACCCATAAAAATTATAATTTTTCATGTAAATTCTCTAATCGTACAGTAATTGTACTGTCATTGGCAAAACTATTTACACATAGAAATGCTCACACTATATCCATCCAATAAAGCTGCAGAACTTATGAAATAACAATAAATGAATGAAGACCTTTGATATTTTTATTCTTCGTACTATTTTCGAATTGGGTCTATCGCTGAAACAAATCAACCCTATTTCAAACTCAAAAATAATGTATTCTTGGATTTAGTTTCTTAAAATAACTGCTTAGATTATAAAATTTCCTAAAGTTCTTTCTCCCTTTTGTTTACCAAATATGCATCACTGTGCTTTACATATAGAAGTCTATAATTTTAAACAAACGAACCATTCAACAATAGTGTTAAATTGAATTTTTCAGAAGCCAATTTTGAGTCATTTGAAACCCATTTGTCCGCTATTGATTGGTAATTTCTTGAGTCACTATTACTTAGAAGAAGCTTACTAAGAATTTCTTGAAATATTGTGCGATTTGTTCCTACAGTACAGCAGATATAAAATTCATAAGAAATTAAAGTTATACCCTTCCGAGTTAAATACAAAAATTATCTTAAGATTAAGTCGGGAACATAATTTATTAAGCAAATTTTTCCAGTTGGGTCGAACCTTAAATCAAACCCGAAGGAAATTCTTGAATTGTAAGTAAAACACCATGTCTGTACCATTGTACCATGGCTATTTATGGCTCATTTTTCAAAAAGAATTTCAATCATGATATCGTTTATAATGGTGATGTAATGGGTATAATTTTATAGAAATATAAATATTATCGACATCTCTCAGAAAGATGTTGCTGATTGTATAAAAAATTTGGAGCCAAGCTTTAAAGTTGTTGGGCAATTTATTTCCAACTCTTTTTTGAAATACTGCTGGTAATATTTAGTTTATGCCTTATCTCATATGTTCAATGAGTCACTGAGGATGGGTCTGTTTCTTTCTTGTTGGAAAACAACTTCTATTTCACCCATTCCTAAGAATGGATCAAAAGTTGTTGTTGAAAACTACAGACCTATTGGTTAATTGCTTAGTATTTCTAATGTGATTGAAGAAATTATAAAAGATAATTTATTTTCCATCGTAAAAACGCACATAACTCAGGAACTATATCGAATTTAGTCATATTTTCTTGGCGTTTCGTTAAAACTGTCAAGTCGATTGCGTCCATATTGATCTTGAAAAAGCTTTTGATTCTGTGAATCATAACCTTTTAATTTCAAAACTAAAACCTTTTGTTTTTTCGATTCCCAATGTTGAATTGGATAAAATCTTATATAAGTAATTGTTTGTGTAAACGATTTTCGTTCGAATTCTTTCCAGGTTTTATCAGGTATACCACAAGGCAGTCATCTCGGTCCTCTTTTGATTCTTTTATTTATGAATGATATAAATGGAGATCTAAGGTCACCAAAAAATTTCTTTTTTGCTGATGTTGCTAACTTTTTTTTTTCAAAATTTCAAGCTTGGAGGACTCGACAATTTTACAAGAAGATCTTGATTCCTTAAGTGATTGATGTAATAAAAATCTCTTGCGTGTTAACCATTTAAAATGCAAATCAACATCATTTTATAGAGGCAGGGTCAAGCATTCAATAACATATAGTCTTGGCACGATTTCCTTTCGTAAAGTGAGTCAAATTTGTGACTTAGGCATAATGATGGACTGTGACTTAACTTTCAGTAAACACAGTGAATATATTTCTGCAAAAACGTTGGCGTCTTTGGCTTGTCTGAAGAGACACACCGTTGAGTTTAAAGAAACTTATACTTTAAAAAGTATATATGCTGCAACTGTGCGCTCCATTTTGCAATATGGTTGCGTTATTTGCAACTCTAATATAGTAAATTATATAATTTTGTATATAATAATAGTAGAGAATTCAAAATTCTTACAAGATTTGCATTATGGCATGTGAACTGGGGTGATTGCTATCCTTTATATAAGGCTAGATATTTAATGATCGACCCTCAACCACATTTAGCTAGAAGAGAGATTTGCTTATTAAATTTTTTTAGGATCGTATTTACAGGCTCCATTGATTGTTGCCCGGATATCTTATCCTTGTTTTTTTTGTATGCTCCTGGATGGCCTTTGCGCTTAAGGGACCTTTTTCACATTACCCATTATAACAGAAACTTTTTAAAATATGCGTTTAAAAAACTGATAAATGATTTAATTAGATAATCAATTTCTCATATAATTTCTTGTAAATCTTAGTTTTTAAGTTTTTTAAGTCTGTTTATATATCTTAAACTAAATAAATAAATTAAATAGTGGCACAATTATTTACACACCATTTAACACTGGCAAAATTAAATAGAAAGTTCAGTTTCTCCTGTATTAACTCCTGAAAGGAAAGAAATATGAATATTTTTACATATAAAGTAACATTACTTAATAAGTTGTGTTTCCTTCGTTTACTGCAATAATAATAAAAAATAATAGAGTCTATTAAACCCTAGACTTTCTTTAGTGGAACGGTACTCCAAGCTGTTATGAATTCCTTTCAAGTTTGATTTGCAGTTCTGCCAATGTTTTCCGGAATTTTCGATTTCACAATGTGCCAAAGATTTCCAATAACGTTAAGATCAGTACTTTGCAGGTCATTTTTAAACTTGTTGATCCTCATCTGCCAAATACCTTTCGATGCATCTTTCGGGCTTTATGTATCGGTGCATTATCTTGTTGTAGGATAAACTCCTGCGACCAGTGCAACATCATTAAAAATATTTAAATAATTTTTTTTTCCTTGATTATTATTTATTTACAAGTGTTTGACACAATTAACAATAAACATAAAAGATTATAAAATAAACATCGCCCCCTTAGGAGCATAGGGCAGAAACAAACTCCCTCCATTTTCGGCGATCCTGTGCCAGTGCCCTGATTTGCCGCCACGTACCTGTCATTCTTGATTCTTTTTCAATGGACCTTCTCCAGGTAGTTCGCGGACGTCCCGGGCGACGCGTTCCTTGTGGATTCCACTCAAATGCCATTTTTGCGATGTCATCATCTGGTTTCCTCAAAGTATGCCCCACCCACTGCCATTTTCTCCGTCGAATCTCTGTAGCTATTGGCTGACTGTTGGTGAGTTTTAGAAGGTCCATGTTTGAGATCAAGTTTGGCCAGAAAATGCAGCACACCCTACTGAGACATTTGTTGATGAAGACCTGTAACCTCGTAGATACTGAGTCGGTTACCTTCCAGGTCTCACATCCGTAGAGAAGAACCGATTTCACGCATGCATTGAAAATGTTAAGCTTAGTGCGTCTGGAGATGTTGCGTGAACGCCATATATTGTTCAGCTTGTGATACGCATAGCGTGCTTTGTTGATTCGGGACGAGATGTCCGCCTCCGAGCCGCCATCCTTCTTTATCACGCTGCCGAGGTAGCAGAACTCTTCAACTTCATCGATGGTAACAGCGCGTTCGTTTATTCCAATTGTTAGCGGAGCTAGGTTTCTGGTTTCGATGCGCATCATTTTTGTTTTGCTCATGTTTACCTTCAACCCGACTTTCCTTGCATTGGCGATCAGTTTCACCTTTCAACTTTCGGACCATGTCAGGAAGTGTGTGTGTCATCAAGCAGATGTCGTCAGCGTAATCGAGACCGTGGAGCTTTTGAAATAGGCGCCATTGTATTCCGTTCGATGCTTCGTTGTTTGTTTGCACCATGACACTATCAAGAACAACCAAAAAGAGCAAAGGTGAAAGAACACAACCTTGGCGTACTCCTTTGGTGATGTTGAATTTGACACTATGCTTGCCCTTTAAACGTACACTGCAGGATGCGTCTCTGTAGAGCTCACGAATGAGCGCCACAATTGTTTCCGGTACACCTAAATTATGCAATGCATTCCAAATGGCAACTCTTGAGATCGTGTCGAAGGCTCGTTCGAAGTCGACAAAGAGAAGGAATAACGGTGACCTTCATTCCACAGACTGCTCAATGATGATTCTGAGTGTGTTGATGTGATCTACGCACGATCGATTTGGCCTGAATCCAGCTTGCTCTCTTCGTTGGTGAGATTCGATCGAGTATTAGCCAGTGGGTCATTGTTGTCTGTGACAACATCGATCGAGTCGTTGAAAAATTCTCTCCACCGCTCTAGCTGTTGCTTTTCGGTGACAAGTACATTTCCGTCAAGATCATTGAGCGGGGGCGATGGTTTGATGCCTTCTCCGCTGAGCTTGTGAATCGCCATATATACTTCACGCATGTCACCGCACTGAGCCGCGTTCTGAGTCTCAATAGCGATGTTGTTTCTAAAGTGCTCACGATCATTGCGTACCATCCTTTTCACCTGTCGTTCCGCGTCGTTGTATTCCCTTGTAAGCTGTTGGGTTTCTTGCTGCGAGCGCGACTGGACCTTTTGAGCATTGATTGCTCTTCTAACCTCGATGCACCTCCACGTTCCATCCCGTATCCAAGGCTTTCGTTGGTGTTGCACGTAGCCAAGTGTTTCTGCTGCAGCGTTTTTGCATGCGGCCTCAATGCTGTTCCAGGTGATGTTACTGCTTTCTGCGATGTGGGTGTCAAATCGCATTTTGTATTCTTCCACCTTGGCAGGATCCTGCAGTTTCTGAATATCGTACTTTCGTGCTGCTCTCTGTTGTGGGTGAATCGCCGCCTGAACGTAACCGAATCGTTCCAATCACAAGGTGGTGGTCACTGTAGACATCGGCGCCGCGGCTAGTATTGACATCTAACAGCGAGCTGAGAAATCTCTTGCTGATCAGAATATGGTCAATTTGATTACGTGTCGATCCATCTGGAGAATGCCACGTGTATTTGTGAATATCCAGATGCGGGAACCTGGTACCACCAATGTATAGCTGATGACTAGAGCAGAGGTCAACTAGCCTTTCTCCATTGTTGTTGCGTTTGGTGCCGAGACCGTGTTGGCCCATAATCGCTTGGATGTTTGTGTTGTTGTTACCCGTACTTTGGCGTTGAAGTCGCCAAGGACGAGTTTTATGTCGCCATTGCGGGAGTTGGCTAGGGTAGCTTCCATCTGATCATAGAACGCGTCCTTTGTCTCATCATCGTCTGGGTTGGTGGGGGCATAGCATTGGATAACGGTGATGTTCCTGAATTTGGAATGGAATCGCGCCATAATTATACGGTCTGAAATAGGTTTGAATTCCATTAAAGATTTCTTAGCTTTTGGTGTAATAAGGATTCCAACTCCGTTCGCATGGCTGGTGTTGTTGCCGCTGTACATGAGATAGTGGCCGGTCTGTGTGTGTAAATCACCTTGTCCTTTCCATCTCATTTCGCTGAGGCCCAGTATTTCCGGTTTGTAGCGTTGCATCTCACGACACACCTGCGCGAGTCTCGATGATTCTGTAAAGGTACGTACATTCCATGTCCCCATCTTTGTCCTTGTTCGAAAGCCAAAAGTCGTTGCCGATGAATCCTGTCCGTGTCCGAGGCTTGTTGTTTCCGTTTCTTGAGTAATAGTTTTTTTAATGGCTGAGTTATTGGCCCAGCGCAAACCCCCTGTAGGAGGGCCACTAGACTGATGGTTGTATCCTTAAGGCATCCAGTCCACACCTGTGCTACACGCTTATAAAGCGATCCGCTTGTTGCAAGAGACAGACACCCGCTTGCAGCCGATCCTAACACGGAGAGCAGACGCTGCTATTTTGCAGCCGATCTTAACCTGGAGAACAGACGCTGCTTGGAATTGGCTGTTTGATGGCGCCAACTACTCGCCATGTCGTATGAAGGTCAAAGAGTTATATGCAAGCTTTTTTTTAAGTTAACAGTGCCCACTGTCAACCCACCGCAACTCTTACTTCATACGCTATGCCCAGGGCGATTTAAATAATATGACTGTTTCATATTACCGGTGTTTCATATTACAAGTGATCCCACACCACTGCTTGATATGCAACCCCATATCATGATCTTGTCTCTGTTGGAATGCTTGCGTGACGAGTTGCTTAGCCTTTGTTTTAGCATCGGAGTATTCAAAATTTTCGGCCATAGGTACCTTCCAAAGAGCAAGCTGTTGTATCCTTCCAGAGTATTAGGTGGCTGATTAATGTGGTCACTATCGAATTGTAACCTGGGACGCTTGTTTTAGGTGAAATATGCATTAGTCTTACTTTCCTTCAGTCTTTGTCGTAGGGTTCTCCCACTGATGTTGTTTTCCTGATCTTAGTGTATATACTTCACCACATTTATAATGCTTTCACATGGATTACATTTGAAGGTACGAACAATTCTAACTTCTTTTCATTTTGATGTCATCCTTTTTCTGCCTCTCCCGATTTTATTTTTTAAACTTTCACGTTCTCTAAACTTTGAAATTTGATTATAAACAGTTTTGGCGACTGCAACCGTATTTTGTAGCAGGTTCCACTGCCGAAACACCCTCCTGGAAATCCATAAAAATAGCCGCAATCGTTTTAGCCATCGCGTATAACTTTTCTGAAGCTACTAAGCCAAACTGATCGCAGTAGTTGGCTGCATCGCCAAGTGTCATTTAATCAAAGAAATTTAGAACCACAACATTACCTTCCCAAGGCAGTGTAAATAATTGTGCGAATGACCAAACTTTTAATAAAATCGGCTCACGACCTGCGACCTGATCACTTCCAAATTTATGCAGAAAGTGTTGTCAACAGAGATAGACATGTGTGCAGAGTTTGAACAAAATCGGGCTTTAGGAAGTTGTTTAAAAATTGATCACAAAATTTGGCCAGCAAAAAAAAATAAAAGAAAGCCTTGCAGTATTTACAATTCACATTAGAACTAGCCACAGTTATCGATGCATGCGTTGGTTAGTGTTGTCATTCTTATGGTAGATCACGGGCACGTTGATTCAGTCCGAAAAATTGCTCAGTGCATCTAAATGCAAGAATACTTTAGGTGATATGAATCCGATTTCTAATAGCGGGAGGCCAGTACCGAACCTTGGTTGTAAAGCCAAATATTTTGATGAATAGCGCTACTCTCTCGAAACACTGACGATTTTCATAAACAGTAATAATAATAATAATATTTGGTGCAATAGACCTTTTCGATACTGGGACTTGCTTCGCATGCCATTCGTGTTGTACGTGTTATATTTTTGCACACAAATGGAGGGTACAGAAAATTTAAAGCCAAATTCGAAAGGCGAAGAAGCTTTCCTTTGACAGTAATTATTTTCAAACATTTGTCATTCATTTGGCAGAGGTGTCAGTGTGACAATTCCTTTTGGTGTTTTTCTGAAATTGTTGCTTTGAACTTTACAACGCACTAGCTACTAGAGCGGCGCCACGGATTTAGATAAAATGCTATAGAAATGAGCCAATTGCCGTACATGCTTACTGAACGAAATGGTTTCAATTAAGGTCTAGGATGGCATTGATACTCTAGAAGCATCCGGGAGATATTTTGTTCGACATAATAATATTGCCTATAATTGCAGTGTTCGCTTCTGAACATATTCATAAATGCTTTAAGGTACTTCCTTCAGTTTCGCGGTTATTACTTCCGTGTTGTCAATTCCAACGATCGCTAATAATATCATTCCAATCGTCAGTTCCATAGACAAGGCTAGTCTGTTTGCTTCAAATTTCGCAGCTAGTTACACGCTAGCAGATTGCACGTTGCCTCCGCCCGTACTTTCAAAAAGTGATTTCTCCATCGGATGGATCTACTTTCGTACTCGTACAGTTGCTAGAGATTTGAATGATCTCAGTATTCATAAATCTGCTGCTCCAGATGCTTTGTTGCTATAATTGTTGCTGTAATATTTTGCAGATGGCATTTCCATTGCGTAAGCTTTTCCATTATTTGCTTTTCTTCTGGAGTCTTCCCAGTTAGGAGTTAGAAAACAGGTTTTGTCCAGTCTGTACCTAAAAAAGGCGAATCGTCATCTCTGTCCTCGTACTGACCCATATCGCTAACAGCCGTATTTTCCAAGATCTTGAAAAGGCTGATTAATGGTAAGCTTATGCAATATCTTGTGTCAAAAATATAAAAACAAAAATGACAAAAGCTTGAAATTGTGGTTGCTCCACATGGAGCGTTAAGGTATCTTTTGGAAAGTTTTTTTTTTTTTTTTTTTTGGAAAACTGAATTTGAGGAGCCTATGGGCTCGATAGTTTTTTCTTTTCTTTTCCGTTTGTTAGGCCTGGTACTACAAACGATCCGATACAATTCACTGTCGAGTTGTTGGCCTATACTTAAGACGTCAACTAGTTCCTGAAGGACCGAATTTTTCAATAGAGGTTCCAAGAATTCAAAGGCTCACGTATGTCATTTCTTGGTCAGGGTTTTTTTTATTTTCCTGACCATGATCCATTAATTAAAGCATTTGGACTCGTATCGTTTTAGTTTCGTGTTCGTTTTCCGTAATACTTTTTTCAATGAATCAAAGAGCTTTCTGACAAAATAAATTGAAACCGGCTACACGCATGAGGAATGTGATTTATTGCAAATCACAATTTCTTCGATTTTTTTAATTATTACAGACCACCTCAAGTCATTTAGGGAGTTCTTTATTGGCAATACGTTTAGTTATATATATATATATTACAAAAAAGTCACGGGAAAGCGACCGGCTGTATGATTTGCCGGGAAAATATTTTACAGGAAATCTGATGGAATATTTCACCGAAAAGTGGATTCAGTCTATTCAAAAATTTGGTGAAAGCAAAGTTGTTGCACTCGACGTTTTCACAGCATTTAACAGAATCTGGTATTAAGCTTTTTGTCGAAAATAGATGCCTATGAAATCGAAAAGCCTTGATTGGACCAATAGCTACCTGTTTGCCCGTTCAATCCAAGTCGTATTGTTCGGTTTTAAATTCAATATTCACTCTAAGGCTCTGTTTTGCCTTTGACACTCTTTCTCTATTTCATTTATAATTTTCTTTGTACGCAACTATTTATCCAATTTATTCTTTCGCTGAAGTCAGAACTCTTAGTTTTTCATATTAATTCACCGCATAAGCGCTGGTATTCCTCAAGGTTCTGTTTTGTTACCGACACCATTTATCATTCACTTTCATTAAAGATCTCCTGTTCGCTACTTCTAATCTAATTCATTCTTTCGCTGGCGACAGCACCTTCAGGTTCTAAGTTTGCGTTAAATCCATCTTCTTTGTAAGTGGAACTCGAACAACAACTCATGTTAAGCACGATCAATTCCGAAGTGAAGAGCACAAAAATAGAGTAAAATTGAATGCTTCCAAAGCTCAATGCTTTCTCCTGTCGTCCAAGTGAAACTAAACCCTTCGCCATTATCCATGAAAGGCACACTTGCATCGAAGAAACCTAAAAATTCTGGGAATTTCATTGAGAGAGGGCAAATTGAAATGACAAAATATTTGTCGACGCTGAAAATGCTACGAGTGGACACTGTCGCTCTAATATGGTAAGTGCGTTGGACTACTGGGGGGGTGGTTCAAAGTTCAAATACCACAAAAACAACAATAAGCTTTTTCATGGTCCCACCTCTCACAAATATCGGACATACTCCCCATGACTAATATTTGTTTTCATGGACAGCTTCTCTTCGTTCTTCGTCTTTCGAATACGGTCCCTTCCATTTGTTTGCACAACACGCATTTTACGCGTCCGCTAATTAAAAAACAAATTGGTAATGACAGTTGGAAGACATCCTGCGGGATAAGTTTTATTCGTTGTATTATAGTTCATATTCAAACTTAGATTGTTTTGGCAAAATTTATTACAAATATTATTACAAAAGTAATAATAATTTCAATTAAATGATGGGCTGCTTAAGTGATATAAATCTTGATGATCGATGATCGATGATCTCGATATCAATTTTTTCCTGCTAGTGAGTATCATTTATAACGCGAATGCTCGGTAGCCACCGTCACTCCCCCTGTCAGTCGCTGTTTGTTTGTACCTACTGGATTGGAAAACATTCCGCACAGCATAGAAAGCTTTTGTAATTGTCTGGACTTTAACATCAGATTACTGTCTATGAACTGTAACTCGTGTCATAGTTTCTGAATGACCTTTTCCTAAAAACAAGTTTCTGATCTACCTAGAAACAATTTTTGTATTGAGCACTGCAATTGTCATCAATCAATGTATTCTCGTAATAATTTGGGCGAGTTCTGTAAGTTGTATCTGGATTGCAGTACAATGTACACCGATCGACTCTCTTGGCATGTGCCACTCAGCTTTGTTATGAATTGCTATATATGCTTCTGAAACTATCTGAAAGACAAGAAAACAAACCGAAATATAAACTGATTGATCGATAGTAGAAGCTGATCGGCTCACAGCTTGTTATTGGAATAAAATATTGCTCGGATAAAGTTTTTTTTTCAATTTTTATTTTTTTTAAATATTTATTGCGCACCACCTTTGCGTTTTTAATGAATTAGACATAAGAGGATATCGCTAAAGTGCAAAGTGATACTTATTTCTTTTATGAATGATTTTCAATTTGAACGCCCCATTTGTTTACAATATCGTAACTTGGCTATGCATTATGTTAACTCCAGTTCCTTAATATTTCAACTCGTCTTTAATTACCATTTATTAATGAAATATTAAGCGCTACAATAACTTTTGCAAATAATCAAAATTGTCGCTTTGGGGGAAGTCGGCAAACTACCAAAGCCATTCACGAAATGCCAGTAAATATTTGGCGAAAATATTTGTGTTTAGGGCCAGAGCACCCTTGTGACAATTCGTGATGTGCGTGTTATATTTTTGCACACAAATGACTTAAAATTTAAAGCAATTGCCTAAAGGCGAATTTATGAGCTTTTGTATAGCGTTTATTACACCACCAAAATCTTGTTTTACACGGTAGATACGTTCCAAATAAATCCATGTAAAAGAAACCCGTGTAAAATGCAGCAAAAGAAAAATTAAGGATGTGTTCCACAGTTTAAAAACCCGTATAAGATGAAAAAACTACGCGTTGCTAAATTATCGGGTGTTTCAACAGGTGCGCTTCAACTTTTCTCCGATAGGGACGGCGAACGACGCCATATTTTTTATTGTTCTTTTGTCATTTGAAAACTTCATTAGTATATATTTCATCATGGAATGCTACACATGTGAACAGCGATTGCAAATCGTGCAAATTTTTTGATCAAAATAATCGTTCTGTTGCCGCTACTTTAAAAAATCATTTGCCGAAAAATCATCTTCAGCGATGAGGCTCACTTTTGGCTAGAAGGATTTGTCAACAAGCAAAATATGCGTTACTGGGCAGAAAGCGACCCACACGTGATTCATGAGGCACCGTTTCATCCCGAAAAAGTCACTGTTTGGTGCGGATTACATGCCGGCGGCGTCATTGGGCCATATTTTTTCATCGACGATAACGATCGCCACGTTACTGTTAATGGAAATCGGTACCGCGATATGATAAACGATTTTTTTTGGCCGCAATTGAATGGAATGGACTTGGACGATATGTGGTTTCAGCAGGACGGGGCCACATGCCACACAGCACACGATACAATCGCGTTATTGAAGACTAAGTTCGATGAGCGTGTTATTTCGCGAAATGGGCCCGTCCAGTGGCCGCCGCGCTCGTGTGATTTGACACCTCTAGATTATTTTCTTTGGGGTTATGTGAAGTCATTGGTCTATGCCAATAAGCCGGCGACGTTGCAAGAGCTCAGAGCCAATATTGAACGTGAAATTGCTGGAATTTCTATGCCTATTTATGCGAAAGAGTGGTCAAAATTGGGTTCAAAGATTGGACGTGCACGCGGTGGTCATGCAAAAGAAATCGAGTTTCATACTTAAATGTATCATATGTATATGTTCAAGTTCGTTAATAAAAAAAAAGTTAGTTCAAAAGTCGAACAATTTGTGTTTTATTCAAAAAAATAGTTGAAGTGCTCTTATTGAAAAACCCTGTATTACTTCTACAAAATATTCATATTATATTCATATTCATATTTTTATTAAAAAAGGCTAACAAACAAATTTTAGTCCATTGGTATAAAAAATTAAAATTCGAATTATAAATCAAAAGCTTATTCATAAAATCATCACTATTCATCATCATCATCATCATCATCATCAACACATCACTAATTGATAATAACCGCACACAATTATTACCGACTGCTACAACGTTGCTTTCATCGATAGATCTGTCTAACACATCTAACGAGCTTGAATCCATTGGAGGTATTCCTTCGTTAATACCGTCCTCTGATGTTGGCTTTCTTTTTATTAGGAAATCTGTTGTCTGAAGTTGGGTTTTTGGTTTCTCAAGTTGCTTATACTCGTATAATACTTGCTACCCAGCCGTACAAATCTGCAGGTTACGTTGAAACTTTAATGCACGTTCCACGTCGAGATCATGAGTGAGAAAATGATGTGCCATACTTATAGCAAATTTTAAACCCTCGCGAATTACACCAGCTGTTAGTTGATCAGCCATCGCCATCACCCATTAGCAGAGTAGGGCGAATAGCACAGAATACTTAAGAAATGCATGGGGCCACAACTATCTCTGACTGGTGGAAGTGCGATCAAACCTCCACGTGGTGGCCGCTGGTAATTTTCCTCCAGTACAGGAAAAGCGAAATGATCGGGCTAGTCCCTTCAAAGTAAGATTGGCGCGAGGCCAATAACCTCGCCTGTAAATAACCATATTACGGAACCCCAAATCAGCCTCATATACACTGATGAACAACGACGAACACGGCAACGAAAACGGCTAAACGATTTAAGAATTTACTCATGGAACGTAACGCTCACTGTATAGAGCTCCAGCTGCACAGCAGCTAGTCGATACCCTGTCCAAATATAATGCTGACATAACAGCAATTCAGGTGATGCGGTGAACGGGGAATGGCGTCTTACAAAAGTCAGAATATGACATATATTACAGCTGTCATGCAAGACATAGGATTCCCCAGATAATGAAAAAAAAAAAGAATTCTTTGAATCAGTCGAACGGGAACTCCATGCCTGCCCTCATTATGATGTAAAAACCATTCTGGAGGATATGAATGCTAAAAATGGTAGCCAGTATTCAGGCATTACATTGGCACCCATAGCTAACACGACAACACTAATGACAATGGACAACGAGTCATAGAGATGGCAGCAAGCAATAATTTGGTGCGAGTACGAGGTTTGCGCGTAAAAATATCCACAAAGCCACCTGGGTATCACCTGATGGAGCCAATCGCAACTAGATAGACCGCCGCCACAACCTGAACCTGATGACGGTACGAACGTACTGAGGTGCCAACGTAGACTCGGACCACTATCTTGTTTGTCTGGAACTCCGAGCGTGGATTGCATCATCAAGAAAGACTGCATCCCCGAATCAGATTCTAGTCAACACGGCTGCCGTTCGCAACGACGAGACCAGAAACAACTACGGTCTAGCAATAGGACTCGCCCTAAATGCAGGGAGAGTAAGTCTTGGTCTTGGAGATGTCGGGCGTAGAAGAGAAATGGACACGCCTTAAGAATACTGTCATTAGTACTGCTGACTCCATCTTAGGCAGTAGTCGTAGAGATCGGAACGACTGGTTCGATGAAGAATGCAAGCAAGCGACTGAATTTAAGAATGCAATGCAACAATTTCATAGAACCCGGGGACGCGAAGATGAATATAAAGAGCTCAGAAGATATGATATGAACAGTTAACCGGTGAAAGAAAGCAGCCGGGATAAAAATCTCGTCCGTAAACTAAAACAGTACAAAGAGCGAGCACCAGGCGCGGAAGTTCTACCAAAGAGTATGCGGTATGACGCAATATACACCGCGTTGCACATACTGCAAAGACAAAGAGGGTAATGTGATCGCCGATCTCAAAGGCATCTTAGAGGGATGTGAAGAGCACTTTCATGAGTTGCTAAATGGCCAGCTAAATGAAGAATTGGGGGCTCCACCAATGACCGAACCCCACACCATGCTGCCACCACAAAGCATAGACCAAGTAAGCAGCGGAGCTGATTAAAACAGGAGGCCCCGCAATACACCAAGACCAATTCGTGAACTAATATGAGTATCAGAGGAAGAAGCAATGCCAGAAGACTGGCGAAGAGGCATCCTGTGACCCATACATAAGGAAGGAGATATCACAACCTGCAGCAATTATCGTGGTATAACGTTGTTGAGTACCGCGTATAAGATTTTCTCCTCTATCCTTCAAGACAGGATAGCCCCATACGCTAAAGTCATCATTGGTCCATACCAGTGTGGCTTAATTCCAGTCAAATCAACAAATGGATTGACACCCTTAGGCATGTGATAGAAAAATATCTAGATTTTCATCTTTTTTTAGACTTTAAAGCCGCCTATGATAGCATAGCCAGAGTAGAATTATAAAGCCATGAGAGTATTCGGCATCCCAAATAAACTGACACGACTATGTTTGTTGACCGTGACCAATGCTATTAGCCAAGTAAAAATATCCGGATCACTATCAAGCCCATTCAACATCTTTAACGGGCTCCGACAAGGGGATGGACTGGCTTGCGTCCTCAGCAACCTGGCGTTGGAGAAAGTGATCCGAGACTCTGACGTAACGGCGAGAGGAACATTGCTGTATAAGTCCATTCAGATACTGGCTTACGCACACTACATCGACATCGTTGGTAGAAACCAAAGAGCTATACTGGAAGCTTTCATCCAGATCAAGCAGGTGGCATTAAATCTGGGGCTGCACATAAATGAGAGCAAAACAAAGAACATGGTGGCCACTTCTGCGAGTAGAAGATCCAAACTTGGTGCCTCAATTCAAATAGTGGAGCGCGAATTTGAAGTAGTGCAATCCTTTAACTGTCTCGGGTCAACTGAAGCAGCCGATAACAAAACATGGAACCAGAAATACAGGCATTCTGACCTCTTAGTCGCGTTCGAGAGAAAAGTCTTACGGAGAATTGTTGGGCCCGTATGTGAGGAAGGACGATTCCGGAGACTCTATAATGATGAGATCTACGAGCGTTACCGCGATCGTGAGAGAATTAAGCTCGGTAGGCTCCGGTTGGCATGACACCTAGCGAAGATGATTCTGTTCGAAGAGTCCTTTGCCATAGAATTTATGGAACACGACAGCGAGGCCGGCCAAGTCTGCGCTTGAAGTATGGCGAATACCAGGACGCCCAGAGCTTAGGGATGCCAAGCTGGATGACATCAGCTCGAAATCGGGACCGGTGGAGAGATTTTTTGCTGGAGACCAGGACTGGACACCGGTTGTAGAGCCAAATATTATAACATGTTGAATAATATGAATTGAATATTGTTTTAGTCTTTAATGTAATATTTCGATTCCATTGGAATTTAATTTTTAATTCCCAGTTCCCGGAAACAACAAAGATCCAGGAAGTATCCTCCTGTTGTGACACCAAACTCGACACTCTAAGATCGAATTATGATGGCTTAAAGGGAAAACTATTATTGCATTAAAAGGCAATCATCACATGAATTTGTCGCCTGCATCAGCTACAAGCTTAGATGATTTTCGGTAATTAAAGCCATTTAGTGTAAACATTCCTTGTCATCGAAAGACAATGTCTTTTGAAAGAGAGATATGTTTTGTTGCGATTACAATCAAGTTGGCAGTTTAGCAGATATAAAAGTATTTCGATACACCCGTTCCCGTTGTCTCATTGGCATTGTGTGCATGTAACGCGCACATCACAATTTCATATCAACGGTAGTTAGAAACGTTTTCACTTCGATCATCATCGCCTGAGCCTGTGGCCAGTTCCGGCTGATGCCTGCTGCGGTAATTGTTAAATGGCCGCGATGTTGTGTATCTGCATACTTATTAGCTTATTTACTGCTTTAAAATTCCCATACGACGTGAGACCTACGAGATATGCCATTTTTTAATGATTCATCATCTTTATTGTCGGATAGAAAATCTATGGTCTTACAAACATGCCGCGGCGAATCAAACCTCTCGGTATTTTTTTTTTTATGTTTTTTCTTAATAAACTTTTAGACGCGATACTAACTTTTTTCGTTAAGATATTAATTTGTTTCGTTAGACGGATGTTATCGAGTGGCAGCTACCGCGTTTAGCCTGTTGTTCAATATCAATGATTTATGATGAAACCACCAATTGTTGTGATTGATTGTTAACATATTATGTTAGTTGGTAGAAGGTTTGTCAGTCAGTTGTCTGGCGGGGAAAATATTTATTAAATTATTTGAAGGAATTAATTATTAGTTAATATATTGGTGTTTCATTTATGATGGTTGAGGCAAATTTTTTGAATTTTCAATTAAGTTATATTGCAAAAGTGGCCATTAACACAGGCGTTTATTTTAGAAAGCCATTGGAATTATTTATAAATATATTACCTGGTCGCAGGAAAAGTTGTGGATACCCACTTTCCCTTGTCATGAGAAAAATGTGTTATCCCTCTTCTTCTGCTATGCAGCCATTCCAACAATTAAAAATCTCTCAACGGCCTCGCATCTTTCGCTTTCCAACAAAGAATTTTAGTCCGCCTTGCTATCCTACTTACTTACTTCACTATAGTACGGGATTAACTGGGCCTCAACTAACATGTCGTCACTCTAATTAGTATTAAGCTGACTGCATCTTCATTTCGCATACACATCCTTGGCAGGTCACTATTCACTTGTGCGCACTATGCCAATCAATACTGCGCTTTCATTTTGGATTAGATACAAAGACTTTTCGGCTCGGAGCGTTGATGTTCATAAGCTCTGCATATACTAGCCATCTCAAACGTCCAGTATGTAGTGTTTTGATTGGGTCGATTTCACTTTACAGCTCGTATATCCCCCGAGGGGGCCACTGACGCTTAGTCGTCTGGTTATTATAAGTCTGATACTTGGTCTTACTCGGTAGATTATAGTGGCAGGGGGCTAGTGCTTAGAGTCTCAAGCACTGACACTGTCTAAGAACGAAGCGCCCCTACCATACAACTGCAGGCGGTAGTGCCTGGGATAGTTTCTATCCCGGGCGGCCTAGGACTTGAAACACCCTAGTGTCAAATAATAGGATACGAGGTTCCGGACGAACGTGCTACCAGGGTCTGCTTTGCAATCGCCCAGGCACTCATTCTGAAAGAGCTGGGTCCCTTGATGGCAGATCTCACCAAGGTCGCATTGGTACTACGGGGGTTGGCTGCCCACAGTTAAGGTTTAAGGTTTTACTGAGACTGGGCCAACCTTTGGTTGAGGTCCAGTACTATTCTGGCTTTGGCCTACGTAGTGGCTGGTGGGTTACTACCCAAATGCGGGTAGAGCGCTAGAATGGTAACATCACTTCAGGGGCTGTTGTTACCAAATATCTTTGGTACATCAGAGCCCTAGCAGATGTTACCGGTGCGATGATGCGCTCTCTGTGGAGTTGCATAGATCAACCGGTTGTCGAAAAACCAAGAAGGATTTACGATAGGTCCTGCTCTAACCATTGAGTTAATACTGGCACATCAGTCTATGATGGACGTTGATTGTCGTATAACTGATCCAAGTCCGAAGAGGACCGTGGGGTAAACCATTTAATGGAAGTATCCATGTAAATCCAAAGACACTTCTTACAGCTTGTATAATCTTCTCCTCCAAAGCCAGTCAAAGCAAACGATACCGAAAATCGTCCGAAGAAGCGAACAAGGAATTCTTTATCTGCCTTCAATAGAGTCTATGCTTCAGTGCCGTATAGCAATACTGGGTTAATTACTCATAAGGTCTTATACCGGGCCGTCTTAGTGGTCCAGGATGAAAAGTACCATCTGCCTCTGCCTGACAGCAGAATGTTGATCTTCATCGCTGTTTAAGAGTCTGCAGAAGTGGTTTTCCTATTATTATCTCGACAGGGTTTGTTCTGGTTTTGTGAACTTTAATATGTTCCTTTTGCCATTCGATAAAACTTCCAAGCATTATTTCTGGAGTATCACCTTTCAATGTCTTCGATCGCGCAATACGCTAGGTAGTGTGCTATGGACCCTTAAAACTTGGGTGGCGAACCTATAGACTAGACTGGAGGCAAACCTTTTCTGGAGATAATACGGTCACCGGCTTTAATCTCCAACCAATAAATGTATCCTCAAAATAGTCAGTCAGCATGATCCTGGTAGCATTTTCCATAGACTGCAACTAAAGTAGAAGAAGATGTTATTAAACCATACTCCAGCATGATCTATCTCAATAAAAGTTGAACCGTCATGTCTCTTTTAATATCCACCCATATTACTACTATCCCTTCATTCTAAGGTCATGGAAACGCTGACCGTTAGCTTATGATATGGCATATCTTACCCATTTGTGGAAACAGTCTTTTTATAAATTTGGTAAAAGCAAAGTTGTTGCAGGTGGTATTTCAAAGACAGAGTTTAGCACCAAGCACTTGCGTCCAAACTGCATGCTTATGGCATCGATGTAACACTGATTCAATTGCTTTTCAAACCGGTCAAAGCAAATTGTTTTAAACGGCTTCAAGTTTGATGTTCACCAGAGCTCTGTTTGTATGTAGATTTTTTAAAAATTAGCCCGATTTTCCACCCATCTAAGGCGACTGAAGGTAAAAATGTTGCGTACAGAGCAATGCAACAATCTCATAGAACACGGGCACGCGAAGAAGAATATGAAAAGCACAGAACATATGAAAAAACCGGCGAAAGAAAGCAGCCGGGGAAAAGAATCTCGTCCGTGAACTAAAACAATACAGAGAGCGAGGACCGCAGCAACCGCGGAAGTTCTACCAAAGAGTCCGCGGTATGACGCAATATGCACCGCGTTGCTCATGCCTAAAAGACAAAGATGTTAATCAGATCGCCGATCTCAAAGGCATCTTACCGCTATGAAAAGAGCACTTTCATGAGTTGCCTAATGACCAGCTAACTGAGGAATTGGAGGCTGCACCAATGACCGAAGACCACACTATGTGCCGCCACCAAGCATAGACGAAGTTAGCAGAGCGATAAATCGGCTCAAAAATAATAAGGCCCCGGGAGCTGATGGTATCCCAGCGGATCTGATTAAAACAGGAGAACTGCAATATAGGAAGCAATTCATGAACTAAGTGTGCAAGTATGGGAGGAAGAAGCGATGCCAGAATGCCCCATACATAAGAAAGGAGATATCACAACCTGCAGCAATTATCGTGCTATAACGTTGTTGAGTACCGTGTATAAGATTTTCTCCTCTATCCTTCAAGACAGGTTAGCCCCATACGCTTAAGTCATCATTGGCCCATACCAGTGTGGCTTCAAAACTCACTACACCATATTTTTATAAAATTTAAAGCCGCCTATGATAGCATAACTAAACTAGAACTTTATAAGGCCATGAGAGAATTCGGCATCCCAAATAAACTGACAAGACTATGTAGGTTGACTATTAAGCCCATTCAAAATCTATAACGGGCTCTGAGAAAGGGATGGGCTGGACTGCGTCCTCTAAAACCTGGCGTTGGATAAAATGATCCGAGACTCTGACGTAACAGCGAGAGGAACAATCCCCGATAAGTCCATTCAGATACTGGCAGACGATATCGACATCGTTGTTAGAAACCGAAGAGCTGTACAGGAAGCTTTCATCTAGATAGAGCAGGCGGCACGAAATCTGGGGCTGCACATAAATGAGAGCAAAACAAAGTACATGGTCTGCGAGTAGAAGATCCAACATTGGTCCCTCAATTCAAATAGTGGAGCGCAAATTTGAAGCAGTGCAATCCTTAGACTATCTCAGGTCAACTGTAGCAGCCGATAAAAGCATGGAACCAGAAATACGCGCACGGAAGCTTAAAGACAACAAAGCCTACTATAGTCTGTCAAGACTCTTCAAATCCAGCAATTTAACCATAATATCCAAGCTGCTGGTATATAGGCAATTGTCATACCAGTACTTGCATATGGATCCGAGACTTGGGTGCTTAGCAAAAATAATTCTGACCTCTTAGCCGCGTTCGAGAGGAAAGTCTTACGACGAATTGCTGGCTCCGTATGTGAGGAAGGACGATTCCGGAGTCTCTATAATGATGAGATCTACGAGCGTTACCGCGATGTCGACATTATGAAGAGAATTAAACTCGGTAGGCTCCGGTGGGCAGGACACCTAGCTCGCATGAGCGAAGATGATCCTGCTCGAAAAGTACTTTGCGATAGGATTTATGGAGCACGACAGCGTGGCCGGCCAAGCCTTCGGTGGAAGGATGGCGTAGACCAGGACGGTCAGAGTTTTGGGATGCCAAACTGGATGACATCGGATTGAAATCGGGACCGGTGGAGAGATTTTTTGTGGGAGACCAGGACCGAACACCGATTGCAGCGCCAAATAAGATGATAAGACCTATCATCTTGCTATAATTCTTAAGTCATCCTATAATCATAATAATAATAATATTCGGCGTGACAGACCATTACGGTCCAAGGCCTAACTTCTCGCGACCATTTGTGCACATGTTAATTTTTGGACACAAATGGAAGGGACCTACAATTTAAGGCCGGATCCGAACGGCGAATTGAGAAGCTTTCCGTGACAAGGTATTACTCTCGGAACGTTTGTCACCCATTCGCGACAGGTGGGACACCGTGAAAAATACTTTTGGTGTTGCTGGGATTCGAACCTGATCCTCCTGCTTATCAGCCATGTGAACGTCCACTGAGCCACGGCGCCCACGACAATAATATGGTTCCCATAATATTTCATTTATTATAGCTCATATAATTTTTATTCATTTAATTCTATAATAAACATATAATCCCCCTATAATCCTAAAATCATTCTATAAAAAATTATTCTTGATACGAGCAGCGAAAGTTTTGCAAAACGCGACGTTAAAAAACTGACAGTTCGAAGTTTATAATACAAATGTGATGTTCCAACCGGTGACGTGGTCTTGAAGGATTACTTTCATCACACCTAAGAAAGTGTCACTACAACAATATTTTAGTTCTTAACGCTCGTAGTTAATAAGATCTGAGGCTATTTAAGTAATAATTTCGGTTATATCCATAAACATTGTCAGTCTTTAAAGCTTTTCAGATCTTTTCTTATTTTCTGGAGGTGTTTTTTTCAAATGAATATCTGTCCTACAGTATAGGACTTTCTAACTACATATGCATTTACCAAAGGAAGCTCCATGGATCGGCTTAATGTTCCAGAAACTGACTTCATCTCATATTAACCCACGTTTGCATATTGTATCGCATTTAATTATTAAAAAAAAAATGTAAATCATTATGATGATGCGATTCATTTCAATCCTTACACTCTTCTTCTTATGCGCATTGCGGGTGGTGCTGCCGCTGGTGCTGGTGCATTTCTCTTTGTGTGAACATCGCAGTGATAAAGTACAATTCGGCTTATACGCTCAGATGAAAGTCGCCGCTCAGGACACCCTGGTGTGAATCAAAGACGCCGACCGACATCGGATCCTTTGATCCAGTTGCGGCTCTTTTGTTTTGGTTGACACTTTCTTGGGCTTGAACGACGTTAGGAGATAGGTTTGTTATATAACAACAACTGGTACGAGGTGGCATGCGACGACCACCGCGTCTACCGAAAGAAAAGGATACGCTTCTCACCTTCAGTTGGTTGAATGACTTCGGTGTTTTTTTTTTTGGCAATCATTTCTCAAGCCATTTGTCTTTTCTAAGTCGGGTGTTAGGTCGTCGTCTTTAGCTGGGACTCAGAGGGAAAACAGAACTGCAGAGTCAAAAGTAATTTACGCTAAACGAGCACAAAAGGCTGAGGTAAATTTAGCAAATTATTTTATCCCTTCTCATCCCTGGAGATTCTTTTTTTGACTCGTTTGCGCCCATTGTTGTGAATTAAACGATTGACCTGTTGTCATTAACCGCAAATTCATGTTTGATCTGCAAAACATAACGACATTACGTGGGCAAACATTGCGCAAATCGGCCGCAGGTAAGCAACCCAGAGGCCTATATGCAGCGGCACTTTTGATACTTTCTCCTGTGAGTGCCTTTTTGTCTGACACGAAATGTTTTGAAAATATCCGCATTCTTTGTGATCGGTGATGCATCCGTCTTCCGTGCTTACGAACAACATTCCCACGACATGTTGTCTACGTTTCTGTTATTGTTTAACTCTTAATTGGCTCAAGTGCTACGGTCTCAAGCCTAGACAATGGATTAAAAACGCCTGATCAACCTACCGACGACTACAATGATACAAATTGTTGAAGTATTTGTCGGTGTTTTTTTATTTTTTTTTTGCTTTCGTTTGGGCCGATTTCTGTTGTTTGATCGAAGGCGTTCACTAAATATTTAGGCCAAATAATAAACCTACCATTTTTCGTGCATCGCGGGTATCGTTTTAAGTTTTTGTTAAATTATATCGGCAATGTTTGCGATAAAAAAGTGCTTAGCCCTTTGGATCCCCTTGTCTATTACAAAAGACATCAACTTTGCAACGCAATAGTTATGAAAAAATATAATTTTTTAAATTTTTTATTAGAAATACAATTCCAATGTGTTTATGTGCTCTCTTACATATCCTAAATTTTTCTCGTTTTTTATCTTATTTGGTAGATAGAATGAATGTCTTTGGTAAAAGAGGTGTCAGTGAACTGAGGTGGTAAAAAAAGAATAGAATAAGAACTTTACTTTTTTTGAAGTATAAATACAACGTTTGATAGATCAGTGCTTGAAAAGAGTTTAGATTTTTTTATATCGAGGCACAAATATGAAGTTTCGATAGATTACTGTAAAAGGTTTGCTTTTGCTCCAGAAATAAAGATCCATGACTGGAGTCGACCTTTCGGGACTAACATTTTTATAAAACTAAATGAATTGAAATTATAAGTCTTCGATTATTACCATGGTTTTGGTTTTACGCTGATTTGAGTACAAAGAGAAAAGTACGAAATTCATTTCAATCATATTTGTCTCTACAACCGAGGTCCGGACCTGGCATCCCGCAAAAAATCTCTCCACCGGTCCCAATTTCGAGCCGATATCATCCAGTGGGCGTTCTTGCCGACGCCATCCTTCCAGAGTAGGCTTGGCCGGCCTCGCTGTCGTGTTCCATAAATCCTACCGCAAAGGACTTTCCGAGCAGGATCATCTTCGCTCATGCGAGCTAGGTGATGTCCTGCCCACCGGAGCCTACCGAGCTTAATTCTCTTCACGATATCAACATCGCGATAACCCTTGTAGATCTAATCATTATAGAGTCTCCGGAATCGTCCTTCCTCACATACGGGGCCAACAATTCTCCGTAAGACTTTTCTCTCGAACGCGGCTAAGAGCAGGTCAGAATGCTTTTTTCTACGCAACCAAGTCTCTGATCCATCCATGAACATTGTCTTATATAACAGCAACTTGGATGTTACGGTTAAGTTCCTGGAATTGAAGAGTCTTGACAGACTATAGAAGGCTTTGTTGGCTTTTAGCAACCGTTCGCGTATTTCTGGTTCCATGGTGTTTTCGGCTGCTATATAGTTGACCCTAAATAGTTAAAGGATTGCACTTCTTCAAATTCGCGCTCCACTATTCTAATTGCGGGACCAATGTTGGATCTTCTACTCGCAGACGTGTCCACTATGTACTTTTTTTTTGCTCTCATTTATGTGCAGCCCCAGATTTCTTGCCGCCTGCTCTAACTGGATGAAAGCTTCCTGTACAGCTCTTCGGTTTCTACGAACGATGTCAATATCGTCTGCGTAAGCCAGTGTCTGAATGGACTTATAGAGGATTGTTCCTCTCGCTGTTACATCAGAGTCTTGGATCACTTTCTCCATCACCAGGTTGTAGTCTATTCCCTTTTCTGAGCCCGTTATAGATGTGAATGGGCTTGATCCGGATATTTTGACTTGGATTATAACATTGGTCATGGTCAACCTACATAGTCGTGTCAGTTTATTTGGGATGCCGAATCTAAGATGGCCTGATGTCCTAGTTCACAGACGAGGTTCTTCTCCCAGGCTGTTTTATTTGGCCGTTGAACTGTTTTTTCATATCTTATGAGATCTTTATATTCGTCTTCGCGTACCCGTGTTCTTCTGAGATTGTTGCATTGCTAGGTACGCAACATTCTTACTTTCAGTCGCTGGCTTACATTCTCCATCGAAATAGTCGTCCCGTTCTCTACGACTATTGCCCAAAATGGAGTCAGAAGTACGAATGACAGTATTATTAAGGCGTGTCTTACTGCCCCTACCTATTTTAGCATTCATATGCCCCAGAATTATTTTTACATCATACTGTGGACAGGCATGCAGTTCCCGTTCGCCTTTTTCAAAGAATTCTTCTTTTTCATCTGGAGAATCCTCTGTAGGTGTGTGAACGTTTATGAGACTAATGTTTTCAAATCTGCCTCGCACGGGAAGGGTGCATAGCCGTTCATTTATTGCTTTAAAGCCGATAACGGTGGGTTTCATTATTTTGCTGACTAGAAACCCCACCCCCAAGCACATGATATCTTGCATGACAGCTGTAATATATGTCAAATTCTGATTTTTGTATGACACCATTCCCCGTCCACCGCATCTCCTGGATTGATATTTGGACAGGATACCAACTAGCTGATGTGCAGCTCGAGCTCCTCTATGCAGTGAGTTCCATGAGAAAATGCATAAATCCTTTAGCCGTTTTTGTTGTCGTGGTTATCTTCGTTCATCTGTGTATCCGAGGCGGATTTTGGGCTCCAATATAATTTTTTTTTCGGGCGACAACCTTACTTTGAAGGGACTAACCCGATCATTTAGCTTTTATTGTATTGGAGGAAAATTACCGGAGGCCACCACGTGGAGGTTTGATCGCACTTCCACCAGTCAGAGATAGTTATGGCCACTTGAAATTCTGATGCATTTTGTGTTATTCCCCTTACTAAAACTCGGTTGGGTCCCTGGTCATCAAGGAATTGCAGGCAACGAATCTGCAGTTGAATTAGCTAGGACTGGCTCGGAATGTGCGTTCATAGGACCTGGGCCGACCAGGACCGATAAATCGTTGGGAACACGAGAGATAACGTCCCGCGGTTGAGGCAATTCAAAAAATTATTCAGGCCCCTTTTTCTATAAGGAAATCCTTAATCTAAATAGCGGTAGCTTCCTAAGGTCAGTTTTCTAACAGGTCATTATGGCTTGCTCAGAGACAGAATGCAGGTTCTACTCAGAAGATTATGGGTCATCCAGGCATATTCTCTGCGAATGCCTAGCATTACTTTGGTTAAGTAGACGCATCTTCAACAAGGTAATATGCTTGACAGCGCAGTTGAGAAATGTTACCTCTAAGGACATGCTATTCTTCACTAAGGAGGTGATACGTCTCTTATAGTAAATTAACCCTAAGATACAATAGATCTTTTAGGTCGCAGTCTCTGCCATATGGGCTAGGGTATTCTTTAAGAAAAAAAACAAATACACCGGTGTTTTAATGTGAAATACACCACATAAATGCTGGCGTTCCCCAGGGCTCTGTTCTGTCCCCGACACTCTTTCTCATTTTTATTAATGTGCGGTGTTTTTTGATTACCATATGCCTAGTAACAATAAATTTACGAGTATTAAGATCAAAAGTAGGCCTTTTCTTAGAAGATAACATGGATGTAAGCCGCAATCGTATTTCATGATTAGCAGAGGGTGGATTTTTTGTATCTTTCTTAACCTTTCGTTGTGGATGCGTCGCGTCGCATCTGTAATGATTGGGCCATAAAAATGCGCGTAAGCCACCCAGATTCTCATTGCAAAATCATTCTCAGCTATGTGATTGCAATGGTTTTTTGTTGCAATTCTCTAAATTAACATCGCGTCCGCGTGTGTTAGTTTGGTTGTGTGTTTTTAGTCCTCTTCCGAAAACCCGATTTTTTTTAAACTTCGCACATATGTGTATCTACGACGACTACACTCTCTGTAAAAATTTGTGATTGGTCCACAATGCCGAGGTGCTCACATATAAATTTTTTCAAAATTAACCTGATTTTAGTCAAACTTTTCGATGACAACACTTGCTGTACAAATTTGTAAGTAATCGGGCCCTAAAATTATACCTTTCGACCAGTTTTGTTGCTCCGTACAAACTCCAGATTGAAAATCCCAAATTAACATCCTTTTAAAAGATTTTAAGTCGACATGAAGATCATTAATTAGATTGCTCTCCCTTTAAGAGCGTTCTGTTGGCTTCTCTTTATTGTGATCAGCATTCGGTGGTGCTGTGAAATTTTGACTCGAATTTCTGTCAAATAAATAAGAATGGCATTGTCCTTTTGTCGGCGCGGCATATTTCACAAGGTATAAAGTTAAAGAACAGAACAGGAAGGATATTTCTTCCCTTTAGTTGTGTGAATGATAAAAAGTGATGTAAAAAATTTGATCTTCCGGATCAATCGATTAGAAAGGATTACAGGGACGTGATCGCGGAGCACATTAGGTGGTCACCTAAAACTATAGTGTCAACGCGCAACGTCCTCTCTAAGCTAGGATTACATCAATCATAAGCAGGGTTAACAAGAAATCGATAAAAAAATGTCTTCGGTCATTTCGTCAAACGAATTTAACGAAAACAGAATGATGCGCAAAGCCGGCGGCGGCGGCGACGTCGAATTCGTCCGCACATGTGTTTGCGCGAGTGACTTCTGACTATCTGTGAGCCAAGTGTAATGCGTGTGGCTTCGTCACTTTGTCGGGTCTGATGAGAAGCGTAATGAGCTCTTTAAATAATTTGCTTCGGCATGACAATCGTGGCAACACCTACTCCTACTTGACGAAAATGACGAGCGGAGCGCGGTGCGGTCCCCTTTGTTGGCGAGACACCGAGCGAGGCGCATCCGAGCACGAACTCTGTTCACACCGTGTCCCGTCTGTCTGTTCTCTACGCCTTTCATTTTATTGAGCTATGTGACACCCAATTAAGTTGCACACAGTTCACAGCACAATGATGATGTTTGTGTGCGATGGTAACACGATATCTGTAACTTTTCCATGGGTGTCACACAGATTTTTCAGTTCTTGTTGTTGTTGTTCTTTGACTACTGTGTGGGATTCCATGGCGGGCGAGTTGAGATGCTAATAAAAAATTTTATGACGCAACATTTAGCTGTGTCAGAGCCACTGAACCGCGCACGCTGCTGCTGCTGCTGCTGGAGTCGCTATGAAGCGTCTCCCAAATCAAATTCAATATTCACGCTGCGGGTCAGTTCAATGGCGGTAAGCTTTTGACAGATTTGCTTCGGTTCTTATCGATTGGATTGAATTGCAGTCAAGCGATTGGACTGCGTAAAAATAAGGGAGTTCTCAAATCAGAGTTAAAGATGTGACAAGGAAGCCGCCGAACCTCGGTGATGGCTGTGGTTGAGCTCATTGATAGCCCTGTCATTACCAGAGGGTGTAGTGGAGTTTAATAGAGTTATGGAAATTGCATTTGTCACACAGTTGCGCAAGCGCATATGTAGTGTAGGCTCTTTAACCGATTTAACCGAATCCAAAAGAGTACAATCTGTAACTAATTTATATTTTTGTTCCCCCACTTTTAGGTCGCGATTCTGATTGCAGCGACATCGAATCTGAGCCGGGCATTCCGCTGAAACGAAAACAGCGTCGTTCTCGGACTACATTTACCGCTGAACAATTGGAAGCCTTGGAAAGAGCATTCGCACGAACGCAATACCCTGATGTTTACACGCGTGAGGAACTCGCTCAGACGACCGCTCTAACCGAGGCGCGCATTCAAGTATGGTTCAGCAATCGGCGTGCACGACTGCGCAAACATTCTGGCAACTCTGGGTCGGGACTTTCGCCAATGAATGGCGCTGGTGGTGGTGCTGGCGCTGTTGGTGGTCCACTTGGTTTTGGTGGTCTAGCTGTTGGCTCGATGGCTGGTTATTCTCCAGCAACACCGGGAGCAACTTCGACCTCAGGCGGTATCGGAAATGAGAATCACCCGCACGCGCCATCCCATCATCATCATCATCATCATCATCAAATGTCCGGTTACGATTTGGTAGCACAGTCTGCGCAACATGGTTTCCCCGGAGGCTTCCAACATGGCCACTTTGGTGGGCAAAATTACTACCATCAAGGTAAGTGGTGGGCTTTGGGTAGAAATAGTCTCTATTTTATTTTCACAGCAGATGCTGCAAGTTACGTTTTTACGTTAGTTTTTCGGCATTTTTTATCAAACTCTCATTGCCTTTTTTTTTGTGTCTCTACCTTAGATTACTCGAAGCTGTCGATCGATGACTTCTCAAAGCTAACCGCTGACAGTGTGGCGAAAATATCACCATCGCTTCATCTCACCGAGGGATATACAAAGTTGGAGACGCCACCGAATTGGTCACAAGCCGCATACCATCTTAATCAGTCTGCAGCAGTGGCGGCCAACTATAATGCACATCATCATGCCGCTCATCATGCCGCCCAGGCCGCTCAACATTCACTCAATGACTATACGGCTGCGGCGGCACATAGCAATCAAATTAATTCGGCCGTTGCTGCTGTGTACAATCATCCTTTACCGGTACAAGGACAAGCGAAATATTGGTCATGAGGCATGAGACGTGAGGCGTGTGGCGTGAGACGTGAGGTGTGAGGCGTGAGGCGTGAGGCGTAAGGCGTAATGCGTGAGACGTTTGGTGTGAGGCGAGAGGTGTGACGCATTAGGCATAATAATATTGCACTCTACCACCTGTTTTACGGATAATACTTAAATTTAATTTATTTTCTCAAATGTTCATATTATATAATTATTAAATCAAGTTCTGTACTATACAAGATACATTTAATTTCTCTTAGTACACTTTATATGTATATATAAATAATTTATAAAGTAAAACTATATGATTTATATCATACCTTTACTTAAAAATAATAAATAATGCGTATATTATATGAAAACTTCAACAATATTCCTACTAACTTTTTATCAAAGCTTACTAAGTAGTTAACGCAGTCTATGTTTTTTCAATAAAACAAAGATTTGTGAGGTTTGTGGCGCAATGGAAGCGTGCTTGACCTGCAAAGTAAGAGTCTTGTACTGGGTTTCTTTAATTAGTGATATGGAAATAAATTTATCTACAAAATATAAAAGGACAACGGAACAAGTTCTGTTTATAATATGGATTTATGGGAGATTCTAAAAAGAGTGTTGCATATCTTAACTCATGGGTATTATGGAAAACATAGCAGTTTAAGATTACTCTTCTAAAAAGTAAAGCCGTCACTTTCAAGCCAAATTGCCAAATGCCTTCTGACGCCGATAGCGAGCGGCGTATAATTTTTTGTCAAAAAACTATTGCAATAATAAAAACGCATATGAGGCAATTCAAAACATTATTTGACTTCTCTGTTGAGTACT
This sequence comes from Nephrocerus scutellatus, assembly GCA_947095585.1. Classification (NCBI taxonomy): domain Eukaryota; kingdom Metazoa; phylum Arthropoda; class Insecta; order Diptera; family Pipunculidae; genus Nephrocerus; species Nephrocerus scutellatus. Next base: position 18,829,204 of record OX352762.1, on the reverse strand, counting down.
GCGTATAAGATTTTCTCCTCTATCCTTCAAGACAAAATAGCGACATACGCTACCAGTGTGGCTTCATCCCAGACAAATCAACAACTGATCAGATTTATACCCCAAGGCAGGTGATGGAAAAATGTCTAGAGTTTCAAAACTCACTACACAATCTTTTTATAGACTTTAAAGCCGTCTATGATAGCATAGCCAGAGTGGAACTTAATAAGGCCATGAGAGAATTCGGCATCCCAAATAAACTGACACTGTAGGTTGACCATAACCAATGTTATAAGCCAAGTAAAAATATCCGGATCACTGTCAGGCCCATTCAAAATCTATAACGGGCTCTGAAAATGCGTTCTGCGTTCTCTTCAACCTGGCGTTGGAGAAAGTGAACCGAGACTCTGACGTAACGGCGAGAGAAACAATCCTCTATAAGTCCATTCAGATACTGGCTTACGCAGACGATATTGACATCGTTGGTAGAAACCAAAGAGCTGTATAGGAAGCTTTTATCCAGAGCGAGCAGGCGGCACGAAATCTGAGGCTGCACTTAAATGAGAGCAAAACAAAGTACATGGTGGCCACGTCTGCGAGTAGAAGATCCAACATTGGTCCCTCAATTCAAATAATGGAGCGCGAATTTGAAGTAATGCAATCCTTTAACTATCTCGGGTCAACTGTAGCAGCCGATAAGAGCATGGAACCAGAAATACGCGCACGGAAGCTTAAAGCCAACAAAGCCTACTATATTCGGTCAAGACTCTTCAATTCCAGGTACTTAACCATAACATCCAAGCTGGTGGTATATAAGACAATGCATGGTCATACCGGTACTTAAATATGGATCTGAGACTTGGGTGCTTAGAAAAAAGCATTCTAACCTCTTATCCGCGTTCGAGAGAAAAGTCTTACGGAGATATGTTGGCCCCGTTTGTGACGAAGGACAATTCCGGAGACGCTATAATGATGAGATCTACGAGCGTTACCGCGGTGTCAACATCGTGAGAGAATTAAGCACTGGTGGGCAGGACACTTAGCTCGCACGAGCGAAGAAAATCCTGCTCGGAAAGTCCTTTGCGGTGAGATCTATGTAACATGACAGCGAGGCCGTCCAAGCCTACGCTGGAAGGATGGCGTCCAGAGAAACTGCCAGATGGCACCACGAGGAGGTGAAAGTAGGACTTACTAACAGAGCTGCATGCTATTCGGCTGCAAAGGCTCTTTCTCGTTATTTAGCGGACTATCTCGTTATTTATCGGGAGATGCTGCTCCTACGAGGCCTTTGTTAGTCGTTTACTACCCCAATATCTACATTAACAAATTTCTGTAAAATTTCTATGCGACAGAGCAAATTAAATGAATTGAGTATTTTATCCATAGATAGTGACTTATTTAATAACTTAAATACGTGTGATATTATTAATCAATTTGTTTAAGAAAAAGCAAGGAAAGTAAATATATAAGCTGTTTTTTGTACTATAAAGTGTGCTTTTGTTCATATAGGTTCATATATAGCCCGCTCCCCCATTAGCCATCCAATGTATTTTCTTATGAAGGGCGTCGCATTATTTTTAGTAGCCCACGGGCGCCAAATATCATAAGACGGCTCTGGTTTGACTGCTAAATAGATCACAGCCTCCATATATCCTGACTAACGATAAAAAAAGAATTTAAATTAGAATTTTGATCATATTGGTTGATGCATAAACTCCAGTCTGATAATCGATTGAAAGTAATTGTTGTATTCCATTATAGATTTCCAAGTACAATTACATTCTTGTGTGTAGATAATATATGAAATGGAACTTAGATCTTTCAAAGTAAAGATAAATAATATCAAGTGCAGTGGCTTGTAGTCGGAAGCGTTTTTGTGCCGTTTGTCATTCATGATGAAACCCAACTAATACGAGTATATCTGAGATGATTGAATCGCTGCAGAATACTGCAAAATAACTTTGCGATTTCCGTCATAATTTCGGCATAATTTGATTTATTCTATTATTGAAAATTGAAAACAATTTAATTTATATATAAATGTAAAGAAGGTAGTAAATGTACGACTTTCAATTTATGTTAAATGTAAAATGTCGTTTAATTTCCGCTTTAAGGGTGGGCAAACTATTGGTTTCTTTTTAAATAAAAGGCTATAGCAACTTTTTTTGAACGATTTTCTTGAAATTTAGACAGCTTGTCAGTTTAATATTCCACGGCACGAAACAATCATGTTTTCGCTTGTGGAGAATACTGCAGAATACTCACAAAGACCTTGGATACAAGGTCCAGATGACTCAGGATTTGACAGCAAATGACAATCCGCTTCGATATCAGCTCTCTGTGTGGGCCTGCTTGATATTGACGTCTCTTGCGCGCCAAATTTGGCAAATTTGGAGATGTCAATTGCTCTGCGCGGAGATGCGATTTGACGCCAATGGACTTTATTAATGGGGTACCGTTAAGGATATATGTTATGCAGCGTCAATTTCAGCTTCAAAACATAACAATGTGAATGTTATTTGCAAGATAGACGCCTAAATGATCGAACAAGTTCTTGAAAACAGGACTTGTAATGATTTTTCATTTCTAAATCGGAGACTCCAACCTTCAAAATAAATAAAAAACCAAAACTTATTGATGTATTGACAAACCTTATTAATTGTGAATAACTAAAAGTCATTCCTTTTATCATATAATCACAATTAATTTGTAGAAATTGGAAAGTCTTAACAGAATAACGCCATTTTTGCAGTTGTTGGTTGTTGGACATGCTATGTACGATTTTAGATTTACGATATAAAAATACCGACTAGCCTAAAGGTATGCTATAGCCAACTCACATAATTTAGACCATTGTCACAGAAGCGAAAAAAAACAAATTACATACTGCTTTCTATGACCTCTGCATAAAACGAAACCTATAATGGACTTAAGTGGAATTTTATTAACTAATGTGACCGACATGGTATGTCATGTATCTTGTTATTAAATTCTCTATATTAACTACGCATGCCCGTGGCTGGCTGGCTGGCTGGCGGACAGGAACGCCAAATATTGTGATCATTTTTTAACCCACTTCCTAAAGCCTGATTTTATTGAAACTTTGCACACATGTGTATCTCCCATGACAACACTTTCTGTTAAAATTTATGCCTCGGCTCCCATACAAATATTTTACAAAAAGTACCCAATTTTCTTCAAATTTTATACACGTGTGTATCTCCAATGGAATACACTTTTTGTAAAAATTTTGAAGACCACGGGTCCTAGAGTCATGGGGCTCCAACACATTTTTTTAAAAAATTTACCTCGATTTTCTTCAGATTTTATATACATGTGGTCGTGGGGCCTCATACAAATTTTTAAAAAAAATTTACCCCACTTTCTTCAAATTTTACACACGTGTGTATCTCCGATGGACAACAATTTTTGTAAATATTTGGGAGACCCCGGGGTCGTGGGGCGCCATACAAATTTTATAAAAAAATTAGCCGATCCGATTCTGCGAAATACCTCTAAGCATGACCTTAGATGCGAAACTTCGATGGAATGAACACGTCAAGAAAAAAAGAGTTGAACTAAACATTAGACTTAAAGATATGAATTGGCTTATCGCTAGGAAATCGACACTCTCGATCCAAAACTTCTTCTCTATAATTCCTACTATTCTTATTATAATCAAATACTGAAACCAGTATGGACATATGGAATCCCACTATGGGGTTGCGCTAAGACTGATGCAGCACACCAAAGAGGAGGCATCAAGGCTTATCATCCAGACTGGAATAAATCGAAGACTTAAGTGCACTAAGCCCCATGAATTACTATTCCTTACCAATCATTATAGAATGCATGTTTAGCTTGATATAATCTTTGAATTTTATATTTTTGTATCTATTAATGTACAATAAAATAATGAGTCAAATGTAAACTGCCCGTTAGTTTTATAAAACTAGTTGTAGTTAAATGAAATGTAGTTCAATTATTTTCTTATATTTCAAATAAAGAAAAAAGAAAAAAAAGCAACCCACAAAAATTACAATTTTTCATGTAAATTCTCTAATAGGAGATGGGTATGTGTTAAAATTTAAAGAAAATCGGGTTAATTTTTTTGAAACATTTTTATGGGCCCTACGACCCCGGCCTCAAAAATTTTTGCAAAAAGTGTTGTCCATCAGAGATACACACGTATATAAAATTTAAAAAAAAATCGGGTTAAGTTTTTTAAAAAATTTGTTGGGTCCCCATGACCCTCCAAACCCTGTCTCCAAAATTTTTGCAAAAAGTGTTGCCCATCGGAGATACACACGTATATAAAATTTTAAAAAAATCGGGTTAATTTTTTTTAAACAAATTTTGGGGCCCCACGACCCCCGGACCGGGGTCTTCAAATTTTTTACAAAAAGTGTTGTCCATCGGAGATACACATGTGTATTAAATTTGAAGAAAATCGGGTTAATTTTTTTAAAAAAACTTATGGGGCCCCACGAACCCGGGCCCGGGGTCTCCAAAATTTTTACAAAAAGTGTTGTATATCAAAGATACACCTGTGTATAAAATTTGAAGAAAATCGAGTAAAACTTTGTAAAATATTTGTATGGGAGCCCCCCGACCCTGACGCCCGAGGGGCTCAAAAAATTTATCGCTAGATTCCACGACAAACCCACAAACAAACAAACATACAAACACACGGGCACGCGAAGTTAATATAGAGACTTTAAAAAGGTCCAGGCTATCATCAATAACTATCAAGGCAAAAATTCTTGTACAACGGCTTTGGCTCTTGGGTATGAGATCGGACGAAAATGTCCCACCAAAAATTCAAAATGAATACGACGAGTTCAAGACAAGATTAACAACGCTTGAATGAATAAGAATTCTACGATGGACGCAACAATTGGAAGAAGAATCTCAAATAGAATTAAATGGATTCGCAGATGCATCAGAATCAGCGTTTGCAGCAGTGCTCTGCTTCAATAAGCCGTCATAGCATCAAAAACCAACGCGTCGCCGGTATAACAAGTTTCATTAGCAATGCTGATGCCCAGCTGCTCTACTTACAAAGCTTATAATTACATCAGAGAAGGAACAGACACAAAATACACCAGAGTTTTTGCATGGTCAGATTCCACCATCGTCTTGAGCTGGCTAACAAAACAGCCAGTAAAATGGAATACTTTTATCGCCAACCGGGTTTACTATGTGCAACAACATTTTAAGGGTCATTGGAGGTTTGTACCTGCTTACATTCTGTCTAGGGAATCTTTTGAAGATACTCTAGCTGAAAATTTGATGTAGTGGCATGGTTCAGGAAAAATAGTTAAACATGACGAACAACATTGGCCAGCTGACAAAATGAATGAGGGAATGACAACATATGCCTGAGATACGAAAATCTTACGTTTGCATGATGCAAACTAACAATCCGGCTCGAAGGACCAATACTCAATTTGGTTTAAGTGAATATACTACTTAATAACTACCGTGGGTCGGGGCTACTCAAGTTAATTAAGTAGCCGTTGATAGCTGGTTTTGAATTATATTTGATTAGAAAGAATTTGGGGTATTTATACAAATTTTGGTGTTCTTATGCTTATCTACTAATAAACGATCACATTAAACTGTGTTAATATGCTAGATTCCCAGTTATAACTGTGTGAATCGTGTAAATGCAAGATTGCACATTTAGCATGAATTAAATGAATATAATATATATTACTATAAAATAGCGTGTGCAATCAGTCATGTTTGGTGACGGTGGGGATAAAGCTCGCTGACTGCTAAATTTTTGTTGATTCAGCAACAAGTGTCCTAGACAAAACAGAACCTTGGGGAACGCCAGTATTTATGCATTGGATGCTAAACCGTCTAAACCACGGTCCACAGAAAGATCTAATCGATTTCACCAAAAGTCATCTTTAACGAAAGATCTTTGTTGCAAAAATCAGTCCGGTGGATTTGTGTTTACAAAAATAGTAAACGAACTTTTGATAAGATAGGCCACCTGATTATCATTCAAGTATTAAATTATACATAATACTTCTTCCTTGATGTCCTTCTTTAACATTTTCAACTCACATTAAGCAAAATAAGTCAAACACAACTTACGTGTGAATTGTGAAATATTCTCTATAACTGCGCAGACTGCTTGGCGACAGGACCTGATGTGAGTCTTTGGGCAGTGCGTTAGTAAAAAAAAAAACAATAATGGAAAAAATCCCACACTACAAGAATATCATACATTCCTACCACCTCAATTACTCAAATTACTCCAAAAATTTAACATACGTCTCTATGATCCTGAATTCAACGAACAAGAAAAATAATTCCTAGAATTTGTATCGAATTGCTTAACGTTACGTCGACGTGCCAAATGACAAAGGACACACGGATAAATTTTCACTTTCGTTCGTAATCAGTTGAGATGTCATAAAAAAAGAAAGAAAAAAAACCAAAACAAAGTGAAGTCGGTATCAAAAGAGTCAAACTCTGTATTTACCAACAGAGATCATGTTTGTATGTCCTTAAAATGGAAATTCAGGCAAAGGGCACACTCAAAGTACAAAATACATAGTAGGTCATTTATTTTTGCTTTCCCAAATTATAATTACTCGCTTTATCCCTTTGGGTTGTATCCCTAATATTTGGCTGCTGTTGACAGAATCCTAAAAACATAACACAACTAGAGATAAGGAAACAGCAGCAGTTACCACAGTCACCACCGCCGCAATCGATTATTTTTCCTCGGGAGCAGAGTGAACACATGTTGCAATGTTATACTACTACTACTATACCACGAATTCGGGAAGCTGTGACATTTTTTAGCTCGACTGCTAGTAATTACAGGACAACAATGAATACGGTAATGGGTTAGTAGGAGAGGAAACAAAGAAAAGTCGCGTAAGTGATAAAGTCATAGAGGCAATTAAAAAAAAATAATTTAAAAATTTAATGGATGCCTACAGGATGTGTGTTTACTAGAAAATATATCGGAAAGGAGGTACGGGAGAAAAGATACCTTTTTGGACTGACTTGCAAACCTTGCAGAACTAGGTTGTTCATTTGCTGTTTGTGTGTATGAGAAAGTATGCAATGCAACACCAACTACGTACTGACGGCTCTTAAGAACCTAATGATATGGAGCAACTTTAAAGAATGTTGCTCTCAGCCTCCTAGATCACGTGAGGTCACACATAATTCCTTCTCTGTCGGATCGTTGCCTTGTATTCGTGGATAAGATGTCCCTCAGAGCCTCCTTCGACATTCTGCACAGCATGCAGTTTCTAATCGTTTATCCCTAGTTTTCAAAGTGTCCTTTAAGTCTGCATTACCTAGTTAGGAACTCTGTAATGATTCTTACAATACTTATGCTCAGTCCCACATTGGGACATTCGCCGTCTCATTGCCTTCTATATCAATCTATCCTGACAACCAGTATAGAAATACTTTTTACCACTTTATGTACCCGGATGAATTTGGTATTTAGTTTCAGACATATTTTAGGTGTCTTTTCCAAAGCAGCCTACAGTCAAATACCTGTTTGCAAGCTATGTTACCTATACATTAAGCATTAAGGTTAATTGGGTACATTCACCACAGCTTCCACTACCCGAAAGTTGTCAGTAAGTAATACAATTCGATAAGAATTGACGGTCTCGCATTAAATGTGGATAACTCAGAGAACTGTACCGAATATCCAAATAAGTTTTCGGGACAAAAGTTTTGGATGCGTATGACACACTATTGGTATCAATGGAAAACAGTTACGCTGATGGAATATTCACTTATGTACGCTGCTCAGTGAAGATTACCAAGCAGAAAGTTGAAATGGTCAACCAGTTAAATGAAATGTCCAGATCCTGCAGGCTCCAAACCTCCATCAGTGGCAGAAGTCCAAATTGCGATCAATCTTCTCAAAAACAACAAACAGCTGGACTTGATGTCATGCTGCCATCAGATCCTAATAGCAGATCCCGCCACAACGGCTAGTATTCTACATCTGTTGATGCAGTTGACAGTTAAGCAAAACGATTCCTTTCCCAGGGACTGGAAGGACGTAGTTATTGTTAAGATATCAAAGAAAGGCGACCTCAAGAGATAGAAAAACTGGGGTGATATTACCGTCTCTTCTGTTTTCCAACACTAATGGCAACTACGATTCTCGAACGGATAAAGGCAAGAATCGAGTCTGGACTCAAGAGGCATCAATCGGGCTTTCGCAGTGGTCGATTGTGTGTCAACACCATGCGTAGTCTACTGAATTTCAGTCACCGCCCTCACGAACATAAGGTTGTGGCTTTTGAGAGGGCCTTTCATTCTGGTGGAGGTAACAACCGCCATTCTTTCGGCTTATTACAAGCTAAAACTAAACAACAAGATTGAAGACTTAAAACTAAAATTCAAAGCAAAGAGGAATGGTAAAGAAGATCGAGTTTAAGTATATAATAGCGTGTAGGGTGATGTATGAAAAGAACGTCAGCAGCGACTTTGCTGTCCTCAAGGATATTCAAGCTAATGACGCTTAAGGCGGTCTTAATAGGGAGGAAGAATAGGAGGAATATTTCAAGACAGAAGAGTAAATCGGAGATAACGACGTTGGGTGCTCTCGATTCTGGGCACATGTACTTGTTGAAATGGGGACCAGCGTACTCGAGGAGAGGCGGACAAAAGTGATGTAGAAGATCTAGTCACATAAGCTTTGGGAAATTCTTTGGGCCCTCGTTTGACAACGACAAGTGTAAGATGAATATGAGAACGGAAACTTAGCTCCCAGTTGCACAAAATGTTGAGGTTTCGAAAAAAAAAAATGCACTAGGGATATGGGTGGAGAAGGTAGAGTCAGGAAGGGAACTTGTTGCACTTACGTGACAAGGTAACAGATCAGCATTTGCTCTAAGTAATTTTTGAGGCACCACATCGAAAAAGGAGGCAGTAGTCTTGTGGTAAAGAAATGGGTTCAACAAATTTCGATGTCGGAGTGTTTAATTACCCTCTCATGATCAATTATAATATAATATATACAATGAAGAGAAGGGGGCATAGATGGCTGTCTTGTGGAACACCAGAAGTAGCCAAGTATGTGGCCGATATCTGAAGCGAATGCTATAAAGGCTGTTTTCCGGATAAGAAGACTGGGTTAATGAGAATATATATGGAGAAGAGATTCTTGGAAGAGGAATCCCCCAGAAAAAGTTGGTATTTTAAGAAGTCCTACAACAACGCAAGGTGCTTCGTTTTGCATAATTGATAGCTCTTTGATTCTTTCGAAGTGCGTCAGGGAGTGAGACAAGGAGATGTTTTGTCACCAATCCTTTTTTACTAGCAATAGATGTTGTACTGAATGCCACCGTTGGTACAGTGGAGAGACATGTTATTCAATATAGACCCTTTTAAAGGCTTAGCTACTTGAAATATGCCATATATGCTTTCTGACAAGTAACATCAGTCTGCTTGTGTATCAGTGCAGGTGAATTAAGAGTCGATCGGTATAAGAATAAACGGCAATAAGACAAAAAATAAATGCACACAGGCTGCTCCACAGATCAGCGTATTTTTTTGCGCACGACCCCTATTGAAGAGGTCGACAAATTTTTAATTATTTCGGAAGTATTGTATCAGCTGATGGTGAAACAGATGGGACGTTAAGAGCAAAATAAATAAAGCTCGATCTGAATTCGGTACTCTGTCTCCAATTTGAAAATCCAGCCAAATCTCCTTTCGTAGTAAGTTGAGTAGTGGCTTAATTGAATCGCTTACGGCGCTACAATAGCTGTTGGATGTCGGTATAAGGAAGCGAAAATGGTGATGGATTTGTCACATAATGAGGAAGCCAAATGATAATACAGATAATACAGGAGATTAACAATATTAGCAGAGGAAAACCTGGAACAGTAACGTGGTCACAGTTAAAATTATTAGCTGCAGACCGTGAAGGTTGGAGAACATTTGTTGGCACCCTTTATGACCTAACTGAGGTACAAGGCATGATGTATAATGATTTAATACAATTCGATACGAGCACAAAATGCATCAGCGCACACAGTAACACAGTTATTATAGTATGGCGTGATCTGATCACTTTCAAGTTTTAATACAAAGTGTTGTCACCGGAAATACACATGTGTGCAAAGTTTCTATAAAATCGAGATTTGGGAAGTGGGTTAGTAATTCCTCGACAAACAAACAGACAAACACACGGGCACGCAAAGTTAATGTAGAGAATTTAAAAATTAATTTTTTTTGTCATTCTTCTTATTCTTCAAACTTCTTAATTGTATTTTTGAAAAATATTTCCGATTCCTAACATTTGTCAACTATTCTAGCTACACGAAAAATAACATAGAATTATATGTAAGCCATGCCACCACCAATATACACCCTTCTTAACATAGACATCTTAAAAATTTGGCAGTTAAACCGACTGCGCGTGCACACCAACTAACAGCTGACCGCACTATAGCATCAGACGATCATTGCACGTCCTTTCCCAGCAGTGTGGGTAAATCGTTTTTTTTTTCAGAATGTGTTTGGTATGGCAGGACAAATGCGTATTCTATCCTTTCGTGATACAGAGCTATCCCTGTGGATATAGATTACAAAAAAATAGTAGTGATCAGTCTTATTTGAATCATCATTCGGGCAACATTGACCTAACTCAGAGCCTTCTACCGGTACAAAACTTATACAAACTAAAGTGGATACTCAAATATATTGTTAAACAAATACTAAACTACTTTATTTAAATAAAATTTAATCAAATAAACACTAAACAATTAACATTTTGTGAGCATTTCGTAAAAAGGCTTGGGTTCGTTACTGTAAACAATATGCATACTCGTATACAAGTGTATACACTGTTAGACCCAGATAAAAAAAACAATTAAATAATTTTATAAAGAAAAATACAGTAAACAACAATTTATAAGAAACAATCAAGGTATGTTTGCGTTAAAAATGGGAATGGGGAATTAAGGTGCTACACAGTGAAACCAATCTCAACCGGATATACGTTCTCGTTTAAGTTTTTTCCATTCAATCAAGCTATACATTCGAATGAAAGAAAGAAAAAACCGGCTTTAAGAAAACGATATAAATTTAGTGAAAAAAAGAATGTTTAAAGTGCTATCCAATTCTGATAAGAGATATTCAACATAATCATCATTTGGACGATTTTTTAAAACATATTACGGTGACGTCTGTTAAAAATCAAATGAAAAATACTTTTTTTTATTTATTCCCATTTTAAAAACTAGTTGACAATTTGCTTATACAAATGGAATGTTATAAACAGTGAGTGTTAAACGATATTTCAAATAGATCGGCTTTTCAAATAGAGATCAAATAGAGATAAATAATAAATCTTACAGTACATATGTACAAGAAAAAGAATAAAGAAAAGAAATAATAATAATAAGTAATTTGCATGTTATTTATAAATGCCTCAATGAACTCATAGTTAGTTGAAAGTAGTCAGTCTTTAACCTATTTCATCATCATATTTGGTTCCACAACCAGTGTCTCTCCACCGGTCCCGATTTCGAGCCGATGTCATCCAGTTTGGCATCCCTAAACTCTGGGCGTCCTAGTCTACGCCATCCTTCCAGCGTGGGTTTGGCCGGCCTCGCTGTCGTGTTCCATAAATCCTACCGCAAATAACTTTCCGAGCAGGATCCTCTTCGCTCATGCAAGCTATGTGTCCTGCCCACCGGAGCCTACCGAGCTTAATTTTTTTCACGATGTCGACATCGCGGTAACGCTCGTAGATCTTATCAGGAATTGTCCTTCCTCACATACGGGGCCAACACTTCGCCGTAAGAGTTTTCTCTCGAACGCGGATAAGAGGTCAGAATGATTTTTGCTTACCACCCAAGTCTCGGATCCATATGTAGGTACTGGTATGTCCATTGTCTTTTACACCAGCAGCTTGGATGTTATGGTCAAATTGCTGGATTTGAAGAGTCTTGACAGACTGAAGTAGGCTTTATTGGCTTTGAGCAACTGTGCCCGTATTTCTGGTTCCATGCTGTTATCGGCTGCTACAGTTGACCCGAGATAGTTAAAGGATTGCACTACTTCAAGTTCGCGCTCCACTATTCTAATTGCGGGACCAATGTTGGATCTTCTACTCGCAGACGTGGCCACAATGTACTCTGTTTTGCTCTCATTTATGTGCAGCCCCATATTTCTTGCCGCCCGCTCGATCTGGATAAAAGCTTCCTATACAGCCTTTTGGTTTCTACCAACGATGTCGATATCGTCTGTGTAAGCTAGTTTCTTAATGGGACTTATAGAGGATTGTTCCTCTCGCCGTTACATCAGGGTCTCGGATCACTTTCTTCAACATCAGGTTGAAGAGAACGCAGGCCAGTCCATAACCTTTTCGGAGTCCGTTATAGAAGTTGAATGGGCCTGATAGTGATCCGGATATTTTTACCTGGCTTATAACATTGGTCATGGTCAACCTACATAATCGTGTCAGTATATTTGGGATGCCCAATTCTCAAGGGCTAAGTCCGATATTTTGTACTCAGAGGTGGAGGTATCCAACCAGCGACATAATATATAAAACTTCAAGAAGTTATTAAATGTATCAGGCTTGGGGACCTGAAAGTTTTACTAGGATCTTTCTGGAAATTTATCGAAAAGGACTTGAAAAGTAATTCGGAGGAAGCCGTTTTTTTATTAAATTCTCTATATTAACTTCGCGTGCACGTGGCTGGCTGGCTGGCTGGCTGGTCAGATTTTCTGATCAATTTTTAGCCCACTTCCCATGGCCCGATTTTATTGAAATTTTGCACACATGTATATTTCCGGTGACAATACTTTCTATTAAAATTTAAGGCCCCTCGGACCTCGGGTTCGGGGGGCTCTCATACAAATATTTTACAAAATTTCTTTAAATTTTGTACACATGTGTGTAAAAATTTGGAGCGATCGACCCTTGGGGACCCCAATATACAATTTTTAAATATCGCTATATTGCATCAGATCACGGCAAAGTCTGAGCTCTGTGCTTTGTGAGCAGCGCTGTTCGCTGCCGCTGCGTCATTTCGTGGATGATTTTGCCACAAAACGAGCACGCAGTGTGTGTGTGTGTGTGTGTATCTCCGATTAGAGAATTTACAAGAAAAATTTTAATTTTTATGGGTTGTTTTTTTATTCATGGCCAAGTTTGCCTACTTTTTCTGATTTGATTTTGGCGCGAGCAGTAATATAGGGTTTTTCAATAAGAGCACTTCAACTTTTTTTTTTGAATAAAACACAAACTGTTCGACTTTTGAACTAACTTTTTTTTATTAACGAATTTGAATATACATATGATACATTTAAGTATGAAACTCGATTTCTTTTGCATGACCACCGCGTGCACGTTTTACGAAGTGAGCCTCATCGCTGAAGATGATTTTTCGGTGAAAATCTGCATCATTTTCGATTTTCTCTTGAGCCCAATTCACGAATCGGCGTCGCTTCAAATGGTCAAACGGCTTTAGTTGTTGTGTCAGCTTGATCTTATACGGATGTAGGCCAAGATCTTTACTATACGGTCGATTGTCGAACGGGCTGGCTTGTTAAATGGACCGTAAAATGGCCGTAATGCTCTTAAAGTAGCGGCAACAGAACGATTATTTTGATAAAAAATTTGCACAATTTGCAATCGTTGTTCCATGATAAAATGTATACTAATGAAGTTTCCAAATGACAAAAGAACAATAAACAATATGGCGTCGTTCGCCGTCCCTATTGGAGAAAAGTTGAAGCGCACCTGTTGAAACACCCGATACAATCAAAAGTCGGTGTTTCGCCGCCTCAAGTCAATGTTACTCAGAAGAAAACGGCGTTGCTTCGTTTTTCCCTTCAAGTATCCATATAAATGTCATCACAGGAAAATCTTAATATATTGTTCCGATTTAAGCTGCAATTCCTGATCCTTTAACCCAATTCAAAATCTATTCCATCTTCTAAAACGATATCTAGTGTATTCTTGTTAAAGCCTTTCGAACCTAACTTACGCTTATACAATTCAAAATACCCATTTCGATGCTATGTACCAGCTATTTTACCAACTCAAAAGCTTATCTATCTTTCAAATATTGTCTCAAAAACAGGAAAATCACAATTAATTAAACAATTTTTTGTTTTAAAATATTAAATCGACAATAAATTCATTAATGTTAATTCTTAAAAGATTTTCATTTCATGCATTTCAGTGCTATCAGCTGTAACAATAAGGTCACGAACTTAGTGATAAATATATAGGAGCATGTCTTTGTCGCATAACCGTTTTTATGCTACCAACTAAGGTGTCACAATGACTGATAAATTTGAAATTTGTCAACCAAATTATGACAACCAAAGTAAAATTAGTTTTGAATATGGTTTTTAACATACCTGCAGCACGGCCATATAAAGGGTTAATTTTACCTTAAAATAATAATAACAACGATATTTTGCAAAGGTGTAAACTTTTTATTATATCTCTATACTTTCATAAATTATTCATATATTCTTTAGTTTCTGGCAACACTGAATGTTTAAATGGCTGGCCGGCTAATCTTCACACTGGCTTATTTGAGTGTTCTAAATAGTAGGGCGACTTGTATGCATTTAAATATTAACGGCTACGTAGGGAATCTAATGAGAAATAACGGTGAACGGTATTATTCACCTGGAGGCGATAACAGTGGTAGAGGAACTAACACCGGTATAACAGATGACGTCCAATATGGTGAATCTAGGCAACGAGGATATCAAATTCAGAATGGACGATCGCATACTTCTACTAGTTCTGCGGGACGATTGCTTCCAAAGCATGGCCAATCTTGGGATCAAAATTATGGTGACAGTGGTAATAGAAAAGAGCATGGATATAGTAATGGTAGACCTGAACAGTTCGATGTGATAAGACGACCTTACCATCATCCCAGAAATGTCCCAATAACCAAACACACAGACCAAGTGATTGATTCAGACGGACAGGGTGCTGTTACTAACGATGGCGAGGAAGATTATGATTACCAAACACAAGATGATTACATGCGTCACGAATCAAACCTTCATCATAATATACCAGCATCATCATCTGATGTAGACCATCATCAGAGAAGGGTGGGAGTTTATCGCCATGAAATTGCTACAGCGACTTCTCAAACACAGGCCATGCAGAACCATAATCCAGATCAAAAGCAATTTCCACCTGCAAGAGAAAGGCATGATTTCGGACCGAACAGTAACATTCGGACGTCGATGGAACTGAACGTCAACATAAGAGTACCAAACGGAATACAAAGCAAGAACAGTCAACAAATCAAATTGTACGAGGGACAACGGCAGTACGATGTACCACAAATTGGTAAGTGCAGGAAACCCCTTATTCCATTCTATACAAGAGTGTATAAGAAAATGTCTTCGAGAACATTTCCTTCATATTCAATAGACTCGTACCACATCCCTCATATTAAGTTAGGAACACCAATCTGTTTCTAATAATTTAATTTTTATTTATTTTAACAGAATGCCCATTAGCAGAGGATGGCATGGAAAAATTTGCATGTCCCACAATCGATCTCCAAGGGTTATTTCGATGCATAGACGATCATGATTTGTGCAACGGATTTATCGACTGTCCTGATGGAGAAGACGAAGAAAAACAATGGTGCATGTTCTATAAAACGGTAAGCTCGAGTTGTTGTCTTGAAGTCTTCCAAATTTACATATATGTAAGTATATGAGTCCTTATAAAAGTGATTGAGCACCAAAGGCACCAGAGTGGTTAAAATTCAAATAGCTTTGTTGTCTGTTTGGTTAAAAATTAGAAATCTTGTATCCATGAATTTGTCAGTTTTTACTCATTCAGTAGATCTTAGTTAAACCAGTTCTAAGCGTCTAAGCCAACAGCAGGGGTGTCAAGGACTATTCACATCTTTAGCATCTTTTAACATTTCACAAACTCAACTAATATTTGTCTCTCTAAATTTTTCAGACAAAGGCCCACTTAGACGTTTTAGCGGAGGCCTTCCTTAGAAAATTCGGAAGTTGATTGTTTTAATTCAAATGAAGATTGTAAAATTTTCTTAAAAAAATGTATATATGTACAAGAACAACTACACGAGAAAAATGTCTTTATAGTTAATTTTAAAGTAAGAAAACTTTAGTTAAAAAAAAAGTAACACTTTATAAATAAACGGTAGCACTATGTAGTAGTGTAATAATTTGTTTTGTTTATTTTTAGATTAAAAAAATGTACAAAATATTATAGCTTGACAAATAGTGCTGTCTGTTGGTATTAGTGACTAATTAATATTCAATAAATATCTATGTTTATTTAAGGGTTAAACTCAATCTATGCTCTTTCGATAGAAAAAAGCACCCAAAATGTATTAATGCAGTTCCTTCCAACTACCTTCATAATTCTCCATTGAGTATTACGTCCTTCTCTTAAAATAGTTTTTCAAAAACACAAACGCCGATAGGAATTGAGAATTGATTATTTTCCAACAAGTGAAGAACATTTTCTTCCACGTGTAGATTGCATTAAATGCAGTTTCTGCGTTCTCCTTTAAAGTCTAGACCTAAGATATCAGGACGCGTTTAAAAGATTGACTGTATTATTTGTCTGCCTCATGAATCTTCAAGGACCTATTTATTGGTTCAGTCTGCTATACATTTCATGTAGAAGTGTTTTTTTTTTGTTATTGAAGAGTCTTTTGGGAATCTTTCGGTGTTCTTTTGGGAGTTTTTTGAGAGTATTTTGGGGTCTTTTGCTCTGTCTTTTGGGGTGTCATTTGAAGGTCTTTTTGGGGGTCTTTTTTGGAGACTTTTTGGAGGTCTTTAGAGGATCTTTTGGATGACTTTTGGGAGTGTATTTATTTCCGAGGTCATTTGAAAGTGTTTCGGGATCTTTTGGGAGTCTTATGGTGGTGGTCTGTTGGTAGTCTTTTGGAGGGTCTTTTGAGAGTTTTGTAGTGGTAATTTGGGAGCCTTTTGGGGTACTTTTTGGAATATTTTTGGGGGTCTTTTGAGAAGGCATTTATTAACAATTATTCTTTATTCTTTCAATCACGCTAAAGGAGTATAGCATCTCCTTTTTTGAGATTTCGTTCTTTCTTTATATCTCTAACGTTTTTTCGATATTGGCTATCTACTTTTCAATGTTTACGACAAATCAGGTCGAATTCCAAATAACAAGTAACTTACTGTGATAAAGTGGATGTTTTTATACCAAATCTAAATTGTCGAGAACGTTCTATTCTTTTATACTCAATTCTTTTCGAACCCCCAAAAAAATACTTGAACATACTGAAATAATCCCTATAATAATAATAATAATAATAATAATATTTGGAGCGACAGACAGTTGCGGTCCAAGACCTAGCTTATCGCGACCCTTTGTGTTGTGCATGTATATTTTTGCACACAAGTGGAAGGGACTTATAATTTAATACTGGACCCGAACGGCGAATTGAGAAGCTTTCCGTGACAAGGTATTACTCTCGGAACGTTTGTCACCCATTCGCGAGAGGTGAGACACTGTGAAAAACACTTTTGGTGTTGCTGGGATTCGAACCTGAACCTCCTGCGCAGCAGCCATGTGCATTACCACTGAGCCACGGCGCCCACATCTTATATAATACCAATCATTTTCCTTCGGTTTGATACTCTTTGTCCTGGAAGACAAACTCTCGTGGCTTATGTTTGTGATCGTACCAGAAATGAAATCGACACCACTATTGGCATTATTTGGTCAGTTAAAACTCCTAAAGAAATTGTTGAGGTCATTCTAGTCGGCTTTCTCGTGTAGCCATACTGTTCTTTTACGAGTTTTTTATTTAACTACGTGGTTCGACAACGAGAAATAAGCTCTACTCCACAATGATCTGAAGAGCCTAGAGGTGATGATAGAATGACGGTATTTTTGTTAGGATTAGTCAAAGGTATTAGTGTTATGACTTACAATGTCTGAAATTCTTTTAAAAGCAATAAATCAAATGCTATAGGTACTCTTTGTGTGCTATGAAAATTTAGGAACTTAAGGCTCATATACGATCATGCATACAGGACCCCGCAGTTGATGAAATAGAAGAATTCTTTGAATAAGTCGAATGGGAAATGCATGCGTGCGCTCAGTATGATATGAAAACCATTCTGGAGGATATGAACGCGCAAAAATAGGTTGGGAGCTAGAATTCGATGTGGAATGAGTGATGAGGTTTCTGCTCAGAAAGTCTTTTGTGGGAGAATTTGTGTAAGACGACAGCGTAACAGCCAAGCCCAGCCTACGATAGATGGATGCGGCTATCCGCCCATGCCTAGCATCGTAATTAAATGAATAGCAAGGAATTTCCTGTTTCCTGTTACTGTGGAGACATAAGAGATTAATTGTTTCCCAACTGTCATAGTCTGTGCAAGTTTGTTTGTTTGTTTGTTTGTTTGTTTGTTTGTTTGTTTGTTTGTTTGTTTGTTTGTTTGTTTGTTTGTTTGTTTGTTTGTTTGTTTGTTTGTTTGTTTGTTTGTTTGTTTGTTTGTTTGTTTGTTTGTTTGTTTGTTTGTTTGTTTGTTTGTTTGTTTGTTTGTTTGTTTGTTTGTTTGTTTGTTTGTTTGTTTGTTTGTTTGTTTGTTTGTTTGTTTGTTTGTTTGTTTGTTTGTTTGTTTGTTTGTTTGTTTGTTTGTTTGTTTGTTTGTTTGTTTGTTTGTTTGTTTGTTTGTTTGTTTGTTTGTTTGTTTGTTTGTTTGTTTGTTTGTTTGTTTGTTTGTTTGTTTGTTTGTTTGTTTGTTTGTTTGTTTGTTTGTTTGTTTGTTTGTTTGTTTGTTTGTTTGTTTGTTTGTTTGTTTGTTTGTTTGTTCGTTCGTTCGTTCGTTCGTTCGTTTGTTTGTTTGTTTGTTTGTTTGTTTGTTTGTTTGTTTGTTTGTTTGTTTGTTTGTTTGTTTGTTTGTTTGTTTGTTTGTTTGTTTGTTTGTTTGTTTGTTTGTTTGTTTGTTTGTTTGTTTGTTTGTTTGTTTGTTTGTTTGTTTGTTTGTTTGTTTGTTTGTTTGTTTGTTTGTTTGTTTGTTTGTTTGTTTGTTTGTTTGTTTGTTTGTTTGTTTGTTTGTTTGTTTGTTTGTTTGTTTGTTTGTTTGTTTGTTTGTTTGTTTGTTTGTTTGTTTGTTTGTTTGTTTGTTTGTTTGTTTGTTTGTTTGTTTGTTTGTTTGTTTGTTTGTTTGTTTGTTTGTTTGTTTGTTTGTTTGTTTGTTTGTTTGTTTGTTTGTTTGTTTGTTTGTTTGTTTGTTTGTTTGTTTGTTTGTTTGTTTGTTTGTTTGTTTGTTTGTTTGTTTGTTTGTTTGTTTGTTTGTTTGTTTGTTTGTTTGTTTGTTTGTTTGTTTGTTTGTTTGTTTGTTTGTTTGTTTGTTTGTTTGTTTGTTTGTTTGTTTGTTTGTTTGTTTGTTTGTTTGTTTGTTTGTTTGTTTGTTTGTTTGTTTGTTTGTTTGTTTGTTTGTTTGTTTGTTTGTTTGTTTGTTTGTTTACATGTGTATTTCCGGTGGACAAAACTTTCTGTAACATTTTTGGAGAGAACGGGCCCTGCGCCCCGAGGGAGCCCATACAAATTTATTAAAAATTACCCCGATTTCTTAAATTTTTAAATATGTAAATTTTTTGGAGTGACCAGGCCCTTTTAATAAATTTACATGAAAAATTTTAATTTTTATGGGTTGTTTTTTCTTAACAACTTTTCTAACTGATATCCACAGCGTAGCTATATATCTGCTTTCAACTGTGAAAGAAAATTGTAGTTGTCGGTTTTACCAGCTCAACAATTGTTCAGAATCGGTTCGGCCTCTGTAATTAAATGATAACAAACCTATTTATGTAATATTTGGTTGCAACTTTTATTTATTTTTGATACATATTAAACATTATAACGCTCAATAGAAAAAACAATCGAATAAAGGACTAAGAAATATAATTATAGTGTTTTTTTTTTGTATTTTAAACTTTTGAACAATATTTTTAGTCTTATTTACGATTATAGGAAATTTTATGAATCAATAAAAATTGTTTATATTACCGAAAAGATACAGAGTACATTTACTTATGAAAAAATAGAGCAAATAGAAAATAATTTAGATTCTGTTATTGGTGATAATATGTGACTGATCATTCTCTTTAACACAATGAGGACTTCATGTATCCACTGTTATTTTGGCTTTATTTAAATTTTTTTTATTCGTATTCCTTAATAAGGTGACATCCAAATGTATCAATGAATTGTATATTTATGTATATTTTCTTTTTATAATTATTGTCAATATTGGATTTTTTATTGTCAATGAAATGAGTTTTTTATTGAAGAAGACTTTTTCTAGGCATGCGATTTCTTTCAATTGAAGCCTTCTCAAAGTTATTGTCTGTTACGCAGTAATAAATTACTCTAAATATATGTATATGTTTGAATTTGTTTAGGTAAATATTATGTTTTTTTTATAATAAACTTCAAAATTAATAAAATGTATGGTATGTATATATAACTTTTAATTATTGTCACGTAAATTGTTTATATCTTTTTTATAGTCTTGATTTTTTTTATAATAATTATTAATTTGATAATAAAGAGAAAAAAAGTATTTTTTTTATTTATTTTGGTTTTCTAGTTTCTCAGTTGTATGCACAATCAGTAAGTAATTTATTGTTCTGATATGGTTCGTTCCATTATTACGATTATTCCAAATTACGATTTTTTTTTAAATAAATTCAAGAAGTTCTTAAAAATTGCCTTAGTTTTTATATTTATATATATATATATATATATAATAATTATAATACGAGTATTATGAAAAAATCTACTACTGGAAAATGTTTTTACACTTTGATATTGAGTGTGTCTTTGACTAATGGGTTAATGGTTTTAAAGAGCACAACAAATATTTATTACGATAAATATCATAGCTTAGGTCTTCAACCTACAAAGCCGGTTGTCGAAAACTCCGTCTGTATAGGGCTGTTATGCGAGGTGGTGTTCCCCAACTTGGTTGCGTAAATAACGTCTTTCTGGTGACACTTGTTGTTGGAAGTGAATTGCTACGATGACTGTTGACTTTATCTCGTACCTCTCCACCTCCACCTCCTCCGGTGATTCGAGTCCTGCCAATGCCACCTCCAATTCGACCTCCAATACTTCTAGTACTACTAATTCTACTACTACTACTACTAACACCACCATCATTCGTCGGCCCCCAATTAACCACCTGCTTATATGGTAGGAAACATCGTCTACAAACGGCTGCGATTGGTAGCCGAAGTCGCTCTGGTGGGGGGTAGAATGCGACCTTAAAGAAAACGGTAAATAAAGTTTACAAAAAAAATTGAAGAGAAATTAGCTTTTAAAGTACGAGAAAGAAATGTAAAGAACATCGACACAAATCAGGCATCACATATCTACAGAGAGCAGGCATATAACGTACACATTTGTTAAGATACATTTTTATGCTTTGGTAATTCTTACCAAACCTAAACTAAATATACATTAAAACATGAAAATAGGTGCATACATATGTCACAATTAGTTAATACATAACATCGAATCAACTGATATGTTTCACAGATAGACAGAAAAGATTGCAGGAGTGTGTGATATCTTTTTGACTAAAGTTTGTGTACGTGTACGTAAATGAGAAGTGGTATGAGTATTTTTTATTAATTCATGCTACAGCTATGCAATACAATATAATTCGTCTTTTCTGAACATAAAATGAAATGAAGTAACAATCAGTGATGGTACCAAAAAGCAGCCGTCTAACAGTCATCTACAACGGGCTCTCTGGCAATGAAGTAGACATCTTCAACCTGGTGTTAGATCAAGACGAACAATTCTCGTACCATTTCCAACCAGATGTTGGTTTACGTAAAAGTTATTTTTAAAATAAGTAATCTCCATAAGACGCTTTTATGTGGACTTAGCGGGCTGCAGGAAATCTAATTCTATGCATAAGTGATAACTCCCCCTATTAAGGTAATGGAGCAGCCTATTACGAGTATACTTTTAGCAGAAAGCCTCAATACTCTGTCTGTCAATACTTATCAAAAATCTAACCATAACTTAAGACCGGTTCCACTGTTCGGTGAGATATACCATCAAATCACCAGTAGAACTTACTGAATGACATCGAAATCGTTACCGATGGAGACAAGGAGTGGATCAAATGTGATATTGAAAGTGTAGACCAAACCCGACGATTAACTAAACGAATACAACGAACATTATATAGAAGTCATTTCGGAACAACCGAAAAGACAAAAAAATTACTTGATATATCATTAAGTAGGTTTATTAGTATACAACTGAATGGCCAAATAGATTAAAGTGCACACCATCATCCCGAATCACAGGTTCGATTCACCATCATGACTAAGGGAAATATTTTTAAAGGAAAATACGATTCCCCGCGTAGTATTAGGCCTTGTGTGCTAAAATAAAGGTACATGTTATAACCGAGCAACAACAACGTACGTCTTCATAAATTATCCCATTTATTTAATTGCTACCGATATGTTTCACAATCGGTCCTTGCAAAAATATAATGATCATCATCATACTTGGCTCTACAACCTGTGTCCGGACCTGGCTTCCCGTAAAAAATCTCTCCACCGGTCCCGATTTCAAGCCGATGTCATCCATTTTGTCATCCCTAAACTCTGAGCGTCACGGACTACGCCATCCTTCGTGTCTGTTCCATAAATCCTACCGCAAAGGACTTTTCAAGCAGGATCCTCTTCGCTCAGGCGAGCTAGGTGTCCTGCCCACCGGAGCCTACCGAGCTTAATTTTCTTTACGATGTCGACATAGCGGTAACGCTCGTAGATCTCATCATTATAGAGTCTCCGGAATCGTCCTTCCTCACATACGCGGCCAACAATTCTCCGTTCAGGTCAGAATGCTTTTTGCTAAGCACCCAAGTCTCGGATCCATATGTAACTACTGGTATGACCATTGTCTTATATACCAGCAGCTTGGATGTTATGGTTAAGTACCTGGATTTGAATAGTCTTGACAGACTATAGTAGGCTTTGTTGGCTTTAAGCTTCCGTGCGCGTATTTCTAGTTCCATGCTGTTATCGGCTGCTACAGTTGACCCGAGATAGTTAAAGGATTGCACTGCTTCATATGATCGATTGCACTGCATTGTATGGACCAATGATGACTTTAGCGTATGGGGCTATCCTGTCTTGAAGGATAGAGGAGAAAATCTTATACGCGGTACTCAACAACGTTATACCACGATAATTGCTGCATTTTGTGATATCTCCCTTCCTCTGTATGGGGTACAGGATGCTATTTCGCCAGTCTTCTGGCATCGTTTCTTGCTCCCATACTTGCACTATTAGTTCATGGATTGCTTGGTGTATTGCGGTGCCTCTTGTTTTAATTAGCTCCGCTGGGATACCATCAGACTCCGGGGCATTATTATTTTTGAGCCGATTTATCACTCTGCTAACTTCGTTTGTGCTTGGTGGCGGCAGCATAGTGTGGTCTTCGGTCATTGGTGGAGCCTCCAATTCCTCAGTTAGCTGGCCATTAAGCAACTCATGAAAGTGGTCTTCCCATCGCTCTAAGATGCCTTTGAGATCGACGGTCAGATTACCCTCTGACTAGTATGTGGAACGCGGTGTATATTGTGTCATACCGCGGGGTCTTTGGTAGAACTTCCGTGCCTGTACTTGCTCTCTGTACTCTTCTAGTTCACGGATGAGATTCTTGTCCCAGGCTGCTTTCTTTCGCCGGTGAACCGGTTTTTTCATATCTTCTGAGCTCTTTCTCTTCATCTTTGCTTGCTCTCGTTCTTTGAGATTGTTGAATTGCTCGGTACGCAACATTCTTACGTTCAGTCGCTAGTTTACATTCGTCATCAAACCAGTCGTTCCGATATCTACGACTAATGCTTAAGATGAAGTCAGCAGTACTAATGACAGTATTCTTAGGGCGTGTCCATTTCTCTTCTACGATATTTCAGATTCAGTACTTAATCTCCGTGCATTTAGGGTGAGTCTTATCGCTTGACCGTAGTTGTTTCTGGCCTCTTCGTGGCGAAGGGCAGCCGTGTTGACTCGAATCTGATTCACGGATGATGTCTTTCTTGATGATGCAATCGGCGCTTGGAGCAGCATACCAACAAGATAGTGGTCCGAGTCGTCGTGAGCACCTCGGTACGTTCGTACCGTTATCAGCTTCTGGTTGTGGCGGCGGTCTATCAACACGTGGTCTATCTGGTTGCGATTGGCTCCATAGCAGATACCCAGGTGGCTTTGCGGATATTTTTACGCGAAAACCTTGTACTCGATCATGTTGCGGTCAAATTAATGCTTGCTGCCATCTCTATGACTCGTTGTCCATTGTCATAAGTGTTCTCGTGTAAGCTATGGGTGCCAATGTACTGCCTGAATACTGGTTCCCTTCCTATTTTGGTTTCTAGAATGATTTTCGGCGCGACAGACCATTAGGGTCCAAGGCCTTGCTTCTCATAACCATTTGTGTTGAGCTTGTATATTTTTGCACACAAATGGTGGGGACCTACAATTTAATGCCGGATCCGAACGGTGAATTGGAAGCTTTTCATTAGAAGTTATTACTATAGGAACTTTTGTCACCCATTCGCGAGAGGTGTCACACCGTGAAAAGTACTTTTGGTGTTTCTGGGAATCGAACCACGAGCCCCCTGCCCAGAAGAACATGGTCTTATCCACTGAGCCACGGCGCCCACATAGGCAATTATATGTGCTAGAAAAAAGGTGTGAAGAGTTCTTGTTTTCATCCTGTGAATAGAAATGATACCTTGCAGTGTCAAAGTTACTGGCAGTGAACAAAATAATCCTTATTTGGTAAAAAAGCAAAAAACACCCTTTATAATTACGGTGACTATCCATTATGTATTTCCATGAACAGTTCTGTATTTGAATAGCTTTTCCCCGATAGCCACGAATATGGTTTTTTTTATATTTTTTGTTTCTTACAATCACTTATAGTCTCTAATATGAGAGTTTTGTTTTCTTAAAATATGGTCACCATCGTTATTATGTTCAACAGCACTGAGCAAAAATATATGAAATGCAACAACTGAGGACAAACGGTCGATTAGCATTACCTTTATTGCCCTTGTTAAGTCATTACTTTGGACGACTACTGGAGAGGATGATTTGGTATAACTAGCATGGGTGTATAACTAGACTGTTTAAGAAACTTTTCACATGACTGACAAGGCAATTACAAACTTTCCCACAAATTAATATCCGGCCTATTTGATAAATAAATTTGGAAACTTTTCAGACATCATCTGCCTCCGCAATACTCATCATCCAAATAGACTGCGTTGCAAGATATACGAGTACATCATAAATAAAGAAGTAATTCAATTATAAACTAAGCAGCGGGCGGAGCTCATGTTTATCGCTTATTCAGAGCATGAACACGCTCGTAATACCTACAACGTCCGGTCCTAGCAACATCAACTGCAGAGTACCGAAGGAGAAACTTTCGAGAGCGCAATTGATGCCCTTCGTTTTGGTACACTAAGGGAGTTTTTCAGTGAAATACGAAACAATTCAATTATACAGAATATAACACCCATCCAGCAGGATAACTTTTTTGCTCCATGTTTCTTTTCATTCTTCTCAGATTTCTTTGCTGAATAAATTGAAACTTTTTTCAAAATGAGCACTTCTTGTTTATGCTGCCTGTAATGGAGTATATTATAAATCATGATCTGAAAGTGCGCCTCCGGTCTGCGGTTGTGTCATCGTCAAACTGTCAAAATTTATATTCGAGTTTTCAACAAGTCAATGAGTGCGGATGAATGGTGGACGCTGGACCGTGAAAAGAAAAAAATGAAAAACTTTTCGCGTCAATTTTCTTTGAAAGAATTGACTTAAACCTAATTAGGTCACCCAAAATACAAGATGGTTAGTTGGTAGATTGGTGGTCTGCACGATACTTGTGAGAGCCTCTATTTGCGCGTGAGTGTGGCATTTTAATACCACTGTCCCCGCGAACCATATGAAAGATTTTTAAATCCATCCAAGCTATTTCAGGTCAACAAACAATTGTTGGCTCGACGATGGTCAGACATTTGTAAAGATTTTGGATGAGCTTATCTTTCTTACCTTTCTTAGCTTCCTACAGCCGAAAACGGTATGTAGAATACGATGTTAAGCTGCTCTAGTTAGTCACACTTTAGTACTGCTAACTCCATCTTAGGCATTAGTCGTAGATATCGGAACGACTGGTTTGATGACGAATGTAAACTAGCGACTGAACGTAAGAATGTTGCGTACCGAGCAATGCAACAATCTCAAAGAACGAGAGCAAGCAAAGATGAAGAGAAAGAGGTCAGAAGATATGAAAAACCGGTTCACCGGCGAAAGAAAGCAGCATAGGAGAAGAATCTCATCTGTGACCTATAAGAGTACAGAGGGCAAGGACGGCAACAGGCGCGGAAGTTATACCAAAGATTCCGCGGTATGACACAATATTCATCGCGTTCCACATACTGCAAAATCAAAGTGGGTAATCAGATCGTCGATCTCAAAGGCATCTTAGAGCGATAGGAAGAGCACTTTAATGAGTTGCTAAATGGCCAGCTAACTGAGGAATTGGAGGGTCCACCAATGATCGGAGACCACACTAAGCGGCCACCACCAAGTGCAGACGAAGTTAGCAGAGCGATAAATCGGCTCAAAAATAATAAGGCACCGGTATCAGATGGTACCCCAGCGGAGCTAATTAAATCAGAAGGCCCCAAAATACACAAAGCAATTCATGAACTAATAGTGAAAGTATGGAAGGAAGAAGAGATGCCAGAAGCCTGGCGAAGAGACATCCTGAGCCCCATTCATAAAAGAGGAGATATCACAACATGCAGCAAGTATCGTGGTATAACGTTGTTGAGTACCGCGTATAAGATTTTCTCCTCTATCCTTCAAGGCAGGATAGTCCAATATGCTAAAGTCATCATTGGTCCATACCAGTGTGGGTTCATCCCAGGCAAATCAATAACTGATCAGATTTTCACGCTTAGGCAGGTAATGGAAAAATATCTAGAGTTTCAAAACGCACTACACCATCTTTTTAAAGACATTGATAGCATAGTCAGAGTAGAGTAGTCCACTCAGATACTGGCTTACGCAGACGATATTGACATCGTTGGTAAAAACCCAAGAGCTGCACAAGAAGCTTTCATCTAGATCGAGCGGGCGGCACAAAATCTCTGGCTGCACATAAATAAGAGCAAAACAAAGTACATGGTGGCCACGTCGGTGAACAGAAGATCCAACATTGTTTCCGCAATTACAATAGTGGAGGGCGAATTAGAAGTAGTCCAATCCTTTAACTGTCTCGGGTCAACTGTAGCAGCCGATAATTGCATGGAATCAGAAATACGCGCACGGTTGCCTAAAGCCAACAAAGCCTACTTAAGTCTGTCAAGACTCCAAGAATCTAACCATAAGATCTAAGCTGCTGGAGTATAAGACAATGGTCATACCAGTGCTCGCATATGGATCCGAGACTTGGGTACTTATTGCCACACTTATTGTCACATACTATATACATACTCTTCCGAAATCTAGAGACCAGCTTGGTTCTTTTTCTTTTACGGTAGGGCGACCATAAAGTTATTTTCTAAATGCCTCATCTTAGTTGTGATCTAGCAGTACAGTATGGTTTCTTTAATGAACTCGGTGGACAGCTGACCCTTTCCATAGAGCCGATGTCCATAGTGACATCCATCTTAACTCATTCGTCCATCTTCTCATTTGAGAGAAACGGAAAGCCTCAAGATATTCCTTAGAAAAATTGCAATGTTCCACCTTTGGTGAAAGTTGTTGTTTCAGTTATCAAGGGAAAAACAACAAAAAAGATACCTACGTCCAAACGACCAGGATTTTCTACAAGACACTGTTTAACAAGTTTCCATTCGCTCCATATGTAAGAATTGAGCCGGCAACATTTGTGTATAACTGCTGGACTGGAAGCCCAATTTTTAACTGCTGGAGTAGAGATGAAATTCTATGTTCGACTTACAGCTGAGCTTTAAATCACAATATGACATCGATGTATTAAAGCGTTGGAGGTACGTGTTAGTCTTTGATCAATGCATTTTGGAAGGTCGGTTTTAAGATTAATTGGTGAATACTACCATTACAGTTTTTCCTTTAAGGCCAACAGTAGTTGCCAAGAGCTGACTTTGCCTAGCGCCCTTTTTATTCTAGCCTCACTAATCACTATAAGTGCTGTCCTGATACAAGAATCACTACGTCATCTGCATACTTCCAACTACTTTCGTCCTATCTCGCTTGAGTGTTTTCTGGATCTTGCTTATGACAATAAGGCCTAATTAGTCCCCGATGAGGGTTTGCCCCTGTTATTACCAATATTGCATGAAATTAGCCTCAATTACTCTACTACCAAAGAAAGGAGGATCCTGCTCGGAAAGTACTTTGTGGTAGGATTTATGGAACATGACAGCGAGACCCAAGCCCAAGCCTACGTTGGAAGGATGGCGTAGACCAGGACGCCCAGAGTTTAGGGATGCCAAACTGGATCACATCGGTTCGAAATCGGGACCGGTGGAGAGACTTTTCGCTGGAGGCCAGGACCAGATACAGGTTGTAAAGCCAAATATGATGATGAGCTGGTCTTTTTCCATTTAAACTCGCCAAATGCTCAGCCATTCAGAGATACGAAATGCTTCCGTTTTGACTGCATCGCATTGCTTGGTTATACCGAACTCTCCCCGTTCAACCGAGTACCCGGTTCTTTGTATTGGAATCTGTTCGTTCCGAACCACCTATGTTTCCTTTACACTGAGTAACTACGTCATACTTAACTACTACCCCGAGTTTACTTGATTTCCCCCGCATTACTGATCATAAACAACAGCTCCCGTAGTTGTAGAATCATAAGAATTTATGCATGCTAACCAAATGTATTAAGTATCATTAAGTATGGAATCGCCTTTGTATTATTTAGAGAACCAAGAAAATCAAATGCTGAAAATCAAAACGAAAAACCAATTTTTTATAACTTAATTTGTAACGCACGAAGAAGAATTGAAAGGAACCTGGGTGACCGACGAGCGTCACCAGAGCAAGCTATGTTACAATACACCACCTAACTGGGTGAGAGCTTCCCCAATGACTCCAATGTGAACTTTGTTAAATGCGTCTTAAACATTGAGGAAGGCGGCTAACGGATATTAGAAAAATAAGTGAAAAAATACAAGCTACTTATAGAAAAAAAGTTCTTAAATTTTGACACAATCATTCTTTTCCAGCGCTGCAAGTAAAGCAACTGTTGGCTACTTTGCCGAGTCGATGCTAGTATTCCATCAATATTATCTTCGTTTAGTGTTAAATACCTAATATAAATAATATAATTATTGTAAAACATTCTATTCTTATCAATACATAAGATTATCGTTTTTGTTTCAATTAAAGCCAGAGAGAAAGATAGAACAGTTTTTTACTATGACAGAGAGATGCTAAGTCTATTCTTGGACTGTGTCTTTTTAAGAGCTAGCATGCGGCATTCCCCGACAATAATCAATAATAAACTAAAGTTTTCCGTCTGAGGTCATTCATTCATCTAACATCGAACAATTAACACGAAATGGTGATAGATGTTAAGTGAAGCCAAATGCGCTGTGACTGTTTGAGAGGGTCTCCTGTAAGCTTAAGCTTTTAACTTTCTATCTACGTAATTAAATTCATTCTGAAACATAAAAAAAATAACCAAAATAATTAACATTATACAAAATAACTTAAATATAAAAAATTATTGTTAGTCCCGAATTTTTCCGAAGGAAGTTCTACTTCTATTTTTTTTTTCAAAACAAAACGAAAACAAAAGCCTTGTAGATTAAAAATAATTTCATTTTCCCAAAGGACATTGGTAAAACAATAATTATAATAATAATATTTGGCGAAACAACTGGTGCTGTGCGAGTTATATTTTAGCACACAAAGGCGAAGTTGTTTCTTATTATCGAGAATGTTATTAGTCTCAGATGTTGAAAGTTATTACTCTCAAATATTTGTCAGACAATCGCGAGAGGTGGGACCATGAATAGGCGTCTTGGTGTTTTTGGGAACTCGAACTTTCCCGATCAGTAACATAAAGGACCAGATATTTATTCTGTAAACAACTTTAAGAAAAAACCTGCCGTCTCCATCCATTATTCCTAGTCGTATAAACCATCTACTCCACTTCCAACTGTAGTGGCACACTTAAAAGGTGGCAGGTAAGGGAGTGCTATAAGCTTCCAAATAAAGAAAAGCTTTCAACTTAATTGGCCATCCTCTATATACTAATTGGCTATGCCTTCACGCACAAAGCGGTTAAAAATTACAGAAGCTCAAGTATAAGTAGTGCGGATAGTAAAGTGCTGGATGGACGCGTATGGACTAGCATTATTAGCCCTCACTAAAGAGTGTATGTAAAATATCTTACCAATAAAGGCTTGCAAGGAGGTTTCAACGTTGAAACCATATGCAAAGCATCTTGCTGTCGAGATATGTTCCTATTAACCTTCTTGCAAGTGGAACGCAATTCCGTCTTCCACAGGCATTCTAAGCCGCTAAAGGCCGCATAGAAGACAAAGAAGAAGCGGATAGGATAACGAATAAAGGGGCATAATTCCACGGTCCTCTTCGGAAGCGGATTTGTTTTACGACAATCAACGTCCATCATAGACTGATGTGCCTCAATGGTTAGAGCAGGACCTACCAATATCCTTGCCGATCTTTGGCTTTCGACAACCGGTTGATATATGCAACTCCACAGAGAACGCATCATCGCGCCGGTAACATCAGGTCGGGCTCTGATGTACCAAAGATTTTGGTAACACCAGGCCTTCCTCTGATGCTACCATACTAGTGCTCTACCCGCGGTTGGGTTGTAAACCACCAGCCACTAGGTAGGTCAAGCCCAGAACGAAACTGGGTCCTCAACCAAAAGTTGGTTCAAACTCGGCTAACCTCCAAGGAGCTCAACCTTATCTGTGGGCGGAGCCAACTCCCGTAGTACCAACGCGACCTTGGTGAGATCTGAACTCAAGAGACTCAGTTCGTTCAGTATAAGTACCTGGGCGTAGGTACTCTACAGCCTTGGCAGCACATCGTCCGGAACTTCGAACCCAATAATTTGACACTAGGATACCATGATATTCTAGGCCGCCCAGGATAGAAACTAGGATAGAAACATACGAAGACAGTGCCCGTTCTAGACATTCTAAGTACTAGCAGACTTGCCCCTTTTATCTTCCGAGTTTAACCAAGTATCAAACCTATGGAAAAGTAAGATACAGCGGTCCCCTCTAAGTCGAAAAAAGAGGCAGAAACTCCACTAGTAGGACCAGAACCACTTTGTTGCATAGAATACCGCATAATGTAGAAAGAGATAGAGATAGAAGAAGGTTTCGCTCCATAATGGAACTAAGCAGAAGTAATGTAAGAATCACTACGGGGTTCCTAACAGAACATTATAGCCTAAAGGGGCACCTAAAAAAATTAAGATCAAAAAAAGATGGCAGCTGCAGGCTTTGTGGAGCAGAGGAGGAGACCCGTACCATTTTCTCATCGAGTGTAGAGTAATGATCTGACAAAAAACAGACCCACGGATGTCTGCATGACATTTACTGAACCCACTCCATATCACTAAATTCTTAAGAGCCATTCGAATGGAGGGGATGCTGTAGTGAAGGGCATGCACTGTCCACAAAGCACAATCGCAATAGATCCGAATGGATCGCAGTACTTTTTTATCAAGGCTGTCAATGCATTTTGCAACTACACCATAGAACTCCTGAAGGCATACAAATGGTGTTGGAATGCAAGACTAAAGTGTAAGGGGACACGAGAAGGTCAGATACTGCCTTACGCAGCTTCTGAGCGGCCATTAATATTTTCGTACAAAATAGGAATAGTGACTGTAAAAGAATGTTTTCTATTTGCCAACCTTACCCAGATCACGCATATCACAAATTCTTCTCATGTGACAGGTGGGCGCAACAAAAAAGATTTTAAGAGAGGAGAGGTTAGACCCTAGTTCCCAGATATCGTCAGAGGAACTATAATCTGTAGGGAGACCACCTGAAACAGGGTCGCAAATGCCATCCTAAAATCTAAATGGACGACTGGGAAATAAGTCCGGTATCCTGTAAAGACGTAGCAATAGAGCAAGCAACTTGGATATGAGTCTAGAATCCTGGAGAGACCCTCAGACAGATCATACGACCCACGTCTACCTTAAAGTAAAGTTTTAAGCAATACGAGTGAGTAAGAAAATACAACACGGGTGTCTTTTTCTTTTCTTTTTTTCCTTTACTCCGCAGGGGAACATAGGGCTTCTAAAAACGCCCACCAACGAACTCGATTTATCGCCTGAGGTTTCAAGAGACCCAACTCTGTCCCCTGGAATCTTGCTTCCTATTCTATTGTCCTATTCCATGTCTTGCTAGGACGGCCAACTTGGCGGCTTCCTTGTGGATGTAACCGGGTGTAAACCGTCAACAATATAAAAATCTGATCGAAGTGCTTTCAACATGAATGACCCACCATTAAGGTTGCTTAATGGTGTTCTGTGTTCATTATTAGTGTTATATCAATGGCTTTTTGAGTGTTGGTTGGTTTTTTTTTCATTACCTAGGATGTCCGTACAGTTTTAAGGGAAATAAACTTAGTTTTGGCCAAATATAACTTCCCACTTATAAGTATTAAACACATTAAGCTACAGGTCTAATGTTGGTCTTTTTAACAAACTTGTCAACAACTTCACAGAAAAAGTTAAAGAAATCACCCCTATAAATATTTAAATTCTGATACACCCTGTATAATGTAATTGTAAACACAAGCTGCAATTTTGGTTTCCTTACTAAACACAAACAAATTAAAAAGAAATTTAAAATAAATAAAATTGAAAAGAATCCATCGGGATTCATTTGAGTTTCAACATTATTTGATCGAAAGGGAACACCCTGTTGCACTAATAGGAAACATTAGCAGCGCACTTGACTTCATTTCGCAACCATTCCATCAGTGTTTTTCCCATTACAACATCATCATGTTAATCATACTATTTGCCTAGCTCGCCCCGACCGACTGAAGCGACCGCTCCGCAGTGGCCGATATCCAGCTGGCAGTAGTCCAGAGCGTGCTAACGATCCGATATGGCGTTTGTGTTCGTTAAATATTTCTTCATCGACATTCGATGATAATGATGGAATCTCTGGCATCATTTCCTTAGAAATCTCCTGAGGATTTTTGGAATCTTCTTAATGTCGATGGGTAGGTAGGAAAGGAATGAAGAATTCGAGAATTGTTTCAAAATTGCAATCTTACTTAAATGCACCACAGCGCATCTCTGTGAAGGGTGTGATAAAAAAAATTTGGTTTTTTTTGCCAATATATAAAACTCACCAAGGAATCGCTTTTCTTCTCGCACTAAATCCAAATAATCTGCCACATTGGGATAGACATAAGCATTCGGAATTGAATCATCGTAGTCCATGTACATGGGTGGCTGCATTAACATTTCAGCATCTGTCATAACGTTGTTGCTCTTTTTTTGATTGATTCCATGCACCGGAGAACCGCGAAGTGCGCCCAAATTACGTTTTCCAGCTCCTGAACCACTGCGGAATGAATTTGAGCGAGCGAATGAGGCCATATTTCGCTTGGGTTCGCGCATTGTTGAGAGTAGTCCAAGACGTGCCATTGTAGCAAGGTTTCGTTTACCATTCTGTGGTAGCTGAAAGTCACGCGCAAGTGTTCCTATATTCCGCTTGCCATAATGCATAAAGCCGCCTGAACGTGCCAACGAGCCAAGATTTCTTTTGTCACTGGAATTCCATTGCTGCTGATAGGTGCGACCTGTTTCGACGAGATCGTCTGGTTGCGGTGTTGGAAGTTGTCCGTTCTTGGCCAGAGTAGCCAAGCTTCGTTTTGGCCCTGGACGCATCATCAGGTAACCCTGAGAGGCCAATGAGGATATGGACCGTTTGTCCTCCTCAGGGTAATCATAGTCATCGGGCATCGTTAGTTGCTGTTCGTAGTCCATCAGTTGTCGGTCACGTAATAGGTTTTGTTGTTGATTGCTGCGCATTTCAGATGTCTGCAAAAGTCATTTTCAAATCAAAAGGATGCAATTTAGTCAGACTGTCCGACTGTCAAACTGTCAAACTGTCAGACTGTCAGACTGTAGACTGTCAGACTGTCAAACTAAAGAAACTCACATGAAATGGATACTCTATATTTGGATTCATTAATTGACTGATAATCGATTCCAGTTCGTATTGAGAGATATTTTCGATATCGTCAGTTCCAGTTGGTGCGGCACTTTCTTGCTTAAACTGAATGATAAAAAAAGTTAAAAAAGCATTAATTGTGTGTATGTGTATATTGTTTTTAGAAATTTACTTTTTTGAAAGCTCTGCGAAAGTCTATAAATTTTCTTAACACACAGTGTTTGTAACACTGATCATCTCTTTCTCTGTAACTTCAACGACTGATCCAATCAGCAAGATTGGTAGGATTTATGGTACACGACAATAGCGAGGCAGGTCGCTTAAAATATAGCGTATATAGCGTAGAGCATATAACGTAGGGCTAGGGCTTAGAGGTACTAAACTGGATAACATCTGCTCGAGTGTGGAGAGATTTTTGCAAGAGGCCAATATCAGACCCCGCTTGTAGAGCCAAATATGATGATGACGCCATAAAAAATATACTTATACTCAAAAAAGATTCTTTGACGTCAATTCGTAATATGTAGGAGTAAGTAATTTTTGAAGGAATCCTCTTGGCAGGAAGGACTTCTTCTTGCATTTCTTTAGAACTACCGAAATAGAAACCAATGCGAACGAAGACCAGGACTGAATATATACAGCGTCAAGGTGTATTTTTCTTATAAAGGGTGTCTTTTATTTGCTTATATATTTGAACGGTAAACTGTCAAACGAACTTTTATACTGCTCTCGCTTTTGATATTACATTACAAATAGACTCACGCTTGAACAACGGTACTGAATTATCCAAATTTACCATGAAAGTTAGTCATTGATTCGCGCAACTTAAAGACGACTACGTGATTTTAATGGCGCACATTATCGTCCATTCAAGCGAGCTATCCATTGAAATGTGGATAGATTTTGTAACGCCCCGAAGGAATGTGTGCACTGAAAAGAATATTGTGGTTTCAACAGTATGATGGTACATGCCACACGGCAACACCAACCATCGACTTATTGAAACCAAAATTTGGCGTTAAGTTGATTTCGAGAAATGGACCTGTCGATTGGCCTCAAAGGTCGTGCGATTTGACAACTTTCGATTATTTTCTGTGGGAACACGTAAAGTCACTGGCTTACGCTGTTAAACCAGCAACAATTAACATAGTAGTAATTGTGATAGTCGGAAAACGGGAAAACTTTCCTTTGTTGTATAAAATGGTGCTCAACCCCATCTGGACTTACGGAATACAATTGTGGGGTTCAGCTTGTGCTTCAAATATAACAAAACTGCAATGTGGACAATCAAAAATTCTACGAAGGATGGTAAACGCACCTTGGTACATAAGAAACATACATGAGATCACCAACATTGAAACAGTAGCAGATACAATACAAAAATACAGCAAAAAAACACCTCACCAAGCTAGAGAGACATCCCAATACATTAGCTCGGGAAATATTATGGAGGCCTTAAAAGCAAAGATCCTTTGGATCTAGTTAACTTGTCACCATTAATTAACCAAATAACGCATAATAATAATAAGAAATAACGCAGGTTAAGTCATAAGAAATTGATATCTAATTAGCTTGCAAGGTTTGAAAACGTCTTGTGAATTTCCCAAAATAAGAAAGATTCAAGAATAATGCCAAAAGTCAGTATAAAAAAAATTTACATTTCTATAAGATAAGTCGTCTATATCAAGGGTTCCTAAACTATTTTTCTCGCGACCAGCTTTTTCATTTTGAAGCATTTTGGCGACCCGACATGGTTTATAAATGCAAACAAAATAGAACATTTAACAAGAACACAAAAATACAATATGAATTTTTAGGATTCCCTTTATTGTTCTTGTTGAATTGAATTGTTGCCAATGCAATGATGTAATTACCTATTATTATGTAAAAATTGACAATGCAAATTTATGTTTTATGTTTCCTAAAATGAATTCTTTTGCTGCCCTGATATAAAATCTTTCACTAATGTTAACATTTTTCGATCTTTCCAATACGGAAGAGTTCATCGCCAAAGTTTTCGATGAACTGCCATCTTTCGGACTTATTGGCGGAACGGAGTGGGTTGTTTCCCTTATGTTAGAGTGTAATAAACGCAGAAGTGCAGCCGTGTCCAGAATGTTATAAAACATCGCCAAAGGACCCGCCAAATGCCGTCGCCCTTTATTTTATTATACTGGTAATACATAATTATTTCTGGCTTGTTCTTCAGTCATCCTGACAAAACTGCAATCCTGTGAATGGTGGACAAAATAACCACGGATCTGTTTGCTGCTGCGACGTAGGAGTACATCATCCCTAGTTCTGGAGGGTTTGATCTTGGTATGCACATATCTTTTGTTTTTTTTTTTTACTCTGCCTACAGAAGTCAAGTTCCAACTTGTCAACTCCTTGCTCAATGGAAGTGTTGTGAAGAAGTTGTCCATCGTGATGTTTCTCAACTCAGGCAACTAGCTCCCTCTCAAGCCTCGGTTGATTTTTCTTTTTACAATGTAAACACGCTAAAGGGATTTGCACCCTTATAATGCTTAGCACAGCGTGTGCGTTAGGAAATTAGGGAGAGGAAAAGATGAGATGTCAATGCACGCGTGTCTTAAACGACTGCAGATCATATAAATGCGGAAACACAGAATCAGGCAATTCATTCTACATAACTATCGTGCGGCTAAAGAAGGAATCTCTGAATTTGTTAGTACGTCCGAAGATAGGCTTCATAAACACTGACACTGATTGCATTTTGAAGTATGGCTTCGATAGTGAAACTTATCTTATGCAGTTTGACAAAATGGGCAAATCAGAGGTATAGATATTATACATAACTGGACCAAGTACAGAACCTTGTGGAACTCCTGACAGTAAAGTGCTTTCTGAAGAAAGACTGTTTTTTACGGACACTTTAAAGGAGCGATTGCTAAGAAAACTACATATTGTTTTGATTAGGTATGGTGGAAAATCATAGTTTATTAGCTTATTTAGAAGTCCCTTATGTCATACTGTATCGAATGCCTTTTCTATGTCTAATAAAACAAGACCTGTTGATTTTTTGCTCTCAAAATTTTGTTGAACGTGTTTACGGATTATACAGATCTGGTGGGTTGTAGAGTGATTGCGTCTGAACCCGAATTGTTCTAACGGAAGAATGTTTTTGGGCTCCAGTTCTATTAGTACACGTTTTTTCAAAAAAATTTCAAAAACTTTTCTCAAGCTACTTAGTAAGGAACTAAGCCACCACATAAAGTGGTAATCATCTGGGATGCACAATAGATCTCTAGGTCGCAGTGTACCTCTTCAGCCCACTAAACAATAATAATAATAAAAATAATAATAGTAAACGTATGGTCCTATAGCTACTGATAGATGATGATGCTTTTCCAGGTTTTAAAATTGGCACAACTTAAGCTTTTTTCCCATAAATCAGGAAAGTGTTGTAGCTTGAGACAGACGTTAAAAATTAGCGTAATAAACACGTATCCGTGTAACGGCATATGTTATTATTATTATTACTGTTTTTGGCTAACATAGCTGTATGTGTTTCTTAGATAAAAATATACAATTACAAATAAATACAGCGTAGTATTTAGTCCGACACCTACTACGCACCTAACTAGGCAGAGACTAATAAATTTCTATACTCATTATATTTCTGGTCATTCCTTGCGTGTTCACTTAGCGCCGCTCACTTCACTGCTCCACCAATGGTTAAGAAATTTCCGTTTTCAATTCACCAAAAGCAATTCCTATCCATGGGGAATGTTGCTGATGATAAAAGATATGCTTAACAAATATTTGTTATAAGGCATGTAACCAGCACAACAAAGACAAATAGCGGGAATTTTCACTTTTTCATAAAAAAAACTTTGCCAGATAATTTAAAAATCTCCTATGCATTGAGAAATCATCCAAAAATCTTAACACGTACGTACTACTGAATTATTTTCCTTACTTACTCCGAAAAGACAGACAGGTTTTTGATGATAATGTAAGCTTAAACGCCTTTTAAGCTACCCACCGTCTTCATAAATTTATTTACAACAATACAATATGTTTGTCTTTTCAACGGGTAATTTGGAATTACTTATGCAGCTTCACAGAAACTCCAGAAGGATATTATTTTCATCACTATATTAGTGGGAGAAGAGGTTGTGATTTCGTGCTTTTCCATAGGTGATCATATGTGGCTGCGTGAACAATTTCCTAACTACCGGGAATCTTATATCACAATGCTCGCAAAGATACAAACGTAGTAACATTTTGATGGCTCTTATAGCAAAAATATGCAGCTGTAGGGTCAAACGCGCAAAACCACTTTGTTGATCCGGTAAATAAAAGCAGTTCTTGGTCTTGCTAAGTTAGGAATTTGCTTCTCTTCCTTCTTTTATGTTTACCTGCGATATAAAATTAGGATAAGAGAAAAATTGCTGAGGGAAAATTGGATAAGAGGGAGCTTTCATATCTTTTCTTTGTATAAATAATATTGTACTTCTATGCGAATGTTAATTTTAGCTCAAAGGATATCTACGGTGAAGTAGAGCGGGACATATTGTTGTCTAATGTAAACACATTACTTATTGTAATTGAATTTACTGAATACTGCGGTTTTTGTTTTTTTTTTTTGTAAACAGTTATCAGCAGGGTTTTAATTAAACGCGAAAATTGTACAATCCAATGGTTTTCACAAAATAGAAATTACACAAATGACCTTATTCATAACAATTGCTGTTTGGTCAAAGATGATTCAAGTCAAGGTAAATAAAAAACAATTTGATGCTTATTTTGCGGAACGCAATAATCACCAACTATCACTATGCTATTTTAATAGGAACATAGCTAAAATAAACACTCCCTGGAACGAATTAACTGTTGTTTAGAAAGAAAGAGGTTTGGAGCAGTGCAGTGAGCAGTGACGATATATTAATCATGGCCAAATTTACGGAGGATGCACAGTTTGCGATGCACCGACCAAAGGGGCCCCAACAAAATAATTTTATGAATTGCCACATAACATCGTAAAACTGAAATCGTTATTGCGGGCGATTTCAATGTACACAATTCTGGGTGGCTTTGCCATTCTGGCCAGACAACACCCGACCGAAGGAAGGTGTGTTGAGATATTCGCTGAGTTAAATCACATCACTCAGCTTGTAAATGAGCCTACGCGAATACCTGACCTTGCAAATCATTCCGCAAACACGCTGGACTTGTTCCTTACCGCTCGTCCTGATAAATACTCCGTCAATGTATTATTGCCTCTAGGCTCGTCAGACCATTGTGTAGTATCAGCTACTTTCTCGGTTATAAACCACGCAGATAGAGAAAAAACTCCCAAAAAACAATCCGGCAATACGAGAAAGCCAATTGGGACGGCCTTAACAACTTCTTTGTGAGTACTAACTGGTCGCTATTGTTGCCGCCCCGCTGATGCAAACACAAACATCATCCTTATTTGTATGAGAGATTTTATCTCCCTTCCAGATATTAGTCTATCAAACCAAAGGAAGATGGACGGTACGACTCGAGCTGTAAAGAGGCTTCTAGGATTAGAGGGGTATGCTTTCGGTCCTACAAAGTAAAGCCTACCGAGGAAAACCGAATAAATTTTAAACGAGCCAGAAATGATTGCAATGCCCATCTTCGGCGAGTCAAATAAGCCTACGACCAAAAATTGAGGCAGCAAACACTACAATGCCCCAAAGGTAGTACAAATTTTTAGTCATTCGTAAAAATAATAAAAAATACAGCTTCGTCGTCAATTCCAACGCTTCATTCTAGTTGTCAGCTCATAGACAAGGCCAATCTGTTTGCTGCACATTTTGCAGCTAGGTCCACGCTTCCAGATTGTGCATTGATGCCGCCTGCACCTCAGAGTATTGAACACTCTATGGGACAGATAGTCATTTGTACTCGTGCAGTAGCTACAGTTTTAAACGATCTCAAACTCACAAATCCGCTGGTCCATATGGTATTTCTGCATTAGTTCTGAAGAAGTGTTCTCTTCTAAGCTGGCATTACCATTGCGTTACCTTTTCCATCTATCCTATTCTTCTGGACTCTTCCCGAGAAGTCTTTATCCAGCCAATACGCAAAAAAAGCGAGCCTTCCTCCCCTTCTTCTTACCGGCCTATAGCACTTACATCTATTCTTTTCAAGGTCATGGAAACGCTGATTAATTTTCAGTTCATGAAATATCTTAAAACTAACGAAATCCTTTGTCACCGGCAGTAGGGCCAACATTTTTCGTTGTTTTTGTGACATACGATGACTTCTTTCTCATCGCAGCTACCTTAGTCCTTTCTTATGAGTAGCTACTACTTTGCGGCACAAATATACAACCAAATAAATAAGATAGAAACGCGAGCTTATCAGGTCGCCATATAGGTAGGTTTAATTTAGTCCAAACAAATATCACAAATTTCGTAACAATTTTTTTTTTGGAATTTTGTTTCTGTAAAAAAAATTGTTTTCTTATTTTTTGGAAATTTTTTATTTTTTAACTTTTTTATCCAAATTCTGACTGGAAGAAGCCGAGATATACGACACGACAGACAAACGTTCAAACGTACAAACGTACAAACGTTCAAACGTACAAACGTACAAACGAACACAAACGTACACAAACGTACACAAACGTACAAACGTTCGCTGAAAAATGTTCGCCCTTCGGGCCAAAACCTTCTCTATAGAAAGCCCAACTCTACGCATACTAATGCTGTAAACCAAGACCAAACGCATGTGTGTTTGTGGGATGTGAATAAGGTGTACAAAAAATAAGAAGTCGCAAAGAGCGAGAAACGTAAGATGTGGTAGTGGGAAACAGAAATATTTTATATGGATTTTGCTCTTTAGTTGATTACTAAATACAAATACGTTTGGTCTCAATCTAAGCATGTATCTGTGTACGATCGGAACAGTTGGGCTTTCTATAGAGAAGGTTTTGCTTCGGGCTCACAATAACATTCATGTAAATATGTATCGCCTACTTTATATAAATTGTTAAAAACTAGAAGTCATATTTTTTTAATCATCTACTGCGTTTCCATGAACCTGTGTTGAGTTGGATGGGGTTGAAATGTATTTTCTTTAAATGCAAAATAGCGTCACGCGTTTCCATGTAATCAGGTTGAAACAGAGTTGAAGTTTTGACAAAATAATACAAAATCCGACGTCTACTTACAAGATAATAAAAATCGCCATTTTGAATTTCATCTCTACTCAAACCAGGTATTATCATTGAGTTCAAACTAAGTGTAACGAAAACTCAACTCAACCCTGCTTCTATGAGCGCTAACCCAGGTTCAACCGGCGTTCAACCCTCCATGGAAACGAGATAATCTACTCACAACTATTGTAGGAATGGGAAAGGCATAATGGACAGCAAATATGTACTTTAGATTAATGTTTCCACTGTAAAAGTTTTACCTCTCGCACTTGCTATCTTTAATCTTTATTCCAAGTATTCCAAGTAATCAGTAGTCAGAGAAGATGTGATTTTAGATTGGTACACTGGTACACTTAGGCGAATGTGTAGGTGGGAAATCACAACGAAATCAATACGGGTCGTAATAAATATGCTCCGGGTATTCATCTGAAAAATCTTCAATTACTGTTGTTTAATGAAAACGGCAGGTTACCAGAAAAGGAAACGACTTTATCGATTGATTTATGTAAGTCTAAGGATTTTCCGCTTATTCATGCTCCTTGATATTTCCGAATTATTGGCAATTTTGCTGTGGAAACACATAAAATGGCTCCCTTTGTTTTCATGTGCTGGTAAAATGCTTAATCAGAAATATTTGCTAATTATTTTTAATCTGCAATCTGCCAATTGATTTTTCTTGCGCTCTCGACAGGCATATCGTCAGCAATTTTCCTCAAGATGAATTGAAAACGATAGTGTGTAACATTAGTAACAAGCCAAGGATTTTTGTGTGGATTGTGTGGAGACGATATTTCAAATTTTATTAAAGAAATTCTTATAGAACTCATATCGTGTTGCTTGCATTTTATTGCTGTGTTGGATTTCCTTTCTTCCTTCTTCCCAAATGTCAGAATGACTTTCTCTATGGCATATGCGGATTATAAGAAGCTTTTGTTTGGTTAAATCTTTTCGATATTGACAACATTGTCAAATAACAAATTCGTACATAAATTGTTGCCTTCAGGCAAATGGGTATTATAGCCGTGTTCATAGCATTGTGACAAAGAAAATATTCAAGAAAAACGTATGTGTATATGTATGAATGGTGTCATAACGAGAAGAGAAATTTTTAATTTAAAAAATGCCAGGAAATTCATTGAAATATTGTAACGTTTAAAAGTTGACGTTTGGGATATTAAAGTTATTCCACTAAAGCAAAAGTCAGCGAATACAGCATTCGAATACCTGCTTCAGATGTTGAATCATTTTATGTTCCTTATTTAGACAATGATTTAAAAAAAACTTCAAAGGAAGAACTCCAAAAAACCACATGTTATGACCTGGAAACCTATTTTCCAAAATCGTCATTGTTTTGCGTCTGGTACAGTCACAGTGGCGGGTAGACAGTAACTGATTTACTGTAATTGTTTTAAAAAAAACACACTTTCTATAAAATACATCAAACTATCACTTTGTGAAGATGCAACTGAATGCAACTGCAGTTTAATTAACCTTCGACAGAGTGACCTGGTTCAATATATTTGGGTCGTTAAAATAAATTTCTATTTTTATCTTGAGGCTTGATTAAGTTTTCCTCGGCTTTCAATATCTTTTAATCATCACAATAAATATTTTGGTACAGAGGGGTAACTGGAGCGATAGGCAGCAAGTTGAGTTACTTGAAAGATGCGTAGATCTGGAATTTGCGTAGGTCGAGCTCAAGGACACAGAGTTTTTTCCTTTAACAAGAAGTAGGTAAAATTAAAATTTTAATTTTTCGGCCAGTTTGGGGCCTGTCTCTCAAACATCACTTTGCGAAATGTGTTGTATGCCTTTCTTTTATTTAACTTCTTCTTAGGCGTTCACTTAGGAATAAATGAGAGTATGATCATTTATTCCTAAGTGAACGCTGTTTTTTTTTAATTATTGTTCCATGATCACGAGTAGGACTTCTATGACAACATGCATATTACTTTTTCACTTTTATTCAGTAGACGTATGATAAAGAAACATCATCACAGCTACTTACATTCTTCAAGGATTTAAGAAGAAATTGCGACTTTGGGAGTCAAAATGACAATATCAAAATTACCAGAGATTATTATGATTATTTTTCAAACTATGCGGTTATCAACATCATATTTGGCTCTACAACCGGGGTCAGGTCCTGGCCTTCCGTCTCTACACAGTTTGGCATCCCTAAACTCTGGGCGTCCTGGTCTACGCCATCCTTCCAGCTTGGCCGGCCTCGCTGTCATGTACCATAAATCCTACCGCAAATGACTTTCCGAGCAGGATCTCTTCACTCATGCGACCTAAATTCTCTTCACGATGTCGACATCGCGGTAATGCTCGAAGTCTCCGGAATCGTCCTTCCTCTCATACGGGGCCAACAATTCTCCGTAAGACTTTTCTCTCGTACGCGGCTTAGAGGTCAGAATGCTTTTTGCTAAGCACCCGAGCCTCGGATCCATATGCAGGTACTGGTATGACCATTGTGTTATATACTAGCAGCTTTGATGTTATGGTTAAGTTCCTAAATTTGAAGAGTCTTGACAGACTGTAGTAAGCTTTTTTGGCTTTAAGCAATCGTCCGCGTAATTCTGGTTTCGTGCTGTTATCAGCTGCTACAGCTGACCCGAAATAGTCAAAGGATTGCACTACTTCAAATTCGCGCTCCACTATTTGAATTGAGGGACCAATGTTTGATCTTCTACTCGAACATTTAGGGCGAGTCCTATCGCTTGACCGTAGTTGCTTCTGGTCTCTTCGTTGCAAAGGGCAGCCGTGTTGACTGGAATCTGATCTTCCAGCTTTGTACTCGCAACGTCCAAATTATTGCTTGCTGCCATCTCTATGACTCGGTGTGCACTGTCATAAGTGTTCTCGTATAAGCTATGGATGCCTCTGTACTGCCTAAATACTGGCTTACATATCATATCACAGAATGATTTTTATATCATAATGAGGGCAGGCATGGAGTTCCCGTTCGACAGATTTAAAGAATTCTTCTTTTAGTAGTAGTAGACTGTACCCCTCAGATCATTTAGCTTTTCTCGTATTGGATGAAAATTACAATCAACACGTGGATGTTTGATCGCACTTCCTCTAGGCAAAGATGGTTACGGCCACCTGTAATTCTGAAGCATTCTGTGTTATTGGT
Organism: Nephrocerus scutellatus; assembly: GCA_947095585.1. Taxonomy (NCBI): domain Eukaryota; kingdom Metazoa; phylum Arthropoda; class Insecta; order Diptera; family Pipunculidae; genus Nephrocerus; species Nephrocerus scutellatus. The sequence goes on along the minus strand of OX352762.1, from coordinate 18,784,670 downwards.
CCTATTCTGCTGATGGCTGACCACCACATTGGGTTATGCGCATGCCATTATAACACAAACTATACTGATGACAACATTAAGCATTTGATAGATAGCCTGATACATGTGAGAGAGTTATCGAGAGTTTTTTGTCAAAAGAATTCTTGCTGTAAAACGGATAATGAAGTTTAATTCCAGACTTAATGCTCTACATGGAATAAAAAATCTCATTGAAGTTCTGCACAGCTGTTGTTGTTGTCTTATTTCAATTTTAAGTTCAAACGCTATTAACGGAAAACTTTTTATATGGTTAGAGTTAAAAGACTCTAAATGGAAGAAAATGCCTATATTTCGTTACCAATTATAATTACATTTACCAAACATAGTTTCATAGCTTGAACGAATAATGGTTCTCAGTCTTTACATGCAATAAGCTAATGTACATTAAACAAAGAAGTATATTTTGTCTACCTACTCACGTAATTTCAATGTAATCGAACTCTGTAAATGATTTTATAAAAAAAAATTTTCGCAAAAATAATTACTGACCTTTGCATTTAACTTCAGTGCAAAGAAAGCCACAGTTTCGCTAATATTAAAGCAACCCATTAAGTAATTGTCACGTTCGCAAACAACCGGACGAACAAACAAATGAATACCTAACTATCGGCACAAGGGAATTGCGTCAAACTGCGTTATAAAGTTTGCCAATATTCCTGTATATTGTACTCTCATAAAGTGTACAACACATCCTTCACCCATGCCATCCGTTCACTTCAAACGCACACAAATTTACATTTGAAAAATGTTCAAGCATTACATGAGTTGGTACAACACAACCACCAACATAAGGCAGAAACCAACTATTCGCATCAGTGGGTTTCCATTACGCTGTTCCCGGAGTATATTGCCCAATATTTTCGCTTCAATTAAATTCAATTTATTTTGATATTTTGCCAATACATTAAATAAAATCGAAAATGCGTACACCTGAGTTCATTCATTAAGTTAAAAAAAAAAACTTAAAATAAAAATTTAGTTAACATTTTTTGTTTGCAATGCAATTTCGAAATAAAGTATTTATTCAATTTATTTGGTTCAAAGCGTTTGGAAACAACTACAGACGATTTGTTGAAACATGACGGATAATTCGCTTGTCAAAAGTTTTATTTTTTATTTTTTTACTAGCTGTTTCCGTGCTGAGGGTGTACTATAGCCAATAACCATTTGTAAATTTATCTAATGTTAATTTTTTTCAATTCCCCCTTACATCTTACTACACAGTGAGTGGAAGTGTACTATAGTCTATAAGCTGCCGATAATGTGCATTGAAAATTTCATAAAAATCTGTTTGTAAATGTGGCTGATATTAACATTTTACTTTTCACTTCCTTTCCTTTTTAACCACCATTCGCACGACCTAGAGGGCTGAAATTTTGTAAGCAGCTCAATGTCAGAGACCAATTTTTGATATCCCACGAATGACACATGTCGCTAGTCGCGTGTAGCATGTGTAATGCGTAGCTAAAGAAAATACTTTGAAATAGGCACGGCCTGACCTCAAAAAAGACATTTTGGTGATTATCTTCTATCTTATAACGGGTGTTTTTTTGGGAGGTTTGTTTTTCCGATAGATGTCGTTTTATTTTATGACAGTTGTTTTGACAGCTCAAAGTGGCATTTCTACTCAGTATTGTTTGGCAAATCATTATGAAAAAAAAAAAAAAAAAAAAAAAAAAAATGACATTTGTGAAAAATAGTCGTGGTAGCCATATGCCAGAAATTGTGTTTAAATGTTAAATGCCAAAAAATTATCTACCAAATAAAAAATAATTTTGGTCATTTCATAATTTTATATGTGTTTTATTCAAAAAAAAAATCGGCAACCTCTTAAAAAAACACCCGTTAGATATAACGTGTTTCCGGATCTAGCAAAATAAAATTCAGAAAAATTACAAAAGAAAGTAGGAGAATTTGGGACACGATAATTGGATATTTTTTGAGGAAATAACTCAATTGAATGATTTCGGTTAAATGAAAAATCTGAAAAAACGCATTCCAGTCTAAATTAAAATAAAATCAGATTTGTTTATACTTTTGTGTTGATTCTCGATCTGTCCAGCAAAAGTAGTTATTTCAGTTGCATTCCATTAGTTGGCGCCATGTGCACAAATGTCAATGTCGTTTGTCAGCTGATCCATTTGCACCGTCTTTCTTTTGCGATCTGTAAACATTAAGCACTTGCAGTTACGGGTGGTAGCGAAAGCAAACGCTATTACAAATCACAAGGGCAGTCATTGAGTGTTTGCGACATTAACCTTGAAAATCCATGCTTCTCGCATGGTCAATTGTATGTCGCCTGTTCCAGTGTTGGAAAACCATCAGCTTTGTTTGTTTTAGCGGCAGACAAAAAACAAATAAAAGACAGTGCGCGTACCTTTTACGCGCGGTTGAAGTGAAACTTTTTTGATGTTGAGTGTAAAAAGACCTCCAAAAGACTTCCCAAAAATCCTCAAAATACCCTTGACAGACCCTTATAAGCCCTCCAAAAGGCCTTAAAAGAATAATAAAAGACCTACCAAAAAATTATTAAAGACCCCAAAAGATCCTCAAAATACCCTCAAAGTGGGGGTCCTTCAAAAGATTTAAAAGACACCCAAAACAACCCCAAAAGACCCTCAAAATAACCCCAAAAGATCCTCAATATAACCCCAAAGGACCCCCAAAAGATCCTCAAAATACCCTCAAAGTGGGGGTCCTTCAAAAGTTTCAAAAGACCCTCAAAAGACCCCCAAAAGACCCTTAAAATAACCCCAAAAGATCCTCAATAGAACCTCAAAGGACCCCTAAGAGATCCTCAAAATAACCCCAAAAGATCCTCCATAAACCCTCAAAAGACCCCCAAAAGGCCCTCAATAGACCCCCAAAAGGCCCTCAATAGACCATCAAAACACCCTCAAAAGACCCCAAGAAGACCCAAAAAGACCCTCAGAAGAATCATAAAAAACCCCAAAAGATCGTCCAAAGAACCTCAAAGGACCCCCAAAAAACCTTCAAAAGATCGTCAAATGACTTCCCAAAGAGACCCCAAAGAGACAAAAAAAAAAAAAAAAAAGACCCACAAAAGACCCAAAAACCCCCAAAGGACCCTCAAAAGACCATACCGATTTTCATACAAATCGGTTGAGAAATGACTTAGTTTCCAAAATTCCAATCCAAAACTTGTCACGGAAAGTTTCTCAATTCGCCGTTCGGATCCGGCCTTAAATTGTAGGTCCCTTCCATTTGTGTCAATGTGACCAATAATGTGACTCAAAATCACAACACAAAATTATTTTTGATACCGTACTAAATTTTCTCCTCAAAGTAGTTTCTTTCACTTACAAAAATGTCGTGTATCATAAAGCAGAATTTCTTAAGCTGTGAGCATCGGCCCCATATGGGACCGTGGAGTTCAGACAAGGGAGCCGCGAAATACTTAAATATTCTACATTTATTTACTATTTAAAAAATTTAAAATTTAGTGTTTTTAGTTTTTTTTTCGTGAAATTGTGTTGTGTTGTTGAAAATATTGTGTTGTGTGTTAAGAGAGAGGCCCCTCGCCCCTAGTAAACGATCACTTCTAAATTTTTATAAAAATTGTTGTCCATCAGATATATACATAAGTGCAAAAGTTGAATAAAATCGGGCTTTAGGAAGTTGGTTAAAAATTGATCACAAGATCTGACCAGCCAGCCAGCCACGGACACACGATGCTAATAAATATAAAGAATTTAAAAACTGCACTACATCCCAACAACAAAACAATCCTAATCGTAAAGCAAGCAGCGCTGCTCACAGTGCACCACGCACACAGAACACAATCGTCATAGTATGACGTTTGATTTAATAAAATCGTGCTTTGGGAAGTGGGATCACAAGATCTGACCAGCCAGCCGGTCCGCCAGCCACAGGGCAGGCGAAGTTAATATAGAGAATTTAAAAACTGAAACAATTTTTGAAATCCTCTCGAATAGTTACGTTGGGTTACTAATTAAATCTCTAAAATGAAAAATCCCAGAAATGTTAAAAATTATCTGCATTTGCTAAAATCATTCCTCATCTAATTATGCGATGTACATTCTTCAACCGTTTAGAACAATTTTCTGTTCTGCCGTTTGTAGTATTCCAAGAATTTCGGTACCATTGGCAAAAGTATAGCCGTTAATGGAATGGTGCTTTACGGTTGTTACCGTTGCTGTGCCGTGTATCCACTTTGAATAATTATTGCTAGAGTAGTACCTACTAACCTGACTGCAGCATTCTGCGAATAACAGCCATAAAGTAAAACATTCCATTGTAGAGTTAAACACAATCCGGTCGGTATTAGATATTCAGCACATCAGCAGCTGCAAACGCGATGAATAGCTGATGTCTGACTAGACAGACACGAGGAATAAATTTTAGTTATTTTTCGTGAAATAGGATTGGTTAAATCCACCCTTAAGGACGGATAGCCGCATATTAAGCGCAACATAGCACGGCACAGCGTAGCAGAGATTTTTAGAGCACACTCAATGGGCGGTTTCATGTCCGCCAACATGTTGACTTTACCAATCAGTATCGCTATCTTATGATACATACTGTCATCATAATTGTGATGTGAATGAATCTGATGGATCATTTGTCAAAGTTTTCGTTTTGGTTTTCTGATCTGATGGCTAAATGTATCGACACACAGCCGATGATGATGCAAAAATTGACATTTAGCTCAACAGTGTTGTATATATTTTTTGATAGATCGGTGGTGCTCACAACTTAACATGATGATTTAACTCAACATGCTGCCAACTGTTGGCAGACCTGAAAGCGCCCAATGTTAGACTGTAAATGACGCAAAATATTATAAAGAGGTTTCAAGAGGTATTGTTTGTGTGTAGGAGGTAATCTTCGAAACTACTTGACTGATTTCAAAAACTCTTTCACCAACATTTAGAATGGACATTCAGAATATAGGCTATATATTAATTATAAGGGCCTTTCGTGGCGACCAACTTTGTAACTAAAATCGACGAAATAACGGTCGCGCTGTGCTGTGGGCTGTGTGCTGTGCTGCTTTCTGTGCTTAGTTTTGTAAGAACTTCACGCCTATAGCGGCTATGTGCTATGTGCTATGTGCTGCGTTGCTATAATCTATATATATATCTTAATATATAAAAATGAAACTTTGTCTGTATGACTGTTCGCGTTTAACGTTCGCGAAGACCGTTCATCCGATATAGCTGAAACTTTGGTATATGGTGGGGACGGTTAGGGTGGATATGTCTAAGTGGTTAGTGTGGTGATGGTGTTGAGGGGGTCAATGTGGCGGGTGGCTAGCTGTTGTTTGTATAAAATTGACTCGTAAACCGTTTGATAGATAGAGTTTATATAATTGGTGGTATCTTATTGGTCTTAAGGTGGGTCCTAGTGTGGGTCTTGGTGGTCAGTTTGGTACGGGTTGTGTGTTTGAGACAGTGTGGTGGGGGCAGCCGGGCAACGCTGGGTATTTCCGATAGTTAGATTTAAAATTGTAAGCCTTAAAAACCTTGGCTACGCTATGCTCAGCTGTGCTGCGCTCAATATGCAGCTAACCTAACCAGTGCAGGGTGAACAATAAGTTGCTTTGGCAGGGACACATCTTCATATATCCTGCTCGTATGTTCTTTATGATTTTTTAGAGTTTTATCAAATCTATATCTAGGATGGTTTTTTGCAATGTATCTTAGGAAACCTGGGATCACAGAAATTTAGTTACTCATTCCTGAAGAGCCGCGAAGCAAACGTCGAGATAGTCTAAATGTTTGTCTTTTTAAAAAGATCTATGCATTTCTGCAGAAAAAAGTTCATATAATCTAGCAGGGCCGTATCTACCAATGTGAAATTCAATGGATTTCCACTTCGATTTTGATATATTCGTAAATATTAGTAAAACCCTTCTACATAAAAACAAAGTAAAACTCTGTATGTATGCATAGACTGCCAAACCCTTCAACCGATTGCGTTCAAACTGTGAGATAGGTTTTATACCATACTGAGCAAGTTTCCGTCATATTTTGGAAGTAGTCGGATGGCTGGTCAAGGGGTTTTTACAAATCTAATGTTTTTATGCATTTTTCAGAACTTTTAAATTAGTAAGCGTCCTAAAGTTTAAAAATTTAAAGAAAACAAGAACAAGAAATGGGTTGGACACTTTAGTCAGGGAGCTCATTCATATTTTTTTTCTTCAAATCTTATGTTTTGTCCAGAATTTTTGTATAGTAGCGTCATATTTTAGAACGAAACCGCTGGGTTTTTTTGTTCAATATGTTATGTTGTTATGAATTCTCATATTCTACCAATGCTCACAGTGTTTAAGGGTGAGCGAAGCAAGACGCCAACTGAACAACTAGTGATAACACATTAAGTTCCTAATTCACAAGATAGGAACACTTCCCTGGAAAATGGAAATTGTCCCATGTGGAAAAACAAAGCAATATACCATAAATAAAAGCGAAATAGTTAACCTGCAACTATTCGTAACAACTGCCCGATATCCAATAAAAGAGTGCAATTGACAATATTGTCCAAAGGTACATTACGCAAACGTTTATCTTCTACTTGAACTTATGTAAGAAAACTTTGTCTTGGCTGGTGGGTGGCAGTATAAGTTCCTACCGTACAACATGTAAAACAGCTCACTTGCAACTTATTTTGTTGTGTATGCAATGTCCGTTTGATTTTTACTACTTGTGACACCACAGTTTTAAAGTGAAATCCTACGATTACATTCAAGATCGGACAATAAGCTCTGTAACAGAAAATAGCAAGGAATTTAATTTGCATTGGCATTTTTTCATAACTTCTGTGCAAACTCGGTAATCAGCTTTAACAAAGAAAAACTCAATATTTTTGGGGGATATGTTAGGTGGGACCATTTTAATGTTATATAAGCACATAGTGCGAGTGCTAGTCAATGTATCCAGTCAATGACATGGCTATCCGTCCCTTCTATATGATCCGAAATCTTACACAGCAAGACAAATGGCTTGCTCAGATGGACGATTATCTGCGTCATAAAAATCAAAAAGTCGTCAATAATTTTCGCGAATTGACGACTGAGTTTTTAAAGTAAATTTGGATCATTTGTAGCGTTGTTCAAGTATAAGTATATTTATGATAATTTGCCAGAGTATACTAATAATAAATATCAAAAATGAGCCTAGTGTAACAGCTCGTTTGGCAGTTAACCCCTTAGCAATTTCTATTTAAGCAAAAACAGTAACAGTCTTTATATTTTTATACCCAGAGAGAAAATCATGTAAACTTAAACAGAATTACATGGTATACTATTTCTCATGTTCTTATTTTTCAACAAGGTGGGCCATGTTATTTAACATAATACCAATTTTTAACAGGATTGCTATTCTCATATTTCAACAAGAGAAAATGGTAATTCCATATGTACAACGTCTTTAGTATAACACTACAGGGTGTATCCGTTAAGGTGACAAATACTTAAAGGGGTTATTGCTTGGTTAATTTCGTAAAAAAATCGTATGGAAGGGGGGTCTATTTTCACCCCCTGCGGTGAACGTAGCGTTTTAATGCGAAGAAACCTACTTTTGAACTTAAATAATTTCACACCCTGTAAATCTTGTGCTATAAGGTCAAAGTTGGACTTTTTGGAAAGAAAATTAAATTATTAAGTTCGAACAATGTAAATTTTTTTAAATTCTTAAAACCTTCTATATGTTGTGGGGCAAAAAACCCTCAAGACACCCATAAAAGATCCCAAAAGAAATATAAAAAACCTTCAAAAGGCACCCAAAAGACTTCAAAAAACACTCAAAAGACCCTTCAAAAGACTGCCAAAAGACCCTTAAAAGACCATCAAAAACCACCAAAATACCCCCAAAAGACTTTCAAAGACCCTCAAAAGAGAATTAAGATACCTTAAAATGATTCCCATAAAAAACCTTCAAAAGGCACCCAAAAGACTCCAAAAGACACACAAAAAGACAACCGAAAGACCTCGGAAAGACCCTCAACAGACCCCCAAAAGACCCTTAAAAGACCATCAAAAATCACAACAATAAAAAAAGACAAAAAAAACACCAAAATACCCCGAAAAGACTTTCCAAAGACCCTCAAGAGAGAATTAAAATCAAAAGATTCCCAGAAGACCCAAAAAGACCCGCAAAAGACCCTCAAAAGACCCCAAAACACCCCCTAAAGTCCATTCCGAATTTCATACGAGAAATGGCTTAGTCTCCAAAATTCCAGACCTTAATGACCATATCCAAGAATTCCAAGAACAAGTCTTATAGTCGCATCTTAGTCCTACATACCGAATTTCATAGAAATCGCTTCAGAAATGGCTACGTTCCCGAATTTCCAGTCCCTAATAAGTCTTATAGTCGCATCTTAGTCCTACATACCGAATTTCATAAAAATGGCTTGAGAAAAAACTTAGTTATATATTTAATGTAGTGTAATGTAATGTAAGAAATAAAACATAATCTGCAGGGAAACATAAAACTAATGGGCACCCCACGGTCCTCGGGGCCCGTTTACTCCAAAAATTTAACAAAAAGTGTTGTTCTTCGAATTTTTGTTTCGTTCAGTTGTGTGTACTTTGGACACTCCTCGGTTAATTGAAATGCCAATCATTTCCAATGACTTTGGACCAATTCACTTCAATATCCAATATAGATTATATGCCAATTAGAAAATGAAAAGTCGTTAATGGCACATTTTGCTTTATAATTTTTGTAATTTAGAGAACTTCTTTGATCTATCAGGTGGATTCTTTAGTAAACAAAATTGTAAATGCAATGATAACAAATTTATGAGGATAGGATTTGGCGCTAATAGACTAGCGTAGCTGTAGTGAAAAGGAAGTTATTTTTAGAAGTAAGCTTTCACTTTCATTTTATACGCAATTTTGCATTATCAACTTAAGTCGTTATCTTGAGGAGGCCCTAACGTGGCCCATGTTTAAATTCTCTATATTATATCCGCATATGGTTCAGTCATTCGTTCTGCCGTTTGTTCTGTCGTTTTATGGTGGAATCTTGCCATCAATTTTGAGGCCACTGCCAAAAGCCTGATTTAATTAAAAATTTGCACAAATGTCTATTTCCGATGACAACACTTTCTGTTAAATTTTGGTAAAGATCGGACCGCCGGGTGTGAGGGCTCACATATGAAATTTTATTTTATTGAAACAAAGACAAAGCAGTACGACTACAAGAAATCTTCCAGCTTGTACGTCAACGACTCGAAAAATAAGCCCAAGATCAATCCATGTGACCAGCAGTATGGTTTTCGTAGGCAGACAGATTCAAATCCAATGTTCACCGCATAAACGCCTGTGTTCCTCAAGGCTCTTTTTTATCTTCGACACTCTTTCTGATTTTCATTAATGATCTCCTATCCACCACCACCTTTAATCCAATACATTCCTTTGCTGACGACAGTACTCTTAGCTTTTCATATGACTTCTCGCTTTATGCACGCCCCTCTTCGTCACAAGTGGAACTTGAACAACAACGTATGTTAAGCACGTTAAATTCTGACCTTGACAGCATAACAAGGTGATGACTACATAATAGAGTTGAATTTAACGCTTCTAAAACCCAATGCTGTCTTCTGTCGTCTAAGCGTAATTTAAACCCCCAACCTTTATCCGGGAATGGTTCTTGCATCAAAGAAACTGAAAAGCTCTCAATTCTCGGTATGTGCGTCAACAACAAGCTTCGTTGGAATGACCACATATTTGCCATCGCCAAAAATGCTGCGAGATGTTTAGGTTTCCTAAAACGGTGCAAGATGTACTTCACTCCTTCAGATCTGGCTACTATTTACAAGGCGTATATTCGCCCTAAACTTGAATACAACTGTATTGTCTGGGCAGGTGTTCCAAAGACCACATTGCATCTACTAGGCAAAATTCAGAACCGCGCGTTAAAACTTATTATTGACGTAAATATCGCGAAAACATTCGAATCGCTTGAACATCGTAGGAATGTTTCCTGCATGTCACTGTTTTATCGCTTTTTCCACGAGCAGTGTTCAAAAGTAATATCCAGATGCATCCCGCCCATTCTCCCACCCATCCGTAATACCTGTCCCTCAACTCGACCTCACGGGTCCACCATTAAGCCTATTTTGAGACGATTCCTTCTTTAGCCGCACGATAGTTATGTGGAATGAATTGCCTAATTCTGTGTTTCCGCTTTTGTATGATCTGCAGTCGTTTAAGACACGCGTGCATAGACATCTCATATTTTCCGCTCCCTAATTTCCTAACACCCACGCTGTGCTAAGCATTATAAGGGTGCAAACCCCTTTAGCGTGTGTACATTATAAAAAAAAATTACTATTATAACCTCTGTAGAAGACCATTGAAACCCACAGTTGGGCATGCCATACTCGACAAACAGCACACCTTTTCAAAAGCCGCTGACAACTTCGCCGCATAGCTAGCCCCCAGGTACGACGGTCCTTACGATTGGGGAACCTTTTTAGTAATCATGTCATAAAGCGGCATCCAGATCACGCCATACTATAATGACTGGTGCACTGTGTGCAATGCTACTTTACGATTGGGGTTGTTTTGTTGTAGGTTTGAAGTGCATGGCATGTGTTTTTATTTTTTAGCATTGATAGTGGTATTCAGTATACTAATACATGAATTGTTTTTTATCGGTTGAATTTTTTTTAGTTGACTAGCACTTAAAAAAATTAGGAAGGATCTTTAAAAGTTATCTTGTCTTATATTTTTCAAAAACGATATTAAAAAATCAAATTTTTTATCTTTCCATTTAAAATCGATTTCCACTTTTGACCTTACAACAAAGTCATAAACATTCAATGGCGTTAACGCACCCATGCTCTCGAAGCCTATTACAGATTTAAAAAAAAATACAAATGCTCGTGCACGTTCATCCAAATACACGGAATTGTGCAGCATCGCAAAACCGTTTGTCCGCCCCATTAAGGCAATATTGCATTATAATTGGGGCTTACACCAGATGAGGAGATGGCCGCAAACATACCAACGTTATTGCATTTAATTGAATATAATTAATATCATTAATTTAACCATGGCATACAATTAAGCTTAATTACCCGCCTTTTGCACCCACACACGAACACTCATACACACAATAATAAACTGTCACGCATGATGTAGAGATAGGCGGGCGATGTTTAATTAGCCACAAATTCTGAACGGTTCATGAATTTTACATTACGAGTATTCGCATTTGCTCTGCCAACGGCATTTCAATCTGAATTTAGCAAACGTTTTTGCAGAAGAACCAATATCTAAATGTATTCAATGAAATCAATTGGCTATCATATTAAGAAAAAACAATTTTTTGACAACTTTCGTTGCCACTGGCTATAGACTGTTTGCACTTCTGCTGGTCCTCGTCTCACTGAAACTGAAGCGATCGATAATGGACGACAAAAAGCCAGAAGCAGTGATTGCAAAAACAAAACAAACAAAAAACGCATAGCATTATGCTGGATTTAATTAAATATATTCCGATGGTAGATGTCATCGTTTACACAAATAATTGTGAAAAGATACTTTAATCCGATAAATTGGAATGGCATTGACAGATTCCGCATTTACGAATAATTGAACATGGAATGAGTAAGGAGGCTGAAGTTGTGGTGCTGTTGGAACGATGATAACAAGCTTAATAGAAGGTAATTTCATTGATGTTTTGTTGGGATAATTCAAAAATTACAAGGAGTCTGTACAATTATAGGACATAGATAAAATCGTAATAATTGGCTATATCTCACTCACGTACAAAGCGGTTCTTTAACTGTGGTAAAATATCATCAGCATATCAATTCAGGGGCTAACAAGTCTTAACAGAGCTTAGACCATAATGGGAGAAACACTTTTAAATAAAATTAAGAACTATTTTCCGTTGCAAGACAATTGACATTATATTAAATACTAGCTGTTAACCACGGTGTTACCTGGATTCCCCCCAAACGTCAAGATATCAAGGCCTGTGAAAAGCTAAAATAACGGGCGTTTCCCGGCTGTCCTCCCTTGCCTACTGACCCAATCAAACTTACCCCCACCATAATGACCACCCCACTGACCCACACCAACTGACCGGTTCCCCACACTGGCCCTCACCAATAAGTCCCCAATCCACTGAGCAAAAACTGTAGCCTATAACCTCCGGAGCAAAAACCCTGTGAAAACCTGATGAAAATCGGTGCAGTAGTTTCGCAGAATACCTTCTTTTATTATCTTTTTGTCCTATATCCCCTTGTGGATCCTAGCGTGCGGTTTCTGGCAATGAGCTTCAGTTCTCTTCAACTCTTCCCCAATTGCCGTGACTCCTCCTCAACTGTTCTGCGCCATGTATTTCTCGGACGATCCGTTCTTCTACCATTCTGAGATAACGAATACCATTGTATTGCGTAGTTTGCTATGGATCTGTCGCTTTCTCGGAGTGTATGACCAATCCACTGCCACTTTCGTCGTTGGATGGTTGTGCCTATTGGTTCCTAGCCCGTTCTCTGGTAAAGATGTTCGTAAGAGATAGGGTTAGGCCAGAAAACGCTTAATATTTTCCGTAGACACTTATTTTCGAACGTTTGTAATATTTTTGTGATAGTAGCCCAAGTCTCTTGGGGGTCTCTTAGAGGGTCTCTTAGAGGACATTTAAGTGTCTTTTGAGGGTCTTTTGAAGGTCTCTGGGGGTTTTTTTTTTGGAGTGTTCTTGCTTGCGCTTATTAACATATTGGCACAGTGTTCTGTGCCACTATATGCCAATACAAGAATATTTTATCAACAAAAAATATAAATATATAATATATATTCTACCTCAAAAGCTACCTCAAAATCCCAAAATACATCATTCAATACACAAACCACCCAAGTAGAGTAGCAATTATAATTTGACAGGATATTAATTACGTGGAGCTGGAAGAGTAGAAGAAGGAACATATCCAAACAACGACAATCAAAATAGATGAACTACAAGGACAACTTAGAATATCTTCAATTTATTGTCTACCAAAACATACTATCGTTAAAACTCAACACAGAATATTTAAAGACTCTGGATACACGCTTCATTGCAGGAGGAGACTTCAACGCGAAGAACACCGGACTGGCGATCAGGGGATCTGACAGTAAATTCTTTTTCAAATAGCTTTTCACAAATTCATAAAACGATCATAATCGGGTCAGCTAGTAAATTTATAGATTTAAAATTACTTTACTTAACAGAGAGTGCTTTCAACGAATTTCAAAATGTATTTTATGAATGAAGGATATGTGATTATATATCGCACATCCTCTTTTCTACTTTCGCCCACTAACAGAAGATGCTCATTTAATGAATATTTGCTGCGCAAATGAATGCCATCGATGATACATATGCCTTGATGGCAATATGTATATAGTTCACAGCATTCAATCATTGCTTAGAATATTATTGCTTGGTGGTGTATAGATACATCAGCGATGGTGGATAGTTTGACGTTCGTGTAAGAGAATGAGTTACGTGCTCAAGGAATTAATTACTTTGAACGAAGACTTTGATTTTTGTATCGTACGTGCTGCGGTACGTAAAATATTTTTGCTATTTTAACGACCCAAAAACTTGGAGATAATCATGATAATCACACAATATGTATAGGGTCTTCACGATCGAATTACTTCAATATAAGTAATGTCATTTTAATTTAATCGATTGAAATTATTTTTAAATTATTTATAATAGTAATCTGCGAAGCCAAGCTCTGAAAGGGTGAAGAGGCTTTTATGCTGAAGGTTGTTTTTTTTGTGTTCACACACCAACACCTTTTTCCTAATTGGGCAAAAAGACGTTACCGATGAGTTTCAATGGTAGGAGCCAAAATGGTTCTGAACATTATGTTAGAATGTATTTTTAGTGAAAAAAAAACTTAAAATATACAAGTTTTACAGATTAATTATATAAAAGAAAGAAATTTACTAATATTTATAATAATAATAACTCATATTATACACGCAATCTTTTTTTTAAGGCCTTCTGAATAACTTGTATAACTTCTATGGTAGTCTGTTGAAAACGTCAGTAATTGTAACATTGAATTGTTGCACTATGAAGCGTTTAGTTCTTCATTTGGTCTTAATATAGTGTTAGAGAAATCGCTTTTACCAAAAAGTATACAGATATCAAGAAGAACGAAGTAGAACACAAATGTTTACACAAAAATGAATGGGTTCCGTAATTAAAATGGGTTGTACACTCAGTTGTGTGACTGCATTCTTAATTTGTGTTTTGTATCATATGAAGAACCGGTTACGCACTCACACTGCTTACCACCTTAACTCTCTATATGTCTCTATACTCTTTGCTTTTACTCGCGATCATAGTAGTATTTCTCAATAACGATAAACTTTTAAGCAGTTCCTTAATAGGCCCAGCTCTGAGTGTAGCATTTAGGCATTTCTTCGGCTATTTGGTCAAATTTCGAGCGTATTAAGAGGACTAAACTCTGGTTATTCTATCGTTCAACATTCATCAAGTACCTTAAAGTTGTATTGCCCTATGCTATGTATGTCATATTTCAGTACAATCTCCGCAAAAAGTGTTTCAAGACACTGTAGTTGGTGCTTAGCTGATGTCGTTAAGTGTAGATCACATGTTTAGAGACAGCCTATATCCCGAGGTATTTGTAGCTCCTTACGTACTGGCAATACTAAAATTCGGATTCAGATGTTCTTATAGTGCGTTGTGGTGCAAAGACATTGTGTTTGTTGAAATTTTATTTGAATTTTTGTTTTAATTGGTTTGAACGATCCGATATGCATTAGTATCGTTTGTTTTTTGAATGATTGGTGAATAAATGAATGAATAATGTATGAATTGATGACATGATAAGTCAAAAATCCAAGTCCAAGCTGTAGCTGTTGTTCTATCTTTGTGGCTTACTACTATTGTTGTATCAACCGCGTAAGCAAATCACATACTTTGAAAACTTTGACAACTTTCGTTTAAATATAATGGATGTTTATTTTTAAGCCCAATAAAACTTTAAATTGTAAAAAATAACATAAAAACTTCATTTTTATCAAAACTTTATTTGTTCAGGAGACCAATAGATGACAGTAACATTTGAAAATGATTTCGGGTAAATGGACATGGCGGCTGTTTTTGAGAAAGTCCATTGTGGATGTTCAATTTTGAGCCACTTTTTCAAGCACTTCTGGTCGTAGCTCACAAATAACAAGAACAATTTTAGCCTCCAAGGAGTCAATTGTTGCTGGTTTGTCAGCGTATGCCAGTGACATCACGTGGCCCCACAGGAAATAATCGAGAGGTGTCAAGACGCACGACCTTTAAGGCCTATTGACAGGTAAATTTCTCAAAATCAACCAATTGCCTAATTTTGATTTCAATAACTCGATGGTTGCCGTCGCTGTATGGCACGTAGCGCCATCCTGTTGAAACCACATCTCGCCGGATCAATGTCATGCACATTTAAGAACAATAAATCGCTGACATGGTGCGATAGTGATCTCCTTTAATTGAACAAATGAAGATCCGATGATGCTACCGCACCAAACGGTGCATTTTTCTGCATGTAATGGAGTCTGTAGGATCTTCTCTGGATTGGTCTCTCTGCTTATGTGAAAATGTTGCTTATTAACAAACCCGTTAAGCCAAAAATGAGTCTCATCGCTAAACACAATTTTGCGAGTCAGTTTTCAACTGCTCTAGAGCCCAATCGGCGAAAGAACGGCGCATATGTTGTTCCCGTGGCTTTAATTCATGAACCAGCTGGATCTTATACGGATGCAGGCCAAGATCTAAGCATAAAATTGTCCACGTAGTGGACGGACAGAACCACAATTCCTGCGACCGACGACGTATCGATAAATTTGGATCTTCGACCACACTTTCATTGTCCGTGCCTCAGTGGGAAGTGCATGGATTTCTGAGCATAAGGTTCGTGGTTAGAATCCCAGAAAATAGCAAAAGTATTTTTCACGGTCTCACCTCTCGCGAATGCCTGACAAGCATCCGAGAGTAATAATATAATGCTTCTAAATTTTCACATATGAAGGGTTTTTCAATAAGGACATAACAGTTTTGTATTTAAACAAAACACAGAATAATTGAGTTATAGCGGTAAATTTTTCGAATATAGCACATATTTTAGTTTTATTTAACCGAATTCGATCTTTTGCCATGTGACCACCACGAACACGTTTGCACCGATCGATTCTTTGGAGTCAATTGTCCAACACTCTTCCACACATATCGGCCGGAACGTTGGCAATTTCCCGTTCGATATTGCTTCTGAGCTCCTCTAAGGTTATTGGTTTGTTGGAATAAATAAACGATTCAACATAACCCCATAAAAATAAATCCAACCGCGATAAATCGCATGAGGGGGCACGATTAACGAACTTCCCCTTCAATAGACCAATTCTTTGACTAGCTGTGTAGCATGTGGCACGATCTTGTTGGAACCACATACGAGTATGCCATGTTCATCAAATTCTGGCTGTTCTTCCAACATGACAAGATAGCAAACTTCATTGACCGTAACATGGCGATCAATTGTATTAATAATAATATTCGGCGCGACAGACCATTGCGCTCCAAGCTTCCTAGCTTCTCGCAACCATTTGCTGAGGCTTTCGCGGGAAGTGGGACACCGTGAAAAATACTTTTGGTGTTACTAGGATTCAAACCACGAACCTCCTGCTAAGTAGCCATGCTCTTTTCCACTGAGCCATGAACTTAACGACGATAAAAATGTAAGCCTTGACTGACGTTCTGACCTAAAAAGATCGTTAAAAATTTGTTAGGGTGCGTTTGTATTAAAATACAAAACTGCTATATCCCTATAGAATAACCCTTTACTGCATGGATTTGGCTCTAGAGTTTTATCGCAAAAATTGTGTTTAGCGGTGAGGCACATTTTTGGCTTAAAGCGGTTTTTTATTAATCAATCAAAAATGACGCATATAGAGTGAGACCTATCCACAAGATGACCAGCAGTGCTCGTAAAAGTGACCCAAACATGGACGTCAAGCTTGTGGTTCGTCCAAAACAGACGGGGTGTACAAATGCCAGAAGTTATATTCAAATATTAATGCCATACATACTGATCTTTCGAATAAATACGACAATTTAATTAAATTAAATATTTTGTGTTATTTTTTACAATTTCAAGTTCCATCGGACACAAAACATCCTTACTATCCTTACTAATATTATAAATGTGAAAGTAACTCTTTCTGTCTGTCTGGAAAATTCCTTATATTTTTAATTAAAAATTATTAGGTACGAAAAATGTTTTTCAAAGTTTGGGGTTTCGAATACCAACTTCACAGTGCAAGACAACCCACAAAATAGCTTATTTTTCATTTTAGAGAAGAAGAAGAAATTAAAAGAAAGCTGAAATTTTAATTAAAGGGGGCTTTTCTCGATTTCATTTAATTAAAATCAACCCAAAGAAATGTACTCAGCTTAAAAGTAAAAAGACAGACCGCTAGGAAACAAGCCATAACAAAAACTACCCCCACCAACGGGAATACTCGCAGATGAGATGCATCTTTGCGTAATTAAATTTATGGCCATGATAACAAAAAAAAAGACAGCCCACTGCAATGCAATGCGTCCTGCACTAAATTTAAAAACAACCAAGGATTTATGAAATAGAAACATTGATAATTGAATTTGTGAAATGCAATGCAATGCACTTTTACTTACTGCATTTAGGAGCAAGCATAGGATCACCCACATCTTGAGCTGCATTCTTCGTTCGCCTGTTGGCACTTTGGTGTGCATTTTGCGAATTTTTTTTATTATTGTCGCCGCAGTGCCTGCTTTTGCACTTCCGCGTTTCGCCTTGCAATGTATGTCAACTACGTCTGAATGCACTTTTTCAGGATCTTCACAGAAAACAAAAAAATAGGAACACAAAACGCGTTAACAACACTCGGCGGTAAACTAAGCACACAAACCAAAAACGAAATTTTCAAGCGATAAGCTTTTTAAAGCATCTATATGTATAGGGAGCGTGAACAAATCCAACAGGTACCAAATCGGTGCCTTCAGTTGAACGGAAATGGTTGAACTGATTCATCCAGCAGGGATACACGAATATTTATATGCGAGACGTGAACAAAATCGAGAGTCAGGCGCGATTCAAAGTAATGTTGGTGACGCCGGTCTTAAGTTCTCTCTCTCTTCGATACTCTCTCTCTCTCTCTCTCAGATGTCCTTAAAACTAAATATACTTAAAAGGACTAAAATAGGGCACTAGCCGCAAAGGCAAATCGGCCGTATAAACAAACTGTTGCTACTGCTAGCGAGTTTGCTCTCTCTCTTCAATGGCAAATGTTGTCAATGCCATTGAATTATTTCTCGGAATAGTATCATTTCCCTGTGTCCTTGCGATGCTTTTATGTGCATTGCACAGTGGGTAAACAGAGGCGAAGTTTGCTTGCGAAATAATTAAAATTGGACTTAACATTATCATTGAACAAATATGTGCTAATTTTAACGAAAAAAAATCCTTCCAGCCATTTATGTGTACTGATAACAAACGGCAATCGACGTAATTGAAAATGGTGAGTGAAGTAAAGCTGCTGCAACTTGAACCCTCAAGGTATCTGACTAAGAAGTCGTCTTAAGATTACTTGGAAAAAGACGGTCATAGAAGAGGCTCGGAAGATGACAAAACATGTCGATAACTAGAAGCCCTAGCACGCGCGGAGTTTAGTTTGAAATTATGTTGAAGTATCATTATCATATTTGCCTCTACAATTGGTGTACGGTCCTGGCCTCCCTCAAAAAACCTCTCCTCCGGTGCCAATTTCGAGCCGATGTCATCCAATTTGGCATCCCTAAACTTTGAGCGTCCCGGTCTACGCCATCCTTCCGGTCTCGCTGTCGTGTTCCCTAAATCCTACCGCAAAGGACTTTCCGAGCAGAATCCTCTTGGGTCATGGGAATTAGGTGTCGTGCCCACCGGAGCCTACCGAGCTAAATTCTCTTCACGATGTCTACATCGCAGTAAAGCTCATCATTATAGAGTATCCTGAATAGTCCTTCCCCACATACGGGGCCAACAATTCTCCGTAAGACTTTTTTTTCGAACGCGACTAAGAGGACAGAATGCTTTTGGCTAAACCCCAAAGTCTCGGATCCATATGTTAGTACTGGTATAACCATTTTCTTACACACCATCAGCTTGGATGTTATGGTAAGATTCCTGAATATAAAAGACTTGGCTTTGTTGGCATTAAGCAGACCATGCGCGTATTTCTGATTCCATCAGTTCACCCGAGATAGTTAAAGGATTGCACTACTTCAAATTCGCGCTCCAATCTTTTTGAATTGAGGGACCTATGTTGGATGTACTTTGTTCTGCTCTCATTTATGTTCAGCCCCAGATTTCGTGCCGCCCGCTCGATCTGGATGAGAGCTTCCTGTATAGCCCTTTGGTGTCTACCAATGATGTCGATGTCGTCTGCGTAAGCCAGTATCTGAATGGACTTATAGAGGAATGTTCCTCTCGCCGTTACGTCAGAGTCTCGGATAACTTTCTCCAACGCTAAGTCGAAGAGGACGCAGACCAGTCCGTGCCCTTTTCGAAGCCCGTTATAGATATTGAATGGGCTTGATAGTAATTCGGATTTTTTCACTTGGCTAATAACATTGGTCATTGTCAACCTACATAGTCGTGTCAGTTTATTTGGGATGCCGAATTCTCTCATGGCTTTATAAGTTCTACTCCGGCTATTCTAGGAGGCTTTAAAGTCTATAAAAAGTGTAGTGAGTTTTGAAACTCTAGACATTTTTCCATCACTTGCCTAAGGGTGTAAATTTGATTAGTTGTCGATTTGCCTGTGATGAAGCCACACTGGTATGGGCCAATGATGACTTTAGCGTACTTTAGGCTATACTGTCTTGAAGAATTGAAAAGAAAATCTTATACGCGGTACTCAACAACGTTATACCACGATCCACGATAATGTCTGCATGTTGTGATATCTCCTTTCTTATGTATGGGTCACAGTATGCCTCTTCGGCAGCCTTTTGCCATCGCTTCTTCCTACCATACTTGCACTATTAGTTCCTATTTTAATCAACACGGCTGGGATAACATCTGGTCCCGGTCGCTCTGCTAAAATCGTCTATGCTCGGTGTTGTGAAGGGACGCTAATTTAAACCACACAACTAATACAAAGTAATCCTCGCAATGCCTTCTGCATACGAACCACACAATAAATACAAAGTAATTATAACGCAACGAGGCGCGATCAGCGAACGTTTGTTTATGACATATATGCTTATTAACCATAATATATAAGCGATCACTGATCGTTAAACGCTGTCGATCATTTACCCTCACAACGCATTGCGCTGATTGAGGATGCAATAAATGTACGGGTATTTAAATTAGTCGTTTGCTTATGGTAATGAATATGTCTTATCAGCAAAATACCTATTTTCTCTTTCAGCTTTTAAAGATACATTGGAATCCCACCTTGAGTGTAGGAAGCTGCCTAAAGGTTAAAGTCAAAGGTGCAATAGCCAAGACTAATGGAAGAATTCGATTCTTTTATCTTTTGATTTTCTTTTGCGTTATCCGGGAATATTTTTAAGAACTGATTGGGAATCATATCGGTGCTGTTTTAAAAAAGACTACTTTGAACCATCGTTATTGTTATTTTGTCTAATATATCTTTTGCTCAGCTCAAGTTCACCCAAACCAATTTATAATACACGAGGTTTCCTGTTTAAGTGTATAATATGTTTTTGAAAAAAAAATGCTTAGACGTGTCGATGAACCTACGACTTAAAGGATTGCTCGGACGGTAGTTCATGGTCTAACCTTTTTAGCTGATATTCAATAAATGAGTAAGGTGTATAATTGTATATACATATTTAGATTTAGACATATGGTTTGTGATAAATTAATTTGGCTCTGCCAAATACTTCGTAAGAATGCTAAATTTTGCCAGGGCAGTTGGGCAGTAATTTATAAATGAAAGGTTTTTTTAATAGCAGTAGCTTTTACTCAATAAGGTCTTAACTATTTGTACAACTTTTAAAGGGAGAGATTCAAAGAAGTCGATTTTCGAAAATGTCCATTAAATAGCCAAAGCATATATCGACGACTTAACATCGTTGAAGATTAAAACTTTTTTTATTACACACGACAAAAGCGATAATCTACTGAATTAAAAAGCTATCTTTTAGAGCTTTATCGCATGACATCAATAGATTTTCACAAAGTTTTCATACTCAATTGGAAGTATCCCCTTTGAATGGTTGGCAATGGCAACTGCCTCTGTCCTTACACTTGGGAGTAATGTGTCCTTTTTGTTACTTCTCTCCAGAGGTTGCAAGAGAAGTTTACAAAAGATTCATGCGCAGTTGGAAATTTCTAATTGAATATGAATTACGTTATTATATCAGTCCAGAAATACGCGTGTATGCCTAGAGGCATCAACATCCTCATCATCATACGCCCAGCACTAGTGGGGATGAGTTTCGCTTCCGGTGTCATCTGGTGTATCCTTTCAGCCATTGAGATAAATTGTTTTTTTTTTCTGTTAAAGGCTGTTGCATTATCTGAACTCAATGTCTCGTATATAGAAGTTAGTGCATATGAGATCGAAATGGTCGCTTACCTTGATATTATGTATATGGCATCTACATTTGTTACCATCAGATATAATGTGAAACAATTCCAATAAAAATATTGAAATGCGCCTAACGTCGAGACTAAACGTACATACATATATACGCAACAGGCGGTAGCAAGCCTTTTCGTATAATTCGTTTCAATTGAATTTTACGATTTGAAGAGATTTCTGTGCGGCAGATTTAATGCAACGATTGGTGCATTGGTGGATTGGTTAATGGGATTTGAGGTATGTGTAACGACAAGCGCGACAGATACTTTCTGATAACAAATGTGTATTATATTTTATATATATATATATATATATATATATAGAGGTTGCAAGTTGCTACTACCCATCCTGTAGGTCCAATTATGATCCACTTTTTGAAGCATTTGGGGCCGTATCTTACTAATAACGCGCTACGTGTTGGCATTCGGCATTCGTTGATGGTTTATCGACACAGACCAGATTTCACGCACACACCAGACTTCACCACAAGAAATAATCCAGTGGGCTCAAATCACACGATCTTGGAGGCAAATTGATCGGCCCATATTTGTGAAGATAATCATCTCTTCAAAATGTTCCTTCAAGATATCAATTAATGCGTTCAAAGAATGGCATGTGACACCATCCTGTTGAAACCAAATTTTGGCGACGTTAATGTTTCTAAGTTGTGGCACCAAAACTTCGCCTATCATTGCTCTGTACCGGAGCACGAGTGAAACCTCGTTTTACTCATAGTAGAAGAAAGTATGTTTGATATTATGAAAGTAGCAATGATTGATGAACGAAAGTAATTTGATTAATACGTAAACTATAGAGGCAAACTAGTAGAAAAAAAATTTGAAGACTTACTAAAGACCTTGTAAGTCAAAAAGAACAAGGAAGGCATAAAAAAGCATGAATAATAAACGAGTGTGTGGCGTGTTTCGATGTTTATATAAACTCAGGTATTTGATAATTCTGATGCATCGGAATTTAATCTTCCTGGGTATAGCTTGGTGCCATTATTTTTCTCTCGACGCGGACTCGCAATCTATGTCCGGAGTGATGTTGCATTTCAGCTTTTGCCTCAATTAATAACACCCTGCTCGATTGGACTAGTAACTACCTTTCTGACCGTTCAATCCAGGACGTATTGGACGGATTCAAATCCAATGTTCACCGCATAAACGCCTGTGTTCCTCAAGGCTCTTTTTTATCTTCGACACTCTTTCTGATTTTCATTAATGATCTCCTATCCACCACCACCTTTAATCCAATCCATTCCTTTGCTGACGACAGTACTCTTAGCTTTTCATATGACTTCTCGCTTTATGCACGCCCCTCTTCGTCACAAGTGGAACTTGAACAACAACGTATGTTAAGCACGTTAAATTCTGACCTTGACAGCATAACAAGGTGATGACTACATAATAGAGTTGAATTTAACGCTTCTAAAACCCAATGCTGTCTTCTGTCGTCTAAGCGTAATTTAAACCCCCAACCTTTATCCGGGAATGGTTCTTGCATCAAAGAAACTGAAAAGCTCTCAATTCTCGGTATGTGCGTCAACAACAAGCTTCGTTGGAATGACCACATATTTGCCATCGCCAAAAATGCTGCGAGATGTTTAGGTTTCCTAAAACGGTGCAAGATGTACTTCACTCCTTCAGATCTGGCTACTATTTACAAGGCGTATATTCGCCCTAAACTCGAATACAATTGTATTGTCTGGGCAGGTGCCCCCAAGACTACATTGCATCTACAAGACAGAGTTCAGAACCGCTCGTTAAAACTTATTGGTGACGTACATATCGCGAAAACAATCGAATCGCTTGAACATCGTAGGAATGTTTCCTGCATGTCACTGTTTTATCGCTTTTTCCACAAGCGGTGTTCAAAAGAAATATCCAGATGCATCCCGCCTATTCTCCAACCCGTCCGTAATACCCGTGCCTCAACTCGAGCTCACGGGTCTACTATTAAGCCTATCTTCGGACGTACTAACCAATTCAGAGATTCCTTCTTTATTATATGGAATGATTTGCCTGATTCTGCGTTTCCGCATTTTTATGATCTGCAGTCGTTTAAGACTTGCGTGCATAGACATCTCATCTTTTCCTCTCCCTAATTTTCTAACGCCCACGCTGTGCTAAGCATTATAAGGGTGCAAACCCAAAGCCAAAGCTCCAATCCGGAATTCAATATCATTTGGATCAAAGTAAATGTAGAAGGTACAAGAGCGCAACATCTACTACTGTTTCCTTTACAGAAGCACCCACACACACTGTCTAGTGTTAACTCAGAGCGAGTTTGATGCACTGTCTGATTCAGTCTTAAGAATTGTCACAAAACATCGTAAAAATGAAATCGTTATTGCGGGATATTTCAATGTACACAATTCTGGGTGGCTTCGCCATTCTGGCCAGACAACACCCGATGAAAGGTGTGTTCAGTTATTCATCTTACTCAGCTGGTAAATGAGCCTACACGAATACCTGACCTTGCAAATCATTCCGCGAACACCCTTGACATGTTCCTTACTAGAGCCCTGCGCGGATACGTTTTTTCGTATCCGCATCCGATCCGCATCCGCAAAAAAAATGAAAAAAAAAATCCGCATCCGCACTCGCGAAAAATCTTGAAATCCGCATCCGCACTCATCCGCATCCGCAAAATAGATTTTTTTTACAAATTTTATTGTATTAACTTCGCTTTTCAAAAAAATATTTTTTAAAATAAATAAATAAGATCATATAGTCTTCTAAGTATAACAAAAAAAAAACACTTCATAAAAGTTTCGTAGTTTTCTTTTAATATCGTTGTCCTGTATAGTTCTCAACAATACTAAGAAGATTACTCGATCTAACTTACTTGATTTAAAAAAATTATAAATTTGAAATTGGAACTCGACCCGATGGCTTTTTTAGGAAAACGCAGCTATTAATAGACTTTAGAAAGTAAAAAAAACAATCTCGTTTGTCTTTTTTATCAGTAATTTTAATTTCAAGTTGTAAAATAATTAAAAGGGTTAGTTAAAATTCTTTAATTCAATTTTTTATTTTATTTTTAAATTTATACCCTTAAATTAATTTATAATAAGTCCCAATTGCTTTTACCTATTAGGATATCATCCACAAGCTCAGGATCAAGCGCACATCTTTTATCGGTCATAATGTTACCTGATGTAGAAAAAAGGCGCTCGTTTTAGTGCAAATGTTAATTCAATCATATTGCACAATAAAAATATGTCGCAAATTGTGTGTCTAGACTCTAGAGCCTAATGCATTTGCTTTGCACTATACTATACGTCTTTTGTACGTGTAGTAATAGAAATTGATGTATGTGTAGAAATAAAAAGAAAGATAACGAGTAAATATACAGTATGTCTATGTATTACACATTACACACACACACATTTCACCATCCACAATAGCTTTTTCTTCCAATACTCAATATTGAGATATTTGTATTTGTATTTGTTACAATGCATGCGGATACAATGGAATATCCGCAACATGCGGATAAGATTTCTAAATCCGCATCCGCACTCATCCGCCAAAAACTATTGCGGTTATATCCGCTTTAATCCGCGGATAGCGGATAATTGCGGATATCCGCGGATATTACTATCCGATGCAGGGCTCTATTCCTTACCACCCGTCCTGATAAATACTCCGTCAATGTATTATCGCCTCTAGGCTCGTCAGACCATTGTGTAGTATCAGCTTATTTCTCGTTAATAAACCACGCAGTTAGAGAAAAAAAAACTCCCAAAAAAACAGTCTGGCAATACGAGAAAGCCAATTGGGATGGCCTTAACAACTTCTTTGGGAGAATTACTGGTCGCTATTGTTTCGCGATAGCAACGTGGATGCCGCCGCTGATGCAATCACAAACATCATCCTTATTGGTATGAGAGACTTTATCCCTTCCAGGAATATGGTATGACTCGAGCTGTAAAGAGGCTTTTAGGATCAAAATGAGGTATGCTTTCGGTTTTACAAAGCAAACCCTACAGAAGAAAACCGAAAAAATTGTAAACAAGCAAGAAATGATTGCAATGCCCATATTCGGCGAGTCAAATTCCTACGCCTACCAACAAAAAGAGGCAAAAGAATCGTGAAAAGAATCAAAAATACAGCCTCGTCGTCGATTCCAAAGCTCATTTATAATGACACTCCAACTGTCAACTCCAAAGACAAAGCCAATCTGTTTGCTGCGTATTTTGCAGCTAGCTCTACGCTTCCAGATTGTGCATTGATGCCGCCTGCGCCTCAGAGTATTGAACACTCACAAATCTGCTGGGCCAGATGGTATTTACCCATTAGTTCTGAAGAGGTGTTTTTCCAAGCTGGCATTACCATTGCCTAAGCTTATTCCTCTATCCTATTCTTCTGGACTCTACCCAAAAAAGGAGAGCCGTCGTCTCCTTCTTCGTACCGACCCATAGCACTTACATCTACTCTTTCCAAAACCAACGAATCTTGAAACCAACGAAATTCTTAGTGACCGGCAGTATGGATTTCGTGGGCAACGTTCTACTGGTGATTTGATGGTATGTATGGAACCGGTCTTTGCATCAATTTGGTGAAAGCAAAGCTGTTGCACTCGATATTTCAAAGGCATTTGACAGAGTTTGGCATCAAGCTCATTTGTCCAAAATGCGTGCTTATGGAGTTGATGATAAGCTGCTTCATTGGATTAGAAGCTATCTTTTGGACCGCTCAATTCAAGTTGTATTGGACGTGTTTCACTGATGGACAAAACTTTTTGTAAGTTTGTTGGAGTGATCGGGCCCTGAGACACGTGTGGTGTCCATAACGGGAAAATTATTTTCAAATGTTTCTCATGTCCTCGCTTATTAGGATGTAATAATGCACGAGCACGAATATTTTCGGTGTACATGTAAATTTTTTAAAAATTAGCCCGGTTTTCTTCAAATTTTCCACATACCCATCTCTATCCTATTAGAGAATTTACATGAAAAATTGTAATTTTTACGGGTTGTTTTTTATTAATGATCTCTTATCTGTGACTTCTAATCCAATTCACTCTTTCGCCGACGACAGCTCTCTCAGCTGCTCATATAAGTTTGAGCAACGTCCCTCCAATTGTCATGTGGAACTAAAACAACTACGTATGTTAAGCCATTAAGTTCTGCCCTTGACAGCATAATACAATGGGGAGAAATCAATCGAGTAGAATGGAATGCTTCCAAAACTCAATTGTGTCTCCTGTCATCTAAGCGAATCTTTAGACCATATTAACCATAAATGGCACTTGCATCGAGGAAACTGAAAAACTCGCAATTCTCGGTATAAGCGTTAACGACAAGCTTCGTTGGAATGACCACGTATTTACCGTCGCCACCTCTCCTTGAATTTAACTGCAACACTCGTGGCGTTCTAAATGCTCATCAGTTTACCCTCAAGCCCATCTTCGGACGTACAGTTAAGTTCAGGGATTCGTTCTTCAGCCGTACAACACGTATGTGGAATGCTCTGCCAAGCTCTGTCTTCCCACATCAATATGATCCACAGACATTCAAAACACAAACTCATAGACATCTCGTCTTTTCTCTTCCTTTTCCTTAACGCCCACGCTGTGCCAAGCATATAGCCGAGCATTATAAGGGTGCGGAATCCCTTTAAGCGTGCGCGAATTATAAAAAAAAGCACTTCTGTTCTTATGAAGACATCAAAAAATATTTCGATGACTGGCTTGCCTCCAAACAACCAGAGTTCTACATTCGGGGAATCCGCTTATTGCCTGAACGATGGGCGGTGGTTCTAGCTTCAGACAAAGATTACTTTAAATTAACCATTATCTGATTTTCTACACAAACAAATGGCTTTTATTTTGCTGAGAAGGTCGGAAATACATTTATACACCTCAATAGTTTGACAGCAACTATTTTAGTCCTTAAAATATCTATAACGCCCATGCTATTCCCTATTCATATAAACCTTTAACTCCTACGCCACATATTGTCAAATATTTATGTAATTCCTACAAAACTTGTGCGTCCTTTAAATGTCAATTTTTTACGCATTCTTACAAAAGCTTTCTACAAATCACTCTCTCGTAGGATGGCTAATTCAATTCTTTCTCTGATTTCATTGGAAAAATGAAAGCAAAAAAAGCCAATGAAGCTAAACAATAAAACAAACGCATATATGCCGACAGTTAAGTCAATATACTCCTCCGTAATGATGTCGTTATTGATAACTTTTGCTTGGTTGGACTCTCAAGGGGGCTTCAGCTGAACCGGAAACGAGGAAGCGCCTGGGGGGAGTATTATCTTTGAATGATAAATGCGCTTAATTTGGATTTTATCTTGTAATATTACACGAATAGGGGATACAGAAGGGAAGCAAGGGAAATCAAGTGGATGAACAAATATGTAATTGGAATAGGGACGTGGATTCGTGTTCGGATTCGGTTGAATTTGAAACTTTGAATGCGTAATCGTGACTAATAGGAAAACTGATAGGGTGGCTTACTTACGTACATTGTTAAGTTCGTGAAGCTAATTTGGTAACAGATTTTGATACTTTACTTAATTGGGTAAAGTTATCGTGTGTTGCAGGATTGGATTTCGCAGTAGATGGACAGTATAGGTTTTCGAATCACATCTACTTGCCTATGATATATCGAAAACTGAAATAATGCACTTTTTTTTATAAATCTGAACAAATGTTTACAAACAACACATCAACTGAATACAACTTTTGCTTGAGGTAACAGGGAAGAATGGGGAACACAATTTTCACAAACACTGTCGCTTTCATTTAAGTTTTACTTGTGGAACAAAAAAGTCTGTCAAACGATAAGAATTTGTCATTTTCCACAACCGACTCTTAAGCCAATTTGGGCGTTAGTTTGTGGTTTAATGTGCGCAGTGCACATGACACACTTTATAATCCAAAGACTCAGGAGTTGATGCAACCCAGGTTTTGCGTGTTGTCCAATCAAAGCAGTTAAATGAATCCACTGTTATGGCAAAATGTTTCGCCACAAGTTGATATAAAAACAAAAACCCATAAAAATTTCAATTTTTCATGGAAATTCCCACAACGGAGGTACACATGTGTGCAAAGTTTGAATGAAATCGGGTTAATTACGAAAAAATTTATATTGGAGCGCCTGCGACCCTTGGACCCAATAACATCATCGAACATATACAATATGTATGCAAAGTTTGAATATAATCGGGTTTTATGAAGTAGAGGCGTGTCCAAAAAGATCTTAACTCCCATATGGTACAACATGATTTTAAATTCTGCAAAAAGATGATCAGTATGGTGAAAAGACTTAGCACGTGCATTGAGAACCAAGGAGTACAGGTCGAATTGGTGCAGTAGCTTCATTTGGACTTGGATTTTCTTTAAATTTTATACACATGTGTACCTCCGATTGACAACACTTTTCTACAAAGTTAGGCATCCCTAAACTCTGGGCGTCCTGGTCTACGCTATCCTTCCAGCGTAGACTTTGCCGGCTTCGCTGTCATGTTCCATAAATTCTATCGCAAAGGACTTTCCGAGCAGGATCCTCTACGCTCATGGCGAGCTAGGTGTCCTACCGAGCTTAATTCTCTTCACGATGTCGACATCGCGGTAACGCACGTAGATCTCATCGTTATAGGGTCTCCGGAATCGTCCTCCCCCACATACGGTTCCAAAAATTATCCGTAAGACTTTTCTCTCGAACGCGACTAAGAGGTCAGAATGTTTTGATCTAAGCATCCAAGTCTCGGATCCATATGCAAGTACTGGTATGACCATTGTCTTATATACCAGCAGCTTGGATGGTATAGTTAAGTTCCTCGATTTGGAGAGTCTTGACCGACTATAGTAGGGTTTGTTGGCTTTAAGCTACCGTGCGCGTATTTCTGGTTCCATGTTGTTATCGGCTGCTACCAGTTGACCCGACGTAGTTAAAGGATTGCACTGCTTCAAATTCGCGCTCCACTATTTGATTTGAGGGACCAATGTTGGATCTTCTACTCGCAGAC
Organism: Nephrocerus scutellatus; assembly: GCA_947095585.1. Taxonomy (NCBI): domain Eukaryota; kingdom Metazoa; phylum Arthropoda; class Insecta; order Diptera; family Pipunculidae; genus Nephrocerus; species Nephrocerus scutellatus. The sequence goes on along the minus strand of OX352762.1, from coordinate 18,754,995 downwards.
CATGTACTTTGTTTTGCTCTCATTTATGTGCAGCCCCAGATTTCGTGCCGCCTGCTCGATCTGGATGAAAGCTTCCTGTAAATCCCTCTGGTTTCTACCAACGATGTCGATGTCGTCTGCGTAAGCCAGTATCTCAATGGACTTATAGAGGATTGTTCCTCTCACCGTTACGTCAGAGTCTCGGATCACTTTCTCCAACGCCAGGTTGAAGAAAACGCAGGCCCGTTAAAGATGTTGAATGGGCTTGATAGTGATCCGGATATTTTTACTTGGCTTGTAACATTGGTCATGGTCAACCTACATAGTTGTGTCAGTTTTTTTGGGATACCGAACTCTCTCATGGCTTTATAAAGTTCTACTCCGGCTATTCTAGGAGGCTTTAAAGTCTATAAAAAGATGGTGTAGTGAGTTTTGAAATTCTAGACATTTCTCCATCACCTGCCTAAGGGCGTAGATCTGATCAGTTGTTGATTTGCCTGGGATAAAGGCAGACTGGTATGGACCAATGATGACTTTAGCGTATGGGGCTATCCTGTCTTGAAGGATGGAGAAGAAAATCTTGTACGCTTTACCCAACAACGTTATACCACGATAATTGCTGCAGGTTGTGATATCTCCTTTCTTATGTATGGCAAACAGGATGCCTCTTCGCCATTCGTCTGGCATCGCTTCTTCCTCCCATACTTGCACCATTAGTTCATGAATTGCTTGGTGTATCGCGGTACATCCTGTTTTGATCAGCTCCGCTGGGATACCATCTGATCCGGGGGCTTTATTTTTGCTAGCTTCGTCTATGCTTGGTTGCGGCAGCATAGTGTGGTCTTCGGTCATTGGTCATTAGTGGAGCCTCCCTTCGCTCTATGATGCCTTTGAGATCGGCGATCAGATTACCCTCTTTGTCTTTGCAGTATGTGACGCGGTGTATATTGCGTCATACCGCGGACTCTTTGGTAGAACTTCCGAGCCTGGTGCGGTCCTCGCTCTCTGTACTGTTCCAGTTCACGGACGAGATTCTTCTCCTAGGCTGCTTTCTTTCGCCGGTGAACTGTTTTTTCATATCTTCTGAGCTCTTTATATTCATATTCGCGTGCCCACGTTCTATGCGATTGCTGCAATGCTCAGTACGCAACATTCTTACGTTCAGTCGCTAGCTTACATTCGTCTTCGAACCAGTCGTTCCGATCTCTATGACTACTGCCTAAGATGGAGTCAGCAGTGCTAATGACAGCATTCTTAAGGCGTGTCCATTTCTCTTCTACGCCCGGCATATCACCCCCAGGACTTACCCTCCCTGCATTTAGGGCGAGTCCTATCGCTTGACCGTAGTTGTTTCTGGTCTCTTCATTGCGAAGGGCAGCCGTGTTGACTCGAATCTGATTCGCGGATGCAGTCTTCCGTAATGATGCAATCCGCGCTCGGAGCACCATACCAACAAGTAGTGGTCCGAGTCCACGTTGGCACCTCTGTACGTTCGTACCGCCATCCGGGTCGGGTTGTGGCGGCGGGCTATCAACACGTGGTCTATTTGGTTGCGAGTGGCTCCATCGGGAGATACCAGGTGGCTTTGTGGATATTTTTACGCGCAAACCTTGTACTCGCAACGACCAAATTATTGCTTGCTGCCATCTCTATGACTCGTTGTCCATTGTCATTAGTGTTCTCGTGTAAGCTATGGGTGCCAATGTACTGCCTGAATACTGGCTCCATACCTATTTTGGCATTCATATCCCCCAGAATGATTTTAACGTCATACTGAGTTCCCGTTCGACTGATTCAATCTTTTCATCATTCTCCTTTTTCATCATCTGGGGAATCCTCTGTAAGTGCGTGAACTATTATAAGGCTTATGTTTTAAAATCTGCTCATTTACTGCTTTAAAGTCGATTTCGGTGGGTTTCATTCTTTTGCTGACTAGAAACCTACCCCGATGTCATGCATGACAGCTGTAATGTATGTCATATTCTGATTTTTGTAAGACACCATTCCCCATACACCGCATCTCCTGAATTGCTGTTATGTCAGCATTATATTTGGACAGGGAATCCGCTAGCTGCTGTGCAGCTCTAGCTCTATACAGTGAGCGTACGTTCCATGAAAAAATTCTTATATCGTTTAGCCGTTTTCGTTGCGTGGTCACCGTCGTTCATCAGTGTATCCTAGGTTGATTTGGGTTCCGTAATAATAATTTTTTTACGGTCGAGGTTATTTGCCTCGCGCCAATGTGTTTTGTTTGAGAAAAAAATATTCCCTGAATTTCTATGCAATATATTTTAAAACTTTCAAAAACCTTAACCGACACAACCCCTCGGATAAAATAATGATCGAATAATGACGAGTTTTGGCTATTGTACCCGGACTAAGATTGGTTTCTGGGAATGTGAGGACGCTCCTTGACTCAGGGAGTGAAGGACCTCAAAATGCCAGATTTCTTCAACTGGAACGTGAGTTTCTTCGATATAATTTGGACATACTGGGAGTGAGTGAAGTAAGATGGTTCGAAGCGGGAGAGTACCAATCCCCAACGTATAACACTGTGCTACTCTACTCCAGCAAACCCTTCGGCAGTCCCCGTGAATCTGGAGTGGGTCTGCTGCTAACGCCAACAGCACGCAGAGGCCTTATTTCCTGGCACCCACATGGTGATAGGATCTTATCGGCCAGATTTCGGACTAGAGTACGGCGCGTCACGATCATACAGTGTTACGCCCCAACGAATCCCTCGACTGAGGATGAAAAGGACACCTTCTACAATCAGCTAAGCGCTGTATTCAACGCAACGCTGAACGGAGATATCGTCATCGTGATGACTTGAATGCCAAAGTAGGCAACGACAATGAAGGACTAAGACATGTGATTGGGAAGCACGGCCTCGGCGAACGAAATGACAATACCGAAAGATTTGTTGATTTCTGCAACACCAACAACCTTGTCATAGGAGGAACCATTTTTGAGCATAAGACCTGCCACAGTGTCGGCAGGGTGTCAGCTGATAGGCAATCGTCATCCAACCAAATCGACCATGTGGTGATCAGCCGACGTTTTAGGGGCTGTCTATTTGACGTCCAAAACAGACGAGGATCATCACCTTATGATAGCTACTGTCCAGTTACTTACTGCATCAGTTCAAAGAATCCGCAATATCATCCGAATGCCTAGGTATAACATCGACCGGCTAAAGATCCCCTCAGTACACCACCAACTATTAAGGGATCATTTATCGCAAGGAGTGAAAGCAATCAGCAGCTCACTGCCGACAACCATCCAGGAAGATTGGAAAGCTGTGAAAAATGTTTTCACATCTGGAGCGGAAAGTATATGTTGCCAGGCAAGGCAAGGTACGTGGCTTACCGAAGATACCTGGAGGCGGATTGAAGAACGTGAGCTATTTAAAGCTCGTAGATTGTAGATACCCCAGCTGCAGCGAGGATCGAGCTAGATTGCCTGTATCGAAGCAAAAGGAGAGAAGTGCAGCTTAGTATATATAAGACGTGACAAACGTAATTATATTAACAACCTGGTCTCAGAAGCAGAGGAAGCAGCGAGGAGGTGCGATAGCAGAACCGTTTACAGAATCACCAAAGAGTTGACAGGTGGTCACCGCTCTAGCCAACATCCGGTAAAAGGACTAGATGGTGCCGTACTCGCTTTTTAGATGAGGATCAGCTCAAGCGATGGAAGGAGCATTTCTCTACGGTCCTTAACCGTGTATTTGCTAACGATAAGCACCTAAATCAAACGTAGCTGCCGGATGTAACAATTTGCCGAATTCGCACCTCAACTCCCAGTAAAGATGAGATCGCTACCGGGATCAACGCACTAAAGAATAACAAGTCGGTAGGACTAGATGGTATACCCGCAGAGCTTCTGCGCGCTGCTCCAACGGCATCAACAGAGCTTTTACATCCCCTTGTAGAGAGAGCTTGGGACGCAGAAAGTTTCTTCGACGAGTGGAAGAAGGGAATGATTGTCAAGCTCTCTAAAAAAGGTAGTCTTATGGAGTGCGAAAACTGGTGAGGCATTTGCGTTCTTCCTGCAGTTGCAAAGGTAATAGCCAAAGTAGTACTTGATTATATTAAGGAACATCTGGAAGCTACACTCGATGCCGGACAAGCAGGTTTCCGCACTGGATTCTCCTGTGTAGACCACATCAACACCCTGCGGATCATTATTGAACAGTGCGTTGACTCCCGGTAACCACTGCAACTGCTGTTCATCGATTTTGAGTACTTCACGCAGCTTTATGTACTGCAAACGGAGGAATTCTTTGGACTCATACATCTCAACTCAAACATCTGGACAACGCTGACGACGTTTGTTTACTCTCACACAGGATTATGGAGCTGCACCAAATGACAACAAATGTGGAAACCAAAATCATCAACATCGGCACTAACTCAGTAACTCAAGTTAACATTGCTGGACAGCCGGTAAAGAGAGTAGAAAGTTTCCAATATCTTGGGAGTATTGTCTCGACCGAAGGTGGAACCGAACAGGACATTGTCAACCGAATCGACAAAGCAAACTCCGTGTTTGGAATGATGTCCATGATATGGCGAAGCAATGCGACCAGGTGCGACTTATCCGTTGAAATGTTGAATCTGTGCTGTTGTATGGGTGCAGCACTTGGAAAGTGACCGCTACTATCACAAAAAGATTACAAACGTTCGTAAATAGGTGCCTTTCGGAACATCTTTCGAGTTTTCTGGCCTAACCGTATCTCTAACGAACATCTTTACCAGAGAACGGGTCAGGAATCAATAGGAACAACCATCCAACGACGGAAGTGGCAGTTGATTGGTCATACACTCCGAAAAGGCAACAGTTCCATAGCAAACTACGCAATGCAATGGAATCTGTTTTCTCAGGATGGTAGAAGAACGGGTCGTCCGAGAAATACATGGCGCGCAGAACAGTTGAGGAGGAGGCATGGCAATTGGGAAGAGTTGAAGAGAGCTGAAGCACATTGCCAAAAACCGCACGAGATGGCGCGTAGGCGTAGTAGAGGCCCTAGGACCCACAAGGGGATATAGGACATAAAGAAGAAAAAAACAAAGAGTGCATTTTAGGTACATAACCGAATCTTCCTCGAGAAACAAAGGACTTTCCAAACAAATGTAGACCCAACAGAGTTGCCATAGCACGAAACTAAAGTAGCGACCCTAAGCTCGTTGTTTTTTAAAAAAAATTGAAGAAAAAAAAACAACTTAGACATATTTTTCATTAATAATACAACGCATTGTTTATTTATTTATTTTTTTATTTCATCAACTATTGCTCCGGTTTTGTTGTTGTTACTGCATTTTACAGTATACTACTGTACCACTGTTCACTGATTGATGTCACTCGTGTTCAGTTGGTAACACTTTGTATTTGAATGTTGAATGTATAATAAGCATTTGCACAAAAAAACATTAAAGCAACTATTTGAGCAGTTTTTGTTTAAAGATTTTCAAGAGGCGCGAGAGCATAATAGTAAATATCAAAAGCAATATTTCGAAAATAAAAAATTCAAGTCAATAATTAACCCTCTAATTGCTCCGCGCCCGCCTCTAGGCATGGTATGTATTATCACTTAACACTTAACGGAATATTTTTTGTCAAAGCTGCTCAATGCAGCTTAACGTCGATAAATTAATCTAAGCGTTAGTCTTTATTTGGAGCTGTAGTGCGTTGGATTTGTGAGAAACATTTTGAAATAACAACAGGAGGCCCCGCAATACACCAAGCAATTCATGAACTAATAGTGCAAGTATGGAAGGAAGAAGAGATGCCAGAACGCTGGCGAAGATGCATCCTGTATATACATAACAAAGGAGATATCACAACATGCAGACATTATCGTGGATCGTGGTATAACGTTGTTGAGTACCGCGTATAAGATTTTCTCCTCTACCCTTCAAGACAGGATAGCCTAATACGCTAAAGTCATCATTGGCGCCCATACCAGTGTGGCTTGATCACAAGCAAATCAACAACAGATTTACGCCCTTAGGCAGGTGATAGAGAAATGTCTAGAGTTTCAAAACTCACTACACCATATTTTTTGTAGACTTTAAAGCCGCCTATGATAGCATAGCCAGAGTAGTACTTTATAAAGCCATGAGAGAATTCGGCATCCCAAATAAACTGACACGACTATGTAGGTTGACTATGACCAATGTTATAAGCCAAGTAAAAATATTCGGATCACTATCAAGCCTATTCAACATCTATAACGGGCTCCGACAAGGGACGGGCTGGCCTGCGTCCTCTTCAACCTGGCGTTGGACAAAGTGATCAGAGACTCTGACGTAACGGCGAGAGGAACAACCCTCTATATTTCCTGGCTTACGCAGACGATATTGACATCGTTGGTAGAAACCAAAGAGCTGTACAGGAAGCTTTCATCCAGATCGAGCAGGCGGCACGAAATCTGGGGCTGCACATAAATGAGAGCAAAACAAAGTACATGGTCTGCGAGTAGAAGATCCAACATTGGTCCCACAATTCAAATAGTGGAGCGCGAATTCGATGTAGTGCAATCCTTTAACTATGTCGGGTCAACTATAGCAGCCGATAACAACATGGAACCAGAAATACACGCACGGTTGCTTAAAGCCAATAAAGCCTACTATAGTCGGTCAAGACTCTTCAAATCCAGGAACTTAACCATAACATCTAAGCTGCTGGTATTTAAGACAATGGTCATATCAGTACTTACATGTGGATCCCAGACTTGGGTGCTTAGCAAAAAGAATTCTGATCTCTTAGCCGTGTTCGAGAGAAAAGTCTTACGGAGAATTGTTGGCCGTGTATGTGAGGAAGGACGATTCCGGAGACGAGCGTTACCGCGATGTCGACATCATGAAGAGAATTAAGTTCGGTAGGCTCCGGTGGGCAGGACACCAGCTCGCATGAGCGAAGATGATCCTGCTCGGAAAGTCCTTTGCGGTAGGATTTATGTAGCACGACAGCGAGGCCGGCCAAGCCTACGCTGGAAGAATTGCGTTGATAAGGACGCCCAGAGTTTAAGGATGCCAAACTAGATGGCATCGCCTCAAAATTGGGACCGGTGGAGAGATTTTTTGGCGGAGGCCAGGACCGGGCACCGGTTGTAGAGCCAAATATGATGATGATGGTACCGAGACGTCCCCTAATTTGTCATAGATAATTTGGGAAATTATTCTTGGGTACATTCTAAGAAAAAAATCCTTCTACAGTGAGGGTATATCTCCAACATGATTTATCGGGGATTTAAGAAAAAGCTTACTTCAGTGTACCCTAACCCATGTTAACGGAAATGGCTCTGTTAATAGTAATGGTAGAAACTTCGTTTGGGACTTTCTTTTTAGAAGAAATACTCGCACTTATAACTGCATTTAAATAAAGCTGTTATCTTGTTTAAGTCATCTTCATATATCCAACTTCAATGCATGTTCAAGTTTTCTTGTCCATGCTAATTTATTATTATTATTGTTGGTGGGCTGGTAAGCCTTGTGCACTGCGACCTTAAGGTCTATTGTGCATCCCAGATGTCTACCACATTATGTGGTGGCTTAGTCCTCTTATGAATGCCAATATATCTGCCAGGTCGATAGGTCTGGCATTCTGCCATAGAACTGTATGAGCCTTGGCCTTGAGGTATTGAAGTCTTTTTCTGATGAGTGCATCACTTATAAAAAGTATGTGTTCTGGCGTCTCCTCTGCCCCGCCGCAAAAACGGAAGCGATCTGTTTGCGATTTTCCCATTTTTGTTAATATATAATATCGGCGCGACAGACCATACGGTCCAAGGCCTGACTTCTCGCAACCATTTGTGTTGAGCATGCATATTTTTGAACACAAATGGAGGGACCTACAATTTAATGCCGGATCCGAACGGCGAATTGAGAAGCTTTCAGTGACAAGTTATTACTCTCGGGTGTTTGTCAAACATTAGCGAGAGGTGGGACACCGTGAAAAATACTTTGGTGTTACTGGAATTCGAACCATGAACCCCCTGGCCCCCCTGCTCAGCAGTCCATGCTCCTATCCACTGAGCCACGGCGCCCACATTTTTGTTAAGTGGGCATGTCCAGTCATGATAAGGGATCTGAGTGTATATCGGTTTAACTTGATTGCTTTGTTTATGTTTTTAATGTTGTATTTGAGAAGCTTTTTGGTTTGTTTCATCGTGGTTGAGGATTCCCATTCAGCCTCGATGGCGTTATTTGCCCACTCTTTTATCTTGTTTTTGAGATGGCTCTTGCTGTAGGCAATGCTTGGCTCGGGGCCACTGAAGGTCTCTTCCGCGCCTTCTCTTGCGCAGAGATCTGCTGCCTAATTCTCATTATTGCCTGAATGGCCTGGAGACCATATCAGGATGACCTTGTTGGTTTTGGCCAGTTCGTTTATGTGGCAGTAGCAGCTCCACGTTGTTCTTGAACTGAAAACTGGGCCTTTTAGCGCTATCAGAGCGGCCTGGATGTCTGAGATCATATAGATCTCGGTTCTTCTATATTTTCTCGTTATACATTCCAATGCCTGCCTGGAAAACGGTTGGGGATTTTCCTAGAGGTATTCGTAATGTGAGTCTGCGTCCGAATACCCTTGCCCCTGTTCCTGAATTTGTTTTGGATCCTTCTATGTACCAGATAGATGCATAATTGGGGAGGTTATTTATGATATTTTCAACTTGATTACGATCCCGTACTCTTACTGAGAAGTTCCTTTGGAAATTAGTTGTTTTTATCATTGAATCTGATTGGAGGACAATTTCGCTTTCCAAATTGATTTTGGTGATGATGCTTATATGTCCTGGTCTATTGACTTTGAATTGGTTGGTTACCTTGAGTGAAATAGCTCTTGCACCCGCTTCGCTTTTGATGTGTAAGTGAAGTGGTGTCAGTCCTAGTAGTTTTTCTAGTGCTGCTGTTGGGCAAGTCTTGATAGCTCCTGTTGCACTAAGACATATTAGTCTTTGAATTTTACTGAGTTTTTGGCGTGTTTTCCACTGCTTTGTTTTTGGCCACCATATCAGGGCTGCGTATGTAAGCCTGGGTCTGATAATGTTTTGGTATAGCCATAGAGTAACTTGCTGGTTTACTCCCCACGTTTTGCTGAGGATGCGTTGGCAACTGAAGTAAGCTTTGTTAGTTTTGTTGGTGATGTATGACTCCATGTTAGTTTTTGGTCAAACATTACCCCCAGGAGTATATTGCCTTGGAATCTTAGGGCGGGAAGAGTTGTTCTCTTTCTTTCTGTGAAAACGGTACATACTATTTTGTCTGGGTTGACACTTAGGTCTACCTCCCGGCACCATTCGTTTACTATTTTGAGAGCTAATTACATGCACTCTGTTATCGTGCTTTTGAATTTACCTTGAACCATTAGGACTAGATCATCCGCATAGCCAATGTTTGTGATAAGATTACTCTTAAGCCTGTTGAGCAACTGATCCATCACCAGTAGCCACAAGAGTGGTGATAGAACGCCTCTTGTTGCCGCTATTGTGATGGTTTCGTCACCAAATCAGGCCCGAATTTTCCTACCCCTTAGCATGCACATGACCCACGCTATGATAGTGGAGTCTATTCTCCTGGTTCTAGTTTGTGTTTGAATTACTTCGAAGTTAGTGTTGTCGAAAGCACCTTGGATGTCGATGAAGGCACATAGTAACATCTCTTTGCTTCGGAGTGTGTCTTCGATTTCCGTTGTCAGTTCATGAAGTGCTGTTTCTGTTGATGTTCCAGTCTGATATGCGTGTTGGCTGGGGTTAAGTGGATTTGATTGGACTATTTAAGATCTTATGTAGTGACCTAAAAATGTTTCCATGGCTTTGAGAATAAATAATGTAAGGCTGATAGGCCTGTAAGACCTGTTAGCTGTATACTCGTAGTACTCCGTTGCTCTAAGTACATATTTTTCTATTTCTTTCCGCCTTTTCAATCAATAATGTGTATTTTTTCTTTCCTTTGATGACCTTAACCCGCCACAAGGCGGTCAGCACAGTTTTACCCATAAAAGCTCTAAAATTCGCTAAATTGAAAAACTGACTTTAGATTCGTTCTTTCTGTGTGAATATTGGTCTATACTGGTTTATTGATTAGAATACAAAAATAAGTCATTAGAGGGTTAATCATCGAACGACTGTAAATAATTTAAAATTAAATGGAATGTAAAAGTCTATATAGCTATTTAGAAAAATCTATCTACATGAAAAATATAATATGTTTGTTATTTGTTTGTTTATTATATAAATATATTATATAAGTATACAATATATATATATTATAAGAATATTTTTATATACTTTTCTATTTCCTCTAAGGAAATATTTTACAATATACAATTATAGATACAATAATAATATTCTTAATTTGTAATTTATTTGTGTCTTGCGTTTTTTGTTAGCTTTTGATTTTTTGTTGTTGTTTGACGGTTGCGTTTATATAGTATTTGTATGTGTATGTGTAAGTAAGGAATTAATAATTACTTAACAAATAACAACAAAACATTACATTACAATTCATTTAAATCTTTGTTTGTTTCTTGGTTTTTTTTTTTGTTTTGTTTAATTTAACAAATTATAAAATAAAGTTTTCATTTCTATTGTTTAATAAAAACTGGAGGAGATAGATGGGAACTCAATTTGCTATATAGTTATGTTCAAGTTCAAGGAGCATCAAAAATCCTGGACGTGTAAAAGTCTGTCTGCCTGTCATCGATTGGAAATTCTTTATGTTTTCTTGTAAATTGTAAATTTTTGTATCTTCAACTACACATCTACATCTACAGTATAAATATTCTAGTTTTGCATAAAAATTGTAAAATACACAAATTCAAAATTTCTCTTCCTTTTTATCAAAATTGTCCTTGTGTTAACTTTTACCTTAGTTGTTCATTATTTTGATTTTATTATCCATTTTAATTATTGTTTTTTTTTTTTTTGGTTAATTAATTAATAATTAATTTTACATTCATTATGTCTATATGAGAGAGTTTGCAACAAAAACTGTAATCAGGATAAATATTGTATGTATTTGATTATTATATAAATACTTTTGTTTTGTATAAAATATGCAGCGGCAAAAGGTACGTTATCACTATTATTTATCTTGGCGCAAAATAAAATTTTAAATATCATTTACAACTAAACTCTAAAGCAATAATAATTTAAAAGCAATGTTTCTCGATTTTTATGTTACATATTGTTTATTATTTGTGTCGGGAAGGTAAGTGTACGGCATGTACTTGAAAAATAGAGCGAGAGCAAGAGGGCTTACTATTCCGAGGCGTATTCAAGGAGTAAGGAATGTCTTCGAATAATTTCGTCCAATTGATAAATTCATATTTGAGTTTATTTTGAATAATTTTGACATTAACATTTTATTTTAAGAAATGTTTTAAACTTTAACAACTTATCAATTCTACAATAAAATATTTTTGTCTTACAAAATTAGGTTTTGTATACAATGATGTTTTCAATAGGGTTTTTTATATATTTGGAAATTGTGGAAGGTTCCCCAGATCATTGTTTCTTTCTTAGTAGTGTGGTACTTGCGCTAGTGAGCTATATATATATATCTTTAGTCGACAGAGAGATTTTTTATTTCAAATTTCAGGTAGAAAACAGATGGCTTCCTGTCATAACAAACAGAACATTTCCGATATCTTAATGATTGTAGTTATTGACATATTCATTAAAACCAAGGTGTAGTACAGTACGACGGGTTGGTCTGTCACACTGCACTATACTTCAGATGATACCTAAACATATAATACAGCGCCAGCAACTGTCTATGCGATAAATCGGCCAAGAAATCAACTAATATTGCAAGTTGATTTCAAGCTCATAGACATCTCCTCTTTTCTCCTCCTTTTCCTTAACGCCCACGCTGTGCAAAACATATAGCCGAGCATTATAAGGGTGCGAGCCCTTTGAAGCGAATTATAAAAGAAAAAGAAAAAGAAGTACGGAAGAAAGAGACCATACCAGAAGACTGGATAAGAGGAATCCTGTGCAGTATACAGATGAAAGGAGATATCACATTGACATCCTTGTTTATCGTTGTTTGAGTAGCGCGTATAAGATTTTCCTTCCTTTATGACAAGAAGCTAAAGTTGGGGTGGGAAGGGGCGATATTTTAAAAAAAACCACCGATTTTAGTGCCGAATCCATAGCTTTCGGGGTGACCGAGATGAAAATTAACGTAGACACCCCCGGCACCCCAGGTGGTGGTGGTGAAAAGAGGGTCACATGTAAAATAATCTTTAACAACCAATATTAGTGCCGCGTCCATAGCTTTCGAGTTCGCCGAGAAGAAAAGTGACGGTTAGACATCCCTAGCACCCCAAGGGCTGGTGGTGGAAAGGAGATCACATGTAAAATAATCAAAAATTACGATATTAGTGTGGAATCCATAGCATTCGGGGCTGCCGAGATGAAAAGTGACGGCAAGACACCATTAGTCATCAAGGGGTAATGGTGGAAAGGAAATCACATGTAAAGTAATCTAAAAGTATCGATATTAGTGTGGAATCCATAGCTTTCGGGGTTGCCGAGATGAAAATTGACGGTAAGACTCTTACAGCAAGGAAAAGGAAAAAAATTGTCAAACTATCTGTTCGACAGCTGAAATCAGTGTAGTAGTTGGTGTTACTGCAACTAAAACTACCATTCGTGGTATGATTCGTAGGGCCAAACACCTCAAGGGACTAAAGCTGCAGAAAAAACCACCACTTAATGCTTCGCGAACGATTTTCGAAAGACCATATGACCTAAGATGTGTAATAAGTAGTGAGTTCGAGTGACTGGCTGAAGTAGTCTTTTCTGTCAAAAAAAAATAGGTTCAATTTAGATGGACCGGATTGCTGTAACTTTTACTTCCACGATCTAAGAAAAGAGGAGCTCTTTTTAAACCGTCATCATAGTAGAGAAGGAAGCGTAATGGTTTGTGCTGCAATATCTTATTATGGCATCATCGAATTAGTGGCACGAGGAACAAAATGACAGGAAATAGCAAAAAAACGGTGTTGGAATCAGCTTTTTCGGAAATCCACGATCTTTTGAGATCACTTCCGTGCTCCTCACTGTAGGAATAAGACAAACGAAAAATTATCAGGCGCTTAACAGTCCAAAACAAGGAGCTATGAAACACAGAGTGGAAGATCCTATCATGATGCATGGACCATATTTCAACACGACAACGTTCCTATACGCACCCCTCGCGTTGATAAATCGTTTGTTGCCAGTGAAAATTCTGAATTTTTGCCATGGGCACCATATTCGCCAGACCTTAACATCATAGAAAATGTTTGGGGCTAGTTAGCACGAAAAGTGTACAATAGGATGACAAGGAAGTGCTGATCGATGTCGTGAAACTTGCCTGGAATGAGATTTCACTCGATTACTTGGCCTCATTGGTCAGGACGAGATGTGGTTTCAACAGGACGACGCAACCTGCCACACGCCGAACGAAACAATGGAATTTTTAAAGAGGAAATTTGAAAGAAGAGTTGTCTCGAACCGCGGCGATGTGAACTTCCCACCAAGAGCATGCGATTTGACGCCGTTGGATTTCTTTCTTTGGGGGAGGGGGGTTTTCAAGGTGGGTCTGTGAGGGTCTTTTTTTCAGTTGGGTGGTGGTAGTGTGGTATTTCAGCTGGTATAAAATCAAAATCTCGGAGTAAGAACGAAATGTCAATGCGGAATGAATATCTCTCAGTGAGAAACCAATAGAAAATAAAGGTTGATAGTTATTTTCAAGCTCTAATATAAATTAACTCATGGAGTCTATTGTCTGATATTATAATTCGGTTAATTATTGGAATTCAATTACTTTGAAGTACCGCACAATGAATCCTAATGAATTATTTATGTGCTAATTGAATAAAATGCAAAGAAGCGAAGACAAAAGGCCGGCAGTGTTTGTCCCAACAGATAATGCGACATCATCATCCCACTGCAACCAATGTATGCAAAAATTGTGCATGAGGCGAAGCAAATACACCGTAGGCATACAGAATGCACCCAGCGTAACGAATTTTTTCGGATTCCTGTACATTGTACCCTAAAAGTGTTCCTTTGTTTAAAGCATTCGAAGCGTTAAGGGTCAAATGAGATGCTTTCGATATGATAACCGCGGTCAACAGCACTGGTCTCTGTTTTGGAAATTCATTAAAACGATTCGTCGCCGTAACGCGCGCATTCTAACCTGTTGAATAATTAATCATTTCGATGCCTCCCACAATGTGCGATAAAATATGAAGCAAAAAAATAAACTACGAATACAATTCCGTATTTTACCAAAGCTCAATGTTCGTTACGGTTGAACGCCCTGCTAGTGGTTTTGTGGTTAATTCATAGAAATGCATTGCATTATCATCGAAGTTGAGATGGGGTTCATTCCTAGAATTAGAATTAAGCAGCTGAGTGAGTGAATTTTTAATGTGAATGCGAAAACGAACACCCATGACAATCAGATTATATTCGCCACATATAAGAGAATAAGGAGGTGATTGTAGTTGCGGTAACAGATGGCAAAGTTATACAAAACGAATGCTGTCGTTCAGCTAAAGAAGCAAATTTGTATTAAAATTATATAGATGGATCGAAGATGGAATCTGGAGTCTCGATTCCTATGGGGAAGTGTCGCACGGTTTTCCAGGCGGAACTCCATACCATTGAGATCTGCGCTATGCTTATTCTTAGAAAAGGTAGCGACAATATGTATCTTTTCAGATATCCAGGCTAATCTCCAAATCAGTTAAATGCTCCTACGAAGCACTGAAATCGATTACCAGACGCAACAGGTTAAAACTCGGATGGGTCCCTGGTCATCAAAGCATTGCATGTAACGAATCTGATGCCGAACTAGCTAATGCTGGTTCGGAATCTGCACTCATAGGACATGAACCCTACTATGGTGTCAACTGGGCTGATTAATAACTCGGAAAACCAACTTCGTCTGGCCCACTGGGAAAATGTCCCGGAGCTACGACAATTAATTGGTTAAGAAGAAGTTGAGAAACTCTGCTCTTAAGAACGTACTATCCTTCTTTTGGAAGGTGCTACACCTCTTAGACTAGTCACAACCTTCTGATACAATAGAATATTTATGGTCGCGCCGCGGCGTCGGCCATATGGCCAAAGTTCTTTCATAAAAAAAGAAATTCTTTCTGACCGATCTGGATTAAAAAACGAACCACTACTTATCTGATTGCTATACTGCAAGCCAAATGAAATGACATAAAAAAACCTAAATGTGCATTAATCGGGTATATCCCAGTCCCTTCAAAGTAAGGTTGTTGCGAGCCCAATAACCTCATCCGTAAAAAAAACCCTATTAAGGAACCAGAAATCAGCTTTTGATATGCTGATGAACGACGACGACCACAGAAACGAAAACAGATAGCCGATTCACTGTCCAAATAAAATGCTGACATAACAGCAATCCAGAAGATGCGGTGGTATCGGCTTAAAAAGCTTATTAAAGCAGTAAATGAACGGCTATGAACTCTTCGCGTGTGATCTCATTAAGACCAAAAGCAAGTACGGTCAAGCGATAGTACTCGCCCTAAATGCAAGAAGAGTATGTTCTGGAGCTGAGATGTCGGGCGAAGAAGAAAAATGGACACGCCTTAGGAATACTGTCATTAGTACTGCTGACTCCATCTTAGGCAGTAGTCGAAGAGATCGGAACGATTGGTTCGATGACGAATGCGAGCTGGCGACTGAACGTAAGAATGTTGTGTGCCGAACAATTCAACAATCTCATGGAATGCGGGTACGCGATGGCCAGCTAACTGAGGAATTAGTGGCTACATCAATGACCGACGACCACACTATGATTCTGCCGCTACCAAGCATAGACGAATTCAGCAAAGCGATAAATTGCCTTAAAAAAATACGGCCCCGAAATCAGTTGGTATCCCAATGGAGCTGCAAACTGTCACCAATACTTTTTTTATTGGTGCTAAGTGATGTACTGCACGCAGCTTTGTCGACCGAAAATGGAAGAATTCAATGGACTTTACAGAAACACCCTTAACAACTGGATTACGCGGACGACGTATGCTAACTCTCTCACAATCATCATGGATCTCATTCAAATGACAACAAGGGTGGAGAGAGGAAATCGTGGGACTGAAGATTAATTCTGCAAAAACAAAACGGATCAGCGCGGAACTTCCTCATTATTTCAAATGATCGGCTCGAAATCGGGACCGGTGGAGAGAGGTGCAGGAGGCCAGGACCGGACACCGGTTGTAGAGCCAAATATGATGATGATGATGATTATTATTCGAAGACGTGAGTGGAAACAATTGTATTTCCAGCCAAGCGATGTGCAATGGAACCCGTTCACACAGTCAGGCAAAGAGTGGGACGACCTAAAGTACATGGCGTAGAACAGTCTAGGAGAAATCTGCGCAACTGGGAAAGAGCTGGTGCGAACTGAAGTACATCTCTAACCGCATACGATCGTGCACAGGAGTAGTGGAGGCCAATGACTTAAAATGGCAGAGGACCTTAGTAAGCTATGTAAGTAAATTCATGGAAAACGGCTAGTGCTTGGTGTGTGACAACCTAATGTACATGGCGTAGAACAGTCGAGGAGTAGTCGGCGAAACTGTGGAAGATCTGGAGTGAGCTGAAGTACATCTCTAAAAACCGGATGGCGACCAGAAGAAGTGGAGGCCAAGTACTTAAAAAGGCAGAGCACCTAAGTAAGCTACGTAAGTAAAATCATGGGAAACGGCTAGTGTTTGGTGTATTTTGAGATGGTCCATATAAAATATTCAGTGAATTTTGGCAGAAAACTAACTAAGTTAGGTAGGGCGGTAACACTGGTGGAACCTCCTACATCGACAAATATAAAAACCACTCTATCGAAAATCATCAAAACTACAGAATTCTGTTTCTTATAAATAAACTTCAATGTGTTGTGTAGTGTAAGAAAGTAAGAGTAAGAGTCAAGAAAATTACAAAACATAACTAAAAGAAACTCTTTCTTTCTTATAAACACTAAAAATACTAATACCTTTGTTATTTCTTTTAAAAGAAGTAAATAAGAAAGACATAATAAAATAATAAAGGACAATATTAATTTTGGCAATACATAATAATAATAATAATATAATTATAGTAGTTATTAAATAGGTAGTTATGATAATCATCATTTTAATCATATAAACACTGCACTTTCGTTCATCGACTCTACAACTACTGCTACTACATCTACAACGTATCCATCATCATCACCATCATCCCGATTTAGCAGCGCTGCGCTCACAGGCGGTACAACAGGTACAACAACTACAAAACTTCTTCTTCATCATCGATCTACTCTTCACTCCTCTTCTGTCTCCTTATCATATTGTTTTGTCGGATCGATATCAACGATCTTAGCTAGCCTACCATCACTATGTACTATCACCTATCATCATATAACCGATTAACCAAAATAAACCGCCACTGATGATGATGATGAGACCACCAATAGCAGCAGAATCATTGGATTAACTATTAAACCACCATTTCTCGATGATGATGACGATTCACTGGGGCTAGAGGCTGGCCCTGCCGGCGGCGCTCCACCGCCCACCGACGACGACGATCCAATTTTCGTTTGTTTCATATTTTCTGCATAATTTTCGGGGCTTTCGTTTGGTATTTCATTGTGCAACACATTCGGCGAATCGTGCATTGAGTGTTCTTTGGAATTTGATCCGACATCAGATAGATGAACAACTGGAGGTTCATGCATTGGTTTCGGTTCACCAGTGCTGGTTGTTGTGGCGTGTGTTGTTGTTGATGTGGTTGTTGTCGTGGTCGTCGGCACAAAGGTGCCATTCTCAATCCAGTACACTGGGCTGAACTCCAATTTGACATCCTTCAAATAGCTTTTGCGTACCTATATAGCGAAGGAAGACGGTGAAGAATGTTGTTATTTCAAAACACTTGATACTACCTCTGAAGAAATCTTCCGCGAAACACTCTCCTCACTGCCATAGTAGAAGGCAAACAATTTGGCGACATACGGTGCTTCAAGTGTTACATAGTTTCCCTTGAGCGTAACATTTAAAGCGGTGCCCGGCCAAAGTTTCGTGTGCACCGCCTTTGTTTCGTATCGCTTTTCAGCGTATTTCAAACCCCATTTCACTTCGGTTGGTGTTGTGACATCCTTTTCGAAAACTTTAGTCGCCAGTCCTCGAGCAACACCCTCATGATTGCCCCAATATTGAATGTGATCGTATTGATAGGACATTACCGTCTCGACGAGGACATACTTGTCGCCCTTGTTGGCAAGAATTCCAGATGCTGTTTGGAGGATATTTATCAATATGATGGAGCGAGCGCAAAAGCAAATAGATAGACTCACCCAGCTCGGTTATGTTATCCCGAATATCAGAGCGAATTCGATTCAATACAATGTCACGCAATTCGTAACGGAATGGCTCCGTCTCGATCAGTACTTCACCTTCGTCGTACTCGCGCTCACGCTGATCTTCAACGATGAGAGCCTTTCCCAAACCGACTGTCGGGTCGAGACGGCCCAAATTGTAATCGGCTCCCATGTGATCGTCGAGCGATTGTTGCCGACTGATGCGCCGTCTCGCAACGTACGAGTACTCACCGATTTTGATCGCTCCCACAGGTACGCCAGCATTGAATTTACGCCATGGTTTCCACGAGATCTTACCCAAATGTCCCTTATTGACGAGCACATCGAATGTATCGTAGATTTTCACCTGCTTGAAGTAGGAAGCGACACAGACATGTGTTTGCATTCGCTTCTCCGTGTGGCCACTTGTACCCATTCCATCGATGGTAACGCGACACACATAAATCGGATAGTGTTCATCTTCGGTGACGTAGCTGCCACCTTTGACAGCGAATTCCAACTGTTTGGGATCCTCCGGCGCATATGTTTCCCATATCAATGTACTCGATGTAACCATTTGGCCAAGTTGTGTCGAGGCGTTCGTATAGGTGGACACACTGTGGACAACTGCATCAGTTTTGCCTGGAAGTTCACTGAGGATGATAACGAGGCAGCACAGCGTTGCAAGCAACGACGACGACGTCGATGGATGTCTATTGGTTCTGGCCATTTTGTGAGTATGAGCGATTGAAGACAAATTATCTGAAAGAAAAAAAGCAAGAAAAGGAAAAGTGAATGAGTGCCGACAATTGACTGAAGAAAATAAAATCGATAAAGGACACGTACAGAACGTACAGTGGGGAATCACAAAGAGTTCGATAATCCAACGAAATGCCACCCTTGCGTTCCATTATTCTACCGTTTGACTTTATTCCATCGGTTGATGATTATTATTATCGTCAACTAGGAACAAACAAAAGAATGTCAATCGATTTTGTTAGCAAAAGCAGTCCTCCATTGAGAATATCACGAAGCCATCGTATAATAAACTTCTTGTGCAAGTAAGTGCTCCGCTTCATTATTCACACCCTGGCTAAGAGTTCACTGTGCATACCACAGAAACACTACGAATGCGAACGCTCGTAAATTATCCAAAGTTTACTTCATTGAGTGGTTAGTTAGGTGACATATTGGATGGATGATTAGCTCAGCACTTAAGGCAGCATCGAAGCTATTTTCTTATATCACGCAATTAAAAATCATAAACAAATGATACACATACAGAGTTATATATACAGTTGGTAATTAGGTTGAGTATAGTTGCGTCCGATGTTGTATGTGTGCGTGGCACAGGAAGACGAAAAGTTTGTGTGCCAAGTAGGACGAATCTGCTTCGCATTTTCCAAGCTTTCAATTAACTGTGGAATATGAACTAAGCCGAAAGAAGCTTCAGTTTACTTTTAAATTACATTTTAGTGTAATTCCAGCTTAAGGGACAAGTATATTCTGGTCTCTGCATCGCACTAAAGAAAGTCCTAACCGGTCTTAATTTCTAGCCGATCTCATTCAAGTTGGTATCAATCTGGATGGCTAGGTTAGGTTAATATGGCTGTCAGTGGAACTGACACACTTAGACCAGTAATGGTCCATTGTGATACCACACGGATCAGGAAGAATTTCTTCCACCTACTCGATCAACCAATTAGAGCTTTGTATGAAGCGTATGAGACTACCAATGTCAATGCTGATGAGATCATTAGTGTCGTTGTAGAAGAAAGCTTACATATGGAGTTTAAGCCTCTGGGATAAATACAGAGAAGATGGACGATGGTCTCCTCCTCCCCATCGATGCAGCTTCTGCAGAAGTCATTCGAGAAGACTCCCAGTCTTGCTGTATGCCTGCCTATGAGACAGTGTCCAGTGATAAAACCTACAATAGCACCGATGTGCGATCTCTTCTGAGAGATCAAACACTTGGAGCGTTTCGGATCCAGCTTGGGCCAGATCTGCTTTGTCGCTATGCAATTTTTACCGTTTGACCATCTACAATTAGTTTTTACATAAGCATCCCGCTTTAACAAGAATTTCCATGTAGCAATTGGTATGCCTATGGAACCATATTCAGGTAAGAAGGGTAGTGTAGTTTCTTGCTTGGCGAGTTCGTCACCCATACAGTTACCCGGAATGTCTCTGTGCCCCGTCACTCAACACAGGTGGATATTGAACTGCTCCGCCATCTCCACGAGAGATGAACGGCAGTTAAGGACTAAAATTGAACGTGTGGAGACTGATTCCAGTGATTTCAGTGCAGCTTGGCTATCCGAGAATATACGGTCGTTTCTCTTCAGGCAAGACAAGTCTTCACCGATTGCCATAATTTTAGCCTGGAAAACACTACAGCGATTTGGAAGACGGGAAGAGAGGCTAAGATTTAGATTTTGTAAGAAAACACCTCCTCCGACTCCGTCTGTGTAAAAATGAATGTGTTCATCTTCCAGTTAGGCATCTTCGTCCCAGAATGATCTGGAAGGGAACGGTGACTTGGTAGTTTGAAATGGACTTGAGGAAAGGTGTAGTCTATGTTGTCTGGGATCCTGACTAACTTCAGGTTCTGGGAGTGACCGATTTCATTTCGAGTCCACTGGGAGATAGCATTAAGGCGAATAGCCGAACTAACAGCTACTTGCTTGCTGCAAATGTCGAGTGGTGTAAGGTCGAACAGGATTTCGAATGAGGCGGAGGGGTTTGTACGAAGTGCTCCGCTCATACATAGACTAGATCTTTGGACGTTGCTTACTATGTCAAGGTTTACTTTTTTATTTATGGCAATCCACCATAAAGTCACACCGTATAGAAGAGTAGGTCTTACTACCACTGTATACAGCGAATGGGTTATATGGGGTTGAACACCCCATCTGCTATCAATAGCTTTTTTGCATAAGAAGAGTGCCACTGCGGCTTTTTAAACTCTTGCTTGTATGTTAATCTGGATATCTAGGTTTCCTTGTCTACGCCATTAATCCTGATGTCAGTTTCCGTAAATACTTTTCGACTTTCAAGATTCCGAAAAGGAATTTCGACAAAAGCTACATCGAGAAACAATGACATATCAAAAGCAGTATATAAAGGGTTTTTCAATAGAGACATAACAATTTTGTATTTTAATACAAACGCACCCTTACACTTTTTTTATGATCTGTCAATGTCAAAACGTCAGTCAGGGTTTACATTTTTATCGTGGTGTAGCTCACAGACGACCAACGTATGAAAATTATAAAAAATTACTACCGAATTCCTTAGTTGGTGGTCGCAACTTTAAGAGCACTTAGTCTACTCCCTTACAAGATCAAGTTAACTTAATAACCTCTTGATCATTTAAAGCGTTTCAAGAGACTCCATTGCATACACAAAAAGTGACCGTGTGGCGTGGATTTCATGCCAGAGGTGTGATTGATTGGATCGTTTTTTTTTTGTCGAAGAATATGATCGTCATGTTACGGTCAATGGAGTTCGCTACCGTGCCATGTTGGAAAACTTATTTTGGCCACTATTAAATGGACTTGACATCAGTGATATATGGTTTCAACAAGATGGTGCCACATGCCACAGAGCTGGTCAAACAATTGATCTATTGAAGGGGAATCTTTGGTAATCGTGTAATATCGAGAAATGTTTCGTCCTGTCGAATTCCCAACTTCATCGTGCGATTTAACGCCGTTGTGTTCTTTTTATGGGGTTGCATTAAGTCGTTGGTTTATGCCAACAAGCCAACAGCGTTAGAGGAGCTCTGGAACAATATCGAACGCGAAAACGCCAACAGATATGTGTGGAAGAGTGGTAGATAATTGGCTCTAAAGAATCGAACCTTGCAAACGTGCTCACGGTGATCATATGAAGTAGATGGAATTCTCTACTAAAATTTAGCATGTGCACTACACCTGAAACAAATTTCAGCCCCATATCTCCTTATTGAACAATCCTTTATTTAATAATGCATACTTATCACACAATTTAGCTCCTTCGAGCAAAGTTACTTCCAAATACTCATCGAGTGTGCATTTGTAATAATCACACAATTTTGGTCCTTCGAGCCAAGTTACTTGCAATCACTCATAGTGTGTACATTTCTTGCTACTACTTGTAACTACTCATCGTGTGTGTATTTGTGATATTCACACAATTTTGGTCCTTTGAGCCGAGGACCTCACAACTATTCATCGTGTTAGCATTTGTGATAATCACACAATTTTTGTCCTTCGAGCAAAGTTACTTCCAAATACTCCACGAGTGTGCATTTGTGATCATTACACAATTTTGGCCCTTCTAGCCAAGTAACTTACGCTTACTCATTGTGTGCGCATGATAATCTTACAATTTTGGTCCTTCGAGCCAAGTAACTTGTAACCACTCATAGAGTGTACATTTCTTGCCACTTGTAACTACTCATCGAGTGTGTATTTGCGATAATCACACAAATTTGCTCCTTCGAGCCAAGTAACTTGCAATCACTCATAGAGTGTACATTTCTTGCTATTAATATTTGCTCTATTGACAGAAGAACCCGTTGAAACAGCCCCTATTTGAATTATTACCACATTTCACATCCATTCGTCGTTATACCGCTCATGACAAGTCGGTATTTTGTTGTGTCATCAATAAAATGTCTGACCTTTATCTTCCTGTTAAGCTTCAAATCAAAAGATTTGAAATATTTATTATTAGTTCATAATTTTGCCTAAAACTTTACCTCAGAAGATTACCCTAATTAGACCTTAAACCTTATCGTTGTGTTATAACTTTTAAAACCAGCTTCTTTAAAACCTATAATATGTCGAAATATCTTTATTTGATGCATCATCGATTGATTTAACTTCAGAGAAAAAAATTCTTTTGACTTCAAACCATTGTGGCCAACCAAAAAAGGATTCGAAAGACAAAAGCAAAGTAAGAGAAGGTCATCTTTAAATAGTTTTGAGGATTTGTGGCAAAATTAATTCCTTTACCCTTACGAGTATCCTTATATTTTTTTGTCGAATGTGGCAACAAATAAGTTTCCAATGCGCCCATTGTGTTTGGCTTTGCTAACTAACACGAGCGGGTATACTCGTAGCAGCTTTGCAAGTCTTTTCTAAATACACTTTGCAGATATTTCTCCTTCAAGTGGTAGTTCGTTTGTTTACTTAACCTGTCCTTTGTGTTCACATGACCCGACTGAGTGTTCATTGTCGCCATGGTTGCTGGTTTCTTCCTTCGTCCGGTTTGTTTTAAGTTTCCATCAATTTCAAGTGAAGGCGCACGGACAGTGCGACGGTTGGTCGGTTTACTTGTGACAGGCTACCGGCTAACACATGCAGACATTAATACACAGAGATCGGCAATGGAATGGCATGGTTGGGAAACTGTCATGCAATCTACAAGAGGACTTCCACTCGGGAAGTTAATGACTGCTGCATGACTAAATGAGTAAACTGAATTATCCTTAATGCGGAAATGAACTGATATCATGAACTTCGAGCACTTGTATGTGTGACGAACGGTTATAGCCAAAAGATAGCATTCAATACAAATGCGTCTGATGCACCCCGAAAGCCATGAATTTAGTTCTTTTGTTAAACGCTGATCGAAATTTTTTAATTAACTAACTAAGGAGGGTAAAAGGGGTTTGTTAAAATTTCAAAAGCACGTCATCTGACGATTATTGGGTGTTTTAGGGTGGGGTGAAAGCTTCCATTGAATTCCTTCATTTCCCAACGATAGAACACATACCTGATCAATCAATAACAATAATATTGGTGCTGTCTTCTGACAGCTTTCCTCTGTACGGGACATAACACTTGAACCAATACATATTGGGTTGCTTTAATCATAGCTATTACCTTGCTATCATGTGTAAGACATAAGCGCCGAGGATATTCTCTGTTGACACTATTGGAAGCTTTTTCGTAATCCATAAAAAGCATGTGAAGTGCGATCGATATTGAATATGCGGTTCAATTGTGATTGCTTTCCACTTTTCGCATAGCATCGACTTTACTTTTTGATGGATCTTGAAGAATAATCTTTTATCATTCAGCATTCAGCATTCAGCATTCGGATGAAAGGGGTTTATCAATAAGGACATAACATAAGATAACCTGGCAGCGGAGCTTTTGAAAAGCAATTAAAGCGTTCTGGTAAGCATACTATCACCAATCATCCGCGAAGCGTGGATAACACTTAAAATTCCCGACAGTGGGATAGAAGGTGTCATCATAACGACCATTAGTAACGACTTTTAGTCCTACCAACCGAATTTCATACAAATCGGTTGAGAAGTGGCTTAGTTCCGAAATTCCATTCCCTAATGACCATATTTTCCATAGGAACAAGCCTTAGTCCCACCAACCGAATTTCATACAAATCGGTTGAGAAGCGACTTAGTTCCGAAATTCCATTCCCTAATGACCGTATCCCAGAATTTCCAGTGGAACAAGCCTTATTCCTGTGGGCGCCGTGGCTCAATGGAAATGCGCACGGCTACTTTGCAGGGGTTCGTGTTTCGAATCCCAATAACACAAAAAGTATTTTCACAGTGGCCCACCTCTCGCGAATGGGTGACAAACGTTCCGAGAGTACAATAGCTTCTCAATTTGCCGTTCGGATCCGGCCTTAAAATTGTAGGTCCCTTCCATTTGTGTCCAAAAATATACATGCACAACACAAATGATCGCGAGAAGCTAGGCCTTGGGCCGCAACGGTCTGTCGCGCCGAATATTATTATTAAGCCTTAGTCCTACATACCGAATTTGATAGAGATTGCTTGAGAAATGACTTAGCTACAAGAATTCAAAAATGTAACACAATTTGATACCGTTTCTCACCTCCTCACCTCCTCACCAACGATAAAGTAGCTTCACTCACAAAAAGTGTAAATGTCAAACAACCAACTTAGTCCTCTACGATGGCCGATAACGACATTAGGAAGTTCTTTTATTATAAGCACGTAGTTAACGCAAAATATCATGGGTCGTTAGATTACAGCTAATTGTAAAATATTGCCAACCACAAATGCATTTGGAGAAATCCAAATTTTACTAAATTGGATGTGCAATGCGCACACAATGAAGTGGAAAAACGCGCATAATTGCATGAATGCGCAGTATCGTAACCTTTCACTAGTGCTGGGGACCCTTGGCTGATCCCCCATCTATAAATAAAACTCTCTGTATGGCATGCAACAACCAGCAGCAACGTTATTAATTTAATAAAATTGCTCAAAGGTCTACAAAAAAATGTGTACATCATTCAAATTTCCACGGCCGGGTTAGCTATTTATGCATCAGTTACTTTCCCAACCAGAGAAATTCATCTCCGCCTCTGGTGAATCATTGAATTGTTATGTGATCGTTCTCTCCTTGGTGACGACCAAGTCAATGAGTTTTTCTTGCTACTCTGACTGACTGACAGGCAGCTCCGACTCTAAAGTGGCCTTTTTTTGACTTTTAATTCTTCTGATTAATTGAATCTGTGAACTCCGACCCTCATGGAACACATCAACACTCGCGCGCGCTTATTGTTGCATGTAATAAATCCAAGCAACACAGAGGAAAACGAAATCATAGGGGCACTCAGACTACGCAAGCGTCCGCCGTCCATCAGCATCGCTTGACCATTATGTTTGAGGCCGTCATATAAATGGTCAACAAGTGTCTGGTCACAGGGATGCAGCAGGCCCCTCAGCTATCCCAAGATTAAGTGGAAAATTGACACACACAACAACAAAAAAAAGCATAAAACTTCACTGCATGATGAGAGTTGCATAATTTAAGATTCGTGTAGCCAAAGGTCATTGACTTTAGATGTAAGCTTGTCAAAAAACCAAAAAACAAAACAACCCATGTTTGACTTTAACTCATTGTTTCACTATACAACATCATGAAGATGACAAAGCTGCCCGCTACTTAGCAGTTAGAGCGGAAGACTCTAAAGTACTTTGAAATTTCCAGGGCAACTAAAGGCAAACGTGCGCAATGCTTGTATGACTTGTTGTATTATCATTATCCCCACTCCGACGACTACATACCACGGTAAGGACTGACATCGATTTGTGTCTCCTTTTGAATTCTCAGATGATGATGATATGATGATGACGATGAATAACGAACAACAACAACCACAACGCTAAGTAGTTAAGTAGTCAGAGTCTTGCACTTTTTTGTGTGTAACCTTCCATCCTCATTATAATGTCCATTCATCGCATTATGCTGATGCTGCTGACGAAGAGTCATCAGAATGGTCCCAAAGTAGAAGCCACATTAAATGACCCAATAAGATGTAATTTGTCTGATAATTTCTGCTTCGTTTTCTTTGATGCATATGCAGACATGTGAAGTTGTCAGCTCAGCTTCTCTCATAATTTGTGAAGAACGAACTTCAGAGTTGTCGGCGGTTTGTGTGCGAGTAAGTAAGTAGGTGATGATTCAGTTTAAGATATTCATTCAGTGTGCTAGTAGGGTAGTACGGTAATAGGATACAACAACATCATGTACAAGTATTGTTCTTCTGAATAATGCCCACGACAAGCAGCGGGGACTCTCTTCAATTAAGAAAGGAAGTATGTGTTAACTGAAAGGAGAACTCTCACTCTCAGTTTGAGTGATCCAACACAGTTTGAATAGCGATAGAAAGAAAGATATTTTTGGAATCAATTATTGTTCATCAAATACTTATTCGCATTCTATTGTGAACCAGACATAACAGATATACCCAAGTTTGGGTGAGAATGCCTTGTAAATAGAATGCAGATCTGAGAGAGTGAAATACTTCTAGCTCCTAAGAAGGGATAAAAAGAATGTCAGAAGACCCCTAGAACCGTTCTCAGACCCAGCAATAGAATGTCGGAGAAATTTAAAACGTCAGAAGGAATCAGGCAAGGTAGTGTGTCAAGCCATCTTCTATTCATCATCTAAGCAATGGACGACGTTATACGATGTTGCTAAAAAAGAACGCAACGGTTCAGAGTTAGTTATAGGAACTTAAGACCTATCCTTATACAGGACTTATACATATGATACTCGTATAGTGCTGTTGTTGTTCGTCAAATCACAGAAAATCCTAGAGAAATGATTCTAGATTTACAAACTTACAATTGAATGTCGTGATCTCCGGTATCTCCATATTATTTTTATCTAAGACTAAGACAGTTAACTTTTCATGTACATTTACACAAACTAAAACCACCCAGCAAAATTGTTCATGTAAATTCTCTAATCGGATATACACATGTGTGCAAAGTAGGAATCGAGTGAATTTTCAAAAAAAGTTATATATGGAGCCTCTTGGCATTGGGGGACCGATCACTTCAACATTTTTACAAAAAGTGTTGTCATCGGAGATAGACATGTGTGCAAAGTTTGAATAAAATCGGGCTTTAGGAAAGGGGTTCAAAATTGATCACAAGATTTCACCAGCCACCGAAAGACAGGCAGACACATGCCGACGCCGACGACAAATGAGCAAAGAAAAAGTGTCGGGAGCCCTGGGGAACGCCAGCATTTATATGATGTATTTGAAACTTGAAATCGTTTAATCGTTTGGGCTTAGCCCAACTTATTGCCGTGACGCAAGTCATTCAGGGAGTCCTCCCTTGGCAATAAGTCTCTATATAAAAAAAAAAAAAAAAAAAGACAGCTTGAATTGAGCGGTTCAAAAGATAGCTTCTAATTCAATGAAGCAGTTTTTCATCGACTCCATAAGCACGCATTTTGAACAAAAGAGCTTGATGACAAACTCTGTTAAATGCTTTGGAAATATCGAGTGCAACAGCTTTGCTTTCACCAAATTGATGCAAAGACCGGTTCCATTGTTCGGTGAGATATACCATCAAATTGCCAGTTAAACGTTGCCCACGCCACGAAAGCCGGTCATTACGTTAGGATAACGTTAGTTTCAAGATATTTCATGAGCTGAAATTTTATCAACGTTTCCATGAGCTTGGAGATAATGGATGTAAGTGGGTCGGTACGAAGAAGGAGACGACGGGGCTCGCATTTTTTGGGTATTGACTGGACAAAGGCTGTTTTCCAACTTCTTCGGAAATGTCCAGAATAATAGAATAGATGGAAAAGCTTATGCAATGGTAATGCCTGCCTGGAAGAACACATCTTCAGAACGAATTTGTGAATGTTGAGATGGTTACATGTAAATCTGTCCCATAGAGTGTTCAATAATTTGAGGTGCTGGCATGGAACTGGCTGCAAAGCATCATCATCATCATATTTGGCTCTACAACCGGGGTCCGGTCCTGGCCTCCCGCAAAAAGTATCTCCACCGGTCTCGATTTCGAGCCGATGTCATCCAGTTTGGCATTCCTAATCTCTGGGCGTCCTGGTCTACGCCATCCTTCCAGCGTAGGCTTGGCCGGCCTCGCTGTCGTGTTCCATAAATCCTACCGCAAAGGACTTTCCGAGCAGGATCCTCTTCGCTCATGGCGAGCTAGGTGTCCTACCTTAATTCTTAATTAATTCTCTTCACGATGACGACATCGCGGTAACGCTCGTAGATCTCATCATTATAGAGTCTCCGGAACCGTCCTTCCTCACATACGGGGCCAACAATTCTCCGTAAGACTTTTCTCTCGAACGCGGCTTAGAGGTCAGAATGCTTTTTGCTAAGCACCCAAGTCTCGGATCCATATGTAAGTACTGGTATGACCATTGTCTTATATATCAGCAGCTTGGATGTTATGGTTCAGTTCCTGGCTGCAAAGCATACCTCTGTAATAATAGAAGCCTTTTTACAGCTCTAGTCGTCAAAATATCATTCTTTGGTTTGACAGACTTTTTCCTGAAAGCGATAAAGTCTCTCATGCCAATAAGAATTCGTTTCTTGAATTATCGAGGTTTTATGCCATTTTTCTATGTCGTATATATGATTTTGAAGGCGTTGAGATTCGATGTACCTGTCTTTATTAGAGCTGATAGTTGCCTTATCGTCCGCTAAAGTTGAGGTGTGTGTGAAGTCGTGAGTTGGCAAATCAAAAGTTTAAATTAAGTAGAAAAACGGGTCCAAGATACTCACTTGTGGAACCACGGCTTCGAAGTTGACTAGATACCGACGGATAAGATAAGGACGTATAGTGCTTATATTTTATGCAGAATTACGATTTGAAAGGTAACTTCCTAGAATACCGTATGTGTTTTGAGCGAGCATTTGCCTAATTTTGTAATTTTATAACAGCCCCTTCTGTCATACCTTATCGAAGTTTATCTTCGAAGACTCGTCTAATTTTAGTGACTATGCGATGCACCTGTTCGCAAGTATTGTACCTTCTCCTGAAGCCAAATTGGTGGAGAGGTATTGTATTTGTGTCGTCAGTGTATGGTATAAGTTGGTCCAGAATAAGCTTCTCGATGCAATGGGTAGGAAGGAGTATTATTGGGGTATATGAATTTACTTTAGTAGCATCTTTTCCCGGTTTAGCGATTACGATATCGGATAACTTCCAGTAGTTCGGGAAATATTTAAGGCCTAGTGATGCATTTAATATGTGTAGTATGTGAGTTACGGCTACTTTTGGTAGTTCCTTCAGAATTTTGGGAGCTTTTTTTAAATTAAGTTTTTGATGGATTCTGTCAAGTTTTTAATAATTATTTTAAAAGGAGTTTGCAACAAGATATCAGGGATTCGGGGAGAGTTTCACTAATTGACTACTGTTTTGGTATAAAAACTTTACGGAAGTGATCGGTGAAAGCTTTTCCTTTCGCTAGGGTGCCCCTTGCCCAGGTGCCAGGTGCGGGTTGTTTAAGCTGTTTCGTGGCTAGCCATCGCCATCCCCAGTTATATTGGTTTGTGTTAGTAAATTAAAAATTTTGTTACAAAATTTTGCAGAGCCATTTCTTTTTTCAGTTTTAAAGCGTTATGGAGAACGTTTGAACATCTTCTTAGTTCATATTTTAGAACTGGAGAACTTAATTGTTGTCATTTTCTTTTTAGGAGTTTTTTTTTCTTTAGTACCTCGTCAATGAAGGAAGACTTAAAGTTTCTTTTGCTAGGAGCTTTGGGTAACGACTTCATTGAAGTTTTGGA
Organism: Nephrocerus scutellatus; assembly: GCA_947095585.1. Lineage (NCBI taxonomy): Eukaryota > Metazoa > Arthropoda > Insecta > Diptera > Pipunculidae > Nephrocerus > Nephrocerus scutellatus. Next base: position 18,724,585 of record OX352762.1, on the reverse strand, counting down.
CTGCTGACTTAATTTCTATATTGGATGTTAGGGAAATTTTTGGGTGAATATGTGAGCTTATATATTTTCTGTATTTAAGCCAGTTTTAAGTTTTTTTTTGTTAAATTTGCTGAGGAATCTAGTGGTGCGGGGGTGTTTCTCCACGTAATTATAACCGGGGAATGACTAGACTAGACTAAACTTGATTCTACAATGAAGTTCTTTCGATTTAGATTTCTTGTAATGCCAAAGTCCACCAGGTCCGGAATTTTTTATCGATCTGAAGGCCAGTATGTTGGATTACCATAAGAGATGGTATCGAATCCTGAGTTTCAGAGCCTATTACCTTTTTTGGGCTGTTTAGCCGAATTCCTCAGTATGTAGTCGCCAGCTACCAGAAATCTTTTTCCAAGTGTGTTTAAGAACTGTATCGCGAAGGACAGTATATAGCCGAAATAGTAATTTTTCTCATAAAACCAGTTCCCACGCGTGCGTGTGTGTTGGGTGTTTTGTGTCATGTGGCTAATGAACGCCTTGTAAATAGAATCGACATTGAAGAGAGAGTGAAATACTTCTAGCTCTTAGGCAGGAGGACAAGGATCTTTTAAGGGCGATAAAAAGAAAAACCCAGCAATAGAATTTCGAAGAAACGTCAGAAGGAGTCGGTAAATGCAGTGTGTTAAGCCCTCTTCTATTCATTTGTAAAGGGTGATCAGATTGGAGGTACTATTTCCAATAGGATTGTTTTGACATGTCACGCGTGACTACTGTCAAACTAAGTACATAATTTTATTCAGTATTCTTTGACATTTCATCATGGAAAGACTAACGCCTCAACAACGTTTACAAATCGTGAAATTGTATTACGATATGTAATATCTTATGGCACTACTTGGGCGATTTTACACAGAGATCTTGGTTCGAGAGCGTATAAAATACAGCTAATTCAAGAATGGAATGCCGGAAATTGAAGCCCGTGATCTCCACGACATTTGGTTCCAACAAGACAGCGCTAGATCCCATACAGCCCGTGACACTATTGATTTACTGCGTGCTCGTTTCGGTGAGCAATTGATCTCTCGTTTCGGACCGGTGGATTGGCCACCAAGATCGTGTGATATCACACCTTTGGACTTTTTTTTATGGGGATATGTAAAGTCTAAATGTTTTGTGGATAAACCAGCTATGATTGAGGCATTGGAAGCCGACATTACTCAAGTTATTGGCGAGATACCGACCGAAGTCCTCGAGCGAGTCATTCAAAATTGGTGTTTACGGATGGTCGAATTACGGCGCAGTTGCGGCCAACATTTGAAAGGGATTCTTTCTTAATAGTGTGAGCTCGGAATTGTTGGGATAGAAGAAGAAGAGAAAAAGTTTTGTGGTGGGTGGAGTTGAATGTTGACACTCACAAACTACGTAGAGTATTGTGCTCATAAAGCCCACATTGTTGGCTCTACATCTTGAGCACTTTATACATCAACTCAAACGTACATGTAAAGACAGCTGTATACGGCACATGGACACCATCGATTTATGTCTCTGTATTTGTAATCTTGATATTCAGTACGGTGAGAATTATTCGTGCGTTTTTGGACGCATTGAGAATCGATTCCGCTGTCCTCCTAGTGAGAGCCACAACACCGAGATCAACCATCTTCGGACGTACTCTTCAGGTTTAAGATTCTTTTCTTAGCCGTATAACAGATATGTGTTATGCTTTGTCACAACGTTCGAATTGTTAAATGTTATATATAGGAGCAGAAACGAGCCTATCAAAGCCTCTGTGTAAACGGCTGACAGTCAACGTTGCCATTTAACATTGACATGATAACGCACTCACTCACTTGGCCTCTGACTTGCTAGTTCCTATTGTATACAGTAGCCTGAAGTTTTTCAATATTTACCTAAAATTATTATATTAAATCAAAGATAAAAAAATATTTAGTAATTAGAAATATTGAAGAAATGTAAAAGCCAACCAAAAAAATCAACGAATCAACTTCTATAGAGTTCCAAATGCTAATCTGTAGAATTAAGTAATTATTCAATCAAATCAACAACAAATGTTTCTCCACCGTAAAAGAAAGAAGAAAAACACGAAAAACTAATTTCAAATCTACAAAAATAAATTACGAACATTCCAAAAGCGAAGCTGGGATTTAATTAAATGAATGAACGGATAACAACATCGGTGTGTCTGTCGCACTGACGATGATTTCATCCAAGGCAACAATTTCTAATGTCATATGAAGAAATAAAATACGATATTTAATGGATAATCGTTAATTATGCACACACATCAAGATACACGACATTAACATCCTTTATTGATGGGGCGCTGCACCCATTTAGCACAGCACACCAGCAAAGGTGCCAACGTATCGATTGCTTCTGCCTTGGTTCAGTTTATTAATCGGTTTCGTCCGTTTGTCCAATTGTGACTCTCAATAGGATTAGAATACGATCGCTTGATGCCTTCAATTGCGTCTTAAAACGAGTTACAAGCGCCAGTGCAGTCAGTCTTGTGTCATGCCAAACACAACGTAATTATTGTACGTTACGTATGTGAACACAAGTATGTAAGTAAGTAAGTAAGTGGACGACGGCGTGATTTCATTTTCACAAAGAAACCATTCATTCGAAAACATTCACTTTTATCGAGCGATGGCAATACGTTATTACCTTTTAATAAACGCAAACACATAAATTGTTGTCGTGCTTCTACCATACGTCTTTCTGACCGACCGACGCCGACGACTGGCTGAGTAAATGCAACTCTCTGCTAACACTAAACCGGCTGAGGCTGATTGATAGATCGATGCTCCAGGCATCATACATACTTGCCGCCTGCCCAGCCTCTCAACAGCCTGATGGCGTTCGACTCTCGGAATGCGCAATGAAGCCTGAGCCTGGACCAATTTCAATTAGAACCAATCATAAAAATAATTATAGATACAATTTGCCGGCGATACTTTACGCACATACGTTTGGCGTAACTGGAGAATTCGCAATCGCTAGTGACACACTTATGGACATTTCATATTCTAGCAAATTATTGAGATATAAAGATATAGAGAATAGATACAAAGATTCCATTAGGTATTGATGTCAAAGTGAGTAATGTGATACACGACCGTTAATAAGTAGCTAAATGTAATTGATTTTAACCCTGTATTAGGTAAATTTTTTTCCAATACATTTTTATCCCTTGATATTTTTTTGTTTCCAATTAAAATCTAAAATAAAATAAATGTAGCTCCTATTTGGAGCATAGGGCAGTAACAAGCTCTCTCCATTGTCTTCAATTCTGTGTAATTCGTTTATTTTGCAGACGCGCACGCCTTCTGATGAAGACTCCACTTCTAAGGATCTCATCCATGTTATCCCAAATCGTCCACGTCTTTTAGATCCCTGCGGATTCCTTTCGAATGCCATTTTGGGCAGCTTTTGTCTCTAACTCTATCAAGGGGGGTTGGATTGAACCAAATTTTTTATTGCGAGCCCGAAAGGCGAAGCTTATATTCAGAGGACATGCAATTTTTTTCAGCGAAGGTGTGTACATTTGTACGTTTGTTTGCCAGGTTGTATATCTCGGCTTCTACCAGTCAAAATTTGATGGAACTTGTTTTAAAACAATTGGTTAGCGCTCGACTTGCGATGGCATAATTTTTTCATTCATAGGGGTTACTACTCCTGAGAAAACTAAAAAAAAATACTCAATCTACGCATCGCTATCGATTTTTTTAAGCAAAGTTTGCAAAGTAAAAAGTGATTTTTTCAATCTATTTCAGAAATCGCTTATGACCTAACGCTTATGAATGAAAGACATACATTTAACGTTGCATACTATTAGGCTTCTAAAATAAATAAGTCGTTAGACTGGATTACAACTAAATATACATAATAGGTGTGTGTGTGTAGTCACTCGCGTAGCAGAATACATAAGCTCGTGTTTCATAGTAGTGGAACGTTTTTGGTAGGAACGATTTTCAGTGCTAATCCCAAGTTAAAGTTATTTAACTTTGTTTTTCAAGGGAAGACGGCAAAACATGTCGGACGATTTTCATTAATAATCATTTTTGTCATTGTTTGTTAACTCGGCTTCTACCAGTCAGAATTTAATAGGACTAGTTTTAAAACAATTGTAAAACAATTGTGACGCGTGTGGTGTGTGGCGCGGCACAGTGCTCAACACCCGAGGATTGCATGTACCACTTATAGTACCAATGCTCAGCTGGCCGGGTTCGGCATTAAAAGCAAACGAAAGAAAACCGCTGGTGTTTTCTGCAAGCAGCAGTACCACAGAGCTGTATTCATTCTAAGCAAGATTGCTATGAATGAGGCTGTTGGCACTGTTGATGGAACAGTCGCAGCGGATGAACTCAGATATCGCGGTAGAAATGTTGTGGTTGGGGATAACTCTCTGCCTTTATCTATGAAGAGGGATTTCCGATATATCGGGAGCACTTACGTTTCCAAAAAAATTATTTCCAGCGGGAGAGCTGTTATTGCTCAGGCACCAAAATGTTACCTTACCCGTAATTATTGAACTAATATCTTAGAATCAGTGTCGTTTGCATGTCTAAAATATCCACCACTGTTGGGTGAAACATCAGGTCGTCCATTGGTGCAGCAACAGTGGTTTTATCTGAGGCTCTGTCTTACAACGAACGGGTCTGTAAGCATCCGTTTTTGGAATGCTATTGTGGTTAGTTTGTCGCTCCAATTGATCGGTGTATGCCGATCCTGTTGCTTCTTTAGGTAACTGTTCAATGCTGCCGTTGAAATCTGAAAGCTCTTAGAGCTTTGGCTGCTCATATATGACTTGGCTCGGTGTCCAGGTTAGCCCGGCTGAAATAGCCAAGGCTAAGAATATTGCTATAAGGAAGTACTTTGCTTGAGGTAGGAACGTTATTAGAATGTTAGTGGGCTTTCTTACTGGCCATTAGTACCAGAGATATCATCTTAATAAACTGAACCTGACTAAGGCTCTTTTGGGAAGAGGAATAGACTACGGAGCATGTTATTTGTGAGTGCCTGGCCTTTGTGCAGCTGAGACATGGTGGATTTTTACTCCAGTGTAGAGCTTTAAAACTCGAACTCCGGTAACGTACTCACTTTCATTAGGGAGTGATGCTCTCACTGCTGAAACAGCAACATTCGTGCTACATTAGGCTTTTAAAAGCTCGTCTTAATAATCTGAACCTGACTAAAGCTCTATCTGGATGATGAAAAGACTACGAAGCATTCTACCTGTAAGTGCATGGCTCTTATACAGCTAAGACGAGATCGATCCTTACACCAGTGTGGAGCTTTAAAACTCGAACTCTGATAACGTACTCACTTTCATTAGGGAGGTGATGCTCTTAATGCTTAAACAGCAACGTTCTTGGTACAATAGGCTTTTAAAAGCCGTTCTTAATGAACTGAACCTGACATAGGCTCTGTCTGAAGTACGAAGTATGTAACATGTGAGTGTATGGGTCTTGTACAGCTAAGACGAGATAGATCCTTACACCAGTGTGGAGCTTTAAAACTCGAACTCTGATAACGTACTCACTATCATTAGGAAGGTGATGCTCTTAATGCTTAAACAGCAACGTTCTTAGTACGATGGGCCTTAAAAGCCGTTCTTAATAAACTCAACCTGACTTGGACTCTATCTGAAGTACGAAGTATGTAACCTGTGAGTGCATGGGTCTTGTACGGCTACGATGAGATGGATCTTTACTCCAGCATAGAGCTTAAAAATTATAACTTTAAGAACGTCCTCACTTCCATTAGGGAGGTGATGCTCTCAATGCTTAAACAGTAACGTTCTTGGTACAATAGGCATTTAAAAGCCGTTCTTAATGAACTGAACCTGACATAGGCTCTGTCTGAAGTACGAAGTATGTAACATGTGAGTATATGGGTCTTGTACAGCTAAGACGAGATGGTTCCTTACTCCAGTATAGAGCTTAAAAATTAGAACTCTTAGAACGTCCTCACTTTCAAAAGGGAGGCGATGCGCTCGCTGGTTAAACAGCAACGCTCTTGGTCTAATAGACTTTGAATGCCGTAGTTTTTGCTGTTGGGGGGCTTTTACTTAAAAAAATTAATTAACTTATGACTTTTTTATAAGAAAAATTCTGGCATCAACCAGAAACCATTAACGAAATGCCATTACTTCAACAAAAGTGTACTCTGTTTGGTGCAAGATTTACGCGGGAGTGTTATTGGTCCATAACTTGTCGTCAATTATGACAAACATTTTTGTATAAATTAGACGAGGTTGACTTGGGTTTGGAGCATATGTGGTATCAACAAGACGGCGCCAAACAGTCACAGCCAAGCAATCGAGTTATTGAAGTCGAAGTTCGGTGACGAGGCTATCTGCAGAAATTGACCAATTTTAATCAAATCAATTGGCTGCCTAGTTCGTGTGATTTGACACCTCTGGAGTTTTTAAATTCTCTATGCTAAATCCGTGAGCCCGTGTGAATGCATATTTGCCTGCTTGTCGTGGAATCTTGCGATGAATTTTTAACCCTCTTAATAAAGCTCGATTTTATTGAAACTTTGCACACATGTGTATTTCTGGTGACAACACTTTCTATTTAAATTTGGAAGTGATCGGGCCGCGGGTTTGGGGGGGCTCCAACACATTTTTTTTAATAATCATGCATCAGATCACGCCATACTATAATGATTGTATTCTGTGTGCGCTGGTGCGCTATGTGCTGCTTTACATGCTTCGCATGTGTTTTTATTTTTTAGCATTTATAGTGGAATTAAGAGTATACTTTTGGTTTTTAGACATACAAAATTTTATGTTTTGTTTTTTTCTTTGGTGTTGCCATAGCTTTTGAGCTGATTGCGATTTAACATCGCGACATGAATCCCGCTGAAATATCTAACTCTCCTGACATAATTTCGGCATTTCTGCGAATTCGTTATTTTTTGATCATTTGCAAACGTTTTTGCAGCGTTGTAATTATCAATAGTTAAATGGCAATTTTAGATTAGTTGAAAAGTCAAACAGACCACAGATAACTTCACGCATAGCCGAGAAACCCTGTTGGAAAAATGGGGCGTACGAATTGAAAAACCTGCACTTTACCTTATACTTTCAACATTAAGATGTCGCAACGTTTCAAGAGAAATGCTGAATTATCCAAAATATATAGTTGCAAAAGCAAGCATAAATATCTGCAGATAGCAGAAATATCTAACGCTACAGATATAAATGCTTTCAAACAGTGCAACCGATGAAGAAGTAAACAGTTGCAGTAAAAAGCATTTCGATAATGCATCAGCTTGCAAAGTAATTGTCGATAATTTTCTTGCAAATATTTGCACATTTTCCACAATTTCCACAACCGTACCGCAACAAGTAATAATGAGAGTTAATTGCACTTACTTAGAGGGTATCTGCATGCCGTGCGCCGAACGGCAATAGATATCTTCCAATGTATACATTCCCCTAATGTGTTTTGCATACATGGCAATCCGCTCTTTTGATAAGCCGCCGGTGCGCTGATAGCATCGGTTCCAGCGACGACGACTACCAGAGGCATCGCAGTCGTAGTCGACCGTAGCAATATAATTGTTTAATAGTAACTTACGCCAAGTTTCAATTTGCTACACGTAATGTATGAAATGTACGTAAGTAATGAAAAACTTAAAACCTGACAACAGATGAATAAAAAAAAAGAACAGAAATTTTGTTTATTTGGGACTATCGCACCGAAACGCCTTCTTTGGCGCGTAACAATTGTTCGAAATATTAAAAAAAAAAAAAAAAAAAAGCACAACTATGGACGACTGGACAACTTGGTATATCGATGATCGCATGACTTTATTTATTTAATAAACTAATAATTGTGTAACAAAGAACTCATGAACACTTGAAGAGCTCGTTAAACAAATACAAGTTGGGAATGCAAATGAAAGTAATTTTTTGTACATTCTCGTACCGTGTATATTTTTGTATTCTTCAGTTGTATGACATTCGTGATTCTTAGATCACCCGCCCTCACTTTGTATAAATTGTAGATACTTGTTAATTTTACGACAAACAATGGAATTAGATTGGTAAACTCTCAGGGTTGAACTTAACGATATCGTGCCAAAAATAGGAGGTTTTGTCAATTGCTTAAGATCCGTCATAATATCTGGATATCTGCAGCACCGACTAACAAATGCGTAACAAATAGTCAGATAGTTGCACGATATGAACAGGAAATGTCTAAAAGATTCAATCGGAGAGAAAACCAAGAGACAATCTCTTTTTACGTTACGATAATTGACTTAATTTAAGTCTTTAAATCGTATATTGGCGCAACAGACCGTGCTTGTAAAGGCCCTAGTTTCTCGCGCACATTAGTTTGAATAAAATCGGTCTATAGGAAGTGGACTAAAAATTTATCACAAGATTTGGCCACTAACAAAAAAACACATTTGGGCGCGAATATAGAGAATTGAAAAAAAAAAAAGGGTTTGAAGGTAAACTGATGAGTATTTAGAGCACCACAAGTATTATGAGTGAGTTCATGGAAAGGCGGTACAGGGTGTTCGAGCGAATCGATTGCGATCGCCACCGATAAGTTATTTATAACACTCGGTTCTATATTCAATTTAGCTGATGAACGGTAGTCTTAGGTGCACCTGACCAGATATGACAATTGTACTGAAGTTTAGGGCAAGTAAGCGCCTTATAAATTGTTACCAGATCAGAGGGAGTGAAATATTTCTTGTACCGTGTCAGAAAACCTTAACCATTTTGCATGATTTTTGTGACTCTAAAACTGTGACAAAATCTTATCACTATACTAATTCAACGAGTCACAAACATTCAACAGAGACATAATCCATAATGCCAACCATCCTTTTAATGATTCTCACACTCTTCGTTCAGCGACTCTCAAACTCTTCCTTCGGTGATTATCAAACTATCAACAAGTAAAAGTAAAATAACTTAGTTTTTCGGGTACAAAATTTTAGATATACATCGAAACACGCCACACAGTCGTTTATTATTTGGTAATAATCGCCAAGAAGATCCAACATTGGTCCCTCAATTCAAATAGTGGAGCGCGAATTTGAAGTAGTCAATCCATTAGCTTTATCGGGTCAACTGTAGCAGCCGTTAACAGCATGGAAGAAGAAAATTAAGATCGGTAGGCTCCGGTAGGCAGGACACCTAGCTCGCATGAGCGAAGAGGATCCCGCTCGGAAAGTCCTTTGCGGTAGGATTTATGAAACACATTAGCGAGGCCGGCCAAGCCTACGCTGGAAGGATGGCGTAGACCAGTGTTTTTTACAATTCTTCGTTGTATAACCTTTAACGACCAATATCATTATACCAGAACCATGAAGACCCTGGCTACGATCCGTTGTTTGATAAAAGCTATGATTGAACATAAGATAAACGGTAAAGGTTGAAAGTCCGAAAGACAAGTCCTTTGTACAAAGTGCAATGCTGTCTAGGACGGGCGAAAGTTGGTTTACAACGACCTCAAAGAAACTGAAAACGACAGACAATTTGTTGTCAAGTCCACTTACATAAAAGTTTTTAAAAATTTTACTGAAAAAAAACTAGACTTGAATGAAACTTTTAAATGATCTCAGCCTGACATTCGCTTTGCAAAATTGGGAATTTATTAGTATTTAATAAAGGGTTTTCCAATAAGGACATAACAATTTTGTGTTTATATAAAACACAGAATAATTGATATATTGGGCGTAGTACACACAAATTAAATCTAAATATTTATAATATAATATAATATACATATAATAATAAATAATAGATAATATAATACCACCGCGAGAACGTTTGCAGCGATCGATTCTACGGAGCCATTTCATTCAATTCAATTTCTATTTCACACATATCGCCCGGAGCCGAAAATACCTTCCAACATTGTATGATAGCAAACTCCATTGACCGGTAACATGGCGATCATTTTTATCGACGGAAAAATACCCTCCAGCATGAAATCCACACCACACAGTCACTTTTTGTGGATGCAATGGAGTTTTTTGAACCAAATGTGAGATTGTTGCTTCTCAATAACCAATATTTTGTTTAGTGGCAAAGCTATTAAACCAAAAATGAACTTCATCACTGAAGATGATTTTTCTATGAAATTCAGGATTTTCTTCAAACTTTTGCAGAGCCCAATCGGAGAGGATTCGGCGCTTCAAATAATAAAGAGCCTTCAGTTAATTTAGGTTAATTTGATCATTCAATGGTGTATGCCAAGATGTTTTCGCAAAGTTTGCCACAATGTGGACTGAGAGATTCTCAATTCCTGTTAACGGCGTTGTAGCTCATTTTGAACTGAAACACTTACGGCTGCTGCGATATTTGCGGTACTTCGAACGTTGCGTTGGTTGTCTCACTGGCATAGTAACATTCAATGGTGAATTTATCCACTATAGCACGCACAACCTGTCTGGTGGGACGATTATTACGACCGGCAAATTGGAGTGGGCGCTCTTAAAGAATTTCGTTAGTAATTTTTAATAATTTCCAAACGTTGCTCGTCCGTGAACTTCGCCATGATAAAAATGTAAACCTTGACTGCGGTTTTGTCATTGACAGATCATAAAAAAAGTTTAAGGGTGCGTTTGTATTAAAATAAAAAATTGTTATATTTCTATTGAAAAACCCTTTACAATGATCTTGGTATTAAGATCATTTTTTAATTAAAGATTATTAGACGCCTTGCTGAATACAAGTACTAACAAAATACATTGACAACAACAAAAAAAATCAATTCTAATCGATTGCTATTTGAATACATAAATTAGCAGATCAGACGAGGTTTGACTAGCTGACATCCAGTTTGAATATTGTAGCGATGCACTTTTAACTTGATCAGTCTCCGATACTACAATAACCCGAACTCAATCCATCTGATAATGAATGCAATGTTATGTATCGACTGAGAGAGATAGAGAGAGAAAGAGAGAAGAGAGTTTCTTTATTTATAGCAGAAAAACATTCTAATATTTTGCTAACAGTCAATTTACAGAGATTTGATGTGTTAGTATGTTATGACTGTTTCTGATTTTAATTCGTCCACAAGAAGTAAAGCATCCGATCAAGTGTGAATAATGTGATAAAAAATATCGCAGCGCAATCCTCAACACTAAGATGCTGCCGAACACAAAGCCAAGCAACACATTATAACACTACGTGATGGTGGTAATATACTTTATGATTCTGGAAACGCCTCATTTTTAATGTTACATAACATACCGGTAGAACGTTTTGGGGAATATGCGAACTCCTCATTTCGCAAATATATACTGAAACAAGTTGTTCAACTGCATATTATTTTCCATCTTTAATACAAGTCACGATAATGTCATCCACGGGAATAAACGCAGAATTAATCCGGATTTGAAATAAATTTATTCTTCTTTTTATTTTAACTTGAATTGAGGACCTCGCAAATGTAGCGGGGGAAGCCACCCTACCTACCTACCTCTATTTAACCCTCTACTCTATGAATATATATTCAATGGAGAAAACATTTTTTTTTTATTTTTTAAATTCTCTAAATTAACTTTGCTTGCCCGTGCGTGCGTCTGTCGGGCGCTCGGTCGGTTTTTCGTGGAAACTTGCAATCAATTTTTACCCCCCTCACCAAACCACGATTTTATTGAAATTTTTTCATACATGTGTATTTACGGAGACAACACTTTCTATTAAATTTTGGGGAGCCAATATAAAATTTCTAAAAATTAACCCCATTTTCTTTAAATTTTAAACACATGTGTATCTCTGATGGACAAGACTTTTTGTAAAAATTTTGGAGACGTTGGGTCCTATAAAAAATTTTCAAAAAAATTAACCCGATTTTCTTTAAATTTTATACACATGTGGACAACATTTTTTGTAATTTTTTTGGAGTGATCTTGACCTGAGGCCCGAGAGGTGGTGCCCATGTAAGTTTTTCAAAAATTAGCCCGATTTTATTCAAATTTTAAAGGCATGTGTACCTCTGATGGACAAATCTTTTTGTAAAATTTTTGGAGTGATCGGAGCCGGAGGCCCGCGGGGTGCCCATGTAAGATTTTTAAAAATTAGCTCGATTTTCTTCAAATTTCAAACACATGTGTATCGCAGATGGACAAAATTTATGTAAAATTTTTGGAGTGAACGGGCTATGAGTCCTTAGTTGTGACAATGTAAATTTTTTAAAAGTTAGCTTGATTTTCTTCAAATTTGAAACACATTGTGTCTCCGATGGACAAAACTTTTTGTAAATTTGTTGGAATGAGCGGACACTGAGACCCGAGCGGTGCCCATGTAATTTTTTAAAAATAAGCCCGATTTTCTAATAGTTGGCTTTATGTGCGCGAATGTCGTTTGACAGCTAATCCATTTGCACGGTCTTTCTTGCGATCTGTCACCGCATCCCAATAATTCCGACCGACATGCCATTTAAACGCTTGCAGTTTCGGGTGCGGTTTGAATTCGCAATTAAAATAAACAAATCACAAGGGCTGACATTGAGTGGTGGCCGCATTAACCTTGAAAATTCATGCTTCTCGCATGGTCAATTGGGTGTCGCCTGTTCCAGAGTCGGAAGACCATCAGCTTTATTTGTTTACGCGCCAGACAACAAAACAAAAAGAAAAACAGTGCCTGTGCCTTTTACGCGCGGTTGAAGTGAAACTTCTTTGATCTTGTGACTTTCAAAATATACCTAAAACTCAACGGGAAAAGTCTCATCCTTACCCCCAGTGCCAAATATCTCGGAGTGATCTTAGATAGGAAGCTTAACTGGAAGGCTAACATAGAGAACAGGGCTAAGAAAGCATGCGTGGCTCTCTATGCTAGCAGCAAAACCATCGGAAGGAAATGGGGTCTTCAACCAAAGATGGCTCTCTGGCTGTACACAGCTGTTGTACGGCCAATTCTCACCTATGGATCGCTGGTTTGGTGGCCAGCGATGAAGAAGAAGTATAACGCCACCAAACTCAGCAGGTTACAACGATCAGCAAAAGCAGGCATTACATGAGCTCTACGGTCTTGCCCGACCGAGGCCCTTAACCTACTGCCTCCTGACATATTTATCAAGTATGTTGCGACGTGCAGTGCAGTACGACTCAGAGAATCTGGGTGGTTTGTTACTAGACCATACGGGCACTATAATATACTGCAGACAGTACCTGGAGGCTTGATACCATCATCTACTGATTGCTGCATCCCTAAATTCAGCTTCAACTCCTCGTTCAGCGTTGAATTTCCTACCAGGGGAAACTGGAAGGATGGGACAGTAGCGAGGCAATATGAGGCAACAATATTCACTGACATATCCAAGATGAAGGACGGAGTCGGTGCCACTGGCCAGTGGTCAGTCATGCTGCTTAGTTGGGTATACCACACAACAACTTTTGCAGAAGTTGCAAAGATGAAAATGAGAAAGAAACTCTCATACACTTCCTCTGCAGTTGTCCCTAGCCCTAGCCCTAGCAGGGTCAAGACAACGCATTTTGGGTACAACATTTTTTTACGACCTGAAAGAGCTCTCGGATTACAGGCTCATCGACTTGATCTCATACCTGGACGCTACAGGCTGGATTTAAACCATGTTCTTATCCATGCTAGAACCCTCGAGTTTTGTGGCATCAAAATGGCGCATACTAGCGCTAATTGAGGACCACCACTCTACCTACCTATCCCTAGAAGACCCCAAAAGACCATCAATTGACCTCCAAAAGACCCTCAAAGGACGCTTAAAAACTGTCAAAAAAACCCATACCGTATTTTATAAAAATCGGTGGAGAAATGACTTAGTTCTCAAAATTTAAAAATGTAACACAATAATGTGACCAATAATGTGAATCAAATTTTCTAAATTGTACTAAATTTTCTCCTCAGCGCGCATTGCAATGAACGAAACAGTGATGTTCAAGCAAACAATCAAAACAAACAAATGCTTTGTTTCGATTGGTTTGCCATGACATTGCAATCGAAATCGAAATGTAAATAAAACCCCTAGAGATTCATTGTGATTTCAAATTTAATGAAAGAAAATAAATCATTTGGTTGACGTTTTTTTTTCTCAATTTCACTTTGATCTCAAATAGCTCTTCACAAATTCACAAAACGATCACAAATTGGTTGAAAGTTGGACAGGACAACGTCTCGGGTCAGTAAGTTTCTAATAAACACCATTACTGAATCACCCTGCAATTAAAGTGTTTCCATAACAAACTTCTTCCGTAAACTCCTTAATTATGATCAAAAGATATTTTGCAGTTTTTGCACAATATCGGAATTTTCCAGCTTAGGTTAAAAAAAACCAACAATACACACGTATCAGTGCCACGCAAACCGTGACTACAAAAACACATTAAATCCGCGATCATATCTTTTGGTAAGAGAACGTTAAACTTTCTGCGCAGATTTACCAGCATTAGGTTCAGGAAGAATTCGCATCGTGAATTCAAAGTCAAAGTCCGATTAAACGAGACCTGTGAAAACTCAACAGTGAGCGGGTAAATAATGATACGTCATCAGCATATAAATTTTTTCCTTCAGCTTTATGTTGAAGTCTCTTGTTCCCTCACTTCATCATTCGCTCCATCTGATTACCAGGAAATATGATCTGCGCGCGTTTGTTCGACATTTCATGTTCGTTATTCTTTGCTCGTTATACCAATTACCCTTTAGTTCCACGATCGTGAAAGTATTGTCCAGCAGTTCTAGGTCAATCAAGAATAAACTCTGCCTGCGTGGTAAGCATCAGTAATACTATCAGTAAGTAATGTCGATGTCTATGAAATGCTGCGTTTAACGTTGAACGCCCATCACCCAATCATTTGGTAAAAAGTTACTATGCTGGGCAATTTAATATTGTTTACGTATCGTACAACGTACAGCATTTTTGGAGGAGGTAACATAAATACCAGCCATATATGATGATGATGATGATGATGTTGGTTTAATTTCTCATCGATTTTATTACAATTCCAAGGCTACATTCTACATCTATGTACCATGATAAATGACCCAATCATTGGAATGCTTTGCTTCGTCATTATTCGATGATGTCAGCAGGCATTTCCAGTAGTAAACTTGTAATAGCGAATGGATTGGAAACTTCTTGAAACTATTTCTTAAGAAGAACGTAAGTACGACCTACAAAGATGATTAATACTTTCAGTTGTGAACCAGAAAATTCAAGAATTCATATACCAGCGGCGAAGCTTACATGTAACCCAATTAACAATGGGTTACCTTTAAATTTTGAGATAATATTTGAAATGCAATATAAGGGTTTAATAATGAATTCCCATTATACGCCAATGAAGCGCATAGAAAATACGCAATCAGAGATTTGGAGAGAAAAACTAAAAGCAGTAATGTACGCGAAAACTTTTTTAGAAGACTTTATTGACAACTTGATTCATCCAATTTATTTAATTACGAGTATTTTGACTATTCTCTTATACAGAAAATGTTTATCAAGTTAAGTTATTGTCGCTGACCATTTTAAATGCTTTTATATTAACTTGGCTGTGTCTGTTTTCTTTATATGTCATTCTGTCATGCTTTTTTCATTCCACATATGGGATAAGTGTCGTACGCGTTTTTGAGTTAGTATTTTTCTGGGTGTCTTTTGGTGGTCTTCAGGTGGGTCTTGAGGCGGGTCTTGAGTTGGGTTTTGAGGTAAGTCATGATGGGGCCTTCAGTGGGTTCTAGAGGGGGTCTTGGGGGGTTTAAAGATTTAAAGATAAAGTTTTGAGTGGGATGATGATTGGCTTTTGGGGTCGTTTTGAGGGCCTCTTGAGATGATGTTAAGGGGGTATTAAGAGGGTTACTTGAGGCGGTCTTGAGGGTGGTCTTGAGCGGGTCTTGATGGGGTCTTGTGGGGGTTCTTGAAGGGTCTTGAAGGTGGTCTTGAGGTTGGTATTGAGGGCTTGTGGGCGGATTGAGGGAGTCTTTCGATGGTCTTTAGAGGGTTTTGTAGGGGTTTGAAGAGAGTTTGAGATGGCCTTGAGTGAGGTCCTGAAGGGGGTCCTGAAGAGGGTCGTAACGAAGTCTTGAGAGAATCTTGAGGGGGTTTCGAGAGGGTCTTGAGGGAGTTCTGAGTGTATCTTCAGTGTATTGAGGGAGTTTTAAGGAGTTATTGAGGAGGTCTTAAGAGGGTCGTGAGTGGAATCTTAAGGGGTTTAAAGGGTTTGAGGGGGTCTTGAGGAAGTATTGATGGTAGTAGTAACGTGGTCTTAACGGGGTATTGCGGTGATCTTGAGGGAGTTTTGTGGGAATCTTTAGTTGGGTCTTGAGGGGGTCTTTAGGTGGTCTTGATGGGATCCTGGGGGGATTTTGAAAGAGTCGTTAGTGTTGTCTTAAGGAGGTCTAAACGGGGTCTTAGAATGGTTTTTAGGGTGTCTTGGGGTGGTCTTAAGGGAATCTTGAGGTGATTTTAAGAGGGTCGTGAGTGGAGTCTTGAGGGGTCTTTTAGGTGTTCTAAGGAGGGATCTTGAGTGTTTTAAGGGGGTCCTAAGGAAATCCTATGGTGGGTTTTATGGGGGTATTGAGGTGATCTTTAGAGAGTCTTTAGGTTGTCTTTAGGGAGGTTTTGTGAGGATCTTAAGTGGGGTCTTGAGGATGTCCTTCGGTGTTCTTGAGGGGATCTTGAGGGGATTTTAAGAGGGTCTCCATATTACCATACGTTCTGAATTATATTTAAATTTTATCTACATAATAGTTGTTAACCCCGGCGTTACCCGGAAACCACGGACCCCCACTCCCAGGACACCGCTTAGACCCACCCGTTTAGCCGTGAAAAGGTAACTGACAGACATATAGAGTTACTTTCACATTTATAATATTGGTAACCATTTAAAAACATTAAGCATTAGAAATAAAAAGTATAAAATAAAATTAAATTAAAAAAACCTTGCACGGTTCTTTTAAATTATTCCATTTTTTTAAGCCACTAATATTTCAGATTTCCATTAAAAATTTTCATTTATATTATAACAGTTCTAGTTGCTCCAGATCTAACACCTATTTTATTTTCTACCATTTATGGGGCTAGTTATGCTTCAATAAAAGCATTTTTTTAATAATTTTATTTCGGAATCGCTTTGCTGCATATTACGGCACAGCTTTTTTAATCCATTTTTACTATAGGTACTCGAAACTTTTGGATCGTGTAATATTTGTTGAAACCTTCATCCTTCGCCACTGTTATATACACCCAGTTGATTGAACTGAAGCTTACCTCTTAAACCACTCTTGGAACGAATCAAAACAAAAAATTCAAAATATGTTGTCATCGTTTGGGATTAAGTGGCGCGAGCAATATTCTTACAAATCTGAAGCTACGCATAGACCGGTTTGCCATAAATCTTGTTGTTTTTTTAAACAAAATTTGTGTCAGACCCTGAATCGCGCATGCTGGTATGATGTTAGCATCAATGACGTTATGATGACGATGGTGATAGATGACGTAAGAGCAAAAATTAGCAGAACTTTAAAGTCACGCATTATTGTTGGTTGCGTCTGTGCTGGGCTTTGCTCAAAACTGGTTATCCATGCGATTTAACGGCTTAATGCAAAGAAACCAAGTTGCTCAGACGAAAATTTGCGTCATATCCGACTTATTGGTGGTATGTCTTTTCGTGAATATAAACAACCAACTAAAGCTCGTGAGATAAGGAGTAAACTATACGAATGTCGAGAGATCGTAAGGCACCTGGCGTAGATTTAATAAGGCCAATATACGTGGCATGGTTGTGTTGTCACGTCATGGCGGAAATCAATATCGATGCACCATCCGGCATCCAATAGCGCCTCAATAAAAGACTCAACGATTTAGACTACGCTGAAGAAATGTTACATACATTTGCTGGAATTGAAAAGAAACTAAGGAGATTTTGAATAAACTTAACGTCAAACGCAAAAAAAATTGGGCTCAACCTCACGTCTGCAAAAACAAACTCATGCGGATCGGTACCCAAAACTGAAAAGTCATTGCGCTTGGAGGAAGTGTGTAATGAAAATGTAAATAATTGGAAAGTTTTTATATGACGAAAGGCGGTTGTTAGGCGGACATGTTAAAGCTCGAATCAACAGGAAACATTTTGGTTTGACGTACACCAAGTATCTGTAAAGCTTTTTTTGTGCATGCGTTACGGTTTACAATAAGAAAAAGATGATATGTCTATGAGCTTGTGTTTTTAATGTGGATGTGGAAAACTATGTCAAATGCCTTGGAAATATCGAATGCAACATCGAATTTGCTTATCCAAAGACCGATTCCACTGTTCGGTGAGATATGCCATTAAATCACCAAAAGAACGTTGCCCACGAGATCCGTACAGCCGATCATTAAGAATCTCGTTAGTTTCAAGATATTTCATGAGCTGATAATTGATCAGCGTTTCCATAACCTTGGAAGGAACAAAAGCCGTTTTCCAACTTTTCGGTTAAAGTTCTGAAGAGTGGCGTAGGTGAAAAAGCTTACGCAATGGTAATATCAGCTTGGAAGAATACCTCTTCAGAGCTGATGGCGAAGTACTATATGGTCCAGCGGATTTTATCGCTTCTCTAGCAACTGTACGAGTACAAATATTAGTCTATCCCTAAAATAACATTATATGACAAATACTCGTGGCGGTTTAAATGGTGATAACTTTACCCTCAAGCCCATCTTAGGACGTACAGTTAAGTTCAGAGATTGGTTTTTCAGCCGAATGTATGTGGAATGCTTTCCCAAGCTCGGGGTTTCCACTTCGCTGCGAACGACTGGCATTCAAAATACGAGCTCATACACATCACATTCTTTAAATTATATATTAACTTTGCGTCAGCATGGTTCTGTCGTAATGTCATGCTGTCGTTCGTTGGTAAAATCTTGCGAACAATTTTTAAACCACTTCCCAATGACCGATTTTCTTCAAATTTTGTACGTCTATGTATTTCCGGTGACAACACTTTCTATTAAAATTTGGTAGTGATCTGGGGCTCCTATACAAAATCTTTAAAAGACATTCGATATAAGGTCTTAGACTTAGACTTAGACACTCACAAAATTTCAGCTCTTTATATCATGTGGAAGTTGGTTAAAGACGACTTGAAAGAAGTCGGAAAAATAAAAATACATACAGATATACATGCATATTAAATTCGAAGAAAATCGGGATCATTTTGTAAAATTTTTGTATGGGACCGCGAGGCCCGAGGGGTCACAAATCACTTAAAAATTTTTACAAAAAGCTTTTTCCATCTGAGATACACATGCGTATACAATTTTAAGAAAATCGGGTACTTTTTTTTTATAAAATTTGTATGGGTGCCCCTCGACCTATGGGTTCGGTTCACTTCCAAATTTTTACAAAAGGTTGTCAATCGGAGATACACATGCGTATAAAATCTGAATAAAATCTGGCAATTTTTTCATAAAATTTGTATGGGAGCTCCCCGCTCTCGGGACCTTATTTTTCCAAAAAAATTTGTCAATCGAAGATAGACATGTGTATAAAACTTGAAGAAAATTAGGCACTATTTTCATAGGAGTTGTATGAGAGCGCCCCAAATTTTAACGGAAAGTATTGTCATCGGAAATACATATGTGTGCAAAATTTTAATAAAATTGGTCTTTTGGAAATGGCTTAAAAATTGATCACAAAATGTGACTACCCGGCCAATCAGCCAGCCACGGACAAGCTAAGTTAATAAAGAGAATTTAAAAACTGAACTGCTGCTCACAGTGCACCACGCACACAGAACACAGTGATAATAGTATGACATGATCTGATGCCGCTATATGGGAAAAAATATTTGTATGGGAGCCCCCCGACTCGGATCACCTAACAGAAGGTATTGTCACCGGAAATATACATGTGTGCAAAATTTCAATAAAATCGGGAGGTGTGTTAAAAATTTATCACTAGATCTGACCAGCCAGCCAGCCACCCACGGGCACGCGAAGAATTGATGTTGGATATCTGAAGACTCCAATAAGATATCAACTTATCTTAGAATATACCCAAGAATCATTTCCAAAATTATTGTGCACGAACTAGGGGACACTTTAGAACTTTAGAACTCTTGCAACGGTTGCAGTCGACAATCCTGAAAACAATCACGGGTGTACCATGGTAGTTTAGAAACTCCCTGCTGCATAGAGA
Source organism: Nephrocerus scutellatus (assembly GCA_947095585.1). Classification (NCBI taxonomy): domain Eukaryota; kingdom Metazoa; phylum Arthropoda; class Insecta; order Diptera; family Pipunculidae; genus Nephrocerus; species Nephrocerus scutellatus. Next base: position 18,704,452 of record OX352762.1, on the reverse strand, counting down.
CTCGAGTATCCCGACTATCACAGAAAAAATCGACATTCAAAAACTGAAGTATACCGTAAAACTTAACTGTCATCCAAACCCCCTTATCAATGAACTTCTACATCAGCATGCGCCGTACAGGCTGAAAATATTTAAAAGTATAATTGTATAACTTTCACCAATCACAATGTTTAGCTCCAACTAAATTGTATTGTAATTAATTTAGACTTTAGATTCTACTACATATTGTTAGTTCCTAAATTAGAAGATTCAATATCTAAATAAATAGAAATAAAAAAAAAACGTTGGCCCAATAAAAATCTCGCTAAGTTAATTGAATTCTCAATTCTTCGAAGCCAAAAAATCAACTTGTAAACAAATAAAGAATGTTATACCGGGTGACTGACATGAAGTGTTACCAACTTCAGACTGTCATTGCTATCAAACCAGTGATGACAGAGCGCTCAAATGTACACTAATGCAGTTCATTCCATTGTTCACAAGCGTACAGAAACATTTTAGTGGGAAATATTTAGAAAAAAGTTATCCGCAATGGAATTCAAGCGTAATAGTGTGATTGCTGGAAAACCACAGCCGCTGATTGTTAACCAGTTAAACATCGGCATGTGAATAAAATGTTTGTGTATCGCACCGCATAAATCGTTATAACGATACTGGCAGCATTGCAAAACGCCATGGTGGTGGACCGAAACGCACTGCAACATCGCCGGATATCATTCGGAAGGTGAAGGCCAAATTGGAAAGGCAAGCTCGGAATCCGCGCCGTAGCGGCAGAAAAATGGCTCGTGAGGCGAACATTTCGCTCGAACGGATGCAGCACATATTGAAAGATCATCTTGGACTAAAGGCCTTGAAATTCAAAAAAACGCATGGTCTCGCCGATACTCAGAAAACAGTTAGAGTGAAAAGAGCAAAGGAGTTGCTTGCACGAAAGTGGCGATTTGCCAAATATGGTTTTCTCCGATGAGGCACCGTTCGTTATTGAGCAATATGTGAACAAGCAAAACGACCGGATTTACTTGCCCGGCAGTTTTACTGAAAATTTGGACCAACGGATTGCCACTCGAAACCAAGCGCCGCCGATGGTGATGGTTTGGGTCGCCGTATGGGCCAAAAGCCGTTCACCGCTCGTTTTTTTGGACCGTGACATCAAGACAAATGCTCAAATTTATCGAGAGATCATGTGTTGGAGGGAGCGTTGAAGCCTTGAGCACAAAAACATTTCGGCCGCAGAGCCTGGACATTTCAACAGGACTCGGCGCCGAATCATAAAGCCCGCGTCAATCAAGATTGGCTGAGAAACAACGTTCCGCGGTTCATTTCCACCGCCCAATGGCCACCAAATTCACCGGATGCAAATCCGCTAGAATTCTCGGTTTGGGGTATTTTGAAGAGCGAGGTTGGGACAAAAAAATACCAAAGTGTCGATCATCTCAAGCAAGCGCTTCGCCGGGAATGGGCGGAAACACCACAGAGCCACTTTCGTGCTGCATGCAATAGCTTTGTCGGCCGTTTGAAGGCCATAATCGCGGCTAAGGGTGGCTAAATCGAAAACTGCTAATGCAATTCGAACATTTAAATATTTGTGAACATTTTTTACTTTGATTCAAAAAAATTCATCAAAAAATAAAAATTCTGTGGCGTTTTGTTTTGGTAACACTTCGTGTCAGTCACTCTGTATATAAGAAAGATAAAACTAAGCATAAATGCAAGTAAATGTACTGCTTTCATAAGCAAAGATCACATTTTAGAAATGAAAAAAAAACTGAGTTTTGGACACAACAACATAAAATTGGAATTATATATTTACATTTCTAAAGCCCATATAACTCAAGTGATATGAAATGAGGGGACACAATTGTAAACGCCATTAAACACAAAGCAATTATTATTAACAATAACCACAACAACAAAAAGAAGGCATTCAACGAATCGACTAATAACAGCCACTCACTTACAACAACCAGTATCCGAGTATTCGCATGAAGAAGTACTTCAGTCGGCTCAGCGGCTTATATTCTAACAATCGGTAAAACGAAAGGTACACACGTAATTAACCAGTGAGTGCAAGGCGACGACGACACGGTAGCAGTGAAGTTAAAGACCGTCAAGGAAGGATCAAGTTACAAGAGTCGTGAGGCAAGAACTTAAGTTACTTAACGAGACGAGCAGGAAAAGCAGCGAGAAACTGGGTTAAGCCATAACGCATGACCAACAAAGACAAACAAGGGTTAAACAAATTTTACAGCACTATATACATAAATTAGTAAGCAAACACATACACACGCATACAGAGTGTTAAAGATGAGAGGCCAAAAATGAATGATGTCAGCCGGCTAGAAGCCGCACACGATACGCTTGACACGCACGCTTGGCAAACATACCTCGCACTTAGACAATTGTCATAAATTAAAGCGAAGAAGCACGAAACACAATAACAATGCAAATTGCGTTAGACTTGCGCTCGTATTTAAATGATAATTGCGAAATTGCAATGTACGCAATGTAGCTGAAGAGCTAAAGCTGCAACAACAATCTTCTGGTTAACCAACAACCGACAAGAAGACTGAATTCTGGAACGTGAAGATCTCAATCTTAATCTGAAACGAGGTGTCAAATGCCATCTCAAGCAGCTAGCAACAGCTGATGATGATGATGATGATGATGACATCCGTTAACATAGTTAGTTAGCGTTCAGTTCGGTTGATGTTATGTAATTGCGAATGGTCGACTTCCACATTCCTCGCCTCCTGTAGATTCATTAAATTGTGACAGAATTGTGGGATAGAATTTCTCGAACTTTTGAAGCGAAGAGAGATCGCGCTGCGAAATAAGACGTTTACTTTTTGGAATTTTTGCAATTCTGCACGAATTAAATAAAATGGAAATTGGAGCAAACTTCTTCAATTACCTGCTCTAATTCAGTTGAGTCCAATGCATATGCAAATATATTGGGTAATTCAATTGGAGGTGACAATCTTTTTCTGTCAAATTTGAACAGCTGAAGAATTGACATTATACGAAGAACGGACACCTACTAATTTGTATTATTTAATTTTATGTCAATTGTCTTACAACGCAAGTATTCCTCAATGTATTTATTTTGGTTTATGTCTCTGTTAAAAGTTTAATAATCACTATCATTAAACTGGTATATGGATGATATTTTGCAGTTTGAGAATCAACGAAAAAGTTGCCGCTATTTTAGTTACGCTAACCAGACAGGTTTGGCCAAATCTGGAATTGGAGCGCACACCTGCGCTAATATCCCTACTAAGGACGTGAACAAAAACGGTTGTGGGAATACTGACAGGACACTGCCTTCCGGGGAAACGCGCGAGAAGAGTGGGTGACGAATATAATTACTTCTGTAGAAGCTGGACTTGAACACGCGTCACATGCTACTCGCGACACGCGTCACACGCAGGATATCAAAATTGATTCCTGACATTGAGCTGTTCACAGCCCTCGAGATCGTGAAATGTGATTAAAAACGACCTCAAAAACGAGAAAATGGCCACATTTGCACCCATCACACGCGCCACACGCGTCACTCGTGGACTATAACAAATACTTTTTGGGAATTAGACAATCACAAAATATCAGCTATCTAGGTCGTATGGAAGATGGTTAAAAGTAGTCAAAGTAGTACACACGCTACTCGCGCGTCACACGCGGGATATCAAAATTGATTCCTGACATTGAGCTGTTCACAGCCCTCTAGATCGTGAAATGTAATTAAAAACGACCTCAAAAACGAGAAAATGGCAACATTTGCACCCATCACACGCGCCACACGCGTCACTCGTGGACTATAACAAATACTTTTTGGGAATTAGACACTCACAAAATATCAGCTATCTAGGTCGTATGGAAGATGGTTAAAAGTAGTCAAAGTAGTACACACGCTACTCGCGCGTCACACGCGGGATATCAAAATTGATTCCTGACATTGAGCTGTTCACAGCCCTCTAGATCGTGAAATGTAATTAAAAACGACCTCAAAAACGAGAAAATGGCAACATTTGCACCCATCACACGCGCCACACGCGTCACTCGTGGACTATAACAAATACTTTTTGGGAATTAGACACTCACAAAATATCAGCTATCTAGGTCGTATGGAAGTTGGTTAAAAGTAGTCAAAGTAGTACACACGCTACTCGCGCGTCACACGCGGGATATCAAAATTGATTCCTGACATTGAGCTGTTCACAGCCCTCTAGATCGTGAAATGTAATTAAAAACGACCTCAAAAACGAGAAAATGGCAACATTTGCACCCATCACACGCGCCACACGCGTCACTCGTGGACTATAACAAATACTTTTTGGGAATTAGACACTCACAAAATATCAGCTATCTAGGTCGTATGGAAGATGGTTAAAAGTAGTCAAAGTAGTACACACGCTACTCGCGCGTCACACGCGGGATATCAAAATTGATTCCTGACATTGAGCTGTTCACAGCCCTCTAGATCGTGAAATGTAATTAAAAACGACCTCAAAAACGAGAAAATGGCAACATTTGCACCCATCACACGCGCCACACGCGTCACTCGTGGACTATAACAAATACTTTTTGGGAATTAGACACTCACAAAATATCAGCTATCTAGGTCGTATGGAAGATGGTTAAAAGTAGTCAAAGTAGTACACACGCTAAAGGGGCACCCTTATAATGCTTAGCACAGCGTGATCGTTAGGAAATTAGGAAGAGGAACAGATGAGATGTCTATGCACGAGTGTCTTAAACGATTGCAGATCATACAAATGCGGAAACACAGAACCAGGCAATTCATTCCACATAACTATTGTGCGGCTAATGAATGAATTTCTGAATTGGTTAGCACGTCCGAAGATAGGCTTAATGGTAGACCCGTGGGATCGAGTTAAGCCGCAGGTATTACGGATCGGTTCGAGGTTGGACGGGATGCATATGGATATTTCTTTTTAACACCACTTGTGGAAAAAGCAATAAAACAGTGACAAGCAGGAAACGTTGTTCAAGCGATACGATTGTTTTCGCGTTATTTACGTCACCAATAAGTTTTAATGCGTGGTTCTGTCTAGTAGATGCTATGTGGTCTTGGGGGTATCTGCCCAGACTATACAGTTGTTTTAAGTTTGGGGCGAATATACGACTTGTAAATAGTAGCCAGATATGATATGGAGTTAAATACAGACAAACAGGGGTTAAGTCAAGTTAAATAAAAGTTTTTAAAAAAGCAGGAGATTGGAAAAGCAGTAACAAATGGTATATTACAAACGAGCATAACGAGCGTGGAAAGTGGAGATGAGCACTTTTCTGCAAGTAATGCACGCTATTTTTCACACGACCAAAGCCAGTTTTTCTGCTAAACCGGTTATGCACAATGCAAAATTACTCTGGGAATGTGTGTTTGATGTGAATGCAGTAAATAACAAAAGTATTTTATATGTTTACTCACTAGTGTGTGTAACGGCTACTTTCCAAGGTAGGTTATAGTGTATGAAACAGTCACTTTCGTATATGGGCTTTTCACATGACCACCCCCATAGTAGCATAAACTTGACAAAATATTGTCATAAAGTTTCGTTATAGTCGAGTAAATAAAGAAACTTTGCCCAAGGAACTTTTCACAGAAGTTGAATTCATATGACACTTAAATGATTTTACCTCGATATTTAGGATGGCTTCCAAGCCATCATTCTGACGCTCGTTGATAATGCATTCAGCTTACCTAAAATCAAAAGAGAAAAAGATCATTAAATAACTTATATAAGATTTTTTGTAAATCGAAATCATATAAGGCCTAGCTGAATAAAAATGCTATCACTCCAAACTGTTCATCAATGCAATGAAGAAGTAGTTTGTCCAATAAGAAATTTGTCAGCACAGACATTTCAACATTTTGTGAGGGAAAAACCAACCCATAAGAAGTAAAATTTTCATGCAAACTCTATAATGAAGAAATGACAGAATGTTGTGACAACTTGTTGTTCAATGTGTAGTCGGTTACGCTCGACACCAAACTACATTGCCACTATAATCGCAAAATAAAATAAAAACACATACGAAGCGCAAAAGAAAGAAATGAAAATATGCGCCTAAAAGTATACTGTTACGAAGTTTATATGGAAGACCCTAGACCCTGGAGCCCGATCACATCCAACTTTATAGAAAGTGTTGTCATCGGAGATACTGATGTGTGCAAAGTTTGAAGTGGATTAAAAATTGATCACAAGATTTGGCCAAGCAGCCACAAACAAACACACAACACATTTAATATATCTACAATTAAAAAGTGGACAGAATTTAACAAATCCAAAATCCGTTGATTTTTTAGTGGAGTCATTTATTTCAGTTCGAAAATTGTAGGTTTTCGTGCCAAAATATGACCGAGTCGAAAATGACCAAATGCCAAAACGAAAATTCATCGACGCCATCGGTGCCCATAACTACCTTTCCATGTCTTCCATCTATCACAATCCATCACCATCAATACCTATCCCGCCAATTTTATACCACCGACCCACTCCTGACCGACTCCAACCCATTGACTCTAGGAGTGCTTTACCGTCAATATTTATATAAGCGACCTCAAAACTATGGAATCGACATTAATAATATGAAGAGAAAAAAAAAAGAGTTTTTGCGCCAACTATCGGACCAAAGCCAACTAACTATACAGAAACACTCCTCACCACCCATCATACATATTGTTACGAAAGTTACGAAAGTGTGGGCGCCGTGGATCAGTGGATAAGAGTATGGCTTCTAAGCAGGAGGTTCGTGGTTCGAATCCCAGTAGGACCAAAAGTATTTTCCACGGTATCCTACAAAAAATAGCAAAAGTCCGACAGTAATAACTTGTCATTGACTGGTTAAAAATGTTGTCAAACCGGTTTGTCCGGTTTGCCCGGTTTTTGTGTAAGTACATGATTGCACATGTAGTTTATTTTTAGAAGATGACTCATTACATATGAGTAGGGTAAGTTTTAAATAAGGGAAGTTGCCACAATTGGAATTTTCTGGAAAACTTTTCAATGAGTATAAATGGTACGGCTTTGTCGCATGAATTCATTCATTGTTTAGAGTTCAACCAGTCAAGTTCAAAAAGTTCTTGCAAAGAGATAAAGCTACCACCTAAGGGAATTATAGTGAAGTACAAGTGTTATTGTAATAAGTGTTTTTGTGTACATTTAAAGTTATCACCAATATAAATTGCGAACTTGTATTAGTTTTACTTTTTGTTTATTAAAGTTAAGTTATTTGTAAATAAATAAACTTGTTTTGTGTTTTATTGGCAAAATCCATCACGATCCATCACTCGAAAGCCTAAAGTTCTTAACAATATATATAAATTTTTATCAAAAACGGTGCAGTAGTTCTTGAGTTTATCGGGTACCTACAAACACGTCTCTTTTATATAGATTTGTAAAATATAAATACTACTAATAAGTAATTACGCAGGCAGACTGTCGCCAACGGACATGAATTACAAAAGCAACTAAGTAGGTTAACAATATAGAACTAACGACAACGATGATTGGGCCGTGCTAAAAAGTGCGATGATGACACGCAGAACCATCGCATTGGAACGCAACCCATCATCCTACGAGGTTGTGTAAATGTCATCATCACGCGGCAGACGATTATATCACATGAACAACGTCAGTACACCGAGCTTAAGCTCCAGAACAAAACAGTCGGGATGCAGCCACCAAACAACCAACGCACGCAATTGAGTGCAAACGGTTATATGTAATATAAATAGTTGACCTCATTGAAAAGCTGACACGTGACCTAGGATGTGCTGTGCTACACGGAATAGAAGATGTATATATCAGATGACAAGTGCACACACACACACTGTTATCACACGTAACAAACAATATGCAAATGTGACAATCACACAATAAATAACTATGATGCGTCCCTCTTCTGCCCACTAAAAAACACTGGACCATCTAGCCGTCCATCACAATTGATTCTGATTACATTTGTCCGATTTGTATATAGCTGTAAGCACACACCTTCGCTCGCCTACACAAAAAGCGCCCATATTCCCCCACATATAATGGAATTCACTTTGCCGACAAGTTAGTGACAAAGTGTCAGCCACCAGTCCAACCGATAGACAAACAAACAAACAAACAACAATATGAATGATGACAATGAAAGACGGTTGCACTACACTACAACAGGCAAACCAGACGGACACCTTGAACTAAACGAGCACCAACCACGACCTAACCCTAGAGCCTGACGCCAATGCACACTTAAATGATCGAATGAATAAATGCATGATGGTTAAGTATAATCAACATCATCATCCCTTCTATTGACGTTCTCAACAGTATGCCTGTCTCCTCACCACCCAGCGAACCACATTACCGATAGTGCTTCTAGTAATAGCTTTTTCCCCATCATCCAAACTACGACCCCCATCACTGGACAGATATAAAACAATTTATTATGCAAACAAAAAATAGATGGTAATGCACAAGATAAAAAGCAAGGCAAATTGCTGTGCATTTTTGTCGCATCATGAAATAATGATGCTGAATTGCTTAATGCTGTTGGTTGATGTCTTGGATGATTAAACCAGAAAATGAACTGTCCAGGTAGGTGTGGGTAGGGTAGGTAGATAGGTAGGGTGGTGAACCGCGCTGCTTTAACGAGGACCTCAAGAAGCGCTATAGTGCGCCGTTTTGTAACCACAGACTTCGGGAGACCTTATGACGTTATAGGTCAATTGAGATGATTTTTGCCAGCCTGTGGCGTTCAGGTACGAGACCAAATCGGTGATCCGGCACTCCGACGCTCCCTCAGTCTGGTAATTTTTGGAGCTCGCCAGGGCTGGACAATTGCAGAGATAATTGATGAGAGTCTCACTCTCATTGACATCCCTGCAGCTTCTACAAAAAGTTCAAAAGAATTCCTAGTTTGGCACCGACCAGTAGCCAGTGTGATAATAGCCACGGCTCTGGAAATATATTTCCGTGATCTTGAGATCAGTTCGGTGGATTTGTTATTATTGTAGTTAGGCCACATCGCCACATCGTCGAAGTAGAGCAGTTGGTCAAGTCATTCCACCTTAGTTGTGCCTTGGTGGTATGGAAAGTGAGGACGCGTTCTCTGACGGAGCTCAAAGGACAGCACACACGATTCGTGTGGTCGATGTCCAATGTTACGCCTTTCTTCGCCAGTACATTCGCTTTCTCGTTTCCGTCAATGTCGCTGTGCCCCGACATCCACACTAGGGTTATGTCCATGCTTTGGTTACTGAAGCCAATTCAGCTTGGCACTGCCTGACAAGTTTTGAGTTGTTGCTAGTCGCAGTAATGGCTCTGATTGCGGACTGGCTGTACACGCATATGCAAACCCTACCATTTATAGCGGTACTGTTAGCAAGTGCCCTACATGCCTCCCTAATCGCCAGGATCTCCGCCTGAAAGATGCTAGCGGAGTCAGGAAGCTTGAAAGATTAAGCTCATCAGATTAACTCATATTGGACCTGTCGGTGAAAAGAGACACGTCAAAAACTGTCCAAGGTGCCGAATTGCTGAATGTCCGCGGTTGATGTCTTCGATGATCAGTAAATCGAAAAAAGACTTTCGAGTGTTGACGTTAAACTCCTTAAAGGAAGTTTCACTGTTACTTAAAGCTAATAAAACCTATTACAGACTCTCAAGACTCTTCAAATTAAGCAATCTAGCCAGCTAACCGCTAAGATGCTTGTGTGTACAAAGGGATGCAGGACTTAGGTGCTCAGCGAAAAGCACGCCAACTTCTTGGTTGAATTTCTAGGATTAATGTCTTGTTGATGATTCCGGAGACTCTTCAACGAAAGATAAGATTCTGAATTGTAAGACACGATAACAGGGGAAACTAAGACTTTGTTGGAATTATGGCATAGAACGTAGACAAAGTCAACGAAAATTTATTGATGTATTACTAGATGACGATTGGGAATGGTTGGAGAATGGTTTTGGGGGGCAGGGCTAGAGCCGTAGAACAAGAACGTACCTTTAATGGATTTCTATTTAAATCGATTTTTATTGAAGCCAAGCTTGGGTTGAAAACATCACAACTAGCTTGTTTATGATCTGATGAATTATGAATTTTAATGCTACTTAGATGAATCCTTGATTTCTAATGGGTTTTTTAATATTAAGAAGCGACTAATTTTATATGATCAAATGTCAAGTAAAGGCGACTTGTAACGAAAAATAAACTGGAGAAAAATTCACGCAAAACGAAGAATCTTGACAATCGCTGTTTTCTTGGGCTAAGAAGACAATTTCTTCTCTAAGTCCTGGTATAACCATTCCTGTCCAACTCTATACCGCTGAAGCATGGACTCTATTGAAGGCCGATGAAGACCTACATGGTATTTTTGGTCCTAAAATTCTTAGGATGATTTTCGGCCCCGTTTACTTTGTCGACTCAGTAAAGGAACTACGTATTAGGTGTTTGAGATGATGGCTGGGATATGTGCGAATGATATCTTCGCACCGGTTTGTAGGTGTAGTGATGAACCTCGGTGCACGTGCGAGGTCCTCAATTAACGCTAGAGTGTGCCATTTTGATGCCACATAGCTCGAGACACCTAATAATGGATTGAGTCCATCCAGTCTCTAGCGTTCAAATACGAGATCAATTTGATGATCCTGTACTCTCAGAACTCTTTCGGAAAAAAATGGTTTTTCCAAAGTCTTGGCCTTGTTAGGGCCAGACAACTACAGAGAAAAACTATGAGGCTTTCTCTCTCTCGTTTACATCCTTAATACTTCTACAGAAGTTGGTAGCATAGCTGTCCACTGGCCAGTAACGCGTGCTGATGATCAATGTAGGAGAATCTGGAAACTTCGATCCGCATCATATTTGGTACAGAGAAAGCTGCCTTCTTTCGAAAGTTACTCCTTTTCGGCCTTTACAAGCTTCCGTAGTAAAAATGCGCGTTTAGTAAGGCTGGCGTCAGCGACCTCAACTCGTTCGGTAGTCCAGGTAGTCCCTGGTCGTAGATAGAGGTAACCCTGGCAACACATTCAGCCCAAACTTCTAGCCACGTCGTCGACCACAGTTTTGAAGCTATGCTCTGCCTTTCTGCATTACGGTTGGTTATTTTTGTATGGTTGGGCTACTAAAAACGAAAATAGTTGCCGTCCAGCTTTCTAGGTTCTAGCAGTCCAGTAATTTCCTAAATAATCTAGCATCACGCTGGTAGACCCAATAAGATGTTACGGGAAGCCTTGCAGGGGTAAACAAAGTAGAGAAAGACCTCACCTTAAATGAAGGGCACGAGTGAAAGATGACTTACAAAGAATAGGTGGCCATAATTGGAGGTTGAAGCCTGAGTCATTAAGTAGAATAGCTGCTGAAATTCTCATTGTGGTCTGGAGGACTGAATCCGAATAATCAATTTGAATTCAGCTAAGGTAGAGATGATATAACTTGAAGTACCCATGCTATTAACGTCTGAACCGGGCTTAGTATCCTTTTATATTTCTTATTTATTGTTACATTCCACATTTTTATATACATAAATTGCAAATAAGAAATAAACAAAATTCATTTGGATTTTTTTATAATCGATAACTTTTAGAATGAGGCCAGCACCTAATTGTGATACTTTCATTGTTCCATTTTGACTTAGATCTTTCTTAGCACTTAGAGACTTACTCAAAATCAATTCGAATATTTAAATTCGGTAATAATTCTTTTATTTCTTTGAAGCCATAAATTACCGTTTATATATCCTCGCATTGTGTATCATTATAATGGAATAGCATTAAAAATATCAGCATCCGTCACACACAGACGGACATACATTCTAATTTTAATGCAACGCCTCAGAATTATTGACTTAATTTTATTTGAATTTTCTCTTTTAGATAATCGTATTACCCGTAGGTATAATAAAAAGACAAGGAGAGAGAAAACATTTAAGGACAAAAAAAGCATCACGAGATAATACCAGTTTCGATTGCTGGCATTGTACAGATATTTTTCTTTCGGTCAATTCACATTCATTCATGCTAATGGATGACGACAATTCCACGATGATAATGACGATGATGATGATAATAACAACGACATTATTTAAAGTCAACCAAATCAATCTGAGCACTCAAGTGAGCTGAGTTGCACATAAACCAGTTCCGGTGGTCAAGACAGATTGATAAAAATACGTATCTACTATAGTCACCAGAGGGGCGAAAGTAACAGAAGGCATAATGCATCCATTAACTGTACATATTATGCAAAATTTTGATATATAGCATTATTTCGATGGACAGGGTGTGTTATACACTCTAATGGACTTTACTTTGATATTAATTCACCTTTCCTACGTTAAACATCCAGGTGGTGTCTGGTTCCTTACTTTGAAACGAATAGTGAGTGAAGTAGGTACTACAAGTTCAAAAGCGTCATCTGTAGTTATGGAATTATAATCGAATGTATTCACAAATAATCCATGAACTTTTCCAAATAATAAAGTGTTGAAATAGTTTATGGTGGTTTTTTGTAGAAAAGGTTCCAATTATCAAGGGTTCGCCGTACACATAATAATAAAGGGTTTTTCCAAAAAGGACATAACAATTTTGTATTTAAATAAAATACAAAATAATAGAGATATCGGGCTGAAATGTATTCCAAGTGTAGTACACATGTTAAATTTTAGTATGGAATTTGATCTTGTTTATGTGACAAAGCCCTTAAGCCAAAAATAAACTTCATCGCAGACAAATATAATTTTTCGATGAAATTCAGGATTTTCTTCAAACTTTAGTAGAGCCCAATCGGAGAAGTATCGGCGCTTCAAATGATAAAGAGGCTTCAGTTCTTGAGTTAATTAAGGGTGTAGGCCAAGACGCAAAATTAGCCACAATGTAGACTGAGATTCCTAATTTCTGTGAATTGACTATTTATTTTGAACTGAAGCACTTACGCGTTACGCCTGCGGTATTTGCGGTTCTTCGACCGGTGCATTATATCATTGGCGCATAAACTATAAATGGTGAATATGTATATATAAACTCGAGTCAATATCGACTATAGCACAAACAGCCTTTCTGGTGGGACGATTATTACGTCCGAAAATTGGAGTAAGCGCTCCTAAAAATGCGACCACCGACTTAGAATTTCGGTAGTAATTTTTAATAATTTTCAATCGTTGCTCGTTAGTAAACTTCACCCTGATAAAAATGTAAACTTTGTTTGACGTTTTGATATTTAGAGATCATAAAAAAAAATTAACGGTGCGTTTGTATAAAAATATAAAATTGTTATGTCCCTATTGAAAAACCATTTAGAATGTTGCTCTGCGTAATGCAAGCTCACTCATTTTTCAATTCGAAAGGATTAACCTTCAATGAGTTCAAAAGCAGCGGTATAGTCATATCGTTTTAGAGTCTCGCGGATTGGTTCATGAGGATGCAAAAGATGACATCGCAGTTGATACCGTATCAAAGATAACCTACGGAATAAAGACGAATGAATCAGTAGTCTAAAATAGTGAAATAGTGGTCTAGAATGAGCCGACCACAAAACGCAAGCAGTCTCGAATACCAGCCGGAAAAAGATGGATTGTATAAACATACGGGTTACTAACTATCAAATCGAAGGATTTCGTCAGATACCTAGGAATAAAACTTGATAATAGGCTCCGTTTTAAAATATACGTAGTCTACTCGAGCAAAAAGGCGTCTCAGATGCAGGCAGGCATTATTCTGGATGCTGCCAAACGTCAGAGGACCAGGATATCCAATGAGGGTCCTAATGTCTACAGTAGTCAGATCAGCCCTCCTTTACGGAGCCCCAGTCTGGGCGGAGGCACTGCTGGCACTGGAAACAAGAAGACACCTATTATCCTTAAATAGACTTAGTGTACTTAGGACTATCAACGGTTTCCTAACGACCTCGGATGATGAAGGTCTCATTATAGCGGGCGTTCCAGTAGAGATATCATCGCAGATGAAATGCACAGGATCTGCAATAGAAGAGCCACAATCTAACAAGGATAACGAATAATCCAAATATCAAGAAGGAAGAAAAGGCTACTTCAATGGCTGTATGACAAGCTCATTGGTACATAAGTTTGAAAGGTTGATGGACCTACAAGCTGATCCCAAACATTAGGGCATGAACAAGCCGATCTCACGTTAAATGCAATTGCCTTACGCAATTTCTGTCTTCACCAGATTTGTCCGGTCCTATAAGAAGAAACGGAGCATGCGGTTTTCGATTGCAGACGCTTCAGATAATGGAGAAGCAACCTGTCAAGAAGACCTCCAACATATTTTTCATGTTGTTATGAATCCTAGAGTCTAGAATGAAAGCATTGAATGGCTGAGCGGCTGAGCGGGTAGAAAAGCGCCACAAAACAGCTAGTATACATCTGTACTATTATATAAAGTGGTAAGTTTGCACTTTCAATAGGCTACGCTATTCTCAGAAACTACTGGTCCGATTTTAATCAGTTGGTGTGTGGTC